>CM057831.1:71501114-72926947 GCA_030068075.1 Paguma larvata | reverse complement strand
ATAGGTTACACATTTATAAAATAACTAAGCTATGACACGTGTTCACTTGCTAGAAGCTGTTTTGTTTCGCGAAGGTCACTCTGGGTTTCTTGGTCCTTTTGGTTTTCAGAAACATCCTTCCCTATGGTTTATCCCCGAGAGATGTAGCTAAAATGGTAATATGGGCACTTTCGCCATCTGATGTGAAGCAAAAGACCAGGAGTGGAGCGCTGGCTCCTCGGGGTTGTGCGTCCAGCTGCCGTGGTTACTCTGCCCGTTGTAGTCATCTTAGACCGTGTATGCTCCTGAACTCCTTCATGCATCTGACAAAGGTGACATACATAATTCAGGGTCGCTTTTTTTCCATGTTTCATCGCATGTCGCCCTCACATAACTCTATGAGGTCGGTGCTATTCTCGCTGCCATTTCAGAGCTGAGGAACTGGAAGTTTGGAGACGTTAGTCACATGGGCATCCGGCGGGATCGCTGGGACCAGACTCCTGGTGTCCTGAACCCCGGTCTGGCGTTCGGGCCACCTTCGTCACCCAACTCGCATCGGTTGGCACGAAAAAGGAGCATGGGTATCTGAAGACCACGGACTCCAGAGACCTGAGAACAGGCGGACACGGAGCCAGCCCTGTGCTGCCGGAGGCTGCTGTCGCAGACAGTTCCTACTGTGGCCAGAGGGGGCTCCAGACAGCAAGGGGGCTCCAGTCTGCTCTTCGGAGACCTTCTGTGGGGGCTGGAGTAAAAGGATCCTTCCGCCACTCGCCCCACCGCCACTCGCAGGAAACAACAAGTATGTCCTGGCCTATCTTTTATGGGCTCGGAAGAGGAGTCTCGTTTTCATGAGGTTCCATGAAAACAGACTACTAGCCTGGCAAGCGAAGTCGACCCATCAACAACACAGGCATTGAGTCCTACTTAGTTATTGTGGTCCATGATTGCAAAACCAACCCAAGTCTCCACCCTCTCCGCATCACAGACGTTCTGCATCGTGGCTGTCCAGCTCCTCCCTCGACTGGTGCGGGACTCCCAACCCTGTGCACCTGGCCAGGCCGCGCGACTTGCTCTGGCCAACGGAACGCCGCAGAAGACAAGCAACATTCCGTTCCTTTCCAGGGTTAGGCCTCACCGGGCTGTGCTTTTAGCCCTCTGTCTTGGATCTCGTCCGCCATGAGGACAGCCCGGACTGGCCCGTTGGAGGATCAAAGATCACGTGGAGAAAGGGGGCGCATCTCTGATGAGGGCAGTCCAGACGAACCGGCATCCAGTGGACTCCCACATGACCCCAGATGCAGGAGCCGGTCCCAGCGAGATCACCTGAGCCTGGCACACCTCAGCAGAGCCGTCCCGTCAACCTGTAGGCTGGCGTACACATGGCTGTTATTGGAAGGCCTGATTTTTAGGGCCTGGGGAGATAAGGGCCAACAAGTCACAACCTACTTCACCAACCTTCTCCAGACGAGTTAGCTCCCACGAGTTTCACTCATATTTATGAAGTACTCGGCAATAACAGGTTTGAAGCAATTCCACAGGAAATAGTCACTATTTCTTTTGTTTGTTTGTAATTTTTTTTAAGTTTGTTGAGAGGGAGATGGTGTGAGTGGGCGAGAGGCAGAGAGAGAGGGAGAGAGAGAGAATTCCAAGCAGGCTCCGCGCTGTTGGCACAGAGCCCGATGTAGGGCTCGAACTCATGACCTGAGCTGAAATCAAGAGTCAGATGCTCAACCGACTGAGTCACCCAGGCGCCCCAAATAGTCACGGTTTCTAATTGGAGGGTCGGAGACTGCAAAGGCTTAGAACAGGGCAAAAAGAACACAAGCTTGGCGTCACGTCTCCAGGGTCAGAATCTGCAGCCTAGAACATCCATCCTATGTGGAAAAGTCACTCACCCTCACAGGTGCTCACTGATATGGACTCCGGACCAGATACATTTCCTGGCCCCCTAAAGAAGATTATTACCGAAGAGCCAGAGCCTCATCCGTACATGAGTAACAGGACAGAACGAGAGTCTCTGGGGCACAGAAATCTTTACAAACCGGGCCCAGTTTCTTCCCTAAAAGGTCTGAACTTTCTTCTTTCGGGCGGGTTAGCCTCTGACTTTCCTTAACGAAGGCTGCCCCCTACAGCATGGATGTAAAATAGATTTTTTTTCTAAAAATAATTCTGCCTGAAGATATTTATATCTGGCGCCTCCAAGGAGAGGACCAGGAAACGAATCCAAGTGTTAAAGGACCGAAACCACCCGCGAACAACCTCTCGCTCGGGAGCCACGACTTCCTTTCCACGGCAGAGATCCTTGCCCGTGGCCTCTTTGATGGCCTCAGAGGATGACCAAGTTCTAGACAACTTATCCGCAGTTACAGGAGAGAGCTTCCCCAACGATGTGAATGGAGGGAGAGAAGTCATCGTGAACCGTGCGAAAGTCATTATCTACAGAAAATGCAACTTCTTTCGTTCGGCGCAGAAGCGAATCCTAGAAAGGAAGCAGCTCCATCCAGGATAAACCGCTGTTTTGGAATGAACGAACACCTTCCAAGGCACCAACCCACGGGCGAGCCTGTGGGAACTCTAATCCACTACGATGGATGCGTGTCATTACCAGGCCTTTCCAGAACCCAGTGAAACCACACCCACTCTCCCCTTTGCCTGGGATAATTAAATCCTAGATCTGCAAGGGATTTCAGAGAACACCTATCCCAGTCTATCCGCTAACATGGGAAACTCCTCCCTTAGTGACCCTAGTGAGTGACCATCTAGCCTGTTTCTGTTCCTGTGAGGTCAGGAAACTCCTCTACTCCCACGAGCCCCTGTTCGACTGCGAGAAGAAAAATGTAAATAATCTCTTTTTTAAAATATGCACCAAAAGTTTGAGTCTTTTTAATTGTTTACATCTCCTCTCTGGGACCAGTGAGAGAGAAAAAGGCTAGCCCAGGATATAGACTTTCATTTCATTTTTTTTTTCAGTGTTTGTTTTTGAGAGAAAGAGAGAGAGCGAGTGAGCAAGCACGAATGGGGGAGGGACAGAGAGAGAGGGAGACGCAGAATCCGAAGCAGGCTCCAGGCTCTGATCTGTCAGCACAGAGCCCGACGTGGGGCTCGAACCCACGAACCGCGAGATCATGACGTGAGCCAAAGTCGGAAGCTTAACCTACCGAGCCACCCAGGTGCCTGTAGACTTTGATTTCTAAAAGGAAACTGACTTCTTCATAAAACTGTTTACTAAAACATCCTTTGTTTCTAACCGCTGTGCGAGAGGGCGGCCATTTTGTGCAAAGTGAACCCCTGAAGACTTTCTCTGTCACCCCAATGAGGTCCTACCTAATCCACAGAATTGGCTTCACCTCTCCTTTATTCTCCCTTCTAGCACCGTATCTTCTTCTTAAAAGCAGTTAACGCAGGGCTTGGTGGAGAGAAATAAGTTACTAGTCATAAAAAAAAAAAAATAAAAGCAGTTAACACAAAACGTCACGAGATTATTTGTGGTTTAATATTGGTCTCTTCTCCCAGACTCTAGGTTGTACGAGGGCAAAGATCATTATCGATTTTTTCACTTTTGAATATTTAGCATGAGGCTGGATATATAGGGGCACCCAGTAATGTGCCGAATAGATGAAAGACTGAGTTCCAAGTACGTGAATGCATGATAAGAAGGGACAGCATGGACTCCACACTGGATAGTCTGCTTGGCATGATGAAAAATAAACCCAAATCTAGCAGAACTATTTTGCAGCAAAAAATCAACCAGTGCCTTCACAGATCCTTATTCTTAGGGCTAAATTGGATTCTTCAATCCACCAGCTGGTGGCTGCTGTAGGGAGTGGACGGCTCCGCGAAGATGATTTTAGCCTGGGCCTGCTGTCAGCTCTCGACCACATCACGTGAACCTGAACACTCTCACAATGTGGCTCTTCTTCCATTCCCATGCATTCTCTCAAAGGAGGAAACAAACCAGGGAAGGCCCTGTCCAGAGGAAAACATTTAGACAAGCTCAAGTCATTATCCTCCCGGAGTGCCCTGAAAGTGCCAGGCTAAATAAAACCCAAGGCTCTACCTGGAGATGCAATACAGAATCTGGGCAGCAGGGGGAAGCGGAGACCCAATGTCCGGACTGTCTGGAGGCAAAGAAGCTTTAAAAAAAATTTTTTTTTATGTTTATTTATTTTTGAGAGAGAGACAGAGACAGAGTATGAGCAGGGGAGGAACAGAGAGAGGGCGGGACACAGAATCCGAAGCAGGCTCTAGGATCTGAGCCGTCAGCACAGAGCCTGATGCAGGGCTCGAACCCACCAACCGTGAGATCATGACCCAAGCTGAAGTCCGACGCTTAACCGACTGAGCCGCCCAGGTGTCCCAAGAAGCTTTTTTAAAAAACTGTTTTACCCATGGTGAGTTATTACAAGTCCCCGATTCCCAACTCCGTTTCATATTTCATAAAAATGCCATGATTCTCTCATTTTGAAAAAGGCAAAGAAAGCATTAGGTGCTGAGGGGCCTTCTTTATTCACCTTTGCCCTCACAAGGAAGGCGGGCCAGGCCACTGATTTCCACCAGCAGCTAGCGTCACTAGCTCAGAGAGCCTTGCTTTGCACATGAATCGACGGGACTGTAGCCCAAGATTCATGACTGGAGCTCCTAGGACACTAAGCATGTCAACTGTGACCACAGTGCCTTGGCATCAACCACTCTGCAGCATGACCATGAACATGGCGTGATGCCTGCAGATGGCCTGCATGCATCACTCCTACCGCGATATGGCTGCATTGTGACCATTATCTTGGAAACGAATGTTCTCCCTGTGACCCCCTTGTTTGTCATTCTCATCGAGAGAAGATGGGTTCCCTGGCATATGCGTCAGGTGTTG
The DNA here is from genome assembly GCA_030068075.1 of Paguma larvata. Taxonomy (NCBI): domain Eukaryota; kingdom Metazoa; phylum Chordata; class Mammalia; order Carnivora; family Viverridae; genus Paguma; species Paguma larvata. Next base: position 72,922,101 of record CM057831.1, on the reverse strand, counting down.
GTGTCCTAACGAAACACACACTGACAGAACTGTGAAGGCAGGCACTGTGGAGAAACATGCATTTTAGCCATTAGGCTCATTTAAGCCTGAGAATGCCAAGTCCTCGACACAGACAGGAGCCACGCAGGCACGCGCGGGCGACTCCCTGTCGAGTTGCCACGCTAGCTGCCAAGTTTATTGTTCGGGAGCTCTCCCCTTGTTCCGACCAGCATTCTGTTCTTGTCCGTTTGGAGAGAACAGTATTCTTTCTGGGCGTCACGAATACGGGTCCCTTGTGCCCAGGGAACGGTTAAGCGCGTTTATCCTAAAAAGTGTTTATCTTCTCGTGCTAAGAAACTTTGTCAAAGGCTTAAATATTTAAAAAGAACGTCTAAAGGAATGACAGCTAGGCCCCGACTGCAGATGACACCTGGATAAAAATGACGGGGAAAGCGCCTAGAAACATAAATACTCTCCCCTACCAATGATCCTTGAAATGAAATTGAATTCGTGTACGGGTGACGCTTTCCACATAGCAGATGGAAGCGAAAGAAACGGGAGATTTATCATCTGAAGATCAGATGCACGTCAACGAGGCGTCTTCTATTCCCGACACAAGCTAATCAAATAGATATTTCATCTTCCAACATGATTTATTTTCTCCCTCCTTTTCTCTCCTCGTTCTTCCTGTGACAAAAGGCCGGGTTTATTGTATTTTAGAAACAGGCTATACGGCAGAGAGTCATGAGCTCACGCATTGGCTTTGAGGCATATCCATATTTAGAGGAAAGCAAACGTGATTATAGCCTTCTTATTCTTCGTTGTGAAAAAGGATGGCTTTAGCGTGAAAGGTTATTAGTTTCCCACATTAGAAGGGCTGATGCATCTTCTCCTCTGAAGGCTCTTCTGAATTACACAGATCAAGAAAATGGCTCCCAAAGGTGGGCAGAGAGACTATACCAGATACGATTTCTTTCACCTTCATGTCTGCCGTTAGTTTGATGCTACAGGCTCAGCTAGGATGGAGTCTGGCCAGGAAGCTTTCCTGGTGGTCATCCTTCCCTCTGAATAGGACGGCGCTCTTAGAAAGTAACATCAAACTCTTTAAGTGCCAAGTAGGGAAAGAGCCAGAAGATGGTTCTCCAATCAGAGAAGCGTGAACTGGCTACCCCCTCCAAGCACTTCTTGGCGGTACGTTACCTCTGCTGCCCTGCGGAGACCCCCAGAGTGACACAGTGACACTCCATTTTTCATATTTCTAGGCTAAGTATGGGATCGAAATCATTTTCCTTTGTTTTCTATGAGCTCAGCTGCCACAAGGTAATATTGAAGACTTTTTTAAAAATTGTAATAAGAATTTCAGTAAAGATTAGTGAGGCAACAGACCGGAGTCAAAAGAAGACGTGAAGACCTAAACAAGTAGGTAAGCCCACCCAATGTATGTTACTGGCACTGAGAATATATAAATGTACAGCAAAATGTACATGAAATTTGAACGGTTTCCCATTTACTGGGCTCCTGCTGGAGGCCAGGCGTTAGCCCGGGTGTCTTACCCCATTATCTCCACTCCCCAAAACAACACACTACAAAGTGGTTGCTGAGAACGGAAGGGCAGTCGGAAGGCAGCGTGCCCTTTCCAAGGTGACCCGGAAGTCCTCCCCAGGAGGGGGGTTCTCAAACTTCACTGCTGAAAGACTGTCGGGGGTGGAAAATGTAGATTTCTAGGCTCATTCAGAAACCTGACTTAGAAGGACTAGGTTCCCAAAGCCTCGGGGTTTGTGTGTCTGGCAATTACCGTGAAGGATGCTGGTGTCCACGATCCATTCATCACACCTTGAGAAGCAACACTTCGGAGTCTTGAGTGTGCTCGAGCTGTGCCCTTTAGACTTAACAGAGGCCTACCGTGCGGTCCCCTCTTAGATCTGCATCTGGGCCATTTACACGCACTGTGTCGGAGTGGAACAACGTTACTGTTTAAGGTGTTATTTGGGAGGCTGGACCACTCATTTTCGGAATTTTCATCTGTCCAGTTAGACAACATCAATACTTTGTTTAGAACAAGAGGACGCTGGTGTGAAATGCAAACTAAAACAACGGCACCTGCCTTTGCCGCAGGAGCCATCGATCCCCACCTGCCCGCCTGCGAAAGGGCACCGTTAACGGACGGCAAGTGAACAGACTCTACCACATCCCGAAAAATCAGAGCTCAGCCATTTCTTCACGCCATGCAAATGCAACCCACAATGTCAGTAAGCTCCAGCCGTCGGGAAACAAGCAGTCATAATACTTCACAGCGATGCCCGCGATCGGTAGAGACGACAGAGACAAGACGTGTGAGTTGTGCTATGCAAAAAAGGAGAGAATCAGATAGATACTTCACATCTCTCAGACTTTCTACCATCATTTGGGCTAGGGCAGCCTGATCCCACTCCATAGATTAATACACTGCATCTCTGAGAGGTAAGCTGACCTACTGTAGGAGAAGGATTAATAAAACCTTTTCCCCTTCTGCATGGGAATTTAACCTTCGGTTAAGCTTGGAACTCGGTTCCCCTGGAAACTTGATAAAGACAGAATGTCAGCTATGTTACTAAGCAACGTTGCTCATAGTAAAAATGACCCTTGATAGTTACACCACATTTGGACCAAGAAGAGCTATAAATGAAGCATCAACACCTCTTGGGGGACACCTTCATTTTGGGTTTCTCCACGTACCGCGACTACTAATCAGACCTCATCCTTGTGGGAACCCTAGAAGTTATGCATATGGAGCATTTACAAGAGATACTGGCTCCCATGAAGCATGTGGCATTTAAGCTAAAGTGACTTTCGCACCTGCCCTGTAGGGGTCTTGCAGCCTCACACCTGAGCGGTCCCGTAGGTGGGAGGGGGCAGCGACAGCTTCTGGGTGGCTATGCAGCAAACACCTGCTACGGGGCTATTCCTATGGAAGAGAAACACTTCCCCCGCCGGCAACTTGCGATTCCTGTCTACTTCCTGAGGAGGACGGGGCCACGTGGGGCTCATGATGGTCCTGAGAGGGGTCCTGAGCAGATGCCCTGGTGGGCGCTGCACTTGCCCCAGAAGCCACACTTCTGGGAAGCAGGAAGGCCAGAGCTCAGACTCGGCGGTCTGCTTCAGCGTAAAGTCCTTCTCTGCTTGCTTGCAGGCCCTAAACCTTCCTCTCCCCCAACTCCTCCCCCCCAAGATAACTATATTCTGGCCCACGAGGCTGGTGCAGCTTTGCAAATACCTGCTAGGCTCTTTTTTCCTCCCAGTGCCAGGTGTGAGCTCGCTGTTCGCTGGTCACTTTCAATTCATCCTGCTCGCCCTGCCTCAACAGCTGATCTAACAGTTCACTGAATTCCATTTCCGGGTGATCCCCCCGACCCCCGTCCCCAAGACTCCTTTACATTCAGCGATACCTCCTGGGTTCAAATCTTTAAACTGGCTTTTTTTGTAGCCCTCAATCAATGAAGGCTTCTGCTCCGAGGGTTGCGGCGACCTCACAGCTGATTTCCAGACAAAGGTGACCACCACCTGGGGAGCAAGGGCAGGCACGCGAGCTCTCCCTGGCCCGGGGCCACTCTGCGAAGGCTGGGGTCTCCCGATGGCCAAGGGAGGCCTCACCCCACCGGTGAAATGATCTTGTAGGTGTTTCCCTGTACAGGTCCTCCACAGGACATGAGTTTTAACACGGTGACCCCAGCAGATGTCCTGTTGCATTCACGCCGGGACCCAAACAGTGGGATGAGTCGCTCCTTCCCAGTCTCCCGCTGTCTCTCTGTGACAATCCGGAGCTAGAAATCACTGCCAACGCTGTCACTCCTCTGAAGTCCCCCTGGAGCCTTCGCGGCTAAACCCATCTTTTTCCTCATGACTTTAAATGTATCTCTCTTACAGGACTTGTGAGCCCTGGAAAGCAGAATCTGTGTCTCAGTCCCCTCGGTCACGGTGACAAGCCCAACGCTGGGCACAAGCAGTGACAAGATAAACGAATGAAAGAAACAACCTGAAACAGGAGCACCCAACCATACTCTTTTCTGTGTGACGTGGACCATGGAATTAATCCCATCTGATCTGTAATTTTAGGTCAGAATCCTGGTTAATGGCAGGCCACGGGAAAGTTCTTCACAGTCCTCTCTCTCAATCATTAACTCAGATAAATAACTTACTTTGCCAACCATAAAGTGACAAGCCTACAGAGACTCTCAATCAATGGCTCCCGTGCTACTTGGACAAGACACAGCGCTAAAGGCTGTAAAGCTCTGTCTTCTGGGTCCTTCTTTTCTACCCATGACAGGGTGGCGTGAACAAGGGGAGAAAATGACACACCATGAAGACTGGGGAGGGAACCTATGAGAAAGCACTGATAGGGCTCCCATTAGGCAAGGCCGAGGGGCCTGGGAAAACAAGCGTTCATACCTCACGGTGGCTTAGGGACGGAGGCCCTCAGACTCACTTTACAGAAGGGGAAACTGAGGTCTAGAGCAATTATGCATCTTGAGTGAGGCCACGCTAGCCGCCAGACAGCCTGATCTCCAACCCAAGTGCTTTCTGTGCACGCCAAGGTCTGTACATGTCACTAGTTGTAACTCGTAGCAGAGCGGCAGTGAAGAGGGCCAGTTTGTAGCAAATGATCTTATTTCAGCTTCTTAACATAACCTGCCTCATTTGAAAGCCAGAATTTTTTTGGCCGAGAGAGTGAAAAATAGAAGTAATGTCAAATGTGTAGGGAAACTGGCTTCTCGCACACTGCTGATGGCAACAGACATAGGTATAACCTTTTGGAAGCAAGTATCTGGCATTGTTAGAACACCTGTAAAGCGTGTATACCCTTTAACGAAATGGTATATACATGCGAAAAAGACATGAGGATGTTAATTTCAGTACTGCTTATAATATCAAAGAATTAGCAATCAAAATGAAAGTCATTAGAAATATTAAGGTGAATTCATGCAACGGAGTCCTATGCAACTATAGTATAGAGAGTAACCTATAAAAAGGCTGTCCGTGACTGGTAGATTTTATCTACAAGATTTTAGGTCATATAATATACGATGTACGTCAGAGTGTGTACGTACAGAGCTCCAGCAAGAATTAAATCATTACTTACAAAGCCCTTAGAACAGTACTTGGCAAATGTTAAACAGTAGGAAAAATTTATCAAAATGTGATAATATACGCATAAAGAAAATACATACGAAATAGTGATAAATGGGTTAATTCTGAGAGATGGGATTCTGCAGGGTTCTCTTTCTATAAATGTGTGCTGTTTAAAATTTTTTACATGATTTTTATCGTGAAAATATAAAGATATGCTTTCTCTAAAATGAAGAAAACCACATTATTCAGGAGAAACCATCTTCCATTTGTACAGAATTTAGTTTAGGAGGAGTAAATATTGCAAATTCATCTGATGGGCCAAAAGCTTCAGAAATGTATTTGATTTCTGGCAGTGCTAATCCATTCAGAGGATGTAAGTGAGCGGATGGACGGAAAAGATAATGTCACAGACGTTGAAAATGACAGCTCTTTCCTCTTCCTGAAAATCTGTGATTCTGGTCTAAGCCGTAGGGCCACCTGGAGCCAAGAGAGGAAGCAAGGAGCCATCGTATTCCAGGCTCTCCCTGGACAGATGAAGTTCCGCAGGGGGGAACCTGCTCACGACATCCGGCCGGCCAAGCAAGGTGCCTCACTGCTGCCCCCTGCAGGAGTGAGCGGGGGAAGCCAAAGACGAACCTAACCACGCTAGTGAGAACTACACTACTACCTGCTTTTCCTACACGCTAAAGATCTGTAGACTGCCTCCAAACCTCACGGGCAAATTCCTGGGTTTCACACATCAACCGTGCACTTGGTCACCTCATGGACTGAGCCAATACATTGTGTGGGTGTGTCCCCAGGCTTCCCCCCACCCCCGCTGTGAATTATCTTATGCATCTATTCTTCTGTTTCACATCTCAGTTGATTTGCTCGGTTGAATACTTAAAATCTAAGCATTTTATAGATCTATTCCTCTTCTTCTGTTTCACATCTCAGTCGATCAGAACTAAATTCGGCGATGACGGCAGGACGCCATTCGCTCCTTTGGACGTGATTTTCAGAGGAATCTTTCAGTTATTGCCTCACAAAGGATTAAGTGCTTTGGCAAAGCTGCCTGTTATGATTTCCTTTTATTCCTCTTTACTCTTTTAAAAAAATCGAGACTAAGTGTTGAAATATTTTTGTCAGACACTGGCATAATACTGAATTTCTCGTTCCCCTTACTGGTGTGATCGGACCGACGCGAGGAAGAGCTCCTGGGCCAATGGGTCACACGTACGAGCCCATGAGTCGGTTGACCTGAGAGCGAACTGCCAGCACGCGATGTGATCAGGGCGTAGCTGACTCCTCAGACGGCTTCGAGAAGGGCAGGTCATGAGGTTATATTGTGGACTTGAACTCATCTGAAAGCAGTCCATACCTCAGCCACAGCGCCCACCACACAGAGCTACGGTGTATCCGCTCACTACTGTGCATCACTCCAGGGCCCGTCAAGGTAAGGAATGGTACCTTGCACACCCAAAAACCTGCTGTGTCTTCCACAAGGCCAGGTGGGGGAACCACTTCTTTCCCCACATAGGGTTTGTTGCATGAAGCTGGCTACCTCAGAAGCTGCAGTCAAGGTCAGATTCAACAGAGGACACAGGGACTGTGAGAAAGGAGGAGGAGATACAAAAGCCTCTGTTTTTTTTTTTTTTAATTTTTTAAATGTTTATTTAATTTTTGAGAGACAGAGCATGAGTGGGGGAGGAGCAGAGAGAGAGGGAGCCAGAATCCCAAACAGGCTCCAGGCTCTGAGCTGTCAGCACAGAGCCTGACGCAGGGCTCAAACCCACGAACTGTGAGATCATGACCTGAGCCGAAGTCGGATGCTTAACCGACTGAGCCACCCAGGCGCCCCTACAAAAGGCTCTTAAGGGAAAATTGTGTTGTCCCTTTACCTCCAGACGGTGGGGAAAGTATTTGTATAAAAAATACCCACGCCTGCCCCAAGCCTGCTTTACCTCAGCTCTCTAGGCTAGGAGAGGGATAATACATGCACCCTCCCACGCACCTGGAGCCCCGGTCAGTTATTTTTATCATTCTGAAAGCGAATCCTTAGAGGACTTTGTGAGAGTCCTAGCTCACAAGATATTCTCCCACTTAGACCTCACTCGAGCCTCCCAGGAGACAGGACAGAGCCAGAGTTCAAACCCGGGAGTCAAACCTCGACGCGAATCCCAGGGCTCAATTACCAGAGAGGGCAAGTTCCTAAATCTCAATTAGCCTCATGTCTTTTATCTGTAAAATTGGGGTAATAATATTGACCACACAGAATGTTCCTGAAGACCATGTAACATGGAGGAAATCGAAGTCCCTGGCAAAGGACACATGCTCAGTAAATAAGTATGACTTCTCTTTCTTCTGATCCCAAAGTCCTTCCCCTGGGCAATGCCTCTGTCAGAACTCACAGCCACGGCCCCAGCCCGGGACAGGGGCAGACTGGTGGCTGGCCCAGCACAGCCAGGCCGCCTGAATGGCTCTGGGTTAGGCTCTGGGACAAGGTTCCAGCCACCAGTCCTTCACCGTCCCCTATCAGTCCTACCCATAAGGAAATTCTTATTTTCTCAATCTTTTGGATATTGGCCTCACATCCATCCTTCAGACTTTTTTATGACGGCCTGTCCCCAGACGAGCGTGGGACGAGGACGGGCTGGCCCAGCAGAGGGCCCTGAGCGGGCCGCCCCTCACAACTTAGCCCCTCGTCTTGCTCAACCTGCATGTCTCTAGCCTTCAGAGGGCAAGGCTTCCACCATCTCTTTTCCACTTCCAGGAAAAGCACACTATTAATCGTGGTTCTGGAACCAAGGTGCCTGGGTTCAGATCCAAGTCCACCTCTCACCATCTCTGCTGTGGCCTCAGCAAGGATTCACCCTCCCTCTGCCTCAGCCTCGTCCCTTGTCATATGGGATAAGCTCGGTGGGGGATTCAAGGAGATACGCTGTAGGTGCTCAGTAAAATGTAGCTCTTATTTATTTATATAAAAAACACCTTCTATTAGTATCCTCCGGGAAGCAGGCAAAGGAGAACTTTTATTGGATACGTACTTGTACCATTTTACAAGTGTATATTATCTTTTCAGTTTAAACACACCTTTTGGTTTATTTTTGTTTATTTCTTTTTATTTAGAGGGGCAGAGAGAGAAAGAGAATTTTTAGCAGGCTCCACACTCAGTGCGGGCTCATGACCTGAGCCAAAATCAAGAGTCTGACGCTTAACCAACTGAGTCACCCAGGTGCCCCTTACACATACTTTTAAGAAGAATGCACTTTTGAAAAGAATACACTTTTGAAAAGAACATGTTTGGGTATGGTTGAAGAAAAGAAAAGGAAGGGAGGGGAAGGGGGTGGGAAGACGGAAAGAGGAAGAAAAATGATTTTCTGAAAGCAGGAGCCAAGGGCTGGATCACAAAGAACTTGACTCTTTGAGACCTCCTACTGCTGGCTGCCGAGTTTCCAATGCCCCGTATGCAAAATCTTCTGCCATATATAGGTCAGCCATACAAAACTTTCCTTCATATTTTCTCGAGTATTCTAGGTGACGGTAGGGTGGAAGCCAAGCTCCACTAAACCAAACCATCCTGGCTGGAGGGTAGGTCCAGGAGGTTCCAATCAGTGGGAGGGCTGCCCCGGCTCCTGGAACACTTTCGGAGTAGGAGGCAGCTCCCCTGAGTCTCAGGGGAGTTGAGGAGCAGATCTAGGACAAATCTTACTGTAGAAAATGCTTCCAAAAGATCTGGGCACGTCACCCCCACCGAGAAGTCTAGACCACTCTGCCTAGGAGGAATGAAGGAGGGTTCTGCTTCTTACCATACAATCTTCTAGGCTGACTCAGTTTCTCCAATGTCTCACAAGATACAAACTGAAGCAAGCAAAGGTTTGTTTCACTGTCTTCTGTGCAACAGCCCCGCATAACTACTCAGCTGGTCCCCCATCCTAAAATCACAGGGCTACGTAGAGCAAAAAGTCATATCCTCTTTTGGTAAAAGTTACATCGTCAGAACACCAGGAATAATGTTGCATATTCCTTATATGTAGCCAAGATATTCATTTAGACAACCCACATTCCTGACTTTTTCAAAGGGCGAAAACTCCCTTGTTCTTAACTTCCCTTGTAACACTTTTCATGGGGAAAAAGCTTATCAGGGCACAAAATGCACACTCCAAGAGCCTGCCTTTCTGGAAAACCATCTACCTTCCAGAGCACGTTCTATGAGAGTTTATTTTCAAGTTGTAAGTGCTCTATTATTCCTCTCTGCAGTCAGGTGTCTTCTTGGCCCCTCCTAAAACAAACACACCTAATTCCTGCTGGCCACCATGAACCTATTTCCTCCTCTTTATTAACGCCTATGCTAACAAAGTTCCTGCCAGCCAAGAATGTCCTATGGCCCATGCTATTTACATCCTTGCTCCCAACCCCGACCGAACTCACCCAAAAGAACTGGATCTGCTACCAAGGAAGATGCCAAAAAGGACCCTCGAGAAGTTGACTTACCTTTCTCGTGGCTGCTTGGTGCTGGTGGTGGAAGTGGGGAGGTGACCGGTTTGGACTTGTCATAGTTGTTAAAGCTCTGGCTGCGTCGGTTGTTAGCAGTGGCTGACCCTCCACGTGTCTTGGCTTCACTGCCTGCAGTAGATACCCTTGTGGTAGGACCGGGAAGCCTAAAATGCAAAAGCAACAGGATGATGGATTCAGCCTCAGGAGAACAGCAGTGTCTCAGAGGAAGGAACTGCAGCCATGCAGGAGGTAGAGGAAACCATTCAAGACACTGAGTCTGTGGAGTTTTGCCAGTCAAAAAATTCAGTGGAACCACTACAAACATCTAGGCTACTAATGACCCCAGCAAAATCCAACAGCAAAACATGAGGTTTCCTTTGAGCAAAGAGAAGTTCTGAAGGAAACATAAATGAATATGTTTGCTGATTAAAAAATACAAAGTTTATCTTCCTTTTTCTCTTGAATGAGTAATTTTACTTTTCAGTAGGGCCAAACCATGTCAACTCTACTTCTATCAAGTGTGGAACATAGAGGCCTATTAAGACTCTAAACTTTTTTAACCTTCTGTGTGCATCTCTTCCGGTAAGTATTAATATGGCCATAATCCATATTAATCATAATGTCATAATCCAGAGTTGCAGTATCAAGAAAACAATGTAATGTATAATAGAGAACTGTTACCACTCAGAACCCAATACAACCACAATGAAAAAACTATGGCCTGGATGAAATCACGTGTTCTCACATACATTCTCCTTCAACACCTGACAACCTGTCTCCGTAGGCGTCACTTAGAGGTTGAAGCTCAGCCTCTCTGCACAGTAGACAGAAAAACTCCTATGTTCTTTCTGTAGAACCAGCAGGAATCTATTAACCTAAAGACAAACATACATCTTCTCTTAAATAAAGTATCTCATTTAGGGTGGTTTGGGAAATAAAGTTAGCGGACATTTTTGTAACATGTCTACAGACCTTACGGCCTCCTTCCCGAAGAGGTTAGGGTAACACTGTCTCAGAATTTTGGGTCAGAATTTTGGGTCAGAGAGTACAAGCAGGCTGTTTCTAATCATCAAAAGTTGAAAGAGGAATAAATAATGAAATATTTAGCTATATCTTTCAGCTAAAACCCACTTAGCTGTGTTTAAAAGCCACTGGAACCTCTGCTGACTAGCAACAGATCTAGTGAGAAGTCTGAATTTTCAACTCATAAAGCTTTCAACTTTCCCTCCCCATTGCAAATCTGTAAGCACCAAAGAAGTCTGCAGTCTGGAAGCATTTCAGATACAAGCGGGCAATCGCTTTAAACTTTTTCTTGCTGGCTGAGCAAGAAAGATGGTTGTAGAATAAACAGAGAACATGAGCTGGTGAGAGAAGGCTGTAAAATTTATACAGTTAAGAAGAAGGTGGCCCAATTCCCTGACTAGGAGCTAGGAGAGAAGGAAGGGGGTGAGTTCTCTCCCACAAGTGGCAGAGGGAAGTGAACTTTCCACTGCGCTGGGGAGATTTGCCCCTCTGTTAATTTACCCCATCTTGGTCTGGAGAAAAGATCCACCCCACAAAAACAGGCACAGAGTGGAGCATAAAGCCAGCAGTGCCAGGGTCTATATTTGGATACTAGATGCGGCCAGCACAACTGAACAAGGAGGCCCAGCAAGCGGATTTTGGTACCTCTTGGTTTTGCCCTGAATATAAATGGCATCCCGAGAGCCCTCCAAGTCAGTGTTAGCTGAGTACTCAGAGCCAATGGTACAGCTGCAGGTGCAGACATGGGGTCCTCTGGGCTGGACTCCTTTAAGCCAGCTCTAGTCCACAGGAGTCTCTATGCCCACAGATAGGCCTGGAAAAGGATTACAGACTTGTTCCAAGATGATGTCACAGCGGTGGTATTAAGTGGTACAGGGTAACAGGCCACAGCATTCTACTTCAGGAGGGAATTTGCAAGGAGGTAAGCAAAAAGCAACAAGAACAGAAAACACGTCTTCCTTATCAGAGTTGCTTAAGAGCTCCCGCTGCCCCGACCCAGGGCTCTGGGGCCTCATGGAAAGATTGATCAAAGCATAGGATGGGATGGGTACCACCTTGAATTGGGTCGGCAATCTGGCCCTCTGTGAGGCAGCATGGAATGATGGATAAAATAAGGGTTCTTTCCACACATGACACTGGACCAGTCTTAAAATTTCTCCAAGATTCATGTTCCAGATCAGATACCTTTAGAATAATAATCAACTATCCAATGGGATAGTCGTTCATTTGAAACGGGGCGTAATGTCTGGCCTGTTAGTTCCCCTTCTCATCGTCTCTGTTGAGCATAAATTTATAAACGAACCAGGCATGGTCATAAAGGAAACACGCTTTGGTACAAAAACAATCAGACAAAATAAGGAAGGAAATCAAACAGATGAAAATATCAGATGAAAGCTGACAAAAATCAACATACAACAAAGAGACCGAGATGTACATTTTCAAAGAGACAACCCAGGATGTACTTATTTCCCTCAGACACTTTCCAGAAAAGGAACGGCTTTATCCAAAGATCTATGACCAAGCCCTTATACTTAGGGTACCTCTGAGCCTTCTGCAGGCCCTGTTCCCCACAGTGAAATATTCCCGGTCCTCGATCAACTAAGACAGTCTGGTCTCCCCTGGGTGGTCATCACCAGATTCTCTTCACTGAGTCGAGACCTAGAGGTATACCTCGGATGGCAGTGGCATAGCCTTCAAATGGCTAAAGGGTTGAATCAAGTTTTCTAGGCCTTCAAGAAAGACTTCTTGAAGGCTCTGAGGACAGCTGACAGGAAAAACAATGGCTGGCACATACTTAGCCATCAAAAGCCACCAAGAAGTTCAAGCCAACTCATGTCATCTTCTACCGTCATCACCTTTACACCCTAGTCAGGTCAGCTCCCTGAACTTGACCAAATGGGTAGACTGGGTGGAGGCCAAGTAATTTCTTCCAAGTTTCGGAGGATGTCTGTGACAACACAATGCTTTAAATCTTGACTCGTGAGTGGGCTTGAGTAGTTGCTTGCTCTAAAGCAAGCCCCTCCATCTCCCTGAAATTTGCAGCAAAGTCTGCCTCAGATACAAAGGCCATGAATGTGTGGTGGGTAGAAAGGAAGAAAAAAGGCTTATCTGGATACACTCATGAGGGAGCTGAAATATTCTTTGGGATAGTGAGTCAATCCACCTGAATTGATTCAGACTGAATGATAAGTAGAGGATTTCAAATGTTACATTTCGAAGACAATGGTGACCTTGAGGGCCTAAGGTACATGAGCAATCATGGGGCAGGACTTCCTGCAAACTGAAGAAGAGTTTTCTATGGTATGAATGTTTATGGCCCCCTTCACATTCATGTGTTGAAATCTTCATATCCAGTGTGGCAGTATTAGGATGTGGGGGCCTTTGGGAGGGGATTAGGTCCTTACACAGAACCCTCATGAATGAAATTAATGACCTTATAAAAGACACTCCGGAATACTAGCTGGGCCCACATAGGGACAGAGGGAGGAGTCAGCAGTCCGCAACCTGAAAGTCAGTGCTCACCAGAACCCAAAAAGGCTAGCACCCTGATCTTAGACTTCCGGCTTCCAGAAACATGAGCGATAAATTTCTGTTGGGTATCAACCACCGACTGTGGTATTTTACGCTGGCAGCCCAAACAGACTAAGACAGCGTTCTAGTTCAAGCTCACCTAGATCTTAAGGTAAGGCTGATTAATCCTAGTTAACATCTAAATGACAGGTGGATTGATAAAAGGCTATGCAAAGGTCAGAAGGAATTCACAGAAGGAAAATGATAACCTTGGAGATGGGCGGGATGGCCAGGGAAGGTTCCAAACACATGTGACCCCAGAGCAAGGCACGGCATGTGGAACGGAAACGTAAGTGGAGAAGGAGAAGGAACGGAGTCATGGAGAGAGGCCGAGGTCTCCTGCACAGGGAAGCCTATAAAAAAGGGCAGAGGAAGGAAGGTCTGGTGTGATGGGGAGCAGGGGGACAGACTGGGAGGAAACGAGGCTGCAGGAGTAGGCAGGGCCAGAAGAGGGAGGACCTCGGATGTCACAGCCTGAATCTGGACTCTTTCCTGCTCTCCAGCAACGGGGCATTAGGTAGGGAGGCTGGGAGCAGTGTCTTCTAGTTGACAGTAACACAGACTGCAGGCCCCCAGCTCACACGCCCAAGTTCATAACTGTTAACATCCTTATGCATCGCAGGAACCTCTATCAAGTCCCAGCCTGGAAGCAGCTGCTGTCTGTTCATTAGAATCCTTTGCGGAAGAGTTGGGTCCCGCTCGTGTGGAACGGCCATGGGTGCCACAACAGGCGCTGCCCCAGGTGCCTGCCTCACTGAAGGAGGGCAGGGAGAGGGGAGCACGGCAAGGCGACCTGTGTCATTTATGGCACCAGAGAGTTCCAAGGGCTCGTTTGCAAGAACGACTCTACTTCTCAAGACCATTCCACGTTCCAAACATAGTTATGAAATGACAGAAGACACAGATGGGCTCTTTGAAACACACGTGTCGTCTATCAAAAAAGTAAGTTTAAGGGAAGTGGTGTAAAAAGAGGCAGAAGAGAAATCCCGCTGCTATTGAAGCCACGGTCAATGTCTCCCACATGTGCAGAGTCGAGCAGGCGGGGTGGTAAATTGTCATTCCCGGCACATAACCTGGGAGCATCCCGGCTCCACGCGCGGTGCGTGCTGATGGGAACAGAGCTGTTCTTCCCCACAAAACCACTTCAAAGGCCGGGAGAAGACGGCCCTCCCAGGACGGATGGCAGCTTGTGTGCACATGCTTGGGACCGCAGGTGGCAGGCATTGTGATGGGAGATGCTTCTTGCCAGAGGAGATTATTAAATCTCTCATCTCCGTGGCCTCTGCTTTTCAGCAGCTGGACAAAGAGGACAGAAGTATTGGTCCCACTGCTTCCTCTCCACAAGACGGTCCAGCTCTGTGGAGCTTTGCTGGAGAGAGGTGGCCTGGTGGCCCTAGCTGGCCTGGATCAACCCCGAACACCAACATCACTGCATCTGCTGGTTACGGTGCACTATAGACCAGATATAAAAGGACTGGAAATGACTTTATTTAATCAACATAACACTACGAGTGAGGCAGCACTACCCCATTTTGCCAGTAAGGAAACACAGGCTCCTGGAGAATAAGTAATTTGCCCAGGTTACATGGTAAGTGGCGAAGATGGAGTTTCACTAGGTTTCACTGGCTGCACTCACGGCCGGCCGCCGTGCTTCTCTGCCTCCGCCGACAGGACACGCCTACAAAGCCAGGGCTCCCAGGGTCGCCAAGGGACAATAATTGTAGTCAAATTCATGAAAATCCTTCATCCCTGTACGGATTCCCTCTATAAGCATCCGGATTCAAGGGTGAGGCTGCCCACCCTGTTCAGTGTCCCTGGTACTTATCAAGGTGTTTGACTGCGGCAGGTGTTCGATCAAGGTTCGCACTTGAACAAGAGATCTATTTCCAGAGATCCCGGGAGGGTTGTCTTACTCAGCCAGCAGGGGTAAGCCGGGTGTTTTGGGCAACTAATTTTACAGCTACATTTGGTAACGCCTGGGTCAGCTAAAAGGGTTATCAGAATTGTGCTCGAGGCCGGGGTTGGGGAATGGAGGGGGGCGAGGAAGCCGAGGAGGAGGAGGAGGAGTGTTAGGCAAATAATGACACAAAGAAGATCCTTTCGCTGGCCTCATCAGAGACAAAGATTCCAAAAAAAAAAAAAAAAAAAAAAAACCTCTAGGAGAGAGATGGGACCTTGAAGAGAAAGCCTGACCTTGGCTTTCAGTCAGCTTGGAAGCCCTGTGCCCAGCACACCCCCGGGGCAGGGCGGACATGCCCTCTTCCTTCGGTTCCTCCTCTCCTCTCTTCTGGCTGCCTCCTTCCATCATGTGGGACTGATAACCACTCACACTCGGGATGGGCATGTGCTTCCGATTAGAGATTTTCCCAGTTAGCTCCTGTCTACCTTCTGGAACCGAGCACATCTTGGGAACAAACACAAGGTTTCAGGTTCCCTCCAAGCTCACTTAACCTCCTTGCCTTTTGTCTGTAAACGATTTCGATCTGCAGTGGAACCGGAGGACAGGAAATGGAGAATCTCACACATGCGCCCTCAGAAGAACCAAATTTAAAAATTGGAAATCTGATTTCCCATCGATGTCCGACTTACAGGAGACAGAAACGTCTCTCCTGACCGATGACTATCTGCCTAGAATCGCTGTCTATCCTCAAGCCAATGAACTTACCGCTTGGAGCCTGGCTAGATCTCCCCCTTCTGTACTCCTGGGCCATCAGTACAGCACGCCCCGAACCCGCCACAGACTCAACTGTTTCTTGCTACGGCACACATTTGCCAAAGTGCAATTCCTCTTCTATTCCCAGATAAATGCGATTTGAGTTTGGGTGTTTGAGCTTACCTCGGCTTACCTCCCTATTTAGGTTGACACTCACAAACTGGGAACCCAGGTTGCCAGGGCAGGGGGTGTCGGAATCAGGCCTGGTGTTATTTTTCGGGGAAAGCAGGGGCTCTCTTGCATGGTGTTAGGAACCGCGTGTTCATGACCTCCAAGCCCAGCCCAGCCAAATTCACGTGTCCTCACCCTAATCCCCGCACGACAGTATCTGGAAAGGGGGCTTATGGGAAGGACTGCATGAAGTTCAAGATCTCGTGAGGGGATCAGTGCCTTATAAGAAACAAAGGGAGAGGGCTTGCTTCCTCGCTCCCTGCTCTCCATGTGAGGACATGGCAAAACCACAGCCATCTGGAAACCAGGAACAGGGCCTTCGTTCAAACCTGGCTGTGCTGGCACCCTGATCTTGGACTTCCCGGCCTCCAGAGCTATAAATGAAACACCCAGTTTATGGTGATTTGTTATAGCAGCCAAAAGCGACAAAGACACATGATAATGAAAAGCACTGATAAATGCGGGTTCCATCCGGTTTCCCGGAACCAAGTCTGGGTAACACAGTGACTTGTTCTACAGAGAAGCAGCCACCCTGTGGCTTCTCCCCAACAGCTAGGCAGATCCTGAGTTGGGTCTCCCTATGTGTCACTTTTTAGAAAAGAAAAAGTAAACTCTGGCTAGAAAAAGGCACCTAGAACTTGACAGAGTGGGGCCACGAGCAGCCAATTCAGTATGTATTTTTATGCAAATACAGGTAGAAACGTAGTTGGGGGGGGGGCGCCTGGAGGCTCCATCGGTTTAGCATCCAACTTCAGCTCAGGTCATGATCTCGCGGTCCGTAGGTTCGAGCCCCATGTCAGGCTCTGTGCTGACAGCTCAGAGCCTGGAGCCTGCTTCAGATTCTGTGTCTCCCTCTCTCTCTGCCCCTCCCCCACGTGCTCTCTCTCTCTCTCTCTCTCTCTCAAAAATAAACATTGAAAAGAAAAAAATGTAGTGTGGGTATCCCTTTAGCTTGAAATGAGAATTCAGTGAACGTAATGAACCAGCACCAGGTTCAGTTAGGATGCCACAAAGGGCAAAGTGAGGCAAAAGGCCGAGAGTAATGGCTGAAACATAAGATTTTTAACAGCAGCCTTAACAACCCCATAAATACCGGAATTCAAGCCGGAGGAAGAGAGAGTATAAACACCATGGTTAAGGTGAGGGTTCTGGAGTTAGATCGACTGGGCTCAAATTCTAGTTTTTCCACTTTCTGTGTCACCTTGGGTAACTTACCTAACTTCCTAGACTTTAGTTTTCGTATCTGCAAACTGGTGACAGTGACCTAAGCGGCCGCATGAAAACCAGTGTGAGGATTAAATAAGATAAGGCATTCAAACTGATGCCTCACAAGCATTCAGTACATGTTAGCTACTGCTACCTTGGAAATAACAACAGATCTCAAAGACGTGACTGGCACTTTCCATAACCTGGAATCGGTCCTCACAGGAAGCAGTAAATGCCGAGCTCCGTGTCAGGAGAACTAGTGAGTGGGCAAGACTAACTCTTATTTTTAATAAAAATATTAAAACTGAGGCAATCTCCCCAAGGTACAAAGAGCATCCAGAAATGAAAAGGAGGCACAGCCGCCTTGCTGCTTTGTCTCCTCCAACCAACTGGATTCATGCTTCGGGTTCTTTAGAACTCAAGAGAAGCCACACCCACATTAGTAATTTTAGCAATAACAGGCAACAATAAAAAGCACGACGCACATAAAGGAGATGCAAACGAGGCGGGATCAGGGCCAGGCCAGCCAAAGCAGGGAGCCAAACTCATCATAACACCACTACAAAAACCACTTAGAAACTTACCTCTCCGTAAATCAGAAAGGATTTTGATACAAGGCAATGAAAGCCCCAATCAATGAAATGCATTGATTTGGAACCTTCTATACGCCTTAATGCCACATACACTCTGACGCGCACACACCCCTTTTCAACGACCCCACAGGCACTCTCCAAACTCTCCCACGTTGGGTCATTAGCCAAAGCATGTTTGGTTTTCTCAAACTGCAAACATGGAATGGGGAGAGGGACCGAAAGGAAACTTAGCCGGAACAAAGGGGTCAATGAGTTGGGTTGAGACCATGCTTTGCAAGGACACACAGAACGTCTAACCTAGAGATCTTTTTCTGACCCAGAGTGAAGCGGATGATTTTGCTTTGAGAGGCGTCCTTGGAGGATGCACTGCATGACAGGAAAGAAAAAAGTGGAAGAGATGAGTGAGGGGAGAGAAGATACGTTAGACGGCACATCGCTAACGGGAGTTTATGACAACGGGGACGCGCCCGGTTCGTCCTCTGCCCACTTTTCCCATAGTGCAGAGCCTTCCTTCTGAGTCTGTCTTTTCTGATTTTGTAACATTCCAGTGTGAGGAAATTGCTGTCAAGATTCTCTAAGAACTTTTGGGGCGCCTGGGTGGCTCAGTCGGTTAAGCGGCCGACTTCAGCTCAGGTCACGATCTCACGGTCTGGGAGTTCGAGCCCCGTGTCGGGCCCTGTGCTGACAGTTCAGAGCCTGGAGCCTGCTTCGGATTCTGTGTCTCCCGCTCTCTCTGCCCTTCCCCTGCTCACACTCTGTCTCTATGTCTCTCAAAAATAAATAAACGTTAAAAAAAATTAAAAGACTTGGGAAATTCAATAAAGTCTACCAAAAAAAAAGATTATCTAAGAACTTTTGATTTCTTTCATTTTTTTTTCAAGACCATATATCTTTTCTACTACCTGTGACATGAGGCTGCCTTCTTCCCACAAAAAAAAAAAAACACTGAAGCGAGGGGTCTCGGGCAAGTACACAAACTCGACAACTTTCTAAGAGTATCTTGATGCTTCTATCTCTGAAAGACCCCTTCTACCAGGGGTCTTGGGACTATTTTGCCGGTCTTGGGAATATTTGCTTTCAGTAGTATAGACATGTTCAATTATGGTCTTCTGAACTTGTTAAATTCTAGATTTTGGACCATAAATTTGTGTCGTGAAGAATCTTGATTGGGCTTAATAAAAACGTAAGCTTATTTTCTGCCTTGTGAAAGGTAGAAATCTTTATCTTTCTTGTATCCATATACCGTATACCAGGTTCATCCTACACCAACCTGAGTTTCTCAACACGTGTTCTCTGGAACCCTATGCAGTGATCGGAGGTGAGAAAACCAATGTTGGGGTCACTAGACTCTGAAAGCAAAGGAAGAGACAGGAGAGAAGGCAGAAAAAAACAAACAAAAGAAAAAACCAAAGCGATTGTCTGGATTTTTCCTAAATGGCTAACTCTCGAGAATACGTAAGGTAGACACGGAGGACGACGGAAGCGAGTCTTGGGGAGTACACTCTCTCCTGGACTCTGAACTGCTGCGGAATTTCACGGGGTGGAATGTCAATCAAGTTCTCGGCCTCGCACACCTTAACGAGAAGAGCTGAAGGGACGAGGCAGACGTGAGGCTCCACGTGGCCGTCATGGAGGAGTCGCTCTGACTCCCTCACGTCAGCATCTCCAATTTCCTTGCCAGCTTCCATGGCTCCTTTCTTAACAAATTTCACGGAAAAGCTGCCAAGTTTTCGTATTTGCTATCCCAAGAGGTACAGTGTTTAGGCATGTTTGTATCTGGCAGAGTTCTAACAAAAGACTGAAGCAAACCTAGCGTCTGGGGCTTGCGTCAACATTTGACACTGACGATCAAGGGCCCAAACCATTACCCTGGGGACTTTGATGATCAGAGACAGAATCTGGGGTAGAAATCGCAATGGAACTAAGCCAGTGACGCCATATTACTCTTCTTAAGTTTACAGCCAGAGCGTGAGCATGAGATATTAGATGCCCAGAGTCTGAGAATAAGATTGTCCTTTGGAAGTAAAATAATAAAGTATCAGTATATAATGGATGAAACCAGTCGTCTGCAGAAGTAACCCAATCTGGGCCAGACAAAGGCTAAGTGAGGACAGACAGCAACTCTGAAGCCCAGTCCGTGCCACCACAGTGCAGAGTCGGGGGGCCATGATGGTAGGAATCACTCTAGAATAAGTGGATATAAAAATCTGCCTGAAGTAAGTTTGGCTCCTCTTGAGGTAAAGAATTTATTAATAGTAGGATAGTTTTTCTTACTAGGAGATGGGCATCCTGACGGGGACATCTGGTTCTTTTAAGAAAACAAACACCTACCATGGAAATGGGGGCCTCAGGCTAGCACAGCTTAGTGACACAACCCAGGGTTTCTCAACCCAGGCTCCTTGGGATGGTCTATGCAGTGAGATGCCCTATGAAATAAGTTCCGTGGCTAAGTTGGAGGACTGCTTTCTGAAGAGTCCCAGGGCACACGTGTTCCTCTCTCAGGCTCCCTCATCTCAATAAATAGCACCTTTTATCACTGCGCATGCCAGAAATCTAGCTGGATCTGTGATTCCTCTCCCTTATTCCAGACAGTCCATCTATTTGGTCCTGTTGGGCTCAACCTCCTGAAGCAGCCCATCAACATGCCTGCTCGAAACCCTGGTCCAAGCCGCTGTCATTGGGAGGACCACGACGGCCTCTTAACTGGGGTCCTTCCTTCCACCTCTACTCCTTCATAGTCTTACTCTCTAGACAGGAGATAAGAAGTCTCTCTCCTGCCCAAGACTGCTCCCCCCAGAACCCAGTGGCTTCCTCTTACCTATAAATTGAAATGCAGACTCTTTACCCAGTTTAGCTAGCACTCTGGGACTTGGCCTCCGGGCCAACAGCACTATGCAACACCAGGGACCACCCATCACACTGCCTACCATGGAAACAGAGGCTTTGCTTACAGGTACCTTATCATTTCCCACTTCCCCTCACCCACTAAACTCGAGCCACGCCAGCCTTTTTTCTGGTCCTCCAACCTGCCAAGCAAACTCTTACACCACAGGGCCTTTGCACCAGCTTCTCCCTCTGGCTGATCTATTCCACACCTAAACTTTCCATGGCTTGCTCCATGTCATTCCTATCTTCACTTTGGTATCGTATGCCCAGAGAGAATTTCCTATCAGTCCAGCCTAAGTTATCCACCTAATCCTTCTGAATCTCATCATCTTATTGTAATACCACTCTCTGATATTTCTCTCCCCTGTTCATTCACCTGCTTCCCTGGGAGAAGGCAGAGAGTGGGCACACTAGTCATTTCATTCATCCATGAACCCCGAGCGCCTAAAACAGAGCATGGCACACGGAAGGCATTCAGACACTAAATAAGTGAATGCATATCAGCAGATTCAAGGATCTGAGTAGACCTGTGTTAACAGTTCCAACAACCCGACCCAGATTACTTACCAACTTTTCCCCCCGTGGAATCCTCCCCTGTAAGTTACCATCCAGGGAATAAGCACTCTGTAGAACACAGTGTGGGGAAAAGATATCCCCCAGGCTGTCTGGAACCTCTGATCAGAGAGTGGCTCTCGCTCAGGTGGTTCTTCAGGTAGGGGTGCCGAGGTTTGCCGCATGGATGTCTATTCCTCACCGCTAGCCCAGGCATTGCTGCTAGGCTACACATTTCCATAATGTAAATTGGATATAATTAGATAACTAATTAGGGGGTCTGATTTACAGCACATCCATCGTGTCGGTTTTAACACCATGGTGCATGGGAATAGCCCTTCTCACGGGGAGGAAGAAGCCATAAGCATCTCTACAGCACCTGTTTCGTTTGAACCACTCTGCGCTTCGCCCAACTACAATGGGCTGCTAAGCCCAGCGATTATTAACGCTGGTGCTTTGGGGGACTGGAAAGGAAAAGCCATTCCTCTTTAGCACATATTAAATGAAATCGAGCCATCAATTTAATTAGTGACATGTAGGTTTGATAGCAAAAGGCTTATAGCTTTAAACAACAATTACTGTGGACTTTTCTCCATGGTTTTGACTAGGAGTCAGAAACTTTCTAGTTCCTGGGGCACCCGGTGGTTCACTCGGTTAAGGGTTGGACTGTTGATTTCAGCTTAGGTCACGATCTCACCATTCCTGAGCTCGAGTCCCACATTGGGCTCTGTGCTTACAGCGCGGGGCCTCCTTGGGATTCTCTCTCTCTCTCTGCCCCTCCCCTGCTTCCTCTCTCCCCAAAATAAACAAATAGGGGTGCCTGCGTGGCTCAGTCAGTTTAGCATCTGACTCTTGACTTCGGCTCAGATCATGATCTCACAGTTTGTGGGTTTGAGCCCCACATCGGGCTCTTCACTGACAGGGCGGAGCCTGCTTGGGATTCTCTCTCTCTCCCTCTCTCTCTCTCTGCCACTCTCCTGCTCACACGTGCAGGCTTTCTATCTCTCGAAATACACAAACTTTAAGAATAAATAAATAAATGTTAAAAAAAAT
Source organism: Paguma larvata (assembly GCA_030068075.1). NCBI lineage: Eukaryota > Metazoa > Chordata > Mammalia > Carnivora > Viverridae > Paguma > Paguma larvata. The sequence goes on along the minus strand of CM057831.1, from coordinate 72,899,772 downwards.
CTTTCTAGTTCCTAATCCCCTCCTCCCCCCACCCCCCTGCCATTAAAATGAATGTTTTCCAAGGCGATCTTCAGCAGGGCTGTTTAGGAATACACCTGTTCCTGCCCTAACAGCAGAGAGTAACTACCTCGAGCTCCGCTTACATGTCACCCTGCAGCGAGTCTCGCTGCCAAGCCATCGGTCCCTCTGGGAGCATCAACCAAATCTAAGCCCTAATCCTGCGAAACAGAGGACCACCCCTGAGGCTGCTGCCAGCCCTTTCAGGTTAACGGGACCCAGCCAGGGGGGCCCTCTCAGGGAAGGCGGCTGCCCCCTTCTTTGTTAGGCATTTGCCATCTTCTGTCCTCTTGCGATTTGCCTCCCGGAGAAGCAGAGGTGTCTGCTGCAGAACTCTTGCCTCCACTGAGTAAAATGACTCACACGTGTGACACCGAAGGCCCAGCTTGTAGGCAAACACGCGAAGCGAGTCTGAAATCCATTTTCAGGATTCGTTTCTTGCATCGAAGCGTGTGCATAAGAGGCCAGAGTTAAGGCCAGAGCGGCTAATTAGCTCTGGCTGCTGGCCATCCTGACCTATAAAAGCACACATCTCCGCCAGGCACGGGAGGCAGCCTGGCCGCGTCCATTTCAAGGTCGTGCTAATCCCCCGCCACCAGGAGTTCCCAGCCCTGAAGAGGCCCAAGCGAAAAGGCATTCATTCGGCCGAGGCTAGAATCCGGCCGGTGTAGAGGAGGACCCACGAAAAACAAGAATTATCCGTTGGCGAGGAGCCCCCACCTGGACTGCATTTCAGCTTGTGCTTTTGACTGCTGATGCGGCGCCGGCGGGAGAGGCTGGCCCGGGGCGTGGGGAGCGGCCGGCACCTGTTGCTGAGGAGTGCCAGCCTGGCACTGGGAGGGGGCCCCGGCCGCCTGGGACGCGGCAGGCGGCAGCGGCGCGGGGAGGTGCTGCTTCTGGGGCTGCTGCTGCTGCTGTTTGTACCGGGACAGGCTGAAGAAGAGGCCTAGGATGGCCTTGAGGTTGCCATTCCTGATTTCTGCAAGACAACAAAGAAATGCTTTTAGAGAAGGACTTCCGCCTTGGGAGCCCTTTCGCGCTCACGAGCTTATCAGCTGCCCAAGGAGAGGACACCGTTCCTGCACACTTCATCGCCTGTCGCCGTCGTCGATCGCTGTCAGGCCTCGGCCACGAAGAAATTAGCTCCCTCTCCCCCACCGGGATTAGAGCGGATACGCGAGGCAAGTTCCAACTGGATGTCTGGCGAGTGCCAGGAGGAAATTCTCAGCAAGGACACAACCAAAAAAAGTCAGAGTCCCGAGCAAGACTGTGCTTGTTCTCAGGCCGAGCAGCCAATCTGGGACAGAGGTGCTCTCGGGCACTGGCGGAGATTCACGGGTCCCCACGCGTCAGCTCCGCCAAGTCCGCGCGCTGTGCCGTCGGCCACGTTGTGAGAGCCAAGTGGCTCCTGCCCCCGCCCCAGCACGCTCCCTCTGCTCTCCCCGACTGTGCTCCCCCCGGACACATGGCTCTGCGTCTCTCTCCTCCACTGATTCACTCGCCTTAATTTGGGATGGGGGTGGGGACAGGCTAGAGGACTTGCTTTCATAGAGAACTCGCACAAAAAATAATGTCTTAAAAAAAAATGAGAGCAGAGTGGGAATGAGAACATTTTTACTCCATACAGGATTTTTTTAGACGTTAAAATGCATGTGCCTCAAGGCATGCATAAAAAGCTGCAGAGAAGGAATAAAATATTTATTCACAGGCAGAAGCTATGGATGGAGGGGGTTTCTCCTTGGGGAATCCCTCCTTTTATGTTCTTTTAACACCGGCTGCAATGGCTGGGGTCTGAATGATCCTAGGGGCGAGGGAATAGGGCCACCCAGCCTGAGGGGCAGGAAGAAGGAATCTTGACACAAATCTCTGCTTTGTGTCAACCGGAGGCTCAAGTCCCCGAACTGTCCAGGCGGGTGGAGGAAGGAGAGCGTCTCCTGTGGGGAATGCACACGTCCAGGTTAGCCCCGGGCTGGGAAGAGACTGCCGATAAAGGAGCACGAATTTCCTCCAGGAGCAGTTGTGGGGCAGAGGGCATGAATGGGGTCCTTTCAGAAACCAGCCCCATTCCGGGCATGCAAGTCAGTGCCCTGGGCGCGATGAGGAGGCCAAGCTGAATGACTGCCAGGCTCTGAAGAAACAGGTTACAACTGATGATACAGATGTGGGTTCCAGTCTGGATGCCCGTGTGTACTAGCTGTGCGACTCTGGGCAAGTCGCTTAATCTCTGGGCCTCACTGGCAATAGGGACACAACTTGCCCCGTCGCACAAGGTTGCTCTGCAAATCCAGTAAGAGCTAGATCCAAATCTAGCTGCGAAGGCAAGCCGCGAACAGGGAGGCCCTTCGCTGGTCTTGGTTATGAATAACTGTAGCCCCCAGAATCCTACAGGAGATTCCCATACAGGTCCAGGTTCATGCTTTAGACATGGTTTTTAGTTTCACTACGGTCATCTGATAACTTACCATGCAAACCGTGATACTTCTTGAGAGTGAAAGGGGGAAGCTTTTAATTGTGTCAGCAAAGGTGTGAGCCAGGACTGACCTGGCGAAGGAGGATGCTTAGAAACTGTTGTGTGCGATAAGGGGAACAGAGAAAGCCCCACAGATCTGAGTGAGCCACTCCCCCCCGCCAATTTCTGGAAGTAGTTTAGCTTTAACCCTTTGTACTTCCTTCTCCATCCTAAGGAAACCAACAAAGTAGCACACACACCCCTGTGGCTTGCTCGGTTTCTGCTTCTAAATGATCCTACAAACCCATCAGGGTTGCAGAATGTGACGTTTGGATGGGATGAGTCAGTTGCCTCCGGAGGGCGAAGGGACACACCCGTGGTCACCCATCTGGCACTCATGGGAGTTTGGGACAGAATCAAAAGCTGGCCTGCAGGGTAGCACCCGTTAAGGAACCTGGGAAATAATTCCCCCCTCGAAATCGAAGTCAAGGGAGGGAGAAGGTAGAGCTGATCACGGGGATTGGTGAAATCTATGTAAGATTGGCTTTCAGTGCCTTTTATGATTGTCAGGTCATTTGGGTTGTAACACCAAGGACTACTAGGAACCAGTATGTATCAGGTTAAGCTCTTTAGGTGCATGAGCTCAATCAACCCCTACAACCTGGAAGTGAATATTATTGTTCCCCTTTTAAAGAGAAACAGAGGCTCATAAAACCTTAGGACCTCTCCAAGGGCATAAATGCTGGAGCCGGGATTTGGGATTTGCATCCATGTTTCTCCAGCTCCAAGCCCGGTCTCCCAACAGTGTGTAACTTGGTTTACCTGTATACCCGTCATATGTGGTAAATTTAAAAGCACATGCAGCTAGTGTTTCATTTATTAAGCTAGCTGGTGGGCATCTAAGTATTCTTTAGTCTTCTGTAAGTGTTCTATTATGACATGTCCCAAACATTCCACAGTATATTTTTTTTTGACCCACAGAAGAAAAAACAAAGGAGGGGGGAACTAAAAATTTGGCACATCCAGGGGCTGATGGTTTGTCCCTTGCAAGAGACAGGCACGTCCACATGAGCACCTCATAACAGACCAGCCCAACCCGGGCAAAATGAGACAGCTCTGTCACATTCTCTGCCCACTGTGGTTGGGAAGTCACCTCCTATTCATAGCTCAGCATCATTCTCTCAAACATGCTCTGTCAAAGGGCACAGTTCTCCTGCAAATATACTTCTTAGGAAACAGCATTTTTATTACAAAGATCACCAATTTCTGGAGCCAGAAAGACCTGGGCTTGAATCTCTATGGTTCATGTACAGACTGAGTTTTCAGAAGACTTGACCTCTCTGAGCCTCACTCTTCATCTTTAAAATGGGCATATGCCCTACTGCACCTTTTACACAGGGTAGCTATGAGAATTAAGTGAACATTAAATGCGAAACGAGTGCAAAGCACCCGGGACCCTGCCTGACTCTACTTCCCCTTTTGGCTCAGGAAACATGGCCACTCTACCTGTAGCCTCCTCAGAACTCGCCACCGGGCTCTGCGCCTCAAGGAAGCCTACGAAGCTGTCCATTTTCCCTGCTCCTCCCTGCTTTTTCCACACTGACAGGCATCGAGAAGGAAGTTAATCGTGAATAATCTCATATTAGACAAAAGTCAATGGTGAGCTTCCGGTTCTTGCTTAGACAGCTTTACCGAAGTGTAATTTGCATCCATAAAACTAAGCGTACAACAATTTTCAGTAAATTCTGTAAATTCTAATCTTAGACCCTTGGCATCACCCTGAAAAGAGGCCTCACACTCACGTGCAGTCAATTCCCAAACCCATTCCTGGGCGATGTTGAATCTGCTCTCTGTTTCTCCAAGGTGGGTCTCTTCCGGACACTTCCTATAAACAGCCATGCCACATGCAGCCTTCTGCATGTGGCTTCTTCCACTTAGCACGTCTTTAAGGCTGATCCATGTTAGAGCCATTCTCATTAGCTGGTTGCTTTGTACTGCTAGGTAATACCCTAGCGTATCGATGTACCAAGTCTTGTTTATCCACTCACCAGCTGGTAGAGGTCCAGACTAGAATTTTCTTTTCAGAGCACAGAAACCGGAGAGCGGTAAAGGCTCTGTTTGGGGTTGGAAGCCACGCAGTTTATGCCAGGGGTGGTCTATAACAGACAGTATCCCAAATCGCTAGGATTGTTTTCCTGCCACATTTCCAAGCGGCGTGTGTCTGTGTTCCACGAGGCCTGGTGAGCCGGCTGCACTGGTGGTCTAGAAACGAAATCCACCAGCCCACAAAAATGTTTCCCTCCTGACGTTTCCTAAGGTTTGGAAAAAGAGTCTCGTTTTGTGTCTAATCGACAATCCTTAAAAACAAAACAAAACAAAACAAAACAAAAAAACAAAAAACAAAAACAGACAGGTAGACCTAGTGAGAATCGACACTAGTTAGCCAATATCTACACCAGCATGGGAATCCTGATGGCATTTCTCTGCTCGTGGCCACGCCCACGTCTAAAGAACAAACCACACAGACCATTTTTCAATTTTCATTAGAATTCAGTATTGCCTTGACTCTTAATTCCCTGGGGCACGGGGCTGATTTCTTTGCTCCCCCTGGCTGGTACCAATCTGCACGGATGTTGGGCACGAAGGGTAGGAAACACAGAGTTGTCTGCCTGCAACGTTATTTAAGAGCAGTCTCAGGCCTGGTTTACAAAGGCACAAACACTGGAATAAACTAATACAAAGAAATCGCTTCGTAGGGAAGAAGAGACTGACTGAGAGCCAAAGGGAGGGCTCCCTCGGACCTGACCGCGGAGTCAGAATTCCTCTCCAGTTCCCTTAAGCCACAGCGCTGTAAGGCTCCCCTGGCTGATTCGGGACCGTGCATCCTGTGGTCTGTGCCTCCAGAAGGGCCATCTGCATAACTACATTCACTACACATAACTCCCCACCCCATCCCTGCGGCCCTCCTGAGTACAGGCCCACCAAGCCGGTCAAAGGCTTCCCCACCGGGGAAGTGGGACGAGGAGGTGAGTGACACCATCAGGCCCACTCACTGCCGAACAGGTGATGCGAGTAGGAGGAAACGGAAACCGCCCACCTGCTGCTTTTCTCCTAAAGGTCCAGGAAGACCTTCTGCTCTCTGGCTCGGAGTAAAAGGGAGACAAGCTCAGCATCTAGGTTTCTGGCCAGACGGGGTCTGAGCTCATCAAGTCAGCCAACAATTTCGCTCCAAAAGCGTACACTCCTTCCTGGAGGCACCTGCAAGGATCTTCCTGCCTCTGTCTCTCCACTCCGCAAGGTCGATACAGAGCTAGCCTTTGCTCCCACCATGCTTCGTCTTCTGTCTCGATTTCCCTCTAGCTTCCTTTCCTAGCCGGTGAATGCCTCCTGTTTATCCTGTAAAGCCCCCGGGAAATGCCACTGCCTCTGCAAAGCCCCCTGACCGCCTCAGAGAGCTCATCACTGCCTTTCACTGGGCACCACTGCAGACATACCACTCAGCTCTGGTCCGTACCACCAGCACAGCTCTCCCACTAACTGAAATTCAAGTTCAGGTTGTATGACTGATACTATGCCGGGCATCCAGGATGTGCCCGGCAAACGTCTGCTGAGCTAAATAGGAGACGCCTCGCCCCCAGACTGTCTCCGTTACAGGAGGATGGGCTCAGGGCCAGGTGTTCTCGAAACACCCAGGGATAAAGGCCATCCTTCCTCACAGGACGGGTTTACAGATGGTGGTGACAGGTGGAGTGTGTGTCGGGGAGGGGTTCCCGGGATCTTGAACATCACCCGGCTTCGGGGGAAGTCCAAGCTCACGGGATCCCAATAAGGTTCCAAGAGCAAACGGATGGGTCCGACCTTCTGGAACACAGAGCGGGTGGGAAGGCCGAGTTCGGGGGACGTGCCCCAAACCAGCGTCTGCAGCCTCTACTCGGGAACAGAGCTCTCTCCGTGGTCCTCTAAAGACAGGCGGGGGCGGGGAATGATCTCCCGTACTGTTTCAAGGACAGGTGCATACGCCCTCCTGGGGTTCCAAACCCTGCGTTAGTCACGTTAGTCACCAGCGAAGGGTGGAGAAGTACCTATGGGGCTTTCCAACCGCTGATGTTTTTCAGCAGAGGAGGAGCCTCAGGGCACTCGATCGTCTTCAAAAGGAAAACAAAAAGCATTAAAGCTATGTTATTTCTTTACACACTATAATGCTTTTCTAGTTAATTATGCAGGTGGTTGGAAGTGCGGGCAGTGGGGAGTCCTAGAAAATCGCAGATCTCTCAAACAGATGGGAGGAGCTTTGGCATTGTTGATTCTGGGGCCCTCCCTTTGCCCACGTGGAACTTAATCTCTCTGGGACTTAGTTTCCTCACCTGTATAGGATGGGGATGGTATGAATACGGATTTCAACAAGTTGCCGAGGGGACGAAAAAAGATAAAACACGTACGCAGCACCTAGCTCAGTGACTGATACATGGTGGGTTCCTCATGAATGGCTTCTATTCCTGCAATTTAACAGGATATCAAGTGAGGTCTCTTGTAACCCTCAAATGGTGAGTAAGGCCCGTTTGAGGCTGACAGTCTCTGAGTACCTTTGCTTTACAAGTTTAAGAAGTTGACAAAAGTTGGGGCCAGTTAACCTTCCCACAAGACCTCACGAGTCCAGAATCAGTCTTACCCACCAAACACCGTCCTCATCCCCCAACCCCAAAAGTCAGTATAAGGAGATCTCAACGATTCTGCCCTCTTTCCGGGCCACGGGGCATGCAGAGACTCCCACGGGGGGACAGTGCAATTATGGGCACCCAAGAAAAGGGCAGCAACTTCGCCAGGATTCTGCCTGCTCTCTCTGCCCCCCTCCTGGAGGCTCAGGCAAAGGAAGGAAGGGAGACAAAGAAGTCATTAGCCCCTCATCACTTCTCAGTCTTCTAAACCCACTTGCCCTGGGGCCCAGGGGTGAAAAAGAGTTTTGAAATTAAAGTTTAAAAACAAACAAGACAGTCATAAGCACTGACATGAAACTGTTCTAATAACTAACCGTGACTGACGAGTTACGTATTCTGGCCAAGACATCAGCAAGTCAGTCTCGACGGCGGCAAAGATGGGGGAGGGCTCGACATCACACGGCAGGAGGCAGTCACTGAAACACCATGAACCCACTTCGCAGGTGTGCCCCAGTCACACTGTGCTCTTCTAGGCTCAGAGACCCCCAAGGGTCACACCCTAACCTGGACGAGGCTGGGGCAGGGTTTCTGCATGACGCGCCTCTGTGGGCTGCCCAGCGTCTTCTGATACTCCAGCCAATAAAGTTCGAAATCTTTTCTGATTTCTTTGGCCTGTACACGACATGCCTAGGCTTCACCCATCTGCTGTCTCAAAGGACACCATGAACATCAGATCTGAAATCGCACAGAATGGGGCTCAAACCCCAGTTCTGCTGCTCGCTAGCTATAGGCCTGGAGGATGTCACTCATCACCTCTTTAGGCCAAGGTCTTCCCAAGGTTTTCCAGTTCAGCTGTGAACGCTAGAACTGCTGCATCGAAAAGCCTTGGAAGCACAGGTGGTACCTGTGGATTCAACAAGTATTTGTTAAGTAGATAATCTATGCCTGAAGGGATGAGGAGGACGGTGCAGATGGACAAATGAGGCAGCCAGACAATGTGTAGATAGATGGCAGAGTGGCCGGCTGTCACCTCCAGGCCACGGGAGATGAAGCTGACCTACAGAGTCCACGCCCACAGAGCCCCTTCTGCTGAGCAGGACTCTGTGAAACTCCTCGCTGATGCTCTGTCGGTGGGCAGAGGCCTGGGGCCCAACTACTTCCAGAAACTACGATGGGTGTGTGCCAGCCACCCACCAGCCAGCACAAGAACTCTGTACCAGAAGGAAGTGATATTCCTCGGAAGGGCAATTTGCATCTCCCTACTTATCCATGGAAACACCACACCGACAACACCCCTGCCCCCCAGCAGTATGTGTTCCATAGGCCAGATTCTTTCAGCCCAGATCTCATCCCCACGGAGGAGGACCCATTCCCCAGCAAAGGAATCCTCCAAGGTCAACCTCCCCCCGCCCCCCATCTCAGAGCTTGGATTGGGGCTGACCACCCAACGGCAGTAACGGAGACCTCCAGAATCAGTGTGTCCACCCCTGACCAGGGCAGGCCAGCATATTAGAGGCCGCATTCAGAAACGACAAGCCCACGAGGCCCCAGTAGCAGCCGCCCGGCCCCAGTACCGAAAGAGGCTACAGTTCAAACAGCCAGGAAAACCGAGCTTTCACCGCAGAGCAGGGCACAGGACAGGGACCGGCCCCAAAGAGATCACGCTGGCAAACTCACCTGCTCCGCTGGGCTGCTTCCTCCCTCACTGCCCCCCCTCCTCCCCACCCTGACCACCAGAGTCGAGGCTACCAGGCATCTTTTCAAACAGCAGCCTTGCTGGGGAAAGCTGCCGTCACCTGAAGCCCAAACTGCTTTACCTGTTCTGGGAAAACTGGAGGCAGGTGCAGCCTAATGAGTTTGGGAGGACGCCGGGGCCTGTGGCAGCTTCTGGGCTGGCAGCTGCTTGTATTTACAAACAGGAGAGCGCAAAAGCTTCCAGGGCGAGATGTTGCCCGAGGCGGCCGAGAATTCGGACCAGCCATCCCCAGACCAAGGCCTAATTGAATAGCAAACCACGAGCACACGCTAATGTGCTAATTAGCCACCCAATTGGAGTTAATTAAAAACTAATCGGGATGTCAAAATGTAGCATCTCATTAATAGATCACGTGTTTGGGGTGTTTTTTTTTTTTGAGCTAGGAAAAGTGCTGCTGCTTCTAATAAAAGTCAGAGATAAGGATGAGGCGTTTTTCCCTGGGAACTGTACAATTTAAATATGTGCTGTGGCTAAGTGTTCTCTCTCCCACAGATAAGGCCTGGCTTGATAATTAACTGAATCTCGAGCCGGGTGAATCAAATCAGCATTGTTTGATGAAGCCCTTGGCTGGAGAAGGAGCTCCATCTCCAGTCCCCGCTCAGTGTGGCAGACGCAGCCGGCATGGTGGAATTTTGGTTCTTGGAGTGAGTCATTAGGTGTCAAGAAGCTGGCATCCTCCGGTCGAGACAAGCATTGAGCTGCCTTAAAACCAGGAGGAAAGCAAAAGCCCAAGAGCCCACCAGCACCCTGGGCTGAGCTGTATTCAGGTCATCCGTAGCGCTCTGACTCACCTTCCGCAGACAGCCCCTGGATGTTTATTCCCTTAGCTGCCAGGAAATTCAAGCAGGCATCTATGTTTTCAATCTAGGGAAAAAAAAAAAAAAAGAAGACATACACTCAATCAATGTTCAGCCTTCTCCGGAGCCATCTTTTATCGGGGACAAAGGGCTCTGTCAGAGAGAGGGTTCACTGTGCGTTTGCAAAGATTCTCGACAAGCAAAAGCGACTCGGAAACGGCAGATGGATGGATGGATGGATGGATGGATGGATGGACGGGCGCAGGTCAGGACTCTTTGTACTTGCACAGGAAAAAGTTACCTAATATCTCAACCACACAGCTCCAGAAGTCGAGGCCCTGGCTTGCTCCGGGCTGCCAAAAATAACCCCGAGTGGAATGAGAGTTCCTATGTTCACCACTGTCACTACAGCTATCCTGAAAATTTGAGCAGCTGCCAGAAAGTTGGAGGTGGGAACGAAGTGGGATACTCGACCCACCCGTCCGCCAGCAGCTGGGAGGAATTTCCAGCACGGAGGTGGCACGCCGTCAGATGGGAACACGGTGAATGGGAGTTTCGGCAGGGCTCTGGGCCGCGCTGACTCACAGAATTCTCAGGACGGCAGGCACTGCAGAGGATGAGGGAGGGCTGTGACCTCAATGAGCCCCTCTGTCCTTTGTGTCTTCTGTGACAAGAGGGAACCTACCTGCCAGAGTCTGCGAGGCCTCCCAGGCCTGCCACGGCCAAGGGCAAGCGAACGTCCAGCCCTCGGGAAAGAACAATGAGGTCGTTCCCAAAGGTCTGATTTGACTTCAGTTGTCAGGGCTAATGATTTTTTAGTCTACGGGAAAATGTTCAGGCTCGATTAACGTCAACGGTGACCATAAATAAAAGAACTGCTTTTGACTTGGCACAAGGATCTTTGAACTAAATGCAGTTTGCATTCCGCATGGAGATCCCCCCTCGCCGCACCCCCTCACCTCCCACCTGGGCTTCCTGGGCTCTGTCGGCATTCTTATGAACTCAAATAGGTGTCTAACCCAATGGTCAAATAAATGACCATCTTTCACAGTGTACGTGTGACCACTCTCCCGCCTCCTCCCCCTCCACTTTCCCCTCCCCCAGCGGTATTCCGAAGACTTCTTCACCAGGCAGAGAGCTAAGGTCTACGAGCCTAAGAGATCTCATTTGAGTAGAGTATGGCTCCAAGGCAGTCTTCCCGAAACACATGGCTGGCATCTTCCTTCTCTGCTTCTGGCCTGCAGACCTTCCAAACACTCCATTAAGCTGTGGGCCCCCTGAATATAACTGCACTGGTTGTACAAGACTCCACGCCTCCCTGAGCCTGAGATTGCTCCATCCTTATTTTTTTTTTTAAGTTTATTTATTTTGAGAGAGAGTGCCAGCGGGGGAGGGGCAGAGAAAATCCCAAGCAGGCTGCGTGGTGTCAGCGCAGGGCTCGATCTAAGGAGCCAGGAGGAGCTCACGGCCTGCGCCAAAATCAAGACTCAGACGCTGAACAGACTGAGCCGCCCACACAGCCCCATCCTTTTTAGCACAGGTTTTTAGTTTTTAGCACAGGTTCTCCCGGCTTCCAGCTCACCCTCAAAGATCCTCATCTGGGAGGTGTGGGTTTTTTTTGTTTTTTTTTTTAATCTCTAGGCAAAGGGGCAAAATGCAATTTCCTGCAAACTAAGTCAATGTTGATGCTAGGAGCCCGGCCTGCCGCCGCTGCAGAAAGCCATTTCTCATAAAGGGGAGCGAAAATGAGATTGCTTTTAACTCTTCCCTCCACAGCACAGTGACGGGCGGTGACACCCAGGTGCTCTCTGTGGGAGATGGGGAAAGAAGAAAGAGAACGGCCAGGAGGGCCCTGGGGAAGGTGTTCTGAAGCCATCTGCTCAGATTTGTAACTAATGAGAATTCTCTCTCTGGATGCGCTTTCCCCGTTACGACATCCTGCTTTTGCTAAAAATAACCAACGGTCCTTATTTCCGCAACTGTACACAAAGGTAATCTACCGGAACCACACCAAAAGGTTTGTTGCCCCCCAAAGAGGCATGGATATTTAAATCACATGGTGGGCTAGGGAGGCTTTGGCAATTAGGTCCCCATGAAAAAGGAGAAAAAGAGAAAGCTGACCGCCCCTGAGTCTGCTCATGTACCATCGAAAAGAGTACCCTTGGTATTTACCCTGGCAAGCATCATGTAGGGGTGCGGGCGTGGGGAGGTTACGTTTTTCAACAACAGTGCAGCCCAGTGACACTGATTAAAAAAAAAAAAAAAAGACACCCACCAATATAGTCAAAAAAAGCACCGCTGCCCTGGAACACTGTAATTCTATAGAAATTCCCTTCCAAAGAGCAGAAGGCACATTTACTTGGCACGTGCATGGGGCAATTCAATGCATATAGTATCATTTAAAGTACACGGTCTATTCTTCCTGCCAGGCTAGCCCTTGGTTCCCTCTGGTCATCTACTGGTCTTTCTTTCAATGTTCAATTCTATTAAGGGAATGAAGAAGTTTACACAGGTTCCGTAGACTACTACTTCCACCTGCTGCTTTCTAAAATCCCTATCATGCTTTCAAAGAATTTCATAATTTAGATCATTCTCTAGAGGGCGGGGAAAGTGGGAGAGAAGGGGGCAATAGTTTCACCTTCCCCAGGGGGCATCTGGCTACATTCTGAGTTATCACAACGAGGGGGGTGCTACGGGCGTCTAGCAGGTTGAGGCCAAGGATGCCGCGAAGCATCCTACAATACAGAGGCCTGCCCTTCCTCCCCCCCAACAAGAAATCCTACCCAAAGTGTCAATAGTGCTAAAGTTGAGAAACCTGCATTATAGGATTCTTCGCCTCCTTCAATCAGTATGATTGTGTAGGTGTCTGCTCTGTTCCAGGCACTGTGCCTGATTCTTCTGACCGTGTTGGTGCAGAGTCCTCCTCCCTGTCCAGAAGCCCACAGTTACATACACCTTCTCTTTAGGGTCCACAGGGCCATCCGACGCATACCCTGATTCCCATCCATTTCGGGGAGAATCAGAGCATATAAACAAAGGAACCATCAGGATCTTCACTAGGTGAAGAGAGAAGGCTTAAGGTCATCAAGAATGCTTTCTCCTGGGGCGTCTGGGAGGCTCAGTCGGTTAAGCGTCCGACTTCAGCTCAGGTCATGATCTCGAGGTTCATGACTCCAAGCCCCGCGTTGGGCTCTGTGCTGACTGCTCGGAGCCTGGAGCCTGCCTTGGATTCTTTGTACCCCTTTCTCTCTGCCCCTCCCTGACTCATGCTCTGTCTTTCTCTCAAAAATGAAAAAACATTAAAAAAAAAAAAAAGAATGCTTTCTCCTAAAGAGCAGATAAAACAGGGAGCGGTGTCTGGATGGCCAGACGGCACTCCTGGAATACGTTAAAACTAAAAACAAGACCGTGGGCTGTCATTTAAAAGACAGCTCATAAGCTCATCAGTGCCTTCCATTTTTTTTCCCCCCACTATGATTTCTCTGCTCACAGAAGGAGTCCAAAAAACATTCCTCAGGTCTCAACTCCACTCTTTCATACTGTTCCGTTAAGGTTAAAAATCACTCCTGACAAGGCTGCTGAGACCCACGCTCTTTTCATCTGCACCCCAGGAAGAGAGCAGGGCCGGGAAGCAAACAGGGTCAGATGTACATTCCAACCTCCTGGCTTCACTTGGAAGGAGATCAGAAGGGGAGAAGGTTTCTTTGATCCAGCCTCTCTTGTGATTAAAATGCACCTTAAGGTTTTCTTCCAAGTGCCACACAGGTAAACGATCCGTCCTCCAGCCTTGCTGCAACGGCCAACTGCCACCACACCAGGTGAGGGGAGCGGCCGGGGCGCTCGTGACAGCACGAGGTTGTCCGCACGCCAGACTTTCATGAGGCTCGCAGCTCACGCGCGGACCAGACGCGCGGTGTTGAGAGGCAGATCTGGTTAAAGCTGGGATACGGAGTGATGGGAAAGGCTCTTAACCAGCAAAGTATGTAAATACAGCCCAAGTTGTTCATTAACACATAGCAGCCAATATAAACCACTTTCCAAAATTAGCCAAAAAAAAAAAAAATCAGTGCAAAGCCGGACATTCCAGGGCTGCTGAGGGGTGGGGTGGGGAGCTGCACGTCGCGCTGGGTGAGAAGGCTGTTGTGGTTGCTGCCGTAGAAATGGGTCCAGGAGCTCTGAGATGGAGTTCATGGAGCTTTTAGCATCAGCTGGAGCTGGTGGGGGGCGGGGGGCGAGAGGCAGGGCAGGGGAGGAGGAGTCCAGTAGTGGGACCACAGTGTGGCTTGGAGACCCTGGGAGCAGAAAGGGGCTGGATGAAGGCACGGAGGCAGTAAAGGGAAAAACCAAGACCAAGATGCATTCCCCTGTCTTCCCTCTGTTTGGGGCCACACGTGGCCTCCACCACGTGCAGTCCGTGAAGATCCAGGAGACAAAGGCTGCCATGAAGGCTCTCTCGCCGTCTCAGCTGGGATCTCTAGCCCCAAGTTGAACCGTTTCTCAACCATCTCCGAACTGGAGACTCGCAGGGCAACTCCCAGGCACTGGGTATGTTGCCGTCTTCGTTTCCCACATCCAAGAGCACATCTCCACCCGGGGCCGGCCAGAGAGCAAGGAAAGTCAAAACAAATGCCAAACGGCTGGAAAGAGAAGGGGGCGGGACAGGAGGCAAATGGAAAACTTTGCATTTCAACCATGATTAAGGCCGGGACCGGGTCTCATGATAAAGTAAAATATGCAAACCTCGGAAGAACGGCTGTAGACCTCCTCCGTAGCTTAGAGACTGATCAAATACCATCTGTTGTGACAGTTGTCATGGTAGCATTTTTCTCTGAATACCAGTGTGGCTGAGTGCAAAGCGCATGAAAATGATTAATGCAAACAAAGACCATCTCTCCGGGTACTACCAGGGCCAAGGGGACGATAGGGCTCCAGACATACAGGTAAGCCAGACGCCAGTTTTCAGGAGTTCAGGGTTTCTCACTAGGCACCTTCGAGAGCTCCGTCCTGGGAAGAGAGGCAAATGGCCGCTGCGCTGAAGTCAGGCACGGTTACAGCCATTTTCTAGAAGTCATGAAATACCTAAAGCCTGGGCAATGGAAGATCCAGACTGCAGACACGGCTGAGTAAGAACCTGTGAGTTCCGAGGACTTTAAAAGCACAGTGCGGCTTCTTCATGAGCCTCATACATCAGCTCAGACCGCTTCCTTCCAGAAGCATGACCCTCATGCCTGGCACTGTGACGTGTCAACAAAAATCATCATGCATCCGTTGATTAATCCGTTCCTTGACCCATGTTCACTGAGCGCCTACTGGGTGTCAGGCAGTATGCGGTACTGGGTACACGGTGGTGAATGATCCTGGACCTCACAGAACCTAAAAGTTTAGTGTAGGGGACCGGGCATTAAGTCCATGCACAAGTGAGTGTAGACAACATCGATCATGTACTAGAAGCCCTGATCCAGCCGAGGGCGTGGTAGGTAGGTAAAAATTTCTTAAGGAGAGAGAGCATGCAGGTTCAGAGACAGGACTTCTTGTCAGTTTGTCACCGATGCAGCCCAGGCTCCCAGAACAGTGAGGACCACATTTCAGACGTTCAAGAAGATGTGACCGGTGGGGAATTTGAGCGGAGACCTGAGTTAGCTGGACAGAGTGGGGAGAAAAACCATACTAAACCTAGTGAATCTAAGACTCGAAAGCTTCCGTGCAGGACGCAACATACCACATTCTGGTAACCAAAAGGGAGATGAAATGGCTGGTTGCCAGTAGGCAGAGGAGAAGAGCTAGGAGACAGGGCACTGAGCAAGAGCAGAGGGCTGGCCACATGGGGCCACATTCGAGCGCTGATGGGAGAGAGAAGCAGAAGTCCTCCCCAGTCTTAGGGAAGCCTCGAACCATACCACCTCCCCAGCCATCACCAGGGCGACAGCAGCAGACCAAGCGCTTCTGATCCGAAAGCTTGAGGACGGGCTATTTTGGGTCAGGGATGGCTCACGCCGCGTCCTTGATGTGGGGGCTCCAGTGACACCCGGGCTGGGCATGGAGACGAGGAGGGGTGGGAAAGGAAGGTCAGCCTCTGTGGTCACATGTACCAGGAAGGTCTGCTTCCTATCCGACAGACCTCCATGCCTTTCAGACCCTCTTCCATCTCCCCCTTTCCAAAGATAAAAATAGAAAAGAGGAAGAAAAAAAAAAAAAAAGAAATCCAACCATGACACCAAATCAAAAAGCAAAAACCAAAATGAACTTTGGGGAAACACTCTCCGAAATGCCCATCTCATCTGTGAGATCGCTTTCCTCTGTGTTCCTAGGCTACGACCTGCTGCAGGATCTGTCCAGCTGAATTTTTAGTATCATTATATTTTTTGGGACACCTCTGTCAGTGTTGGAGCCCAGCACCATCCCACGATCGCAAGGCTCATGGGAACACTGTGGGGTCCTGGAGACCCATGAGACAGAGCTGGTGGGGCCTGGACATTACACAGTTTTCATTTTAGGAGACCCCAGAAATGGGGGAAGCATATGGTGGCACTTCAAATCTCTTCGGGGCGGGGGGGAGATATTCAAAAGTGTCTCCCTCGTGAGCGCCACAAGCTGTGGCTGGCTTAGCCGATGCACAGGGCTGTCCTAGCCCCGTAGCAGGAGGGGCTCCGCGTCCTGTGTCCCAGCTTGGGCCATTCTCACCAGCTGTCACTTTCTTGGTGGCTTTCAAACAGAAAGCTGGAGAATGTGGGACCGGCGGGGGGGGGGGCGGGCTGGATAGGGCTTCAGTTCCTAGGTCTGTTCCTCTTGCTAGTGCTTTGCCCAGCCCCTTCCTTTAATCTGGCAATGTTATCCACCTTATCGTTTATGATATTTATAACTTCAGCTTTCTGAGATGTTGTCAAGAATTCCTTAAAAGAAAAAAAAAAAACAACTTTACAGGAGTCTCTGCTGTTACAGCACATGGGTAAGTCCATATGGAGACAAAAAATTCTTTCAAGGAGCAACAACAACCCAAAACGAGAATCTCAAATACCTCCAGGGACTCTCTTTTTCCACTTTGCCTCCAAACGCTTAGAATATTTCACTTTCCTATTGGATTCTGACTTCTCGATTTTTCCTTGGAGACAGGAGAAACCTGGAAAGGGAGGCATAGCTAACATTCTAGAAATCAGCCCTTACTCTGGAGGCGCCCGTAAAAAACCCTTACCGTTGAGCTCTGTGGGATTGAGGGGGGGGAGTTCCTCTGGGGATGGGCATGGGCAGAAAGTCACAGCAGGTATCCCCGGGCGCGTTTACCCAGCATGCCCGTTGCCAACACCACTTCCCCTGCTCTGGTTTCAGGGTAATGTCGCCTAACTTCCTAATGCTCCCCGCAGGGACTGTTCCAAGTTGAGGCCTCCAGGTTAGGAGCTGGACAGGAGTGCTAGAGGAAAGGGATGAGGGCTAAGGAGTGGCCTTCAGGAATGGAACGCAGGCTTTAGAGTCAGACAAACCCGGGTTCAAATCCTGCTTCTGCCACTGATCTCCACCGGGTTGCCTCCGTGGCCTGGTCTGTAGAATGGGCATTAAGACACCCATCCCATGGGGTGGTAGTTGTGATCGTGTGAGAGGATGTCTACGTGCTGCTTCGTAAGTGCCCCGTGACCGGCAGTCTTTGTTACGGCGTTGTCATTTTTGACATGACATCCCTGTGCTACACTTCCAATGCTATGACGTGTCCATGGCTATGTGTAGAGCTGGCCCCCCGACAAGCTTATTACCTGGGCGGCCTTCCGTCTGCTCCTGGCTTTCCCCTCAAGCCCAGACGGAGACTCTGGGTCCTCTCCGTCACCTGATGTCGAGCCTATGTCTCAGCAAGCCCCCTCTTGAAAAGACAGCAGCAAACTAATTCGCAACAGGGCAGAGGGAGTGCTACTGGCTTCCCGTGGGTTACGTCTCCCACTGGTACCTGTATTCCATCACAATTACTAGATGACAGGTATCTGTTAGAAGAATACAGACTCTGGGCTCCGCCGCACTGGCTTCTGGCTCTTTCACCGACTACCCACGAGACCCTAGCAAAATTACTAACTGCTTCAAGCCTCAAATTCCTCCTCTAGAACATGGGAATGTTCTAGAGGTGCTGAGGCATAGACGGGTTGACCTTGACCAAGGATCTGGAACTTATATAGCCAGAGCTTCAGAAGACTCTTTTTTCATACCATTCTGTATTGGCAGAATATTATATCTCACTGGCCGTCTCCTGAAAGCAAGGGATCACTTCGGAGTTGTGAGACACTCTGAGGCTCGCTCAAGTGCACGATGCTAGTAAGGCCTCTTCTACGAGTGGCTAGAGTTCCTTGTGGCTAGAATCCATTTTGATCCTGTTAGAATTAGCACTTTCTGTCCCAAAAGATTTCTGGTCAAAGTCTCCTTTATCCTTTACTAAGTGACATTAAAAAAACCCTAAGACGGCAGGCAAATCATTTCGTTCAGAAGGAGCACGTATTTTTCACAGAAAACCCAGGCTTTTCCTACAGAGAAGGATACAGACTCGGACACCAACTGCAAGAATTAAATCCTGCCTTCTGGACCCCAAACGCGTGGCTGCCTCTTGAACCAACACAGAACAGTGGTACTGTGGGTACTTGCTAGAGAATTCCACCCGGGAACTAACTAAAACGTGGTTGCCTCATTCATTCCTTGATGAATAAGGCCTGAGTATTTACTCTCTTGCAGTCTCTGCTCTAGGGGAAGGGGAAATCAAAGTGACAAGACAGTGAGTGTGGTCCCTCCTCGCGTAGCAGACACAGCCCACACAACACCACGCTCCCCACTCAACAGAGGTCATAAAAGAGGTAAGGGTTAGCTTACGCTTATCGACTCAACAACTCGAAAGCCTGACACGGACTCACTGTGCTCTTTTTAGCCGGGTTCTTTTTGTAGCTTTGTTGTATTTATATCCTTAAACCCATAAACCACCACGAAGTCTTCAAGAGACAGAATATAAATGCAACATAAAACAAAACACCAGATCTTTGCTGTACTCCACAGGTGCGGCAAATCCTCAGTTGTGGAACTACCGCTAGAATAGATTATTTCACCCACAAAGCAAATACGTGAGAAGGCACAGGGTAACGGGGTCAGTCGCAGATTAAGGCCGAGAGTCAAACTTGCCCACGAGTTTGGCGGCCAGTCCCTCCAGAGCAGCCTCGGAATGCACTTCTGTGATTCAGCCACTTCACCACTCTCTGTAGTTAAGGTCCTTCTGGGCGGCCCATGAGCAGTCGGTCTGTGGATTTCAGGGCTGCAATTCCAAGGAGGGCCGGCACACAAGTGCGAGACACGCCCCGGCAGGATCACTAACCCGGAAAGCAAAGCCAGGCAGAACACCTTAATACCCAGTCCTGCAAGACTTTGCCCCCCAGCTGGTGACGGCTGGAAGGAAGGCACCTGCTGTCAGCCTGTGTCTGTACCCATCATCCTGCGGTGTTCGTTTCTGCAGGACACGGAATTCAAAACTTGCCCTTCCCTTTCCACTCCAATTCCAGATGCTACTAGCAATTAGTGAGTCATTATTATATACCAGGCATACTATTAGCACCTTTCATAGACGTTATCTGAATCTTTTTTTTTTTTTTAAGTTCAAAAAGCTGTTAGGAGGTATGGCTACGGAGCAGAGCTTGAATTCCAGACCGCTGGTGAGGATTAATATATAATTTGGGAGGTTGTGCAAGTCGTACACAAAATATACCAAGAAACTAGATTTGACTAAGAGTTTCAGATTCTAAAATTTGTGATCTGAGCGAAGAGCTACAGGCCAACCCATCAGAAATCGCGGGATATTAAAAGTAGTTAAGAACGTTATTAATAACGACAGTAATTCTCGGCTCTGTGGGCTGCCACAGGCAGCATGTTGGAGGCACAAATTCCACTGGGAGAGGAGAAGGAACTAGGCCAGGAAGGTCTCTATTACAGGATATCGTTGAGCTCTCCAAGGCTACAAGAGATCTAATCCACCTGGGAAGAAACAGTGACCATTTTTAACACGCCCTATAACGCTAATCTCTGTTGCTATTTCTGTCCTTGTCAAGTATTCAGTTGAGCAAGGTTGCAATTTTTTTGGAGGTAAAACGTGGTGACATATTGGCCACTTAACATAATTTTACCTATATTATTAGGAAGATAGCCTCCTCCTAAAGACGAAATTGAAGCTGTCGGGTGACCATCAAAATAGAGCATTTTAGAGCTATTCATAAATAAAGCCGCAGTACACCTCTGAACTCAGAATAAAATCTCCGCAAGTCTCTCTGAAAGAGGTCTCACAAGACAGAGGAGGGGAAAAAAAAAATCAAGTCAAAAGAAACGCCCTATCCTCAGGCTAACCCTAAAAGGACTTCCGCTGTAGTTAAGGCTTCCACTGTAGGCTCCCCATAGAGAAGCAGAATAAGGCCTAGGAAAGGCTTTCATTCCGAGTTGGTGTCCCTCAAAACCTTCCAGAAAAGGTAGCTAGTTATCCTTCATGACTGTGAAGAGAATCCAGGTGGCATGTTCTCTGGTCTTCCTTCAGGGCAAAGTGTGAGAAAGAGGAAATTTTGTCACCCGCCCCCATCACCTCCATAGGAAAAGGTCCCGTCCAAACGTTGTCATCTGCATTGGGACTGGAGCCATCACTCTGAGAGGAAGTTTTACCCTCTGAGAGAGGGATCAGGGGTTTCACGGGACCAGAGGGGAAGTCTGTGGATTCTTCAGCTCCTTGGCCATTTGGGGGCAAAGTCCTTGATTTCCCTGAGCCTCAGTTTTCCTTTCAGAAAAAAATGGGGATAATTATCCCTTACTTGAAAGCCTTGCAGAGTCCTTCCAAGAAACTAAGATTTCCGCCCTTAGAAAACACAACACGCTGGGATCAGTTCTCTTCCATACGTTATTATTTCCGTTCATTTTCACCACTCGATGAGGTAGATACTATTGCCATTTTCCAGATGGAGAAATGGAGGCACCTCGTGCATAAGCGCCTTCTAAAACTACAGTCGTTGGATGGCGGAGTTAGAATCTGAACACTAACGGAAAGGGGGTTAAAGTTAAGAGCCCCTCTACAGACACGGACTATTCACAACCAAACAGCAGGGGCTTCGCCACCACTCTTGACCACTCTGGTCACCTTCCCTACCCTGAACTCTGGCCGACCACGTGGCCAGGCAGGCAACCAATCCCTCTAAACCAACTCTCGTCTTCATATCGAAAGGACGAAGCTTCCTCTGTGAAGTATCCTTTGTCCTTTTCACAGAGGAAGGAGCTGACTTTTCCCGTATTCTTCCTTACGTGTTTTGCAGGAGATGTTTATGCTTTTATAGTGATGGAAATCTTTAGGAGCAGAAAGTATTGATACAATATAAGCATTTACAGGCGGCATCTTGAAGCCAAAATGCTCTCCAAACAGGGATCTTTTTCAAACCACTATATGCCAGGGCTGAGGATCCCTGAGGAAGTTCATGATACTTCTAAGAAAATGACAACTTGGGGATCACGAACCTCCAACGTGTGCAGGGGGCAAGCAGGTAACAAATAACAAAAGCTGGTTTTGAGACAATAGAGAATGGTGGGGAGTAGGACAAATGCAGCCCATGCCCATCTAAAAGGGCCAGCTGCTACCCAGTTTTAGCCAATTTGAGCCTGGGGGTACCAGCCCGGCACTGGCAGGACATCCTATCTGTTCTTTAAAAAAAAAGAAAAGAAAAGAAAAGAAAAGCTGGAAAATCAATTTTTATGAAGTACATGGATTTTCATCTAACTAATGGCATCTATTTAGTTTTCATTTTTGTTGCAAAAGGTCTTCTGGGGGCACTGGGGGGCTCAGTTGCTTAAGCGTCCATCTCTTGATTTCAGCTCAGGTCATGAGCTCATGGTTTGTGGGTTTAAGCCTGGTGTCGGGCTGAGCACGGAGCCTGCTGGGTATTCTCTCTGTCCCTCTTCAGCCTGTGCTTTCTCTCTCAAAATAAATAAATGTCTAAAAAACATTAATAAAAGGTCTTCTGAGGCCTGACCTCAGATTAGCAACCGTCCACCTCCCTTTGCTGAAGTGAGCAGACCAGCATTCACCTACTGACTGGCTGCCATAGGCTAACAGTGCTTTAACCAAGTGCACATAGGAATTCTATGCTAAGTTCTGCTTCGTGGAAAAATTAAAAAAAAAAACCAAAAAATGAAAAACAAACACGCATACAAAAACACTCTTTTGACACTATGCTAAAAGATACGAACTCCATGAAGACATATGCAGGGAGGCGGATCCAAGCATGAGGCCCAGATGGCTGTTATAGAAACCAGTCTACACGGTTATAAATTACCATCCAATTTCTCTTTCAGCTCAAGAAGACGTGTAGCTATTCTCCCTCCACTTATCCTCATATTTGCTAAGTTCTTTCACCTTACTGAGCACCGTGTTGCCACTCACAGTGCCTCAGTCCTAAGATTGTGCTGAGAATTTCTTAAGTAAATATTCACTGAGCATCTACCAATGCCAGGCAATAGGGACAGATGGACAGATGCAACAGCACCCTCAAAGAAGTTATTGTCTACTGGGATACTGGCGGTGGAGTACAATGTACTAAAGGATTATCGCTTCAATTTTTCAATAGAGGAAACCAAGGGTCACACAGGTCATGAGCTAGATGGGGTAGCAGAGAATCCACTTGCAGGCTCCAAGACCATGGCCATGTGCATGATTCAGATCCTATCCATACAGAGCTTACCACAGTGCTCAGACAAGAGGATGTCTAAAGCATCTTAACCTTTCCAAAAGAGCAAACTGACTAGCTCATTTGAAATATTTAAATTTAAATAAACCCTATAGAGATGCTAATTTTTTAAATTTTAAACAACTTTGCAAACTCGATTATGTTTAAATGCATGTTTGCACAGGCAGAGCCCAAAAGAGACGTTTTGTACTTGGCTTGAAGACAGCCTTGGCAAAGTGTGGTCACCAGACAAGCAGCATCAGCATCACCCAAGAAGCTTGTTAAAAATGCAAATACTCCAGCTCCACCCCAGATGTACTGAATTAGAAACTCTGGGAGTAGGGCCCTGTACTGTTTTAACAAGCACTCCAGGTGATTCTCATGCACACTAAGCCTGGAGCAGCACTGCCCTGGGAGGCTTTGCCAAACCAAACACTACTTCTCTTATCGATGAAAATAACCTGCTATGTTGGTGTCTTTTCCTCATACCTTTATGACGAAGTTAAAATAGAAAATTATGAGAGAAGATCTGAGAGAATTTCTTACCTAGGACAACTCAAGTTCTTTACAGCATTTAAAAACACAAAATCCCTATGACGTATTTAAAATTTGATGTGTAATGTCACCCCCACTCTCTGGGAAGTCGTTGGACAGCTGGGCCATTAATTGTTGAACTCGTTCATCTAAGAAACGAGCTGAGCATTTCCAATGTACCTAGCACCATGCCAGGTACTGAGAATACAGAGATTTCTATTGAACTAAAAGACAAAATACACACTATATGTTTTATAAAGTTTGAGGTCATTAAATAACAAAATATGATTAAGATCTCAAAATTTATTTGTATGTACTAGGAGTAACAAGACAAACCTGCATTAGTTGGGGAACACAATGCCAATGCATACGTCTATGTTCACAAAGAGGTCAGGAATACTTGCAGCCCATCTTCTAATTGGCGTTTGTGGTTCCCATGACAACTTAGTGTCTGGAGTGATCCACAGTATGGACGTGCAGTACTGAAAATGAGACGTGGGACTCTGTTCCCCCCCCATATTTCCCTACAATGACCTGATGCAAATTTAGTACAAATGTGGAAAATTTTATTCTGAAGTATTCTAACAATGGAAGCAACTTCCAGCCAACTCAGAAATCCAAGGAGCTTGTAGTAGCAAAATGAGCGTCTGCTAGAAATCCAAATAGCTTCCTGTCTAATACAGCAAAAATTAGTTTGGTTGATTTCCGGAGAGTATTAGTTTCTTACTGGTGCTTAAACAGGTGACCAAAATTTAGTGGCTTAAAGCAACCTAAAATTATCCTACAATTCCAGAGGAAAACCAGTCTTGGTGAGCTTTAAAACCAAGGAGTCGGCTGGCTGTATCCATTCTGGAGGTTCTAGGGGAGAATAGGTTGCTTTCTCTTTTCTAGCTGCTAGAGGCCACCTGCAGGCCTTGGTGCATGGCCCTCTTCCATCCTCAAAGCCAGAGGGTAGCATCTTCCAATCTCTCGCCCCCCACGCTCGCTTTGCTCCCATAGTTAGATGTTCTTGCTCATCTTCTGGCTACCCTCTTAGAAGGATTCTGGTGCCCACACCGGGCCTGCCCAGATGACCCAGGATAATTTTCCAGTCTCAAAACCCTTAACTTAATCACACCTGCAAAGTCCCTTTTGTATGTAAGATAGCATATTCCCAGGTTCTGAAGATTAATATGTGGACATCTTTGGGGGGTGGTCCACTGCTCAGCCTACCACCGTGGGTGCCTACTTAGAGTATGAAAAAACCTTTCAATGCACAATAGTTAGGATATACATGACTTGTACACAGGCGAGGGAAGGGACGTCCGCCGTGCTCGCTCCGTGAGCCAGGACGAGGCCAGATGATGCTTTTGCCATCGCCCATCCATCACGGACAGCAACCCTACGGGGCGGCTTCCATTATGATCCCCCTTTCACAGACGTGAAAAGGCTCAGATTTAGTAACCTGCCCAGCACACATGCCTCGGGACGGGAGACCCAAGTCTGCCTGATTCCAGTCTCCTCATTCTTCTTCAAACCTAATGTCCTTCCCAAGATGGAAGGCCTCATCTCCAGGCTCTGCCTCTACCTACATGAGCGCAAGTATTACCGATGTCATTTTTGTACCTCCGTGTCACAGTCCATCCTTTTTCTTCTTCAATCAGTTTCCTTATATGCAGAATAGATGAACAGGTCAGGAAACAGACACTAGAGTCAGGCTTCCAGAGTTCAAGCCCCAGCTTGTTGCCTATTAGCTGTGTGACCTCGTGCACACTACTAATCCTGTTTCTTCCTCTGGGAAATGAGAATAAAAGCAACTGCTCTCATAGGGTCTGACGAAGATAAAAATCCATCAGTGCAGAGGTCTAAGACACTGTGCAGTTAAAGTATATAGGAGAGGTGTTTGCTATTCTAATCATGTAAGAACACAGAGTCCAGGACAAAGGCTGTACGGCACGAGTGGAAAAGAAGGAGAAGTCCTCTAACATGATTCACACTCAGCTTCCGGCAGAGCACGGCATCAGGGTCTAAGTTCGCCATGCCATTTAATGGAATGAACAAAATCTAATTCCCATTCTAGGAGAATAAAAGGAGTTAAAATATGTAAAGCACTTACCATTTTTTATTTCTGGTTCTGAGGACACCTAAAAACCTCAAGCAACCTTCTAGGATAAGGCTGGAAAAATTCTAATAGCCAAAGGCTGCTCAGCCGTACACGAGGATTGAACAGTGGAATGTTACAACCCTCCAGTCACGTGGACAAGTCTAGGCCAGCTCCCTTCTTAGTCTTTCCATCCATCTGTCCGTCCATCCATCCATCCATTTGACGTTTATTAAACACCTACTAGATGTCAGTCATCTAAGTACACCCTAAGTTAGGATACTCAGGTACAAGACACGGAATCTCCTTCAAGAAGATAATTCAACCACAAGGGAGTATTAGGAGACATGCAGGAACCAGACACCTTGGAACACAAAAGGCATCAGGCATCTAATGATCTCAACTCCTTGAGGTAACGATTGACCTGAAGATTAAAGGTCACATTATCCAGGTGGGACAGTCATCAGATCTTCCAGGTCATCTGGACAGCATGCAGCTAAGTCCAAAGACAGGAGTACACAGTCTTTCTAGGGAGCACCTCGAGGTGCCATATACCTGGGGTATAGAGTATGAGGGCTGAGTGGCAAGAAATGATGGGAACTGGATTGTCACAGACTTTCTATTGTGTACTTCAGAGTATGGAAAGGGAAAGGAGTACCCTAGGATTGTTTCAACAGAGGTGTGACCAAAGAGGCAGAGAGAGAGAGAGACACGTGGAAGTTGCCTCCAAGTTGAAAGAGACTGCTAGGCGAAACAGCGCTCACTGAGTGCGAAGTGGTGGCACTGCCTACTGACCTTGGCCCGGGACTCTTTCCACTTTGCTTTAAATTTTAAGTGGCCTGTGGACTTTTCTTCATTCCTTCCTGGTTCTGGAACATGTGTGCGCCCCGAGGGTGGTATAAAAATAGGCCCGGGGGCCCAGGGAAGAGGCGACTCAGCTGCCCAAGGAGCTCAGACACTCCCTGGGCATGTGGCCTGCTTTCTCTCAGCTGTTAGGAGGGCTAAAGGTCACTGGGCCTGGAAACCAGATTCTGTCGCAGATGGCCTTCCCGTGGCCCAGGAAGCTCTGTGGAGAACGCGGCGGGAGGTACCTGGCGCCAGGGCTCCCCAAGGCCGTCTTCACAGGCTGCCTCTCACTAGGGGCCCCTAATTCTTTCTCAGCGCTTATGGATCCAGCAACAGGTCAATTTGGGCCCTTTCCAGAAATACTCCCTCTCCTGCCTCCTGCTGATTCTGCTGTATCCGCACGTGAAGAGTAAGAGCAGGGATTGTGAGCCGGAGACTATTTTTTTTTTTAATTTTTTTTTTTAATGTTTATTTATCTTTGAGAGAGAGAGACAGACAGAGCATGAGCAGGGGAGGGCCACAGACAGAGAGGGAGACACAGAATCCGAAACAGGCTCCAGGCTCTGAGCTGTCAGCACAGAGCCCGACGCGGGGCTTGAACTCGGGAACGGAGAGATCATGACCTGAGCCGAAGTCGGACGCTCAACCGACTGAGCCACCCAGGCGCCCCCGGAGACTATTTTTATGACACCCCTTCTCTGCCAGAGAAGCGAACATCACAGGCTCTTAAACTAGAGGGACTTGGGTTCAAGCTCCGACTCTGCTTC
The DNA here is from genome assembly GCA_030068075.1 of Paguma larvata. Lineage (NCBI taxonomy): Eukaryota > Metazoa > Chordata > Mammalia > Carnivora > Viverridae > Paguma > Paguma larvata. The sequence continues at coordinate 72,873,133 of CM057831.1, read as the reverse complement.
CTAGCTCAGTGATCTGGAACAACAAAAAAGGACCTTGAAAAGCCTCAGTCCCCAGGTGCAATTTTGGGGGGAGGGGAAAAAAAAAACTTACACACAATTTAAGTTTGGAAACTACTGCCCGTCCTTCTCTGTGTCTGTGTGCAAACTCCTACAGTCTTGGGAACTCAGGGCCGCCATTTCCACGGAGACCGCTGAAGGACAGGGCGGGGGGCAGAGCTGTGCCCTAAGCAGCAGGGGCACTGAAATTTGGGTCTGTGGAGCCCCAGGGGCCACACCGGCCAGCCTCTGGGAATCCACGATCTACTCAGACCACATGCAAAATTCTGGGGCGTGTGCGATCCAGGAAGGAGGGAGCCTTAGCTCTCCTCAGATTTCCAGAGGACTCCGTGTCTCCGACACGTGAACTACGTGCACCCATCATCCCCACAGCAACTGCCTCGTTCTGAGTGCTGCCCATAAGCTAGGAGCATGGGCTGAAGGGGCTCCTGGGTGGATGGAGGGAGAGGACGGCTGGGCAGCACTCGGCATGGCACCTGGCACCAGGCAAACACTCTGCAGGCTCTAGCTGTCTTTTGTCATCGTGATCCGCGTTCTCCATGATCCTCCCTTTCGTCGCCTCACTGGGACTACAAAAACGTTTTGAGGGATGTATTCTCAACCCCGCTTCATAGAACAGGAAGAGAGCCTTCCAAAAAGTTAAATACTGAGCTCAAGGCCACAAAACGGCAGAGAAGGAGCTCGAACTCGGCCTGTATGGTCCCCAAGCCCAGTTGGCCCTCAATCTAGAAGCACTCATGAAGAAGGCAGGGCCCTCCCTGAGAGCTCGGGAGGCGGCGGGGCGCTGGGAAGCCCGAGATGACCCCGAGCCTGAGATCAGCAGCCTGCGGGGTAAACAGGCCTGGGGCTTTCCGAGGACAGGGCCGGCAGGCCTTGCTAACTTTGCACCTCTCTTAATCGACCAGAGAAAGCCAAGCCAAGTAAGATAATAATGATGTAGAAAGAAAACCACGCCCTGTGACAGTCACTCCTAGCCTCCAAGACGAGGCAATGTCTTAGAGCATGGGGGTTCGAGGAGCCCGGGCAGCGCCCTCGGGCCAGGCTCCAGGCAAGGTTTCTCCTTCCAAACTCATGCGGAACTCTGCTAAACACACCACTTGAAAGCCAAAAAGATGCCCCGGAGTTGCCATGGCAACGCTAAACAGATGAAACATTTTACCCAGCTCTGACGCACACACAAACCTATTTAAGGGCCAAGTGGACGGACGGGTGGGTGAATGGGGGCGGGAATGTTTCTACGGCTCCGTCTCCAAGGACGAGGCCCCCAAAGTGTCTAGGTCGGCCTGAGACTGGGCAAAGGACTCCTTCAACACCAGCTGAGGCCAGCTTGCTAGGGAAAGGGAAGTCACTGCCGCGCCTCTCTGCCTTGTCACAGTCACGGTCTCGTCCTAGGAGGGCTAGGAGAGAGTGACAGTATATGCTGACAGTCCCGGCTCTGCCTTTTCCTGGGCACAGCGTTCTCGTCACCAGAAAGCAGGGGGTGTCGTGCAGGCCCACAGCAGAGTTGGGAAGACGGGACGCGCCCGGAAGCACGAGTGGGCTCGTAACCCTCAGAGCACTGTGCAGAGACAAGTTCGTGCTGGTATCAAAGTCACGAACTACCATTCCCCACCAGGTAGGGTTTTCGCCTCCCAGATGCCATGATTGAACTTCCCTCCACAAGGCTTGATAACTGTGGGTATCTCCGCTTAAAAAACTTCACTCCAGGGGGTGCCCGGGTGGCTGAGTCAGTTAAGCATCTGACTTCAGCTCAGGTCAGGATCTCATGGTTTGGGTCATGGGTTCGAGCCCCGCATCGGGCTTGCTGCCGTCAGCGCTCACTTTGGACCCTCTGTCTCCCCCCCTCCACCCCTGCTTGCATTCTCTCTCTCAAAAATAAACCTTTTTGTGTTTAATTTCACTCCAGGATCCAACAGGGATCGCTCTCCCAAAATGTGAGGATCCGTCCGGGTAGTGATGATGAATGCAGAGCTGTCCCAGACCCGAAGACCTCTCCACGCCTATGGGGTCTGTTGTACTCTGGCTCTTCTGTGCCCCGTTCCTCACCTTGGAAGAGGAGTCTCACCAGGTACAGTTTATGCGCTTCAGTAGGATCATCCACAAATGTTGCAAAACCTTCCTTTGCAAGGGTCCCGGACATCCTTTAGTAAAGGGATGCCCCAGGGATGTGAATCCTCTTCCACCCATCATTCCCCTGCGGTGCGCCCTCTCGTCCTGCAGACTCACTCCTTAGAAGTTATTCTTAAACCTCCTCTTGTCCTCGGCTGGAACGGCCCCCACCGTGCCATGCACGGATGTGTCTGTGGAACAGCTGCCCTGTTGTTTTCTGGTCTCCGGCGCACTCATCCCCGAGTTCCTTGAGGGCAGGGATCACATCGTGTTCACCTGAGCATGCGCTTGGCCCACCCCAGTGCCCGGCCTGAGTCGGCACTCTGTGAATGCTGAGCGGCAGGCTCCAAGTTACGATGCCGCACCCGTGAGGTCTGTGCGTCGGTGCCCTTGGGATTTTCTAGTCCATACGCCCGAGGCATCTGCGCTCACCTCCCCATCCTCCTGGAGAAGAACACTTGAAGCAGAGCCCGGAGTGCAGGAGTTTGAGACCTGAGCTCCTCGGCAACCTAGTGGGTCAGAAGCGAGGGAGGCGTGCCTCCTACCCACAAAGATCAAAGCTCTCGGCCCAACCCCTGGATTAGCTGACGGACTGAACTTGCCCCTTAAAAACTAGAACAGCATCCATTCCTCCTGCTCCGAAACAGCATTGTTTTCCTTTGGCTCCATTGCTCAAGGCCCCTGAAGAGGCTCTGCTTTCTCAGGAAGTGAGTCTGTCGGCTCTGCTGATTATTTCAATGGAGGCGCAGTCCCCCTCCGAGCAGGTACACTGCCCGAGTTCTCATCTCTCTGGGTGCCGTCTTCCTTCTACCAACGTGGTGCTCCCCACATGCTTCCCAAAAAGGCAATACTCCTCCAAGTAGGCAATACTTAGCCAACAACAAATCTTTATCATTGGCTGCCCTGAATGCCCTCCAAAAGCCTCATTTGGAGTCTGACCTTCTAGGAATCTGGAAATGCTGGCTCCCACTGTGCCATGCATGTCCCCAAAGTATGCTTCCCATTAACTCTGTACATGCCCGTGTAGGCGCGCACGCGCGCGCGCACACACACACACACACACACACACACAGGGGTCCTGGGAGATGGAACAACACCCATGCTTGTCTAAGAAGCATGTCCTGTGTGCTCTAGGTGAGGTTCTGCCTTATGAATGGGTCAGTGTGTGATGGAGGGCAAATGACAACGGCCCTGTTGTCTTTATCGTCTTTCTTATTTCCTACAGAACAGAATGACTGCGGTGGACGTTTCCACATTTTCCTGGCCTCACATCCTGTATGCTGAAATAGTCTCTGCTTCGCTTACCACCAGACCGTGTCTGCCTCCCCGCCCCTACGCTGGAACCAATTATCACCGACAATTATAGGATTTTATATTCCTACGTTCAAAAAACAAAAAGAAGAAGAACACAGGCCATAAAAAACAACAATCCTTTCACAGCTGAAAGAGTTAGAGAAACCACAAAATTGCACTGGTGCCATGGTAAATAACATTTATAAGTAACAGTTACACAAATTTACCGATTTATGAATTTACCAATCTATAAATAACATTTTGCACATAGAGCTAAATTTGCACCAAGGAATCTGAGGTGGCAATATTTTCTAACCTTGAAAGTGGACTTCAACACCTCCCACAGAAGGCGCAGAAAATACAGAAAGTGGCAAAGAGAAGAAAAGCTTCGTTACCTTCGAGTGTCAGGTCTACACATGTATTCTAACGGGCTGGGACAAGCGCATCGGGATCTTTCCCAGGGGGAACTACTGCCTCTGTTTCACGTGAAGATAGGACTGCCTGTGTAAAATGCTTACACTAAATTAAGTCTTCTATCTTCCACATTTTCCCAATTATTAATATACTAGACAGCTGCAGTAGCTCTAGCAAAAATAGCAGCCAAGCCTTTCCAAAAGTCAAAGCAGCCAGGAGAGGTCTGCATGGGGACTTTCCTATGTCAGGAGTGGTTGCTCCCTGGAGCAAACCAACAGAAAAAAAAAAAAAATCTCCAGTGAAACGACCAAAAAAACCCCCAAAAACAAACAAACAAAACACTTGTTTCAGAATGTAAACTGAAAAAAGACTCCCCACCGCACCACGCACACTCCTCTTTAGAGTCAAAAATAAAGTTGACCCAAAAGGCTATCTGTCCGACTCACTGGGATTAACAACTCTGAAAATTAAAAAGTAACATCAAGGAAGGCCCATCACTTTGTTATACTTTGAATGAGACCGTCAAACTGCGTCAACTCAACGGGAGGAGGAGGGGGTCAAAAAAACAGATTGTGCCTTTTTTTACTTTTAGATTTCTGAAAGCGAATTCATGCCCTGAAAAAAAAAAAAAAAGGAAAGAAAAGAAAGAAGTTGTCCTTACATTGCCAGCTTCATGTTTTAAGCAGGTGGGAGTATCGTCTTAAAAAACTGGTGTGTACAGACTTCGTGTAAACACTCATGTTTGAAAAGCATGTTGAAGGGAATAAGCAGGTACTAAGAGCATCACAATTTAATGTGCTCTGAGCTCAGTACTGATCGGGAATTTCAATTCAGAGATTATGAGGAGGACATACAACGAGAACAGATTTAAAAAGATTCATTTGTTTGTTCTTTTAAAAGCTCTAACATCAGAGCTTAAGGGTATCACACCAGAGAGAAGACCCCTCGTCACGGTCACGTTAACAATGGTCAGGAGAGTACCATACGCTTTGCGTTTCCTGTCACCATTCTGATTTTACATCATTCCAATCTTTGAAGGCAATCGGATCACATGCCCCAATTTCTGAGTGAGACACCATGACCTCATCTGTGCCCCAGCACCGTACGCAAACAGAAATCGCCGTGTGTCTTTGAGAAGGCAGAATTGAGTCCCAACGGTCCAAATTCTCAACAAGTGTATGTTTGCACCAGGTCTGCATGATCTATTTCTAAAAGAAAGGTCAGTATTTCATGTTCCCTAAGACTCGACATAAAAATCACGGCCACTTTTAGTAAATACCGACAGAGGTCGGAGAGAAACGGGACACGGCTCCTTGGAAATAGCTGTTAGTTTGTTAATATAATCCCCTAGGGTAATGCTTACGGTGTGGCTGTTTTCAGGAAGGTCACTATCGTTGCGAGGCAGGGCTTACTTCCATAATGCAAACGCTCGCCAGTCACATACCACTTACCATTTGCGATCTGTTCTTGGGACAGCCATTGATGTCTTCAATCTTCTCATTGGCTGAAAAAGGAAACACAAGTCAGAAAAATAAACAATCATTCCCCGACACTTTGAGTAGTGATGTTCAGGACCCTTGAGGCCAACCAAGTCCTAAGGCCCAAGTTGGGGTTCGTCCAATCGGCACAGGCATGTGAAACGCTGAGCCGAAGCTAGCAAGCTTCGGGACTTACTCATGCAGCCACCGTCCTCCAGGGACAGCTGGGGCAAGGTCGTCGGCATCTAAAGCAGGGACAACTGCATCGACGACAGGCTTGGAGCATTGGGACATCACAGAAATGCGTGGAGACTGGATACAGACGGAGCTCTGATTAGGCTTTCGGCCCTTAGACAGCTATGACCTCCCCGCAGAAGACGGGATGGGTCAGAGTGGGTCAAACCAGCTAGGACTCCACTCCCAGGGACAAAAGGCATAGATGAAGTATCTGACCTCCTCTTCTCCTTTGCTTTATTAGAAATAAATTAATTCCAGTGTAGTTAACACACAGCATTACACTTTCAGGTGTAGGATATAGCGATTCAACACTTCTGTACAGGACTCAGTGCCCATCCCAACGAGTGCACTCCTTAATCCCCATCGCCTGTTTCGCCCATCCCCCACCCACCTCCCATCAGTTTATCCTCTGTTGTTGAGTCCATTTTTGGCTTTTGTCTCATTTTTTCCTTTTGTTTCCTAAATCGTACATAAGTAAACTAATGTGGGATTGGTCTTCCTGACTTATTTCACTTAGCATTGTATTCTCTAGCCCATCTAGGTCACAAATGGCAGAATTTCATTCTTCTTTATGGCTGAATAATAGTCCTGTGTGTGTGTGTGTGTATACACACACACACCTTTATCCCTTCATCTATCAATAAAGACTTGGACTGTTTCCATAGTTCGGCTATTGTAAATAATGATGCCAGAAACATAAGGGGATATGTATCCCTTTGAATTAGTGTTTTTGTGGACTTTGGGTAAATACCCAGTAGTGCTAGATCATGCGGTAATTCTATTTTTATTTTTTTGAGGAACCTCCAAACTGTCTTCCCATGGCTCCCCCAGCTTGCATTCCCACCCAGAGTGCACAAGGGTTCCTTCTTCTCCACAGCCTCACCAACACTTGTTTCTGGTGTTGTTGATTTTAGCCCTTCTGACAGGTGTGAGGTGATCTCACTGTGGTTTTGATTTGCATTTCCCTGTGAGTCGAGTACCTCTTCCTGTGTCTGCTGGCCGTCTCCCCTCATCTTTAGCCAGAAATGCTGAGAATGCTGAATACTAATAGGATTACCAAGAATTCTATTCCCAAAGTGGGAGCACACAGAGAAAATGAGAGTGAGACTGAAAAGTGGCTCATCCAAGGCCACACAGTGAGTCCAGGTTAGACGTGAAACACGCTCCTTAAGTCGCAATAGCCCCTGGCTATTTAGAGAAGTGGGAGAAAGAGGTGGAGTTGAATTACCCGGAAATCAGTATCTGTGACAAGAAGAAAGGCCTAGGTTCCCAGGTGAAGTAAGGAGGCATCCCTAAGACACAGCCCAAGTTATCTATGGTGGATGGGGTGAGGGGGGGTTCAGTTTGCCACGGCAGCACTACATAGAAGGCAATATACGTAGAGGATGGGGCACGGGCTTTGGAGGCAAAGATCCCTCCAAGTTTGAATCTCAGATCCACAGATTCCTAGCTGTGTGATCTCAGCCATGTCACTCAACCTCTCTGGGCCGCAGGTTCTCCATGTATAGGATGGAGCTAATACTACCCACTTGAGAGGAAGAGCTAGGAGAAATAGTTTATAGGATGCCAGAAAAACACTTGATGCAGTGCCTAGCACACAGTAAGTGTTCTATAAATGGCAACTATCATTTACCCAATAATACATGCCATCTATGTCAAGTATAGATACATATACATATATGTATGTGTACACATAATACATAAAGTATATATGTATATACTTTACACATATACACATATATGTAAAGTATAGAAGATACTAATTCCCTTTCTGAGGTCTCCATCTGAGTTAAGCCCATGAATTCAGCTAGGAGTCCATAGTCAAGCACTAAGGTTCTGCGCCTCTGTAAGCTTCCTCCCCTGGCCCTTTGGTTCTTTTACTCAGGGTCCCCATACCCCCAAAGGAGAAAGCACCTGCAAGTCTCTGTTGTCTCGGCACTGTGTACCTTCCTCTGTTTTGCTCTGAATCATTTAAGGGGGAACTCCGTTCCTGGTCTCCCCCAGCTAAGCTGTTGAAAGCCTGGCAGACATGTGGATTTGGGTTTTCACATTTGTGTCCTTGGAGCTCAAGAAGGGCTTACCAAATGGAATTTCAGGAAAAAAACAAACAAACAAACAACAAAAAAAATCCTTATCATGTCAGATTTTAATGAGCATGATGCCAAAATCTCCATGAAAGGATAAAAACTATCTGAAAAGGATAATCAAATCCAAGTGTCCCAAGCTCCAATTTTAGAACTCCCGAATCTGATACGTAATACAGCTCACCATTACCTCAATTGGGCTTATTTTTTCCCCTCTGGTGCTTCTGCCTCCAGAAAGAAGGGAGAAATAAAGCTGGTGTCAAGAAATTGTTCAAGGGGGGGGGGGTGGGGGAGAGGGAAAATGGGTGATGCACACAGAGGAGGGCACTTGTTGGGATGAGCACTGGGTGCTGTATGGAAGCCAATTTAACAATGAGTTATGTCAAATAAAGAAATTGTTTAAAAATCTCATTCCTAGGAGACAGTCTGGTTAGTGTACACTCAGCCGAATCTTCACTTTTAGAATGCACCCAGACTAATAGATACTCTGCTCCGTGGTCCACCTTGGAAGATGTCAATCATCAGAGATGCAACTCTTAAGAACACTGGGACAGACGTTTCAGGAACCCTTTTCCACCTGTCTCCCTTACCCCCAAAAGAAGGGAAATAAAGCCTTTAAAAAGCACCTAAGAAATGCCCAGTCCTCCCGTTCGGGAAGACTCATGGATAGATAGCCGTTTAGTCCATGAGAAAATAACAGAATTATAATCAGCCAGAATAGGTCACTTGCATGTCAGCTCCAGAAGAACAAGCTGTGTCATCTGTTGCTTCCTACTGTAACCCCAGAGCTTAGGACATTGCCTGTCACACAGAAGCCGCTCAAATATTTGTTGAAAGGACCAAAGGAATGAGTATTCTGAACAGTTCGAAGAATCAAAATTTTACTGCCTATTTGAAGGCAACGGTCTTCTCACTTGTCAATATAGAGGTACATACTGAAGATGAAAAAAAAAAAAAAAAGATCGTTGACAAACTGCACGCCTTCAAATAAGGGAAATTATGGCAGGCCTGTGCCCAGACCCTGGGTTTTGATATACAACCCTGGAGAATAAGTACATGGCTTCTGAGAATCCAGGCCTCTCAAGGTATCTTCCAGTTGGATACTCATGACGACCACAGTCATAAGTCATTAGACTCTGATCAATACCCAGTTCAGCGTTAGGTCATTAGTGCTCGTTCAAGTGAAGGATGGGTAACTGTGATCTTACAAAATCATTTGCAAGATTCTTTATATACCATCTGGATAAAAATGCCTAAGGGGTTGGTCTAATTGCTACTCTACTTCCTTTTCGTAGTGTGTTACCTACAAAACACGTCAGGTGCTACCTGAATTCAAATTCTGCAGCTCCTATGAGCTTAATACCCTTTTGGAACATTCGAAATAAACCCACGGAGTGGAGCCTATGGATGGACCGCTCTAAAGAATACATGGGAACAGATAAACCGAATGCCTGAGCCCAAACTCAAAATAAGTGCTTAATAAAAATGCGAAACCAATCTTGAACCTCCTCGTTTCCAATTTCGTGTAATTTAAATACTTCTCCTTTGCTTCAGTTCTCAAGTATTTCCATGGCTGTCACAAATACTTAGAGTGGTAACAGCAGTTCTGATTCGGCCGATAAGGAAGAAGAGCTTGGTCTCGAGAGCCAAACGTATTAACTTGCGGTAGGGGGTCATTGGCTGCAACCCAAAAGCAGATAACCAAAGAAGCAAAGGCATTCATCCCCAAAGTCCTCAACTATGATTCAAACTGGCATCCCTGAGTGCCAGTGCCAATTTACGTATTCTAGCAGGTCCAAGACATTCTCCGCCCCTGAATGCGATGACCTGCCTGCACACAAGGTGCGAAGTTAGTAACTGGAAAGCTTTAGTGCACCTCCCAAGTGAGGACAGTGGCATCAGGCTCATTGCTTTACAGAGGACTTCTTTTGAAGGGCTGAGAACACATCACCAACCCATGCGTCCATGCACAGGACAGCTGGCGGCCCGGCCAACGGGAAGAGAGAGAAAGCGGCTGCCCAGAGAGGCAGAGGACTTACCCAAGACACGCAATGGTAGTAGGTCATCAATGGAAAGAGGGCACAATCCTAGGTGTTGTCTGAATTTCCTGGTTGTGCTCAGAAGCAGCCCGAATGGAGGTGGAAAATGAGCTATCAGCTCTCTTCCCCTATCCTCTGCCCTTGCTTCCTCCTTCTCTCCAATCCTCTTTTGTTCATTCTATTTCCCTCTTTCTTGCTCTTCTTTCCTCTCTGTCTCCCACCCCTTCTCCCCTTCCCTCCTTCCACCCCCTTCTGGCATTCTCCCTGAGTGACAGCAATGTAAGCAGGAGGAGGGAGGCCTGTCTCTCCCTCTTGATTCATGCTGTTTATCCTGGCCTCATAAACCTCTCTAATAACTCATGGTGATGGCACCGTGATGGGCTGGCAGGCAACTGCCGGCTTCGGGCAGCTCATGACTCAAGAAGATAATCACACTAATAAGAAGTCGAACAGAGACTGGACTCTTGGTCCCGAGAGGCAGGACACGAAAGGCAGCAGTGAGAGATCCATTTCTGCCTAAAGGGCAGAAGCGCTGGTATCAAAGTGTGGGCTCCAAATCATCCCACTACCCAAGAAACCCAGCTCCTCGGACAGGTAGACGGACTCCAGAACTGATGTATCCGGGTAGATGAAGACTCAGGAGCAGTGTCTGTGATTAACACGAAAGGGTTTCCTTCAAGCCACGCATCTGATCATGGCGCTCCCCAGTGTGAAAAACCAACTCTTCAACCACTAGTCTTCGTGCTTCGGCAAAAGCACAGAAGTGGCTGCCCTGTGCCTGGCAGCCCTGCCTTATTGTGCCTTGTTGACCCTCTGGCTCTCTGCCCTCCAAGCCTGTCTGCACATGATCCTGTCTGCCAGGAATGCCCTCCTGACTGCTTCACCTAGCTACCTCCAAGTTTGAGGTCTTGGCTTCAAGGTAAATCCCTCAAGGAACCTTTCCTTTCTTCTACCCCCTACACCCCATCATGGGTCAGGTCTCACAGCACCACAGGTCCTCGATTATTATGTACTCTGTTCCTCCCCGACCTAGAAAGGGGTTGTTCTCTCAAAGGGACCATCTCTCTGCTTCTAAGTTTTGATGGGCCTGCTTGTAGGTATGTATGTATATATTTATCAGATTTGTTTTGAGAGAGAGAGAGAGAGAGAGAGCGCACAAGTGCAGACACAAGCAGGACAGGAGCACAGGAAAAGGGAGACAGAAAATCCCAAGCAGACTCCGTGTGGTCAAGTGTGGAACCCACTGTGGGGTGCGAACTCATGAAATGCAAGATCATGACCTGAGCCGAAACCAAGAATCAGACACTCCACCGACTGAGCCAGTCAGGCACCTCCGATGAGCCTTCTTTTAGAGGTGTTCTTTTCTTTATTTTGAAATAACTTCAAACCGACAGAAAAGTCACAAGTAGTACAGAAAATTCCATATACCGTCCATTTTCATTTTCTCCCTCTCTCTCTGTATAGATCTGTGTGTATGTGTGTGTGTATACATTTTGTCGGTGGTGGTTTTTTTCTGAATCATTTTAGTGTCGGCTACATAGCTCATGTCCTTTGCCCCTTACACTTAATATCCTTGTTCTCTGCAAATATATGCTATCTCATGGTACAATGATAATATTCCGATTTTGCCAATTGCCTTAAAAATGCCCTTTACAGCATTTCATTCCCCTATACGGGGTCCAGTCTAGGGTCCTGTGGCACATTTAGTTGTCACAGCTCTTAAATCTCCTTTATACTGGAACATTTCTCAGCCTTGGTCTTTCACGGAAGTGATGGTTTTAAAAGGTATGAGAATTGTTTGTTTTTTAATAGAAAGTTCTACAATTTGATTTTGTCGAAGATTCCTCACGTGATTAGTTTCAGGTTTTCCATCCCTGACTGGAATTCAACCTAAGTGATGTTACGTTCTTCTCAGGGCATCACATCAGCAAGGACATGACATCCATCAACCCCCTTTGCCAAGGATAGAATTTTGATCTCTGGTCATGACATCTGGATACTCCCCTGTGGGGATGCAACCCCCTTGCAACTAATAAGCCTTCAGTGGAGACACACTTTGAGACCATGCAAATAAGCTTGCCCCTCAAACTTTCTCCTCCAGATGTCGGTATCCGTGGATTCTTGCCTTAGCTAACCTTTACCATCATGGTCGCGACTTGCTCGGTGTGTGTTAGCCGGTATTCCCCAGTACAGTGGAGTCCTTTCTTCTCCTGAGAAAGGTTTCTGTCAGTATGGGCTTATAGATTCCTATTTTACTCCACAGTTACAATTCACAACTGGGCTCAATTTTGAAGCTCTTGCGGTCTCAGATTACAGTCATTCTTTGTAGCCATGGAGGGTAGAACTAGCACGAATAGGGAGACACGATCAAGGAGGGTAGATTTTTGACTTAGTTAAAGACAAGCTTTGGAAGGATTCCAACTCTCTAGCATTAGAATTAGCTAACTGGGGAAGTCGTAAGCTGCCCATCGCAGGAAGCATTTAATAATCTTGACTGCTCTTTCTAGAAGAAATTCATGAACCGGGTTGGTACTTTTAAAGATCCCTTCCAAATCTTTGAGTTGAGACCTGCAACGGGATCCTGGAAGGGAGGAGAGTGTGACATCTAGTTTAGAGGCATATTCAGAAGAATACTAACCGCTGACAAGGGAAAATATCCAGCCACCCATCGGACACAATCCAACCAGGCTTGTAGAAGCAGGAGCTTCAGTGAATGGAAGTCTAATCCCTACTCCTCTCCATTTGTCTGGACCATCATTGCATGCTGGCTGCCATGTTAAATGCTAGGAGCCAAGAAAGGAAGACAACTCAGACCCAGGCCCAACACAGAAACCAATGGAATGACAGAGGAGAGTCCCTCCAGCTGTGCCTGGGGGAGCTAGGAAAGATATGGACTTTTCCAGAATGAGTGGGGGGCTCATCAGCCAAAGAAAAACTGCAACACCAAAATTCTGTCCAGGATGGCATGGACTCCAATCCTGGGAAAATCTTAGACCAACAGAGCTACCCATGCACGTATGTGTATGTTAAATACATGCACACATACGAATGTATCTTCTTTACATTTTATCTTAAAGGACACGTGTGGGAGAAGGCATGGACTTCAAAATAAACAGTATAACCGGTCAATAGTTCAGCATCCTGGTCAGAAAACGCTGTTCCCCTCCCTCACCAGGAGACCTGTATTCACAACATACTCAAAGATTTAGTGCTCTGAACTGGCTGATAAACCATCTAGAGAAGTCATGCAGGGACTCCGACATGTAGCTACCTTTCCAGCTCCTCGCTTTCTGGGTCTCTGCTCTCTACACACAGAGCACAGGATGTAAGCCCAGCACAGTCCGGCGTAGACACAGAGGTGCTAATACCTGCCTTACTTAGAGAGTCCCTGGCAGGACCGTGCCTCTCTTGGAGGGGTGAGGGAGAGCAACTTGGTGGCCTCAGATGCGGCCGCACGCTGGGACGGTGGCTTGGGCCCAGAAAGGCCACTGTCTAGAGAGGTTCGTGTCATCTGAAGAGATTCAGGGAAGCCTCCTCCTGAGCGAGGATAAAAACTGCACTGGCATACATGTCTAGAGCACCATACTTTGTAAATTCATGATGCACCTGCTACCGTTCGTCTCTTCTGAGCCTGTGACAGACATAACCAATCTATCGTGCACACTCTAACACGGATACCAAGGCCTCATCATCCTGGGACTCACACCTTTCTAGCCAGAGGTTACCAAGTGGTATCAGGAACACTTGTTTCCAAACATATTTCATGTTTGATACCTACTTTGTGCTTCCTGAGACGGCTACCAAAATTGGGCCAGGCCTATTTTAAAGATACGGCAACAGAGACAGCAGAGGAAAGGGGCTCTTGAGGGCCCATGGTTGGGAGCAATGAAGCTGGGATGAGAGCAAGGCCTCTTGGTTTTACCCTTTCCCCGTATCTCTTGCTCCCAGTGCTGGAAGCAGAGACAGTCCTGGTGGAAATCCTACGCAGCCCCAAGTGTCAGCGATAGTCGTGCTGCTAACGGGCCTAATTTTACACTGCTGATGTGGAGATCAAAACTCTGTTCAAATGCCAGTCATCTCTTTTATGGAGACCTCACCAGGAAGATGCTGCTCTTTCTTCTAAGGTTACAGGCCTCGCACGTGTGTCTCTACCCTTAGCTTCTGGCACAGACAGGACTCCATAAACAACGTGAAGTGAATGAAGTGGATTCTTGCACGGGGCTCTTTGTCTCTAGATTGAGAGGGGATATATATAGCGGGACAAAGAACAGACGCTTTAGAAGCAAACTCACCCAGGTTAGAATTCACTTGCAGACTACTTGGGTAATACTGAGCGGCTGAGGCTCAGAGCCTCAGTGTTTGCAGGTGTAAAGTGGGGTGAATCTCCCCTACTTCGTAGAGATGTTGAGGAAACGGAAAGAAATTTGCCAAAGGCGAGCATGAGTGATGAAGAGTGGGAGGAAGAGAAATAGGCCACACAGGAAGGGGGAGGGGGCGGAAAAGGCAAAATGGGTGAAGGGGAACGGGACACAGAGGCTTCCAGTCACAGAATGAGTAAGTCAGGGGAGAAAAGGCAAGCACAAGGGAATAGTCCACAATGCTGTAATCATGCTGTGCGGGGACAGATGGCCGCTACACTTGTGGTGAGCACAGCATAATGTATCGAGTTGAGCCACGATGTCGTACACCTGAAACTAATGTAACTCGGTGTCAGCAATACTCAGAAAAGTTTGTGGGAAGATGAAGGGTGGGAGGAAGAAGAGACCCCCAAGTACCCTCCCACTTAACTTCAGGCCCTCGTGCAATCCCCTCGCTTTGCATGTGACAGGACCTAGGATTTGCTTCTAACCAACACAATATGGCAAAGGACATGGATGTCACTCCCACAGTCATGTTACATTGTAGATGACAAACTGCTAGCCAACTTGCTCTAGAAACTTTCTCCCTTGCTGGCACTGAAGACATGACTGAAAGCAACCCCACTGGGGGGGGGGGGGAGGGGGAGGGGGAGGGGTGGTTCCATCAGTTAAACATCCACCTTCGGCTCAGATCACGATCTTCCGGTTTGGGAGTTCAAGGCTCACGTCGGTCTCTCGGCTGTTGGTGCAGAGCCCACTTCAAACCCTCTGCCTCCCTGTCTCTCTGCCCCTCCTCTGTTCACATTCATGCCCTCTCTCAAAAATAAAAACATTAAAAAAAAAAAAAAGAAGCAACTACGCTGGGAGACGCACCTGGCAAGAAGCTGAGAGGGGTTTCTAAAGCTAAGATCTCTAGCCAACAGGAAGAAAAGAGGACCTACATCCTAGAACTGCAAGGAGGTGACTTCTGCCCACACTGAGTGAACCTGGTCCCCTCCTCAGTCTAGCCTCCGCATGAGGACCAGCCCAGGCCAACATCTGGACTGCAGCCTTGCAGAGGCACTGGCCAAGCCGTGCCTGCACTTCCAACACCCAGAAACCATGAGATGACACATACATGCCAAGGGTGTGGCCATGTGTTATACGGCAAGAGGCAGCAAACGCAGGGAGGGAAGAGAGAAAGAGAAGGGGAACCAGCCCGAGCTGGTCTTAAGAACTCCACCTTGGGCCAGCAGGGACACTGTATCTAAGAGGCAGCGGTTCTCCCAAAGTTGCCAGCCAAGGCCAGCTTGCCTGCATCTTCAGGTACAATCTCCGCAGACGTGAGCAGGGCTGTGACTATAAAAGGCCACTTTCCTCACACTTGAAAGATAAGTAACTTCTCTACAACAACACATACCCCAGAGGCTGAGGCTTCTGTCCTTGTGCCTTTTCCCTGGGCGTGAGGCAGCCACGGAAGCTGCCAGCGACAACAATCAGCCTAATGTCATCTAATTGACTGCCTGCCTCCCGAGTCTGAGCTCAGGCAGGCATGCAGGGGACACTTCCCTTAACCCTTAGGGCTCGAGGCAGAGCTGCGCCCAGCCCGTGCATGCCTGCCTGCCTTCGCAGGGAGAACCCACTCTTCCGAGCACGTGGCCCAGCTCCTTTCCCCCAGTATTAAATCCACAATCAACCCTCTGCAAAGTTCAGTCCTTTGATATCTCAGACCCAGTTAGAGTGGGCAGGACTACACCCGTCCAGTAGTGCATTTTTTTGTTTTGTTTTTGGTAAATACTTCCAAAATAATCCATAAAAAAAATACCATCAGAGTGAGGAAGGGAGAGCCAGAAAGATCGGGAGCAAGAAAGGGACAGAGAACTCTTCCCAAACCACCAGCACTTCCCTCGGCTCTTGTCGGAGCATCACGGGGTCCTCTTATCAGAAAAAGCAAGCCAGTACCCACGATCCCCAAGCACAAAACAGAATCAAACACATTGTCAAACGCATGGAGGGCACACTGTATTCTTCGGAGACTTCAGTGTGCCGTGCCCCTTGCCCAGCTCCCCAAGCCCTTCTGGGTCTCCACCGTAACTCCTCAACCCCAGTGCAAACCCGCTCTTACCCACGACCTGGATAATCTGAGCCAGGAGGACGCCGTCGGTCACATCTTGCTGGAGGTCCTTGATGAGACGTTTGTGGCCCGACTTGGCTAGATAATGATTGGCCCAGTCCGTGTAGATCTGCAAAAAAAGGAAAACAAACAAAACAAACAAAAAAAAACCCAAACAGGCAACTTTAGGAACCCACTCAGATCCTGTCGCGAGCCAGAAGCAGCTGCTGGGGCCTGCGCAGCCGCCGCCCGTCCCGCCAGCGCGCTGGCCTGGGCCAGCCAACGCCATTAACATGCAGAGCCTTGTGCCGAGGGGCCATTCAGCTACCCATAGCTGGGCTTTTGCCTATTGAGAGATCTGCCGTCAAGACGCAGGGAGAAGCTAAAGAAAGCTTCAAAGCATGCAAAGGCCTGAATGGGACGGGGACACAGAACTCAACAGTCTGCTCCAGACGGCTTTGAGAGGCAGTGGCTCTAAACGCAAGACAAGCCCCCTCCCCCCCAGCCCCCCCCACACCACCCCGCCGCCATCAACCCCCACCCCTTCCCATCTTTTTCTCTTTATTGAGAAAACGTATGGGGAGGTTACCACCCAACAGGCATCTCTTAATGGGCCATTTCAGGGTAAGGAAGGCTGTTGAGCTCGCGGAGCTCTCAGGAGCCTGGGTCCCTTGTACAGAAGCCAAGTGCACAAACACAGGGCCCTTCAATGACTCGTGTGTGTGAGTGGCATTATTTACGGCCTCACAGTCACCTCAAATGTAATCAGTTTAATTTAAAAGCCCGGCATCATTTTCACTGTCGGGATTCTGGGACTGGTAAGAATCTTAAAAACCCAGCAAATTCTAACATATTCAAACACGGCATTGTGTACACGGCATCCTGCAAAGCAGGGGCGGGGTCGCCCGTGGCATCGGGAAAGCAGACCCCTCCCTTCGGGGACAGACAGACAGACCTGCTCCTCTGGGTCAGGGAACTGTCACGACCAGAGGATGTGTTCTTCCAGAACGGCACAAGAAAACTCACCTGAAAACGTTCTCCCTGACTGAGATAAAAACCAAGACACCAAACAAAATCAGAAACCTCATCAATGTTGAGGGCGAGGTTGCACAGGTTTGGGAGTCTACGGAGGGACACGTAGGCCCCATACATCGGCACCCTTTCTTCTCCCCTACAGGGATAGGAACAAACGACTGCTCAAAGAGAACATTCTACCCCAACTGGTCCATGTGTTCGTAGCAACAAGTTTACACTCTGACTCATACCATGTCTCCACCCAAATGAAGGTGATCATTGCATCTCCCCAGCAAGCCTGTTCAGAGGTCTTGTGTGTGACTTCCGGAGCAGGGGGAGGCCCTCCCCTCACCCTGGCTCTCCTCCACTCTAGGCTTCCAATGGGACCAGGGTAATCTCACGCAATGGGGCCCTTCCCCTTGAGGCGCAGAAAACGGGGACAGCAGGCGAGGGCCTGGATTCGCAAAGTAGGACCGGTGAGGGAGCCAGCAGCTCTCACTGTTCCAGCCGGGATGGCGAAAGCCTCATCCCAAGACGGGGCAAGGGGGAGCAGCACTTCCTACTT
The DNA here is from genome assembly GCA_030068075.1 of Paguma larvata. NCBI lineage: Eukaryota > Metazoa > Chordata > Mammalia > Carnivora > Viverridae > Paguma > Paguma larvata. Next base: position 72,855,393 of record CM057831.1, on the reverse strand, counting down.
CATCAAGAGCAGAGAAGAGACACCCCCGGCTACTCCCGCCCCCAGCCTAAAGCTCGCTCTTCTGCTGCACAAGCTGCAGAGGTACACGGCAGGACGATTCTGTTTCACACCTCGGGTCGAGGCATCTAATCCTTAAATCCACGTTACTTTCCTGCCCTAGGATTCCCCAGTTGTCAGAGCTCAAAAGTCTAGTAAAGCAAGATCATTTTCTATTGTGGCAACACGGAGAAAGCGAAGGAAGTGGGGCGCCATGTCGGCCATTGTACGCCCAGTCCTCAATGCCAAGGATTATTAAACTGTTAAGAGAGAGGGAAAACACATTAAAAGGAAAAGAGGCCGACCCGGGTTCAAGTCCCAGGTCTGGAGGTCCCGTGGGGTAGGGATTTGGATCGCTTTTGTTCAGTGACGCAGCCAAGGTGCCTACAGCATTAGCACGTTACTTCTCAGTACGTGTCTGTGGACGAACAGATGAAGGACCTCAGGCCGGCTATTTAACCTCGCTGCGGCTAGTTTTTCTTAGGTGTGAAACGGGGCCAACGCCATCTACTTGTCAGTTATTATGAGGACTGAGTGATAAGATATTTTTTTAAAAAAGGACTTATGCACAGGAGGAACTTAATAAATGACATATAGTGCCCACTACATAGCAGGCATTGGCATAAACACTTTGGACATACTAATTCATTTCATCCTCATTCTAGAAGGTGAACACTATTCTTGTGTCTATTTTTTTTTTTTTTCAGAGAAATTTGAAATGTAGAGACGTAAACTAACTTGTCCGAGGTAACAAGCAGCAGAGCCAGGGTCTGAACCCAGGCTGACTGGCTCTGGAATCCCTCGGACATTTGATGAAGCTGCTTCTCTGAATACGAATACAAATGTTATTCCAATCTTTTGCCTCCTCCATGACTCCCTCCTACGGAATCTCTGGGCTCATTCCCCTATTCAGTTATGTTCTCACCGAAAGAATTTAACAATAAACAAACAAAAACCCAAAGCCTAGTCCTAGCCCTCGCTGTCCGAATGCCCTGGGGCAAGTTACTCAACTCGTCTGGGCTTCAGTTTACTCAGCTGTAAGATGGGCCTAAGGAGGACTCCTTCAGAAGGCAGTTGTGAAGACTTAGTGGTGTACCGTATGGAATCCCCTGGCCTGACTCAAGGGTTCAGGAAGCGGAGACAGCGGAGTGGGACGGTCAAGAGGCGAGTTTTGCAATCGACACGCTTGCTTTAAATGCTAGCTGCCGTGATGCCAATGATCTCTGTACCCCTGGGCCTGGTGTCCTCGTTTATAAGACGGGGATAATACTACCTACATCATCAGGCTATCATGAGGATGAAATGAGCTCGTTTATATATAAAGGACATAGAGTCTGCCACATGCTAAGTGTTCAGTAAATAAAGTATTTAGAAACATGGCTACCAGCATTATGAAACGGGCCAGAACAAAGCCAGCCCAGCCTCTACCCGGAACCTCCAGGGCACAGATGACTCAGGGACTCATTCTCCTTCTCCCTCGCAAGGGAGAATTTCAGGAGTCAAGCAGCCACCATCTGGAATCACAAACTATAATGGACTGAAAGAAAAGCAGGTCGGAGATCGGCCAGGCTGGGTCCTAGCGCCGAGCTCCCTTCCCTAGCTAGGAGATGCCCCCACAATGCCCTCGAGCCCTACGGGGATCCCACGAGCTATGTCCGAGGGACTGTGAAAACATTCCAAAGCTTAAAGCCATCTGCCCCAAGATCGTCAGCTGAGGGGAGAAGGGGTCACGGACAAGGACACTGGTGAATGGGAGCTGATGCTTGCTCATTCTCTTCCTGGAAGTCAAAGGTACTTTCGAATAGATCTACTCTCTAAAACCTGTCTTCTGGGTGTCCACACAATCTGGCAGGAGACCAAGGTTAAGCAAACTTCTTTCAACAAGTATACATGTATACACACACACACACACACACACACACACACGCCTTGGAGCCATGGTAAGGCCATGTGGTTATCTGGTATACCAAGGAGAACTCCTACAGTGGTCAGAAATGGCTCTGCCAAAGAAGTGCGCTTCTCTACCCAAAAACCATTTAAAACAAGAGCCCTTCTTTCCACTTGAGCCCACCACACACCCCTGCAGCTTTGCCTTCCCAGAGCACAGCTCTAAACCGATCACCTGCTCACAAACATCAGCCACAGCTCCCACTTCCCACTGAATTCGAGTCTGGTTTTTCACACCGCTCTTCAAGGCAGGCTGATCCGCCCACTCTTCCCCAGACCGTGCTCAACCCTTGTGGGGGAGGCAGCGTATGTGGAAGGTAAGACGATGGGCTTTGGAAATGACCGAGGACAGCCGGCCCTCGGCCCCGGGCAAATGAATTTCTATTAACCTTTCTGTATCTCAGCTTTACCCTCCATAAAATGGGGGCTCTATCTCATGTATTATAAAACACCTGGCAAACCGTGACCCAGGCCAAACTCAGCGGACCATCTGTTTTTTGTAAACGGAGCTCTATCAGAACACAGCCACACTCGTCATCTTTGCTTGCTTTCATGCCACAGTGGCACAGTGGAGTAGCTGTGACAGAGAACTTTTGGCCCATAAGGCTTTAAATACTTATCATCCACCTCTTTACAGAAAAGATTTGCCAGCGTTACAGGGACTGAATGAGAGACCACGCCTACCATACCAAGTGCTCAGTAGTAATAATTACTATCACCTGCAGGAAAACTCAGCCTCACGGTTCCCCATCTCAGAATTCATGTCATCCTTTCTGCCCAAGTACCTCCACCAGGGTCACCTGGCAAGGCTCAATTTCTAGGTCAGTCCCTCCTTGAAGTCACCCTGGATTTCCCGATTGTATCCTGAGCAGCACACGATACAGAGATTGTAGATAATATGGACATTGGCACCCTCTTCCCACCTTCACCACCAGATGTGGGCAGAGACCGTGGCCCACCCACCTTTGCTGCTCAGTAGTGCTTCCCAAGGCGGGGGCACACGGCAGCGGTCCGTGCATGGCTGCCAGGTTGAACTGAACGGAGAGAAAGGGGTCAAATCTCTGGGAAACCGATTACATTCGAGATAAATAATAATGTAACTCCTCCGCAAATCCTCGCACCAGGATTTCACGTCTCTATTGATTCAAACAGGAAGGGACAGAGAAAATAAATCACTCCATGGCTCAAGCTCATTAATCAGGACCCATCCAATAAGGGTCATTAATTATCTGGAGTTTCCCCTCCTCTCCTTTCTCCCCAGCTCTCAAGTTTTTAAAGAAGTCACAAGGAAACACCTAGATCCATTTTAAGAATCATTTTTAGGGCCAGGCGAAGCAGGGACAGAATTCAGCCCCATGTTCTTCACTTGCTGTTTCAGTAGCACATGCGTGGAGTGCCATTCTTTCAAGGGGCGCCGTGGAAAATAAACTCACGATATCCTTAGTCATCAGACTCCATCGGCTTCGGCAACTCACAAAAAAATGCAGCAGTGTGTGTTTCAAAGATCTTAAGCAAGGGCTAAAGCATCCGGAGCTTCCTGTCCAAGCTCAGGTTCCCGGAATCAGTTGCTCCAAAGCCTCACCGTCCCCACCGATCTAGAGACTTGGGGCTGCCAATGCTTCGACCCTGTTCTCTGAACTTCCAGGGGCGATGGATAAGAAAAAATCTCATTAGTAGGAAAGAACGCAACCAACCACCATTCCCACCTCCATCTCCAAATCAGATCATTCTAATCGAGGCTCCAGAATGACTCTGCAGTAGTATCTGAGGAGCCTTTCTCATTCAGAGTCCTTCATCTCACTATCTGCCCCCCCACCTCCCCCCACACACAGGAGACTCAGTACTCCAGAAGCACTCAGCCAGGGAGAGAAGCTGCTGTCAGAGGCTGGAAGAGATAAAAGGGGGAAAGCAGGGAATGACAGCTGAAGAGCGAATTCGTCTTGATTCACTTATTACCCCTGACAGAACTTCAACGAGTGCGTCATGTGTTTGCTTATAAGCAATCATTCCATACCCGCATCATTCCGTATCACAGAGGTGGAAATCAAAGCGGGAAAATTTTGACAGATCAATTGAAGTCAAAAACCGGATTATTAGTTGTAACAAGAAAACCGATAATAAGTGCGCTGCGTTCAATCAGCGGGGATAATGTTGCTAAATTTATACTGCAATTAGCCTGCAATGAAAGGGCGGGGCAGCACGAGAACGATTCCACAAAGGAACTGTACCAAAAGCCGGGGCCGTTTACAACTCAGCTAGAATCCAGACCAAAATATACCGCCTGTTATCAAGGGCAAAGCTGGAAACACATTCACTCTCCATCTCCAGCCTCTTCTAGCAAGGAGCGCGGCACCCGGCCCACAGGTGCAGTCCCATGTCCACATGCGTGACCTTTAACTGCACGGGATGGGAGAGGGGCCTCGAAGTTGCTGGTGGCCTTTCCCCCCACTCCCCATCTCTCAGTATAGACCCCTGCCTTGTTTAAAACCACTGCCTCGAGGGGTGCCTGGGAGGCTGAGTAGGTTAAGCCCCCGATTCGGGATTTCAGCTCAGGTCATGATCTCATAGTTCGTGGGTTCAAGCCTCACATTGGGGCTCTGTGCAGTCAGCACAGAGCCTGCTTGGGATTCTCTCTCCCCCTCTCTCTCTGCCCCTCCCCCATTCAGGCTCACATGCTAAGTAAAATTTTAAATAAACAAAGCCACTGCCTTGAAACCCACACTCAGGTGAAATGGTTTCCTTACACACTGGAGAAAGAGGTGGCATACAGAGGAGTCCATCTTTTTGCTCAAGATCGCACAGCTCAGGAGGAGCCGGGCCGGAACAGTGGCCCTGCTCCCTGGTTTCTCAGGAGAAGAATCCAGTTCTGTTCAGGGTCCCCAGGGCTCACTACACGCCCACCCTGAAGGGCAAGGACTCTCCTTCCGTCCCCGTCAGGGCCATCTGACGCATTCTTCAGGTCATTTGTGGTTTTTCCGCCAACCACAGCCATCACACGGGCAGGGTGTCTACAGTCTCAGGAACTGGCACGGACCAGGGCGGAGATCGGGCTCTGCCTCTTACCAGCTGGGTGGCCTTGGTGAGTCACTCCCCTGCAGGGCATCTGTGTCCCTCACTTGTGTGGCAGGGACATACGGAGTTGCTTTATGGACTAAATGAGAGCATGTAGGTAAGTGGTTAACACAGCGCCTGGCACAAAGTATTAAGTAAGTGGGGGTTATTAATATTCGAATTAAAATCACTCTAGATTGCTCAGAGTTTATACTTCTGAGGGCCATACATATTTGGAAATCTTTCCCAAGTGGATTATCACGATCCTTGCTTCTTAGATTAACCTAATTTTACTCTTTCTTGATGGCCCACAGACATTACCATAAATAAGTGTTTCGATGCATGCACGGATGCCCTTAGGGCCTGCTGAGCCCTCCTTAAAAGACCCCACAGTCCTTTAAAATTGGGCATGAAGTTACTGTTCAAGCAAGAACTTTGAAGAGACTTCTCTGGCAACGAAATGGCCAAGTAGAAGGATTGAGCACGCCTTTGAGCTGCTCCAAGGGTCAACAGGGAAGGCTGCGGGTCGGTCTCCAGCCGGACAAGAGCGCTGGAATGCCGGGCTCCGGGAGCACGGAGCGAGACAGTGGCGGGTTCGACACCCCTCCCCGGAGCACGTGCGGAGCGGCACCGCCAGCTCGCCTCTCGACCTCCATTTTCCAACATGCACGTATTCACACCAAGGAATTGCTGTCTTCCTCTGGAGCCAGAGGACGGGAGCACCGGGAGGGAGGACCCCGCTGCCGGATTTCGTTCCTCTGGATTTCCATCCTGCCCCACCTCCTGGCACCGTCCTTCCTCCTACCTGACCTACTTGACTGAGTATCATCACCTCAACATACACTGCTTTGAGCCAGGCGCACACCTGATGCCAACACTGTCTGAGTACCTGCCCGTGCCGGGCTGTGCGCTTGCTGTGGCCTTGTGTACGACAGGAACTCCCCGCGGCCAGAGGCCTACGATGCACTGAGTAGGAGAACGCCTTCCAGAGTCAGGCCACTTTTGGTTCCAACCGTGCCTCAACCACTTCCTGGCAGAGTTATCCTGGGCAAGTTACGTCACCCATCCGAGCCTAAGTGTCCTCGTTTGTAAAGTGGGTCGGCCGCCTATTCGGTTTATTCGGAGATTGAAGGGAGATCGTCTAACGATGCCGGGCACGTAGTAGGTATGTTAGCTAGGGTTATAATTACCACGGAGATGAGGACCTACAAGGTGGACACTCTGCCCACAGTGGGCTCCTTTAGGGCCCCGCTCACTTGTGAGGAAGGTATTATTTGCCCCATTCTACAGATGAGAAAGTGGAGGCTCAGGGCTGAAATGACTCTCCCCAGATCACAGGAAATGTGTGCCGGGTTTAAAGGCAGGGACTCTGGCTCTTGGAAACATTCCCCTGCTGCTCAGAGGCCCCGCCCGAGGCAGCACAATCCACAGAAGGTCAACTGTCCCGGCAGTGTGGGAAAAGCAACCAGGGAGCGAGGCTTATTGCATAACAGCCCCAGTGTCACCCTCTCCTGCCCCTGGGACCGGAGCTGGCCGCCCGTCACTCAAGACTAACAGATCTAAGAAGGGAACGGACACTCTCCCATGGCACCAGATCACAAAGCTAACGTGATTTCACAGCGGGGTCGCTAGACTAAAAACTGAAATGCCAATACACCACGAGTTACCATTGTAGGGCTGTCTTTGAATCGGGAAGTGCTCAGGAGCGAGGAGCCCCGGCTCTTCCGGTCTGAAGTAGGGCAAGGCTGGCCTGGGACCCTGGGGAGCAGACCCAAGGGCCAGGCCTGGGAACAGCCCCACAGCCGTACAATGGTGGCACTGTCTGCCAGGAGCGCCGACGAGCCGCAGGTGGGTGTGCACGGCAGCTCCAGAGGTTTTGAAACGGCCTAAAAAAATAAATAAAATCCACCAGGCTGGCGAACTCGCCAGGAGGAGCACACAGGTTCCTGCTTATCCCGCACCGTGGAGCAACGCCCGGGATCCCCTCTCTCGTCCCTCTGTCATCCTAGAACAGGAGAGGCACTGCACCATGCCTCCCGGGACACACAGGACTTTCCCCTTCACTTCCTCGCCTGGTCCCGAACACCTGTTGCGAGGGGTGTGCACTTCTGTTGAGGGCCTACTCTGTGACACGTGTCTTCGACCTGGGTTCCCATCTCCACGCTCTCCCCACAGGAGTGCCGGCTCCCGGAGGACAGGAATTCTTAGCTGTTTTACTCATTGCATTGTCCCCAAACATCTAGGTAGAATGCCTGGCGTGTAGTAGGTGCTCACTAAATACCTGTTGAATAAATGAAAGATCACCTCCATATTATATCCTGGAAAACAGAAGCTCTACAAGGTTAAGACACGTGCCCAGGGTCACCCCGCTAATAAAAGGGGATGCTCCGCCTGACCCAGAATGCCTCGCCCCACGGTTACCATCTCTCGCAACAGCAAAATGTGTTCCCGAGGTTCCCTTGGGCCTGCCTAGAAAGCCAAATAAGGCCACGCAAAGATCAAGACTGGAACGCTTACTGGTTGCTTTAGGACAAAATCGGGTTCCCCTCTGCAGGGCTTCCCCGCCCCCACTCTAACCTTAGGCGCAGGACCGGAACCACATTCAACCATGAGGTCTGGTGGCTCTGGGGGAGCCAAACGTCCTAGCCCACTTGAAACGTGTCGAGTATTTTCTCTCCCTCGTTACGTTCATTAGGTTCAACTAATTATACACGTCCTCCTTCCGGCGCGTCCCCTGCAGCTGTGATGGCAATCAGGCCCTCCCCAGAGGCTGGGGCAGCCGCTGCACATGCTCTTTTGACAGCAAACATCTGGAACCTCAACAAGAGCTTTTCAGAGATGCCTGGCAGGGCAGCCACCCCCGAGGGGCTGACGAGCACCCGAGCGAGGCTTCGGGCTTCTCCCCGGTCTGGCCATCAATGGGCCTTTTGCGTATCAGCCTCCCTCTGGCCCTCCAGAAATCCACAGTCCCCTCATCTGCAGATGGCAGGTCCAGAGACACCAGCAATCATGCCTCTTGGCCACTGCGTCCAGCCCAAAGGCCTAGCTTGGTAATCACAAGCACCCCCAGGACTTTCAGCCCCGCCAGGCCCAGCCAAGACCTTGGACTCCCGTGTGACCTCTGGCAGGCAGCGTGACCGCTCAAGCCTCTGTTTCCTCTTCGCAGGACTGTTGAATGGATACTGAGGGGACATCACACTTCGAGAACCCCACGTGTGTGTGGACACAGAGCACACCAGGCTTATTCACCATGGGCAAACCACATCGCTCTGGGCCTCAGCTTCCACGTCTGGAAAATGGGCTCTTCATCGGGTATCTATTAGGAAGACTACTGTGTCCATCATGAGAACCGAAATAATGTTTCCAACATGTTTAGCACAGTGTCCGGCACATATGTGGTCCCTTTAAATGCCCACATCCTTTGCTGCCTCGTCTCCATGTCCCCAGCTACAAATCCCTCCGGTCTACCACTCTCGGCACAGGCTCGGGGCCATGCGAACCTTCAGTCACTGCTGCCCTGGGGGTTTTCTGGTCTGGCAAGTCCTCCCTCATCCCCTCCACTCAGCAGGATGCTCCCTTTTCCTAGAAGCAAAACCTGACTGCCAGGCTGCTCTCCCTTGTTCTGAAACCCCGGGGTCCTCACACTTCCAACGTCCTGTGTGCTGGCTCCTCAAACCCTATGCTCTTGCCCACACGGCCTTCTCTGCCAGCAGTGCCATTGCTACCCCCTACTGCCTGACAAATGTCTATTCAATCTCCTAAAACCCGGGCCAGGGTCAAGCCCTCTAAAGCCATCTCCAACCCACTTTCTCGCCGCTCTCCCCCCCACCCCCCAACAGAGGCACTGGTTCCTTCTTCTTGGACCCAAAAGCACTTTGCGCATGCTTCTTACAATGGCTATTCTATCTATTCACCTTTCTCTGGTGAGGAGCTTCCCCAGTCTCGAGAACAAGTTCTACACACCTTTGAAACAGGAGCGCAATGCCTGACTCACTGCAGGGGCTTGATAAACAAGCAGGCACGGACTTACTGCGGGGTGAGCGGAAGCAACACGAAGGAAGGAACAGTCTGGTTAATGTTCAGACGGGTGGACATATGGATGGGTGAGTGGGAGAAAATACAGGTGAATGATTAAATAGGGAGATGAGGAGACAGATGGATAGATGGAAGGGGTGAGTAAATCTGTTCCCTTTCACCGCCTAGATTATAAAGTCAATGAAATCACGACGGTGTTTCATGTATCTTTTAGACCAGTCCTAGCAGAAGGCCTAGAACAGGAACCAGTAAGTAACATTTTGCTGAGACAATTTCCGGGAGCATAATAGCAGCGCTTGACAGTGGGGCACTTAAAAGCTATTTAACAAGATACACACGTACACACACAAAGCATACAGTGGTACCTGAGAGTAGGCTCGTCCCGGCTCAGGAGAGTTGATGGATAAATTTTATGAACCTTTGTGAGCTGGTTGTTAACAACAGTCATTATTTATAATGGCTCAAATTTCTCGGAAGGAGAAATTAGGAAAATACCATCATAATCATCATAAAATACTTATGAATAAATACCAATTCCATTAAAAAGAAAAAAATACTCAGGGATAAATTTAACACCAAGGTGAAAATACATGTTTATTGGAAACTATAAGACATTAATAAAATTGATAAAGACACAAATGGAAAGATATTCCATGTTCATGGATTGGGTAATAAGACTATTTTAACAGTGTCTTCCCAAAGTAATATACACATTCAATGCAATTGCTACTAAAATTCCAATGACATTTTCCAAAGAAATAGAATAATCCTCAAGTTTGTATGGAGCCACACAAGACCCTCGAATAGCCAAAGCAATCTTGAGAAGAAAAAAACAAAACTGAAGGCAACACGCGGTCTGATTTCAAACTATCTTACAAAGCTAGAGTAGTCGGAACAGTTTTTATTGGCATAAAAACAGACATACGATGGCCACATGCAAAAAGAATGAAACTGGACCACTGTCACACGACACACAAAATGGATTAAAGACTTGAATGTAAGACCTGAAACCACAGGAGTCCTATTGGGGTGGAGCGGGGGACACAGGAAGTAAGCTCCTTGCCACAGGTCTTGGCCACGATTCATCGAATCTGACACCAAAAGCAAAGGCAACAAAAGGAAAAAAACAAATCCAGACGCCTAGATACGGAGAACAGATTGGTGGCTGCCAGAGGTGAGGGGAAAGGGGGTAAACAGCTGAAGGATAATCAAGAAATACAGACGTCCCCTTCAACAGGTCACGAGACACAATGCACAGCAGGAGGCATACGACCGGTAATATCATGTTACTTTGTACGGTGTCGGGTAACTAGCCTTACCGTGGTTATCACCTTACGGCATACAAATACCAAATTCCTATGTTGTACACCTTAAACGAATATTGAATGAATTACACCTCAATATTTAACAATAAACCAGCGGGACCACACGAAACTAAAAGGCTTCTGCACAACAAAGACCATTATCAACAAAGTAAGGCAACCTATTGAAGGAAAGAAAATATTTATTTGCAAGTCATCTATCTCCTAAGGGGCTAATATCCAAAATCTATTAAGAACTCCTAAAATCCAGTAACAAAAAACAATCTGATGAAAACCCAGAAAGATCTGAACAGACATTTTTCCGAAAATGACACACAGGTGGCCAAGAGGTAGTTGAAAAGACGCTGATTGTTAACCATCAGGGGAGAGCAACTCAGGACCACAATGAGAGATCACTTCCCACCTGTTCGGAGCGCTTTTCTCGAAGCGCGAGAAATAACAGGTATTGAGGAGGAAGTGGAGAAGAGGAAGCTCTCCCTCACTGCTGGGAATGTAAGAGCTGCAGCCACTGTAGAAAGCAATACGGAGTTTCCTCCAAAAATTAAGACTAAAAATACCCTATGATCCAGCAATTCCACCGCTAGGCATTTATCAGAACAAAACAGAAACATGAACTTGAAAGGATATATCCAAGCCATGTTCACTGCCATATTTACAGTAACAAAGATACGGAAACAAGCCATCAACAGATAAATGGATACAGAAGTTGTAACACACCTCTAGGAGTATTATTCGGCAACAGAAAGGAATGAAATCCTGTCATTTGTTTGAACACAGACAAACCACGAGGTCGCTTATGGGAAGTAAAATAAGTCGGACAGAGAAACACAATACCAGATCATCCCTTCTGTGTGGAATCTTAAAAGTAAAACAGCTCATAGATAAAAAGAACAGACTGGTGGTTGCCAGAGGTGGGGGGTTGGCGAGGGAAGAGGGGGGAAAACGGGAGAACTGGTTTCGTTTAGTTTAAATAAAGGGTCTAATATTTTATTTATTTTAATTTGAAGACTGGGTTTTCATCTTTGGGGCGCTTTACTTGTCCAACTTTGCATCACCAAATTCATCTAAAATTATTCAAAATATTCTCTGAAAGGATTAACATGATCCTGTGATTAGATCTTCCTGGTCTCTCTCCAGGGTTTTTCTGGGGGGGGGGTTCCCACTTCATCCGCAATTACAAGTACAGAATCAGTGACAAAAGAACCTGTGGGGATCTGATACACCCCCGAATTTATAGTGGAAAGAAGACCAATTGAAATTGAATTATTTTTATATTGTCCTCAACCCTAAATACATGGCACTGCATGTTCCTACAAATATGCAGGCAAATCATTCCTGAGGCCATACCTTCAATAAAAAAATACATGAAGCGAAAAGGTCGTTCTTGGGGACCCTCAAGCTTCACTTGGAAAACTGAATAGTCTGGAGGTGCCTGGGGGGCTCAGTCACTTGAGCCTTTGACTTTTCAATTTAGGCTCAGGTCATGATCCCAGGGTTGTGGGATCAAGCCCCGCATTGGGCTCCATGCTCAGCACCAAGCCTGCTTGAGATTCTCTTTCTCCCTCTGCCCTTCTCCCCTGCTCATGCTCTCACTCTCTAAAGTAATTAAAAAAGGGGCACCTGGGTGGCTCAGTCGATTAAGCACCGACTTCGGCTCAGGTCACGATCTCATGGTTTGTGAGTTCGAGCCCCATGTCGGGCTCTGTGCTGACAGCTCAGGGCCTGGAGCCTGCTTCAGATTCTGTGTCTCCCTCTTTCTCTGCCCCTCCCCTGCTCCCACTCTCTCTGTCAAAAAGTAAATCAACATTTAGGGGCGCCTGGGTGGCTCAGTCGGTTAAAGGTCCGACTTCGGCTCAGGTCATGATCTCACCATTCCCGAGTTTGAGCCCCGCGTGGGGCTCTGTGCTGACAGCTCAGAGCCTGGAGCCTGTTTCAGATTCTGTGTTTCCCTATCTGTTTGTGCTACTACCCTGCTCATGCTCTGTCTCTCTCTCTCTCTCAAAAATAAACATTAAAAAAGTATTTTAAAAAAAGTAAATAAACATTTAAAAAAAGTAATGAAAAAAATGAAAACTGAACTGTCTGAAAAATATTAAAAATTGTTTAATTAAAATTCCTTTTCCAAACTTACTGAGATTTAGTTGACATACCACAAACTGCATATACTTAAAGTGTACCATTTGAGGAGTTCTGACCTATAAACACCCATGAAACCATCACTACAATCCAGGTAACGAATTTTTCTCCCAGCCCCAAGAATTTCCTCGCAACCCTTTAAAATCTATCCCTCAGCTCTACTGCGGTTGCAGAGCCAACACCCATCTGCTTTCTGTCATTACAGGTTCACTTGGCCTTTCTAGAACTGTATAAACAGTTTCACTTACAAACAGTATCATTTTGGAAAAATTATACAAAACAATTAAATTTCGTAGACTCCTTGTTTCCTATTTTATGAGGTTTTACTATTGTTTCCACTTGGGGTAATTCACATCTTAGATCTGTGTGAAGGAGAGAGTATATAACGGGGTACTAGAGCCATCTCTTCCCCACGCTGTGCAGAGACGTCATTTCGGTAGGTTAAAGTCAGCCTTGGTAGAAGGCGTCACCACAGAAAACAGCAAGTACGATTCATCAGGACTTTTTCCTTGAAAGCCAATTGTTAAATGCCCCTGGGATACAAAGGTGAAACGGGAAAAAATTGTGTCATTTGTTCCCATCCCCACGTCCCCCAAAGAGGTTTCTTTGTGATGCCATATCAAGAGCCAGAGATTGCAAACGTAGGGCAGAGGAGACTGAGCAGAATGCCATGCATGAGAAAACGTGAATTCAGGGGAGGAAGGGGAGGCCTGGAACTCAGGAGAGGCCGTGGGATGGGAGGAGGGAGAAACCCTGGAGACAAGATCAAGGGGCATTTAATGACGTTGTACACGACCTAAAAGCTCCCCTCGGAAAGCTTCAATTAAACCTAGACTCCTACCAGGGCTTTCTAGGGCAAGCAGAACCCTTCCGAGGAAGGCCGGGAGGTGCCGAGTCCTGCCTCCCCGGGAGTGAAGGGACGGGACAGGGCGAGCCTGAACCGAGGTTAGGTTACTCCCGGTTAAGAGAGTGAGGAGGTTAATCCACAAGGCCAAGTGGCTAACCGGGGAGTTCACGGTGTCCCTTTGCAGCACCCCATGGGGAATGTGTCACGGGGCACTTGCTCCAGGAATTCTGGCTGAGATGCTCTCCTGGCCGCCTCATTCCTCCTCCCGCACAGGCCTTCTGGGTTTTGGTGAAGGTCTCTCTAGCCTTCTGATGCTCAGCCACCTCGCCCCTCCTGGTCTCCCACACCGACACTCCCCCTGCCCCTGCAGGTCCCCTGGCTCCCCCTTCCCAGGCATGGGGCCTGACCCTGTCATTCACAACTCACCTGACACGCGATCCTTTCCATCAGGCTTGCTAGGTCCCAGGTGCCCCGCTTTGCCAGGGATGGCCCGATGAGAAGCCCTGTCCCCAGCTAACACTGACATCTCCAAATGGAATCGTCAGCGCTTTAAAGGCCAGAGACTGAGGTGAAGAAATGTAATCACGCTGGCAAGCTTGAGTTTCTGTTTTTTGTTGTGAATGGTAAAAAGGTTTGTCGTTTTGGTTTGGGTTTCCGAAGGCCAATCTCGGACCACTGCAGGTGAGTGGCGATAAAACCTGCTAATTGCTTATTAAAATTCACAACGCCCAAGACAAATCATGCAGCAGCATGCGTGTTGATTAAGGATGCTCTTGCCCGGAAGCCCGCGTAGTGGGTGACAGGCAAAGCATTAACCCTGAGTCAGATTTCCTAGATTATGGAGCAGCCTGATGGGTCAGGGAGAAGGGCTCAGAGAGGATCCCACGCATGCGGTATGGACAGTCCCCTCCCATGCAGGAGAAGGACGACTGAAGGCAAGGTGGTGGGGTCCATCTTTAGCTCTACCGAGAGAAAGAAGGAGGTACAAGACCTTAGGAGCCCGGGTCTTATTCTCCCCCGCTGGCAAGCAGGTTTACAGCTGACACACCAAGGGTAACTTCCATGAACATCTCCGTATTTTGTGAGAAGGAGGAAATGTCTGCGTAGGGGTTACAAGCATGAAGTCACATCAGACCCCTGCTGAAAAGAAAATGGGCCTAAAAGAGAGTCACTTGTGCTAAGCCCCACATCACCCAACTTGAGACTTAATTACACCTCCGCCTCCCCGCAGAAAAGGCATCTTCGACTGTCAGCCAAGAATCACCTGTTCAGCACCAGGCAGGTAATCTGCCTGATAGCCTTCCTTGATGCCACTCCCCTTCGCCGAGAAGAGTCTTCCGTTTTACAAAGCTCCTCTGAGACCCTTTCCGTCTGCTGGACTGGACACGGTCCGATTCTAATTGATTTTTGGTTCAAACAAGCTCTTAAACGGTTTATGGGGGCACCTGGATGGCTCAGTAGGTTAAGCATCGGACTTTGGCTCGGGTCATGATCTCAAGGTTTGTGGGGTCCAGCCCTGTCTCAGGCTCTCTGCTGTCAGCACAGAGCCTGCTTCAGATCCTGTCTCCCTCTCTCTCTACCCCTCCCCTGCAAGCAGGCATGTGCTCGAGCTCTCTCTCTCTCTCTCTCTCTCTCTCTCAAAAATAAACATTTGAAAATATTTGATATGCCTCAGTGGATCTTCTAATATCATGGCTTCGCCTCTTGTACAAATCCAGGTAAATCACTTAAACTCCTCAAACTCAGTTTCTTCATCCATAAAACGGGAGAAAATATAACAGTACCTAGCATAAACTTCTACCAAGGATCAAAGGAACAAAAAAATTGTGAGCGCCTGTGAGCACAGACACGGGTACTCAGTGAAATGTAAAGAAGGCCCAGGCCTGGGTGGCTCAGTCCGTTAGGCAGCCAACTTCGGCTCAGGTCATGATCTCACGGTTTGTGGGTTCGAGCCCCGCGTCGGGCTCTGTGCCAGCAGCTTGGAGCCTGGAGCCTGCTTCGGATTCTGTGTCTCCCTCTCTCTCTGCTCCTTTCCCTGCTCACACTGTCTCTCAAAATGAATAAACGTTAAAAAAAAAAAAAAAAAAGAAGGCCCAGGTCCTCAAGTCACTGGGTCCGGGGGGACCTCAGAAGGTCTGACATGCTCACAAGTGGTCAGAGAGCTACATCCCGCTGGGCAGAGTGCCAGGCAAGACACTTCCATGCCATGTGTGGGAAAGAGGCACAGGCTTTAAGATCTCGGGCGGGCCGGCAGTCCCCTGCCCTAGGAAATGCCCTGCTCCTTCCCTTCTCGGCAACTTCATGGCCAAGAGACACGGCCGCAGTGGAAGTGGCCGTTGTGCCCCGGGCCCTTCTCCAAGCCCAGATGTCAGAGCTCTCGGGCCTGGGGCATCTCAAGTTTCTCAAGTTTTGTATTTTTATAAGAGGCTTTCACCAGGAAGACTACCAGATACTATGCTGGCACCCAGGAGAGAAGGGGCGTCTCCCCTACCCGGGAGACAACCTGGCCTAGAGCACAAAGATACTGTTTATTCTATCGGTCCTGGAAGAAAGCCCCGACTGACTCATCTCGAGAAGAATAAAGTCCTCGTAACAACAGCACGGCCTCGGCCTCCCATGTGCAGGGCTTACAATTAATAAAGCTCTTTCATAGACACGGAGCCGCAACACGCTCTTCCCACTTAACAGACGGGGAAAGGGAGAGCTCGGCTGGACAAGACTTAGTATCAGCACTGCAGCCCAGGTACTCGGAGCTCAGTCCTGCCATCTCAGGGTCTCATGGCAGTCATGAAAACCAGGCCAGGTCACTGGATGGCCAGGACAGAGGAAGTTCCAAGATGAAACTGGAGAATCTTCTCTTTATAGAAAAGAGAAACTGGAGGCTAGGGTCTCTCCAGGTTTAGCAGGAGACGGAAATCCCATGCAGCCTGTGAGAGGCGTCCATCGAAGCTCGGAACCACACACCACAGCTTCCTCCGACTGGAAGGTCTAATTTTTTTAATAAATTTTTTTTAACGTTTATTTATTTTTGAGAGACAGAGACAGAGTGTGAGCAGGGTAGGGGGAGAGAAACAGAAAGACACAGAATCTGAAGCGGGACCCAGGCTCTGAGCTAGCAGCACAGAGCCAGATGCAGGGCTCGAACTCATGAGCTGTGAGATCATGACCTGAGCTGACATCGGCTGCCCAACCAACTGAGCCACCCAGGCGCCCCTGAAAGGTCTATTTTTAACATCCTACCTCAAAGGAAATCTCTTTTGCAGGGCAGGGAGTCTAGATCTTGGAGCTAAAGAAGTCATAAAATCCAAAGATGTCCCCATTAATCGTGCTTACCCTGGATAGTGGGAGACATCTAAAGCACGAGACACACCAGCGTCCGGTATCCAGCAGCCTGCCACCTTTTATGAGCCAACGCCCCGGAGGAGGGAGGGAACAAGAGGATGACACTATTCAGAGAGCTCGGCAGAGCAGTTCACGCGGAAAAAATGTCCTCAAAACTGCACCGAGAGGTAGCTTTTTGCAGGGAGTTTTCCTACATCATTCATACCAACACCATGCCTGTTCTTGGAGACAGGGGCAATGCAGAAGATCTGCTCACCTAAGGAAAGGTTTTGGAGGCTTAAACATTTAAAAAAAATTTTTTTAATATTTATTTTTATGAGAGAGAAACAGAGCGAGAGTGGGGGAGGGGCAGAGAGAGAGAGGGAGACACAGAATCCGAAGCAGGCTCCAGGCTCTGAGCTGTCAGCACAGAATCCGACACGGGGCTTGAACTCACGGACCGTGAAATCATGACCTGAGCGGAAGTCTGGACGCTTAACCAACCGAGCCACCCCTGGAGACTTAAACATTTTATGGCGGACCATTCCAAAGTCGGTTATACACAGTCATCGTTAAGCAGGGAAGAGAAGCACACGGGCCGCCCTGGACAAGGAGTCCTTCCCACGCCTTATAACGTGAAAGATGCCTAGAACACTGGCCTGTGGGGTTGGGGATATAAACTACCTTGTTTTTGGTAAACTAAGCAAACCACGTCGAAGTGACCATTCTGACTGTCAAACCAAAGTGCCACTCGACCAGGAGCATAGGGACTGTCATTAGCCCCAGGGTTACGTTAGCCCCAGGGCTGACGGGAAAGGAGGCATAAAGAAAAAGAAGTCTCCCTCTTTGGCTCTGTGTTGCAAGCTCCCACACCCCTTCCCCACAGTAAGTGGGAGCCACGCAGGCAGTTACCAGCTCGCTCGAAGGATCCCACGAGGGTGGCCCCGGCCAGGGCTGGGAGGCGTCAGCAGCGAGCTTCCCGGGCCTCACAGGCAGAGAAGTCGCTTCAAGCTGCCCCCGAAACAAATCCTTTCTACAGTAAAGCCCTCTAGAATACGCCCTTATATCTCTTCAAACCCTTAACAGAGGTCAATCTTTCTCCCTCTTTGCACCTGCTGAGGCCCACAATTGAGAAAACACACCGCACCTGTTGGCTTATGCAATTGTAGTTTTTAAGGCCATCAACAACCTCCCAGACAAACCCTCTCTACCTGCTCTAAAAATACACCACTGGGGCCTCGGGAGGTGCCAGCTGGCTCAGCACAGCCTTCGGCCTTTGGCACATGAAAGCCTCCCCCCACCGTGGAGCTCTTGGGGGTCCCACCCGGCATAGAAAACCACCCGGAACCACTTCTATGCTTGAGCCCGATTCGCACAAACTTCATCATCCCTCCCGAGAGACCCTGCCAGCGTCCCTGCGGGCTGCTTACCACTTTGTAATGGTCGCAGGAATCCCGACTCTGGCCCCGGGCGGGAACCCCCAAGTTGATGCTTATAGGCATGGCTCGCCCCACGGCCACGGTCCGGGCAGCCGCAGGCCTGCGCCCCCTCAGGGTGTCTAGTTCAAAGCACTGTGGAGGCGTGTGAAGCCTCGAAGGTTAATTTTAGCTGAAGTCGCGTTCCTGCTGTGGTCAGATTTTCTTACACGGGCTACCTCCTGAATGGCGGCAGCTTATATTACCCCGGCCCCGCCGGGCGGCCCTCTGGCCCTCCGCCCTGACTGTAGAGTGCTGAGATTCTGTCCCCTCCATTCCCCCCACCAAATTCTCTTCGCCCTCCAAAATAACCTGACTCTCTGTGCTTACATTTTCATGACACAGTCGAAGGAAATAAATCACGGTTCCCTTGGCTGTCCCAGGCAAACAAACCTGGGGGATCGCTCCCCGCTTAGCAAAGGCCGAGCAAGGAAGTTCAAGGCCGCAGAGCTGCGCAAACCTCGCTTCAGTCAGGCGGTGGCTGCCGGGGCCACACGAGAGCAGAAGCCTGACGTGCCTGCATCTTCCAAAGTGTGGTTTTGACAATCTTTGTGTGCGCTGCCTACACGAGTCTCATCTTTGGCCTGCCACACGCGCTCTCAGAGAGGAATGACAGGTCCTTCCGTTTCTCTGAGAGACTGATGAAGGAGAGGAATCCACACACCCCCACCCGGAAGTCTCAGCCCTGCAAAGGAAGAGGGTGTGCGCCCTCATTCGGCCCCTTGCAGGGGTATCAAAAAGGCTACCCAGGGCCCCGGATGGGTGTGGGTTCCAGATTGCAGCGAGTGGACAGGTGTAGACACCAGGAGGCGGAAGGTCGTGGGAAGAAGCCCACTGTAGGCCTCGTGTCTTGCCAAGCTTGGTAATCCAGGACCTGCCTGTCCCGAAGTTGCCGAACCAGCCTGTACAAGGGTTGGTGGCCGGCCCGAGGATATTCTGGTCTGCTCTCAAGACGGCCTTTCTCGATGTGGAAGGGACCATGGAAAGGCCACGGAACAATCAAGTCCAGTGTGGCGTATAACCTTGCAAGCAAAACGCTGGTGTACAGCGTCCGAAAGAGGCGTCACGGCCACGCCCGGAAACCGCTCCGTGTAGGATGCGATGGAAGGTCTTTGCCGTACCTGAGGTCTACCAGTTCCACGGCCACGGCATCCGAGGCCTCTCCTTCGTAACACTCATGCTCGTGAGGATGCCCTTCATGCAAGCATTTACTGAGCGTGTAGTTGGTAGCAGGTGCTTCTCTAGGCTGCGAGGAGTCCACGGAGCCCAAATACGAAAGCACTCTTGTGTGCCTTTAGTCTCTTGTGGAGGGGGCGGGGAGACACAAAATGGCAATAAACTAACAAGCGAGCTGATACCGGAGGATAAGGCCGGGAGAAAATGGAATAGAGAATGAAAGGCAAGGGCGGAAGGGACACTATGGTAAGGAAATCAAGACTAGCCTCTCTAAGGAGGCGGCACGTACAGAGAGGGACCTAATGGGTCAGAAGAGCACAATCACGCAAAGATGAAGGACGGTGGCTCTCCCAGAGCAATATCGGCATCACAGGGGGGCCTGTTAGAAATGCAGATTCTCAGGGGTGGCTCCAGACCTCCCGAATCCAAAACTCTGAGGGTGGGCCCCGGCCGACTGGGTTTGAAGAAACTCTCTGGGCGATTCTCATACACGCTACACTCTGGGACCCACTAATCTAGGGGAAGAGCATTACAGGCGGAGGACCGTACCAACGACAGGGATCTATGGTTTTCTCACCGCTAGAATCCCCGGCCACTCGCCCAGGGCCTACCACGCAGTAAGGACCCACTACAGAATTCGACTGCTGACCAGGCTTTCAGTCCCAGGCTCTAGAAGCCAGATAAAAATCGCGAAAAGATAGAAGTTGCAAAAATGTTACATCCATAAAACTTCAGCAAAAGCCCTCACAAAG
This sequence comes from Paguma larvata, assembly GCA_030068075.1. Classification (NCBI taxonomy): domain Eukaryota; kingdom Metazoa; phylum Chordata; class Mammalia; order Carnivora; family Viverridae; genus Paguma; species Paguma larvata. Next base: position 72,835,295 of record CM057831.1, on the reverse strand, counting down.
GAAGCAGAGAAGGTCATTTAGAATCCAGGGGGCCAGGGGGAAGCTTTCTGTCGTGCCTGATACTGGCGGCCGCTAAGACCAACTCTTTCCCAATCTAATAAAACTTGGCACCACAAAGTTGGCAATTAGATTTCCTGCAAAAGGCTAAATGCGGTGGCCTTCTGCTTCCTGGTTCTGAAACTCAGTCAGAAAGGCATTAGTGTGTGGCAGCTGGGGTAATCATTTAATTGATCTTTTTCACCCGCAGAAGCCTCCCTTCCCTGCTCCAACCCACTGAACTGTAAATCCGTGTCACCTTCATTGTGCGCATGAAAAGGAAGGAGAAAACACGGCTCTTCCCAAACCAAATTGGAGTCGATTTCCTAATGGGGCCTTGGTGAGACTCTAAACGGGGGCTGCCATTTCTCCCCCTCTGGCCTCCTCCTGGGCCACCCACACAGATCCATCAGGGCCAGTGGCAGCTCCAGTGACATGCAAAGCAGGAAACAAGGGGCTTCCTATGGTCGGATTTCCATAACAGAAAGGGCTTGGATTCTGCTGGCAGCCAGACCCAATTCGAAAGCCCAAACTGGACAATATTTCAAAAGCATCTAGAAAGGGAGTGTAGGAAAGGGTCTATAAATCATATTTATTTTCCTTTCCCTCATTATTGCCGTGTGTAATCTCATTCATTGATCCAACAAATATTTACAGTGCCTCTGCACTGTGCACCCTTACTGGGGTGTATAGAGTGATGAGCGTAACAGACAAGGAGCTTACTGTCTTGAGGGAGTGACAGACATTAATCACATAAGGATATCAAATAAAGACATAAGGTGTCAGAGGGCAATTGTGGCAAAGGCTCTGCTGATGAGTACAGGGCACCATGAGCCTAGAGTGGGATTTTTCAACCTATCAAGAGCTTTTTAAGATACAGATGCCCAGGCCCCAGGCGGGCATCTAACTCACCCTCGGGACATGGGTCCTGCTGGCACACACCTGTTTAACAAGCTTCACAGAGGTCTCTCACTGTTGGCGAGTCGGGGTTACAGGCAAGCGAGGGGGGAAGGCAGGAATGACCCATGTGATAATGGATCAGAGTTGGAGATACTGCATAAATTATCAGCTAAGTTCATGAACTAAACGATAATACAGCTTATCAGTATACACTCTATACTGACCTATATACTAGATAAGTACAAACTAATGTGTAGTTTAATCTTAATAGAATATCCATAGATACATATATATATGTGGGTTAATATATGCACATTTCTTTCCTTGCCCTGCCAAGTGAAAAGCTCTAAAAACAGCGACGCCCTAGTAGCCACAAGCACATCGGTACCCATACCGTGGTTTCTAATACCATTCTCCAATATCAGGAGCCAGGGAATCCTCAGAGAACCCGCCGATTCTCGGAACGAGACAGGAAACACTCAAGATGGGTCGGGAGCAATCACGGTGCCGGAGAGTGATGACGCGTGCCCACACCAAAACACGTCGATGGGCGTATGTCAAAGAAACACAGGAGCTAATTGAAAGAGCTCCCAATGGCCAAAGCTGGAATGATTTGAGCAATGAAGCAGTAGTGGATTAAAACCCGAAGTATGAAACAAATATCCATGCGTCTCTACTGATACAAATAAGTGATTGAATAAGTAAATACATGGGGAGAGAAAAAAAGTCATCTGCGCAAAAAGAATCCCACATAATTTCTGTAGATCTTCTGTTCTCAAGGAAGTAGAGTATGAATTGCCACCCATTAAGTGTGGGCTGCACAGAGAACAGTACGCAAAGGGGGAGACGAACTTTACAGGCGTGAAATCTGACAAGCTCCACCACGGCCAGGCGGTCCGGATTAACCTCGCCGTCGACAAGTCATGTTGACGGCACGTGCCCTTGATAGGATGTGATGAAAATGGCACTTTGCCTTTGCGGTTTTTCCCTCCAAAACCCACGGTCCAGTCATGAGAAAACCACACGACAAGTCTCGGCTGGGGGTGGGGAAGGGGCCCATCCTACAAAGTCCCTGACCAGTAATCCTCAAAACCATCAAGGTCATCAAAACAAGGAAAGCTTGAGAAACCGTCACAGCCAAGAGGGACCTAAGCGGATGGGGCCACTAAACCTATCATGGCCTCCTGGATGGGATTCTGGGACACACGAAGGTCATTAGATTTTAAAAAATATCTAAGGAAATCTGACTAAAGTATAGACTTTAGTTCATGATAGTTTTTAAATACTGGTCCATTCGTCGTGGCAAATGTACCACAGTAAGAGAAGTTGTTAACATGAATTCTCTGTACTATCTTCGCAACTTCTCTGTAAATTTAAATCTATCGTAAAATGAAAAGTCTACTTGAAAAGACAAATTATGAAGCTCTGTAACTGATGATAGCAATAAGCCAGGTTTGAAAACCAAACTCTTAACTACCCCGTGAGCAGTGTGTGGATTCGGCCATTTCAAGGGCAGAATGCCTTGCCTGAAGTTAGATTTAAGATCACGAAACTTCAGAAGCAGCTTTCACTTATACACACCCACCCACCCACCCACCCACACACACACACACACACCACACATGGGTATACGTTTGAAGTTTTTAATACACTAGTTACCTCGTACCAGAAGCTCTTCCAGCCTGGGTGAATTTCCTGGAATGCTCATTAGTAACTGCGAACAATACAAGGACTTAAGAGACAAGCCATTCAAAACGCCAAGTTTTGCTTTGATCCTTTCAAAAGAGCCATGAAAAGAGCTATTTGTGCCCTAAGAACCAGTGTCAGAGTCTCCCAGTTAACAACCCTGAGCCTATTTGTTCCGAGTTTGCATTCGAGTCGTCCTCACCTTCAAGAGAAGGAATCAAAATGCCCGAGGCTCCCCCAGGTGAACCAGATCAAAAGTGATGGGAGACACTGCAATTAATAAGTTAGAACACACCAGATTCCAAGAACTTCGGCAGAGGAACAATGTCTCCAAAATGAATCAGTGGACCGCGGTCCGAAGATTTTTAAGGAAAATCGGAAAACTCCTCCATGTGCTTGGGAGCAACGCAAGCCGGCTTTTGCCAGCAACAGGTGGCAGCACTTCTGTTCTCTTGGCCACATTCTATATAATTTACCGCTAACAGACAATTAGAACGGAAGGGTCTTTCAAGGTCCTACTACCTCCCTTGCTTTCCATTAAAGGACAAACTTTCTCTACCAATCACTTTTACCAGAGACAAAAATCACATCTTTTAAGGAAAAGCAGAGACAAACCTGAAAACAAAAAAAAAAAAAGGAAAAAGGAAAGTGACAAATTCATTTCCCCAAACATAATAAAACTAATTTCATCATCTTGTCCCGGCCATCTGCTTCGTAGATGCAAATCTAACCGCATTTCCCACCGCCTGATAACTTGCTTAATTCGGTTAGCGCCTGCGACCCTGCTTTTGTGCACCGTGCTCCATGAGACCTTCCCCTGGTGGCTTCTGCACAAGTGCCTTGCTGAGCCAGAGCACTTCTCAAGGGAGCATCCGTGAAGCATCCCCTCTCTCCAGCTGGCTGTCTATCCGCGAATGAAGTTTTAAAGAAGGCAGCTATGACGGCTAGAGCTTTAGCTGAACCGGGTTGGATACTGGGTGCCCCTTTTCCTAGGTGTCAGGCACAAAGCCCTTTAGACGCTCTTGTCACATTAAATCCTCATCATCTAGCACTTAGGGTCTCTGACGGGTTCCATTTTACTCCTGAGAAATCAGAGGTCCACAGAGGTTAAGACACTTGCTGAAGATCTCAAAACCAACCCGTGTGACCCTGCAGCCTAAGCCTTTGGCCACTAGTCAGGTAACTCGGCGCGACAGAGTGAGCTGCTTCTAAGCCTGGGCTTCAACAGAGGCACCATGTTAAGTGTGAGACAAACGTGCAAGATGTAGGATTTCAAGGGACTATCAGAAAGCCAGTTTCAAGGCGTTTCTTGCTCCATCAGATGGAAGATATAAAAAGAGAGGGAAGCGTGGGGAGAGAGCATGTTTCGGGAGGAGGGCGTCCTTGGAGAACTCTGTACTCTCGGTGCAGCCTCTACCCACCTGCTCAAACCTGGTGCTTCTCTGGGGTTATGGGGGGTCTTGAGATGAGCATTCCTGCCGTGATCTGAGATCTGCCCTCTGCCCTGAGAATCTTGAGGGAGAGAGAAGGCATCGCCGATGGTTCCACCACCAGGGACCGTGACAGGCTAGGACGGGTCCGTAGACCACACCGTTGGGGCAAGAAAACTGAGCGTCTCCTTGGACAGACTGCACACTGGGGTTCATCGCGGGTCCTAGGAAGGGGCCCTTGAAGCACCTCACGGAAGAAAACCACGGGGTTCAACAGAGCAGAAAGCAGTTTAGGAAGGCGCCATCCCAGCAGGTACCTGTGTCTGTGCACAGCTTCCTGGGAGCGGAGAGCGAGCGCCAACCCTTCTCACCCTCCCTCTGCAGGGTCCCGACCAGAATTCAAGTTGGGAGTTTCTGATTAGTATTACAGGCAGCGATAGTCGAATTCCTCACTTGAGACCATCTTTGCAAATTATGGTGACCACAGGGCTTTCTGTAAATGAGCAGAAAAGGCCACGGGCTGTGAGAGCCTCAGTCCCATGGCAGGAAAAAAGACAAAAAAAAAAAAAACCCAAGGGGCTTTAGCCATAATCCACCCATCACCCTTGCTCCATTTTCTGGTCATACAAGTAGTCTCGATTCGTGCTATTGGTCAGGAGTCCCTGGGGAGCTTTTAAAAAACACAGACGCGTAGGCCCCACTTTTGAAGAGCGATGCCGTCGGTCTGAATGACCCACGCATCTGCCTTTTTGGTTTTTTTCTTTCCAAAGTTTTCTAGAGAATTCTGGTGCCTAGGCAGGGTTGAGAATGATCCAATCACGCTCTACGTACAGGTAATACGGGTAATTATCTCTGGAAGGAGGAAGGGGGAGGATTTCATCCACACCGAAGATACTTCTTGATATTTAGATAATCTATATTATGCGGCGAACAGGGCAGCCCGGTTACTAAGTGTGCGCTACCAAGGAGGGTCTGGGCGTTGCTCTTTCCCGTCTCGCAAAGCATCAGTTAGCACCCAGGGGCGCGCACAGACAATACGAGAATGGCAGAAACCAATTCCCCGTCCTCTCTCCGGAGAGGAATCTTCACTTTATAAAGAACTAAGGTTCGGAGACATTATTTGCCTAAGATCCGGCGGTGAACCAGAAGCAGGGCTGACACTCAGCCCAGGCCTTCCGCTCTCCCAAACCACCGCACCTTCATCCTCCTCACGACTGTCGTTAACGCAGAGATCAAGACATTCTCTCCCCTGGCCCTGAGCCTGATCAGACGCCACAGTTTAAGCTAAAGAAGGGGCAGGTACTTGAGAAGAAAGGAATCTGATGACAGCACAGGTGAAAGAACTTCAACGTCAAGGCCACTGAGAAGTAAGTATCACGTACCATGTGCTATCCCTTTGATGGAGAAACAGAATCAGGAAGGGAATCGTTTCCAATGAGTGTACTAGAGAATTCAACCACCTACCAAATACTTTAGATTAGAAAGCCCGAAGGGATGTCACCTGACATTTTAGGGCCTGGTTTATTTTCACCCAAGGGGGTGGGAAACAAACTCTGGAGACATAGTGCATTGTGACTACCAAGGCAAATTCAGCATGAATGAGCTTTTAACAACTGCACATGCGCTCAACTACCGAGCTCCGAGGGAGTGACACATCAGGGGACGAAATAAACAAAACCCTCGGTAGTGACACGTCACGTTCAGAAATCAGACACGCATGGCTTCGTGGAAATTATCCGGGCTTTGATTCCAGGCAGGAGTCGGTTTGAATTCTGGCTCCGTGACTTACCAGCTGACCCGTGACCCTGGGTAAGCCACTTAGCCTTTGGAAAATCCTAGCAGCCAGAACACAGGAGTCCCCCAAGACTTCCTTGCTCATCTTTTTTAAGAACTTAGACCAACGCGGTTACATATTTCAAATAAATGGAGAGAGACAGCCCGGTAAGGAAAAGGAGCTTTACTGCACATGAAATTTTAATGTCAGTGACAGTTCAGGTTTGGCCCTAGTCAACAGGAATCATAAATAGCTGTCACCTAATGGCCAGGTCCTCTTGAAAATGGGTTATCCGTCTAAGCCCATCTCCCAGGGGACAGCTGCAAATGCCATCAATGGTGGCACTAAGCAACGGCCTTATTTATAGCCGAGGCACAGATTCCAAAGACAGAAGAGGTCACGGAGGCGGAACCCCCTTCTCCGAACTCCCAAATTCCTGGAGGGCTGAGAGGTGAGGCTGGAGAACAGGTCTTCTGGGAATGTCTGAAGACAGTGGGAAAACTGTCAATAAAAGTGAGAAAAACGGAAAAGTGAGAAGTTTGGAAAGAAGCCATGAAAGGAGGAAATGTAGGTGGTGCTACACGTGCCCGGTGCTGCGGAACCAGCCACCGCTCCCCAGTGAGACGGCCCCATCCCTCGGCTAATCCCTGCTCTTTAACAGGGAGACGGCTTCTCAAAACCTCTCAGCATCCATTCAGGTTCCAGTGAGGGCCAGAAAGTCTTCCCTTAGCCACACCTGCCGTGAAAGCATTCTCTGACGCCTACGGAGTCAAGTCCCAAATCTTTAATTTGACTTTTTTTTTTTAATGTTTACTTATTTTTGAGAGACATAGAAACAGAGTATGAGCAGGGGAAGGGCAGAGAGAGAGGGAGACACAGAATCTGAAGCAGGCTCCAGGCTCCGAGCTGTCAGCACAGAGCCCGACACGGGCTCAAACCCACAGACCGTGAGATCATGACCCGAGCCGAAGTCGGCCGCCCAACCAACTGAGCCACTCAGGCGCCCCTGACTTTTAAGAACCGCTGCTTGCCTAGGTGCCCCTAAATGTGCACTCCTCCCCTTTGCTTCAGCCCAATGCGAATGCTGGCGCTTCCTCATACAGAACCACCACTTTCCAGCCTCACGGACTTTACTCCTATGGTGAGAAAGGACAGTCACCACCAACTGGAATCCTGTGTATTTCGCAAAGAGCAGATGGTTCGAATCCCAGTCTTCCCCCCCACCAAAATTTTCCTGGAGCCTTCATCCATGTACTTAAGTGTCTTGATTCCTATTTTCCATGTTAAGGTCTCTAAGGGCAGGATCTATGATCATTACCTCCATATTTTGCTTGCAGTTTAGTGCCAACTCAAGTGCCAAGAAGTGTTTGTTGGATGGATGGATGGATGGATGGATGGATGGATGAACAGAATAAGGGACAGAAGGAAGCATGGGTGGATTTGACGGGTTACAAAGGCAACAGCAAGGAACACATTATCCACTGTGTCACTGTCATCTAGTACAGCCAAGAAATGGCATGTCCTGGTTATCACGACAGTCTGATGAATACAGTGCTCCTCCCGCAACACCATTCACAGATTTGGCCACTAATCCCTCTCATAAGACTGGAATAAAATCTACCTTGCATTTCTATTGGAAGAAACAAGTCTTTGGTTAACAATTCACAAAGCACTTGGATGTCTTGCAAGACCCAGGTTTAGGAATCTCACCATTGCTGCCATATTGTGGTGACGGATGAGTTTGCAGAGCACTGATTAAAAGCATCACAGATGGGGCACCTGGATGGTTCAGTTAGTTAAGGGTCCGATTCTCGGTTTCGGCTCAGGTCATGATCTCATGGTTCGTGAGTTTGAGCCCCGCAACAAACTCAGTGCTGACAGCACAGAGCCTGCTTGGGATTCTCTCTCTCCTTCTTTCTCTACCCCTCCCCTGCTCTCTCTCTCTCCCTCTCTCAAAATAAGCAAGTTAAAAAATTTTTTAAAAGCATCACAGATTAATTAGACATAAGGTTGGTAACAACATAATTGAAAATACATAATTTTTCTATGTTCTCTCCTTCAGTGGAGTCTTATAAAGTTGATATGAACATTACATACTTTAAAAAATTTTTTAATGTTTATTTATTTTTGAGAGAGACAGAGACAGAGAGAGACACAGCATAAGTAGAGGAGGGGCAGAAAGAGAGGGAGACACAGAATCCAAAGCAGGCTCCAGGCTCTGAGCTGTCAGCACAGAGCCCAACACGGGGCTTGAACTCACAAACCACGAGATCATGACCTGAACTGAAGTCAGACGCTTAACCGACTGAGCCACCCAGGTGCCCTGAATGTTATATACTTTTAACTAGATGACACTACAAATCAGCAGAGGGTTGAACACACACACACACACACACACACACACACACACACACACACACACACACTCTAAACTGTAGGAGGTGGGGCTCTTCTCATTCTGATCCTATGAGCGGACCTGCACTCAGAAAGTCAGTAGGAGTCGTTAAGCACACCAGCCAGAGATCACATTCTAACATCACACTCTTGTCTCGCCCTTAATCCCAGCACCTTCCTGCCTTCAAGCTCTCCTCACCACCTCCCTACCTTCAAGCTCTCCTCACCGCTGCCAAATGTCCCTAGGGCATGGCCCCTGTTTGTCTGACTGCTTCCCAAACCCACCAGTCACAGATGGGGTGAGGCAGAGGAAACACACGTCGGGCTGCTATGATTTTTAACTTGGTTCCTCTGTGCTCACAGGTAGAACCGGTTCTGCTATACACAGTTTCCGTGTCACCAAAGCAGGGAGAACTGCAAGGGGCTTCCCTGGCCGGTACATAATCTTCCGCCAATGGAGAACTCCGAGTATTCCTGACAGTTCCCTCTCAGGCGCACGTTCCTGTGTCCTGGCACTCTGCTTTTTCTCAACGATAGGCAGTGTCTCAATCAATCCTCACACCCTCTGAGGCAGGAATTCCCGCCCCATCGTACAGATGACAAAACTGCCACTCTGGAGAGCTAAGTGACTCACCTCGGCTGCACGGGATTTGAACCGACACCTGTCATCATCGAGCTCTGCTCCCGCCAGTCAGCAGAGAACTCAGAAGGACTGTAACACCCCATGCGGCCACACGCTCTCTCGTCCTCTGCCCCGGCCCCAAGCGAGTAGCTGCGGCAGCCTCTGCAGCCCGAGCAGGACATTAAAGGTGAGCTGAAACCGGGGCAAATGTCACCCTGCATGGCTCCCGAGGCAGAGCTGCCACCCTCTGTGCAATCGGAGGCCCCGTCTGGGTTTCGACAGACGCACCGGTGATTCCCCTGTAGAGTTTTGATAGATGGCGCCAAGCACGACATGCCCACCTGGGAGTTCCTTGGTGCCAAGAACGAACAGAAGGGAATGTACTGCAGAAATATTAACCTTGGCAGTCTCCTGCCCCAGTAAACTGCTGGCTGAGCTCTAATGAAATCTCGCACAAGAGCAGAAACATCTGTATCGCTGGTAAAAACCAACCCCGGCCTGGAACACACGCTCTTCCTTGCACGAGGCTGTGACGAACCTGGACAGGAAGGGAAAGGAGGCCTTGCTCTGGGATCGGAATGACAGGGAGGGCAGGGCCGTCACCTCCATGTCCTCTAGTTAGGCTCGCCGGCTTTCTGCAAATGAAGACATAGTCTAAGTTTGTGCGACTCGGGCTTTGCCGGCAGGCTTATTTGTGTGGGAGAGCAGAAGTCCGGCAAACTGCCTGTCCCCACGGACTCCTGTCCCACAAAACCATTCTCGGGGATGAATAAACGTGGCCATACTGCTCTGAGCCTGGCCAGCACGACAAGGCCTCATTGCTCTAAGTATCCTGAATTAATCATCCAGCCAAGCCAAAATTAGAGCACGGACACTGTCTCATATAAAAGATGTCACTAGAAGCAGCCAGTTCCTAGACCACAGGTGGTCAGAGGAGGCCTCAGCAATCCCATGGTAACCATCACTGTGTAAGGAGGGACAGCACGGGGCCTCCTGGAACTCAGAATCCGAGAGTCTTCTTGCCCAATCTCGCACTTCCTTGATGCACGAATCCCATCTAAGAAACCCCATGCCAAGTTTCCCCAAAATCCAAGGATGAAGACCATACCCCTCTGTTAGGGCGCCTGGGTGGCTCAGTCGGTTGAGTGTCTGATTTCAGCTCAGGTCATGATCTCGCGGTCCGTGAGTTCGAGCCCCGCATCGGGCTCTGTGCTGACAGCTTGGAGCCTGGAGCCTGCTTCAGATTCTGTGTCTCCGTCTCTCTATCCCTCCCCTGCTCACACACTCTGTCTGTCTCTCTCTCAAAAAGAAATAAACCTTAAAAGAAAAAGACCCCCCTTAACCCCGAAGGAAGTCATCTGACACTACCTCTGAAAACTCTTCCTTCCACTAAGTTGAACTTTGGTCTTCATTTGGTGGGGAGAACCCCAGGATTAATCTTTCCAGCCCTTGAGCGTCATGTCTCCATGAGTCTTTACATAATGTTTCACTTTCCCATAAATACTCTTCATGGAATAAGGCTTTGGTTCCCTCACTCCCTCACGTTCTCCTCCAGGCAGGGTGATGATGAATAATGACGACGATGATTATTAAAATAAAAGCGAAGCTATTAGCTCTCATTCATTAAGCACGGACTGGATGGCACGAGCTATATCCTGCATTTTATAGGCACTTCTAATTAAATCCTCACGGCAACCCTGGGAGTTCAAGACCATCATTCTGTGCGTGTTACACGCTGGCGAAATCGAAGCTCACACGCAACACGCTCTGCCCAAGGTCACAGAGCTAGTAAGCGACGGTGTTGGCATTTGAACGAAGGCTGCCTCCAGAGGCTGCCCTCTCCATCACCGTGCCAGAACCCTGGCCTATTCTAACACGGTCACATCCTGCTCAAATGGATATGGTCACCCCCGCTTCACCGCACACAAGGCTGCTGATGTCCACGTGCCTGACACCACACTCCCTCTGGTGGAGCCCCAAACCGCCTTCTCCTACCCGGGAGACACAGGGTTTTGAGCAAGCAAGGCAGCACTCCACCTCGGTGGAAGAGAGCACTAAAGAGGGTCCAGCAAACAAAAGTGGGAGGCAGGAAAGACAGAATGCCTATCAATTTAACAGTCTGGGGGGACTGCTGAACCTAGGGAAGGCACAGCAAAGGGAGAGGTGTCGGTGGGTGCAGCGGAAGGCTCACCCCCGTGGCTGCCAACGAAGCTGCCTTACAAGTGACCCAACGCGGGCAGGTGGGGAGAGGGGCTGCTATGCTGGCTACAGGGGGCAGGCTGCTGTGTGACCGGCTGACTCTGTGCCCACCATTTTTCACTCCCCGCGCTCGGACAGGACCCTGCTGTTGCCAAACTGGTTGGACTAAGTCACAGACAGTAAAAATGACCTGTCTGGCTGCCATAGCCCTGATCAAAGCAGACTCATTTCAAAAGCGAACTGTCAGCAGCTAGGGAGATTGCAATCAGACAAGGAAAAATAAACGATAAGGTTACCTCAGGGGTTAAAAAAAAAAAAAAAAACAACTCCCTGAAAAATAAAGTTCTCTTTTGTGCTTCTGAAATTCTCAGTCCCCATGACTCCATGAGGAGACACAGACACTAATTAAGGAATATGTTTGGGTCCTGGATGAGACCTTAACATTCACCTGGCCTCATGCTTTGTCTAAGGCGTGGAAATTTTCTGAGGCCGTGAGCTTAAAGAGCTTACCCAACACCAGAGATGGGGCTGGGATCCCAGGTGTTCGGAGACCCCAACTTCTCTCCCACACATTCTCTTGTGTTAATCACGGTGCCACAAAACCACAAAAGGTCCCAAAGGACGCATACACACCTACGCAAATGCACATACGCGTGCGCACACGCAAACACACAGACATCTGTTCTCCTTCCTTTTCACTCTCTCTTGAGAAAGACCAGGAATCTCCCAGCCACCAAGCTACACTCACAGAAAGCTTACACCTCAGGATACTCGGGTTTCAGGCCAGTTCAGGGCCTGGATCTTCAGAGTGAAACAATTTGGTCAGAAGAGGACTTTACTGGGCAGGTTTCCGGCTGTGTCCGTAGGAATGGGAAGAATCACTTTACTTGTGGTCTGATGGGGGAAAGGGAAATTCTCCTTGCTCCTCAGGCCCTGGGGACTTGCTAACAACAACTATTCGCTGCATGGATGTACCTAGGAAGGGGCGGCTTTGCCTGGAAACCACCTGAGGACCTCTCTTTCCCTTTCGTGAGGCTGCAGGCCCCCCCACGTGCTGGACCATCCAGAGGACGCACGCCACCCGGGCCTGTCAGAGGCGGGCCCGGTGCCACTCTCTGTGCAGACCTGCCAGCGAGGACGGCACGCTCGATTTGGGGGGGGGGGAGGCAGGGGGAGGACGGAGGTGCGGGAGGGGTGATGGTGGGGGGAAGCACTATAAAACCATCACTAACGTCATACCTGCATTAATCAAACAAAGCATGTCAATTTAGCAAAAGACGAGGGGCTCCCTGGGGCTCCGGGAAGCTGCCAAGATAGGCTCTTTTATCCAAGTTTGAGGCCCTGGGCTGAAACCCAGGAGCAGGCAGTTAAAACAATTTCTCCATCAAATTACTCTCCTGAAAAGGAGCGTGTTCCAGCCTCCCCTGGACTGCTGCAAGTCGCAGGAGTCCACACAGAGTCGAGACTCTCGGGGCTCCGGTGCTCTGGCCAATATCCGTGGAATAAGGCAAGGAGAAGACAAAGAAAGGGGTGTGGACAGCACCCACACACCTGCTCTCTTCTTGCGGCCGGTGCTGCTGCTGCATCTGGGCCTCTATTTCCTTAAGGGTTTGCAGATGCTCCGCAGGAGCAACGAGCAAAAACGCTGGACTGTCCTGGCAGACAGAGGCAGGCGACAGACTTTCTGAAGCTCGAGGGATCCCCCTGGCCCCCTGCTCCCCACACCGGCACAGCAGATGGCCCGGCCAGCTGCAGCCCAGCGCCTAAGGTGTGCTGTCTTGGCAGACGCCGGGTTCACTGCAGAGGGCCGCCGGCGCCCAGTCGCACACTGCCTGCCCGCCCACGAGGCCCACTGGGCGGTTTGCTCCATTCACGGAGGCGGCTGCTTCCCGGCACAGCTTTGGCGGCAGGGACACAACACTGTGAGCATTTACAGAACTGACTCGGTGAAGATCCGTGACCCGGAACGCCCTCTCTACTCTTCCTCACCTTTCTAGACCCCACAAAAAATGTTCTCTCTTGGCAGCTTCCCCACCAGGGGGCTTGGGATCCCTAGGGTCCTTGACGGTAGAGCAACAGAAACTCTGAGAGTTCCCACGCGTGTGAGAATGCTTTCAGTCAACCACTGGGAAGAGGGCGAGGCCGTGCACGTGTGCCGCGGAGAAGACGACGAGTAACCGCTGAAGCGGATTCACGCCACTCTCCCGCGAAGGCCATCAGCAGCACCCCATAACCCTCGAGACGAAGTGCCAAGTACTCCTGAGCCCTTGGCGAAGCCTTTCAGGGCCCAGTCTGTGTTTGCCTCTCCTGCCTTAACCCCCCGCCCCACCCCGGAGTGCAGTGGAGGAGACGGGTGGTGAGGGGTTAAAAGAATGCCAGCTTGGGCGGTCCCGGTGTTTCTGATCTACGGATTTGGGGAATTTGCTTCCAAGAATCCAGAGATGAATGGGAGCTGTCAGGGTAGGCTGGAAAAGGGACAGGCTTAGAAGCCAGTGAAACCCAGACTTCAAAATCCTCTCCACCTTCCACTTGGGGAACGCAGGCAAGTTGCTTAATATATCCGAACCTCAGTTTTCCTCTATCTGTACAATGGGTGCCATGTGAAGGAGGCGGTGAGCTGACATACATGAAGCACCCACCACAGTGCTTGGCACAGTGCAGGTTCTGGATCCCAGAGCCCCAGCGCGGGCTTCCAACGCGGTTACTCTAAAGCGGTGCTCGGGCCACGGGCAGAAACAAGTGCCGCTCGCCACCCCCAGCCTCCCTCCCAACACGCCCCACGCACTCTCCGGACAGCCCCCCGCCCCACGCGCAAGCCGGCCTCTCCCCGTGTCTCTTTCAAGCCATTTTCCCACAGCAGATGAGACCGGCAGTGACGATTTCAAACCAGATTTATGAAAACCCATAACTAGAAGATTAAAATTCCAAATGTCATCTGGATAAGACGGGCCAGATGCTGGGAGAATTGCAAAAGCCTCGAGCTCTTTGCACTGGCAAAGAAGCGGGAGTTGTCAAGGAGCTCGTGTCAGAGGGTTTCACTCAGCTGAGAAGGGAGCGCACGTTGTCCCCAACGGAAAAGAAGAGACACATTTTAAGAGGACTGAGTGCGTATGCTGCACCTGCTAGATGAACTCAAACACCATTGACTGGCGTTTGGTGTGGGCTCTTACTCACCGGGAGGTTTCCGTGCTCCAGGGTTGGCCCACCAGCCCTCTCCTGGGTAGGTTTGGGATGTGGCAGGGACCAGAGGGAGGGAATCTGATCAGGACGGCGAGAGAGAAGAAGCCCTAGAAGCTAAATCATTAGGACGAGGTTCACAACAAATGGCTTCAGCTAGTGGGAACTATCTCCCGCAGATCCCAAAAAGCTGAAAAGGGAAGGTGACAATTATTTCCAAAATTCCTACCATATGCACGCTCACACACGACTTCGTTGAGTCCCAACAACCACCTGATGAGGGTCAGAACCGCATCCCTACTCAGGACAGGAGGAGACCTGGTGTTCAGAGAAGCTAAGCTAGTCTTCCCAGTCCTACAAGCTCCGGACACAAAATGGCAGAGTAGGAATTCGAACCAGGTATTTCTGATGAGAAAACTCATCCACTGTCCTAGGATTGGCTCCTTTCCGCCAGAACTGCCACCTCTCACCATCCGCTTCCAGAGAGCTTGGCGCACTTCCATTGACTACCATGACCAGAGCTGCTCAGGTAGGAAGACAAGTCATTGACGTCATTGTCAGAGCATTGAAACAAAACAAAACAAAAAAACAGCACAAAAAAGAAAAAGAGAATGATTTGTGTCGGAAAGTTGACCCTTGGCCATAGTTGAGGCTGAAAACTATCAGTGAGTAAAGGAAAAATGCTTTTTAGAAGGAACCTGCTTAACGCCCAAGCTGAAAGCCTAAAATCTCCTGGGAGTCGGGAATCGCGGGCCAAGAGCTCACCCTCTTGGAAAACCAATGAGGAGGAAGAGAAAGAACCTACCGCAACACCTCATCTACTGCTCTCTTCCCCAGCTGCTCTCCGCCCCTGGCCTTTTCCCGCGTCACCCGAGCCTACATTCTCCTGCTCCGTCCACCTGCAGGCCTCCTCCGTCATCTCACTCCCCTGCTCTCAGACCTCCAGGGATGCCTCTTATCATTTGACATCAAGTCCAGAATCCTGAGCCTGGCACTCACGGCTCAGTCTCACCTCCAGCCTCCCTGCCCGCCTCAGAGAGGCCGTGTGGCTTTGTGACTGGGCACGCTGGCCTTAGGGTCAGTCTCACTTGGGTGTAGCATCAACGCTCAGCTACCTAACAGCTGTGGGACCTTGGATGCATTACTAAGGCTCTCTGAGGCTAAAATGGGAAAAGGTCACTTTCGGGGGGAGGACCGAAATACTGTGCATAAAAAGTGTTCGGTATAATGCATGGAACCCAGTGAGTGTTCAAGAAAAAGGAGACGGGAGATTTTTAAGCCTTCATGCCAGAAGTCAGGTTGGTAGCATCATACTGCTCCATTTCTGACTTCCCCTGACCAAGAGCCTCTCTACCACATCCCCCTACATACCCTGACCAGAATTCTGCAGGCTCCAGATCCAGCCAAAATGATTCTTCCCTTCCCGTGACCTTGCTGGTAATCGCTGCTTATTACCACGTAGCTGGGATTTGCACACTTACCCCGGCTAATTGTCTGCTGTATCTCCCCAAGGCTATATTATCCACTGGCATGCAGCGTTTACTCCTACCCCTTCCTGTACTCTCCTCCCCCTCCACGCTGCAGTCTGGATGCCCATCCCAGACTCCCTTGCAGCTGGGTTTCCGGGTGTGATTTAGGTTCTGCCAAGGAGGTCTGGAAGGCAGGAGCCAGGCAGAGGGGGCTGGCAAGCAAACTGCAACAGACAGAAATGACCGTGGAAGCAAGACTCCAGGTTCCAACAGGCAGTCATCAGCTTCATGAGAGTCAGAAGTGGGTGGGTGGTGGCAGCTGGGCAGCAGGAGAGTGCTGGCATCGCCAGGCCCTCTAGACCTCTGCTATGGTGGTATGGCCTCAAAACCAAGAGTACAACGGCATCTTCTTAACTCCTGTCCTTCCATCAGTTCTGGATGCTACCAATTCCCTGTATTAAATCCCTTCCTGCTCGAGTTGCCTAGAATGATTCCGAGTTCCTCAACTGACCCCAACGGAGCAAATCCCCAATTTGCTCAGCATCTTCAGCTCAGTAACTAAGTATCACATTATCTACTATGCAGTTAAAGGCTCAGCCCTGGTCTTAGGAGCTGCTCACTACAAGAGTCCATCCAGCATTGAGATTCATCTTACCCTTGGAAGCTGGCTCAACCCAAACAAGCACCACAGCCCCTCTGAAAGCCATTGGTCTGTGGGCTGACGGACTAGGCTGTGTATTACCCAGCAGTTCCCACAGCCAAGGAGGGCTCTGAGCATCTACAGAACTGCATGCTGGGCAAGGAAATAACTACTCACATATCCCCGGGGCAAACCTGGAGGACAAAACCAGACCTGTCACAGGGACAGATTTGTACCACCCTTATGAGGCGGCGAGCTCAGCACTTAATTTAGATGAAATCTTTCTGACCATTCCCTGCCCTTCGATAGTCCCTCCTCTTTTCCCTGGTCTGTCTTCCTTTCTCTCTCGTCAGCAGCACTTCGATTTCCTTCATCAGCCTGTGTCACAAAGTGTGGCAGACAAACTGCCATGGCACGCTTTGCAGAGTCTGGATTGTGCTCTGGTAAACGTGGTATTTTAATAACTAAGTATTTATCTCTCAGATTACATTTCATTATGCCCGATGATACTGCTTTTGCATTCATAGATGGAATAGTCAGTTTCCTCTTTAAACGAATTTCTTCAAATAAAGTGGTCGACTGGAAGGAAACTAGTAAATAAATAAGCAATATAAGCGGTGGACAAATACAACCCCCAAAATACGAACATAAGATATAAGAACAATGATGTTTGGGTGACAGAGACTTAAATCTTACAAATATATTTTCCGGGGAATTTCACATATAATCTACTTGGCTTATCGGGGTAGTATGAGATAGCTCGAGGAATGTTCCCAATTCCTTTTAAATAACGTTCTGTCCCACTTCTCTCTGGGGCTCTTAAAGGAAGACCGTCAGATGGAGTTAGGAATTTCAACAGCCGTTTGCAGACTGCGGTACTACGCAGGTTATTCGACCTTGTTTGCTTCACCCCCATGCCCGAGGAAAGAAGCCAGTGAGTACGCCTCCCTACTCCACGGGGTACCGAGTAGAGCACGAGGATACGGATACATCTTCTAAATTAAGTCATTAATTTCAATGATTGTTTGTAGTTGAACTTATTTATCTAAATGCCATATATATATGTATATTCCTAGAGTTGAGGGAGGATAAAGACTTGGAATAAATTATTCAAATAAATGAATGTTAACTGGGACAGACGTTAGTATCTGGATATACTCTTTTTAAAAATACTTGTTTATTTTGAGTCCTTGTGAATATTCATAAACATGCATGATACTGAGGCTAGAATAAACAGCCTACCCCGCCCCTTTCTTCCAGTGTAGAGAGGGGGATAAGAAGTTTTCTGGGCAATCATGGCTTCTCCTGTTCCAACCGGATGTGACAGAACAAAGGGTCAGGTGCCCTAAGTGGGATGCGAACGCTCCAGCTCTCTTCTCAGGATCTGGCTTCCAAAGAAGTCAGGAAACAACAGCTGTGTCAGCATGCAGTGGCACCAAATACAAGTAGCATGAGGCTGTGGCTGACGTCCTTAGCCACAGAGCTATGGCTGCAGAGCTGAGGTAACTCCGGGATGCAGATGCACAATTACGAGAGGGAAAGGAAGGGGGCGGTCTTCTCTCTCGGTATCCCACCAAGATGCTACTGGCACTTAGGGTCCCCCCAAACTCAGCATAAGAGGACATAAGAGAAAAGGCTGGGAACAATGCCAAGGAAGTAACTCACTACCAACAGTGCAGGATGAGACCAAATTCCCTATGGATCTACCGCGGCCATTTTTAGCAGAGATGTCACAGCCTAGAATACGTTTGATAAGGGAAAAAGTTTTCTGGAGAAATAGTTGCTATACTCGCTATAAATAACACGTTTGCTCACAATGTTTTCTGGAGGGTGGGGCCACACCTGCTACATGAAGCAACTGAGTCAGGTTCTTCAGCAGACACGAAGCCTATCCATAAGACTAGGATCCCGGGAAGCATACGAGAAACGCAAGGTAAGAAAGACCCCGCAGGGGCGCCTGGGTGGCTCAGTTAAGCGTCTGACTCTTGATTTCAGCTCAGGTCATGATCTCACAGTTCGTGAGATCAAGCCCTGCCATGGGGGGGGGGGGAGAGGAGGGGAGCACAGAGCCTGCTTGAGATTCTCTCTTTCCTTCTCTCTCTGCCCCTCCCCCACCTCTCAGAATAAATAAATAAAAGACGTTAAAAAAAAGAAATACACCACAATTCAGTATAACCAATGCAACAATAGCATGCTTGGTGTAGGATCCTAACAGCTGGTCGGGGGGAAGCAAGCCTTGCTGGCTTAGGTGAGGAAAGAAGGAAGCCTCCTCACTACCCCAGGAACAGGTGTTCCATTTCAGAAGACCTTGCTCACGTAGTCTGCCTGTTTGCTCAGGCATTCATTCACTCGACAAATAGTTCACGGGCCCTACACCTTTGAGCCAGGTGCTGTACTAGGTACCAAGAATTCAGTAGAAAATCAGACATATCCCCGAAGTCATGGAACTTACCTACAAGCTGAGTGACATGGATGATAAACAAGTTAATACACTTACAGACGACAATTTCAGTGGATGCGGTATGTTAGGAGGGAAGGACAGAGAGTAACGTGGGGCAATGGCTGAACAGTTGGGGAGTCAGGAAGACATCTTTGAGAATAAAATGAGAAGAAAGCCTCACGTGAAGGGCCAGAGGAGAATCATCGGGGCAAGGGAACAGCCGAGACAAAGGCTCGGAGGTGGCAAAGAGCCAGAAATTGTGAAGAACAAAAAGGAGTCCCTGGTGCCTGCCCTCAAAGAGAAAAGGGTAATGTCGGATACTATCAGGGGGTGGCTGGAGGCCAGACGACATGGGACCTCCCAAGCCTCGTTGCTAGTAATAGGCGGTCCTAGGAAGGTTTAAGTGGGGAGCAACACGCTCTAAGCTTTCACAAGGTCACTCTGGGCACCTGTGGGAACCACGGAGGCATGGCGTCAGGAGCGGAAGCAGGGAGCCCAGGTGCTTGGCTAGTGAGAGAGCCCAGGTGCAAGAGGCTCGGGCCAGGTGACGGCAGTGGAGACCAGAGAGAGTGAGGAAAAGCAACCAATAAAGACTGGGCACGCTGCATCACTGAATCAATACTTCCTGGATGAATAAATGACAGATGACTTGGCTGGAATGCTATCTGATTTGACTGTCTTTCCTAAATTCAATCATCATGAAATGAAACGGATTATACATACAGCCACTGGTTCGAGAGCAGAGATGGGCAACAAACGACATCTTCAAATGCCACAATAATCAATTGTCATCTAAAATATGCATTGAGATAAGCTCAGGGCAGTATCTCCATCCTTCTCAAAGACCAATGGTTCACTCGAACAATAAGCTAGCGGGCGCACCCTGTCTTCCTCTGCCTCTCCCCTCCCCCCATTATCTCAGCCCAGTCTAACTTTGTGGTTTCAAAGTGAAGAGCCCAAAGCCTCCCCAGAACAAACTGTAACTTCCAAGGAGCGATGTGCTCTGGCATTATGCTTCAGTAAACCCAGAAGGCACGCAGAGATAAGAGTATTAAAGGTAGCTCTGAGTGAAGCCGGAAGTCCCGAATCAAGGAGAGACGTCCCAAAGGGAGACACAAACCCGAGCCTGCATTCAGGTGGAGGCCGAGCCCCGTAACTGCTGGCACGCTCGCAGACAAGGCCTTTGCTTCCCAGCTTCCTCAAAGTGCAGCAGAGGGGTGGCAGCAGGGAGGAGCGGAGGTTTCTCTCCATCCCTCTGGAAGCCTGACATGCAGGCCAGAGGGCGGAACTCCAGTCTTCGGCCAGAACTCAGGTTCCTGTTTAAAACGAGTGCCATCCCCTGCAGCAGACCACAGTGCTGGGACTGGCACCAAGAAGGGACCGTGCTTTCCACGGCTTGGAGCCAAATCCCCCTGGCAGTGAGGGCTCTGACTTCCAGAAGAACTTGTGGAGGAAAAGGGAGAGGCTAAGGGGCTGGTGGCAGGCAGGAATGTCACGACACAGGAGTTGTGGCAGCCTGTGGACCTGGACCTAAGTTTGTGTGCGTTTGAGAGACAGGCAGGAAATGAGGGGAATTTAATCACCTCCTATTTAGCATATAAATTAGCCATGCAGGTGAAGAACAGGGTCCCCTCCCCGCGCCCATGCCCAGGGTAGTCCTTCCGGCATGGGGTCCCAGCGGGAGGGCTGTGCGGAGAGACGTCAGGAGAAGGCGAACACTTGCAGAGCATCTCCTAGGGGCTCAGCGCCGTGTTATCACCTCCGCTTACGTAGGGCCTCTATATAACCCCCCCAGAAATGTTCTTAGGTGGGAAGGACTGGCCATCTCCATACCAGGGGGGAGAAAGTGAGGCCCAGAGTCATGTAACTGGTGCCCGGCAGAGCTGAAGTCTGGAGGAGTCCAGCCGAGTCCAACGGCTTCCCACACCTACCAAGCACTGCCCCTGGCTCTATCCAACCACTCGGCTTGCCCCAAACTCTTACCTAGCTTAGGAAAGGTGATCAGTCACAGAGGTGGAAACTCTAAGGGAAGGAAAGAGCTCTACGGCACCCCGGGTCCGCTGCGTGTATTCACCAACGGCAATGGGATGGGGTCTCTCCCCTCTGTAGACTGAGATCGTCCTTTGAAAAGCTCCAGGACCGGCTTCTTCCTGCCCAGCGCAGGGCGTGGAGACCCGCCATGCCAATGTCTGCGTCCCATGGGCTCTGCACCGGGGCCAGGAAGGGAACTGGGCGGGCTTGGCACACTCAGAGGCTGCAGCAGATTGGTGTGGGCGGTGTGTGGGGTGGGGTGGGAAGGCAAGGGGAGGGGCTCCTTTGCTGTGCCCTCTTCATCCGGCAGCTGGCGCGGTGGTAATGGTTAGCCGGGAGGGCCGCTCCGTCCTGTTGTGTCCCTGGCGAGAGCGGTGTCAACCCCGGCAGGCCTCATCTACAACCAGGGCCGGGCACGGTGACTAGCAGTGAGTGGTTAAGAATATAGATTTTTCCAGCTGGATTGATCCGAGTTTGATAGTGTGGCTCCCCTTCTCATTAACTATGTGACTCAGGGGAAGTTAAATCTTCAGGGATTTAGTTCCCTTTTATATAAAATGGGGATAATAACAGCACTTACACTATAGGACTTAACATGCAGATGAAATGACATGATGCGTGTGAAGACACAGAATAATGCTTGCCACCTAGCGAGTACTCAGTGCCTGTTAACTAATAGAAAATATAAATACTTTTTAAACAAACGTCACTGAAGTGAAAGGTTTTCCTTGGAAGCAGCAGCATATCTGACCCTCGTGGTCCTCCCTTTTGCAAACAGAAAAAGAAAGGCACAACTGAAGCACCCACTTGGGGGCAGACTCTGTGTGGACCGCCTCACGAGCACAGCATTCTCGTCCCTTTGGAGGCAATAAAAGATCCAGCCATCGGCTCAGCACCTCCGATCCAGGCAGGTCCTTCCAGACGCATGACCTCGCATCTAGTCGACCATCCTGCTAAGGCAGAATTATTCCTACAGGGGAATCTGAGATGTCGGGGAACTTGCCCGGAGTCACACGGCTCGTGCGTGGTTGGGATTCACATGACAACGAAAGCAACATTTTGCAGTTCCTTACACTGCATCAGGCATTGTTCTGAGACCTTGACGCATATTAATCTGCTCACTCCTTGGCACGCTCTAGACAGGGAGCTACTGTGACTATCCCCACTTCACAGACGAGAACAACTGAGGCCCAGACAGATTAAGCGAGGCCACGCAGTGAACAGCTGGGCTGGAATGGGAACCGAGGCAGGCTGGCTCCAGAGGCTTTCTCTAACCCTAAGCGCCCTAAGTACCTCTCAAAACAAACAAACAAACAAACAAAAAACAAAACACACACACAGCCCAAAACCAGCCCTTGTTCTACTCACTGAACTATCCCACCTCTAAGAAATGAAACTTCGTGGGAACAGAGGACATGTTCCTAATAAGAGACAACTGTGCTGGAATCAAAAACACTCTGGGCTGGAAGTCAGGAGGCTCTGGGCTGTGACCTTAAGCAAATCGCTCTCTCCCTCTCTGGACTTCAGTTGGCCCAAGGATAAAGGGTTGGTTTGGACTAGAACTTTGCACTGAAAACACACAGCGCTAACAGTATATGGTTCTTTGCAACGGGCCTTCCCCCTTCCTGAGGAAGACCATGAGGTCCATGGAAATGTGGGCTGAGGTTGCTGACAGGCCCTTCCCGCAGCAGCCAAGGCACGTCCAGTGGAAGGAGCCGGCATGTGGCCGGGGGCGCGAGGGCCGGCCCACAAGTGAGCATCTGAGGCTAGGAGTTCCTGGGCAATTTACCAGGCCCTTGGTTTTTCCCCTTTGGCAAGGACGGGGAAATAACTCGCTTTAGTGGGTTGCTTTGAGGTCATAAAAATGGTCATAAAGTATTTTCCCAGATTCAAAGTCCGGGTTTGCAAAATGCTCTTGAACTCAGCCATGAGAAGGGTAATCAGAGAAGAAGTCGGGACTTTGCAGGATTCCCAGAAAGCAGTCTGAGAATGTAAAGAATCTTCATTACTTCTCCATGCTTCTTACGGCGAAGAGTCTGGTCCAGAAAGAGAGGGGGAAAGCCCCAATACTAATTTAAAGCAACTCAGAAGATATCCACAGCAGCACCGTGCTGTTTCGTATGCTTGCATACTATCCTGTTCTCCGAAGTCTTCGTGTCTCCCATCAGACAGTACATTCGCAGAGGATATGAAATGTGTCTGTCTCTAATCAAGACCTGCTGAGTTCCTGATTCATTTCCAAGGTGAGATATGAGTATACCTCCCTGTACACCATCCGCCTAATCCTCCTCTCTTTTCCTTAAGGGCCTTGATTCAAGTCAAGTCAACAAACACGCACTGAACCCTTACTGCGGGCCAGGCAGTACGCTGTTTGTACATTCTGGCTACAAGAATGTCTGAAAATAGTATCAATGTCTCAGACCTGGAGCTAGGTATGAGGTTGGGGGATCAAACCGTGCCTATAAAGGTTTGAAAAGGTCAAAGAATGATCTTGGAGTTTCGACTACTTGCTTAAGGTCAGTTCGTCTTCATCACGATGCATTCAGACAATATTTATTGCATACACTCTTACTACATACGAACAAGTGATTCACTCATTCAACGATTACTTCTTTGGCAGCTACTCCTTATCAGGCATTTGCTGACAGTCCTGAGAGGCTCAAAGAAGAAAACTGGCATATTACTTATTTTACTGAAAGTCTAATTCCAGAGATGTGCCGTTAGCGTTTTTTAATGTTTATTTATTTTTGAGAGTGAGACAGAGCACAAGCAGGGCAGGGGCAGAGAGAGAGGGAGACACAGAATCCGAAGCAGGCTCCAGGTGCTGAGCTGAAGTGGGACACTTCACTAACCTGAGCCACCCAGCTGCCCCACGCTGGTACCAATTTTAAACTAGATTAATGGCATCTCTCCTTAATTCATTTATTTAGTCCAACACGTACTGGGCACTTATCTTGCATCTTGATGCTTAAAAGCAGTGAAGCATGGTTCTTGCCTTCTGGGAGGCCAGCAATCTGATTCAGGTGACAGCTCATTACTGTGAGAAGGCCTGAGATTTTGAAGAGGTTGCCCGCAAGAAACAGATGGATGGATCGGGGAAGGTCTCTGTTGAAGGGTCTCCACGAGGGTGAGTTCTAACAGATGGGAAAGAGCCAGTCACATGGAAAGTGGGAAGAGCACGCAGGTCAAGGCAAGAGCGTAGGTGCACTCCCCGAGGTGGGGAAGACTTGGTGAGTCCAAGGCAAGATGGTGGCAGCGAGAGGCTGGCGAGTTATCAAAGAGGATACAGGAGAGAGGAGAGGAGGCAGCACGGATGGCGCAGGTCTTCTAAGCCACGGCACGGAGTTGGGGTTTTATTCTTCATGCGAGGCGGAGCAACTGAAATGTACTTGAAGCCGGAAGGTGAAATGGTACCATTTCTATTTTGACACTCCTCTGGTGCCGTACGGAGAACGGACTGACAGAGACGACAGTGGAACGACGAAGACCAGTCAGGAGACCACTGAAGTTCTCTGAGTAAAAGATGATGGTGTCCTAAGCGAAAACTAGAAGCGTCAGGTTTTCGACCTGCTGGGGAGGTACGCAGAAGTACTACCTACTGGAGTGAAGGCTCCAGGAAAAGGAGGAATCTAGGATTCTAGCGAGGAGCCGAGCTCGGGCTTGAGCAGCTGGTAAATGGCAGGACCCTTTGCTGCAAGGGTTCTCAGCCAGCGGTGACTTTGCCCCCTAAGGGGACACCTGGAAATTCATGGAGACCCTTGTGATTATCACCACTTGGCGTTGCTACTAACATTCTATAATGGGTAGGTAGAAGCCAGAGATGCATGCTAAACATCCCACAATGCCCGAGACAGCCCCCAACAACAAATAATTATTGGGCCCAAAGTATCCACGGCCCCAAGGCTGAGAAAGCCTGGCTTCCAGAAGTGCAAAGAGTGAGGTGGGGGGATGGTCCGAGGGGATACTTAGTACCACATCCGGGACATATTAAATTTGAAATATTCATGCTAAATTGTCCTTGGAACCACGCTGCTCAGAATGGAGAAAGTAAAAAAGCGAGATTGATATCCTGGCTCCTTTGAGGAGAAGAGAGCGAGTCCTCTCTCTCTGAGCTAGGAGAACCCAGTGGTCTTACTCATAATCCTCTCTCCTGCTAACTTGTGAAAGAGAGTTCATGAAATCCAGGAAACGTGAGTCTCTACACTCGCCATTCTCCCTATCTGCAACCCTTCCTTGCTCACGCTCCCAATGCTGCTCCATCTGCAAGCCCAGGACCAAGTCCTAGATTTGTGAGGCTGCCCTAAAGACACCCATCCTGGCTGTGTCTGAATGCAGAGAAGTCTGACTCCTTCGGCACCTGCTGTGTGCCAGCCCCTCGCTGGGTGTGCCATCACGTTATCACATACATCTCTCTTCAAGATTTCTGACACCCTTGGCGGGAAAAGATTCCACCAGTCTTCCAGATATAGAAGCTGAAGCCCAGACAAGTTAAGTAATGGTTTGGAGCAAGTTCTTTTGGCTTCCAGAATCCATGCACTACGCGGGCTGCCTCCCGCTGCCCTCTCGCGGCGTTTCACCTACACCCTTGGGATGACGACTAGGTCCTGCCTCGGACCGCGGCTCTCCGGAACACTGTTTTCCTGTGCAGGCGAGTAGCTGGCGCGCAGTTCTTGCTCAGTAACTTGTAGACGCGTGTCCCCGCTGTGTTAGTCTGGCCTCCCCAGGCGATCTGTTAAGAGCTTGAGGGCAAGGGAGCATGTTGAGGAAATTCTTCCCCTCTTCTCTCTTTCCCAAGATCCCACTTGGATTTCCTGAAGACGGAAGCGCCACCATGATTTCTGGCCTCCCTCTCCACACGCACAGGAGATACGGTGTCTAATCTGACCTCGCAGATTAGTACTCTTACGGTGCCCTAACCTGCTGGCGGCTTGGGGGGGGGGGAGGGGGAAGGGGGGAGGGTCAAAGGCAGGAATCAGGCTCCCTGCGGTCTCCTTTACTTCTGGGATGCAGACACCCCGGCCCTCTTTTCCGCTCTGTTAGCGTCTCCACCCGGGAGTCTAGGTGGCAGGTTACATCAGCTGGACCCCGTGACCAATTCGCGGAAGGGAAGGCGGGAAGCCTTCCTGGGCACTCAGACCTAAGTCGCGCTCTTTAGCATTTATCGGCAGTCCATGAGTTGGGCAGTTACAAGGTGCTTACCAAAAAGGCGCTCTGCCAGGTGAATAAAGGTCACTTGTTTTTGTCCCTAGGAGGGACAGGGGCTGAGGGCACGGTCTCGATGTATGTTGCATGCTCATCCCCCTGCATACCCTGAACCACAGTTTAGATAAGCACTCAATAAAACCCGAAGATGAAACAAATAACCTCAGGATGGTCCCGCCAAACCAACCCGTCCCGTCCCGTCCTCCTGTCTTTCCAACCTGCTCCTCCCCCCTGACTCTCTGACTTCTCTCAGTGACCCTGCTGCAGTCCAAATTTCCCCAGGCTAAAAGCTCCAGGAATCTTTAAACTCCCCTTCTTGTCTGCAGGCCAATAGCAATCGGCCGGCCAGCTCTGTCGATTCTGCCTGCACGACAGAACGCCCTTCCCAGGCCGGCACGCTGGCTTTGGCATAACCTATCTAGAGAGCCCCGCCAAAGCCTAAACCCTGGGAGGAAAGCTACGACACCTCCGTCACCTTTGTATCCCCCCAAAAACGAACACGGCCCTGGGGCGCACCGAATGCAGCCACCCGGAGCAGCCGTAAAACCACCTTTCCAACCGCCAGTCTCAAGCCATGAAATTCAAAGGGGGACAGGTGGCATGGGCTGCAGCTTTGCTTCTTCCAAATGTGACATCAGCTATCAGAATCAGGGAGACCCCCACGGTCCCCTGCTGCCAGAGCACAGCTATACCTCACACAGAGCACACGGTGAGCGAACTCTACCTTCGGTCAGCAGCTACCAGCTTGGGACACACAGTAAAAGGCCGAGAGGGCCGGGCCTCCTGATGGCGTGAATCCAATATAAAGGGCCTGGTTATTCACGCCGGACCTCCGTCCAGAACCCCAATCTCAGATGACAGGAGGTAAAGATCCTATCTTGTGTCGTATGTATGTGTGCATGAAGGAGGGGGGAAGAGAAGGATGGGGGGGTAGGTAAATATAAGCACCCCCTCCTCCTTGGAAGATACGAGGTGGACCACCACATCTCTTGTATTCACCAGGCCCCGTCTACCTGGGGAGCCACCCAGGAGCCACCGCCCTGGGAAACTCCCGGAATAACCGCCACTGACTTAGACATCCCGAGCAGCGACAAACCCGGAAACACGCGAGCACCACTGAATCTGGCTTGGACCTCTAGTGCAAGGGATCCAGACTGCACCCTGCACCGAGACCCAGGAAGCCTTGCAGCCGCCGCTCCGAGTCACTCGAGTTCTCTCAATAACCTGACAATTAACAACCTCGCATTTTAGGTGATTCGGCTTTGCATTACGTGGAAAATCAGAACGGTGAGGTTAGAGCCACCCCACTGACCGAACACACAGTGTGTGCCAGGGGCTGTGCTGGATCTGGGGAATGCAAAGATGACGGAGATTTAGCTGCCGTCCCCCAGCCCCTGCCCCCACCACTCTCCCGGCTCCCAGCCAGGGCTTATGGTTCAATGGGTGTCTGCAGAGAGTCGCGGCAAGCTGAGCGCAAAGGGGTGGCATGGGAGATGGGATTCTTTACCCTCGACGGCTACTGTGAAGACACAATGAATAGGGTTTAGCTCCTGAAACACCTGGAACTACACCATACATGGCCTTGGAATGCCAACAGTCACCTTGAAGAAAGGTATTTCAGTCATAAGTCAATCCTCACATTCTTATAATACAGGAAACCTCCAGAAATTAAGTGAAAGGGTAATACATCAAATTCCAAATTCCTAGCATTGTCTGATTATATACATGCTCTTTTTCTTTCTTTTTTTAATGTTTATTTATTTTTGAGAGAAAGAAAGAAACAGAGACAGCATGAGCAGAGGAGGGCAGAGAGAGAGAGAGGGAGACACAGAATCCAAGCAGGCTCCAGGCTCCGAGCTGTCAGCCCGGAGCCCGACGCGGGGCTTGAACTCACAAACCACGAGCTCATGTCCTGAGCCGAAGTCGGACACTTAACCGACTGAGCCACCCAGGCGCCCCTGCTCCTTTTCTTTTTTTAACCAACTTATTCTCCAAGAACATCCCTGAATAGAACTTTTCTCCTCCTTACCTGGTGTAAGGTAGGAAGGCAGCCATCTTTTACTGAGTGATAAGCATCCTGAGGAAAAGGGAGAGAGGAAAGTATATAGCACTTACTCAGGAAATACAATGGAAAACAAACCCAGTGGTCTCTAAATTGGCCAGGGTCAGAAATCGATTTATTCACATAGGGGTCCCCTTAAACCACAATGCGGCCCAGTCTGCGACATACCTAACCAGAGAGGCAGTAAGGCAACTTCTGAGAACTGCAAACTACCGTGTCTACAGCTCCCCACTCCTTCCCATATGGCACCCAGACATTACTCTGTGGACAGAACATTTACTGCCATAGTTAGTGCTTCAAAAAAAAAAAAAAAAAAAAAGCCCACCGATGCCATAAACTCAGTTCATTTCATTTCAAAACATGAACTCACTACTATCTCAGGAAATATCACCTTACTCTTTAGATTAAATGTGAGCCCTAGTCTAGGAGGCATTCAACAGTGAGAAAGTAGTGTACTTGGCTTCTCCAGGCTCAAGTTTCACCAAAACAAGTTTCATACAAAGATTAGCCGAGTCCTGGGTAATGGGATAGGGCAGGGTTACATCATCCATGGCCCGTTTCCAAAGCAGCATGACTTTTCCGGGTGGAATTCTAAGCGCTCCCTTCGCGCTCTATCTAATGTTTGTTATACCAGTTCGCAAGGTGGGTAACGGCAGGTGCATTAACACCAGTCACAGGCCGGGAGACGTGAGGCAGATCATTGCCTCTCTCTGGGTCCCTGCTTCCACCACTGTGAAGTGGATCGTTGCGGGGGGCACTGGCCATAGGTCCCTTCCTGAACTAAGTTTCCAAAATTGTTGGTCTTAGACTCGACCGTCTAACTCTTCCTCTGGCTGCCCTGGTATGACGTCCCCCATCTGAGCTTTGAGTCCAACGTTCAAGCACTTGTGGTCTTCATTTCCACGAGGATGGAGAGAAGCAATTTTTGGCAGATCCAATAATTGCTGGTGCACCGCTAAGCTACACACTTCCAACCCTGACATTAATGAATCCGTTTTGCATATCGCTAACCCCTACCCGGGTACAGTGAGAGATACCAAAAAGAACAATGTTTGCCCTTGGTGATGATGATGATGATGATGATAATGGATTTTTATCGAGTGCCTGTGAGGTGTCGGGTCCTACACTGAATGTTTTACTGGCATTGTCCCATTTAATTATTCCAAAATCCCTGTTACATACACATCAGAGATGAGGGTACGGACACATCGAGAAATGAAATGATTCACCCAAGATCTCACAGCTAGAAGGCAGCAGAACCCCAAGATACGAATCTGAGTCTGATCTTTTAGCCAACCTCTATACAGTAGAACCTCGGATTGTGAGCTACTTGTTCTGCGAGTGTTCCGCAAGATGAGCAAACATTTCTAATAAATTTTAATGTCATAAACACGCAATGTCTTGCAACGCGAGTAGTACGTGATGCCAGATGTCACTTGATCATAACCGAGCCAATGGTTCTTGTCTGTCTGTCTCTCTCTCGCGCACGCGTGCGCACGCTGCGGGATTGTGGGTGATCGGCAATGCAATGCCACGTTTCTGCGAAATCCTCAAAGGGAGGCAAAAGCAAGTGTTATTGGACAGGTTCCTTGTTAAGGCTGCATGAAAAGAAAAAGATTCCATTGAGCCAGTAGGTAGTAGTGATTCCGTTAGTGACGGTGAAAGCCGTCCTACACAATAACCCTCCTCTCTCTTGTCTCCCTCACACCATGAGAGGTGTGAAAGTCATGAAGGTTTTCAAGATAAGTGCAGGTTAATGTTTATTTTTCTTTGTTTTATAGTTTCTCTATTATTTTGTATTATATGACGGTATTATAATCATTTCTCTATGTTTTTGGGTTGTGGAACAAATCATCTGAGATTCCATTATTTCTTAAGGGGAAATTCGGCTGGATATACAAGTGCTTTGGATTACAAGCATGTTTCCCGAACGAATTATGCTCGCAAACCAAGGTTTTACTACTTGGAATAAGCAAGTTTAAGTATAAAAGCATCTCACTTTGCCCGGGGCAGGCCTGGTGTACACCTACGTCCCACTGCGATTCTTGACAGCACCCCTTTCGCTCTCAGAAGTGTTCTGGCTTGGATAATAAATTATCCGGTCACATAGTCCCGATGCCTCCCTGAGGAGTAATAATAATGATCGTTACACGGTCATGTCCCATCTGCAGTGAAGCCCTTCTTAACTGCCCTATGTTAGACGGTGACCTCTCCCAGGCTCCCTATCCTTCTTCCCCTGCTGGATTTCTCTCCATACCCCCCATCGCCATGGTTTATTGTCTGATTCCTTCACTAAAATACAGGTGTCCCCTGCGTTTCGCAAGTTCACATTATGTCACTTTACTTTCATGAAAAACACCTACATTAGTACCTGTTTTTGCTAACCAAAAACATATTTGAAGAGGATTTTCCCTTTTACGAAAAGAAGGAAAAAGCGAAAAGTGAAACCTGCATTTGTTTTGCAGGGAGCCCTGCCAGAGGGTGCGTCTATTCCGGGTAGCGCGTGGCGCCACCAAGCGCTTTCCCAGGGAACTACACTCAGCATCTCAGCATCAAGCTGCCATGGCTTTGAACGGTGTCTGTGAGCATCTGGGCTTTATATTGATTTATTTTGTGTATCCGTTAGCAAGAGGTGTCCTAAGGTATCAGAAAAACCAAAGAGAGGTCGTCTTTGGGGTCTGAGAACACTCAGAAAAATTCCAAAGAAATTAGTGGCAATTGCTTCTTCCCTTTACATGATTTCGTCTTAAGAAAGATTTTATAGGAACACTCTACTTTCAGATGCAGCAGGGAGCCTGTATAAACTCCATGTGGCAAAAATTTCCTTTTGATTAGTAGTGTACCCCCCCGGTTTGTAGTAAATGTTTCATAATTACGCAAATACCTGTTGAATGAATGAATGTACCAACATCATTATAACTAAAGTTAACATTTATTGAGCATTTACTATGTGCTGGGTGTCGCTCAAAAGACATATATTTTATCAAACAACCCCAGCAAGCCCAAGTTTGGAACAAGTATCACCATCATGAAGAAGCTGAGCCTCAGAGAGATGAGATAGTACTTGCTCAAGGGGCACGCTGCAGTTGGTAGTTGAGCTGGGAGGGTACTGAGGCTGGCGTTTTATACTCCTCACATCTACTCTGGTAATACACCAACTGGCTCAGGATTTCAGGTAGTATGGGATCGAAGGCAGGCTAGCACTACTGTCCATCTGCGATCCCAGGAGGTGGTGTGGTCAGGCAGGGCTCCACCGAGGAAAGGGGACTTGGTATGAGCTTTGGAAGATAGGATAGTACACGGACAGACGGAAGAAGCATTTAGTCCCAGGAAGCAGCGAACGCAGAAAATCACAGGGGTGATCACGCCGCTTGCACTGAACAACTTCTCGCAGAAGTTGCCCCGCAGAGTCAGATTTAAAACAGCGCTGTCGCCTAGAGGGCCTCGCACGCCAGGGAGGAATCGGACTTCATTCACTAGTGAGCAGGATTCCACGAGAGGTGTCTGACCAGAAACAACTTAGTCTGCAGTCTTGATTCCGGAAACCTCATGATACTGTCAGAGAAGCTGACAGGAGCTACAGGTGAGGACAAAGGCTCACCTCTGGACCCTCTGCCGACAAGGCACACACTGCAGCTGGTGAAATCCCTGTGTAAAGCCCGTGCCTCGCTATAGATCTGTTTGTGCCTAGGGTCCCACCACGGTCCCCGTAAGCGGGCAGCCCTCCTCTCACTCTGACAAAGGGCCCGTATAACGCAGGTGTTCACTCTCGTCCCACGGCGCAGTATCATGACCACGTGTGGTTAGTATCCCTGGCGGCAAGGACAGTCCTCTCCCACTTCCCGGCCTTCCTAAGTACCTCCATCACGCTTTCCTGTTTCCCCGTTTAAACCTCCATCTACTCATTCTGTTTAAACCTCCGCCAACTCATTCTAACCCCTCGTCTCGTTTCATGGCCTCTCAGCCCTCCTGGCCGCACCTGCTGTATCACCACATCTGCGGCGTCTGTCTCAAGAAGAAGAACCCTTGGGAACAGCCCGTGTGTCACCAGCCTTAGGCAGTCCGGTTCACACATCCTGGACAACCCTAGGGACATAAAGAAAAGCTCAGCCACACGCGCCTTCTGGGTGGTTGGCAAAGGACGATGGAAGCCAGAAACGAAACCAAAAAAAGAAAAAAAAAAAGCTTTTATTTTTTTTTTTTGCTGAGTCCACTCAAAAACAATTGCATAAGTAATCTAAGACTGCTGCCTCACCAGAGGGACCAATTATAAATCTCTGTGTCTCTATTAACACAAAAATGAAGGAAAATGTGTTACCTCAAAATGTCATCCAAAGGAAGTCACTTACTACTTTCAGAGTTTTCCTTTTTTCCCTCCCAATATTTTATTCTTAATGTTCCCAGTAATTAACTGGAGTCGAACCTTCCCTCCATGCTGAGGCTTCAATTCCAAAAAGTGTATCAAGGTTATGATGGCTCATGATCCACAGCAGAAAGGCATAGGGAAACATTCCTGGATATTTCAACCTGGTTTCTCCAGGAAAGGATGGAATTTCTTCCCTTGAGATCTTTGGAATTAACAGAAAACGGACATGATTTCAATACCCTGGGAGATGGTAAAAATCTATGCCAGTCACAATTAGTGGAAAGCCGGAAAAAGTTCTAGAAGTCCCCAATAGCGGAAATGACCGAAATTTTCCAGCAGAAGCGGGGAGTACCCTCCGGATAAGTGCTAACCGAGCTTTATTCAGGTAAAAAAAAAACAAAAAAACTAGAAGTTGTTAAGAGGAAAATCAGTTTCTGTGCAGAAAGGTGGATAAGAGCTGAAGGACCGCAGTATTTGAAACACAGAACCCGGGAGCTCAGGAAGTGCAGGGTCCATAGCATCCTTGCCTTCGGGAGAGAGCAACACAACTGCAGAAACGCAGCCAGGGCCCTTTAACCCAATGACCTCTTTTAATCTGCTTGTCAGCCTGGCTTCGGACAGGCCCAGGGGGTCTCTGACCAACCTCGGGGGGGGGAAAGGGCAAAGGTCAGAGGCACATTCCCCCCTCATCATTACTCTCAATTATTCTTCCTTCTGCACCACTTTCTCCTTCTTTCTGAGGAAGGGCCCCATTCAGTGTTTTCCAGGACGCTGAAGGGTGATGACCCAACCCAGGCCTGCTCACTATGTTCCCTCTCCTTTCCACTTCGATCAGAGCATCTGCCTGAGCAAAGGGGGTGGCGGGGGGGGGGGGTAGCAG
Source organism: Paguma larvata (assembly GCA_030068075.1). Taxonomy (NCBI): domain Eukaryota; kingdom Metazoa; phylum Chordata; class Mammalia; order Carnivora; family Viverridae; genus Paguma; species Paguma larvata. The sequence goes on along the minus strand of CM057831.1, from coordinate 72,801,987 downwards.
CTCACAGAAACACCTAGCCCTGTGTGTCACAGGCACACTCAGAAGTCCTATACTGAGCTCGCCAGAAGGCCCAGCCGCTCTCCAAACGCATGTCCAGACTATGACGGTCAAACGGTTCCAAGCACAGCCTTTGCCATCAGACGAAGCAGAGGTGCTACAAGTTTCTAGCCCTGGAATCTTAGGGAAGTCCCTTAATTCTCTGAGCCTTCATGTCCTCATCTGAATAATGAGGATAATAACAGTCTCTCCTTCACAGGCTTATGGAGAGGTTGAAACGAAGAAAGTTTAACGTAAAGGCTCAGTATACGTTAGGTATTAACATGGTTATTTTAGCAGTAACATTTTTTGTCTTTTTGGATAAATACGATGTGAGGTCATTGACGAAACCTGGACTGTAAAAAAAATATGGACAAAAAAAAAATCCCTCCCCCGCCCCCCAGACCTCAGCGCTGTTAACACTGGGAACGTTTCCGATGTGTCTTTTCTCCACGTGTGGAGACAGGCGCACACTGCTGGACAATTTTCCAATCATAAGAGCCACCAGCCACTGCCTGTCAACGACACTTGTAACTCTCCGAGTAAGTCTGTGAGATGCTGCGGTCCCCATTTACAGAGGAGGACACCGAGGCTGGGAGAGGCCGTGCCAATGGCCCCAGGTCACATAGCTGGTGCTTCCTGAACGGAGCGGCGACGGCAGGTCCCTCTGGCTGGAACACTTAGCTCTGCGCCCAAGGACAGGCAAGCTGCGCGTTCCCGCTCTCAGCGCCTTTCCTTTCCCCATGTTTTGGCTCTGCCGCTTCTTAGATATAAGCTGCTCCAGAAGGGGCCTCGTTCTTCCCCTTGCCCTGCCCAAGGTGGCAGAATGAAAAAGAAGGGAACCAAGCGGTGATCAGAATGTCAGAACCACCCGTGTCATGCTCAGGGGGGTGTGCCCCCAGCTTACCCTTCCCAGTAGGTGTTTCAGGCCTGAGGAGTCAGCCCCTCTCACTTCCATCAAAGGCCCTGGTGACCTTGTCGGGTAGGATTGGGACAGAAGTAGGATTTGCTGGCTCCTGGCTTCTCCCCTAGGTGGGCAGGTGCATTTCTGACATTCCCCCGCAGGGATAAGACATTAAGATTCAAGTTTTGCCTCTAATTACTCTTGGCCTTATTTTGATCCAATCAGGCTTAAAATAGAACATGAACCTTTGGTTCCATTATTCAATCAGAACAGTGAATTTTCTACCTGCGGGTTAAGTGGCTTCATGTTTACTGAACTGCACGGGTGATAAAAGTTCAGACACTCACCTCTGGCCCCAGGCCGCGTTCTGGGATGCTTATTCACACACAATTGACTTCCAAGATGTTCCCAGAGCGTTCCTTCCTACCGAGGGCTACTCGTGATTCGAAGGTAAGAAAGGTTTATTTTCCCCAAGCTCATTAGAAGACCAAACCATTCACCCACCAGCACAGTGGAGAGAAAATAATAATAATAACAATAATAATAATAATGATAAACAGCTGTTCCCACATATAGACACTTGGGTTCCAGACTCTGCTGGATAAAGAGGAAAACTGATTCCAAGATTAGTAAGTGACCGGACTAGAATTCAAGCCAAGAAGCCTCTGAGAGCGAAGCCCTTCTCAGTGAGCACAGCCTCCCACCACCACTAGGCTCTGCGCACAGTGAGGTCACAAATAAGAAATAACTAGTAGATCAACTTGCCCGTAAATGATAAAACAAAAAGCAAACTAAGGATGTGTCAACAAATGACGTAGCCGCGGTTTCCGGGATGCTGCAGAAAAGCTGAGGGCCATGCCTGAGCACGGCCGAGGCTATGGGCACGTGAGGACGCCCTCCGGGGTCTGGGGGCAGTGGGCTGCCCCAGGATGGCAGCTGCTGCCTCCCCACTGCTACCGGGTGCTCAGTAGCCCCTCCTCCACCTGGCAGGGGAGCACTTTGGCGGACCACGACTATCCTTGGGTGGTCCTCACAGTTGATTTGAAAAGTGAGACTCAGGTCTAAAGACCCAGACAGACCCCATAAAGGCTGACCTTTGACCAACACTGGGGAAAGCTCCCTCCGCAGGATAAAAAGGCAGCTATTTTGAAGCGGTGAGGACATCCCCAGCCCTTACCGCAGCCACCTGCCACCAAGCTCTGTCCCCTGGGTTGCTCCATGCTTTCCCCGCGTGCCAAGTAATTCTGTTTCTTCTGTTTTCCCTTGGAAGCCTCTAGGGCTGGCAGCCCGGCCCTATCTAGTCCACACCAGGACCCAGCGTTCCCATGCTACGTCCTGGAGTGGCATCTCAGGTGTAGCGTGGAGAGAAAATGTGTGAAACTCTGGGCTCTCCCACCACAGTCTGGTTGGCGAAAGGTTCCAGGAAAGGATTAGGGAACCGGAGTCCTGACACGGTGCAGCAAAGGTGCAGAGGGTCTGCTAATGTTACAGCGCATTAAAAGAAGTTGTAAAATCGCAGCTTAAAGCTAGACAGGCCAAACATAACACAAGAAGTATGAAAAGCAAGGTGCCATTTTTCGAACAAATAAGTTCATTACACAAAGCACCAGCGCAGGTTCTGTTCGCATCTTGTTATCCAATGCAGCCGCCCTGACTTTTTGGGGAGCATCTTTGAAGAGCTCAATCAGTATGGCTTCCAGTTTATTAACGATACCTGTTCCTTAGGTATAGGCTCTTATAATGTGCCAGGAAAATTCCGAATATGGTTTCTCATCCTCACACCAGCAATACAAGGTGAGAACTTGCCCCATGTTACTCAGGAGGAAGCTGACATCCAAAGGGGCGGCCAACTTGGCCACAAGCGCCGGCGACTTCAATGGGGAATTAGGGTCCCCTCGAAACCATCAGATACCAAATAAAGCACAAAAGCGAAACCCAGAGAAGAGCCTTCGGAGCACATTTTTTCCTCGGGCTGGAGAAACGAGTCAGGCTTCCTGGGGCAGAGAGGAAAAGGCTGCTCTCCTGGGCCCTCCCAGGAGTGAGGAGCGGTTATTTTTGAAAAAGGAGGAGGGAAAAAGTACCTGCAGCCTAGATGGTTCTTGTATGCTGGAAAGAAAACTAAGCCATTGTGAGAGGCGGGAGAACAGGACTGGATGCTATTCAAGCTGGGCTCACGTTTTGTTTTGTTTCTGCCCCCCCCCCCAAACAAGCCAAACCGCAATACAGATCAACACCCGAGTGCATCCCCAAGTAGCATAACACAATGGGGGCAGGGGGCAGGGGCCGGGGGCGGGGGCGGATGCAGGCCGCGCTGACCCGGGACAGTGGCGAGGGAGCACACCTCCTCGCAGGACACAATCCCCGGCATGTGCAACCCCAGGAATTTGTAGGTGGAAGGAACCGGGGAAACTACAGCCCGTCCCACTCCCTTTGGTCGCACGCACGCACTCACACAAACACGCACATACACACACACACACACACACACACACCGATTTTCATGGTTAAAAAAAAAAAGCCTGAAATCTACCTTCAAAATAATACGGGAAACACCAAGTACGAAATGCATTCCAGGGGCTTTCCGTCGCGGGAGACCATTCCCAGCGGGGATGGGAAGCGGGGCGGGGGACAGAAAGTGAACCGGCGCCCCCGGAGGGAGGTCCGCAGCCCACCTTACCAGCTTCATGGTGGTGTTATTCTGCTCCCAGCGCCACAGCATCACGCTCATCTTACTTCGGGGCGAAGAGGGAAGTGGGGGGAGCGAGCGGGAGGAAAAGGGGGAGGGGGCCGAAGCACCTGCCCGCGCGCCCGGCAGGTCGGGCCGGCCCGTCCCGTGGTCGTCTCCGCCCCGGCTCCTCCGGGCATCCCCGCCGCCCGCCCGCGGCCTCCTCGCCCCCCGCCCCGGCGGCCGCTGCCGAGCGCGCGCGGGGACCCTGCCCGGAGTCCGGCGCCCGCGCTGCCCGGCTCGCGTGCCTCCCCCGCTCTCTCCCCGCCGGCCTCCCCGCCTCCGCCAAATCAAACAACTCCCCCTGCGTCCGAGCGCCCGCGCCTCGCGGCGCGGAGGCCGCTGGGGCCGCCACGGGGTGGGGGCGGGAGCCGGGGCCGCCGGGCTCCCCGCCCCCTCGCCGGTCGGCGGGCCCTCCGCGTGGCCCCGGGCTCTCCCGGCGGGGCCGGTTCGCCCCCGCGGTGGGGCGAGGGTGGGGGCGGGGAGCGGGGGAGCTGGGGAAGGGGCTAGATGGTAGGAGCGGGAGGTACTTAACTCTTTCGGGGAGGGCGCGGGTAGGCGGGGCAGCCTTCGGCACCGTTGGAGGGGTGCGATGGGGGCGGCCGCGGGTGGGGGCTGCGGGGGGGCGCAGTGTGTGACTGTCGGATCCTCACTCCGGGCACGGCCAGCGCCTCTCCCCGTACGTGCTCAGCTCTGCGCGCGTCTGCTTTCGGCCCCGAACTCACCCAAGTTGTCTGACAGTAGCCACTCCGGGATCACCCCCTCCCCCCAGCAGCCGGAACCGGGGGTGTGGGATGGATGAACCATCGCCGGCACCTCCACCCCTCCGCACACGCACACACAGTTGCCCAGGCCCTGCCCCAGCCACACGTCGCTCCCCTGGCCACATGTATTTCCTGCTACGTGAAGGACGGGGCTCCGGTGTTTCAAACACACCTGGCCGCTGCCACAGAGAGGACATCCGTGGGCCTTCGGGAGGAGGTGGGGGCAGGCGATGACAGGGGAGGCGGACAAGGGAAGAGGCCATGTGGCCTTTGTTTCCTTTTCTGCCGGCCCCACCTGCCGCAGGGGCCTGCCCCCCTCTACCTGGTGCTTTCCTCTGCGATTGTGGGGGCTGGGCACCTCCTCACCTTCCTGTCCAACCCTTGTTGGGATCGCTGGAAACTTTCAGTACCCCGAGAAGACTCAGGAATCCTTCAGCTCCTCAAGGCAAGCCAGACCCGGCTACCCAGATCTCGGGACTTGTCTCTGATTTGGGCAGTGAATACCTGGCTGTCCCCTGATGACAGAGAGCTATGATGAGAATTCATGGAATTGCGTTATTACACTTTCATTCCAATAGGCAAAACTGTTCGAAATGAGGGGAGGAGATAAAATGGGCCCTAACCTTTTAACAGTGATCTTCCAAACATACCAATTAGATCAAACTGTTGCTCTGCCTAAAGCTTTAGGGATTTGATTTCCCTTCACAGATGAAAAATCCCAACTCTTTCCTATGGCCCTTGATCCCCAACCCTTTCCCTTTTACCTGCTGTGCTCCAACCACAGGGGTCCTCTTTCTTTTTCACATTGAAATCCTTCCCACCTCAGGACCTTTGCACCTGACAGTCCCTCTCCCTGGATCACTGCCACCCCTCCCCCCAGACCTGCCTATGGTCTCATTTCTAACGTCACCTCCTCAAAGGGACTTTCGACTTTTAATGTAGTGACCTTCTTCTTCCCATATGCTTCTATTACTATTGCCTGTCCTTTGTTCTGTTTGCTGTGTGAACTTAGCTAACTTGTATTCTGGTTTATTTTCTGCCTTGTCCCATGGGGCTATGAATTGCATGAGAGCAGGGGGCTCCTCTGTTTTGTTCCCCCACGGTCTCCCCAAGCGCCTGGAACAGTATGTGGCACAGACTGGGAGCTCGTAGATGTTTCCCAGATGAAAGTCCGTTGACAATGTCCTAAGGTGCTGCAGCTCCCTGGGCAATAAGGACAGAGCCAGACCAGAGCACACAGCCCACTTCCGGCCTGGGCCCTGACCTAGACCGAGTGACTGCAGAAGACCCTCTTCTGGCCATCTCCACGCGTATTTCTGGCGAGTGAAACATAGGCAGTGATATTTGCTGCTTAAAGAGAAGGGGCACATCCTAGCGAAACCCAGAAGGGGAAACGGCATATGTCACTTGAGAAGGCATATTCCGTATAAAAGTAGACTTACGTATTTAGAAAACGAGATTTTAAAGTAACTTTTTTTTTTCCTCTGAAAGGAAAGCTGGACAAGATCCTATTGGCCAAGAGAGCAAAACACAAGCTCTCTCTCACAGGGGTGAAGCCCTGTGTTAAGCCGGGGGTTCTTGGAGCTGGGTGGGAAGGCGTGCAGTCCAGAAACCTTCTGGTTGTATGAAAATGCTCTGAGACTGTGTATTTTTGCATTTTGGCAGAGGGAGGGAAGGATCTATGGGTTTATCACATTCTCTAGGGTACTCAAAACATTAAAAAAATAATTACACATCCCCAGAAAGTCAATGAATGAGCGATCAGTTCCCGATCAAAACCTTTGCTGGTCAAAGATGGAAAACACCACTTATGGTACAAGGAGGAATCAGGGGATGGCGGTAAAGAGGACCCTCAGCTTTAATTGAAAAGAATAAATCCTGTTGCCTTCCCTTTCAGGCCTCACACACTTCAGGCCACAGGTATGCTAACTCACTTAGCCATCCCTTGAACATCTACCATAATGCATTTACCCAGCGCTGTGCTGGGTATTGAGAATCAGAGAGGAGTCCCTACCACTCACACGTACGGTGTATTAAAAGAAGGACACATGCAATGACAGTTGCAAGACAACGTGACAGGCGCTACGAAGGAGGGCTCTGTGATGTACAGCTGGGCCATAAAGAAAAAAGGTATGAACAAGACCGCGAAGCATGGAATCATTTCACAGAGGTGACGTGGACTGCTATCTGGAAGGACGAAGGCAAATTCCAGAAGAGGAGGGAGCATCCCAGGAAGGTACAGCAGCAGGTGCAAGGGCGTAGGGGGGTGCAAAAGCATGGCGGGCTCTGTGTGGTTAGAAGGTGGAGATGGCAGGGCAGGAAATGGGGCTATTTGCAAGGCTGGAGGGGGTCAAGTCCGTGAAAAGGGGATCCTACCCTTAATCTTCATAAACCAGAGGAATGACTTGACCGGCTTCCCATTTTAGGAGGACCTCTAAAGGCACGTTTGAAAAGGTGGAGGCTGGAGGGAGGGAGACCAGTTAGGGGGCTGCTGAAATCATGCCGGGGCTAGAGAATGAAGACCCTAATAAGGAGAAGCATGGAGAAAAGGACGCTGACGTCACCGGCCCCCTGCTGATGCGATGGGTAGCTCCCAGGGGTAGTGGCTTTGAGTGCATCCAAGCAGATGTCAGGGCCCTGCGAATTTCAGAAGCAGAAGCAGCTCCTTAAAACCTCCTACATCTCGGAGAGCTATTTATCATGCCCCAAGCTGCCTCTCCTGGCACCTCTCCTCTCCTTCCTCCTATTTCTGTGATCTTCCACCAAGTCCTTTGATGTGAGTTACGGGAAAGCCATCAGCCCGTGTTGACCACATGGGACGAAGCGGTGGGAAGAGTGCCTGCGAAGGCCTGCCCTACAGGGTGGGCTCGTTCCTCCTGACCGTTGGCCTCTTTTTTCAGCTCCCGGCTTCCTGACCCGTTCCCTGGACCTGACGGTTCAGCGCTCACCCTTGCAGACAGTGACCACCGCCTTAGCCTAGGTCCCTGACTGTGACCTCTCTTGGACATTCCTCGTAGCCACAAGGTAGGGTCCTAGGTCCTAGTATTGTGCAAGCCTTGGTGGCACTGATGCCCCCACCCACCCCGCCCCAGAGGCTGCATCTGCCCTTTGCTGACAGTGCCCCGTTCCAGATCTTTCCATCCTCAACATCCAAGAGCTGTGCCCCATCTGGCTCAGCATTTGCTACTTCCCCGTCTGTCTTCCCGACTCTTCTACTTCTCTGAATTCTTAGCACCTCCCCAGCTAGGGGAGGCACGGGATAAATATCTCCCAAACAAAAGCTGGAGTGTCTGTCTCGTTCCTCGAGGCAGGAGGAAGAAGGCAAGAGAGTCGGGCCAGAGAGCCCGGTTTGAGGCCTGGCATCCCAGAGACCTGCTCATTCGCGGTCCTCCTTTCCCGCACCTATAAAATGATGACCTGTAACGTTCCTTTTCCCTTCTACATTCTGCAAGTCCAGCCCCTGTCTGATAAACTAATTTGTGTCCAGCTGTTAATGGCTTAATGTGTTTCCCAGAGAACGCGCTCCAGCTTAACAGGGGTCTTCCACATTTTCAGCCAAAGCAGTGACTAATGGGGAAACGTTCAGACACTGCGGGGGCCAGCCCGGGGAACATCAGACAAAAGGAACTCTCTCGGCTGCCCCGAATGTGGGCTGATGCCTTTCCACCCACTCGCGAGGCTGACTGTGGACAGATGTCAGTTTTTACATGGCACGGTGATGACAAAGGAAAGACCAGGAGCAGCGTGCCACCCCAGAGGTAGGGATTAAGCTAACAGCTTAACAGAGGGAGTCCATTCTTCTTTCCCCCAAATAACCAGGATTGAATAGTGAAATAGCACAGAAGAGTTTAGCCTCATCTGTCAAGGGAAAATCCTAGCCATATTAGCAGGTGTTTAGTAAGTACAGCACAGGGCACCTTTCTTGCTCATCCGGGCAGTGCTAAGAAAAGCCATTTCCCCCACTTTGCAGAAAAAGGCTCCGAGAGGGTGTCCACTGGCTCCGTCCAATCACTTCATCAACTGCCAGACGAGAGCATCATTTGGGACAGCCTGCCTGGCCCCTATCTCCGCAGCGCGCATGCTACTGTCATACTATACGCAAGAGAGGACAGCTCGGAAATGCCATCCCTGGGAAAAATGAAGGCAATCGGCGGGCAGACGTCTCTGCAAGTGGCTTCAAGGCTTATTTTAAGTCCCCTTCCCTCTCTGGAAGGGGCTGGAGATCTTGGATCTGGAGTAGATGTATAAAAGTGAAACCAAAAGATTTTGCGGAAGTACACAGCTGGCTGTCTTTTGAGGAACTGAGAGTGGAAGCTACGCAAAGCACTAATCCTTCCCGCAGAAGGAAGCTGGGACAAGGAGGGCGAGGGCAGGAGGTGCCATCTCCCCTCCGCCAGCTTTGGAGGGGAGTGAGCCCCCTGCCAAAAGGTCACTGGGAACACACTGGGGTCTGCGGGGGGTCCTCGGCGATTGGAGGGTTTGAAAGTAAGATGTATGGCTTTCAGGAGGGCAGACACAATGTCACACTGACAAGCCCACAAATGAATGAATGCGGCCCTAGAAAGGGCGGGGCTGGGCTGGGCCAGCAAAGGATTTCTCTCTCTCCCTCCCTCCTCCCTTGTCTTTTTTTCTTGAGATAAAGAATTATGTAAAGGAGGCTCCCAGGGCACATGCTAAACACCACTGCCTTTGGGGTGTTCCCCGAACAGGGTTTCATGTGTCGCTTTCTGGGTTCCCTGCCCACCCCCCACAATTCACTTTGGTCCTTCCGGGGATGGGGGTCGGTGTTTGAGCGGTGCAGTGTCTCCCGTGGCCCCTCCCATCACGCTCCTCCCTCTCCTGGAAGAGCCCCGGCTCAGGCTGTTCCCTCAGCATGGAAGCGCTTTTCCTTCCATTCTCTGCCAAATGATATGATGTAGATCGGGGAGGACCCGAAGCAAAATTAACTTCGTTGGCGAACTTCTCGTAGGTCCCTCCCCTTGGAGAACTCTTTCTCCTCTCTGCTGCGGTCCCCAGCTCTTTGTCTCCAGCTTCTCAACAGCCCTCGTCGTTGGGGATGGGCACGTGCATTGGCTGTCACAAGGGTTAGTACCGATGTGAATGTTATCACGACCGGATTATAAATCGCTTAGGAACAGGTAGTCTAACGAATTCATCTCTGCACGCTCAGAATAGCGTGTGGCTTGCCGCTGGCATTATCAAACAGAATTAAGACATCCAGAAGGTCAAAACTATAGGGGACCTAAAGATCACCCAGTCCCCTCCCCCATAATTGTCCAGGAAAATCCAGGTCCCCTCTCTAGAACGCCTTCCGCTGTACGGGGTGAAAGTCACCGAAAAGAAACCCAACCGAACTGCGAGAGGCTGGACACGGCGCGATGGCGTCGCGGGCAGGCTCTCAGGAAGCAATCGGAAATCCACGGTGACCTTGCCACACTACAGAGTCACTTGCTTGCTGGGGACCTGGACACTGGACGTTTTCTTTTAAATATTACTAGAAGAGCTTTTGGAGAGCGAGGATTATGTCTTATTTTTCTCCTTGGCCTTCCAAACACTGCCAAATATAGAAGGGGCTTAGAGTAAAAAAGAAATTTCGGGAAGAAGGAACGAATAGCTGAAGACTAACTTTCAAGCTCTGTGTAAGAGGCTTTTGACTTAACAAAAAGCTCGGTTTAAGCAGCCGAACTGGTCCCAAGCGACTTAGAGCGCATTTCCGATGTCCCTCGGCTCCGAGGGTTGCCAGGTGCCGCTGGTATTTATTTGCTCTATTCAACATCCCAGGCCCGGGGGCTCCTCCTCCAGCCCCCTCCCCTCCCACTACTTCAATGAGGCAGATAAGGTGGAAATTGTGCAATCTCTGGGTGACCTCTGACCCCCTTTGAAGGGCCTCCACACTGCCAGCCCTCCCTCCTCCCTCTCTCCCACCCCCGCCCCCCCGCCCCCGAGCGGCCACAGCCCCTGCTCTGACCCCATTGAGGTGTCCGGCCATGAGGACTACAGACATTTTTGGAGGCAGCCTAAAGACCTGTTCTGTTTCGGCTTATCCAGCCCACTCCATTGGGCTAGGGGTTCAGGTAGGGTGAAATAGAACTCTTTAAAGCAAAAAAAAAAAAAAAAAAAGGCTTAAAAAATCCTGCTACAGAAATATGGATAGCTATTGTCAAAGCACTTTAAGAAAGTTAAATGGTGTCTCATTTTTGTCCTCTGTTCTGGTTTTGCGACTGAGTGATTCAGAGGACTGGTCTGGAATGGAGTCGTCCTCAAACTCTCGGCTGGGTTGCGTTGGTTTGTTTTGTTTTCGGGGGTTGTGGTTCGGTGGGGGGAGGGGGTGGTGTGGTTTTGTTTATTTTATTTTCCCTGTGGGATCGGCCCTTTCATTCTGGGCCAGTTCTGGTCACCAGGGATTAAGGCCAGCAACTTAAGAGGCAGCGTCCTCTTTCCCAAGGGGCTGTGGTCCACACTTCCTGGGCGCTGTTGAGGAACTCAGCGCCTCCCCGCAAGAAACTCGTGTTGTTCCTACAAACCGCCGTTGCGGTTTCACGATTGAGAGATGAAAGGGACACGAATACCCTGGAAGTGGGTTAAATATTATTCCCCAGTGGGGCCTCTGGAGGCTTTTCCTTTGGAACCAAAGCAGCAGGTAAATGGATTCCACTTTTGTTAGGTATCCTGATTTCACAGGAGATGGCTTCACACGTGCACACACGCGGGCACACACACACACACGCACCCCACTGAGGGCCTCCTCCTTCTCCCAGCCCAAGGGAGTCTACCTGTGATGACGGCCACGGAGAAGAGGCAGCTTGGGGCTGGCACCGGGGGTCTGGTACGCAGGGCACTCGGTGAGGGTAAACAGGAGGAAACAGACGTCTGAGATGCACCAGCCGCGACGGTGTGTGTACACAGTCACCCTCTATTCCAAAGTCAACACGGACAACCCGGGAAATCCCAGAATGAGGGCACCATTGTTTAGCAAAGGAAGACTCTCAGCACCGCTAATGACTCACTTTTTCGCTGCTTTGCGGGCCCATGAAACTACCACCGCCATTGGTCAAACGGCCTCGGCACTTGTGGGCATTTCTCAGATCTTGGAGCACGACAGGTAGAGGGGCGCCTTCCACAGCTTCCTGCCTGGTCGTGCTCCAGTCGAGCGTGGACCTCGAGAACTCACGATGACCTAGTTTTATGTTCGTCAGAGCACTTTCATGTCGGGTTACCCAGGTGGTTATTCTTAGAACCATCCCGTGAACTAAGCGAGGCGGCTGGCACGATCCCGTTCTCCCAAGAGCGCACTGCGGCACAGAGAGGTTAAATGAGCCGTCCAGAGTTGCACAGCAGCTTAATGGGCAGGCCAAGTTAAGTCTTAGACCTACGGGCTCCTATCTAAATCCCCTTAGGTTCTCTAGACGAGTGGACTTGATGTAGCATTCTTATCAACAGAATTAACACCAGCAACCAAGAGCTAACACTTTCAGGAGTGAATCTTCTTTGTGCCATTCGGAGAGGCCTGCATGCAACATTTCATTGAATCACCGCGGTAACCTTACGATATAGGTGTGAAAATTACATTGCACGGAGGGGAAACCAGGCACGGAAAAGTCAAATAACTCGCCCGAGGTCACAGAGCTGGTAAGTGACACTGCTTGGATTCAAACACCGTGCAGCTGCAGAATCTACGTTCTTAACTTGTGCTGTTCCATCTCTGGGGGGTGACGTCGTAATCATACTGTGAGCCTAAGATCAAAAGTACAATAAACACTTCGCTGAAAGGGTTTTTACAAATAACAGGTGCTCGTCCCAGTTAGTGGAGGGGTTTTTTGTTTGTTTGTTTTTGTTTTTGTTTTTGTTTCCTTCTTCTTTGGTTTTAATAATTGCTGCCCCGACAAATAAACTTCCATCGAATCCACAAATGCTTTCTCAGATCATGCAATGGTAGATAGTATTTTATTTTATTATTTTTTTTCTAATGCTGATTTCTTTATTTTGAGAGAGAGAGAGAGATTTATTTTGATGCACACAAGTGGGGGGGGGGCGGAGAGAGAGAACCCCAAGCAGGCTCCACGCTGTCGCTGTCGGCAGAGCGTGGCCCGGGGCTCGATCCCACGAACCAGAGATCATGACCTGAGCTTAAATTAAGCATTGGATGCTCAAGCAATTGAGCCACCCAGGTGCCCTAGTAGGTAGTATTTTAAATAGCTCTGTGACCCGGGGCGAGTTGTAAACCTATCTGTATCTCGGTCTCTTTTCATAGAAACGGGTGTGATCGTACTGACCTCTTAAAACCAGGTGAGACACTACACGCGAAGGCCTCCGAAAAACGCTAAATTCCTAGACTTAGCTTCCCAAAATTAATTGATGGGAAGCAAGCTTCGGGATGTCCAACAAGCTGACCTGTGTGTCTTAACCGGAGGACTTTGGGGAAGCTTAAACATGCTAGTGGGCACCCTGCAGCTCGAAGCAGCCCTTGGGAAATGGAAAACTTCCCAAATTTATTTGACTGCAGCATCCTTTGGGTGGAAGACTCCTCAAGCTACTGCTCCAAGGAACACACCTCAGGATCCGTATCCCACCAGGGGGAGCCCGGCATATATTTCCCCAGCAGGTCCTTCTCTTCAGCAACATTCGGAGCAGCCCGAGGCCATCTGAAGCCACCCCTAGATTTTTTTTTCTCACTTCATTTGGAGACCCTGTGGCGGGAGACTTAAGCCTGCACTTCTATCCTTGTAACTACCAGTCCGAAGACCACGGGATATGAGCGACAGGACACTGGGGGCCTCGGGGCTCCAACGGAAACACGACCCGAGAACTCAGCCGCCCCCACCCCTGGGTCCTACACACAGTCTGGTTTCTATCAGGCGGGCTTCTGCGGTCGCATGGAGGGCCAGTCATTCGGAATGGCAGGCCCCTGACACAAAACCAAGGTTTGAAGGATGGCCTTGCTGATCATGAATCCCCATCCTTCCAGCATGGAGCAGCCGGTATGGAATGGCATGGCGGGGGGCGGGGGAGGGCGCACAGCCGGAGGAGGTGGTGTGCCTTTGCTCCAATATCACCGTCCTATAGAGGGGGACATGGAGTGTCTGAACTAGCCATCGTCTTCTTTCTGATAATAAAATTGCTAATATTTCCTGAGTAGTGCCTACGCAGCATATTCCGGACACCAAGCTATTTATTGAAATCACCATCTTCATCCTTGCAACAACAGGTAACAGAAGCACAAAGGCGTTATGTAAATGACCTACCACCGCGCAGCTCATAAATAGTGGAACTCCATGGGGGAAGTCCAACACGGGCTTGTCTGAATCCATAGCCTTGGCCCTATGGTTACAGGCTTCGTAGGTCTTCCAGAGCAGTGGTTCTCACAGCGTGGCCCCTTCACCCAAGGTGTCAGCAGTACCTGGGAATGCGCTCCAGAGGCAGAGCCTCAGACCCCGCCCCCCATAGACCTGCTGGAAGAGGCACTCCAGTGGGACTCGGCGGTCTGCGTTTTGTTGTCACTGCCGCTGCTGCTGCTGTTGTTTTAGGAGGCCTGCAGCTCACTCTGATGCCCACTAAAGACGGAGAACTACTGATCCGGGGGAAAGAGCTCTGTGCCCGGGCTGTGGCATCCTGTCTCTCGAGAAAGCCCCAGAATGAGTCATCTGGCCCGTGATCCACCAGGGTCACCCAGCAACAAGCAGCGCACACAAGAGCAGGGGGCAGGGTCGGTAGTTATTCCAGGAAGAAAAAATAATAGCCAGGCCCGGCGACCGCAGGGCACTAGGGACCAAGACGGAACAGGGAGGGAGGCCTGAGGCTGGCACGAGGCACGCCTGCATCGAACGTGCCGCTCCATCCCCCCCCCCCCACTTGCTCTCACGGCCACAGGCTCACACAGGGCTGTGCGGGTCATCACCATCCCTGAGCTCTCTTCCTACCTGTGTGCCCGCCCCCGCCTCAGCAAGGCCCCTGCCTACGGGGGCTCCCGCCTCTGCTCGAAGGCCTGCAGTGATGGACAGCTCGCTGCCCCCAGGGCGGTTCTTCCTCCCTCTGTGGAAATTTCTGCCTGTTTCCCTGCACTGCTCCCTGCCATTCCTTGCTCCACCCCACCGAGGTCGCTCTGAGCTGGACCGCCTCTGGGCAGCCCTTTGGGTATTTGACAGTGCCTGTGCTTCCCCCATCTTCTCCTGTCCAGGACCGAGGGCTTGGCTCTTGCGAGAATTCCTGGTCCACCTGTTTTAAGGTCCTATCACCCTCCCGGTCCATCCGAAAAGGCTTCTGAGATATTCTCAGAGAGGAAGCCCCACAAGCCCTCGTCTGCCACTTTCTGTGGGCCGACCTCAGCAAACTCCACCGAATGGAATAGTATCGGGCAAGCTGAGCCCACAGCTGCCGGCCCGGCCACGCCGTCCTGAAGGAGGGCGCGGGGAGGGGGCGCCGACTGCCTCGCCTTCTCTTCCGCCCAATGAGGCATGGAAAACGGGCCGCCTGTCCTTCAGAGACTGCCTCCCTGCCTCTGCTTTCTCCAGAAAATGTTTCCACTCAATGTTCAGCAAAGGAGGCCCATCCTGGAGGAGGAAGTTCCCCCATCCGTGCCCGCTCCGCACAACCCGGAGGGGCCCCTGCTCCCTGGCATCTCCTCCTCCTTCCCGGGACTGGCAGGCAGCCACCGGCCCCACTGGAACCCTTGGCTCCTGGAGGGGGGAAACATCAGGCCGTGTCAAGGCCCCTCAGCCTCTCTGCGGCTGGCAGTGATCGACCCTCTGCAGGGAAGAGATAGCGATGGGTCTGTTTTCACTGGACAGACTTGTGGTTATCTTCCCCGAGGACGCCAAGGCGGGGGCTGGGGAGGGAGCCTGGCGATCCGGCCGCAGGCCCTCAAGCTCCCAGGGCGAGCTCCCGGGGCCTACTCCGGAGACAAAGCGCTTGAATTCAGAGTCCGGTCTACCCTGGCTTGCTGTGTGACCTGGGGCAGGTTATTGAACTTCTTCGTGTCTTGTGACCCCATCTGCTCCTGGAAATGATAACCGTGCCCGTCTCTCAACGGGAGGCCCTTGTGAAACCTGCATAGGAACACCGGGCATGGCAGCCGACACCCGGTCCCTGCTCACTGGATGCTTACTGCCCCTACTGGTATCCTGCTTTGTACAGCTGGGTTAGGGAGCGTGACTAGAGGCTTTCTAACTTTACAAAGACTTTATTCTCTTGTCTGAGCCTAACAACTCATGAGATGAGAACATCGAGATTTATCATTACCGTTGTATATGTGAACACGCTGAAGCCCAGAAAGGTCAAGTGACGAGTCCAAGGTCACACAGCCGACCCATCGCCAGATCCCAGACCATCTGATCTCCCACCTCGGGCTTCTGGGGTGTGGCTCTGATGGACGGTTTGATTTCTACAATCCCTGCATTTCCCCTCGTGTTCCACAGCTGTCTTATTTTCTAAACTCAAGAGCTAGACATGTGATCTTGGACACAAAATCCCCAATCGGGACACGACGCAGGCTCCCTTGTCCCAAGCCTCCCGGTTTCTATCCGAAGGGGCATCCAAGGAAGAGATTCCTCTGTCTCTTCACCCCCTGACCTGGCTTCTGGGCCACGGCTCGTCCAGTCACTGCCTGGTGTTTAAGTTTACAGCCAGGCTCGCTGCCCAATCCAAGGCTCACCGTCTGGCCCTGAGCCAGATCTTGAGAGTGCACGGCACCAAGTCCTCCTGGAGACCTCCACAGGACGCCCCTGCAGTACGCCCCACGAGTAGCCTCCGGCAGTGTCCCCAAGAAGGGGCCCCGGCTCTCTTCTGCAGTGACGCGGATCCAAGCTCCTTTCTCCTAAGGTTTCTGGCCGGAGCCAGGCAGGGTGGGTGTGCGGGGTGAGAGAAGGGGTGTACCTGGCTGCTCCAGACGCGCCCCTCTCGTCTGCCAATCAAAGCCCTTACAATGAGATCCCGGGAGATCTGTGCCTGGGGCTGGGCGTCGCCATGTTCTGTTCGGTGGCTCCAGAAACACCAGATTTCCCCACTATGTCCCATCTGGGCCCAACAAGCACCATGCCTTCAGTGTCGGCACTGAGTGGCTTGCAGGCTGTCTTGGCTGTGTGTTCCTGGGAAGGACAATTCATCTCAATGCCCCACCTCTGGCTCTAAGAGATGCCTCTCTCCTGCCTCACGAGATGTCAGGCATTGGCTCCGCCGAGCCCTCACCATCCAGGGGCGCTCCAATGACAGCAGTGCGCTGACAGCTGGACAGTTCCCCTCACTCCAAGACCCCGCTTTGCTCTCCCTCCTCCCCCTGCTCCTTCCCACGCCCATGTTCACCCTTGGCTGCAGCCTGCAGGCCCTGACAGTACACGGAAGCGGGTTCCCAGTGTCCTCGCTGCCACTCAGAGCACAGCTTGGCGCTGTTCTCAGACACAGCCCACGGGGCCGGAAACTTATAAAGAGCGCCGCCTTGTGGCAGATGAGTGGTGTTGCAGGGGCTGAAAACTAGCTGCGGAGCGGAATTGTTCTTCCGCTTCTTCATGCATGCAACGGATATTCTCGAAGGACCACTAAGCGCCTCCATTCTCTTCCGGGTGCTGGGGAGACACAGGGCTGAACAAGCCATACAAAGCCTGCCCTCAGGGAGCTTACACACAAGGGCAGCAGAACCGACAGGCAAGTAAATGTAGAATAAGTGCCCCAAGAAGGAGAGCCAGGTGAGGGACGGAATGTGCCTGGGGGCAGAGGGGCGCTGCGGGCAGCCCAGAGAGGCTTCTCCAAGGAGGCGCCTGCCCACGGAGACTCAATCAAAGGAAGGCCCTGTGAGGCCGGAGCAGAGAGAGCAAGGCAGAGCGGAGAGCAGAGGAGCTGGAGAGAAGAGCTGAGGCCAGCTCACGTAGCGCAAGATCCTGCAAACTACGGCCCTTGGCGTGATTCTGTCGGCCCGTGAGCTAAGAACAGCGACGACGCTTCGAAAGGGTTAGAAGAAGGAAACAAAGGTGGAGAAAGAAATGGGGACGATGATGAAGACAGAGAAGAAGATGATGGTGATGTGAGGTGACAGGCTCCTAGGGGACCCGCAGAACCTGACATCT
Source organism: Paguma larvata (assembly GCA_030068075.1). Classification (NCBI taxonomy): domain Eukaryota; kingdom Metazoa; phylum Chordata; class Mammalia; order Carnivora; family Viverridae; genus Paguma; species Paguma larvata. The sequence goes on along the minus strand of CM057831.1, from coordinate 72,784,506 downwards.
TAACTACCTGGCCCTCGACAGAAGGGGTTTGCTTCTTCCCCAGTATAGAGGTCTGCGGGACAGCAAGCCATCTGGCTTGTATGTCCAGCATCACAGGAAGCCGAGGGAGTTCTGAGCGAGGACGTGGCCCAAGCCAAGGTAGGCGCATGTCAGTGCTCCCCGGGCTCCCCCGTGGGGAGGCAGCCGCAGGGCCCGGCGCTGGGCGCCGGCGGGATCTTTGATCCTGTGTCTGGGATGGGGGCAGTGGCGGTAGAAAGAAGGGGCTAACCCTGAGGCGCACCAGCAGAGCTGTCACACGGGATACAGGATGTGAGGGAGGGAGAGGAGCGAAGGACCACCCTGGGGTTTCGAGATGGGCCAACGAGCGGCGTGTTGGCGCAGAAGGCTAAGCGGGGGGGCAGCTGGCGGGGCAGGTTCGAGAAATCAAGAGCTCTAGTGTGGCCACGATCAGGTTGAGACGACGACTCGACACCAAAGTGCAGACATTTCGACACGCCTTGATACAGACGCACATGTGCAAAAGGCACACAGAACGTAGAGGACGATGAAGTCACCGACGCTATTAGAAAGACAGAAAGAAAACGAGAATGTGTGAAAGAGTTCCTCTGCCGTATGAAGTATATCTTTTTTTTTAACGTTTATTTATTTTTGAGAGACATAGAGACAGAGTATAAGCAGGGGAAGGGCAGAGAGAGAGGGAGATACAGAATATGAAGCCGTCAGCACAGAGCCCGACGCGGGGCTCGAACTCACAGACTGTGAGATCATGGCCTGAGCCAAAGTCAGCCGCTTAACCAACTGAGCCACCCAGGTGCCCCTGCCGTATGAAGTATGTGATATTCATTCCCACAACCACCTATAAGGAAAAATCTCTCCATCTGTGTCTCCCATTTCACCGATGAGGAAACTGGGGCTGAAAACAGTTTTTTCCAAAGCTGCGCACAGAGCCGGGGAGTGGCGAGAGCCGGGAGATGAAACCAGGAGTCCCTGCTCTTCACCCCACATCTACTAACCAGGCAGAGCATCCCCGTCTACCCCGGCATGCAGCCTTCCTTTCCTGGTGCCTGCGTTTGGGCATTATGTGGGCAACACAATGGACAAATTTTGTTCCCCCGGTTTCCTGGAATTGATTCTACAGACCAGAGACAATAATATGTTCTTGTTTTCTACCTCCGAATTTCGCAAAATGGAATAAACACATTTTCATTACAATATCTTTTTCTTATTCGGTACTTTTTAAATGAGGAAGCAACAGGTGCTTATTAATCGAAATTAAAAATACGGAAAAATAGGAAGGGAGGAAATTAGTAATGTCTACAGGCCTTAAATATAGTCATGACTGATTCTGGGACTTTTTTAAACATTTTTTTTTCAAAGTTTATTTATTTGTTTTGAGACAGGGAGAGAGTGCAGGTAGGGGAGGGGCAGAGAGAGAGGGGGGCACAGAGGATCTGAAGATGGCTCTCTGCTGACAGCAGAGAGCCCGACGTGGGGCTCAAAGTCATAAACCGTGAGATCAAGCCAAAGTCAGACGCTTAACCGACTGAGCCACCCAGGCGACCCTGACTCTGGGAGTTTTAAAAGGCTGCACTTGACCTACTGTATAGTTAGCAATAGTTTCTGGGGTTCAGAGCTGTGAGCTCGGGAAGGGAAGAGCACACCCTAAAGGAACCGATGAACCGTATGGCAGAGGAGTCAGGTATAATAAAAATGGCTGACATTAAGACAATACCTGTAGGTGTGTGCCAAGAATTGTGCTACGTGTTTTAACTGCATCATTTTATTCCTCATGTCCCGTTTTACAGTTGGAGAAACTGAGGCTCTTGTCACTCTCAAGCAATAGAACTGAGACCCAGGGGTAATGAATCCCAGAGCGAAAGCTCTTCAATCTCATGTCATTCTGTGCCTGGAGAACAAGTATGGCCCACCAGAAGGCTCTAACAAAAACCGCTTTTTTTTTTCACCCAAGATTTCAGTGTGATTTTAGAAGTGACCTCAACTTTGGAGTCAACTAACACACGCCATCACATCACCGACCTCGACAACTATTTCTGGAACAAAGAAATAAAAACTAAACTCTGATAAATCCAGAACAAAATGAAGGAGAGGAAGCCAGAGCAAAGTGGGGCAACCCAGGATTCTTCATTCGACAAGTATTTATTGAGCACCTACTAAGTGCCAAGCACTGAGCTAGACGCTGAAGACCACTGGTGAACATGAGAGACTAAAATCCTGGCCTCATGGTGGATTTTGGTCGAGGGATCACCACGGTTGGCGAAACCTGGGGAAACGCTCAGAGGGGCTTCCCCTCAGACCCTAGAGGTCTGCCTTACTTCACTCTGAAGCATACGGCCACCCTGTGCCAACCCACTTGCTCTACAAAGCAAAGAGCTTCAGGAATAGAAAAATCTAATTACGGAGCACTTCCGTTTTATTCTTTGGACCCAACATTGTCTAACTTGTCCTTCCACGTCATCTCTTACCAGCTTACTTCTGCTCGGTTTCCAACCAGACCCACTAACTGGAATTTTTACCCTGAGGCTGTGGGCCCTCCAGGGGTCTCCATGGATAAGAGGATGTTCTACGGAAACATATTTTGCAGAGGGTCAGGGGGCATGAAGGGCGGCCAGGGTCCGCTGCTTGTGCCAGGTTTTCAAAGGGGCGTATCACCTCAAAGAAGTAAAACTCCCAGGGGTGCCTGGGTGGCTCAGTTGGTTAAGCGGCCGACTTCAGCTCAGGTCATGATCTCACAGTCTGTGAGTTCGAGCCCCACATCGGGCTCTATGCTGACGGCTCATCAGAGCCTGGAGCCTGCTTCGGATTCTGTGTCTGCCTCTCTCTCTGCCCTTCCCCTGCTCACGCTCTGTCTCTATGTCTCTCAAAAATAAATAAACGTTAAAAATTAAAAAAAAAAAAAAGTGAAACTCCCCAGCTATAACCTTTTTCCACTTCAGTGGTATTTCCCATAATCTCTGAGTGAATGTTGACTCTTTTTCCCTGTAACAGACTCTCACAGAGCTGAGACTGAGTGGCATTTGGGGTCTGCTTTCAGAAACTCCGCGAGTATAGCGTTGGTATTTTTCCAGGCACGGCATAAAACGGACCTTAATTCCTTCGCTTCCACATTGACACAAGGGGGAATGTTCCAGTTCCTCAGCCGCTGAGAAAGGCAGTGGCCCCCACCAGGCTTCACACAACCCTCTTCCACGTGATTATTATTCGAGTCTCACCCCTGGCCTTGGCTCCACACTGTGGGTCTATACCGTTTCCCTGAGTACACACAGTCTTGGACTTTTTGGGGCCAAAGAAAATAAGCCTGTTCTGATAGTCGAAGGCAAGAACAGACTTCCTAAGCAGGTTGTTCATCTGCCAGGATTCCTGCTCACTGTGCTGAGTCTTGAACTCCAGATATCAATCACCATCTCTATAGGGTAGAGAAATGGAACAGAAAATACAGACGGCCTCCTGTTATTTCATTTTGTTGAAAGCGAGTAGCACAGTCAAGTGGAACAGTTAAGAGTCAAGGTCTTTGTGGGCACTCATGCCTTCCCTGCCTCAACAAACACATATCGAGTGTCTACTGTGCTCCAGACGCTTTCTTAGTGCCGAGGACACAGGAATGGACAAGACGGACACAGTTCCCGCCCTTCTGGGGCTTATGGACTAATGCGGGAAAGAGGCATCACAAGTAAGTATACATGTGTTGAGAGCTAGGACAATAATTATGAGGTACTACTGGGAGCATGTAAGCAAAGACCCTGTGTAGGACCACCGTGGTGAAGAATGAGGAAGACATCCCCACTGAAGTAACAGATAGGCTGAGTCTGAGGAGAAGTTGCTAAGGGCCAGGGTGCATGGCAGGAGAAGAGATTAGGAGCCACGGAGTCTTGTGCAAAGGCCCTGAGGTCAAAACTAGTACAGCTTACTGGAAGAACTGGAAGAAAGCCGGCAGAGCCAGAACAGGAAGTGGAGCCACAAATGGCTGGAATTAGACTAGAGAATAAGGGCTCCGTACAGATAAAGCCTTGCATGTCATTGTGGGGATTCGGGTCCTAATCCTGACGGCAGTGGGGAGTCACGGAATAGTCCTGGGAGGTGTATGGGGCACGGTTAGATCCGAAGCGTCTTTTTATTGTTTTATTTATTTTTTAAGATTTTATTTTCAAGTAATCGCTATACCCCATGTGGCGCCTGAGCTCACCACCCCGAGACCAAGAGTCACATATTCCCCGACCTGAGCCAACCAGGGGTCCCTAGATCTGAGGTTTTCAAAGATCATGCTGACCACAGTGCGGAGAGTGGGCCAGGGACGGGCAAGACCATGCACGAGAAACCAGTTTCAGAGGCTTTTCCGGTAGACCCGGGGAGAGATGCTGGTGGTCTGATTCGGGTGAACGTGGTGGGCATGATGGGAAGGGGACTTCCGATGGGAAAATGGGGAGCGTGAGCCCTCCCTCTTGGGTAAGCTGTGCAGGTGAGGACGAGGGAAGGAGGAGGCCTCTAATCAATCATTCCAGCTGGTCTCCAAAGCAGCTCCAGACCCTCCTTCCCACCCTGCCTCCAGGATATGGCTGTCCAAGTGGACACTGCGGTTGGGGTGACGGCACTCGGGTATCGATCTGAAAAGGAGCCCCGAATTCTCGAGGCTCCAGCGACACTGGCCATTGTTATACACACTGCAGGAGCCACAGCTGTCCCCACTCGGAGCCTCTGGGTTGGGGTGGTTCCACTGGCCCCCCTGGTCTTCCCATGGCTGGTGGTTCGGCTCTCACCTGGTCCAACATCCCCCCCCCCCAGTTGCTCGCGAACATATCACCCTGGTTTACTGTCTTTGTGGCACTCGCCACTCTCTGAAATAAACTTACTAATGCACTTGTTTGCCTGTGTTTTGTCTCTATCTCCCCACGAGAGGGTAAATTCCATGACGACATAAACCTTGCTATTCTTGTTCCGTCGTGCCTAGCTCAGTGTCTGGTGCACAGTAGGTGCTCAACAAAAAGAAGATGAATGAGTGACTCCCCAAGGCCCCAAGGTCCCCCTGAGTGCCTTCTTCCTGGGCGACGCAGACGCCCTTGACTCTGGGCCCAGCCGCAGACCGAGCGGCCCCTGTGCTCAGACTCCCCACGAGCCCTTTCAGACTCGCTCCGAACCTCCGTCTGAACACAGGGGCTCAGGTGAGTGACAGTTTTCCAAGAAACGGGATCCGCATGGGCATTTCCCCAAAGCCGAAGAACTGCCAGGGCCAGTCCTTCTTCCACACGCCACGCTGGGGGGCACGAAGCAAACCCTGCGGGACCCTGGGACAGAATTCCTATCCGCGCACGCGGCTAGAAGAGCTCGCAAGCAAATATCACGTGGGCCGGTGATTCGTTACCCTTTCTTTTTCTGCTTTTCCCGACGGATCTCAGGGCCAAAGTCGACTGCGTTCGTAGTTCATAGCTGGTTCTTTTTCAACCCAGGATGTTAGACAGGACTCAGTTCTCCAGGCGAAATTCCTTCTGGCAAAGGGCTCTCGACTCTTCTCTCTTGCTCTTCTGATTTTATTTTTGACAAGGTGCCTCCTCACAGGAAGAGGGGGACTGCATTCAGCAGAGGGGAGGGAGATGGGGCCCCTGCAGAGCCCACCCAAGGGACAAGTCAATGCTGAGTCACCATGAATGGTCAGTTCTCAGGGCCTGTGAGTCAGTGGCTGTGTTCGTGGGGCTTCTGGTCCCTTCCACAGGCCTGCAGCCTCCCCCGCCCGAGCCAGAAGGGAAATGACTAATAACAGACATCACTGTTCGGTGATGATTTCACCTGAAAGCATGACACCTGCGAGATAAGAGGAGCTGTCCCCTTACAAGTCTTGTGTGTCGTCCCGGGGCAACCTGCCTGTCGCAGCAACAGTGTCTAGGCTCACACGCGGGCGGATGAGCTGGGGCGGCTCGTGGAATAAAGACCACACTCGGTTCTAAAACCCCGATTCAGATGCTAATATAGACTAGGGGAGAGTTTTCTCTTAGGTATTGCCTTTCAGGAAACAGAGGCAAATGGAAAGATAAACTTTTGGGGGGGAATGGATAAAACTCCGCTCTGAGGGATGTTTTGAAGGCCTCAGCTCAAGGTCACGGCAAGCCCTGGGTAGGCCAGCTTGCCCTTCCTAAGCATTTTCATACACTCCCATCGCTGCTGATCTGCACCCCGAAAGGTAATAGTAATCTTTTCCTGAATACTCCCTGCGTGATGAGCCCTTGATATATGTTATGCTATTTTATTCGGTTCCCATAAAAACCCCTTTGGGCGAGTGTCCCTCACGGTTTATATTTTACAGATCAGGAAACTGAGGAACCAGACATGAAGGGACTTGCCCAAGAACTGCTCGCTCGTGAGTATTGCCTGTGGGACCAGCCCCCCACTGGGTACCAGAAGCTCCACGCTCATCTCTTGCTAGCCTCTGTTCAATCACAGAATCCATTTATCCCATTTACTAAGTCAGGAAAAGTATATTTGATTGGCTTTTATTCTTTCCCCGGAAAGGCTTTCACCAACGAACCAACTGACTTAAATACCACCCGAGCCTTTGTCTCTTGTCATCAGTGAGAGCATTGGGCGGGACTGTCTCCAGAGCGTCTTCCAGGCCCAGAGTTTAGGATTTCCTTCTGACCTATCACATAAAGCATCTCCTTCCCCTCAAGGGGGGAGAATCTTCTTAGGCTCCTTAGAACCTACACCGGCAATTCTCTGTAGACAGTGGAGTTCCTGCAGAATCCCCAGAGAAGGTCATTAACTAAGATCAACACTCTCCAGGGCAGGGGAGTGTGAGGAGGTGGGCGCCTGGGGCGCTCAGCCGGTTAAGTGTCCAACTTCAGCTCAGGTCATGATCTCACGGTTTGTGGGTTCAAGCCTCACGTGGGGCTCTGCGCTGACAGCACAGAACTTGCTTGGGATTCTCTCTCTCTCCCTCTCTCTCTGCCCCTCCCTCCCACACTCTCTCTCAAACTTTAAAAAAAAAAAAAAAAGAAACTCCTCTGCCCCCCCCTGGGAAGGTCTCGCTCCCAGTTTGGCAGCCAGCTACATCTAGTCACAGGGTGATTTAGCAGCCGTGCCAATTCCTGGATGCACAGGACTCTGACGACCAGTCTATGTAGGTGTGGAGGGGACCCCTAAGCCGCCATTTTTCCCTGCAGCAAAATGGGAGAAGGTTCGTCAGGCGGCAAGCTGGACCCCACCCACCAAAGATGCTACCCACCAAGGACGCTGCCCACCAGCCCATCCTGCCCTGCCTGGGCCCGGGCCTTTCCCCCGGCCATCATCCCGTCATCCCTCACTGGACGCGTGGCTGACAATGCCAAGAAACTGGTGTCATCGAGAGAAGGTCCCAGGCCCTCCCTGCCTCTTGTAATAGCCACCTCCCTTCCTACCATGGCCACTGCCTCCTGCTTCCAGGGCCCTGCTCCACGCTGCCTCTCACTCCCTGGGCTCCCCTCCTCCCGCTGCTCCTCACTGCTCCCCCCCTCCCCCTGAGAGAGCCCCTCCTCACACGTTTCACTCAGAGGCCTCGCCCTCCTCCCCTTCTGGTCTCAGCTCCAACGCCTCCCCCCTCAGGGAAGCCTTCCCCGGCCTCCCTTCCCTCTGCTGCTTCACTCGGTTTTATTTTCATCACCCTCGCCATGGTCCGAAATGATTCCCATCATGCCTTCCACCGCCCGTCTCCCTGGCGCTCAAATGGAAGGTGTGTGAAGGCAAGAACCCCCGCCTCTCGTTCCCTGTCGTGTCCCCACTGCCTCCGATGGAGTAGTCGGGGCTCAATACATGGAGGGAACCCAAGTGTACAGGTTCCCTCACTCCTGAAGCACAGGCGATAATTTTGTATCACAAGGCTGCCGTGAGGACGGGAGATGACATATTTTTCAGGGTCTGTCAAGACTAGGCCCCAAGCGGGGCGCCTGGGTGGCTCAGTTGGTTAAGCGGCCGACTTGGGCTCAGGTCATGATCACACAGTCTGTGAGTTCGAGCCCCGTGTGGGGCTCTGTGCTGATGGCTCAGAGCCTGGAGCCTGCGTCAGATTCTGTATCTCCCTCTCTCTCTGTCCTTCCTTTGGTCACGCTCTGTCTCTATGTCTCTCAAAAATAAAATAAAAATGTTAAAAAAATTAAAAAAAAAAAAAAAGACTAGGCCCCAACAGCTGGGAACTTAAGAGACATTCTTCCCGCATGGGACAGAGGCGGTATAGACCGGCCGTGAGGCCTGCGGGGCTCGGAGTCTGACTCGGACTCTCAGAGCTAATTAGCTTTTTGGCCTTCAGCAAATTATTTAACTTCTCTCAGCCGCGGGTTCCTCATCCGTAAGAGAGAGGAACAGTACGAACTCCTAGGGCGAGTGTACGGAGTACATTAAACAATCTGTGACGAGCACTCGGAAGAGCCTGTCGCGCGCGTCGCGCCCTGGATACGTCTGAGCCGTTACCGCGTCGCACGCACAGGGCCGCACGCTTTCCGTCCCGCTCTCCCGCCGGACGCTACGCGGCCTGCAAAGCGCTTTCACGCAACTCCTCTCCCTGACGCTTCTGAAACGCTCTGAGGGCCGGGAACCGCCCACTCGCGCTTCTCGAAACCCCGAGGCTCAGGGCAGCTCGCCCCAGGTCACACGGCTAGGCTCGCAGAAAGCCTCCGACTCTGTCTCCCAAAACTCCCTTCCTCTCCCCACAGCGTGCTCGCTTCCTTGCCCGACCTCCGGCCCCCAGACGTGTGGCCAGGCCCGGTACGCAGAAGGCCTGCCGTGATCCTCGAGGATTCTGCTCGAATAACATAGAAGCCCCGGGCCTCTGCGCGCTCCCTCAGGCCAGCCCTGTCTCCCCCGAGCCGTCTCCCCTGCCGGCCAGTTGAGGGTTTGGCGAAGCCGCGAAGGCACATGGGGACTGTGGCTTCCGCCGCGAGAGCAGGGCCAAAGTTCTAGTGCGCTCCCAGCTTCAAGGCACATCGACACAGCCCAGCGTTTCAGGGAGAGGGGGGGTGTCAGAGCAGGGCACTGACAAGGTCACCCCAGGCTTTTTCAGCTGCTTCCAGCGGGCACGGCGTATCCGCCGAGCATCAGGGTCTTTCCCGCGGATGGGCCAAGTCCGGCGGCCCCTCCTGCTCTGACTCTCTGCCCTGCCTCAGCCCCTGGCCCTTGTCCGCCCTTTCCAAGGTGCCCCGACTAGCCTCTGGCAGCTCTCCCCGAGTCAGGGACAACTCAGGAAAGGGACTCTGGGCCCGAAGTCCAAGGAATCCAAGGGGCTGGGTGCAAATGACGTGAGGGGGAAAACAAACCGCACTCACCCAAAAGAAACTGGCGCCCTGGTCGGTCTTTTCAACTCCCAGCGGGAGCAGATTTGTTGTGACTAATGCATCAGGCTTTAAATAGTTTCCAGCGGCATACTGATTAGCCCAAGGCACGACGGAGGCAAGTGCAAAGTGTCTCCAAACGCGCAAAGTTTCCAAAAGAAAGGAAAAGGCTGCCGCTCTCAGAAAACAAGCACCTCCTGGCAGAAGCCCACCCAGTGTCAGCCCTGACTAAAGCGGCAAGGCCCGAGGGGCTGCGGCGACCAGGAAACCCCCGGGGAACCAGTCAGATTCCAGGTGAGGGATTTTCGGCTGGACCTTGCCATCCTCCTCCTCACAAACCCTTCGTGACTGTTCCTTGCCCACCATCTACACTTCTCAGCATCACCTTCTACGACCTTTAGGAACTGGTCCTATACTGGGTTGAATGGCGTCTCATCCAAACATCATATCCACTTGGAGCCTCCGAATGTGACCGTATGTGGAAATATGGTCTTTGCAGGCGTAATTAGTTAACATGAGTTCGCCTTTAATTAAGGCGGGCTTTAAATCCAGTGACTGGTGTCCTCATCACAAGGCCGTGTGAAGACACGGAGACACACAGAGAAGAATGCCATGTGAAAACGAGCACAGAGAGCCGAGCGCTGCATCCACACGCCAAGAATCACCAGCAGCTGGGAGAGAGGCAGGAAGCAGATTCTCCCTCAGAGGAAGGAACCTAGAAGAACCTTCCAGAAGGAACTAACCTCACTAATGCCTTGATTTTGGACTCCTAGCCCCCCAAATGCTGAGAGAACACATTTCTATTGTTTGAAGCCTGCTCTGTTGTGGTATATATACATATAAATATTTTATGGCAGCCTTGGAACCGAACACAGCCCCCAATCTACCTGTCTAACCCTGCCCCCATCCAAGTCGCCCTCCTCACACTCCCTGTAGAAGAGGTGGCTGTCTCTATGTCTCTCAAAAATAAATAAACGTTAAAGAAAAAAAAAGTGACAGAGTTCAGGTCTCTCCTTTGCCTTGTTGGCTGCGGCGTGACTTTGCGCAAACCAATTAATTTCTCTTTTTTTCAGCTGTCATATCTATACCGTGACGATAACAGAAGGGTGGTTGCAGGAGTTCGAAGGAGAAAAGGTGCATGTAACAAGAAGGACTATATCAGCCACAGAATTTCTCTAGGGGAAGGCTTTATATTTGCTTGGAAAATTGAGCTAAATCAACCTCCTTGCAGGAGAGTGGCTCCCAAGTGCTAAGATCAAGAAACTGAGGGGCCCTGTTGCCTAACATGATGCATTGGTAGTACACGAGTTGGGTGGTCAGAGTTGGCTCTGGGAAGAATCGAGGAAACGAAAAGGGCCAGTAAGAGAGAGACTGGGGGAGGGAGGCAGCAACACCCCTCCACACCACAATGTGGGTAGGGAGTTTGGTGGGGGGGGCAGGGGAGAGAAACATCTAATGGATATTTCCAGTCCTTTGTGGTGAAGTGTACAATGTAAGCCCATTCCCGCATCTCTTCTAGAACATAGGTGGTGAAGTCTCTACTGGGTACCAATGTCTTTATGATCATGGATTCCTTGGGTTCGAATTTGAAGAGGTACTGAATTTGGAGTCATGGGAGAAAAGTGAGGAGAGCCCACACCGATCCATGAGCAGGAGAACCAAGGACTCGGGGGACATCTGGTTTACCCACACATGCAAGCTGGCAGCATACGGAGGGCACTTTGTGAACGTTATACATAAATGTTTGCTTCAGCCTCGGTCCTCACCTTCCTGACCATAACTTACTCCTGCCTGAGCTTGGAATGACTTTTCCCCTTCCTCTACCACTTCTTTAGCTCTTCAAATCCTAACTATCCTTCGAGGATCACCTTCACCCACCTTCTCAGCTGAAAAGCCACATCTATCTCCTAGCTGTGGGCAGGGCGTATTCCCTTATACCAGGTGCTGTATTCCATCTGGAGTTAGAGTTAAGCAATAAACAAGACAAAGAGTCACCCGGAGGCAGATTAAGGGAAGATGAACTCAGAATGAAGAGAAAGACCCAGGAGGGAGAACGGGGCGGGGAGAGAGTGGGAGGAGGGGACGCTGAAAAGCTCAAATGGCCAACTTCATTCACAGTCGCTGTCTGGGACCAGTGGCAGGGCCAGCAGGGGAAAGGTGATACCTCCAGCAGGCCCTTTTGTTAAGCTGAAACTCAAGCATTTCCCCTGACTCTGGGTGTCACTGGGAGGCGCCGTGAAAACAGCTGCTGTGCTGGCTACTGGCTTCTTGGAAGCCACGTGGCTCTAACCACGTGGACACAAATTACCAAAACTTCCCCCCTGCCAAGCTTTCTCCCCACTCACGCTCAGAGCAAATAAATACATCTACCATGGTCCGAAATGGGCATTAACCTCAAAGGAGGGGCGGGGTGAAATGCTCGGACGTACCCACAAAGGGCTCTGAGAAGGAGCTCTCCATGGGCCCGGAATGAGGAACTAACTCCATTTACCCATTCAGTGGGGGAGAAAGGAGACAATCTGACCTGCTCTCCACCCACCCCTGCCCTCTGCACCTGTCCTGGAGCCCGGGCTACCGAGCTGCTGGGAGCCGGGTATACAGGAACAAAAAAAATACACGTTTGCTGCTCTCGGGAAGGTCCTTGTTCGGGGGTAGACAAACGAGCAGGCAACGACAATGTAGCGTGAGTAGTGCACAGAGAGATCAGCCCACGGGTTAGGACACCCCAGAAATCGCCACCTGGGCTAAGCTGTGCCTTAAAGAGTGAAGAGAAATTAGGTCTACAACTCAACTCCACACACGGGCTGTGAGATGCATCGTCTTTTTAAATATTAAAATGTCAGGAAACGTATGGCCCGGGGCAGCAAGAAGAACCTATGATAAGCAGGCGAAGAAGCCGGGGAAGAGTTATCCAAGTAGAGGGAACAGCATATGCAAAGGTCCAGAGGTCAAGTCATGGTTGCCATAGAGACACCATTCTAGGAAGTATATGTGGAGGGCTCAGGGAAGTAGCTGCTGTAACAACAGCAGAGGCCGGGTAGCTTAAACATCACACACTTATTCCCCTCAGCTCTGGAGGCTGCGTGCCAGCATGGTGGGGTTCTTGGCGAGGGCACTCCTCTTGGTTGATGGATGGCTGTTTTCTCGCTGTACCCTCACATGGTGGACAGCGCAAGCGCGGGTCCCTGCATCTCCTTATAAGGACACTAACGCGAAACATGGGGCTCTACCCTCTCGACCTTCTTTAAACCTCATTATCTCAGAAGGCCTCACTTCCTAAGACATTGGGGATTAAGGCTTCAACACATGAGTTGGGGGAGGGAGGGGAGTGGGGGCACAAACATTCAGTCCATAGATTGAGTTTGCAGTAACTGATATGAATGACTATGAGAATAATCACTGTTTGTCCAAGACACGCCAATGAGAAATTCTAGCCCGGTGTTAACGAGCTAGAGTTGGAAACAGCATACACGCCCAATAGTCAGGGATGGGTGAAACGAATTACCTGCATACAACTAAATACTCTCCAACTAGGAAAAGCGACTGTGTGTACCTTGGGGAGATGTCCACCAGGTATGAAGTTTTTTAAACTGTGAGGTCAGAAAATACATAGATGTGGGGATGCCTGGGTGGCTCAGATGGTTAAGCGTCCGACTTCAGCTCAGGTCAGGATCTCATGGTTCATGGGTTCGAGCCTCACATCAAGCTTGCTGCTGCCAGCCTGTCAGTGCAGAGCCTGGAGCCTGGGATTCTGTGACTCCCTCTCTCTCTGCCCCTCCCCTGCTCACACTCTGTCTCTCTCTGTCTCTCAAAAATAAATAAATGTTAAAAAAAAAAAAAAAGGAAAGAAAGAAAATACATAGACGTTAATCAGTAGGGAAAAAAGACTGAAAAAGAAAAACTAACCAAAATATCCACAACTCTTACCTCAGAGGTATGATTAAAAGTAACTTTTAGCCTTCCTTTTACCCTGTCCATATCTTCCAAATTTTCTACAGTAAACATGTAAGATTTTTGAAATAAGAAAGGAAGGTATGGGGGGGTGTGGGGGGGTGTGTGTGAGAGAGAGAGAGAAAGAGAGGAAGTGAGAGAGAGAGAGAGAATTATGTAACTACTGCCAGGCATGACCCAGGTAATATGAGAAAGAGCATTGGTGGGACCCTGCAAGTCAGAATGGGTGACAAGGCACTCCCCCCAGCGTCCCTGCAGCCACTCCCATCGTGGGCTGTTACCTGAATCCCTTCCCATTCTCTTCTCCAAGGTCATATTCAATCAGCCCCAACCATCCTCCTTAAATAGTCGGTTTCAATGGCAAAGCCACACTGACCTTCTGAGATGGAAATGTAATTAGGTCCCGGAGTCAAAAGTTCCTTTAAAAAATGTTTAATAATCATTTGTCGGCACATCAGCATGGATAGATGCGACTGTTGGCCTAGGTGGGGGGCGGGGAGGGTGGGAAGGTGAAAGAAGGAGTTCCGGGGAAGACAGGGGGTGGATGCAGTCTTCGAAAAGCCAATGAAGTCAGAGAGCCAAGGAGAAGGCGCTTCGCCCCAACAAGGGAATATCTAAGCTAGCAGTCGCCCACCTAAGGCGCATCTAAGAAATGCAGCACGCGGACTAGAGTAAGAGCTGAGACTTAGCACTCTATCCCTCCGAACCTGCCCTGTTCTGCACTCTGAGGCTACAACGTGAGCCCGACACGGTTCTAACTTGCATGGAGCTGACATCCCGCTGCAGAGGCGCCTGTACCAGGAAGACAGGCAGCAACAAGTACTCTGGACATAAACTACAGGACGTGAGTGGAGACGGTTGCACTGCTATTTTATTTTTTTATTTTTCTTCATTTTTAATTTTTTCACGTTGATATATTTTTAGGAGAGACAGAGTATGAGTGGGGGAGGTGGAGAGAGAGAGGGAGACATGGATTCCGAAGCAGGCTCCAGGCTCTGAGCTGTCGGCACAGAGCCCGACGCGGGGCTCGAACTCACTGATCGCAAGATCATGCCCTGAGCTGAAGTCAGATGCTTAACCGACTGAGCCGCCCAGGCGCCCCCAGTGCTGTTTCACACAGGTTGTTCGAGAAAGAGCACAGACAAGCGGGAGGTGAGGGAGCGAGCTCTGTGTTGACCTGTGGAAAGGCATGGAAGACTGTGGAAACAGCGACAGAGGCCCTGAGCTGTGGGTGTGTTCGGAAGACTGAAAAACGGCAACACCTCCTGTGAGGTCTGGGAGACACTCTGGGGGCACCTCCTCCAGCACCCAGGTGTGGTTCCTCAGGACATGGCTATCTCACGGCCAGCCACCGCCCTGTGTCTCAGACCCGAGGAAGCTGCTTTCTGTATACCGTCACCTCCAGCCACAGGGGAAATGAGTCCCTGAAAACCCGGCTCTGTTGGTTGGCAGTACAGGATGACGGCTAAGAGCTCAGGTCTTGACGCCGGACCCGCGGGGGCGTTAAGTCCCAGCTCTCCCTGCTGGGTGCCCCGGAGCAAGCTGCTTAGCTTATATGAAGCCTAGCTTATATACGCCAGTGAATCGTGTCTCCTGGACAGGAGGGCACAGGAGATGGAGAAAAGCCTCCACGCGTAGCATTTGCCAATTTCCGTGGTGTAAATATACCCACTGGGGCCAATTACAGCCAGCGGCGCGAACTCACTGAATACAGGACTAGAAAGGGACACATACCCTTGGCTCTGGAGAGCCAGTACCGGCCAGCTCCACCTCCATGGCACCCCCTGTTTCCTCATCTTTAAAATGGATTTCACCTCATCGAGTAGTTGATAGAATCAGATGAGGTGTAGAGAAAACGCACTCAGCATGATGTGTCGCACACCGTTAACGCTCCCTACTGAGAGCTGAGATTCGTCCTCAGTAAGGGTGTTGGATTCTGGTCTGGCACCGGTACGGAGAAGTGAATCCTCAAAGGAAGGACAGCAGAGGGCGAGTGGGAGCAGGAGGTTAGCTAGAGAAACCGAGTCACGTCAGCTTTGTGGAATTGTACGCTAAATCTGCCCAGCTCAGTTCCCTGTGCCTCCAATGTCCTCAATAGAATCCCTTTGAAGTGCATCAGACTATAATTTTCAGGAGTCAAGAACAAAGCTCCCTGTAGCCTTTGGCTCATTCGGACCGTCGGTAGGAACAAAGTATCTGACACGGCTCCCTCAAAGCCACAGACATGAGGCAGGCCTGCCCGCAGATGACAAATGGCCCTCAAAGTTTCTGTGGACTTGGCACTTTTCTTCATAGAAGTCTCTGGACTAGCCCACAGTTCTTCTCTGGGGGGAACCAGTGAATACCGAGTCTGGATGTATGAGCCCAGCGATCGCTTTCACTGGCTATTATGGCTTGGAACTCACTTTTCCTCCCAAATAAGTAGTTTTCTCCAGCAGCCTGAGAGCTCACAGCTCTTCTCGGTCATGACGAGTAGGTAAACTTAACGGAACGTCCATTTTGGTAATCCCTGCTCTAACATTTTTGGGTCAGGTATTGTTCCCTTAAGGAGCTTAATTCCGACGCCTTGACATCCAGGGGAACGAAAGGCGGAAGTGGGAACGCGTACTTCATTCCGACTGGAGTTAAACTCTGACAGGTAAGCTTAATGACTGCCTGCCTGCAGCTCTCTAATCCAGCAGCTTCTGACAGAAAGAATAAAGTCATAATAACACGGAATGACATTCCGGTCAAACTGGGAGCCGAGTCGCAGCAGCCGGTGACCGTAGTGGCGAAGCCAGACGCTCAGCGTGGCGGGGACAACACTGTGACGGGGGAGCCTCCACCCACTCTCCCATCTCGGTGTCATTATTTTAATGAGGACGCAAGGAGCTCTGGGCCTGTGGAGTCAGGAACCATAAACGCTGCGTTAACTCTGTCTATAAACGATTCTCCACCACAGCCTTTAAGCTTATTAAAAAGAAGCCGAGAAAGGAATCAAGCATTGTCACATGCTCGGCGTGATGTCGCTTCTAAAAATACGAGTCCATCTGAAATTCTAAGAGCCTCTTCAAGGCGGATGGCTACACAATCTGTTGGTAGAATGTGAGTGAGTAAAAAAAGAGACCTCAGAATGGTCCAGAAATGACACTCGCCGAGAGCGTAGAGTCTCTGGGTTCCAAGCCTGTCGTTTGCTAGCCTTGTAGTCTGGCCAAGTCCTGTCCCCTTCTTGGCCTGTCGCACACACCTTGGTCCTTCAGCATCGCGGTCTGCCTTGGAAGCCTGGCCGAGAGACGCCCTCCTCCTCCTCCGAGCCTGCTTCTCCTGGGTCTGCCCCTCTCTGTAGAAGCGGCACTCGCCCTTCCAGAGAGGATGAAAGCCACTGTCCACGAGCGCTTCCCACAGACCCCCGAACTGCGTATTTTACCCGCGTCATCACGTTTCATGCTCACGGCAACGCTCCCTCCTTTCCGGGGTGTTTATCTGCACGTGCCCAGTGCCAGGCACCGTGTCGGACAACGAGCAGACCCACGAGAGCTTGTAGTGTGAGTGTTATTACACCCGGTTTACAGGAGAGGAAACTGAGGCTCGGCAAGGGCTGATTAGTGGGAAGTAGCAGAGATGGGCTCCACACCCAGCCGGAGTTGTTTTGCTCCAGCCGTCCATTTATTTTGATTTTTCCTGCCCCCAGACTCCTTGAAAACGGGGCCTGGGTCTCTTGTGTTGGACTGTCTTTCTTGATCACCAGGGCTGGCTTACCCGAACTCTACAGCCCTTGGCTACCTATGTGTAAAAGGCAGGTAAGTGGGTCCGTCTCACCGTCCCCCTGCGGCCGATGTGAGACCCCAGGGCACACGGGGGCAGTGGGAGGGGCCTCTGAGCAAGTCAGGGGAAGCAAATGTGACTTGGAGGCTCGGTGCGCCGCAGGAAATACAATCTCGCTGGCTCTGCCATTCCGTCGGTCAGCACTGCCCGGGCCCGAGACTCCCTCCTCCACAGCCGCGCCATCCCCACGAAGCCTCCAGAAGGCCCGGACAGAGCCCGCAAGTGCGGCACTCAGCTGCCCATGTGCTCAGGCCTCCTGGGCTGTGCACAACTCCCTAGCACCCAGTCAGTGCGCCCCGGGGCGCTCTCAGGGCTCCATCTGAGCAGAAAGTTCTCGGTTTCCAGATAGGACCGCCGGCTCCTTCCTGCAAGGGAAATCACTGCCCAGAGCAAGTATTACATGAATCGTCTACACCAACTCGGCTTGATTTTGTTTCAAAAAAACACACAGCTTGAAACCAGAGCAACGCCACTGCCTGGAGACAGTCAGGGAGAAGCCAAGGGGGCGGGGAATGGGACAAAAGGTGACTTGCTTTTGTCACAAAATGGTGCAAGCATGGAGGTTCAGCTCTTGCCCCAGGTCCTGTTCACTCCTGGCTACTTAGTGGGTTTGTTTTATTCAGCCCTTTCTTTTTCTTTTTTCTTTTTTTTTTTTATTCAGCCCTTTCTGACTGCCATCCTGGCCGAGAACGGCACAGTCAGTGTGCTAGAAGGTGATTAATCTGAGTCCTCTGTGCTGTGTGACCTCAAACTATGGACTCAACCTCTCTGAGCCTCAAGTCTCAGATCCATAAACTGGGCATAATTATTCCTACCCCAAAGTATTATGGGAAGGTAAAAAAAACATGAGTGGTGACAGCAAGTGTTCCATACAAGGTAGACAGTAATGAGACTAACACGATGGCTTTTTTTTAAAGAGGGGATGACATGATGAGGGCCCAGCCTTACCAAGCTTAACCTGCAGCCCCTCCCAGTCAGGGGTACAGATCGTGGGGGGAATCCCAGAAGCTGGATAGGACTCCCACTGTGCCTAGGGCAACAGGACGGAATGGAAGCAGGAGTCCTAGAAGAGAAACGGCGGGGGGCCTGTGGCAAAGGGGTTAAGTGAATCAGAGGAATGGGGGAATCAGATGAAATACGACTAAAAAGGAAATAAATCCATTTCTAATTTCTCCATCCACAACTCCTTATTAAATCCACCTCCTCTTGATTAATCCTCCTTCCGTGCCCTTCCAGCCTCCGAGCTAACGACAGCCAAACACACTCCATAAATAAAAAGTGCCATCGAGAGGTAATTAACGCTGAGCCATCTAATTCCGAATTTCAAATCACGCTCTACTTACATTAAAATAAGATTGCGGGCATGTGTGACAATCAATTTTCCTCTAGTTTAAAAAAAAAGTACACACACACACTGAAGTTAGTTATTTAGGGAGAGATTTGGGAAACATGGCTGCCGTTGGCTCCCATATGTCACCGAATGTGCGGAGCTTCGCTCGCGCGCCTGTCAGGACGTGGCACTGTCACTGCCTTGTCTTCTGTAAAGTCGCGCCCTTGAGAACGTTCAGGGGACAAAGAGGTATCCTAGCCTCTGGGCTAACCAAGGACAGGAGAGCTGCCGCGCAGGAGGGTGTGAGGCAGGTCAAGGCGGCAGTTACTCCAATTCTCTCTCTTACTAACTCTCCGTTTTGGACAAAACACGTCTCTCTTCTCGGTCTCACTGTCTCCATTTCCTAATCTGTAAAATGGGCGTCATATTGTAAGATAACCGTGCTGATGAGACGCTCTGGAAACGGCAATTTTCTGCTCCTGTCAGTGGCCGTTATCAGCCCTGAGCTGGTCCAGACGGTGCCCAGCGCTCTCTGCGGTGGCCGGCTGTTTTCAAGTGGCCTGAATTCCGTACCTTTCCAGTGTCAAAGCCAGGGTGAAGGAGGAAGACAACCGGTAGGGAAGCAGGTGCTAGAGGGCTAACCTGGGGAACAAGTCCAAGGCTGCGTGATCTGTTAGGCACAGTGCTTCGGGCCCACGATCCTTAAAGAACCCATGGAAATGTTTTGATTTTTTTTGGAATCGGAAGAAAAAAATGAATATAATCCAGCTTGGACTACACTTGTTTTATACCAATGCAGTCATGAAAGAAACTTTTTAATGTCTTTTTTTTTTTTTTAATGGAGGAAGGGTTCCACAAAGGCAGAAGAGCCGAGGGCTCGTGAAAGCCATAATGTGTCCCTGACCAAGACCATCGCTAATGAAGGCAGTGGACTTCCCTTGCTACTATTCCCAGAGCCCGGATTTGTTCCTCCGGGACTGACGGCTGTTCCCAGACACCTGAGACCTCGGGAGACGATGCCAGGAATCCCAGGAGGCACTGCCAACTCCAGGTCAGGGAAGTGAACATTCCTGTCGGCACGGCAGGTTGGAAGGGGAGAAGTGGGGAGTACTCCCGAAGCGGGTAGCGGGGAGTGCTCCTCGGCACCCGTGGAGCCAGGCCTTCTAAACGGGCGTCCAGCTTCGCCGCTGGACTGACTCATCTTCCAGGGGACATACTGCCTCCCCTCACTGCTGGGGGGAGTATAACCCGGTACACATCTTCCGGAGAGCCATTTGGCGGGATTTAGCAACATCTGCGAAGTATGTACTTTGACCCGACAATCCTGCCTCCAGGAATCCATCTCACAGTCTTTCCTGGGCAACGGTGCGAAGATAAAGGCGTAATGAACGGGACGTTCATGGTGGCAAAAACCCAGGACGGCCACAGTGTCCCCCAGGAGGGCAACAGCCGACCAACGGTGTATAGTCAAGAGCCGTACAAGAGACCGTAATACAGAAGCTAAAAAGAAGACACTTGATCTCTGTGTCGAGAGACAGTGAGGAGGGAAAAAGACCTCTGTAGGATGTGAATATGGAGAGATTCCAAGCGAGGGAGGAAAGACGTATTCCAATATGCTTGCTTTTGTACAAAAATTTCTGGAATGATGAGCAAGTAACTATTCACGGAGGTGATGGCTTAGGGGAGTGAGGGTGAGGTTGGCTGGCACGGCCAGGCCTTGCCAGGGTGAGGCTGGCAGAGATGCGTTGTTGTTGTTGTTGTTTTTAACATTTATTTCTTTTTGAGAGAAAGAGGAGACAGAGACAGAGAGCATGGGCGGGGAGGGGCAGAAAGGGAGGGAGACACAGATTCTGAAGCAGGCTCCGGGCTCCAAGCTGTCAGCCCAGAGCCCAGCGCAGGGCTCGAACTCGCAAACTGTGAGGTGGTGACCTGAGCGGAAGTCGGACGCCGAGCCGACTGAGCCGCCCGGGCGCCCCAGCAGAGATGCATCTCGAGGGATCTCTGGCCAAGTGTGTTACTGGGATCCTCTCAGTGTCTTGCATTCTTAGATGGCATAAAGACAAGCAAGGAAAAAGTCTGAGCTGAAAACCAACTCCCACTTCCCTCACTGAATGGCAATCCCTGGCGGCCTCAGTTTCTTCATCTGTAATAGGGGAACAGTTAACCTCACCCTTAAAGCACGGCTAGGAGGAAGAAATGAGACAGTATCTAAATATTCAGCACAATGTCTAGCACATATTAGGTACTCAGTAAACACCAAGCACCTCCAAAGCCAGTGGAAGGGAGGGGCTGCTGCGTGCAGGGGAGCGCATCACAAAGGGAAGAGGACCCTTAGGGTCTGAGGACGGGGATGGAACCCAGCCTGACCTAAGCCCTTCATGGCTAGTGGGCCAAACAGACACTCCAGGCTTCCTGGGCTGGCTCAGTCCAGACAGCTGCCATAGCGGGACAGGGAGAAGCCTCTGGGATGACTGTCTGACCCGGGGCCCTTTGTCCGTCAGCAGGAAGGGATGAGCTAGGACTTCATGACCAGGTCCAGATCCCGTTGCATTCCCGGGGATGGCGGAGCTGCCCGGGGCTGAGTCCAGCCCTTCCCTAGGGCCTCATCTTGGACGGCTGTGTCATGTCCCTCACTCAGACTCAGTTTTGTCCTTGGGGGAAACCCAGGCACAAGCTCCACGCCCAGAGCCGAGAACTGCAGGCACTACGCATTCCCCACCTGAATGCCTTTGGGTAAGGAGGCCGCACGCAAGGCCCAGCAGGAGACAGGGCCTGGGGCACACGGCCAGACCTGAAGACCTCAGCGTGTCTCTCACCCTGAAGATACGCTGGACCGGCAAAGAGGGAGAACCCACATCCTGTCCTGTTCCTGCCTCCCCGCTGGGCTTAGGTGGCCCGTGGTCCCTCCCAACAGGGTCAGGGGAGATGCCGGGCCCAATGCCTGGTTCACAAGTTCAGGAGCAGCGAGACGGATATCGTTTTGTAGCTGCGACCTTGTAACCTCTACCTCTCCCACCGCTCCCACTGGCAAAGTCTTTAAAGTTCAGAGAGTCCCTCACAGGAGCCTCACGATGGCCTTGTGTGTGGGTGTGGATTTGTATTATGTGTCAGATAAGAAACGGGCTCCTCAAAGTTCAGTCGCTTGTCTGAAATCCCAGTTAGGGGAGTGGAATCTGAACCGAGGTCACGCGACCCCTCCCACGGTGCTCCTTCTCCTAAGCCTCGCTGTTTGGCCCTCTGGATCTCAGCTCCGTCCTCCGGGCTGTGAGCAGGCTGAATTAGGGCCTGACTTCCCGGGATGTCACAAGCTCAGTCAGTCGCCTTGGACGATGTTGTGGAAGTCCCTATGCATGTGTTGCCACAAATCGCCACCAGGTGGCAATAGCGGCCCCGGCTTCCCAGGGCAGTCACCAGGGTGGAGGCGAACATGGGGTTTGTCTGCCGCCCACAAGGTTCAGTGCTCCAGAGCTACAGCGTCTACTCCACACAGGGATGCCTCCGGACAAAAGCAGGGGCGGCTTCTTGATTCCCTGCCTGTCTGGCACCAAGGCCCAAGGATGGCTGCTCTATCAAGAGACACGCAGGGCCAGGCCTCAGGGCAGGGGGAACCTGGCACCAGTGTCCCATCTGTCGGCACAGGCACCCCGCCGAGCCAGGCTGCATCAACTGTCAGCCGTCACGCCCCACCTGGCGCATCTCACGTGGAGGCTGCACGCAGTCCATGAACCCTCGCTCAAACCACACCCACGCTCCTATGTGCCAGACCCCATGTCAAGTGCCTTGCACCTACCTCCTTCACTTCTCACAAGAAACCTATGAGGCAGGTACTGTTATGACCCACGTTTTACAGATGGGGAACAGAGGCTCAAAGACGGTAAGTAACCGGCCCGGAGTCATCTGAGGTAGGAAGCGGCAGGTACAAATTTGACCCTATGTCCGCATGGCTCCTGAGCTCATGCTCTTCCAAAAGAGTTTGGTTGGGCGGGACAATAAGGGGCTTGGGAGGGGTAAGGGGAGACTGTGCCATGCAGGGAGGGGGCTTGATCCCCAGCTTCGAAAACGGTGCCCTCAGCATCTAAACCTCTCTTGCTCTCTTGCCACAGCCTGCCATCCCTTGTACCAGCTCGGCAGGCTGCTGTTGGAAACAGCACGGGGCCGAGGTTAGGAAGCACGGGCTCTGGGCCACACTGCCTGGGTTACTGGCTGGGTGACCCTGATCATGACCCTGAGCCCTTCGCATCAGCTTCCTAATCTGCAAACGTGATAATGATAGTAACAGCGTCCACCCCCGTAGGCTTGTTGTCAGGTTCAAAGGAGATGAGATATGTAACCTGCTCTTAACGTGCCCTGGATAGAAGTAAGTGCTCAGGAAACACTCGCTCCTGTGAACGACTGGTCTAGCAAAGCAAGTACTGTCTGTGGTTTGCTTCTCCGGTCATGCTCCTCCCTCCCCCCCACATCTTCCAGAACATCAGTGACCCTCCTTCCCCAAACACCACCATGTTTACCGACCTCGGTGCCTCTGTCCATCAAGTTCTCTGTACCTGGAATGCCACTTACCTGACTTCTTTTGAACAAACCCCTCCAAACTTCAAGGCTGGGCACAAATTAGTACAGTCTGCCTTTAATTCGTTTTTTATGAATGAGTTTTATTGTCCCCAGATGCACGCAGGCGTCACGCCCAGAATTTCACACGGGTCTCTGGTCACAGGAGGGGCTCCCAAAAGTGCACGGTGCAAATAACACCTTGCCAGGGGCTGCAAGGCTGCAGGGCCTGCCTGCTTGGAGAATAAATGTGGGAGAACTTTCTTTTGCCTCTCGAAGGACAGGATAAAGCATCTCCCTCTCCATTGTCCCCTTCAGATATACTATGAACTTTGAATTCATGAAAGCTGAACTTTGAGCATAAAAGCAAAACCTAAGACTCTAGAAGTTCCTCCACCCTCTTTTTTTTTTTTTTAAGTTGATGTATTTATTGAGAGAAAGAGAGAGGGGGGAGGGGGAGGGAGACAATGGGGGAGGGTAGGGGCAGAGAGAGAATCCCAAGCAGGCTCCATGCTGTCAGGGCAGAGCCCAACCCAGGGGCTCCATCCCATGAACCGTGAGATCATGATCTGAGCTGAAATCAAGAGTCAGCCGCTTAACTGACCGAGCCGCCCAGGCACCTCAGATTTTGTGAATGTTTCTAAGAACACTGTTCTGGTGTTAGCTGTGTGTTCTCCCCAGCTATTGCCTCTTCTCCCGACAGGTACCAGTGTGTGGCCCAGGGCACGGAACCTAAGTGGCCAAGCTCTGAGGGGGTTCTGGGCTCCAGCGTACAGCTCTGCACTTAGGCAGTTAGACATTACAGCAGCCGGAGCCTTCCACCTGCAGTGGTTAAAACGGCTTCAAAGAACTGTCACGAAGCCCACGCACTAAAATCTATGTGACCTCCGCTACGGAGAAGAGACTCATCGCAGGGGCCAGGAATCCCCTCCCTGGGGTCCCCTAACAAACAAGCCCCATCTGCCAACTTCACCCACCATACCAAGAGGCAGGATATCAGGTTTCGGTGTCTATGTTAGCCGTGAGCACCTTCTCCCCACTTGAAAACTCACCCGCAAGGTCCCCGTTAGGAAAAGCCACCATCCACTTATCATGGTCTCCATGCTTTCTCCAGAACCAAGCAGATGGAGTTGTCTTTTCGTCTCCTGGATGGGCCTCTCCCACATCTGTCACCCACATTTAAGATCTACATCTCCGAAACTGGAAATCCAGCCCGGACGAGGCTGACAGGCTCCGGATGGCTCTTCAGTAGACGAACATCTAGAGGGGCCCCTGTTCTCTGCCTGGCCCTGGACCGCACGGGAAGGAAAGCATAACTGATACCCAAACCTTTTTTAGCCTTTTTATCCCCCATGAAGTTCTGTGTTATCCATTCCCACCTTCCCAGACATCAGGGTACATCGAACAGTAGTTTACCTTTTCTTCATGGCCCCAAAAGCATCAAAATTATCATTAATCGCTCCACGGATTGCTAAGACTGTGGATTTTGGGGTCCCCTCTTCCTTTGCTGTCAAGTTGGGGGCGGTGTCACTGTGCACCATCGACTGGGCCGGCAGAGCACCTGCTTACCTCAGCCGTCCTAAGCGGCGGCTTTGGGTCTGCTTAGGGCTGAGAAATCAGGTTACGACTAGTAATTGCCACCGCTCACTGGGCATTCCATGCGGTCAGCCTTCTTGCTAAGTGCTTTCTCTCTGCAAGCAATTTCGCTGGACCCTCCCAAGCACGCTGCATGGTAGAAATTCTTATCCCCGTTTTTCAGATGAGAAAACTAAGTGTAGAGTTTAAGCATCTTGCATAGGAAGGAACAAAAGGGTTCTCGAATCCAGCCTCTGACTCCAAAGTCTGTGATCATAACATACCACCTTTCACCATGTGACCCTGCTTCGAATTATCTACCGGATAGCGGGCCCCTTTCCTCTCTTCTTTCTCTCCCCTCCTCCTTGAAATAATATGATTCACCAGGCTGTAAGGCCCATGAAAGCATGAATTCTGTCCTTCTTCTTCATCCTGTACTGCCCTCTCCCTCCCAACACCGGACTTGCCTCTGCGCTCACTGTTGCCCTTAAAATCAGGCTCTGGATTGCCTTCCTAGAAATTTTCAGTCTCCTTCCAGCGGCTGGGGGTGGGCTAGGGTGCCCCAACTCTGACCTGGAATCACGGGGGCCCTGTCCCCAGGTCTCCCTTCAGGACCTCCTCTGAACACCCGCCTGCTCAGGGTGTCAAGCAGATGCCCCAAGGAGCCCTGGCAATTACCCCAGTGGTGTTGTCTTGGGCTCCACGGCTGGGCCTCTCAACTCCAGAAGAGCAAGAGTGCGTTCCTCCTGGCTGGGACTAAGGTTCCTTCGTGCGACTGTGCAAGGTCAGCCCATCAAAACGGTGCTGGCACAATGAGTTTCGGAGAGAAGCTTTTCTCACATGGATAGGAATCCCTCAGATGTACTCGTTGGGGGCCCTAAATATCCCAGGAAAGCTGTGTCTGTGCTATCCCCAAAGGAAGACCACACCAACATATTTATCGATGAAATCTGATTACAATGAGCACGAAGGAAAACTGTAGCCAACCTCCAGAAGAGCAGAGTTGGGGGAGAAGAGGTCCTGTGAGTCTGGGCTTTGGAGGGGACAGATGCGAGTTCGAATCCCAGCTCTGCCATTTGCCAGCTGAGCGACACTGGGCAAGTTCCATCCCACCTTCCGGTGGAGTCAAGTGAAAGCATTTTGGTGTAGGACCTTTTCAATAGGTTTTTGAAAATTTTTTCATTTTATTATTTTATTCTATTCTATTCTATTCTATTCTATTCTATTCTATTCTATTCTATTCTATTTTAGAGAGACAGAGTGCGTGAGAGCAGGGGAGGGGCAGAAGGAGAGACCCTCAAGCAGGATCCGTGCTGGGTGAAGAGTGTGACTCGGGGCTCGATCCCCCGGCCCTGGGATCATGACCTGAGTCGAAATCAAGAGTAGGACATCCGAGCCAATGAAGCCACCTAGACAGCCCTGTGGTAGTTTTTCCGGCAGTCCTAAACCTCTGCAAATTACAGTCGACTCTTGAACAAACATGGGTTTGAACTGTGTGAGTCCACTTACATGTGGCCTTTTTCTGGTAAATACTGTAAATATATTTTCTCTTATGATTTTCTTAACATTTTCTTTCATCTGGCTGACTTCAAGCATACAGTGTATAGTGCATAGAACATACAAAGCATGTGCTAATCAACTATTTAGGTAATTGACAAGGCTTCTGGTCAGCAGTAGACTATTAGTAAAGTTTTGGGGGAGTCATAGTTATACCTGGGTTTTCAACTGTTCAGAGGGTGGGCACTCCTGAACCCCACGTTGTTCACAGATTTTGTGATCCAACTCCAGGTGCTGGAAAGGCAGGCTGGCGATGTGATTATGAGTGTGGACACCTGGTCCAAACCCCAGTTCTGCCACCAGTTAGTTCTCTGATCCTAAGCAAGTAACTTACACAGAGTAACTCTCAGTTATCCCTTCTGTGAAATGGATATAATTATAATTTCCCTAGAAGCTTATTATGGACAAGACAAGAGACTCTTTTTGTAAAAAATCAGCCCATGGAAGGCTTTCAACAAATTATGGTTACTGGGGGCGCCTGGGTGGCTCAGTCGGTGGAGCGTCCGACTTCAGCTCAGGTCATGATCTCGCGGTCCATGAGTTCGAGCCCCGTGTCGGGCTCTGTGCTGACAGCTCAGAGCCTGGGGTCGGCTTCAGATTCTGTGTCTCCCTCTCCCTCTGCCCCTCCCCCACTCATGCTTTGTCTCTCTCTGTCTCAAAAAGAAATAAACATTTTTTAAAAATTAAAAAAAAAAACAAATTATGGTTATTGGGGGCGCCTGGGTGGCTCGGTTGGTTAGGCGCCCTACTCTTAGTTTCTGCTCAGGTCCTGATCTCACGGTTCATGGGTTCGAGCCCTGCGTCAGGTTCTGTACTGGCTGTGTGGAGCCTGCTTGGAATTCTCTGTCTCTCCCTCTCTTTCTGCCCCTCCCCTCCTCACTTGCTCTCTCGCTCTTAGAATAAATAAATAAACATTAAAAAAACCCCACAAATTATGGTTATTGAATTTGAAACTGACCTTGAAATCAATCAAGATTTTGTGTAGCACATACCTCGCACAGTTAGTTGGCTAGGTGCCCCAAGAGATCCGAGCCTAAAGAGCAGATACTCCCTGAAAAGGATTAGAATATTTCCCTGCGTATTTAATGCCGATGAGTGTTCTCTGCGAAGCTCAGTGAAGGTTTTGCTCTTGTCTTTTTACCTTCCACTTCGGCAAAGCTCCAGGGCCCAGCAAGGCCGAAGGTCCTCCTAATTGTACCCTGTGTCCACCGGTCCCGGAGCCCAACGGGAGGTGGCCTGGAAGGCAGACTGACAGTGAGCAGCTCCAGTTCTCCTAAAAGGAAGCTATTTTTAACCCTAGCAGCAGTGCAAACGGCATATATTAACATAATCTCAACCTCACCAACTACTTGCAGTGTTTCATTTTTTAAAAACAGGCTTCATGATCAAAAGCCGGGCCCAGTTTGTGTCTGAAGCTGGTTGATATAAAGAGACAGAGATACGTGGTCACCGCTGCACTGTACAAATAGACAACATGTTTTGAAATGGCACCTCCCCTCCCCCCATGGACCTCTCTCTGTCCCCCGAGCTGCCTTGGGCCAAAGTCTCTTCGGAAAGACACTGGGTTCCTGAAGGCTGATGCTGGTAGCTGGACAGGTGCTGGCAGGTCGGGCCGATGTTGCCCCCAAGCTGGGCAGACAGCAGCACGCGGGCAGGTGGCACCCCTGCGCTCAAGCTCCCCACCCCCACCCCCACCCCCACGATGTCAGTCTCCCAGCCTCCATTTGTTCTTCCATCCGCGCAGGTTATTTTTACCACGGGGGAAAAAAAGTGATGCTATTTCTCTGCATCTTACCCTGAAACAACTCACACCAGCTCCCTCGAAAAAGCACCCGACAGATGGCTCTGGTCCCCTGTGCTCAGAGAAACGGCAAACCTCCCGGGCTGTTGGCAGGTTATTAAAATTTCATGCATCACGCAGAAGTAAGGGCTTGAAACTCCTTTGCCTAGAATGGCAGGGAGGTTAGGAGCTTGGCCGGGCCTCTGCTTTGGGCTGCACCACTTCAAACACGTGCCAGTGACCTAGCCTTGCTGTGCCTCTGTTTCCTCCCGTGTAAAATTAGAGTAATAACAACATTTATTTTACGGAACGGTCGCGAGGATTAAATGAATCAATCCAGTGCCTGGCACGTAGTTGGTGCTCTAGAAGTAACGGCTAGAACAAATATTACCTCTGATGTCAACCTTTGTGGGGCTGCAAAGGAATTCTACAAGGCCCCATCTAGGATTGCAGGGGTGAGGGCTGCTCCCGGAGCAATATTAAACCCCAGAAGCCCGTGTATCTAGCAGAGAGAGCCAGGGAGGGCGGAGAGGGGCCCGGGCTGAGCTCACTGCCAGCCAGCAACCAGTAGCACTGAGCTGCCAGGTACCAGGCTTAGTCACGATGCCCGTGGAGAAGGCTTGGGTCTCCCAGGGGGGTTCAGAGTGGGAGCAGGGCAGCAAGCTCCGCTTACATTTAGTAAACGCCTACTGCATGCAGGTCTTTGAATTAGCACACTCCCGGACTTCTCTATTTGGTCCCCTCAACACTACGAGGGAGGTAATATCATTACCCCCATTTTGCAAATGAGAAAACTAGGATCACACAGTAAGTACCCACGAGGCCAGGTCCCAAGTCTGGCCCAGCCGACTGGAGAGCCCGCGCTTATAACACACACCGCCGAGGTGGGACCAGAGGGCCAAGGGCTGCTTTCCACACCTGCCAGAGAGGAGGATCGCGGGCCTGACCCCGCCCTTCACGGCAGATCTGGCTGAGTGTGTGATTTATGACTTTACTGGGTATCTGGGTCCAAGGCCTCTGGATTCCAGGCGCTGCCTGTGTGACGCACGAGCAGAGACTCCAACTCTTACTATACATTTTCTAGGGGGGTTGGGGAAGGCGTAAATCTCTCCTGACCCTGCCCGGCTCCCATCTCCACCCCCCCAAGCCGAACTTCTGACAGACTGCTAAAATGCCAATGCGTTAGGACGCCTGGGTGGCTTAGGTCGTTAAGTGTCCGGCTCTTGACTTCAGCTCGGGTCATGATCTCCTGGTTTGTGGGTTCAAGCCTCAGGTCTGCCTCTGCGCTGACAGCAAGGAGCCTGCTTGGGATTCTCTCCCTCTCTTCCTCTCTCTGCTCCTCCCCCACTCATGGGCTCTGTCTCTTTCTCTCTTCCTCTCTCTAAATAAATAAATATATATCAAAAAACAAAAATGCCCGTGTGTGACCTGGAAGGAGGGATACTTAGTAACCCAGCACCGGCCAGAAATGCTTGGGCAGGAGTTGTTTTGCGTCAGACTGAGGGTGAGTAGCAAGGACGGGGAAGAAGTTCAAGACGAAGAGACCCAAGGCAGTCATGTTTTGAGGCAGCACGCCCTAACGGAGGGCACTGGCCGGTACAAGTCTCGAAACTGACCCATCGGGGTCCCCTCCTCCCAAGCCACCGTCCCCGTACTGAAGCTTCTGAGCTTACTCATGGTGAGGTGTCTGTGTCTGGCACTGCTTCATCAGAGTCTTCCTTTCAACGATCACATTTCGGAAATTGCTACTTTGCCTCTGCTGGCCAGGTGGTAACTTCACCAATAACTACCGCCGGGACTGGCTCCTATAAAAGCCAGAGCTTACAGTCGGAGTCATCGAAAGGCCTCTCCACTTTCTCCCTTCCTCAACTCAAGGCACCAAGTCCTGTGTTCATTCTTCCTTCGATGGCTTAGATCTACTTCTTCCTCTTCCGCCTCAATCCCCACCCCTACTCCCGGCCTTTATTGCTCGCGGGGCCCCAGTTGCCCCATCTGTAAAACGGGGCTAAGAACAGATCCTTCCTCATAAGAAGGTTGCAACCGTTAAACCAGTTAATAGCTGTAAAATTCTTAGAATGGTACCTAGCACACAGTAAGTCCTCCACCCACGTTGGCCATCACCACCATCATCGATAGTAGTCCCAAGGTTCGCGACCATCCCCGGTCAGGCCTCCGGTCTCCATTCTTCGCAGTGTCCCAAGGTGAATCCCTTACACGGTATTTTCAGCCTGCCTCCCCTTATTCCGAATCCCGTCACGGTGCCCTGACTGTCTCCAAGGCCCTCATCCTCCAGCCTCCAGCCTGCCCCGCGCCACCGCCTTCCCTGACGCGCCCAGACAGAGCCAGTCTCCTAACACCTTCCCTCACTGCGCGACGCTTCCTGTCCTCAGAAGGGGTGCCTGGGTGGCTCCGTCGGTTAAGCGTCTGGCTCTTGGTTTCGGCTCAGGTCATGATCTCATGGTTTGGGGATCAAGTCCCCCATCTGGCTGGGCGCTGACAGCACAGAGCCTGCCTGGGATTCTCTCTCTCTCTCCTCTCTCTCTCTGCCCCTCCCTGCCCAGTCGCTCTCGCTCTCGCTCTCAAAATATATACATACGCTTAAAAAAGAAAGCCTCTTCTCCTCCTTCCATGTATCCAAAATCCTTCGTCCTCTTTAAGAAAATAAGTGAGGTCAGAACACAGCTCTGGTCCCCTCTCCCCCCTTTTCTGTTCTGAACTTGCGTTGCACCAGCGCCAGGGGGCTTAATGCCCTGCTCTGTGGTAGGCGAGGCCCCTTGTGTCCTTAGCTGAAACCTCGAAGGGGAGCTAGGCACATGGGCGGTAGCACGGCAGGGACTCCGGGGCCACTCCGGAGCTCAAACGCTGGTGCTCCCATTTATGGCCACTGAATTAGATCAGCCCAGCCAGCCTCCCCAGCTCATGTGACTCGTCTGCAAAGTGGATCTAACGCCTGGCCCCCGAGGGCTGTCGGCGCACCTAGCCCGATGCCGCGGAAGAAGCCGCACCACGGCGCTGCACACGGCGAGTGCCCGGTGAAGGTCAGCTCCCTTCTCCTTCCCTTCAATGCACCATCACCAGCAATAACAGGGTGCCGATCATCATTCTATTCGTCCCCAGAGCACGGCCTAAAGGAGCAATCGAATCCCCCCGCTCCCCCAGGAGGGGGACATGGTTGGTGGAAGTTGGCTTCCCGTGAGAGGCCCACCTCCAGCCTCTCCCCAGAAATGCCCCGTCTTTTTAAAGCTGCCTTTGGGTTCGAGACCATGAAACTAGCGTCCATGCCAACAGCATAACTGTGCGGGCACCGGTTAACGAAAAGGTTTGAGAGGGTAATAAAAACGCCCACAGCTCAGACTTCAAGCCCAGCAAAGGAAGAGTGGATGCGCGAGGCGGGTAAATCCTCAGACCCCTACAGGATGCTCCTTCTCCCCGCCTCCAGGAGGCTGGGCAGCAGACGGCTGAACACAAACCGGCATGCCGAGGTCTCCCGGAGACACCCGGCTATCTGGACCAGACCGCCACCAGGCAGGGAGGGCCTGATAGCGGCCAGACCCCGGAGCAGCCTCCGGCTGAAAGCTCGAAGCAGAGTCCCCTGAAGACTAGCTGAGCAAAGGCCTCCTGACGAGCCTGGGGTTTACGCTCCCACCGCCACTCCTGCTGACTCTGCCTCTTTGGGCTGGTTACCTAACCTCTCTGAGCTTCGTTCTCCACCTGACAATGACTGCCTCGCAAGGCTGTCATGATAAATAAGACCCTTTTAATAGCTGCCTGCTTCTGGGGCATTTGCTATACGCCAGGGTCCATGCTAAGGCTCCATTTTACAGATGAGGAAACTAAGGCACGGAGAGGGTAAGTACTTGCTGAGGTCACAGAGGAGAGACGGGGTCGGAATCCAGGCCCGTTTGAATCCCCAGCCCGTGCTCTTAATCAGTGTGCTCTGCCAACAGCAAAACAGCATATAAACTTCCGTTATCACTGTTACTCACCTGAGGGAGAAGGAAGATTCTAATGTCCCGGGATGTAAGTAGAGGCAGAGAACTAGCGTCCTGAGGAGGGGGGTGAGGAGGTGCATGGAGCAGGCACCAGGGCCCACGCATTCCTGCCCGCCCCCCGTACTTCTCCTCTCCTTCGACGCCTACCCCTGCTCCCCAGCACACACACGCATCCCATTTAGAACCCTACCTTGTGGGTAGTACAATTCACACTCATCATTACGCTTGGGCCCTCACACTGGTCCCTAGAGGGAAGGCATATTGTTTCCACTCTACAGATGAGGCAAACTGAGGCTCAGAGGTTGACCGATGTGCCCAGGACCACACAGCTGGTCGGCCTTGTGACATGGCCCGGGATATCAGCTTGGATCCTCTGCCCCCAAGGCCCAATTCTCTTGGTTAATCCGGCCCTGCAGGTGTGGGCGAGACGTCCTCCCGGGATGTCAAAGCCCCTCTGTGACTCGCTCCACGCACCCGCGATATCTATGGTTTGCTGCATCATGGCTGCTCTTTTGTTCACGGCTGTCTCCCCTACTGGCCCGGGAGCTCCTCTGAGGGCAGAGACCATGTCTGGCTCATCCACCATTACATCGGCAGCGTTCAGCCAGTGTGAAATCAGGTGCTTGAGACAGAGTCATCAACTGGAAGTGTACCCCGAAGTGTCCCTTCTCGTCGTGGGAGTTGGGGGAGAGAGATGCTCCCGGAAGTGGCGGTGAGTAACAACCACAGGACAATGGCTGTCTTGAAAGGGGCTGCATTTCATGTTTGGGAGGTAGGAGGTGGACGGCGGGGCCAAGAGAGGCTTCCTCTCCCCATGCCCAACTTGGTGGCATCCCAGAAAGCCTAGCTGAGTGCTCGGGACCCCACATATTGTGCCCATACGGCCCCCTTGGCTCAGCTTGTCAGATTCAGCAGCTGAAAAGAGAGGGTACCCAGTTAAATTGGAATTTCAGATAACCAATAGTTGTTTGCTTTTTTAGAAAAAATAGTCTTAATTCTTTTAAAGTTTCTTCATGTATTTTTGAGAGAGAGAGGGAGACAGAGGATCTGAAGCAGGCTCTGTGCTGACAGCAGAGAGCCTGATCTGGGGCTCGAACCGAGAAACTGTGAGATCATGACCCGAGTCAAAGTCAGATGCTTATCCCACTGAGCTACCCAGGCACCCCAACAACCAGTAGTTCTTTAGTTTAGGTGTGTCCCATGACGTAACAAATGGGCCCATATCTTGGGCCCGTATTGTTCATTAATATTTGTTACATACGTAAAACATTATTTATCTGAAATTCAGATTTAACTGCATTTTATCTAGCAACCCCAGCTGTGGGCGCCCTAAGTGGCAGGGAGGGGGGTTAGTTCTCCAAAGGGGCTGAGAACGGTGCTCCTGAGAACCAAAGGGACCCTGGAGAGGGCCAACCACAGTCCCCAGGGTCTAAGGAGCAGG
Source organism: Paguma larvata (assembly GCA_030068075.1). Lineage (NCBI taxonomy): Eukaryota > Metazoa > Chordata > Mammalia > Carnivora > Viverridae > Paguma > Paguma larvata. Next base: position 72,751,229 of record CM057831.1, on the reverse strand, counting down.
GCCCAGCCCAGAGAGAGAGGAGCAGGGAAAAGGCCGAGGGCCGGCCGTGGCCTCGGGGCTGGGGTCCGCGTGGCCTTCCTGGCATGGGGAGGAATGTGGGGCCCGCCCCAGCTGCTCCCCATTAAGCAGAGTTGGCATTTCAGAGCACGTCAGAGGCGCTGGCTCCCGGCCCTGGAAGTCAGCATCTGGTCTCTGAGCCAGCGCTGCCTGCCCAGCCTCAGCCCTCTCACCTCAGCGGACCCTGACTGAGGGCCCCAACGGGCCCATTGTCACCCTGCCCGGCCTCAATGGGGCCATTCAGGGGCTTCGCCGCAGGCCCCTCTGGAGGGCGCTTCCTCCTCCCCCGTCCAGAGTGCCCTTGGCCACAGCCTCCGCCTGTGTGGGTGGGGGGTCTGGCTGCGGCGAGAGCAGCCGGCAGCCAGGGCGACACTACTGAAGGCTGGATTGTTGACGGAGGGCACGGAAACGCCCCCCGAGTCACGGGACTCGAGGGCGCTCTGCCCACACTGTGCCCCTCGCCCCACCAGAGGTGGCCTCGGAGTGGCCGGCACCTGAGGACAGAGCGGCGACGCCTCCCCTCCGTTCGCCGAGAAGCCGAGGAGATTCGCTGGGGCCAGAGAGAGAAAGCTCAGGCCCCAGGCTTTACCAAATCCTAGCTGTGCGGATTAGGCCAGCTGCTGCCCCTCTCTGGGCCTTTCTTTCTCCATCTGTACAAGGAGACCAATGATGCCTACCTCCTAAGGTGGAGCTGGAAAGAGATCAATCACGCGAGCCTGGCACGTAGCACTGAATAGACGCCCCCTTCCCTCTAGCCCTTCCCGACCCACTCGAGACCCCAGGAAAGGTGCTCTCCTGTGACCGGCAGACCCGGGTCGCTAGCTGCGGCCCCCCTCAGCTCACACGGCCCATCGGGAGCACTGGCATTCAAATCCACAGCTCCTCCTCCTGTCCCTGGGGCTCCTTCTGCCGCCCCACTCCTGCGCCCTGAGTACCTCGCATCTGCTTTGCGCGCCTGGATCTCCCACCCCGGGGCGCTCGGCAGCCCTGGTTTCCGGATGAACACACAGAGCAAGGGATGCTGAACTCTATGGGCACTGTCGGGCAACTTAAAGGCAGCCGGCGAGGCCTGGGGCCTTCGACAGAGGACAAAGGGACACACACTCTGGGCTCATTACCCCTCACCGGGTGCCCTGGCTCACGCTTCCTGGCGGCCGACATCCCAGCATGCTGCCCACCCTCTATGGCGGCGCCGGCCGCTGGCAGCAGGGAGAAGAGCCAGGGCTCCCCGTTTCCCAGAGCCCCCTGCCATCTGCGCACCGCACCGAATCCAAACTCCGCTGCCCCGCTGTCTCTAGGTCCTGGATGCAGGCGTTCAAACCTCACCATCCCCCGCTTTATCTAGGACCCCGATCTTGCCTGCCCGACCCACCCCAGCTCCCCCTTCTTTTAATCAACCAATCTGATCTTTTACTCTGGACCAGTCTTCGTCGGGGAGGGGGGCCACAGACCAAAATACAAACTCCCGGGCCCCACCCAGATCTGCAAACTCAGAGGCTCTGAGGCCGGGGGCCCGGAGTTCTGCCCGTTCCACAAGCACCCGGGCAAGGCCGACGCACACGGAAGTTTGAGGAGCACAGGGGGCCACTCTTTGCACACTCCCTTTCCTGTCCATAACTAGCACAAAGAATGCGTTCACTGGTTTCCTTACTGCCCAACGACACTGACATAACTGAGCTCTGCCGTCTCCTTTCTCGATGGCATTCTGCCTTGGACTTACTTGAGAGGTTTCTATCCACATATTACGGTACGGCAAACACACACACACACACACACACACACACACACACACACACCCGAGATCTAACATTTATGGGGAACTCATCACTTGCCAGGGCCTTGCCACATGCTTCGTGTACTTTGTGGCATGTCACGCTCCGAGCGGCCCTGCGAGGTCACTCCTCTCATGTCCCTAGAGCAGAGGAGGAGGCAGGGGCAAATTCAGCAGCCCACCTAAGGTGGAGTCCTATGTGGAGAGAGCCGGAATCCAAACCCGGGTCTGTGTGGCCGTGCCCGCTTGCTCTTACCCGCTTCGTTATCCTGCCTTCTCTGGGGAAGCTGGTCTCCAATCTTAGAAATCTCAGCCCGAAGCGTACCTTGGAGTCTGCAGCAGAACCCTAGGTGATACAGATACCGAAGCGTCCCCCAGGCCTGCATCTGTAAGGGGACGTCTGGACATGTGTGCTATCTCCATAACTCCACGTGCTCCTGGCAAGGAACCAATGGCCATGTGCCTGGCTCGCGCGGCTTGTTAAAGAAGGGTCTAGAAAGAGAACTCCGGCGTCTTGACTCCAAGAACAGTGCTCTTCCGGCCTCCCCACACCGCCTCACTGCTATGGTGCTGCCGGGGGTCAGAACGGGTTTCCTACGGCCTCTCCAGGAGCATCTGAATGCCCACGGGCACGCGTGCCTGTGCACACGCTCACACATACACGTGTGCACACACACACGCAGAGTTGCATATATGCACACACACACACACACGAATGTCTTCTCGGTATCAGGCTTGTCACCTTCCAGTCACAGGGCAGTTTCTGTGTCTCCACTCAGGGCCGGGGTTGGGCCTGAGGGTGGCTGGGGATGCCCCTCCTCCATGTGGCTCAGACGGAGTTCTGTGGGACGAGTCGAGAGGAGCTGGGGAGTGGGGGAAAAAGCCCCCCTTCATGCCCTCCACTGCCTTTCTTCCTCCTGCACACCCCCACGGGGCCGCCATGCCTCTTCCTCCTCCTGCAGAGGCCCATGCCTGACCGAGATGGCGCTGTGCACAAGGACGGGCCGTTTCTATGGCACCAGGGACCGTAAGGAGCAGCTTTTAAATAGCCCCGATTGACACCGAATGCAGCAAAAAAGCTCCAGCGTTAGACGACAATTTCGCCGAACAGCCTGATTCAGACACTCGGTGAATCTTATCAATGGGCTGTCCCCGAATCAATACATAACCGCAGCGCGATTGCATGCGCACAGCACCTGCCCATCGAGAAGGCTTCCGTAAGCAGAGGAGGAAGGCCCAGCACCGCCAACCGCGGCGAGCCCCCCCACCCCCAACCCCGTACTCAGAGGAGGCAGGACCTGCCTCCTTCCCATCCTTCCCAGCCACATGCTGGAATCAAGCAACGCGATTTCTCATCGCAATTCAAGGAGAATGGGAAGGAAGACTTCCAAACGGCAAGGGATTGTGGGAGTTGGGCTCCGCTCGGCAGGGGGGAACGGCGGTCCTCCCTTTGCGGAAGGGGCTGGAAAGGATCTCACAGCCCATCTGCGGGAAGGGCTGGGACGGAACTGCCTCCCGCTCCTGGAAGATGTGGCCTCGGCCGGCCCAGGGCACGCCCGGCAGCGGGGAGAGGTGAAGCTCTGAACCCCGGGCTCGCGCGTCAAAGTCTAGATCTCCCCTCCTCCTGCAGTTACTAGAGAGAGGACCGCCTCCTATCGCGCTGACCGGAAGTCAGCGGCAAAGCCCAGCGCACAGGCCAGTAAGACAGAGCAATGTAAGAAGAGGAGTGGGCATGGATTCTAGAGTCTCTTTCACGATACCCTCCCTCTAGGGCTGCCCCGTCTGTCCCTCCCATCCCTAATCACAGGGTAAAGTGATTACAAGCAAGGGGGCCTGTGCCTCCAGACGGAGGCAATGACCGAGTATATAGGAAGGGGGCTTCTCCTAAGTACTGCTCCTGAAGGGGTAAGGGCAGAAATATTCCCCTGCTTCTTAAACTTTAATTCACCTATGACGAGGGGCAGGGCAGTCTTGTTAAACTGCAGATCTGACTCAGAGGGCTCGGGACAAGGCCCAAGACTCTGCATTTCTACCAAGCCTCCAAGTAACGCCATTACTGTGGGGCCACAGACCATACTTTTATTAACGAAGGTTAATGCACAAAAAGGGGCCTGAAGAAAGACAGGGAGGGAGAGAGGAGGAAGGGAGGGAGGAGGGAAGGAGAGAGAGGGAGAAAGGAAGGGAGGGAGGGAGGGAAGGGGGAAGGAAAGGGAGATGGAAGGGAAACCAACGACAAAATGGAACCGGTGCGTGCTGGCAAACCCAATTCTCCGCCCCACCTTCTCCTGTGAACATCCGAGAGCCAGCCCTGAACTTGGACAAAGTAAGAGACTGCTCATAAGTTAAGAATTCCCCAAGCTGAGCAAAAATATTACCCTTTCCCAGACAACCTAACTCACCTCTTTGTGTTAAGACACGGATATTTGTGCTAAGACACTCACCCGCCCTTTGCACTAAGAGCCCCCCCGAAAGAAGCAAAATTGCCGAAAGGATGATATTTGGACCCATTAGCATCTTTTTAAAACCTTTTTTAATGTTTACTTATTTTTGAGAGAGAGACAGAGCGCGAGCAGGGTAGGGGCAGAGAGAGAAGAAGACACAGAATCCGAAGCAGGTTCCAGGCTCTGAGCTGTCAGCACAGAGCCCGACGTGGGGTTTGAACTCATGAGCCATGAGATCGTGACCTGAGCCAAAGTCGGATGCTTAACTGCCTGGGCCACCCAGGTGCACCAACCCATTAGCATCTTAAGGGACACCCTGTAAATTTCTTAGTAGGGTATGAAGAAATAGAGTCAGAGCCCTAGACTGGGAGTCATACCTCGATGCTCGTCCCAGCTCTGCCTGAGATCCTGCATGAGTCCCTGTCACTTATTCACTGAATATTTGGTAGGCACTTCCCATATGCTGGGCACTGTTCTAGGTGCAGGGGATAGAGCTGTGAACGAGATGGACCAATCCCTTGTTCTCATGGAGCTGAAAGTCTAGTAGAGGAAGGCACATAATACCCAAACATATAACATGTCAGGAGACCACTCTGGTTCTGGAGAAAAATAAAGCGAGGTAAGGAGACATAAAAGGACAGACTGCTATTTTATACAGGGAGGTCGGAAAAGGTGCCTCTAACAATGTGACATCTGAGCAGAGACCAGAGGTAAGGGCATGAGCCAAGTCGATATCTAGGAAGACATTTCAGGCTTTAGAAAGAACAGAACAGCAAGTGCAAAGGCCCTGAGGCTTGGCTTGCTTATCCATAAAATAAAGGGAGAAGAAAACAGGGTCTTTGTGATATAGCTCGAAGGTTTCCCAAGCCTGCCCATCAGGAGCCGAGAGGCTTTGGAGGTTGGGAGGGGGTCAGGCTGGTAAAACCAACAGGACACCTTGCCAGTTCTTTCCTTTTTTATAGTCCTAGACATCTCTCTTTCCAGCTCTGTTTCAAGGAGCCGATGACCGATTGTTTTTAAGAAACAAAAATAATCTGCCCGGTGAAGGGCGAGATATTTTAAAACCACTGAATGGATTTTTCCTTCCCTGCTTTCTTTTCTTCCCTTTTTTCTTTTTTATTGATACACCTCCTCTCCTTCCAGTTCTAAAATAAGCACCCTGTCTGCCCATACTCGAATCCAAAGGCAACACACCGCAGATGGCGTGGGCCTGGGGAAGAGCCAGATGGAGGTCGCTTGGAAGTCACCAGACCTGGAGAATCCAGCGAGTCAGCCTGGCCGGCCTGGCCCCACCCGTGGTCTGCTTCCTCCGAACCCAGGTGACGAGACGCTCTTAAAAACAGCACTGGAATGCGGTGCGAGCTGGCATTTGCAAATGACAAATTTCTGACCGAATTCCAGTTCTTTGGAATGGAAAACCAGCAGCTTCCTGTTACAAAATGTACCAACGGTTCAGGCCTAATACATGGGTGTGGGCGATTCATATATTTCAATCTAAATTTGGCTAAAAGTATAACAAAGCCGGCATATTTTTAGCCAGGTAAACATTTCCAGGGCCTAGGTCAAATTTATGCTGGTTTCTGCTCTGCAGTCCAGAGAAGGAACAATGCCAAATGAGTGCGAAGCAGGGACCAAAGGGGAGAGCCACGAAGTCCCCCAGGCGATTGGGAGTCACTGACTCTTGGTGACCACGTCCAGTTTGGGAGTGCTTCCCAGGGCCAAATGGTTTGTCCCTTCCCATTAGAGAGACAGTGCCTTTTAAAGAACTACGCCCCACGCTACTTGAGAAGGCCCGTCTCAGCTGGGTTTTACTACTTCTCTCGCTGGACAGCCTTCGACGAGTCCTTTCTCCCGTGTGTCTCTCCTCCCCACCCTCAGCCAGCTTAAGGTTTACTTGGAAGCGGCACAGAGGGAGGAGCGTGCAATGAGTAAAGATTCAGGCTCTGCAGGTTCTGTCTGAGTTGCAAGCCTGGCTCTCCCACTTAGAGGTGGGGGACCCTGGGGAAGTCGCTGATGCTCTGTCTCCATGCCTTCCTTCACCTGTAGAGCAGAGACAACAACTCAGAGGCGACCGCTTTTGTGATGAAGAAGTTGGGAAATTCACACGAAATGCCTAGAAGACTATCCAGCGCGTAGTAAGTCCTCAGTCAGTAACAGCACCTACCCCACGCCAGGCATTTTTACACACGCTGATTGCTTTACTCTGCAAGACCCCCTGAAATGCTACGCTTTCCCTGGGGAAACTGAGGCTTGGCGGGACTGTCTTGTCGAAGCTGCAGTTAACAACTATTTCTTGAGCCTGCAGCGTCCCAGGCCCCACACTAGCACTGGGGAAGTTAGACACCGGGGCAATAAATGGGGAGGTAAGATTTGTAACCCGGGTCTCTCTGACTTCCAGCTTGGGGGAGAGGGGGTGGAGGGGGTCCAAGAGGCTGGACAGAAAGAGCGGGGACATGAAATCAGAGTTTTGGTACTGAGTCCGTGTCGCCTTGGTCAAGTCGCTGACCTCCTCTGAACCTCACGCACGACGTGGAAGAAGTGCCACCAGTCTTACCACGCTGTAAGGCTCAGATGAGATGACGTATGTAAAGCATCTGACCCACGGGAGGCGCTCAGCGGTGGTCTCTTGCGACAGTTACACCCCCCACCAAAAGACCCTGGTTTTCGGATTCATTGAACCAAATGCAAACGCCTTCTAATATGAAGGGATTAAGAATACTTAATTACTTGGTAGAAGGAGGGGAAAAGAACATAGCTTAGGGCTGGTTCCACTTCTTCAAACCATCGGGGCTTTCGGAGTAGACCCTCCGATCACCACGCGGGAGGTGGAAAGAATTGTGGGGCCAGAAGATGGGAGGCCTGGGTTCCAGTTTTGTTCTGCTCTCATAGCTGGGGGACCGTGGGCAAGTCCCACCCCTCTCTGGGCCATGCTTTCCCCAGTTGCTCAACGGAGCTGTGGGAATAGGTGGCCTCTAAGGCAGTGGCCTCAGACGTCCCAAGCATCTAGTCCAGAGAGGCACAGATCGCTAAGCAGACACCCCAAGGAAGCCTGGTTATTCTGAATCTGGTTTTGTCACCTAAATCGTGCTTACTCCCCCCCTCCCCGCCCTCTCACCCCCTCCCCCACGAACTGCCTTCTTCTGTTCAGAGACAGTAAACAGCCAGAGTTCCCACACCGGAAGGTCTGACAGTCCTGGAACACTTGGGGCCCACACATTTTGACGTAAACACGCGTCACTCCCGGGTCTGAAAAGAATCAAAGCAAATCAGCATGAAATGGGGACGGTCTGCAGAGCTGCAGCCGAGCGGCCTGTGGCGAGGGGACAGGAAGAGAGGTCCTGCCAGCTGCTGAGCACATGGACCCCGCTGGGCCCTGCAGCACACGGGTGACCTGGGGGGCGGCAGCCACGGCAGTCAGAGAGCAAGCTGGTGCCCACGTGGTGGCAGGCTGTGGCCAAAAGCCAAAGGGGATCCTCATTCTATAAGCGTGGAGCCTCTCGAGACGGGCGGGGTCAGGCACAGAAGGTCCTGGCAAGGAGGCAACAGGAGGCCAAACCCGGGGAAGTGGGGGGCAGGCTGTGAGGAGAAGAGGGTGTGGACATCTGTTGTCTAAAGTGGCACCGCCGTACGGGGCTCAGGCCTCCTCCAGTTCCTGGCAGAAGAAGGCCGCGGTCAAGAGATTTTGGAATCGGAGACACCCAGGTATGACTTCTGTCACCCGCCCATACCACCTGTGTGGCCCGAGTAAGTTCCGCGACCCCTCTCAGGCTCGTCTCCCTGCCGACTCCCCACTTACCCCTTTCTGGTAAAACAGGACCAGCATTGGCTCGGAACATTCGCGCGAGGACTAAATGGAAGGAAATGGCACCTAAGTGGTTGCTGTCATCATTATTCCCGGAAGGCTGTCCCATCCTGGGACTCTCGAAGCCCTCCCCTTTTCTTCACCAGCTAACATCCTTCAGAACCTTGCTCAGGCCCCCCTTCCAAAGCTGATGTGTGTGTGTGTGTGTGTGTGTGCGCGCGCGCGCGCGCGCATATGCACGCGCCCAAGCCTTCTAAAGCCCATGGTGTTCTCTCCCCCTCAACCCTTCCAGTCTACTACAGTCATTGTCGCCTCCTGACAGACCTTCCCCTGGAGCAGCCGGACAGTTTAGACACGGTAAACAGCCTTGCGTAAGGGAACCCGCCTCCTTCTCCTACCCGGCCAGCCCACGTGCCTTTCTCTAAGACCTGGTGTCGGAGAGCTTCGATGCGGGCCTCAGCCAAGGTTCAGGTCACCCTCTCTGTGTCTCCTATACTTGGCCACCCACCGCCACATGATCTCAGTGCACGAGCCAAGAGGGCGTTCTGCAGAACACACGGCTTAGCCATAGCTTCGTGAACACAGCTGGTGCTCACTATCCACTTACTCCTGTGTTTCATTCCTTCTTTCATCTGCCTCCCCCAATTCCTTCTTTTCCTCTGCAAATATTAACTAAGAACTTACTGTGTGCTGACTGTATCAGTAGATCAAAAGAGACACATCCCTGACTCATGGAAGCCATCGTCTGGCTAAGCAAGCAATCACGGGCCAAGCTGTGGGGGCTATAGAGCAGGCTATGGGAGTATATAGGAGAAATACTATCCCGGTGTTGGTGGAAAGCTTCCTGGAGGAGGTGACGCACAGCCTGAGCTTGAATGGGTGAAGGCCAAGGAGGATTTAGCCAGACAAAGGAGACCTAAGCAGTGCTAGTTGAGTGAGACTCAACCAGGAGTTTTAATATTTTTAAAAGTTCCCTCATTGAAAACAATTTCTTTTATGCTTTCGACGTTGGAAACCTCTCAGATTTTTACAAAAGATTACCAAATCAACCTGAATCTTGTGATTCCATAAACCGTCAGCCACTATTCTCATGAAAGAATAGGAATTAAGCCAAGATTCTCACACTACACCAGAAAGGAGATAAGGACTCCAGATCCTAAACCCAGTGAAATAAACTTGGCTGGGCTCTTTATTATCAGTGAGCGCGTGCGCACGCACACACACACACACACACACACACACACACACCCTCATCATTCCTATCTCATTTCTGTTCTCACGGGCACAGCGCAGATGTCGAAGGGACTGCTAACGTATGCTCCTTAGCCAGGGCTTGTGTTTTGTTTCTCAACATTTTATTTTGAAAAATTTCAAGCAGAAAAGTGGAAAGAATTGCTCATGTACCTTCACCTAGATTTATCAGTTGTTAACATTTGATGACATTTATTTCTCCCCTCTGCAGATATACGAACCTTTTTTTTTTTATTTTCCTGGACTATTTGAGAATTAGTTGCTGATACCGAGATCTGTCTAGATAGTTCAGCATGTACCTCCCAAGAACAAGGACATCTTCTTACACAAACCCAGTACCATTAACGCTGATAGAATAATACTATCTAATACACCATCTGAATTCAAACATCTCCCATGGCCTCTAAAAGGAACTTTCTAGAACTTATGGTTTTGCTCATTTAGGATCCAGTCCAGAATCTCACTGGATTTGGTCATCATAGCTCTAGCTCTTTGGTCTCCATTTCTAGAGTAGTCTCCATCCACCTTTTAAAAGTTTTTGTCTTTCATGACGTTGTCAGTTTTGAAGATACCGGGTCTGTTGGCTTAAACAATGAACCATAATCTGAATTTATCTGATGGCTTCCTCAGGTCAACAAATGATTGTGATCAAATTCCCCGTTTTTTTCCTTCTTCTCTCCAGGACCAGCCCTTCCAGCTACACGATGAGAAACACTTCATGGACCTTGTGGCCTCAGAGCACTTGGAATTTTACAAATCCCAGAGGGGTTTAAGTAGTAACTAAATACACTAATATTTATTTAATATTAAAAGAATATTTTCAATATTTCCAAATTCAAGGGGCAGAAGGGAGGAGCCAAATGTCACATGTACCAACTCAAAGGAAATTTTATAGCAATTTACTTTGATTCAGTATTAACGATGGCTTTTCAGATTTTTTTTTAATTTCTTAATGCTTATTTATTTTTGAGAGAGAGAGACAGAGTGTGAACAGGGGAGAGACAGAGAGAGAGGAGACACAGAATCCAAAGCAGGTTCCAGGCTCTCAGCACAGAGCCCGACACGGGCCTCAAACTCACGAACTGCGAGATCATGACCTGAGTCGAAGTTGGATGCCTAACCGACTGAGCCCCCCAGGGTCCCCCAGATATTTTTTTTCAAAGTGCTTTCCCCCTTGCTATTTAAGAATTTTAACTTTGGAGTCAAACAGATATGGGCTCAAATTCTGGATCTACCACTTACTAGCTGTGCTCCTTGGAAAAGTAGCTTAACCTCTCTCAGCCTTGGTTTTCTTAGAGGGTATTAACAGCGTAAGGTGCTTAAGCCAGGGTCTCGGTCCTAATAACTGCCTCTGTGAAGCTTCCCAAGAACCCTTGGAAAAAGAGCAAGAACTATCCCCTCCGTTTCACAGGGGAGGTAACTGAAGCTCAAAAGACAAAGTGACTTGTTGAAGGGCACGCAGGAAAGCACCCAACGCGATGGAACTAGAACCAAAGTTGCTGACTCCCAGAGCAGTCATTTCGATTTCTCTTCAGGAAGTCACATCTTCCTCACGGGAGGTCGCGAGGACTGACTGGCATGATACACGTTTGGCGCTATGCATTATGCTAGGACAGAGGCCACGGTCGGTCAGGGTCAGTGACCGTTATTTCCACTGTGTCGCACTGCTATAACTGATTTTGTTCGCAGGCCCCAAGAGAACTCTGGGAGCCAGGCTCATAATTATCCTGACTCCCACCAAGACGGAGTGGGGACTGGAACACCCTAAAATTCACCGAAGGTATGAAGGTTTCGCTTGGAAGGAAAGACAAAATATTCTGAGGCTGTGGGGCCATTGTTTGCAAAACACAAGAGAGGGTCTGTTTTTCTTGGGAAAGGGACGCTAAGTCATGAGTCATACTTTAGGTTCTGTGTGGGTGACTCGAGGTTCCTGAGAAAACTTTTGTGTCGCTCACTCTTGCCGGGTGTGGACTGAAAACACAAAGAGCCTGACCCAGTTTTACTCCCCAAATCACATGACCCATTCTGACCAGGACATTCTAGGAACGCATTGTCCATCTCCTTGAACAATGCAACCAGGACACAGAGTAGCCATTGAAATCGGCCATGAGGCAATTAGTAAAACACCGTCGAGCAGCCAGCCATGCCTTGGGGCACCTCAATGACCAAACAGATCACAAGGTCCGGCTCCCACCATCGTCATGCCAGCCGCGAGGGAAGAGGGCTTTCCTTCTGCCCTCGAAACAATAAGCAGCCATTCAGAAGCCCAATCAATGGGACCGTTCCATTCTTAGTCCTGGGCAAAGCCATTATATTGTCTGGTGGCCACAGTGCTAGCTCAGACATGGTGTTACAAAGAAGGCTTTTCCAGAACTTTGGTGTGCAGCAGATCCCTCAGCTTGGTTGGTGCTATAGGGACGGCAAGTCTAGAACCAAAATGTGGAGGTTTCATTTCACGACTCTGGGTATTCAGAGGCCATTGTTCTTCATTTTTTCTTGCTTTCCCTTTATCTAACCAAAACCCCGCTACGCTCTCTGCTTTCCCATCTGCTCTTCCACGTGCGGAACCATGCACTTCAGAGAGAGGCAGGGCGGAAAGAGCTTGGGATGAGGCGGAGCTGGATTCCAAACTTGGCTCTGACCTTAGGTGATAAAAATAGGCCATACCACATATTCCTTGCTTATTACACGCCAGGCACTGTCCTCAATAACTTACCTGTAGTCGTTTCTACTTTATAGGTGGAGACACTGACATTTAGAGATGTTAAGTGATGTGTCCGAAGCCTGGATTCAAACCCGGGTGTGTCTCTTGGTGAAGCCCAATCGACCAGGTAAAGCTGCCTTGAAATGCAAATTTCCTTTGCTCTCGGCTTCCTCATATGAAATGCATAGACCGCCTTACATTTTATCCATTTCTTGTGTCTCAAATCGTATATAAACAAATATATACAAATATATATTTAAGGAATAGGTATATAAAGCCATATATGTACAAAACCGATACATATACAAAACAAATATATATGTGTATATATATGTATAAATACATATATACACAAATATATATAAATATATATTTAAGGAATAGGTATATAAAGCAACATATGTACAAACCCAATACATAAAAAACAAATATATATGTTATATATGTTATACATATGTATGTATATATGTTATACATATGTATATATGTGTATATATGTTATATATGTGTTTGTATATATACGTATAAAGCAGCAGAGACTCCCAGGCACATGGCAGATACGCCATAAATTCTCCCTTCCCTGCGGCTGAGGCTGATTCTAAGAAATCAAGTCTCTGACCCCAAGCCGAAATCTCACTGGGTGGTTAGCCTTTTTCAGACGAGCCTCGGGAGCTTCACAGAGTCTTAATTAACAAGGCCCCATCGCTTATGTCTTAGAAGTAAATACCACGGGACACCAAGATTTGGTTGCTTCAGTCTCAGTCACAGAGGAAGACAGTGTGGGAAGCGGGAAGCCAATGTAGCGATTCTGAAAGCTGGAAATCCAGCTGCGATTCCTCCAGCCTGGACTTTGATGTGTGTGCCCTTCCATGTGCTCGTTACTTTAAGCTGTTCCACGTGTATATACTTGTATATGTGTGTGTATGTACGTGTATAGACACATATCCAGAAGGAGATGTATTTATATACACATATACACACACGTAACGATCTCCTCAAGAAGCCACCAGTCCCACCTTTAAAGTGTCTTCAGAAAATTAACCCATGGAATAAGCAATAATACGTGAAATATAAACATTCTTGTGTGTTGGCAGATAACCGTGCTATACAGGCCCCTCTAAGAACTGAGAAGGAGAAGAAAGGGAATAACACAATGGCAGAAAAATGCACTAATCAAATCCATAATCAACTTTGATGATGGAGAAAGGAGTCTAATCAAAACACAATGGGACAAAGTTGCAACAGGTTGTGAGCTTGGAGCTGTGCTCTCTTCCCAGGGGCCTGCCTCCTCTTTCTTTTTAAACATCTAAAACACCCACACAGGATTTCAATCACTTCTGATTACTTTTTTAAAGAAATGAGTTGCAAGTTGAACACCAGGCTCCTAAAAACAGGAAATATCGAAGTATTATATATATAATTTTTTTTTCCCCTGCAGCTGCTTCTTAAAAATAAGCTAACCTCTCCTCAAATAGCTCGCGCGCATTCTTTATCCGAAGGTCGGCCGGCCAGGGTTTCTGAACTAACGCAGGGCATGCCTCTGAAACAATTCTTTGCATCTGGCCATGATTTACACACCACGTTAACAGAGCAGATGCTATAAATGTTCCCTCTTGGGGGAAGGCCCAGGTATCCCAGCACCAGGAGGAGAATTCGGGAGGGATGTGCGGCTCCAAGCATAGCCCCGCCCCTAGTGGGGGTGGAGCCCAGCGGAGGTTTGTGGGAGAGTTCAAGGTGAGGGGCCTGGGCGGGTGACAGTGGGGCCGCACCTAAGAGCTGTCTGCTGGCTACCTTAGGTCCTCAAACACTTAATGGACATGGAGAGCCAGCTTGGGAGGAAAGGGCTGTCACTGGCTGAAGAGAGTTGCTGCAAAATAAAAGCGCCCGTGAGAACCGCCTCTCTTCCCCTGTAACTACCACGTTGAATATTCCGAACCCCAAGCTAATAACGCTAATCACTGTCATTTCCCAAAGGTCTGTGATGAACCAGGTCTTTATGGACGCCGCCTCCCACCTTCTCCTAGGGAGCCTGCACGCGCAGAGTTCTCATCCACCAGCCAGCATGCCAAGCCAATCCAATCCGTCTGGGCACCTGGGTGGCTCAGTCGGGTAAGTGTCTGATTAAGGCTCTGACTCTCAGTTTCGACTCAGTTCATGATGTCAAGGTTCATGAGTTCGAGCCCCACGCTGGGCTCTGCCTCTGCACTGATAGTTCGGAGCCTGCCTGCAACTCTTTCTCTGTGCCTCCCCTGCTGGCGCACATGCGCGCTCTCTTTCTCAGCATAAATAAGCTTTAAAAAGAGCCGATCCTTCAACTGCAGGATGCTTTTGCTATTCCCTCATCACCCCGTTTTAAAAGCAAGAGACTAGATACAGAACAGCCACCTGTTGTATGCAAGTCCAGCTTCCCCGTGGCGACATCATCTCTGGTCTGCACCACCACATGGCCCTGCTCCTCATCCTTCCCTCTCATGATCACGTCACTTCCTCTTCTCCCCACCCAGCCAGCGCCACCCATCTCTGAAGCCCAGCCTCCTCCAGGAGGCCCTCCGGATTTCTCCAGTCACCGTGTCCCTTCCCTTCCTTTGAGCCCCAAGCATACCTTTCAGCCCTCTCTGTCTTGTGTCCTGTTGCTCTGGGTACATTGGTTACATCTCCCAACTAGGCGATGAAATCCCCAAAGCCCGGGCCGTGTCTTATCTACCCTGTTCACCTGCCAGGGTAAGTGATGGAGGGAGGCTGCTATGAAGGGTGGAAGACCGCCCATCTTGAGGGTGGACTCTCTGTCCCATCACACTGGAACAGAAGGACCTGGAGCAAGTTACTCCAGACTGGCCGAGTGTCACCTGCTCTTCTAGCTAGCTCAAGGGTTAGAGCAGGACCTGCCAGTAAGCCGGAAGTGTCTGTGATTATCTCTGTAAAGTACAGTGGTTAAGGGCATGGATTCCAGAGCCAGACCGTCCAAGGCCTAATTCTACTTCGGCTACTCCCAAGGTTACTGACCTGGTCTTTGCCTCAGTTCCCTCGTGTGGAAAATGAGAATAATAACATTTATGTCATTGCATCATCATAACAATCAAATGCATCGTCATTAGAACCATTCCTGGCATGTGGGAAGCAAATGTATTATTTGCTTTGTCATTATTATATTATTTATATGTCATTATTATATCATTTGATTTGCCATTATTATATTATTGGATGGCCATTAGCGTATTCTTGTTGTTGTATTATTATTATGTTATTATTGTTATAGAAAATTATTGTTTTACAAAAGGTCACGTCTGCTTTAAGTGTTACTATGGATGAAATGACATCATATAGAAAACGCCGGAAACATGGAGCACTAAATAAGTAGTCACGCCCTTCCCTCATCTTCCCACTGTGCCCGGTACTCAGAGATGCTCTATAAATTCTTGTGAACTGATGAATACCTTTTCAAGGGCCAGAGAGATAAGCAATGCTTTTTCTCACTTGGAGGCTATTAGATCCAGGCTCGACATGCGTTATCTCTTGGTTTCGCAACATAAATAGCTAATTATATTAAGCTACTCCTTATTTGCCAGACACGGGGCTAACCACTTCACAGGTCATTTTTCTCAGGTCCTTACAATCTGTGTGGTCGTTTACGCCCATTCGTACAGATGGAAACACTGAGGTCCAGAGAGGCCAACTGACCAGGTCACTCAGCGGGGCCACGGCAGAAACAGGACACCGCGGATCTCTACCTGACTTTAAGATCTGTGCACTGACCCCTGCACACCTCGTCCTCCTGAGAAAAGCTCCCTGGATAAAAGGGAGAGCTAGAGGCCCCAAGGTCTCATCTCTCCTATAACTCAACATTTCCTGAGGATCTTCTCGTGATAAATGCCAACTTTTGTATCAGAGACCACAGAAGTCCTGCCAGACACAGTCCTCAAGCCATAAGAGAGAGGGTGAATGGGCACTCTGTGAGGTGGAGTGAAAGAAAGCCCTGTCCGAAGAAGGGAAAACCGCCTTTGCCAAGGTCACTTTGATGCCAGCGTGGGGCAGTAAGGACAAGAATCTGCTGCTCGCCCCAGAGAAGAGCCCCCCAGGAAGCCCCAACACGGGTAAAGAAAGCAGGCTGTTTGCCCCCCAGGAAAGAGCCAGTTTCCTGCTAAGGAAATTGTCCATCCAAACCATCCTCATGATCAGCACACGAGGTCCCACTGAGAGCAAGACAGGTGCCATGGGGGCGTTCTGGGGAGGGTGGGCCAAGAGGGAGGGAGGAGAGCAGAGCTGAGGGCCCAGGACCCTGCTGGCCCCCCACTGGTGCAGGTGGATGATATTTTTTCAGGAAAGAGGGTGATGAGTCACCTTTCCAGAACCTGCCCCCTGCGAGTCCTCCGATGAGATTTCTCAAACATAGGGTCAAAGGGGCAAAGGCAGAGCAGCCGCCTGGATGGGAACAATCCCCGTGCCTGCTTTCCCTCTCATTCCTCGGTTCCTTCTCATCAGGCTGGAGGGTATGTGTCACACCCCAGAGTCACGGCTCTGGCCTCCCACACACCACCCACCCTACCTCATAAACCCCGTCTCCAAGGATGGACAGGAAAACCTCCCAAGAGTGAACCCCGGAGCTCATTCCCATTTCGGAGCCCGCTGGGCAAATCCCGTGGCTAAGAGCAGAAAAAGAGAACACGGCACAAAATCCTAGCAGAGACAGCCCCCCCCCCCCCCGCCCCAGCACAGGCTGAGACCTCGCTTTCCTCCCACACGCCATCACTCAAACCTGTCAGCTTCCAAAAATGTTTAGCAAGTGCAGCAGCAAGGGGCATGCTTATCAGCCTGGCCTGGGAGCTTAATCTGCTTCGAGGGCCTTCTCCGGCCCAGAGTTCCAAAAGTCTGCTTACAATTAGCTCCCGGCCCCAGTTCCTCCATCGGAAAGGTTAGCAATGTGTTGCGTTCTAGCCTCTGATCAGAGAAAGCTCCAGGAGAAGGTGGAGACAGTGTCAGCAGAAAAGAAAGTGCCAAAAAGGTCAGCTGGTCTGTTGCCACTTCCCTGACACCAGCTCCAAACCACCTCCCCCCCTGGCTTCCTGCCTCTCCTGACTGGGACAGTCACATCCGTCAGGTCAGCCTGTCCCCAAAAGTCCCTGCTGACTGACTGCCAAGAAAATGCAGCATGCCCCTGCTCCCTCCTACCAGATGAGGGAAAAAAAAAAAAAAAAAAAAGAGCAGGGAGGGCAGAAGGCCAAGAGAAACTGATTGGCCCTTGCTGATTTCCTTAAAAGAGACTGCAGGGCCAGAGCCTGTCACCCTGCCGAATTGGGTGAAGCTGGCTCTGTCTGGAAAGGTAGAAGTCACCAATTCTCTTCAAGCCCAAGCCATCAGCCACCCCACACCCAGTCAGCCAGGCTACCAGCTCCAGGATTTACTACCCGGGAAGGCGGGGCTTAGCTGCGGACAGCCATTTGGAAACAGCCACCCCGCCCCCACCCTCCTCCTCACCCCCACCGCAACAGCCAGCAAAGACGCCAGGAGTCCCCAGCTGCCCGCTTCGGCTGGTGCACCGGACACTCCTAGGGCGGTCCCAGCGCAGTGCCTGGAATCCTGGCGGCCCAAGGAACCGGCAGGGGCAGGCCATCTTCAAGCCGAGGGGAACAGGTTGATTGCAACCCGCAGACCCCTTTTCCTGGGTCTCGCAGCCAGGCCAGGGGGCATCGAGCCCAAGAGACTTCAGACCATTCCTTGGCAGAGACGGAATCTCTGCAGAACCGACAGCCAGCCGCTGCAGCAGACACTGCCTTCTTGAGGCCAAGCTCTCAACATGCAGGAACTGACATTTCCAGAGCTGTACGGCTGTGTGTGTGTGTGTGTGTGCGCGCGCGCGTGTGTGAACACGCCACCCGTACCCCCCAGAAGGAAGCTGTTGGCGTACCCAAACCCCTGTCTCTCAAAGCTCCTTAAGGCAAACCTCAGGCACCCGGGCCACACCCACCGGCCAGCCCACGCTCCTCGCGCATCCCCAGATCTGCCAGCCTAAGTAGAAGGGCTCCCTTACCCACCCACCGGGTAGCCCTTTCACCCCCTCCAGCCGTGCCACCTTCCCCCCAAGAAGTATTCACCCACCCTCCCAGAACAGTGCCCCAGCACACCCTCTCACCTGGGTATCGAACCCGTTTTCCACCGAGCCGCTCTTCCGCAGCGGGAGCCCCTCCCCCGCCGGCTCCTGCAGCCCCTGGGATTTCAGGGGGATCTGGCTAGGGTAGGTAGTCTTGCTCACTTCCACCTTGCTTCCCAGCTTGAGGTAGCAGGGCTGGGGGCCGGCCCGGGCTGGGGGCACGTGCAGGATGGGCGCGGCGCTGTGCACGGGTTTGGGCAGTCCCGACTTCATTTTGGAGGCGACCAGGATGGCCGGCATCTTCTCCCGGGGCTTCGGCTTTCCCAGCACGTCCCTGGCAGCGGTGGCGGAGGCGACCGCTAAAGGCAGCGCGGGCAGCAGAGCAGGCGCCGGGCCTCGGCCCGCGAGGCGCCCACCACCAGCGGAGAGAGAAAAAAAAAAGAAAAGAAAAGAAAAAAAAGCCCCGGGTCTGGGAGTCAGAGCAAACCGGCGAGCGCGCCTTCGGGTTGCACGATGGGGCAGAGCACTGGTCGCTGCGCTCAGCTGGTCCCACCTGGACGGATGCTGCAGCCGGGGTTCACGCCCGCCCTGGGCGGCCTGTTCAAGGGATCTGGGCGCTCAGGGGCTGTTCCCTGTTGCGATTCTCCTCCTGGGAACCCGAAGCTTGGACGCCCATATTAACTTGTCACTGCATCTCCGAAGTAAAGAGGCCCCTTTGGGAGAGGAACGGCGGGGCCGCGCGGCTTCCCGCTCCGGGAGATTGCGGGTGTGAGCGGGTGAGGGAAGGAGCGAGCCGCGGCGGGGGGGAAGGAGCGAGCAAAGGAGGAAGGAGAGGGAGGACGCACGGAGCCCAAGATGCCTCCTCCAAGAGGCAGCTGCTGCCCTGATCGCGAGCACCGCAGTGTCACCCGCGACGCAGACGCGCGGCGACAGTCCCCGAAAGGTCTCTCTAGGCGTGACAGTCACCACAGCTCTCAAGTCCCCCGGACGGATAGCACCTTATAGCGCCTGAAGGTCTGCACATGCTCCGTGAGCTATAGCGCGGCTAGGCTGTGGCCGTGGGGCGCGCGGGCACCCGGACGCGCGGCTGGCGGGCTGGGCAGGGCTGCGCTCGCGAGCGGCGGCCCAGCTTCCCGGGAAGGCTGCGCTGGCTGCGGGGCTCCGAGCAGGGGAGGACAGGCTGCGGCCGGCGCTGCTGCGGCGCGCGCTGACAGCCCGGGCCGCCCCAGCGCGCCCATTGGCCCGTGACGGACCAATCAGCGGCTGCAGCTCTCTCTGCAAAGGGGGCGTGGCCTCAACTCCCGGGCCACGGCCGAAACTCTGGGGCCGCGCTCGGCCGCCAAGTACAAAGCCGGCTGGTGGCCGCTCTGCGGCACTGCTCCTGCTGCGCGCTTCCCAGCGGGCCAACACTCCCGCGTCCCTGAAACCCTCGTTTGAAAAATGCCCTTTCGAATGCAAAGGCCCGCCTTGGGGCCCCGCGGGCGAGGCTCGGGGGGAAGTTTGTTTCCTTTTTCAAATTGTTCTAGTCACCTTAACGGTTTGAATCTTCCGGAATCGCTCCCGCCGCCCTGCGGCCCCCCATCAGGACTGGGCAGGGCTGTTCCTCGGCTCTGGCTTTAAGGACTCGCCAGCCATTTCTCCTCTTTTCTGCCTCACTTCCAGGCGGACGGGGGTGGGGGGTGGGGGTGGGGGCTCCCAAGAGCTTCCTCTCCAGCTTTCAAAGGCTTCACTTTTCACTTAACTATTTGAAGTGTTTATAGGCAATACACTGCCCAGGGAAGCCTCCCGCCCCGAGTCAGCTCCCACGAGCAACCTACTACAGACTCTGTCATTAGAGTGGCCGCAGGAAGCCAGGAGAGGTTCCATGACCCCGGCTGGCTCGGCTAAACCTTGCTGCGTTTCCTATAGGAGCCCCTCCCTGTCCGCGCCTTGGATGCACTGGCCCCACAGGTTCCTCGACTTTAATGCGTCCGAGGATTTCTCTCCTCTCAATTGCTCTTTGGGTTCCTCGCTGACGCAGAGTTTATGAGACCTGGAACGCATGATCCAGACAGGCCCGAGCCCTCGCGATTCATGGATGGGGACCACCCCCCACCCCCCACTCTGGAGAACTGCCTGCATTTAAACTGGGCGCGTTCTTTCATCATAACGCATGCTTGCAAAGCTTCGGTTTTCATTTGGAGTAAGGAGGAGGTTTGACTACATGTACATCATGCGCTGTCGTTTGGATTAAATGAATAGTGCATGACGGTTGTTAAGCACAACCGGCAGTGTAAGGGGTCAGTACAAATTGGGCATTATTATCCCAGTAATTTTACTGCTACTTTCCCCTCCTCCACCCCCCTCCCCGCGCCCCCCCCCCAGTCACCTCTGCTTATAAATTGTCTTTTTTCTCTGTCTCTAAGATACAGGTTTTCCCAGTATGTCCACCCCGGAACGTGATTTACAATGCTGATAGCATTGATTTATCATTATCTGACCAGAGGAAACCTCAACGTTTTAAAACGACCCCTTAAAACAGCATTAGGAAATGAGAAGTTGCTTTCTTACCCAGGCCTGCTCCCTCCCCAACCTTATCTACCACCCATTCTATATGGCAACTTTCAGGTTTAGGAAAATAGTGTCCTAAGAAATATTATACTCTATTAAGCATGAGGACTCCCTCCCCAGAATTCTGGTTCATACAGATATACCAAGAGTCATGGGAAGATACTGCAGTCTTCAACTTTAAACTTCACAGAAATATGCCAAAGTAATTGCATGGCAGTGGTTCTCAAAGTGTGGTTCCCTGACCAGCAGCAGCAGCAGCAGCTGAACACTTGTTTGAAAACCCCACCCCTGAGCAACTCAACCAAAAGATCTGGACGTGGGGCCCAGGGATTAAGGTTCAACAAGCGCTTAACTCAGTGATTCTGACGCATACTAAAGTCTGACAGCTTACACCCTAATGAATATATCGTGAGCTCAGTGCTCTTCCGGGGCTTCCTAAACCTTAATGTGCGTAGGAAGTACTGGAGATCTTGCGATCTTGCTAAAATACAGATTCTGATTCAGAAGCTCTGGAACAGGGCTGAGGTTCTGCTTTCAGAATAAGCTTCCATGCAATGCCCAGGCTGGTGGCTTGGAGATCACACTTCGAGTAGTAACGCTACGGATAACAAAAGGGTTTCATCTCAAGGACTATCTGTAGTTAAGTGACTTTCTGTCACGCTGTGCTGAAAAGAATTGAGGGCGCATCTACCTGGTTTAGTTGGAAACAGCAGCCTATAGCTGCTTAATCACTTAATAATGTCTGTCATGGGTGCAGAAATAGAAATAGTGACAGATATGCTAAGTATTCGCCATCTTTGATCTGCCATCTTTGATCTCCTGTTTAAATCATAGTGGCTGCCAAGGTCGTTTTTTGGGTTCTTAGACCCTCAACTATGTGCTAATACAAAAAACAGGACATTCTTTTTGAATCTCTTCCTAATCCTCAAGGATTTCATAAACATACGAGCATTCACCGTAACCCTTTGTGAGTTTATAACTAAAGACTGCTAATTTCTCATCTTTCTTGATGAAGATGAGTGACTCTTTTAGTCTATTTCCAATTTCTTTTCCCACCTCCTCATCCTTTAATAATATCATTTGCTCTTTCCCAGAACATTTTTCATTTCCCTTTATATCTTTCCTATTAACCCTCATTTGCCTTATTAAAGCAAAATGATTTATCATCACAACCAGACAAGATGAGGGTAAAGCTATTTTTTCCCTGGGACGAAAGAGGTAGTTACAAGATTCCTCCTTAAATAAGATCATCACAAATAATACAAATGCCCTGTAAAGTTATTCCTTTCACATGTATGCTACGTTAACCTGGAAGTCATTTTAAATCAATATGTTTGACAAGCATTGACAGCGAAAGAAGTTACTGGTTCAGAGAATGGCAAACTGCTTTGGAAAGAACAAACTATCCAGGTTTTTAAAAACATATGTATATATTTTTAAAATTTTTAATGTTTTGAGAGAGAGAGAGAGACAGAGGGCAAGTAGGGGAGAGGCAGAGAGAGAGGGAGACACAGAATCTGAAGCAGGCTCCAGGCTCTGAGCTGTCAGCATAGAGCCTGATGTGGGACTCGAAGTCACAAACGGTGAAATCCTGACCTGAGCTGAAGTCAGACGCCGAACCAACTGAGCCACCCAGGTGCCGCTAGAAAAATATTTTTAATTGTATGCACTGCGGACAGCCCGACATGTTAAATCTCAACTTTGACAACTCTTCTCTCCTTTTATCTAACTCTAAACTTTCCAACTCACCTACACATCAGTGACGGCCTCACTTGAAATTTAACTACCAAAGCTCTCAGGATCACTGAATCATCCTAAGAGTTCGGACGATTCCCAGGTTCTCAGGGCGGTCCTAACATCAGGATGCTCCAACTGCACTGCTTTCTGAGCCTCAATATCAGCCGCTGGTGATTAGGTGAATGTGAACTAGGCTTCAGAGCTGACCTGCAATGGACCAGCCCCATCAACCCATCCTTCTTGTGAGTGAAAGACCCCTCGCCGTGCCTGACCTCCCAAGAAGACAGTCCTGGAAGAACCCGAAACATCTAAACCTCAGCCTATCACAGAAAAATGGAAGGATCTTGAGGAAAAAGTCAGCAGCTTCTTGGAAACCCTTGACTAGAAATGATGAAGGGGAAGGTTGCAAGTCTCTGGAATAATAGAAAAAGTTTTCATGAGTTTATCTGGGAGTAAAAAAAAAATACTCACACTAACTTATTTTTAAAAACACAGTTTCCTGGGGTGCCTGGGGAGCTCAGTTGGTTAAGCGTCCGACTTTGGCTCAGGTCGCGATCTCACGGTTCCTGGTTCGAGCCCCGTGTTGGGCTCTGTGCTGACAGCTCAGAGCCTGGAGCCTGCTTCAGATTCTGTGTCTCCCTTTCTCTCTCTCTACCCCTCCCCCACTCATACTCTCTCTGTCTCTCAAGAATGAATAAGCGTTAAAAAATTAAAAACACACTTTTCCTTCATTTTCTATGACATGGGTTGGCAACTTATGACACATATCTCAGAGATGGCACAAATGCCCACAATTCGGAAGGGGCCAAATCGAGAGCCTACCTGTCTCAGACTGCAGAGAAGCCAGACTAAGAATCTTAGCGCAGCTCTTTAGAAAGACCACTCATTCTGCTCCTCACTCACTTCTAACCCACCTTCTTCCAGATGGCTCTGCATGCAGAGAAACGTGCATAACGGTGACTTCTGGGAGACCGTGGGTTCACCTACCTGCAGATGGTTGGATTGTGGGGAGTGTGTGTGTGTGTGTGTGTGTGCGCGCGCACACACGCGCATGCTTGCATATCAAATAGGGAGTGGCTCAATCATTAATGAATAAAGTGTTGAGAGTCATTTGTGTGCCAGACTTTGGGCATTATGATAGAGAGTAAATAAGAGTAAATTCTTGTTCCCTGCTCTCAAGGTCCGAAGAACGATGCACCTGCTGTTTTCCAGCCAGAGGATCGCCCTTTTACGCAACTAAAAAATGCAAAGGACTTACGATCTAGGAAGGGAGGCAAACAGGGAAATAAATGACCAGTAGTAAAACTAATACTCTAACAGAAGCAGTGCAAAATATACTGCGATAAATGAGGCGCAAAAGAGAATCCACTATCTGGGAGGGTAGCAGCTACTTTGATTAATGAAACTTTCTTTTTTGCCAATGAATTCTATTCATTATTATTAAAGGTGGTGGGAAAACGTCGATAAAACAAAATATACACAGCCGATGCCTCGCAATTGTTATAGCCCCTTATACTTAAAACTAAATTTTCTGTTAAAAAACTAATAAACAGGTACTGATCTACCTTGAAGAATCTCAGAAAACTCTCATATTAAAAGAGCATTGATCTGCTAATAATGGAATTGGTTTTTTTCTGTAGCTATCAAGCAACTTTCTGATCAAAACAGCACTGAAGGGTGTTGAGGGATTCTCCTTTCCCCACCACTCGTGTTGAAGCTCTGGTAATAGTCCACTCTCCCGTCTCTATGAGTTGAGTCTAGGAAATATTCTTTTGTTGACGTCTTCCCTCATTCCACAAAGGATTTAGGAAAAACCCATATTCAATAAAATAATGACTAAATATTAGTAGGAATAAATGTAACACGGGCGCCTGGGTGGCTTAGTCAGGTTAAGCATCGAACTCTTGATTTCAGCTCGGGTCGCGATCCCAGGGTCGTGGGATGGAGCTCCACGTTGGGCTCTGCCCTGAGCATGAAGCCTGCTAAAGATCTTCTCTCTCTCTCACTCACTCTGTCTCTCTCCCCTCTCTCCAAGTCATGCTCTCTCTCTCTCTCTCTCTCTAAAAAGAATAAAAATTCTTAAAAATAAAAAAATAAAGAGTAAGTGTGGTAGAGGAAACACATTCTTATTTAAAACTTAGACTGTGATTACTTTTGGGGAAGGATGTATAAATAAACCATTATGGTGGGAATATAAATCGTATATCACTTCCATAAAATGTATATATATATAATATACATTTTAAATGTTTATTTTTGAGAGGGAGCACGCCAGTGGGGGAGGAGCAGGGAGAAAGGGAGACAGAAGATCCAAAGTGGGCTCCGCGCTGACGGCAGCCAACTGTGAGATCATGACCGGAGCTGAAGTCAGTCACTCAACTGACTGAGCCACCAGGCTCCCTGTTCAGGCAACGTAATCAATAGACAAGTCTGAAATCCCAAAATCAGTCAGTGCAGGGTGACTCAAGAGAGAGAGTCTCTGAGTTTGTGGTCTTAGAGATAACATCAATGATTATTGAGATACCTGAAGGCCAGCCCAGAGCTCAGGAGTCAAGCTACACGGTTGTCTATGACAAATGAGAGATTCCGTTTCCTGGGAAAGGTTTCAAGTAAAAGACGCCCCCCCCCCAAAACAGAGTGGCCGGAGCACTGTGAAGAGACCCATGACAGGAACCAAAAAAGCAGAGCAAAGTGGCCTAGGAGAACCCTTTCCTTTCCCCAAAATAGCAGTAAAGCCCACTGCGCTACCAAACACTCGAGTGCCAAGATTTTTCTTTTGATGGGAGAGAATTATTTTTAAAAAGAGCTGAGTTTTGAATCTGCGTTCCTTTCAAAGCAGAAGAAAGAGAATAGTGAGATTCTGAGTTTAATTGAAGCAGAAATTCAAAGTCAGGAATGCCAAGAGAATGGAAACTGCCTCTCTGCCTCAAACTTTACCCCACTCAGTGATTTGCAGAACACTGGGGTGGGGGGATGGGGGGATCATTAAGCGAATTTAAATAAGAATGTCTCCCAACCAATAGACACTACCAGGGAAAATGTAAATAAAAGATGAATATTGAGATTATATGTGTGGGCAAAGAGGCCAAGAAGGGGAAGAGGAAAATAAAAATGGATGGATCCTCTAGTCCATGCCATTGGGTATAGCCCAGTCAGTACTAGTGGCTTCGTTCAAGCCTTCCTAAGTTGTAGAGTGAGCACCACCACACCTGCAGGGAGTCCAAGTGAAGGGGACTGAACTGAATATGTCCAGATTATAGCTGGATTCTACCTTCAAGCTCTTCTGTTTGCTTGTTATTTTTTTTAACTAAAAAATGTTTTGAATATTTATTTATTTTCGAGGTGGGAGGCAGAGAGAGAGGGAGACGCAGAATCCAAGGCAGGCTCCAGGCTCTGAGCCGTCAGCACAGAGCCCGACATGGGGCTGGAACTCAGGAACCGTGAGATCATGACCTGAGCCGAAGTCAGACGCTTATTAACCTAATGAGCCACCCAGGCGCCCCATGAACTTATTCTTAGTATGTGCCGGGGTCTATGGTAAGCATTCTCACAACAGTCCCATGAGGTGGATCGTTATTGTCCTGTCCATTACACAGAAAAGAACACTGAGGCCCAGAGAGGGCTCAGTATTTTACCCAAGTCCCCACAGCTAATTAAGCAGAAGAGTTGGATCTGCACCCAGCCACTCAAACTCAAGAGCCTGGACTCTGAACACAGTGATCTACAGACCAGCCTTCATAACAATAACAGGAGAGCGTCCCTGTAGGGAGGCACCATTGTTCCATTCTGCGGTGTCGGAAACAGGCAAAAGGTTTGGTAACCACCCAGGTTGTGAGTGATAGTGTGTGTGTGTGTGTGTGTAATAATGGCGAGGCAAACGATGAGCCCATGCGGGTTATGGGGAACCTATTTGCAAGACGCCCGGGTTCTGTGCCAGAGCAGCCTGCCGGGGCCCACTGGGAGGCAAAGACCACTGGACCGGTGGCCTTCGATAAGAAACCTAAGAATCACCAAAGGTGCCTGTTAAAGGACTAGATCCCTAAGCACCTTCTTCCTCCAAAAAACCCTAGAATGCTGAATCTGTGAATCTGCATCTTAAAGCGGGGGAGTCTGAATCAGCTAGTCCTCGCTCTGTGCTTTCCAGCCTTGGCTGTCCGTGACAGTCCCCTGGGGAATTAAGAAACTAAGGCTGCCCAGGCCCAGCCCTGGGGCAGCTACATCAGATTCTCTGGAAATGGGGCCCAGACACTCACATGTCAGTAAAGCTCTCCAGGTGTAGGCGAATGGAAAAGCTCTTCACGCCTTTAAGAAACGCTACAAAGGCTGTGTGCTTTCGGCGCTTTAGAGTGGAGGACTCTTAGGGCGATGACCTGGACAGTTCTAATAGGTAACAGCCAAGCTGGAAATGCTCGGGCCTTCTGCTACTTTCTGAGCGGGATTTTCTTTTTGAGAGACACGCTCAGCCAGTTCGGCCGTCCCTGTAGCCCGAACGCAGCTGGGTAAGTGCCCAGATGCTGCCTCGAGGCAGCTCCGCGTGCAGCAGCCTGACGGTTGCTTGGTGTGGGCCTCCGGGGCCGGCGCTGAGCAGCGAGGCTTCCCCGCCGCCCCCTCCGCTGCATTTCCTCTTTTGGTTACCGATCGTCCTGGGAGGCTTCATGCCTACCCTCTGACTCTGCCCCAGGCACAGAGCCTGGTGAGCAGCCGCTGGGGAGAGGCGCTCCTGGCCAATGTCTGCCCCACAAGCAAGGCGTGTGGTGCCCAGGGTTCAGGGCTTTCAGAGGAGAGCTTGGGACACGGTTAACTTTTGGAGGTGTGTGCTCCTAAAAGAAGGTGCCGGCGTGAAAACTCCTGGCAGCGGATGGCTTACAAAATAAATCACTTAGGGCTTTGGTATCCACTTTGTGATTCTTTTTGCTTTATTTAGAATGTATTCTTAGTGGGGTGTTTTTAAATCTTATTTAGATGTATGTTTCACTACTATTACAATGTACTCCTATATTAAGGTGTGTTTACATATGTATAAATAAATACATTTAGAAAGAAGGAAAAGGAAGGAAGGAATCATACTGAACTGTCAGCAGTTATTTCTGAGGGGCAAGTTAGGAGACTGATAATTTCTTCTTATTTAATATCATCGTTTTAAAGGGTTGGAATTGTGAGTGATTTTAGATTAGTTTTCCACGACATTTTCTGTATATTTCAAATAAACGTCCGAACTTGTTTTCATCTTTTATTCGCTCAGGAAACACTTAGTAAGCCCTCTGGTGGACCAAGCACTGTGCCAAAGGTCCATGATACGGGAGTTAGCTAGGGTATCTCCAACTCTGCCCTCCGCCTTTGCAGTCGGGAGAGCTGAGCCTTCTCCCAAGCAAACAAGGACATAAACACTTCGTTAGCCATCAAAGATTAAAGACCCAGTCTTAACGAAAAAGCTATCTATGTATATGTAACAAAGTCACTGAATATAGGGTTCTCTCATAGGACAATTGGGACCCGTTACTCCAGAGACCCTGTCTAGTTTCCCTTCCTTCCAAGGAAGCAGCTCCTAACGGAATCCTTCTCTACAGAATTGCAAAGACCACCCCTGCGCAGAGGGACTAGGGAATCAATTCTTTCTTGACGGATCTACCAAGCTGTTTCTATAACCAACAATGCTGAAGACAGCTCTTCTGCAGAAAGAGAGAGGCAGAAAAGGGGCCCCGGTATGGCTGAAATGAACTCTGCCAGGCACTTGTAGAAGGGAATTCAAGTTCACGCTGCCCTTGGCCGAGCTTAAAGCTGGTCTAAAAACTGTCAACAAAGCAGAGACACCCATGAGGATCTTTTGCGCCCTGAGATCATTCGAAGCCACTAAACATAAACAGCTGTGTTGATTTCCGCTCACTCTCCGAACCCGAGGCAAATAAAACCTCAAAGCTCAATGGGTGGAAAACAGCAAAACATACAGGGATTTTTCTTTTATTTTCTGGCTTAGGAAGATGTTGTTTTACAAACAGTGGGGCAAGACACCGTTAAATCTTAATTTTTTTTTTTTTTTTGCCTGGCAACTCTTTGGAAACACCACGTTATGCAAGAATTTTAGACATTCGCTGATAAATATACCAGAATGTTCTCCTCAAGGCAGTTTGGACATGCTTCAGATGTGAATCTGACAAAGTCAGGCTCTCTACAGACTGCGTCTGAGATTGCCAAGCATCCCATCCCCGGCCTCCTTGTTTCCATAAAAACCATCTTTTCAAACTTTGGGATGTTGAACGCACTCACGTTCAGAAGCATTTGCTGGTTGGGGCTTTGTCCTTCCCATTGTGGGGGTGGGGGTGAGGGGACCATGCGGGGCTGGGTCTGGAGATGGAGAATCCAGCGTGCAAAGGCATCTGGCCTGCAAAGCTGACTTCCTGCTGAGTTATCAAAGACAGGTTTCTAGAATCCCCTCCCATGACCGTTTTAGCTCTTCCCTGGTCTTTGATCCTTTATTCTTGACTTTCAATCCTGTCTGGTCTCCGCAACCCCATTTTCTTCTGTTTTCCCCAGGGGAGGAACGTGGGCAGAGCCCCTTTATCAATACCCCTTGTGTCCAGGTTCCTTTTTGCCAGAGCGGAGTAAAGGCCAGAAAACAGCGGGGGCGGAGTCAGGCAGACCTGGGTGTGAATCCTGACTCCGCCTGGGACTGACTGAGCCAGGATCACCTCGCCTCTCTGACTCTCAGTTTGTTCATCAGTACAATGGGCATGACGATAACGATTTCACAGGACTGTTGGCGGGATTTGATATAATGGAGGCAGAGGGCCTGGTGTGAGCCTAGAACCTCACGGCTGTTACACTCACTCATTGATTTAGATGGTATTTTAATGCTACTGAATGCCAGACAACACACTAATCACTGGTGATATTCATAAGCACCAAAGTTCATTTCTCATGGAGCTTATAACGTAATCAGGAAAATTGATAATAATTACATAAGCACATCAGCGAATGTGTAATTTCTAACTGAGGCAAGTGCTGTGTTCTCAGATAAAGAACCAAGACCCTTTTAGACTGTCAAGGCTTCTCTGGAGAAGTGATGTTTGGGGTGATGTTGGGGTGAGGTCGGAAAGGTAGAGAGGGCAGCTAGGCAATGGGCTTTTCATGCCCACCCGTCAGTGTCACCAGCTAGACCCCAAGAGCTGGCCTTTACTCCTCACCCGCTTGTACCCGCCGCAACTTTGTCCCACAGGTGTCCTCAAACGCTTCTTTTCAGTTTATTTCTTAACTCAGGCAAAAGAGCCGAGGGGCATAAGATCTCATGATAGACACTGAAACTACCCCTCGAGCGGTAACAACTGTCTGGACGGAGCTCTATGGGCCCAGGCGGCCCGGACCGGTTTGAGCTTAACCCCTGACTCATGCCTACGCAGACGAAGACGGACCAAGGAGTGACCAAGGGGATGACCGACAGTTACCTTTCACCTCATTAGAATACTAACATCTCCACCCAAGGAGGAGCACAAGCCTCCTCGACATAACATGCGACGTACGTATAAGCATGTTTCCTAAAGGAACATGTGTGACCTTATGCTCGGCTCTATATAAGGTGACATGGCTGCCCATCTAAATATTCATCCCAACCCTAAGTAAAAAAAAACCCATTCACCCTTGTCCAGGGAGTCACGACTTTGGAAACCACGCCCTGTGATCTCCTTATTGGCTGCAAATAGTTTCCTTTGTGCAACAAGTCACCTGGTGTAGTTCCTGTCTGTGACTCCCCAAGGAGCAAATTCACATTAGTTTGGTTACACCAGTGTGCTGAGGCAGAGGTTTGGACCGGGTCTCCCCACATTCTCCTCCCTGTTACCCTTGGCACACCCTTGGAAGACACAACGTCAAGGTTTCAGTTGCTCCTTTGGGAGCCCCTTAGTGCAGCGGCCAGAGTCTGACACATGTCCACAGTCACTTAACTGGTTGTGTGATCTCGGCTGAGTCATTTAAACTCTCTGAGCCTCAGTTTCCCCACCTATGTCATCAATAAGACCCACCTCCTGGGACTTTGAGGGAAAATTAAATGAGAGGCAGTGAAGCAGGGCAGAGTGGCTAAAAGGGTGACGACTTTGGAGTTTGCATGAATGTGACCGCAGGGCTTTGAGCTCTGCCACTTGCTAGCAGTGTGACCTTGAACAAATGACTTAACCTCTCAGTGCTTCAGGTTTCTTATCTGTAAAATGGGGTTAATAACAGCACCTCTCTCACAGGGTTGAAGGATTAGATGAATTAATATGTAGAAAGCACTAAACCAGTGCTCAATGCATGGTCACTGCTACCGCCACTGGGATGATCATTTTTCCTGGCATACAGTAAGTGTTCAAGCCGTAGTTCCTTTCCCTCCTACCCTGGAGTCACCACATGACCCCCTGTTGTGGGGGTATCTCTGTGTGGAAATTTCTGTGGCCAAGACATTAAGTGAAGACCCAGAACCGGAGGCTATGAGCCTGACGGGGAACAGTGCCTCTCTGATAGGGGCACCACCCAGCATCCTGGGGAAGGAATCTGTATCCCCAGAATGGGCCAGGCAGGGAAGAGAAGATAGAGAGAAGGTGCTGGAACCTCTCTGTAAACACTTTCCTTGCAGTTCTATAGGTCGCAGGACGCGCAGCAAGCCCAGCCTCTCTCATTGCGGTCGGAGCTCATACCTGCCCGCTCCTCACCTGGCCTCCCACCAGACTCAGCAAAGAGGTACACGATCAGGCTAAGACATTTCTTCAGGTGCTGCGCCATTCTTTTCCCATGGGCATTAAGTGCAGGTGTCTCCCCATCACCCCCAACGGCCTGAGACCATCACTCCAGGGAAGACGTCTGGGGAGGCGGGCTTTGTTTTCAACAACCCCCCCATCATCCTGGTATTCTTTTGGACTCCTCCAAATCCACAATCAAAATCAACACGTCGTGGTCCAGGCACTGTGATAATCCAGTGCGGAAAGCCACTGGGATAGTGGCGGGGTTTGGGGTTGGGAATGAAACGGTTACGTGTCAGAGTCTCCATCTCATTTAATGTCTCCAAATGGTGCTTGGAAGTAATACATCTTTCTCTTACAGATGAAGAAACAGAGGCGCAGACAGGCAAAGGAGGCATTCTCCTATGATCACGCAGCTAGGGAGTAGCAGGACTGGGATTCGAGTCTTGAACTACTTTCAAATCCACGCTTTCTCCGTGACATCCAGTTGGACACCAGCAACCTGGCCCCGAGTCCCTGACTCTCCTTGTTTGCTCAAGTTGGGGCGAATTACTGCCCCTCAGCAATGTGACCCCGATTCGCTGTGGGCCACAGAGTTGGGGCCCTGGGCCAGCTGCCTTTGCTTATACTTTCTTCCAGCAGGTGGCTGCACGTAGGACACAGAGGATCTGAGAAGCATCACAGGGTAGAGGACTAAGCCACAGTGTGAGTTCAGGTGCAGAAATAGTCTCTGGAAAATCTAGGGCTTCTAGGTGCTCCTCTCCCTCCTCCTCCCGTTCCTTACTTCTTGCACACACACACACACACACGCACACGAACACACGCACACACCGTCCTCAGACAGCTTGCATCTGACAGGAAGGCATGCCAGCCGAGGTGTTGAAATCCACGGAGAGTCATGATTTGGCACCTGCGGCGTACTTTTCAGCACCCAGGAATGACAGCTTATTCGTCCACACAACCCTTCCAGAAATGTTGTATCTGTGCCATCATGGAGGGAGGAAAGCAGAGCAAAGCTGTCAGTGGTTGTGGCCAAGCTGGAATTGAACTTCTCACCCCTGCCCCGTGAGGCCTCTCACAGGTATTTCTTGCTCCTAGTTCTGCTGTTGAAATCCCAGGTGACTTTGGAAAAGCCACCAGTCCCTTTCAGGGCTCAGTCTTCTCAGCTGCAACTCTCAATCCGGGTTCTTTGGACCCACAGCATCTTCAAATATGGCATCAGCAATCAATCGGGCACCATAATAGCTGCCATTTGTTGAGGGCCTTCGACACATTTATTAGGCATTTTCTGAATACCTCCAATTCTTGAAACAAACCCACAAGGTAGGAATGGCCACCCCATTTTATACATGAAAAAACTGATCTTCATAGAGCTCGAAGACTTGCCCCAAATCCCATAGTGGGTGGTAGAGTAGAATTTGAACCCAGGCTCACTTGTGCAACTCTTACCACCTCCTGTTCCAAGGAGGTGGCCACTCTCCTGGCTCAGACAATGGGCAGGGATGTGGGCTTCCGGCTCTTGCACGGCCGCCCCCTCAGCACTCAGGCCGGTGCCCTGCGAAGAGCCGGTCCCGCACGATGGCATGGAAGGTTCCGGTGGGCTTGACGAGGAGAGCGGGCCCAGATGCCGGGCAGGCAGTGCAGCTCGTGCAGAAAAAACGCACGGGCCAGCTGCTCCGGAGCTGCCCCCAGAGGTCCTGCTAATGTGTGGAAGCAAGAGTTCAGTGGGGCAAGGGGCGGGAGGCCTTTCTTGTATCCCTCCCGACTCAGCACGAAGCCGCTGTCAAAACGGATTGCCATCACAGACAGCCTGCACCTCAGAGCTCTCTTCCGAAGACACTGACCTACTTTTCCCGACATGTATCCCGAGTCCCCCAGCTACTGCCTTCTTACTCTAGTTGGTAGAGGTCGGAGCGAGCCCGATCGTCTACTGGATAAAGCCCAGCCTTCGAGTCTGGGTTCCCACGGCCCTTCCTGCCCTGCCCTGCCCTTGCCCACGTCTCCATCTGTTTCTCTAGTTTTTCTTTCGCCGCACGCTCAGCCGTTTCCAGACACGCTGCCCGACTTGTGCTGCCACACGCGAAGAGGCCGGATGCTTCGGAGGTACGCGCTACTCTATACTATACTACTACTCTATGCTACTCTATAACCTTGAGCGAGCCGCTCCACCAACCCGTGCCTCAGTTTCCTCATCTCCAGAATGACCGCAATGGCAGCATCTGCTTTGCAGGATTATAGTGAGGATTAAAACACAAATACCTGTAAAGAGAACTTTCAAAAGGCTCCAGGAGGATTCCAACGTGCAGCGAGGGCCAGGGAACCTCTGGCATCAGGCTACGTACTCTCCAAGAGAGGGGAGAGGGCATCTTGCCGTGTGTACTTCAGGGCCGACATGCTTCAGCGCACAGCGCCTGGCATTCTGGAAACGCGTTTTGAATGAATGGATGATTCTCTTTATTTGGCAGATTAAAGGGTAAACAATCCTTGCCCCAAAGCCAGATGTCCAATCGCTACCAAAACCTGATTTCAGCCTGAAACGAGCAGACCATGACCCCGGTCAAGGCAAAGGACCTGCTGGTTGAGGGCTCTGCTAGGAGACGCTGAGCTGAACTGGGCCCTCTCTGAGTAAATAAAGTAGATACACAAAACGGACTCCCGACCACACTAGGAAGAACAGACCAAACGAGACCCGCGTAACACACCGAAGAGACGAAGCCTTCCGACAGGAGACGGAGTTTAGGCCAGTCACTGTTTGACATTTATTGTCTGTTTCTTGTTCTTGTGTCAGGCTTCCAAGTTTTAGGGACCGTGTCAGCCTCGGACCCGAAACTGGACAAAGACCCTTTCTGAATCCTCACACCTACCTCCAGATGGAAACACTGGGAAGCGGTTCTGACCAGCTCCGCTGCTGGGAGAGAAGTTATTCTTAGCACAATGGTGTGGGTGGCGAACGAGATTTCTTTTCTTACGTGACTGATGTTCAGTGAGGCTGCTGGAAACTGGGACAGCGTTTCTATGTATGGGGGATCAGGGCGGGGCGGGGCATGACCCGGCAGCTCAGGGTCATGTAGCACTTTGCTCTTTCTCTTGTGGTGCCCCGTCCAAGAGGGCCTCCTGCGAGGAGCTATTAGCATACGGAGTATAATGGAATTCAATGAAGAAGCCAGGTGCTAGCTTTGCATTAGTCAAGATCGATGGGGGGGAGGGGGGTGGAAAAAGCAGGCCATCCAGGGTTCTTTGACAGAACGATAACCCAGAAGGGGCAAAATCTGTCAAAACACACGACGACAAAGGACACATTTCTCTAGCTTGCGCCCTGCACCCAGTCAAGGCTGGGGGAGCGAGGCTGTACTAAATGCACATAGTGACCCAAGGTTAAGACAGGTAATGTAACAGAAAACAATGCCAGCAAAGCCTGGAAGAAAAGGCTAGGACCGAACATTTCTAGGGCTTACTCTGCGGTAGGCACTCACAGATAACATCTCATTTCATCTGCGCAGGGTATCAGTATTTCCTGTTCATAGATAACAGGATTGAGATATCCAGAAATGAAAGAACCCCCTCAGTTAGCACATGGCTGAACTGGGCTGGGAACTCAGAGCCCAGCCTCTGGAGTCTCTTCCCTTCCCACTGTGGCGTGTCTTGAGCCAGAAAGTTCTGACTCAGCTCCCTCAGGAAGGCCACCTTCTGCTGCCAAATAAGGGCAAGTGATTGCACCTGCCCGGGTGAGTGCCTCAGCCGGTGGTGATCCCTCACCAGGGGTTCTGGTCTCCATGTGTCCCTTGGCCTCATTCAGGTGGGAGGGAGCTCCTCCCCCAAGAGGCGCTGCCCCTCAGGCCGTGGCGTTGGACAGCTCCTTGGCCACAGCCATGGAGAGCAGTAGGTCACACCTGCCTGTGCAGGGGGACTCCTGGGTGGGAGGACAAACTCCAGGGACAGTGGAGGAACACAGCGGATCCCACAGAGCTGGGGGCAGGGAAGACCCCCTTTCCAGCCAGAGAGGTACAAGGGAGAGCTAGTGACGAACGTCCAGGTTGTCGTCAAATTGACTTAGACCAGCTCTGGTTGCTGGCCACGGGGGCGGGCCCCTCCAAATCCGTCCGTGTGAGCCAACTCAATTCTAAAATCTCATTCTAAGGGAAGGAGGAGCCAGGTACCACCAGCTTGATCCCAGTGACCAAGGACATTGGAGGTGACATTGAAAGTATACGCTAGTGGCCAGTTCAGGATAACAGAGCACTGGCCCTGCCCCTTTGGGATCAGAGCGGAGTTACTTGGACCCTTCCGAATCTCAGTTGCTCCGTGTGCAAAAATGGTGATAAAACTAACATCTGTCTCCAGCGGTCTCCAAAGAAGCTCTGCCGAGGCCCGTGGCCATCTCTTAGCATTGCCACGCGCCTCCCTCCCACAGCTGCCGTGTGCTTTGCCTCTGGTGGCCAGCGCCTGTGGTCTTGCTCAGAGGCCTGCCTTTGGGCCAAGAGAGCCCGCCACACAGGCAGAGAGTGCACGTGTCTCAGTGTTTACTCCTTGGGGGCGGCTCACAGCCAGGGAGGGACTGCAGGCACATGAGAGCCCAGATTGCGGGTCTCGAGGACCGGACAAACGCTGAGGTATAACTGAAGCCCCGGAGCCCTCAAGGCTTAAGCTTTCAGGACAAGGCTGAAGCTGAGACCATGCCTAAAATCGCACTTTCTGGCTTGGCTTAGTCCCCGTCCTGCTCCTGTCTGGGACCATTGCTTTAACGAATCACGAATTCTTATCTTACAGTCTACTTCTGGGGCACTCGACCTACGATGCCACTCCTCTGGGTCACCGTGAATGTTAAATGATATAATTCACATAAAGGGCTTAGCTCAGCGCCTGGTCCACAGACAGCATAATCAATAAATGGTCATTGTTCTTTAGTTTTAGATGGAACTAGATGAAATTGCCAGTAAGGACTATTTTTGATTAAAAAATGGTAATTTTATCAGGATCAACCTAATGATATTTTATAGTCCAGGCTCCCACCAGCTACCGTGAGAATATTTTTCTAACGAGGATCATAGCCTGTCCCAGCGGGTTCTCACCTCACTGCCTTTTCTCCCTGTTCTATTCTGCCCAGGATAGGGCTGGCCTCAACTACCTGCCTGGTTTACTGGGCTGGGGCTGGGCACAGAGGCGCTTGTTATTTTATCAGAAGACCATGTGACCCGGAGCCCCACCCAATTCCCCCACAACAGGAGAAAGGGCAGGGGTGTGGGTGGGGGAGAGTAATCAATATTTGGCAAGCGGAAAAGCACAGATCATAAATAGGAAAAATGTTTCAACTGCCCCCAAGAGCAGTATTTTATAAATATATTTTTATTTAATCTCCCTGGAAAGATGACTCTGGGGGCTTCTTAAAGCAAGCCAACATGGAGGACCAATGCTTTGAAGGGCTGTTTGTATTTGGGGCACATTTTAGCTTCCAACACTAGACGAACGAAGACCATGTTCACGCGAGCATGGCGCTCCTGGCTGACAGAGGCATAAAAAGTGCATGGAAAATGGTTGTTTATATTTCCTCTAGCCATCACTGCTCCAACCTCGTGATGCCGGGGAAAGCCGACGGCACACAAACAACCCATCTGCTATCTCACCCCAAACACAGCGTCCCCTCCCTTCCCATCAGGAGAGGACTCTGTGGAGGGGACAGGCATGCTCCATCACAGCTTCAAACGCAGAGAAAAGCAAGAGCCAGGCAGAGACAGGCGGGTGGCAAGTAAGTGAAAGACAGAACACAGATCTGAAAACACGGATCTGAAAACACGGGGGGCGGGAGGGCACCAAATGACCTGCCGAATTGGCACGTCCCAGCCAGCAGTAAACAGGGAGCTATTGAACAGGAAGAGAAGGCTTGGGCAGGGCAGCAAAACCTGTCCTGTTTGGTGGGGGCGGGGTGGGGGGGCGCGGCCCGCTCTCTGGGAGCCTTGTTTGCCCCGTGACCTCAGTTTGGAGCCCATCAAGTGTACACAGCGCACAGAACACTTTCCTCCTGGTATGATCCGTATGCTACCCACCTGTTTATTGCCCATCCCTGCGACCACGTGAGCACATTTGAATATAAGCTCCATAAGAGCAGGGTTTTTTTTTTTTTCCCTGATGCATCCCCAGAGCCTAGAACTACACCTGGTACATGACAGGTACTCAATACATATCCGTTGATTGGATGCACGGACTATAATTGCCTCTACGGTCAATACACAAAAATGCCGGCGGAGGCAACTAATGATACTGAAACGTCAGATAACATTTGCTTTTGCTCATTATACTCTAGCTACTAAGGCAGGAAAGACTCCATCCAAGTTTAGAAGGAACTGCAACAATAAGGAGTGAAACAGGAACGGTTCCTGCTTTAGCAGAAAGTGCCACTCATGGGAACACCCCTGTGTGGGCGTTTTGTCCAGAGAGCGCAGCGCATTTAGATGCTTCCAGATGCCCATACGTTTAGCATCAGGTAGTACCACGTTATGCGTTTTCTCAGACAAAAGTGAACATTTGTTGGGGAGCCAAATGACGAGCAAGTCAGACACGGAATTCGAGGGGTGCGAGGGAACGCAAGTGGCTGGTGAGTTACTTGCAAGTCACAGGCCGGGGAAGAATCCTGTACCTTTCCTTTTGGCTCCACACCCAACCCCCCACCGCGAGGCCCCCCCGAGGAGGTGTGGGGGTTTCTCCCAGTGAGTCCGTGAGCTCGGCTAGGGCTGTCGGAGGGTCCCATCTATGTCTCCCTGGCAGGAGAAGAGCCTTGCCCGAAGTGACAGCGGGCCAACAGACGTCAGGCTGGTGCTCCGCCATGTAATCACAGCCTGTGTCTCTCGCCGTCATGGTTGGCCCCACGCGGAGCCCTTCAAACTACCAGGCCAGACGGTGGCAGGGGCTACGTCGTGTGGAAAGTGTTCTCAGTCCCCCTTCTCTAATTGAGAGCACAGCGCACAGGCCTTCGAGCATTTAATGGTATATTCCAACGCCACGGTGCCAGTCAGACAGAGG
This sequence comes from Paguma larvata, assembly GCA_030068075.1. Classification (NCBI taxonomy): domain Eukaryota; kingdom Metazoa; phylum Chordata; class Mammalia; order Carnivora; family Viverridae; genus Paguma; species Paguma larvata. The sequence goes on along the minus strand of CM057831.1, from coordinate 72,713,112 downwards.
CCTGTTGCTCAGATACGCCGAGGGCTACCCAAAAATGAAGGAGGGAAGGTGGGTTTTGGCCTTCGGATCTGGGCTATTATACTCCCGGGAGCCAGGGCTGGGTGGGAGTCAGCGCTGTTAGTCCTCACGGCTTAGGGCTGGAGCAGACTTCACCCATGACAGGGGTGCAAGAGCGGGCTAAGTGAGTCGGCCAAAGCCAGAAAAGTCTGGGAAAAGCCAGAGGGAGACCCTAGAATGTCACGTGTGGCTGGTGCGGAGGATGGGGGGATGGGGCTAGAGTCCCCTCGGCGATTGTCTAGAACCACCCTGCAGCCCCTAGCCACGTGCGGCAACTTCATAACTGAAACGTGGCCGAGTCGGAATGGAGACGCCCTCTGAGTGTTAAAGACACATTGAATTCTGCAGTTTTGTAGGAAAAAAAAAAGAATGTGAAATATCTCATTAAAAATTTTTCTGCTGACTATATGTTGAAACGAGAATATTTTAGATATATTGGATGAAATGAAGTATATTACAGTGAATGTCTTTTTTCTTTTTTTCTTTTTTCATGTTGCTACTACACAATTTCAAAATTTTTTAAAAAATATTTATTTACTTTTGAGAGAGAGAGAGAGAGACAGAGCATGAGCAGGGGAGGTTCAGAGAGAGAGGAAGACACAGAATCTGCAACAGGCTCCAGGCTCTGAGCTGTCAGCACAGAGCCCGACGCAGGGCCCGAACTTGGAAACAGAGATACCATGACCTAGGTCGAAGTCTGCCGCTTAACCAATCGAGCCACCCAGACACCCCGCCGCTACCCAATTTTAAACTATGACTTCTATCGGACAGCACTGGCCTACAGAGTTATTATTGTTTTCTTCCATTTGTTTTTTAAGATTTTATTTCTTTATTTAAGTTTACTTATTTTGAGAGACAGAGAGCGTGAGCGGGAATGCAAGCATGAGCAGGGGAAGGGCAGAGAAAGAAGGAGAGAGAATCCTAAGCAGGCCCCACGCTGTCTGTGTGGAGCCTGACCCAGGGCTCGAACCCATAACTGTGAGATCATGACCTGAGCCAAAACCAAGAGCCAGACGCTTAACCACCTGAGCCACACAGCCACCCCAAGATATTTTTTCAAGTAACCTCTACACCCAACACAGGGCTTGAACCAAAAATCCCCGAGATCAAGAGTCGCATGCTCTACCGACTGAGCCAGCCAGGTGCCCTTAGAGCTTTGTTAATTCTAAGAATGATTCCCAGGAGCAGTAGTGGTGTCCCCTGGGAGCTTGGCAGAAAAGCCGATTCCCAGGCTGCACCCTCGACCTACTGAAGCAGAATTTACATTTTTAACAAAATGCCCCGGGTGGTTCGTTTGTACATTGAATGCCCCCTGGCTCAGGTCTTTCCCCGGATGCCCGGCTTCGCTGTGGGTGGTTGGGCCAGCCTTGAGGGCTATGGCAGAACAGACCCTAAGAGAGAAACATCTGGTCTGTGCAGCGTGGTGGACCTGTCCGGAAGTCATGGGCTCTTGGTTCTATTCCCGGATCTGCCTTGAAATTGCTGTATGACTTTGGACGTGTCACTGCCCCGGTGGGGCCAGTTCCTCGCGCTGCAATTGTAGAACCTGGAGGACAGGACCTTCAAGGCGCCTGCGAGAACGCTCCCTCACACCAGCTGACGTGACGGGAGCTTCCTCCTTTCATCAAGGATCCGAGACAAATCCTTGGGACGGGTTTGTTTTCACCTTGGCTTTGTATCCATCCCATTCAGAATGGCCACATACAGTGGGGAACGGACATGTGTGTTCTTGTAAGTCCTTCCTTGGGTCCTGAGAACTTTAGGGAGTTAATTAATATTTTTATTACAGGATGTGGAGCACTTACTCTGTGCTAGGACTGATTCTACGTAAATACTTGACATGTATTATCTCTTTTAATACTTGCAATGACCTCGAGAAGTAAGGCTCAGTATAGCTTCTGAGGCAATTAAAAGACAGAGAGGTCATTTAAGTTGCCCAAGATCACACAGCTGGTAGGTGGTCAAATCTGGATTTTATTCCACGTAAGCGCAACTCTTCGTTCTTGACTGAAATAGTAAACTCCCTCTGGGCTGTTCTGAAACTCCTTACACGTGTTCTCAGCACCCGATCTGCCAGGGATGCCTGTTCTCAACTTGCCACATTTTGTTTGTCTGTTTGTTTCCAGGCTCCAAAATTTCCCCCTGACATTGCTGAAATCAACCCCCCAGAGGCCATCACCCTTGTCAGTTGTCCCATAAGCCTCCCAGCCCATCACCGGAAAAGCCCATCGCTCTGTCCAGGGAGCATGCACTAAACGCAGGTGTGTTGACTGCTGACCAGGGTTCCCAGCCTCTGGCCGTGTAGTCATGACTGGTGAGGGGAGGAGTGGTCCAGAGGGCCAGCCCGAGGCAAATCAGCGTACAAGGACAAATATTTGGTTCTTTCTGCACAATTTGGTGGACTGTCATACGATGGTCAATATCATATACCTGACAGCCATGGCGATCTCTCTATTTCAACTCAGCACCCACAAGACAGAAGGCTCATGGGAAAGACACTCCGTCCCGGTGCTGCACTGACATCAGTACCCAGTACGCACACACTACAGCAAGGTTGGCTTCAATAGACGGGCCAGGCTGATTAACTCGTCCCCAAGGAAATGATCTGAAAAGGGTTCAGGCTAAAATAGCCCCTTTCTTTTTTTAAGCTCCCTCTCTTCTCTCATGAATAATTTCTTCCATAAAAATAACTACATATAAGTTAATCATAGCAATGCACCAGAGCCAGAAATCAAAAGGCAATTTGGTTGGCTGGCTGTGAATGCTGTCAAGGGAGGGCTTGTCCTGGGCGATCCATGGCTCCTCCCCAGCCCGGCTGCACCCATTCTGACGCCACCGGCATTGCCTGAGCCTTGGCCAGCTTTGCCCGAGCCCTGCTCCCAATGCCCCCTTTTCCCATCGCCTTGTACTCCTCTTCCCAAACTTTTCCTTCCATTCCTGGTTGCAGGTTTCTTGCTCATCGGATGATGTCTTAGTTCTTATCCCTTGGAACTGATGCATTATTTTGACTTCGGAATGCCCACCTCTTTGACTTGTGTTCCCGGACAACTCTCCCTCTCTGGCCGCTCCAGAGACTGGCGGAGGCTGACTCAGCCTGCCCTCCTCGACTCTGTCCTGGCCTTGTTACATGACCTGTGTCCAGAGCAAGTTTGCCTTGACCAAGGGGGCCAAGAATGGGCCACTGAGAGTGGCCACAGCAGGATTCTCCGTCCTTATAGCTCCCCCAAGTCTCCAGGAGTTCTTTGGGGGGACATACAAGGCTCTCCCTTTATCGAGTCACTTCCAGCCAGGGAACGTGCTTCCGGGCCTCCTCCCCGAACCACCCTGGGTTTTCACAGCTACGATGACCATGCGAGTTTTCGTGCAAACTGAGGTCTTCCGGCGGTGGAAGAGGATGCTATTAATAAAGATGCCCAGACAACAGGCACAAACCGAGACGGCCCCGGGCTAACTGGGGTATAAAGTACCCTTACTCACAGCCCAACTTTCTTCTCAGCTATAAAACCCAATAATAACTGTACACTTCTGTTGTAGAATACGTACCGATTACTTCCCTGTTGGGTACCACTCAGACTGGTCCGCACAAGCACCTGATGGCAGAGGAGAGCTCATGTGTACACCCCCGGGGGGACAGCTTTACAGTACAAAGGGACACCTACAGCTTCTTGAGAGCAGAACTTTCCTTTGAAGTCTCAAAAAGGGCATGTGAATTTTGTCATTCTACTCAATAACATATCGTTTTCTTTCTTTAAAAACTACCTATTATATTTTTTTTTGTCTCCAAATTTCAAGTGAAATCGATGTCCAGGAAGGGGCTTCCCCGTGGTTTTGTGGACCTGACTCTACACTGTCATCTGAGAAACACGACAGGACAACAGCCTCTCCCCTGATGGGGGTGGGTGGGTGGTGGGCGGACGCAGCTCACACTCACCATTTCCGAAGCATTTGTTGGAATCAATAAGAATTCGCAGCCCAAGGTCCAGCTCAGAGTCTGGACTTGGCCAAGCATTTGACGTTCCCCTCAACTGAGTCTCTGTTCACCATGTACAGAAAACAAGGCCAATAAACCCCCATTCGAGAGTCTTAAGGGGCTTCCTGATTATGCACTTGAGGCCCGGGATGGGATTCTTTGCCCTTGAGCTGGACAACAGGCCAACTCTGTAGGAGACCCTCTCCATAGGGGAGGTGTTTGTGTGGGTGCCATCCCTTCATCCCATTCCACAGTTCCTGAAGAAACCCAAGGACAGTTCCCCCAGCAGGCGTACCCGCTGGAGTCTGCAGCAACGTCGTCTGGATGGAGGGTGGAAGGCGGGCTGGGGCACAGAGGCCCAGGTCGCATCTCCTACACTCGGCTAAGCACGACCCTCTTAGTGAGTTCTGACCTAGCTGTGCGGATGGGGTGAAGCGTTCATCCTCTGAGATCCCACAGTCTCCCTGTGCACCCTTCCCACCTAGCAATGTCCCCCCACACACACACACGCACATTACACACACACACACACATATGCACACATGCACAGAGTCCAATCCACGAACATCAAGTCTCGCTTCCTTTTTCCTGGCACCTGCAGCCCTTTGCCCGATCTGAAGGTTTAGTACATCTTCGGTGGAATTCCTCCCCTCCTCCACCTCATCCCTGCAGACTCGCGAGTTCCCTGGAGATGAAAGGATAATTTGAAAATTCACTTATTTCAGCCTTTCTCCATAGCTCCAGGGACTATTCTCAGATCCAGACACACAGGGGCTGGAAGGTAATGCTTAGGAGGGGGCATGATGGAGACTCTGGGTTGCCGGCAACGTTCTCTGCCTTGACCTGGGTGGTGGCTACACTCGGGTGTTCATTTTAAGATGATTCGTTCAGCTGTATGTGTATAATACGGGCTCTCCTGAATGGATGCGACACTCCACGAAAATTGAAATTGAAAAACAAAGACGGGACCTGGTTGCAGCTGAGACGGCAGGCTGTAACTGGGAGACCTGCTCTTTGGGTAAGAAATTCTTCTAGCTCTTTTCTCGTTCTCCCATATGAGTGCAGCTCACAGCCGCTGTAGCGCTACCAGGGCTGCTAACGTTTCGAAGATGTGGGTGAAGGCCCGCACTGTCTCCCTGCTTCCAGGGAGAAAGCCGTCTGAAGACCACACCGGGGACGCCTCCGGGGCTCAGTCAGTGACGCGTCCGACTCTTGATTTCCGCACAGGTCATGATCTCACCGTTTGTGAGATCGAGCCCCGTGTCGGGCTCTGCACTGACAGAGCCTGCTTGGGATTCCCTCTCGCCCTCTCTTTCTGCCCCTCCCCCGCACTCGCTCTCTATCTCTCTCTTTTGCTCTCAAATAAATAAACATTCAAAAAAATTTAAAAAGGAGAGTATACTGGCCTTAGGTCTCACACTGCCCTTTCCAGGCTCTGGGCAGATCCATACTCCTAAGGATAACAGACCAGGAAGTCGTTAGAGGAGAGGCAACATGGGTAAGAGATGAACCTGGGTTCAAACCCTGGCTCTGCCACGTTCTAGCCGTGTGACCTTGGGAAAGTTACACAGGCTTTCTAATCGCCAGCTTTCCCATCTGTAAAATGGGGCTAATAACAGTGCCCGTCTCCTATGGTTGCTGTGGCAATTACCAGTATTGCATAGAAAGAGTTTCGCCCAGGGCCTGGCAAAAATAGAAGTAACCATTAAAGACTAAATGTTATAGTCGAGTGCAACCCCCTCACTTTGTATGAGGAAACCGACACCCAGAGAAGGGAGCGTCTTGTCGAAGGTCACAGAGCCAGGATGTTACGATGACGAGGACCAGTGTGCTGCCTTATCCCCACCCTGGGGACACTGAGCAGGACCACGCTGCCATACTCGACTCGCGCAGGCAGTGTGGTTTCCGTTGCGGGTCATGCAACTTGTAGACAAGGGTCTGGGGTGAGTGCGGTTTCGCTGGTGGGCAGACCCTCGGGTTGGGGGAGGGTGCGAGGCAGCGAGGACCAGGACAGGAGAGCTTTGCTGTGCCTCACGGCCTGAGACCGAGCAGCGAGAGAGCTCGGGGGGCAAGAGAGACTCTTCTAGTAGACATGGAGGGGCTGCATGGTGACCAGGCCAGGGGCTGGGGATGACACAAAGGACGAGAAGGGCCCTGCCGTCGTGGGGCTCACCCTATGGGAGGGGATGGGTAGAGAGCTGTCAGCCCACGGCGATGCCAAGAGATGGGCTGGTTATTCAAAGAGAAAGCAAGGGGAACACATCACGTGGGAGGGGTGCCTAAGAGAAACGAAGGGGGCAGAGAAGAACGTGTGGGAAGGCACTGGGCAGGGCAGGTGCCGGCGCCGGCATGAAGACTCAGAGCCCGGGCGCGGGAAGCCAGGGGGTGCGTGCCAGACCTCCCGGGCCACCCTGGGAATTCTGGGCTTTATCTTACGGGAGGTGAGAAGCCTCCACAGGGTTTTAAGTTGGGAAGTTTGATGAGATTTGCCTTTCGGAAAATCCCCGAGCCCTGAGAGTTAGCCCAGGCTGAAGGCACCAGCCGGTGCAGTGAGTTGGAGGGCTCCCCCAGCTGCACATAGTTTCCAGGGCCACAGCAGCAGGGGCTGTTGCGTCTGCATTGGACAGATGGGGCAGCCAGGGACCAGAGAGGGCGGACGACTTAACCAGGGTCACTCAGCACTGAAGAGGCAGGGCTAGGTCTGGTCCCCAGGTCTCCAGGCACAGTCCCTGCTGCACACGCAGTCATGCCCCTGCCTGGCATGGCTGCCTCACTCGCTTGCGTGAAAGTCTTTCAGCCCCAAATACACCAACAGGCTCTTAACGAGCAGGAGTGTGTCTTAGGTCTAAGGGCATTAACCCCGGATCTTCTCCCCTTCCCTCCATTCTTCCTTCCTCTTCTTCGCCGTGTTCTGGGGTCTGGAGAGCTGGAGGCCCCCACCCGGCCGCACCTGCAGACCTTTCCAAGTAGAGACCGGGAAGGACTGTGGCCACGGGGCCAGCAGGGCTGTCCGAAGCCTGCTTCCCGCCACCCCACTGCTGGCATCTGGAATTTCCCGAGGCTTCTTCCTCAATGGTCCCCACTGACAGATGATATCATGGCCCTTTGAAATAAGAGGAAATCTCCTGCTAGGCTGGAAATTAAGGTGATGTAAAGCCAGATGGCAGAGCTGAACGGAGAGAGCAGGACGAGTCATCCAAACACCCCAAGCTGAGAAGCCGGCTGGGCTTTCTGGAAGGAAGGGGCTGGGGTTATGGCGGAGGCAGCGCCTGGCCTGGTGGGGGAGGGGCTTCCTAGCTGGGCCCTCCTCTGAAGGTCAGAACTGGGGTCAGTGTTGGGGCTTGTTCCCACCCCACCCCAAACCCACGGGAACCACAGGTAGAATCTTGGACTCTTCCTGAGACAGACTTCCGGTCCCAGGCCCACCTGGAACATGCACTCTGACAGAGTGAAAGACTCAGGATGGGAAATCAAGACTCACTAACACCTGCGATGCGCCAGGCACTGTGCTGAGGGGGTGGGGGGGGGTGGGGCGTGGGTGATAATGACCTAAATCGTGGCTCTTTAGCCTACACAGATGAGATGAGTCCTGAAAGGCAGGGAAGGGCTCCTCCGCACCCCCCCCCCGGAAGGGAATGGGTGCTCCCATATTTGCTCTTTCTAGAAGGAGCAGGAAACGCAATGAGCACTCGGGACTGGAGGAGGGAGACACGAACTCCTCACTGGGGTGCCTGCAGGACCTGAGGTGCGGAGAGGCCATGAGCAGCCAGGGCTGCGGACAGTGGCTATGCGGAAGCCGTCCAGGGGCCTGGCAGCCCCTCACCTCCGCCGCTGTTCACCACGGCTCAAAGAAGCGGCACATTTTGGTGAAAATCAGCATTTCGGCAATACTCCAGGGGCACGTCTGAGTGCCTCCCCCTCTTCTGAGAGGAGAAAGCAACCACCACTGTCCCTTGGGTCGCCTCTGGGGTCTCAGAGACAGCCAGGGGTGGTGACTCCCGGGCCAGCCAAGTGGTGACCCCCACATGGACATTAAAAGCCCAGACTGGGCTGTGGGGACCAAGAGGGACACCATGGAACAGAAAGGCCTCAGGACGATCTGGAGCACGTGTGGGCCAATGCCCTGGGAAACTCCTCAGAAATGGTCGTGGTGGGGGGAATGTGGCGACCGGGGCTGATATCGTTGGCATGAAAGGGAAGTATAATTTCACTTCAACTGAGTCCAGGAGCACACAGGTTATATATTACCTCCCTTTTCAAGGGAAATGGCACTCACTACTTATCATCCCCATCTTATAGACAAACTAGTATTCAGAGAGGCTATGTCGGAGATTTCCAGTTTTTCTTTCATTATTCTTCCTTCCTTCACTCCCTCCCTCCCTCCCTCCCTCCTTCCTTCCTTCCTTCCTTCCTTCCTTCCTTCCTTCCTTCCTTCCAAGGAGGAGAGGGGCAGAGAGACAGAGAGAGAGAGAGAGAGAGAGAGAGAGAGCATCCAAAGCAGGCTCCACACCCATCACAGAGTCCAATGTGGGGCTCCATATCACAACTGTGAGATCATGACCTGAGCTGAAATCAAGAGTCAGAAGCTTCACTGAGGAAGCCACCCAGATACCCCAGTGATTTCTGGTTTTTAGAGTTCACAAACAAGCAAGTTAAAAAACTTTGGGGAGTAGGGGCCCCCGGGTGGCTCAGTTAAGCATTTGACTCTCGATCTCAGCTCAGGTCTTTCAGGGTTGTGAGTTCAAGCTCTGTGTTGGACTCCACACTGGGGGTGGAGCCTACTGAAAAAAAAAAAAAAAAACCTCTGGGGAGTATACATAGGTTGCTGACTTTAATTTTCCTAAGAAATTAAAAAATCCCCAACTGCTGCATTTATATGCCTCGTCACTCGTTGGTAAAAGAAAGGATATTTTAATGTCCAAAATCTAGAGACAATTGATCAAAATAAATGTCGATATTTTAATACACTGCTATTGGGGAAGGTTCAGTTGACTCTCCTTATTTTTCCTCACCTCCCTGGAGACCTGCGCGGTGTGGCCTTACCCTTGTGCTGGTTCATAGAGGTTGGGGCCCCAGGGGCTGAGCCACTCGCCCAACCAGAAAGGGGCAGAGCGAGGTTACCCCAGACGTGACTCAAACCCTAGCTCTTCCAGATGTCCCACACAGCTGAGCTCCACTGTGGCCAGCGCACGGGAGCCCCACAGGGCCACCCAGATGCTCCCCAGGGTGCCTCAGGGAGCATCTGCGCCTTGTCTGAGTGTCCCGACCACAGTTCCCTTCAACAGGCTCAGCCATTTGGAATCAACTAGTAACGCCAACACAGAGAACTTGGCTGAGCTCAGCACCGAATGACAGCCCACAGAAAGGCGGCCTTCGCTGGGACACGGCAGCTAGAGAGGAAGGCAACCCGACACTCCTTTCCTCTTTTAGGAAGACACGTCACTGAACCTGCCTTCCCAAGCTGCTGCCAGGAGGCTCATGTGCGCCCCGGACAACCCGCCGGGAGGTTCGAAACACAGAACTGCTCTTTCGCGCTGGCCTTCCCCACTCAACAGGCTTAGAAGGGTCCCAGAACAAGGCGTTTGACCGAACTCCAGGGCATTCTCGCTTCCACAGAGGATCACGTAATATTACAACTACAGGAAACTCATAGGATTAATTAATCCACACGGTTTTATACAGGAGGTGAGGCAGCCATTAAAATACAGGCCTTCCAGCTTCTGGCCAGAGCCAGGGCGGTATAGCTAGCCGTCCACAGGGAAATCGAGGCTCGAGACTAGTTCTCCCTCATGCTAGCTGCGTGGCCTCGGGCAAACCTTCACTTCTCCGAACCTCAGCGTTTTCATCTGAAAGATGGGCAGAATACATACCAGCCTCCCGCGGTTCTCAGAAGGGTTAATTAAGCCACGTACGCAAAACAATTCACACCTTGCTGGGCATGTTGTCCACACAGCAATCAGTACATACTCCCTTCCGGGCACTGTGCTAACATCTCTAAGGCTCAATATCCTCGCCTGTTAAGTGGGGATAATGATTGGATTCTAGGAGCTAATGAACGTATGTAAAAGGTTCAGCCCAGTGCTCAGCATCTAAGAAGCCCGTGGAAACAACTATTATTTGCATATTATCGTTATCAGCTCTTCCTTTGTGTCTTCCTTTCTTCCCCTTCGTCTCACGTCTTGATGCAGATAAGTGAAAAATGCAACAAGTAAGGTTACCATGAGTAAGTACCTTGTGTGGTGGCCCAAGGACGGTTGGGGGGGTGGCTTCTTGTTCAGCCCGAGGCTCCGGCGGTGGTCGGCAGCCCCGGAGACCCCGGGAGAAGTCTACTCCATGGCTTGTCCCTCCCTGAGGAGCTTAATCAGAGTGAGGTGGCCGACACTAGCTTCCTCAAGGATCTGGACACCTAGTTGTCACGTCAGTGTATTCCATCGAGTGCCCTACATCCTGCGTGGAGCCGCTAGGCAGCCTCCGCGGCTGCCAGCCACCTGACACATTCCATTCCACCGGAATCCCATTCACTCGTGCCCTTGGGCTCTCGGCAGATTCCCGAAGCGGCTTCCTGACCATCTGGTCCGAACGAAATGGTCACGAGGCATCGGTGAGAGGCTCTGGACCCCGTGGACATGTGCGGCGCAAAGGGAATGCCCAGACCTCACACCCTCGCTTGCCAGGGACTGGCCGGATCCTCTGAGAGCCACACACCATCGGCCCGGAGGAGCGAGGGGGAGGAGTCTGTTTCTGGATCCCGTCAAACCGGTCTCCTGTTCGGGGGGAGTTAGGCAGCCCAGGTAGGGCGCCGATGACAAGTAATCGGGTCCGGAAGCTTCAAAAACACAAAGTGGACCTGCTCCCAACTTGGTCAGTCGTTTCGCATGCAGGCGGAAACACCCCAGACTTGGAGACACGCTTGGGTTTGGGGGCTTGACTCTGGCACTAACCGGCACTGGGTGTTTCTTCCCCCCTCAAACCCTCAATGTCATCTGTAAAAATGAGGACAATCCAAACTCTCTTTTATAAATGCTGTGAAAATCAAACTGAAGGCGGATAGTGCTCAGGACAGTGCCTGCCGCACTGCCGTTTATTTATTTATTTATGTATTTGTTTATTTTAAATGTTTATTTATTTTTGAGAGAGCACAGGCAGGGGAGGGGCAGAGAGAGAGAGGGAGAGAGAGGACCCGAAGCGGGCTCCGCGCCGACAGCAGTGAGCCCGACGTGAGGCTTGAACTCGTGAACTGCGAGATCATGACCTGAGCCAAAGTCACCCGCTCAAGGGACTGAGCCACCTGGGGCGTCCCAACAGACTGTCCTTAGTCATGATGAGCCAGTTAGGGCAAAGTATAAGGACAGCCAGGCCCAGACGTCCCTGAGAGATTCTTTCTGCCATACGTGACATCGTCTCCTGAAACCTGATCGTTTCTATTCACACCCTGGCTCTGCCTCTCTCTAGCGAGCGAGTTAACCTTCCTGTGCCTCGGCTTCTCTATATGGACATGGGGATAATAAAAATACCTACTTCCAATGGGCTTCTGATGGTTAACGTCTCCACGTAAAATGCTGAGACCAGTACCTGGCCTACCGGAAGCGCTCAGTGAAGGTTATTACCAATAAAGCTCAGTGAATTGCCAGCAGTCTGAAATAAACTCCGAAAATATGAGTTTCTGGAAGCCCAATACTGTTCTATCTGAAATGATAGGGGGGCGGGAGGCCTGAGACCCACACCTGTGTGAGCTCCTTCCTCACCCTTTTGACAATCACCATCCCTAGAATGCCTGGCAAGTCCAGTTGCTTGACAGACTGCCTCCCATCCTCATGACGACCCTCTGAAATAGTCATTCTCCCTGTTTTAGAGATAAGGGAGCCAAGGTTCAGAGAGGCGAAGCGACTCGATCGAGGGAGCACAGCAGGCAGGGATAGAAGCAGGATTCGAACGTCAGTCTATCTGGACCCATCGCCGCAGGCCGCCTTGCTTCCCTGAACAGAATGGGACTCTGTGTCCCTCGTTGTGTGTGGGTGTGTCCGGCAGCTCGCTGGCCTGGCCTGCGGCGGTTGATATTTAAAAACTGGACGGTAGGGGAAAAAAAAAAAACCCTAAAAACAATAAACGGTGATTCAGACGGAGTCTTTACTCAGGCAGTTACGGGAAACGGGCGGGAAGTGATAGCCTTAGTCACTTAGGGATGGTTGAGCTCCTGAGTCATGGGCAGCGGGCCACGCTGCTCAGGACAGAAGCCAGCACTGTTTTTAGTGCCAAAAAGGCAGGAACGAGGTCTGGCGAGGGGGGAGGGAAATCAAAGGAAAGATGAACTGGGGCCAGCGTGGCTTCTGTAAGGCAGGGGCCAGGCTTACCCTGGTTCCTGAGACAACATCCACTCCCATGGTCGACGGTCCGGCCCCCGTCCATAGCCCCCCTCAACCTTTTCCAACCAGATTCCCCTCTGTTCTCGTTCAAACACCCCCAGCCAGAGAGATGGGGTGACCCACCGTGCCAGGGATGCACCCCGGCTCTCTTTCCTTCCTGGAATGTCCTTGCCCCTGATTCTAGGTGCCTCGGCCCCGCACCCTTGGGCCCGCCGCGTACGGCCCTTCCCCCTGCCTTCAGCTCCAAATCCGGCCCCCCACTCCTCAAATGTTGCTGGAGCACATGCCGTGTGTTACGTTCAAGGCAGTTGCTGGAGGCACACATGGATGGCTTAGCCCCTGTCCCCACCCTAGTGTCTGCTTGAGCAGGGAACAGGTACGCACAGGTAACTGGACAATGACTTTCCCCAAAGAAGGGCTCTGATGGAGGGACCACAGAGCCCTTCTGGCGGGGGGGGCCCAAACCTACTCTAGGAACCGGGAAGGTTCCCTGGAGGAGGTGATATTTGAGTTGAGTCTTGAAGACTGGGAATTAGGAGATGGTGGATTGGGGAAGAATATAGAGTAACCACTCTCAAAAAAAAAAGAAAAAAAGACTTAGGAGAATAATATAAGTTTATTGTACAAAAAAAGGGAAAAAATGGAGAAAAAAAGAGAAGCTGAATAATAGCCCCCATAAATCCTATTTAAATTTTGGAATAATTCCTTCTCTCTTTGCACAGTTGTATGTGTGTAGACGTAGACATTTAAAAAAATCCCCATATATAGCAATGTGACTGTTTCACAATCTCCTCTTTACAGTTAACAATACATTACGGAATCTTTCCATGTCAATAAATATTAGCCACAACCTATCTGGCCTGATGGAGGTTTTGCTTGGCCCCCGGGGGTGCTGGAAAATCGTGCACATGAACACCTACCACCGGGGAATGGGCTAGTCCGTTCTCCGCAGACCCCGCCTCTCCTTGCCGATTCCTACAGCAGGGATCTGCGTCTCCGGTTACATCACCTGCCCAGCTGATCATTCAGCCCTGACCCTGAAGACTCATGCGGCTCTTTGATATTCCAGAATACGACACGCCTTGATTTCCCTGGCACCCCACTTCTTCTCTTTTGACACTGCCGATTTCTACTATAGATAGCAATTAACCACCCACGATTCACATTTGATTACGCCAGGCATCCGGACCCAGCTCCTCTGCGCAGAGCGAGGTGGGGGCAGGCAGGCTGGGTGGGGTCTCGCCGCGGCCTGGACCAGAGCACGGCAGCTCCGGGGATGTGGAGATTCCCGCTCCACAAGGCCAACGCTGGTGCCTCTGCGGCTGGCAGCCTTTCTTGTGCCCTTTAGAGTCACCGCCTTGACTCCTGGCATGGTTACTACGCACGCAGCGCTCACACACACACGCACACGCGATCACAGGGGAATCGGGCGGTCTTTACATCCTATGTTTTAAAGATCTAAGAGGAGTCAGGAAGCTCTCCAGGCCCAACCAAATGCCACGTTTAATCCCAATAAAAAAAAAGAAAGCCAGCTGCTCCGGCCTGACCCACAACGAAGCAGGCCTTAGAAGATGAATAGAGTCACCAGTGGTGCCTGGCCACAAGTCATCCTTGTGGCCTGAGCGCTAAGGGACAGGCCTGGGCTGGCCTCAGGTCACTGGCGGCCAAGGTGCCGATAACAATGACCTCGGCATTGGCTTGGGCGAACGTACACAGCGGACGCCTCCGCCCCACAGAGTGCGTGACTTCCGTACCTTCCCAGGGGTACCGGGGTAACAAAGGCCACGTCCCGGCACTACCGTACAGCTGGGGAAGGCCGGAAACCAAGCTGCAGGAAACTGGTTGCTATGGTTTCCTTGAACGGAATGCCATAGAAATTGCTTTCTAAAAAAAAAAAAAAAAAAAAATTTTTTTTTTTCTTAAGATTTCTGTTGCTTTTTTTTTTCAGGGAGAAGTGGGGAGGGAAACATTTATTTCAGTATATACAGTAAGCCGGGCATTGAGCTAGGTTCTAAATCCTTATAGCAAACCACCAGGCTTAGTAGTAGTCGCTCTGTTTTCCAAATGAAAATACAGAAGCGCAGAGAGTCTAAGGCACCTGCTCACAGACATACAGATGGAAGGCGCCAGAGCCCGTTTTGAACTCAATACTGGCATACTCCGGGGCCTGCTCTCTTGCCAGTCATATACTGGGGTTCGGGAGATCCTGCAACCCAGATTGTTCTTATCGCGAGGCCAGGCCCCGGAGCAGGGGGCAGGATAGAGGAGCTAGAGCACAGGAAAGGAGCTCAGTCAGAAACGAAGAGAGCTGAGGAATGAGGACCCTGGCAGCTTCCGATGGCCTAGCAGCAGGTTCTCAGGGGAGACGGAAGAATCACAGCGTTTGGCATCAAAGGTCCCGAGGATAAGGTCCATCTTCCCTACTCTCAGTCTGAGTCTCAGTTCCTACTTCCGTAAAATGGGTGCAACGGCCCTATCTGCCTCCCGGGGTGGTAAGGATTCGGTGAAGTAATACATGTCAACTGCACGGCACAGAACAAGCACTCAGCAGATGGTAGCATCCTGACTAAGGTTACCATTTTAATGACACTATTTGCCCTGTACATTATGAATTGCTGGACAAACATCAATTAATTTAAGGGGGTCTTGGGCAACTTTGGGGAGGGACTCTGGGAATGGCCACGCTCACGGTATACTGACCACCCAGAGCGGCCCTGATTTATTTGGCGGATGGGAGAAAGCTCCCTACCATGCATCCCTCAGTGAGAACGGTGACGCATGCCTTAGTCCCACGGGTATTTATTGAACACCTAGTATATGCCATGACCTGTGCCAGGAGGAATATGGGAACAGGGCATGGCCCCACTCTCCAGGACCTCGCGGGCTGTGAAGGAGACAGAAAAGGCACACCGGTGAACTATTCATTTACAGTCATGCCTCCTACAGGGGGCAGGGGGATGTGCAGTGGGGGTCCAAAGACGGGGAGGCACGCCCTGCAGGGAGTGTGAGTGTGAGCGTACGTGTGTGTGTAATGGTGGGCAGGGAAGACGTCTCTGAGAAGCGGCCATCGAAAGTAAGTCTTGCAGGATACTTAGGAGTTTATCAACTGAGAAACAGGAGAGGGTAGACCAGGAAGGAGGAACAGATATCACACAAGGATATCAGGGCATTTGGGGAACGAGCGATCAGTTTCCTGGGCGTATGCGAGGCAGAGGGTCACGCCCAAGTGGTGTAGGGCCCTTTACGCTATGTTCTTGAGGCAAGAGAAGGAGGCAGCAGGTGTTGAGATGCGGGGAGTTCTGCCAGGCTCTGGGGGCGGGGGGCGGAGGGGATCGAAGCCTGAGGCTCCTGGAAGAGCCGAGCTTTATCTCGGGCTCTTAGTCTCTGCAGGGCACCCTGCTGAGCTCCTTCCAAGGATTCCTTACTTAATCCTCACCTTCACGAGATGGTCCAACTATTTGCCCATTTTGTGGATGAGGAAACTGAGGCTCGCCAAAGGTCTACGCCAGACTCGAACCTACGCAGGCTGACTCTTTCCCCCTTAGAGTGGCTTCTGCATCCTCCTGTGGACGGGGAGCACATTTCAAAGAGGCCAGGAGAGAAGCGTGACGTCTGAAGGAGGGGAGTAGGCCTGGGGGTGGGGGGAGAGGGACTGCAGGAGGGGGGCGGCGGTGGTGGCAGAGGCCGAGAGCAGAAAGCCTGCCATTTCAGGCAGAGAACTGAAGAAATACCCAGGAAGTCTGACGCTCAGGAAAGCCTGCTCGTCTGTGTGACCTCGTCGGCAGCAGCTTCCAGCTGTCACCCCATGTCCGCTGAGATTCCTTTCTGGGCCCGCCCCCACTTTTTCCTCTGAGAAGGGAAGCCTGGCCTGGGACCACGCTCCGAGAACAAGCTTGCCACTCCAAAGCTGCAGGCAGGGAGCAGAGGAATCGCCCTCCGGGCCGGCTGGAATGGACGACGTTCCATTGAGGAAAACTGCGGGCCAGAAGCTGCAGCCATTGGGCCCACAGGCCGGCATCCAGAAGGGCTGCCTTCCTGGGAAAGAAGACTCAGGCATCTGCTCCCCTGAGCGCCTGTCCTCACATCCCTCTTGGGCTGAAATCACCCCAGCATGGAGAGGGAAATACGTGTGGGGTCCAGTGATCCCCAAACCAGTCCTAGAAGGTTTCTAGGTAGCTCACGGGAACAGGGAAGGTGAGTCACGACCGGCAGGAGAGAGGGCCCCAGGAAGGGCCGCCACTCAGCCAGGAGCTCTTTCCGCAGCCTGGGCCAGAGGCGCTCGGTCCCTGGCCCACGCCTGGCTAGGACCAGCGCAGCTCTCGGAGCGCGCCTGCATTGCTGTTACTTAATTAGCTCCGTGGCCATAAAAGGCCGGCTGGCTCCGCTCAGAGGAGGCACCCAGGCCCGGGAAGCAGCAAACTGAAGGGTCATAAAAAACCCCAAGAAGGGGAAAGGGGAGGGCAGGTGAGTAAGTTCAAATCGTCTGGGTACGCTGCAGTGAGTCACTGCTGCCCACCCCGGTCTGAAAGCATGCTGGCTCCCCGCCCCCGAGCCGCACGGTGCCCAGGCCTAGCTGCTCCTGGAAGGAAGGTAACGGGTCCCAGGAGGCGGAAGACACGGGCCAAGGGCTTTGGTCCACATGCTGTTCTCAAAACAGAAGAGGACGAGAAAATCACTTTCAACCCTCCATCTAAAACCAATTCCGAGATTTCTGGAAAGTTGCCTCGTGTGTCCCTCAGTGCCCCCTTGTCCCTCTAATTAAGACTCTAGGTGAGAAATTTCTTTTAGAATTTAGGGCCGAGGAAGCTGTGCCCAGGGAAGCTGGGTGAACAAGGTGGTGAGAGAAGAGGTTTAGAATCCCACTCCTCTGGCTCTGAATCTTGGCTTGGGCACCGACCGGCTGTGTGATGTTGAGGAGGTCGCTTCACCTCTCTGACCTTGGGCGGTCCCTTGCCCGCTAAATGAGGTTAATGGTAACGTCTAGTTCTGGGAATTGTTAAAAGAATTAAAATTCTGCGTGTGAGACATCCAGCACACTGCCCGCTCCGTAGTAGATGCTTAGTAAACACAAGCATACAGGAATCTATTTTTAAAACACAACACAGCCTCTCTTCTTTGTTCTGTAAATGGAGATAACAGTATTTATCGTCACGGGGTTGCTGCGTGCAAACGCCCTCACTCTGTCCTCAGTATTAGTCCCTTGTTCTTTCTCTCCCTCGTCTCTGCTCCTGCCTCAGCTACGCAGAGGTTCCGAGCTAAACCCAATGTTTCATCCGACTCTTGGGCTACGGCTGTCTCTGACTTCTCTATCGATCATATCACAGGCGTGTGGTGTGTGGCAACCTGTCTCAGATTCCTTCTTGGGAGAGGCCGGGGCAAATAAACATATAAACACTCACGAGTCTACAGAAGAAACTTTTTCTGTCTCTCTGTCTGCCTCTCGAAGACAAATCTTCTTGTTTGGAAGATGCCGTAACTCACTGGCCTGGAGCTGCACTGTCTTCCGGTCCCTGACTCTGAGACGGAAGGCCTTCTGCCGGTCTGCAGGCCCCTCCCGGGCCTGGCTCGTGCGGGAGGTGCCAGCTCGGAGCTTCTGTCAGGCTCCTTCCCCATGTGCTCCTACCCGGTCTGTGCCAACAACCTCAGGGCATCCCTCCTGCCCAAACGCTGGTCCCAAATGCTGGGCACCATCTGCAGGTTTACCAAGGACTCGCTAATTCCCAAAAACACCACCAAGAGGCAGGCCTCATCCTCATGCCCGCTTTGCTGGTAGAAAGTTAACACTCGGAGAGGCGGAATAACTTGCTCACTCAAGGGCAGTTAGTGACAGAGCCAGGAATAGAACCCAGGGCCGGCAGGGCCCCTCTGACTCGCACTGACACCCGGGTGGACCTGCCTCATAGCTAAGGGTCAGGGGTAGACTCACACTCTGCCTTTAGGAAAATAAAATATACTGGGAAGAAAAACAACCACATAAATCCTGACTATTTCTCTTCTTTTTTAAAAAAATATTTATTTATTTATTTTGAGAGCGCGCGCAAGAGAGAGAGAGAGAGAGAGGTAGGGCAGAGAGAGAGGGAGAGAGAGCATCCCAGGCAGGCTCCATGCTGTCAGCACAGAGCCTGACGCAGGGCTCCATCTCACGACCTGTGAGATCATGGCCTGAGCCGAAATCAAGAGTTGGACACTTAACCGACCCAGCCACCCAGGCGCCCCGAAACCCTGAAGATTTCTTGAGCACGGGCTCAGGACGTGGTGTTGAGCCGGGGACCGTGACGGCGGCTGCTCAGCGCGCTGCCCTTTCAGCGAGCACTTGCTGTGTGCCAGGCACTGGGCTACCACCTCCGCTTGGGGTTCCCAGAACACGTGACGCCGGCTCACCCCTCCATGCCCTGACCCCACTGTTGCCTCTGCCTACTCTCATTCCTGCTGCCATCCATCTCACTCCTAGACATTCGGGCTCAGCTCAAAAATCCCCCCAGGAAATCTGCATTCCCACAGTCGCCTTGCGGCACCCGTCGCGCTACGGCCTATTGGTGAGTGTCTCTCCCTCCGGTCCGGGCATTCCCTGCGGACGTGGGCTGTGCTTTGCACCTGCTCGTATTTCCCACACACAGAATCATGCTAAACACATGGCAGCAGCGCCTGAAGGTTGCCTTACCTAAATCAGGAGTTGGCACACTATGACCTGAGGGCCGACTCCAGCCTTTGGCCCATTTTTGTATGACCCCCTAAGCCAAGAATGATTTTTACGTTTGTACAGGGTTGGAAACAAATGAAAACGAAAATATACAACGGAGGCCACACATGGCCCTGCAGAAGCCCAAAATATTTACTATCTGGCCCTTTAGAGAAAAAAAAATTGCCAACCCCGGCCCTAAACTGTTGAAACTCAACCTGGAGGGGCAGGTGGGGCTGTGGAGCTCTCGGATGGGGGGGTTCGGTCTGACCCCCAGGAGCTTATCTGGCTGCGGGAGAAGACAAGGCAGAAGCAACACGGAGAGGGGTGAATGATGCCAGCGTGAGACTGGAGCACAGTGTCCGAGAAAGATTTCAAGCAGGGAGCCAAGTTCGAAGGGTGGACACAGGTTCCAAAGTCACCATGAGCACGAGGTACCCCCGGCTGAAGGACAGGACAGAAAAACAAAACGAAATAAGAGGCCCCGTGTGAAGGCCACGATACCCAAGCGATCGCACCACCGGCCACGGAGGGACGTACCTGTGAATGTGTGTGCACCTGTGCTAGAGATGATTCAGGACTTTTGAAAGCATATACGAGCTGTCGGCGAAACAAGAGCAGAGCAAATGATCGAAAGCAAGGCGGGTCGCAAGAACTAGATCAGAGATACACAGCGAAGGGTGCCAACTGACCACCGCTGTGTTTTTTTTTTTTATGATAGGCTTGCCTGTAGCTTCAGAACGCCTTCCAACCCAAGCTCCAGCCCCCTGTTCCCATTTGGAGTTGAGGCATGATATGTAACCTACTTGCCCGCTTTAGACTAGAGGGAGTCCCCAGATCTTGGCACAGCAAGGGCTTTGAGGATAGGAGTCAGGAGGGCTGGCCCAGGTAGGCTCCTCTAGGGTGGAGGGGGGCTGGAAGGACGCACAGGGCTCCTCCATTAGCTGCCCTGGCATTCCAAGGGGGCCGGATGAACCAGATTGTGGCTGGCAAGTGCTGAGGCCGGGCTGTCGGGGAAGACAGGGTGTCATTATTTATCCACACGAAGCGCTCCGCGGTTGTTATTTCTTTATTAATAATTTCCTGTGGGCTCAGAGGTGCCCACAGCCAGGGCATCTCCTCATTGGCTGCTTCCACCTCCTCCATGGCCCAGCTGCAGCTTCAAAGGCTGGGCCTTTCTTTGGGTGTGGAGGGATCAGGCAATTAGCACCCGCCTCCTCCCTTCTCTGCCCAGTGAGTCAGAGAGATGCTTGGTCAGCAGCCCCTTTCTGCTGGCCTGGCCCCTGAGGACTCCATACATCCTTAGTGTGGGGCTGTGGGCAGCGTGGGGCGAAGAGCCATAGCGCAGCTGCAGCTGTGTCCTTGGAATGCCACGAAGAGCGCACACTATGCCCTCTCCGCAGAGCTTCCTGAGCAATGCAAAAGCAGGCACCTCATTCCATGGGCGCTTACAGTTCCAACAGAGACACAGGGACACAGCAATGAAGACAAGAGGCCTGTGCCCTTCCTCCTGGAGCTCAGCAAGGCCAAGACTGCCCAGAGAGTTCAAGGTTAGGCAAGGAAGCAGCACACTCAGATTTTGAAGGCTGAGACTTGCTGGAGGAGGTGAGGCCCAAGCAGACAGTTAGCACAGCAAGGGAGGTTACTGGTGGTGAGTATGGTACTCCAGTATGGTGTATGGTACTCCAGACACTCCAGCATGTGTGCAAGCAGAGGCCAGGCAAAGGGTTCAGAGAGACCGGGCCATTGAGTGCAAGGTGGGCATGATGAGGAGGAGCTGGAGTCCCTAATCTTTGTGGGTGGGAGCTGAACCACACGGGACCTTGTGGCAAGCTGAAAGCAGTAGGACTTTTTCCTGAGTGTATCAGCGGTCATATGCAGGGAAATGATGTGATTAGATTAATATTTTAGAGAAGCTTAAAATCTGGATGCCAAGTAGGATTCCAGGTATGACCCACTAGGCGTCATCCAGGACAAAGGAGGAAGGAATCCCACCCATTATGGGCCATCATGGGCAGCCCAAGTCCACTTGTGGGCACTTGGCCTTAACAGGGTGTTGACTGACCTAGAATTTACTAAAAGAAAAAAGAACAGGATACAATAGGACCTTCTAACCAAGCTCCAACCACTCAGCCAGGTTCACAGACTAAAAAGAACAATAGAACAGATCAATGAAATCAGGAGCTGGTTGTTTGACAAGATAAATTGCTAAATCTTTAGGTAGACTCATTCAAGAAAAAAAGAGAGTATTTAAATAAATAAAATCAGAAATAAAGAAGGAAAAATAACAACCAACACCACAAAAATATAGAAGACTATAAGAGAATATCATGAAAAATGATATGCCACCAAATGGAACAAACTAGAAGAATGGATAACATCCTAGAAATATATACATTTCAAAACTGAATCAGAAAAAATAAAAAATCTGAACAGACCAATCTGAACAGTAATGAAATTGAGTCAGTAATTGACGAACTCCCAACAAAGAGAAGTCTAGGACCCAGGCAGCTTCAAAGGTGAATTCTACCAAACATTTATTGAGAAGTTAATATCTACTCTTCTCAAACTATTCCAAAGAATAGAAGAGGAAGGAAAGCTTCCAAAATTCATTCTACAAGGCCAGCATTACCATCATACCAAAACCAGATAAAGACACTACAAAAAATAAACAAGCAAGCAAACAAAAACTATGGGACAATATCTCTGATGTACATAGATGCAAACAAACATCCTCAACAAAATATTAGCAAATCAAATCCAGCAATACATTAAAAATATCATTCACCACCATCGAGTGGGACTTATTCCAGGGATGCAAGAGTGGTTCGATATTCCCAAATCAATCAACATGATATATCACAATCATAAGAGAAAGGATAAAAACCATATGATCATATTAATAGATGCAGAAAAAGCATTTGACAATGTACAACATCCATTCATGATAAAATTCTCAACAAAGTAGGTTTAGAGGGAAAATACCTCAACATAATAAAGGCCATATATGAAAAACTCACAGCCAACATCATACTCAATGGTAAAAATTGAGAGCTTTTACCCCCTAAGATTGGGAAAAAGACAAGGATGTTCACTCTCACTCACCACTTTTATTTAACATTATACTAGAAGTCCTTGCCACAGCAATCAGACAAGAAAAAGAAATAAAAGCCATCGAAATTGGTTAGACTAAAGTAAAACTTCCACTACTTGCAGATGAAATAATACTATATTTAGAAAACCCTAAAAATTCCACCAAAAAACCCTACTAGAACTAAATGAATTCAGTAAAGTCACAGGATACAAAATTAATATACAGAAATCTGTTGTATTTCTATATGCTAATAATGAAGTAGCAGAAAGAAAAAATAAGAAAACGATCCCATTTACAATTGCACCAAGGATAAAATACATAGGACTAAACTTAACTAAAGAGGTAAAAGACTTTGTACTCCAAAATCTATAAAACTCCGATTAAAGAAATTGAAGACGACAAAAACAAATGGAAAGGAATTCCATGCTCATGGATTGGAGGAGCCAATATTGTTAAAATGTCTATACTACTCAAAGAAATCTACAGACTTAATGCAATTCCTACCAAAGTACCAACAATATTTTTTAAATAGCTAGAACAAATAATCCTAAAGTTTGTTTGGAACCACAAAAGACCTTGAATAAACAAAGCAATCTCGAGAAAGAACGAAGCTGGACGGTATTACAATCCCAGATTTAAAGACATACCATTAAGCTATAATAATGAAAACAGTATGGTACTGGCACAAAAACAGACACATAGATCAAAGAGCCCAGAAATAAACCCACGTTTATACGTCAATTAATCTACGACAAAGGAGGCAAGAATATACAATGGGAAAAGACTTCGATAAATGGTGCTGGGAAAACTGGACGGCTACATGCAGAAGAATGAAAGTGGACCACCTTTTTACACTACACACAATAATAAACTCAAAGTATATTAAGATAAGACCTAAATGTGAGACCCTGAAACCATAAAACCTCCAGAAAAGAGCATAGGCAATAATTTCTTTGACATTAGGTGTAGAAAATTTTTTCTAGACATGTCTCCTCAGGCAAGGGAAATAAAAACACAATTACACTATTGAGACTACATCAAAATAAAAGCTTTGCACAGTGAAGAAAACCATCAACAGAACAAAAAAGGCAATCTACTGAATGGGAGAAGATATTTGCAAATCATGTATCCGATATGGGGTTAATATCAAAAATACACAAAGAACTTAAACAACTCAAGACCGAAACCATGAATAATCTGATTAAAAATGCGCAGAGGAAAAAAAAAAAAAAGAATGGTATGCAACCATAAAAAATAATTACAATTATAAGGGGCGCCTGGCTTGCTCAGTTGGTAGAGCATGTGACTCTTGATCTTGGGGTCGTGAGTTAGAGCCTCGCATTGGACACAGAGCCTACTTAAAAATACGGGCAGAGGACCTGAACAGACATTTTTCCAAAGAAGCTTTAGACAAGGCCAACAGACACATGAAAAGAAGCTCTACAACACTAATCATCAGGGAAATGCTGATCAAAACCACAACGAGATATCACTTTACACCTGTCAGAAAGGCTAAAGTCAAAAACACAAGGAAAAACAAGTTGTCGGTGAGGATGTGGAGAAAAAGGACTCCCCTCCCCCCCGGGTGTACTGTTGGTGGGAATGGGTTGGTACAGCCAATGTGGAAAACAGCATGGAGCTTCCTCAAAAATTAAGAATAGAATTACAATCTGATTCAGTAATTCCACTGCTGGGTATTTACCCAAAGAAAATGAAAACGCTAATTTGAAAAGATATTACACCCCTATATTTATTGCTGCGTTGTTTACAATAACCAAGACATGGAAGCAACCCAAGTGTCCATATAGATAAACGGATAAAGATGTGACGTGTCTGTATTCCACATAATGGAATACTCAGCCATAGAAATGAATGAGATCTCGCCATTTGAAACAACATGGATGGATGTAGAGGGTATAATGCCAAGTGAAATAGGAAAAAAAAAAAGAGGGAGTGTTAAATGAGCTGCGATTTGCTAAGAGAAAAGGGAACGGGATAGGGCAGGACACTCTAACCAAGCTGAAACCCCTCCAAGCCCCTGCTCACAAGTACTGAACTACCTCAGAGGAAGGATATCACCAGTGAAGGAAGAGGAGGAATTCTGTGAGCTGCACAGTGCCCAACGCCTGGCATTTAGGTGATCTATACACGTAGCCCTTACATAGAGCACACTGTGCACCTTGCATCATGTTTTACACGTACTAACTCATTCTATCGACTCGAGACTCTATGAGAGAGGTGCCATTGTTACCCACATTTTACTGAGGTTAACATTGAGGCCCAGAGAGGATAAGTAATCTGTCCAAGGCTATACGGCCAGTAAGTGGTAGAGCCATTTTAAATGAATAAGTGAAGGAAGGGAGGAAGAGATGAGAAAGGTCCCTGGAGGATTAGGAATAGGAAAGCGAGGTGGAATGGAGCCGAGGAGAACCAAGGAGATGGCAGTGCATGTAGGCTCCATGTCTGGAGCCCGTGGGACACGGGTAGCGGGGCCCGCCTCGTGGATGTCTTATGCAGTTCAATGGCCTTTCATACAGAATGGCCCGGTTCAGCTCTGACACCAAAGGGCGGCTCAATACATCTTAGCGGCCGGCGGCACCTCTCCTCGCTGCTGCTGCCTCGGCTGGAGCTATGTCCCTCTCTGATTGCTGTGTGTGGTGGTCACCTGTCCACGTCTCCATCCGCCCACTTGTCCATCTGCTCGTCCTTCACTGTACTGGCCCCCCAAGAGGATGGACAGCAGAGGAAAACCCCAGGCTTCCTAATTGTCTCCCATCGGCCTGAAGTGTAGAGAGAATCGCTTGATAAGAAGGAATTGGGACCCTCTTCTCCATTACAAGTGCTCTGCCTCCCCGGATGCCTATTTAATACCCCAGCGGAGGGAGGCGGGGAGCCAGCGGTCTCGCCTCGGATTCTGCAAGCAGACGAGTTGACAAGCCTGAACTCTGGGCAGCCAGTCACAGCTTGGGCACCTGGGCGAGGTGGCTCAGTGTCCCCCTCCTCAACCCAGCCTGGAGGCAGGGCTCAGTGGAAGGCCTAAATGAAGAGGGACAGAATGAGGGGGCTCTCACCCTGGGCCGAAATGGTATGAGAGCATCACACAGCTGCAGACACACTTGGAATCGCTGGGCTGTAGAACCCAAGGTTACTTTTTGAGGCAACTGATGGAAATAGCATTTCACATGGGAAGTGCAGGGCTTACTTGTATTTGATAAAAAAAGTTCTCTTTTGTACATGCTAAAGTGTTCCTTTCCTGCTCGGATTCCCTCCTGCCTCTGTCCTCTCTCCTCCTGGGAGGTGCCCTCTTAGATGTGGGAGGACAGGGAGAGGGGAGGCGTTCGGTGGGTCTGGGGGGCCGGGATGGGAGGCCGGGGGAGGCTTTGGCTAAGCCAGGCTCCAGGGGCACTGCGACGGGTAAGGGCAGGGGATGGAAGGGCTGAAAAATAAGGCAACAGACAGCCCGAGATGCATCACTGTGGATTTTCAGTCTCTTTCACCGTGGTTGGGAAATACAAATAAAGGACTTGAGTTCTGTTCAAGTTCCTTTTGGCCTCTGAAAAGACCATGTTCTTTTAACCATGACGTTGCTCCAGGTCCGAAGCCCGTGGGTCACTGTTTTACAAACTGTGTTCTTTTAGCTAATCTCATGCTAAAGAAATCTAAAAAACACACATTGATACTTGTCCAGTGAGTTCCCTGGTTCCTGAGACTAGGCACCGATCTGCCTCATTCAAGCATTTATTCATCGATTCGCTCAACAAGCTCTTAACAAGCACTCAGCAAATTCCTCCCCCAGCTCCCCACAGCCCCCCAGCCCCGGTCCCGGGTCCTACAACTTACCAACTGAGCTGCCTCCTCATTTTCACTCTCTTTCCCCACCTCCGGGTGCCCTCGAGACACACCCACAAGCGTCCCAACTGGGGTCCTCAGGCTTGAAGACGTTGTCAACTTTACGTCAGATGGCACATCAGAATTCCTTGTTCACCTGTCTGTCTTCCCTGTTTGACGTTGAGCATCTCAAGGTCAAGGGCCATGTTGTACTGAGCCTTAAATCCCCAGGGCCCAGCACAGGCTCTGGCACAGAACAAGTATCAGTGAATAATAGTGGAATTTCAGAGTATCTGTTTGGTCTCATTCCATCGGCCAGCCAATCAGAACTGGCACATCCCAGGTGCGTACAAGGTACTGGCTCCGTGGCCCAGTCAGTGAACATGGCGGATTCAGTTACTCTGCCCAAGAGCTAACAGCTTCTCAGGGGACTGACTGGCTTCTTCTTGTCTGAAGATGGGGGCATTGCGGTGGGGCAGGAGCTAGCCTGGGGAAGGGCTTCTGGAGGAAGTGACATTAGAATCAAGTAGAACTAGCTAGAATCATCAGTTTTCAACACTGGTTGCATGTAAAAATCACCTGGAAACAGGGCCTCACTCCCAGAAATTCTGATTCAGTTGACCTAGGGTGAGGCCTAGATGTCTTCTTTTTTTTTAATTAATTAATTTTTTTAACTTCCTCAACGATTCTAATTTTTTTTTAATTTTTTTACTGTTTATTTATTATTGAGAGACAGAGCATGAGCAAGGAGGGGGCAGAGAGAGAGAGGGAGACACAGAATCTGAAGCAGGCTCCAGGCTCCAAGCTGTCAGCACAGAGCCCGACGCGGGGCTTGAACTCATGGACTGCGAGATCATGACCTGAGCCTAGGTTGGTCGCTTAACCGACTGAGCCACCCAGGTGCCCCAACGATTCTAATTTGAGAGGCCAGGGTAGAGCCTCATTAAGCTGTTTAAAGGTGCACATGAGGTAGCTGTGTGTAGCGAGCAAGAAGAACCTTCCAGGCCAGCATGTGTGAAGGTCCTGCGCTAGGAAAGAGTCTAGGAACTCAAAGAAACATAGTAAGGTGGAGGCAAAGACCGGGAGGGAGGCCGCCTCTCAGCTGTGCCTGCATCAGGACACCCCACGTGCTACAAGCTGCCCAGGAGGCGGCTGGCCGCAGGCGAAAAGCAAACTTCCTAGGCTCCAGCCTCCCGCGTGCAAGGCTGTCGCCCCAAACCTCCCTTGATGATAGGGGTGTCTCCCTTCTCAGTGGTGTCTCTCTTCTACTGCTGGAAGAGGCACTGTGAAGAACACCAAGCCAGGTAGGGGCTGTCTACTGTGAGGGCATCAGGGTGACCATCGGTTTCCGCAAAGGCTTAAGGTGGCCTTTCTGCATTATCCCGGACGCTGATGGAAGGGAACTTGGCTTGTATGTGTTGGGCTCCAATCCAGACCACCCGAATCAGTGGGGCTGCTTTCACTGGCTGGTGGGGCCAGTGGAAAACCACATGAAATATTGGAAGCCGGCTGATACAGTGGGGAAAGTGTGTGGTTGTAGACTCAGAGAGAACAAAGTTCAAATTCTAGCCCTGAGACTGTGCCATTTGAAGTTATGCAGTTAATGCAACCTCTCAGAAAGAAGATCCAGTTTCGTTTTATTTGCAAAAGGAGACTGACATTGGCAGGCATATGGAGGACTTGACAGTAACAACATGGAGGGTCCAGTTGCCTAGACGGAAGACGGTCACAGTGACGATGGGATAATGGTGGTGACGTGAGGGTCCTGATGCCGGTACTGTTTCATTCCTTGAAATTACGTTGCGATTCGTAATCACGGGATGAAGTAATCTTCAATTATGCCCATAATTGATCATAAGTACATTCACATTCTATACTTCAGTTGATTAAATTTTTTAACGTTTATTTATTTTTGAGAGACAGAGCGTGAGCAGGGGAAGGGCCGAGAGAGAGAGAGGCAGACGCAGAATCTGAAGCAGGCTCCAGGCTCTGAGCCATCAGCACAGAGCCTGATGCAGGGCTCAAACTCACAGACCATGAGATCATGACCCAAGCTGAAGTCGGCCTCTTAACTGACTGAGCCACCCAGGCACCCCTACTTTGGTTGATTAAAAAAGCTCTTTATAAGAACAGCGATAAGAACACTCTGCCAAATGTTTCATTGTTAAATTGATTTTGTCATGCTTTTCTGTTCTTCCCA
This sequence comes from Paguma larvata, assembly GCA_030068075.1. Classification (NCBI taxonomy): domain Eukaryota; kingdom Metazoa; phylum Chordata; class Mammalia; order Carnivora; family Viverridae; genus Paguma; species Paguma larvata. The sequence goes on along the minus strand of CM057831.1, from coordinate 72,684,921 downwards.
GAGGAGATGATAAATACTTTAGATGGTGAGATGTTTGAGATAGATTTATCCTCAAATCTATATCGTAATGAATCGGAAATCAAGAGATAATAATAGGAAGGGCAATGGAGTATCAGTAATCGCTTAAGGCTTTTACATATGTTGATTTTAATATAAGCAACTTTTCCAGGTAAATTTAATGTATCTTCATTTTACCAAAGGGCCAGTTCCTTAGAATGCACAAGCCACAAGCTTCTTCTTGGGTTGAATTCTGACAAGAGCTACTGTGAGGAGAGAGGTTCATCAATTGAGACCAGGGGTGTCAGGCAGCCACCCCCTAGATCATGTCCCACCTCCTTCCCAGCCTTGAAAACAGCATCTGCTCCAGAGGCCCAAAGGGACTCCTGGGCAATGGGGAGCTGGGGAGAAAGACGACCCTGCCTGGTTGTGTGCAGCCCAGGGAGCTCCAGGAGCCACAAAGTAGGAGCTGCCGTCCCTGGAGTGGATGCAAACATGCCTCTCGTTTTCTTGGGTTTAAGTGCTCATTGTTATTCTCTTGGTGCTGGTCTCCACAATGGCTTTCTCTTTGCTCAGTCCTTCAGCTTGGCCTCTCATGCCTAGGACTGCCTCTCCCTGATGAGCCCTCACAGGAAATAAGGTGATAAGCTCCTTTGCTTTCAAGCTTCAACGATGCATTCACAAGGATCTGAATTCCAGTTCAGTTACTCACAAGCTGTGTGACTTGAGCAAGTTCCTTAACTTCTCTGAGTTTTCTAGGTTTTTCTTATGGAGGGAGAGATAATTTATCCCCCATTCAACTGTTCTGAAGTTTGAACGTGGGAATGGATATACGTATGTCTTGCACATGGCAAGCACAACGTAGGCGCTCAATAAATGTTCACATTGCAAGCACAAAGTAGGCTCTCGATAAATGTTCATCAATTCCTCCTTCTTTGGGCAGGTAGAGACCAACATTCTCCACAGCAAGAGCTTCCTGGCATTGTGAAGTTCTCGGACATACTACTGGTTCAACACAAGCAAACTGAAGCTCAAGAATTGAGTGATGTCTGGCTCTCAGTTTCTAATGAGATTCAGGGTTGTATAATTCACCCTTTTTCAAAGCTTGCCGGAAGCTCTAAGAATGGCAGACTCCACTCATCTAAGGATGACAGACTCGGTCTCCTCTGGGAGACTCACTTCTCTGGTTAACCTTGTCACCATCACATTGACTTGGGTGGGGAATGCTTCTCTAAATGGCTCTAAATTAAGCCTGGGCTCATGAGCTCTTCATTTATGTCTTGCACACCAGTCATGACCAGGCTCGGACATGTAACAGGACCACTACGGACTCAGAGATAGAACAGGGAGACTCGGGAAGTGCTAGGAAACTGGCGAATCTGGCTTGTCTTCAGTGTGGAGTCCTTATAGCTGCCTCCATACTATTATAGGAAATATTCGGCACCTACCCAGCTGTGAGACGTACGTCCATGTGACAAGGAGTCAACTTTCTTTTCTCACTCAAAAGAGCCTTCAACTAAAACAGACTAGGCTAGAGAGAGAGACCAGAGAAAGGAATTGAGGGCCAGCAGAAGGCCCATCTTTCAAGTCTAGTCTCTTCCAATGACTGTGGTTGGGTTTTGCCTTTCCCTTTGAAGGGCAGTCTGGTCTCATTTCTGTATAGTCGTGGCTTCACCAGATGGGAGAGAAGGAAGAAGGTTTCATTTGATGCAAGTGGCCAGATCGGCTGGCAGCGGCTTTCCGGTGCTCTGGGCCGTGGATACTGAAGCTGTGTCCAGGCTCCTCAGAAAGGCGTGCTGTCATTAATTTGTGATGTCTGTATGGGAGTGGACCGTGGCAGCCACTTGCCACACACTCGTCATCCCTACCTTGTAGCAGCAAACGTGTGTGTTATGGGTCCACACCCCTAACCTCAAAGGTGTGGATGTGATTATATGCAAAGCCTTCTGTACTGCCGAGAACTTTGATGGAATCTGAGATAGAAGAGGAGGCTGGGAGCAAAGGGCAGAGGAGCCTGGAATTGTTCTCAATAATACGAGAAAATATAGGAGTTTCCACGCTCATCTGGAAGGAAGGAGATGAGGGTAAGGACTGAGAATGGGAAGCAAAGAGAATCTATTACGGGGCTGGTGTGAGGCTAGAGGGCTGTACAGCAAAGGAGACAGTGAAAAACCCGAGCCTGTCCAGGTGGGAGATGGGGGACCAGGGGAGCAGTGGGGGTGACAGGTTTGGAGCCAGACTGCCTGAGTCCGACCCCTCAGCTCTGCTACTTCCCAGCTGGGTAACCTTGAACAAGTTTCTTATCCCCTCTAAGCCTCAGTTTTATTTGTGAATTAGACATAACAATAGTGTCTGATCCATAGGGTCACGGAGACCATCAAATCAGATCACGTATACACAGTGCTTGGCACAGCGCCTACTGTATGAAAAGCACCCCACAAACACCTGCTTTGTCATCGTTATTTATCACACACAGTACCTATCACTCCATATGAAATTAATACATTTCTGAAATACATATCCCTTCTTTGTCTCACCAACAAGTCTTTAATATGCGCTAGTAGGCTTTGTGTGAAACGGATGGGGTTCCCAACCTGAGAAATATGATGCAGAATCAAGACGGGCATGTGGGAAAACGACCATTCGACTAAGGAGGCAACCGCGTGGGACAGGAGGGGATGGTGCCCATGGATCTTTTACCGGGACCCCAGCAGGAACGGACTGAAACTGAGGAGGCTTGGATTTCCACAGGGTATGGAAGGTGGGGTTCAAGTTAACGGCGTGTGGCCCTGGGCATCGGGAGGGCTCTGGCTGGCATCTGGTTCCACGTATAGGAAACCAGGCAGTAGCGCAGCCAGAGGAGGGCTCACCAGGCCAGCGGAGGTACAGAACGCACAGTCCGCTTGCCACCGGACTTCGGGTGGGAGTGTCTCAGGCATGGCTGAGGCGGGGAGGTGCTGCTGTAGGAACCCGTATGCTGCACAGGGAATCCCCGAGCCGGCGGGGATTCCCTTCGTCACCAGGAAGTGACTACATGGAAAGGAGGCTCAAGGGCAGGACCGACTGGTGCCTCTGGGGTGCCAGCTAAGTGGGATCACACAGCATCCCAGCAGCTACTTGGCACACCGTGGCTAGCAGGAAGGACAGACGGGAGTCTTGGAGACTCTTAGAGTCTGAAAGGTCGAAAGGCAGGTGGGAGTAAAATCGCCCCTCTTTCCCTGAGGACACAGGGGTCTGATCAAACACACAATGGATCTTGCCAGTCAGTTTCTATCAGACGATCCCACTGCCTGGCTACTGGGGCATTCCTTGAGGTCTGGGAGGGAAATGAGGCCTCCTTGGGAAGGTTGCCTTTTTACTCGGAAATCCAGAGGGACTCTGACAACACCAAGTACCCTTCTGGTGCGGGAGCAGCTGCCAATCACAATATTGCCTTTAATCGCTCTGGGCAACAACCTTCTGGTCTTTGATGGTAGGCAAACTAGAAAGCTAACATTTATGTAATCATTCTTTTCTATGATCTTTGCAATGAACATGTTTTGTTTTTTTTTAAATACACAGCAGAGGTTCCTTCTCTTCAGAAGTTTAAAAAATAATAGCTTTAACAATGCTATAAACTATCATCGAGGTCAGAAGTAGCAGACATATCCGTGGCCGCCATGCCCCACTCCCCCATTCCCACACCTGTGGCAGACATCACTACCCAAGCACGACAGTCTTCTACGACATTCCAGGCGGCCCCTGGCAATCTACTGGGGTTTGGCATGTGATTAAATGTGCTTCGCTCCCTGATCGCCCCTCGCCTGAAAAACAGGAGAACAGGGTTCCAATCCGACCTTAGCCATTAATCAACTGTTTTAGTCTTCCTACCCGTTGTACGAGACCGATGTCACACACTCTATCTAACCACGAATGAATCAGATGGACGAAATGAAATAACATGAAATTAACAATGGAATGTCTTAAATACAAGTGTCAGACCTCCGCTCAGCATTTTCACACCTGCTTTCTGATTTACTGTGATAAGAACTGTCCATACCAGGCATCGTGTTCTCACTTCGTAGCACGTAAGGACACTGAGACACAGCACATCCAAGGACCTTGTTCCAAGTCATACAACCAGTAAGGGGACAAAGCCAGGACCGCAACCCAGGCCTCTCTGGCCTTCGAACTCCTATTCTTACTGCTGCGCCTTAGTTTCAAAAACCTTTGGACAAGTTAAAAACACTGTTCAAACAGAAGATACTCATGCCTCTTATTTTATAGGCTGTTCTGACTTTGAATCATGTCATCAAACCTAGCCTCAGGAGTTGCAATGCAATAACAAGCAAAAAGTGGAGGTAACCCAAGTGTTCCTCAATGGATGAATGGATACATAAGACATGGTATATCCATGGGATACACCGTGGGATGTTATCGGCCTTAAAAAGGAATGGAATTGTGACACACACTACGGCGCGGATGAACCTTGAAGACAGTGTGCTAAATGGAATAGGCAGACACAAAAGAACAAATATTGCCTAATTCCACTTCTATGAAGTATCTTGAATAGTCAGATTAAATAGAGACAAAGTAGAATGGTGATTGCCAGGGGCTAGGAGTGGGGGGGAAGGGGGTAAGTTTATTGTTTAATTGGTCCTGTGTTAGCTTGGGAAGATGAAAAAGTTCTGGAGACGGACGGTGGTGATGGCTGCACAATAGTGTGACTGTCCTTAGTGCCACTGACTCTACGCGTAAAAATAGTTAAAATGGTAAGTTTCAGGTTATGTATATTTTATAATTTTTTTTAAAAAGTTTTATCTACTTATTTTTGAGGGAGAAGGAGAGAGATAGAGAGAGGGAGAGAGAGAGAATCCCAAGCAGGCTCCTCACCGTCAGCCCGATGTAGGAATCGAACCCATACACCGTGAGATCATGACCGGAGCCAAAATCAAAAGTTGGATGCTTAACTGACTGAGCCACCCAAGCAACCCTCATATATATTTCATAATTTTAAAAGAAAAAACTGATACTGCATAAAAGCTCCATTTTCCCTCAGTCATTAGAGATTTGCACAGAAAATGGCTATTGTTACGACTACCACCATAATCAGAAGGTAATTCTCCTTTCTCTCCTGGGGCCACGCCACCTTCATACTCATATCAGAATCGGGTAGCAGACACACACGGTTTAGAAATTATATTCAATAATGTCATTTTCTATTTAGAAGGCAAACAGAGTTATTGATTACTTTAGTAATATACCCTGTCCAAACCTTCCAGGCTGCTGGGACCTGGGGCCAGAAGGTTGAGAAACCCTGAGTCGAGGCGTCTGAAGCTGGAGTGGCCGGGAATCTCTGGCTTCTGTTAGGATCTGCTGTCCCCTCCCCCATGTGCTGGCCTTTCTCTCCTCCCCAGTGCCTTGCAGACCTCCAATTACTCCTGACACAGCCTCGTTTCACTGTCTCCCAGTGTCCACTTGCTTTCTTCCCGACCCTGCCTCTTGTTGCTGCCCGGATATCAAGTTCAAGAGCCCGTGAATCAGAATGTCCGGGCCAGGAAGTGGTGAATGACAGTGGTGACTCACTCCACGCCACACCAGAAAAGGGACCCGACAACACAGGTGATGAGTTGCAGACGGAGGCCCCACCTGCCGGGGTGGCCCACCCTGCTGGGACAGCAGCCCCCGGGACGCAGTGACCTGGCGAGGTCAGCAGAAAGCAAGCCTGTTTCCTCCCGTCCAGCAAGGGTGCGTGTCTGGCCTTTGCTGGGCTGCCTAACCTGATCCTTTCTGGGGCACTGGACCTGTGTTTATTTTGAACAGCCTCTCCTGCCAGACTCAGGCAGGGGACGGGAACACAAACACAGGGAAAGAGGGACGCCTGCGGTACTCCCTCCAGAACATTTTCTTTCCAAACAAGACTTGTTTGCCTTGAAAGACTCGATCTCTTAATAGCAGGCAAGCAAATTATCAATAGACCAATAATAACGACAATAATTCTTTTCCTCGTGGAGTGCTTGCTATATTCATGTATTATATCCAAAATAACTCCCTGAACCCTCGCCACAACCCTGTGAAGGACGAACTCTATCTTATTGATGGGGAAACGGAGGCCCTCGGGGGTTGAGTCACTTGCGGGGGCCACAGGGCTAGGAAGAGGGATGCTCTCTATTGGAACTCAGGGAGTCTGGTTCAGGCCTCTCGGCTTCAATGTCTCAAGGAAACTGAGCCTGAGACTAGGGAGACATCCTTGATTCTACCCTCTCTCTCTCTCGCCTTAAAGGCCATATCAATCCATCAGTTTGTTCTAAGGATTCTGCCTCCTAAGATATATCTCAAACGCGTCCCCGTCTAGTCCAGGCTGCCAGCATCTCTGGCCTGAATCCTTGCCACTTCCTCTTAAGAGATCTCCCTACTTCTGCTCTGACACCCTCCTGCCAGTCCACTTTCCACACCCGCACCAAAGGCATCTTTCATTGCCGGAAACCAAAGCCTGTCATCTCTCTGACTCCACTACCTCCAGCTCAGAGCCCTTCTCTGATAGCTTCCCGCTGCGCCACAGCCTTCCCCGTGCCCACAGGACACCGTCTAGCCACATCTTGTGCTCCTTCTCGCCCTGGCCCACCACCCACTGCACCTGCACTGGCCTCCAACATTTGCCTGGCTTCTTCCCAGCACCCGAACTTCCCGTGCCTTCCTCCATCTCCTGGGCCTTGCTGGCTCCTTTGCATCCCAGAGATCTCTGGTTTAAAGGCCAACCCCTTCTCGTCCCCTTCCTTACTCCTTCATACAACTAGGCTCTCCTCTATTTCCTCCACAGCGACACACCTTGAAGCTGCATGCTTCTATTTCTTCATTTTTCTTGTTGTTATCCATCTCACCCGCTGGACTACATAAGGTTCACAAGATCGGGGGCGTGTCCATTAAACACGACTGATACAGCCCTATAGCCTCATCTCATGACAACAGAGAGCTCTTGCACGCGACGTATGCGTTCATAGAATGTTTTTACTGATTTCCGTCTCCCCCAGGGCCGCTGGAGAGATGTACCTGGTTTTCTGACGCCACAACCCCCCTCTGGCCCCAACAGAACACACTCGATTGTAAATGTCAGCTCAAGTCTAATCAGTTGTATTCCGGGACCTCGGCTCTCTGGAAAGTAATAATCCTTGATTCGTAGCCCTTGCTGATTTCCATGGTGTAATCACTCCCACTGTAGCTGATTTCAAGCAACCAACAGAACGCCGGCGAAGGCAGAGCTGGAGAGAATGTGCGTAATTAGCTCTTGTGAGACAACAAGAGCCGGCGTCTGCATATTGCGGGGCTGGTTGGTTTCAGAACCCATCTGATCCTCAGTAAGGGATTCAAGGACTTGGACTTCCAGCCTCAAAGGGCTCTGCACGAAGCATCCTCTTTGCCAGCTCCATCTTTGGCCAGGTGGCATGGCTCTGGTGCTACGGCTGGTGGTTCAAAGTCTGGACTTTGGTATCCGTAATCCACCTCCCCTGCCTCCCAGCTACGAGGCCTGGAACGAATCGCCCAGCCTTCTAAGTCTCCCTTTCCTCAGGTCTAAATGAAGATAATAATGGTACCTATGTGGTCGTCATGATGATTGAGTGAGTTTCTATGTGACAAGGGCTCACTATAGGGTAGTGATGAAAAGCCTGAAGTCAGAGTCAGACAGCCTCGGTTCAAATCCTGATTCTGCCATTTATTAGCTGTGTGACCTTGGGAAAGCTACTCGACTTCTCTGTGCTTTGGGCTTCTGAAGCTGTAAAACGGAATCGTATCTGCCTCGGAGGCTTGTGAAAATGAAGTGAGTTCACAAATGCATAATGTCTAGCAGAGTAAAAACTCTGCTGTTATTGTTGGGGATGTCAGGAGTATATATAAAAGTCCTTAGCGCAGTGCCTGGCACACAGTAAGGGCTGGAGAGATTGCAGCGTTCATTATTAATAACACCTGATGTTGGACTATGTTCCCGGCCCAAGTCCCCGGCTGTGCCCCAGATCTAATATGTACCACTCGGTGCTTCCGTCCTTGACCTAATGATGTACCCAGATGCTCCCGTCTGCCACCCTGGGCTCCTCTTCCTGGGGAGGTCTCCTTGCTTGGACGTGTTGTTTGTCCGGTCCTCTCAGAACGCGAGCTCCCCTTCACGCCTCCCTTTCCCACTTCCGGCCCGCCCTGGCGCCTCAGGGCGGTCGATGAACCTTGCCTGAGTGGTGACAGACAGGAGCACGGTCTTTCACACAAGGTCCTCCCCGTCTGGTCTAACCTGTCTGCTGTCACTAACTCAAGGGTTCCTGGCCCTCTCAGGACTGGAGTGCTTTGAGAGAGCCTACGGAGGCGGGCAGCAGAGGATGGTGGGAAACGAGCAACGATTCCGACACAGGCACATTTCTCCAACAGACAGAATCCGCTCGAAGATCAGCTCTGGATGGGGGCACAGAGTCAAAAGAACACCTACACTGATTGAAAGGCGACTTGAGTTCTCAACCTCAGCTCCATACCTACCCTCTCTGAACCATGCCCATTTTTTGGTACTTTTTTTGTATATTAGACGCGAAAAGGAAGTGCTGTCTGCTCAGTGGAGACGTACAAACAAGCTAACAACGTATTCGTGCACCTGCCGTAAGTCGTGCCCTTAAAAAGGAGGGGCCATGACGGTGGCTTTCGTGATCAGCCCTAGACTCTCCCGCTTTTTTCTGACTCTAAACACTGGAAGGCTAGGTTTGGCCCCTGGCCTTCCTTTATTCTATTCACGCTTGTTAGAATTTCCCATGGATTTCTTACAGTCACATTTATGTCCCCAGCCCTGACCTCTCCCCCTCAGCTCTGAATCTGGAGAGCTACCAGCACCACGTGGGTGTCCAGAGGGTGCCTCGAATGTCACAAAAGTCACAGTCAAGACACCACGCAGGTGTCCTCCTCCCCCCCACGGGCCTTCCCTCCCTGGCATTCTCCATCTTGAGTAAATGGCGCCTCCATTCACTCGGTTGCTCAGGCCGAGAGCCCACGTGACACCCAGTCATCCTCTGTCGGCCAGACACCCCACACCCAGATCGTCAGCAAACACTGATGTCAGCTCTACCCTATCGTCATGATTCTGATCACTTCTTAGCTTCTCCGCTGTCCCCACCTTAGTCCAGAGCTCATCACCTCTCTCTCTCTCTCTCTAGAGCAGTGCTTCTCTCTGACTCTCAGTCGGTGGGTCTGGGGTGAAGCCCGAGGGTCCGTATTTTGAGCACACTCCCAGGCCATGTGGGTGCTGCCCGGTGCCCGAGCCACCCTGGGAGGCACCGGAGCCTCTGACAAGTCACCCTGCTTCCTCGCTTGGCCGCTTCCTCAGCAGCCAGGGCTTGACATTAAAACGGGAATCAAATAAAATCACTCCCCTACTCAAACCGCCCCCCAATGCCTTCCCTTCCAACTTGGAGGGAAATCCCAGCCCGCGAGTCTCAGCCCGGTCTGGCTCCAGGCCCCCTCTCCAACCTCCCGTCTGTCACCTCTCCCTTGCTCACGGCACTTCACCACAGAAGCCTCCTTTCTGTTCCTCAAGTGGACCAAGCTGCCTCCCATCTCCAGAGCTTTGCATTTCCTGGTCCCTCTGTGAGATCCATGCTGAGCTGGAGAGTCTGCTACAGCGCGAGGCTCCATGAAAACAAATAAGATGGACTCTCTCCTGAGACGGGGGATGGGACGTCGTCACTGAGAATTGACGCTGCAGCTGGTGCAGCCATTTTCCCGGAAATGCAGCGCCTCTGCCCCATCCCTCTGGGCTCTGCGTTTTGTCATCCGTTTGCTATTTAGAGAGAAAGGTGGCTGGCGACTGTGATGGCACATAACCAGAGTGCAGGAGGGCCACTGGCGCTTCCAAGCCCCTACTCAGAGAAGTCTTCTCCAGGTAAACCAACGCCCCCCCCCCGTCCCCCATCAGACTCCTGACTCCTTAGAAACCAAGAGAGCAGCTGGACGATCTTTCCAACCAGCGGCCCAGAGGAGTGGGAAGCCGCCGTCTGATCTTTGCGGTCACCCCTAAAGCTCTGTCCTGTTGGGTCATCCGGGGGGGGGCGGTCTGGGGCCAGCCTGCTCAGATTCAAGCTCCAGCTCGGCCAGCTAGGAGTATGTCACCATGGGCACGTTACCTAAGATCTCTCAGCCTGTGTTCCTTGCCTGTAAAATGGGCACAAGAGTGGTTCGCGACCTCGCACGACCGTAACTCTGTTCGTGCACGTCATGAGCTTCGAATGACAAGCGCCCAGCGTTAGCTCTTATTGCCACGTCTCCTTATCTCTGATGTCTTCCCAGAACGCAGCACCCGGGGCGGCAGAGTTGGATGGGAACAGCGTGAGGTTTTGATGCCAGGCACGTCTGGGTTTTGAGTCCCAGCTCTCCCTGTCTGCACGTCTTTGGGCAAGCGGCTGCACCGCGGTTTTCTCGTCTGCACAATGAGGAAGGATATCAATAGCAACATCCCGGGGGCACGAGGAGCGTTCGTGAGCGCACCAGCGAACACGCCTGGCACTCAGTAGGGGCCTGATAAATGTTCATGTTCTCCCTCTTGTCCTCCTTTACCTCCCTTTGGAGCTCGCCTCTGCATTCACAGTGCTTTTCCTTCCCCCCTTTTACTGTCACACTGAATAAATGAATACATTAAGTTAGCGCGAGCAGATACTTTAAGAATCCAGGCTGGTACATTTCCCGGATTTCACCGCCATCCATCATGAAACATTAACAAGAGCACTCAAAGAAACACACCAGCGCATCGGAGACAGAGCAGAGCTCCTCCGTGCCTCGGTAGTTCCGGTGCCAAGTGTCACGTGTTATTAAGGCCGAGGGCAGGAGAGGCTGAGACGAGGGGGAGCCCGGAGCAGAGCAGGGAAAAAGAAAAAGGATGATGACTGAGGAAGCTGCCTTGTGCGGAGCTAGGGTTCAATGCCGGGCAGCCTCCTGCCTTCCCCGGAGCTTTGCAAAGAAAAACCCATGCTTCGTAGTCTCGAAAGAGGTGGGGATGGCGCAAATACTCATCGGCAGGAAGCTAGTTAAAGAAATTTTAGTCCGCGCAACGTATGAAACACTCTGCCTCCGTTAGAAGGAAAGAAGTGAATTTATATGTGTTGCCACGGAAAGCTGCCAAGTGAAAAAGCAAGGTGGAGAACGCTCTGTCTGGGATGGTTCCATTTATGCTAACGAAGCTCTATAGTTGGATGCGGACATACACGCATGTAAATGCATGAGCTATGCACCGAACTGTTAAGAGTGGTTACCTCCGGGCGGGGGGGAGGGGAGGGGCATCCGGGGCAAGCGTGGTGGTTGAAGCCGCGCTTCCGCGTTATAGCACGTATACTTCTATGCCATCGGTTGTCGCACACGTGTAGTACTGGGGAAGCTAAGGGAGGGAAAGAAAGAAAGGAGACGAAAACCGATAGTTCTCCGTCCACAAACCCAAGCCCATCCAGCCAAGGATGCTCAGGCCTTGGTCTCTCACTCATATCACGCTTGATGCAGAGAAATGTACAGCCACACATCCCTCACTGCCAAGCCTTGGCCTGCTTTTGGGCCTCTCTGCCGAGAGGCTGGCGTTGGGGCTGCCGTGACCCAGGGCTCTACCAGAAACCCATCCTGTGGCTCAGCCGTGCCTGCTCAGGCCGGAGCAGCCCCAGGAGGAGGCCGGTCCCAACAGTGCTTGCCAAGCCATGATTGCTCTGAGCACTCCCTCCTGGAGCCCCCAGCCCCGGCGGAGATGCTAGATGAAGGCTCCTATGAGCTGGGATCACAGGGACACGAACTGTGTTTTTCCCGGTACATTACACTTAACTGGTTAATATCCTGGATTCATCTTGGCCGGGTCGCTCCTGGCTCCAGGACGCCCCGTGGCCTGCCACTGCCACACAGTACACGGACTACAAAACGAAGTCCTTACCCCAGCACTCAAGGTCCTCCAGAGGCTGGCCTCCCCCCCGCGCCCCGACACTCACCCCTCTAGGTCAGAAAGAAAGTACATCCTATTAGCACTTTGTGACTCATCTCGCCAGGAATGGGTTTGAGACACGGACACCATCGGGCAAAGCTGCCCTCTGCCCTGTCTTCACTCGGAAGGCTAAAGTGGATAACCGGCCAGTCTCCCCGCCTCCGGTTCTTATTCGGAGAACCTAAATGCAGCCGGAAGGGTAATACTAATTCAAATGGTAAAACGCATGCCCACACATGGAGCTCTGACCTTATGCCACAGGGGTTAAGTGCTCCAAAGATACTGTCTCGCTTATTTCTCCGGGCAATTTCACAGCGGGTATCGTGTGCTCCCTTTACAGGTGAAGGAACTGAGGCCCGGCAAGCAGCAGGGGAAAGCGGGTGCTTGACCTCTGAGCGGCACTCTTCAGCGGGGGCTCACGGATGTGGGGGCGCCTCTGCGGTCACAGTGGCCTGCTGAGGTGAGCGGTGGAGGATATTCCACCGAGCATGTCTTGTGTACGTGCCACATGATGTGTCCCACTGGGCGCGACACGTCCCAGAGGTACTCACCCCTCCGTCCCACAGGGAAGTGCACTCAGGCCTCTCCCCCCCCCGCCCCCCCCCCGTGGGGCCTGGCCCGGCAGGTGGAAAATGCTTGAGTCAAGCTCTTACTTAATCTCTGGGCTCTCACGGGGGCCCTTGAGAAAAGACATCTTCCCCGATGAGCTGTGAAGAATGTCTTCCAGGGAAAAGCTCTTCGAGTGTGTCAAGAGGGTCTGTCCAGCACACCTAAGGGCTTTGCGGAGCAAACCCGGTGGGGTGGCGTTTTTCCCCCAAGAGCGGTCTTGAACTAAGACTCATGTTCCGTCTCGGCCGTCGGAACTGTGTGACTCTGGGCAAACAGCGTTCTCACTTCAGGCCAACTTTATTGAGAAATAGCTTACGTACACTGAATAAAACGCACCCGCTTGGAGTGTTCCGTTTAATGAGATTTTTCAATGTGACACTGTAACCGCCACCCCACTCAAGACACAGACCTTTCCATCGCCCCGAAAGCTCCACCTTCCGCTTTGGGTCATTAAGGATTAACTTGGTCTTTTCTCGCATTTCACGCGGAGGGAATTATTCGGCAGGCAGTCTTTTTGTTTGGCTTCTATGGTTCAGCATATTTTTGAGATTCATTCCCGTTGGCGCATTCCTTTTATTGGCAGCTCATCCGTTTTAATTTGTAGTTGGTGCTCTATTGTATGGCTATAACAGAATTTGCATACCCATTACTTGCTGGCTCTTTGGATGGTTTCTAGTTTGGGGCTATTATGGGCAAAGCTGCTGTTCTCTTATGGAAAGAAGTCTTTTGTGTAACCCTGTATTTTCATTTCTCTTGGTTAAATGCCTAGGCGGGGAAGTTCTGGGTCACGTGACTATATGGTTTTCTAGAACCGTCATACAAAGTACCCACCAACTGGGGGGCTTAAAACAACAGAAATCTGTCATCTCACAGAGCTGTAGGTTGGAAGTCTGAATTCAAGGTGTTGGTTGGCAGGGCCCTGCTCCCTCAGAACCCTGGTGGGGAGGAATCTTTCTTATGTCTTCCAGCTTCCAGCAGCCCCGGCTCCAGCCTCTGCCTCTCTTTCCCTCGGTCATCTCCTCTCTTTGTCTGTGTCTTCGTGCAGCATTCGCTTCTGTGTGTCTGTGTCTAAATTTCCCCCTTCTTATATTCAGGACATTGGCCACACTGGGTTAGGGCCATCCTAAGGACCTCATCTTAACTCGAGTACATCTGCAAAGACCCTATTTCCAAATAAGGTCATATTCAGAGGTAGCGGGGTTAGGACTTCAACGTATCTTATTGGGGTGGGGGGGATACAGTTCAAACCATAACACATGGTAAATAGGCGTTTAACTTTCTAAGAGCCGCTGAACTATTTGGTAGAGTAGTGACATCATTTCGCATGTCCGCCAGCGACATAAGAAAGTTCCAGTTGCTTCATAGCCTTGCCATGAAGCCAGCATCACTTCGATTCCCAAACCAGATAGAGACCCAGCAAAAAAAGAGAACTACAGGCCAATATCCTCGATGAATATGGATGCAAAAATTCTTTTTATAAAAAAAATTTTTTTAATCTTTATTTATTTTTGAGAGAGTGAGAGAAAGACAGAGCACCAGTTGGGAGAGGCAGAGAGAGAGGGAGACACAGAATCCGAAGCAGGCTCCAGGCTCTGAGCTGTCAGCACAGAGCCCAACGCAGGGCTCAAACTCACAGACCACGAGATCATGACCTGAGCCGAAGTGGGACGCTTAACCAACTGAGCCACCCAGGCGCCCCTGGATGCAAAAATTCTTAACAAGATATTAGCAAATAGAATTCATAGCCTTGCTAACACTCGGTATCTGTCACACTTTTGTGTTTTAGTGTTCCGGTGGGTAGGTAGAGGCATCTCATTAGGGTTTTATTTTGCATTTCCCTGACTATCAGTGATGTTGAGTGTCTTTTTAGTGTGTTTATTCGCCATTCATTCATCTTCCTGGGTCAAGGGTCTGGTCAAATACTTTGCTCAATTTTTAATTGTAATTGTTTATCTTCCTATTGAACTGTAAGTGGTCTTTACAATATATTCTCTCCAGACTGTTTTAAAACTAGGAGCGATAGTCTCATTCTAAAATCCTTGAGACTTTTTTGTTTCGATCTCAGATTAAACGGTGGAAGTGGTAGGAACACGTAACCCCCGGCTAGATGCAAATATTGGAGGGTATTATGTCCCTTCACAGAGCAGTCTTACTCTAGAGAACTTACCTAGAGGAGACATACAAAGATTTAATGACAAGAATGTTCCTTGTAGCACAGTGTATACTAGAGAAAAACAGGAATTAACCTAAATGCCCTAAAACAGGAGGCATCCATAAGTCTATACGATGGAATACTATATAGCCACTAAGACAAATGCCATAAAAGGGAAGATGCTTATAATATAATGTTCAAAGAAAAAAAAGGCCGGTGATAAAATATATATGTAATATCATCTCTTAAGAGCGTTCACAAACAATGTAGAAAGATAGGTAGGAAATATATCTAAATGTTAACAGTAATTGTTTCTAGATGGTGGAAATTTGGGTGATTTCTATTGCCTTTTGACTTTTCTATATTCTCTGATTTCTCTGCATTGAGTTAATAGTCGTACAAGTGTTGAATTGTGTTCTGCCAGGGCATGAGGGTCTAAGGAGAAACATTTGGCATTACCCTTGTGACCCTAAAGGCCGATCGTGGCCAAGTGGAAAGAGCTCACAGTGGTGATCTCCCAGGGGGCCCGCCCAGCAGCTACTCTCCAGGACTGGTCCTCCCTGGCACACCTTAGCCCATCAGCAGCGACAGCAGGACCAAACTACTGCCTAGCCACGTGAAGAGCCATCCTCAGTGGGGGCTGGGCTACTCAGACTCGTGACCGTGGGCCCCTTCCTCAGGATGACTGGGCTGTGCTGAAACGTGACAAGGCTGAGCCCTCTCAGGCAGTGGTGTGCAGGTAAACGGTAAACCGCTGACTGTCCAGGAAAAATAAAACCAGCCCTGATCTGGAGTGTTTGCTTCTTTATTTATTTATTTTTTTGTTAATATATTTTTAAGTTTATTTCTTTTTAAGAGAGAGGGGGAGAGAGAGAGAGAAAGAGTGCACTGAAGAGGGGCAGAGAGAGAGAGAGAGAGAGAGAGAGAGAGACTGAATCTCAAGCAGGCTCCATGCTGTTCGCCTGGAACCCGACGCAGGGCTCGATCCCATGAACCGTGAGATCATGACCTGAGCCAAGATCCAGAGTCGGACTCCCAATGAACTGAGCCACCCAGGTGCCCCTGGAGTGTTTGCTTATTTCGGGGGTATGAACACCCAGGCTGATTTCAAGCTACTGATGGGACATCTCTGAATGTGGCATTGGGGAGAAATGTACCTAACTAACCATAATATAGTCTCTTATTCTAGTTTTAAGATTTTATTTTTTTGAGTAATCTCTACACCCAACACGAAACTTGAACTCACAACTCCAGGACCAAGAGCCGTGCGCTCCACCGACTGAGCCAGCCAGGCGTCCCCCATTGTACTGTATTTTAAGTAGCATTCCCGTCACACTACAACGGTCGACAGAAATGACTTCAAGCACGTAGACTAGCAAAGTTATCGAGGAAGCAATGAACGCGATGACTTCCGAGTTATGACCTTCGGTTTTAATACAACGAATTTCATTGTCAGGTTACGTAATTTCATTTTTTTAGCGATCGCCTTGAACAAGTAGCTCACGAAATTCCTAAAGAATTAGCCACCCGGCTCTCATGCCCCGGCACCAGCCTCCTCCGGCGCACCGCTGCAAACCCGGCCGCCCTCCCTCGCACGCAGCCTCTGCCCCACGCATGCTCGCGGAAGCTACTAAACCGCCTGAGCCTCTCAGGGTTGTCATTTTTCTGTGAAAAGAGACTAATACTCTAACTCACTGCGGGGGTAGGGGGGTTAATGTCAGAGCCCTACACTGTGTCTGGCACACCAGAGGTGCTCCGTGACCGTGAGTTTCCAAACATTCCCTGAAGCAGACACAGGAGGAAAAGCCAGAGTCCAGCCCCACCCCTACCCCTACCCCTACCCCCCAGGGCCCGCCTCCTCTGTCCCTGTCATTCTCCCCCTTCAGGAAAGGATGGGTCAGGAGGCCTGATTCTACATCCATTCCAAATCTGCCAGTTGTCCGGGCACAGCCTCTCAGAGGGACCGGCCACAGAGACGGCAGGTGTGGGTGGGCAACCGGGTTGGAGAGCTGGGACATTTGGAAGCAGGGGCCGACGCTGCCACTTGCTCGTTGCAGACACAGGTCATTTAACTTTCTGAAGCCTCAGTGTCCTCGTCCGTAGGAGGGGCCGTGCCGTGCCGGCCTCCCAGTCATAATGACCACGGAAGACGGTGCTGGTGCTGTCGGCGGTGAGGGTGGATACCAACCGTGCAGCAGAGGCTCACGCTGTATTGCAGTCAGGTTTTGGCTTGGTGGGCACCAAGGGGGCCGGGGCATTTCAGAGAGCAGAGGGCAGCTTTAACCCCAGGTCTGCCCCGACGGCTGCTCCCCACGCTTCCATGGTGGCGCCAACTGGCGCACGGTGCCTGCTCCTCCGTGACTACTGGAACCCGGCAACGGATCCCTGCTGGAATCTGCAACGGTGGCCAGACACACACGTGTGCAGGTATGGGTGCGCTCGGCCTCAGCCCCGTCAGGGTGGCGGTTTGCCGTGCGCTGAGGGCGGCTCGGGGCGATCCAGATCACAGACCCACGGACGGCCAGCTACTGGCAGTTCAGCCAGAGGCCTGGAGGGAGAGTGCCATCTCTGACCCTGCCTCTGCTCTGTGTACAAGAGGCTGGCACTTCCTGGTCCCCCCCCACCCCCTCCCTGCAACGGATCCTTTAGAAATTCTGGAGGCCCGGGCTTGAGGGGGTTAGCGTCTTCCCGCAGCACCCGAGGAGACATGGCTACAGAGTGAGTGACACCTGCGTTCAAGTTCTGGCTCTGCCACATTCAAGCTGTGCGATTTTGTGCAAGCTACTCAATCTTTCTGGGCCTCCTGCTCCACACCTATAAATTGGGGAAATCAATAATACACACCTGATGGTGGTGTTAATAGGATTAATGATTTTATATGGAAAGTACCTAGCAGGTACCTAGCAGAGTGCCCAGGGCATAACTACCATTTGAAAATCGTTCTATATGATTTCTTCTAAATATGCGTATGTACCACTGCAGGGCCTCATCTCGCATGGGGTCATAGATCCACACCCCTGCCTGCCCCGTGTGGCTGTCCGACCCTGTCTGCACAAAACACAAAAGGCAGGGGGGAGCCAGCCTGCCGGCCTCTCTTCGGCTCCGCTTCAAACGGTTCTGATGTAACCATCAGGACATTCGTACTAAGAGGCCCAGAGCCCCCACGCCACACCTCCGCGCTCCCTCAGCCAGCTTCACTCGGCAGCCCCGCAAGGTCGGTAAGAAAGACAATTGGAACAAGACAATTGGAACGCAAGCCGAGTTCGCGCAAAGTCACACTCAGACACGCTGGGTGTGCGTTTTCTGACATTCGCTACCGAGGCCATTAGCGTTTCTGCTGACGCAGCCGAGGCCCCCAGCCCTGGCCTCCCTCTCAATCCCGCTTGCACGGCTCGGGGACAATCTGCAAGGTGGGCACAGCTCCAGAGGGGAGCTCTGTGCCAGGTGCCGTCATCCGTCCAGCGTGGCTCCACTGCCCATGCAGCCGAGTCCACTCGAAAGGACTCGGTTTCAGGGCGCCCGGGCGGCCCCATCGGCTAAACGTCCGACCCTTGGTTTCGACTCAGGTCACAATCTCACGGTCCCTGGGTTTGGGTTCATGGGTTCAGGCCTCACATCAGGCTCTGTGCCAACCGTGTGGAGCCTGCTTGGGATTCTCTCTCTCGCCCCCTCTCCCTGCCCCTCTGTCTCAAGATAAATAAATACACTCTTAAAAAAAGGACTTGTTTTTGCATTTCTACCTTGTCACCGCTGGGTGACTTCGGGCGGGTCCCGTGACCTCTCAAGGGCCTCGGTTTTCCCCACTGCAAAATACCAGCTACCTGTGTACCCAAAGAGCTGTGATGACAATGACATGAGACGTGCCTCTGAGTCACAGAGCAGGTGCCTGGTGCAGAGTAAAGGCTCAATAAATGTCAGTCCCCTTTTCTTCTCATCGTCCCACGCTCCCGCCAAGCCCGTTGCTGTCCCTCATCCAACTTGACGTGTGATCGGTTGCCAGACTAGGGATGGCGAACACCTGGCATTCTTATCACCCCAAACTCCTACCGGGGCCTTGGCAGACATTACTAATCTATCCCTGTTATATGAGGCAGAATCATGGCTCCTCAAAGATGCCTGCGGTATGATCTCCGAACCCTGTGAATGTGTTATGTGCCAGGGAGACAGGAAATTCACAGCTGGGATTCATATCGGGATCTTGTCGCTGGATGATCTGGGTGGGCCCAATGCAATGACAAAGGTTCCTGTACCGGAAAGGGGGAGCCAGGAGAGTCGGCGTGAGAGAGATGCGGTGTGAAAGACTCCGCTGGCCGTTGAAGACGGAGGAAGGGGCCACACGCCAAGGAATGTGACCGGCTCTCGGCATCTGACACGGGTAAGGAAACGGATGCCCACCCCGGAGCCTCCAGAAGGAAGGCGGCTCTCCTGACACCTTGGTTTTAGCCCAGTGAGACCCGTGTTGGACTTCTGACTTCCAAAACCGGAAGAGAATAAACTTCTGTGTTACAAGCCACCGCACGTCTGTAATTGGCTACAGCAGCAACGGGAAACCGAAACATCCTCTTTCCCCACAATAACGCACTTGGCTTGAGGATTCTTCCCCATAGAGTGTCCCATGCAACCACTGCTGAGAAATAGCGCATGTGGCCTTCAGTCAAGCCCCCCTGCCCCCCGCCCCATACACTTAATGCCACTAAGTGTGGTTCACCCTGCAGTGCTCTGATTTCAGGCTGCCCCGGCCGCATGGCCCATCTGGCCTGATTTGGGACCTTTTCAGGTCCCACCTCTACTACCTCTTCACACACACCGTCCCCTTAGCTTGAACCCAACCATCTCTGGACCTCTTCCTGTAGGCTCAGGCCCCTTAAGGGCCCCAGAAAGCAACTGCTCCCAGAGCTTTCTTCTCTAGTTCCAGAAGAGGGCCTAGCTTCCACGGCTGCCTCGTGACCCATAGCTGTGGGAGCCTCCGAGCAAAGGAAGCCACATGAATGGCTGGATCAGAAGGAATGTTAGACCGCAGCCTGCCTCCTGGCCCCCGCAACCCTCGGCTTCAGTACAAAGGCCTTCGCCACAAGGGGTTATATTAGATGCATAAATTCATATCCACTGGCCTGTGGCCACCATAGGAACAAAGGCTTCTGGCAGCAACGCCCTGCCCAGAGGAGTGCTTCCTATAGAGGAACAAAGGGTCTCATATAGAGATGTTTTTCTTCCACTTGTGACTGCGGAGGAGCTACAGACAAGGACAAGGCTCCCAGGGGATGGGCACCAAAGGGGAAAACATAATGACTTACAGTTCACAGTGCCCCGAGATCAAACCCCACTGCCCTGGCGTTCATCTCTGGCGTTCACCCCACGCAAATACAACCACACACGCATCCTTCCGTTGTGTGCATATACCGACCCCCTCCGGGACACCCACTTACCGAAAGACAGCCAGCGTACAGGTGCAGGTGTGCACCCCGCCCCACACACCAGTGCCCGGATGTATGCGTGCACACACACAGCCCCAGCCATGGACAAACTTGTCCTCGCGCCGACAGCGTACCCGTGGAGGCGTCACAGTGCATACACATGGCGGGGGGGGGGGGTGCTACTTTCCACCCCGAGACACTAACACATTTATGTGTTTAACTACATGGAGGTGGTTAAACACCGACTTCATGGAGAGCCTGTGCCCAAATACATCGCACATCCTTGGAAGCACAGACACACCCCTCCCGCGGCATGGCACAGAGGATCGCCACCTCAAAGTCACGGCGACTCCCGCTTCACGCACACGCCCAAGGCCCACGCCAGACCGACGGCCACGCCGAATGCCACCTGGTCCACCATCCCCGCGTGTCCTCGTGAAAACGAGCAAAAGCCAAGTAAATAGAAGCAAAGGCCTTTGGTGTTTTTGTTTCTCCAACAAGACTGCCTCCCGATTCCAGGGCTGGCTGCGGCGGGCTCCCCACTCTCGGAGCAGGCGGCCGCCGTGAACACGGGGTCGGCTCCCACTAGTAGCACGGTAATCTCCTCCCAGGGGCCTTGGGTGCTCACATTGATGTGAGCACACACACACACACACACACACACACACACACACACACCCCTAACTGTTTGCAGCTGCCTTTTCTTTTTAAATCTCCCATATAATCCACTGTGCAATGCAGCCCCCCTCCTGCTTGGCCGGGCTAAACTATTTTGGGAATTGGCGCAGATGCTGAGAGCGAAGATATTATTCCGAGATGCTCAGCGGAGATCAAAGCTGCTTAATCAAAGCCGTCAACGGAGCGCACAGCGCCTCAGGCGCATCCAGAGCCCAGGTGGAGAGGAAGCAGCCGGGGCGATGGGCTAGGAGTCTGGGAGAGCCCAGCAGTGGGACTCCAGATCCGACAAGCACGGAGCCTCTGATTCCCGACTCCTGAGGTCATCTAAGGCCCTCGCTTGTCTCGCTCGCCATCTCCAGACGGAAGTCGGCTTGCTCCACACGGCCGCAGAAGGATGAGAATCTCTCTGCTTAAAACACCCCTCCAGGAAGGGAGATTTCCTAACCCTGTACTGAGCAACTGTCACACCTAGGAAAGGGCTTTGTCTCTCGGTGCCGGTCTGATGAACCCCTCCAGAACTTGCATGGACCGGCCCCCTCCCGGGAGTGTTGCTGGGTGGGGCTGGCCGATACTCGAAAGTGGGGCTGGGGGTGTGTGGACGAGAAAGCCATAGCGGGGGTAGGCGCAGGTCTGCGGGAAAGAGGAGACCTAGGGAGCTCCAGGGGATTCCTCCTGGCTTACGTTCTTCATCTACGGTACACAACCAAGAGACCCCATCCCTGCCAGCCCTTCTGTCCCCCAACACACATCAAGTGGTCACTAATTCATCGATCCATCCGATATTTGTTAGGACCTGAATTTGCCACACACCGCTCCGTTCGGGAATATAGCATGAACCAAACAAAGTCTCTCCCCGAGGGAAGCTTACATTTTAGAGGGAAACGGGAGGGATGGGGGAGGGAGATAGGCCAGGTTACAGGTAAATAAGACCTATAGTTCAGATCGTTAGAAGCTCTAGGAAGGAAACAGACAAGGTGCTTTGAGAAACAGAGAGTGTAGAAGCTGTGGGGATGGAAGGCTGTGTCCATCTAGACAGAGTGACTACAGAGGCGTCTTCGAGGAGGTGACGCCTGAGCCCAGACCTGAAGGGTGAGAAGGACTGGCCACGTGGGGAGGAGAAGGAGCTGTATGTCACACAACGAGGGCAGAGCCTCCTGTGTCTGCTCTGGGAGGGCTTCGAGGGTCGGTGAGGAGGGCGTCCTTCTTCCAAGAGGCTTGACTCCCTGATCCCCACGGGGAACAGGTTAAAAGAGGGCGAGAGGAGAAGCAGAGAGAGCAGCGAAAAGGCCACAGTACTCCAGGCAGTACGGGAGTACTCTACGGTACTCCGGGAACGAGGTGATGGTCCCCTGGAATAGCGCAGGGCAGAGGACGTGTACCGAGAGGGTGGGTTTGAGACTTATCTGTAGGTGGAAGTGACCGGCTTGCTGACGGGTCGAATGTAGCGGGCCAGGGGGCTGGAGAACGCCGTCACTGGTCACTTTTACAAACTCAAAACGCCCACACTCCAAAGGCCCAGGGCTGGGAGAGACCACCGCGAAATCGCTTCTCGCCCAGAGTTTAAGAGGACCCTTGGCCCGCCAGGAGGTCATCGGCCCCTGCTCGCATGACGAGCTGACCAGCTACAGGGCCCAGCCCACCCACGGCCGGACTGGCAGCAGTGGTCCCGGGAGGGAGGGCCCTCCTTTGGCTGTGCTGAGTTCTGTCAGAGCCACGACGTTCCTCACAAGTGCGGCATCCGGGTGTGGGTCTTGGACTTCAATGCATCCAAGTTCAGGGAATCCCCAGAGGACCAGAGGTCCAGACGCCATCTTTCTTGAGCCCTACATTTGCATCCCTTAGCTCACAACCCAGCCACTTGGCCTGGCAGACTGGGTGGGCTAAACCCTGTCGCTGTTCTCTTAGGTCTAGGGGCTGGGGTCTCACCAGTTAAAACTGTGTTTCCCAAAGTGAGCCCAGAAACGATGGCCCCATAAGATACTGCATAGCAAGAGCTCCTTGGCTGCGTAAGTCTGGGCAGTGCTGTGTATTATAATATACGATACTATATATATGCTATTTGTGTTGATATATATTACAGATACTTGCATAACACATATGTGTGTGTGTGTCTATTATACTATATCGCAAACTTCCTCTTGGAGTTTCACGATGCGCATGAGCAGGCTCTCACAAGCCCTGGAGTAAAGATACCCACTCGACTTTGTTGACGAGTACCTTACCTAAACTTATCGACCGAAGCAGCCTTTCTTCCCAGAACACCTACTATTAATAGCTCCACTTCGGGAAATACCATTCCAGGTGACCGAGTTATGAGATGGAATTCGTTAAATGGGTAACTTCGGCCCCAAGTCCCACTTTGCTCTGAACCAGTTAGATGTTTCGAAACCCAAACGGAGTTTTTGAACTCAATAATCCGCTTAGTGGGTCTGTCTTTTCTATTGGCACTTACAGACCTGGCTTCATTTACATATATACGCCGACTTTAATGAACAAACTGGAGCCATTCGTTGCCTTTCCTCCTTCCTCTCAGCCCCGAATTCGAAGCGGTCATCCCATGGATGACAGCCAGACCTCGGATGGAACTGAACGTTTGCGCTCTGTTGCCCATTCCTAGGAGGGGAATCCCAGGGGTTGAGCCCTTTCTCCATGTCTTTCCCACTTTCTTTTTTTTTTTTTTAATGTTTTAATGTTTTTTTCATTTTTGAGAGACAGAGAGCATGAGTAGGGAAGGAGCAGAGAGAGAGGGAGACACAGAATCGGAAGCAGGCTCCAGGCTCTGAGCTGTCAGCACAGAGCCTGATGCAGGGCTCGAACTCACACACCGTGAGATCATGACCAGAGCTGAAGTCGGCCGCTTAACCGACTGAGCCACCCAGGCGCCCCTCCCACTTTCTACTCTACCTCCCTGAGCACCCACAAGGCTGGTGGAGTCAGGGTGGGGTCTCCTGGCTCCGTTAGGACCCTGGGCTCAGCCCTGCAGCCGTGGGCCACCTGCGAGACACCCAGAAGATCTCTTTCCTCTGGGCCTCCATTTCCTCCTCTGAGAAGGAAGTAGGAGACCTACGAAGGCCTCTATCGGCTACCTCGGCATCAGCGGGTCTGTGGCCCTCAGTCTCCCAGAGAAGCAACCTAAAAATACAGCAACGGAAGGTGTCCTCTCCACGCACAACCTTATCAAAAACTGGAAAACCTCTTGAAATCAAAACTTCCTTGCTTGAGAAAATATCTAGAAATATTTTGCCATTCGACGTGGATACCAGTCCTCAGGCACAGTTATCGGAGGAATAAAGACACTAAGGGGGTGGCAGTGGAAGGGCTCCAGGGGCCACCACAATGCAGGCTGTGCCCTCCGTTTGGGGCCACCCACAGAGGGTCTGTTTCATAGGCACTGCGGGTGACCAGGCCCTCTCCAAAGCAGCGAAGCTACTTCCTCGCCTCTTTCGGGTGACAGAGCTGAGGTAGAGACCTGTCAGCATCCTCATGCCAAAGCCATGTTGTTTGCCCAAACATTTAAGCATAGTGAGGCACCCTTATCAAGGAATAGGGGGAGCCCTCCAGAAATCCACCTGACGAGGGACAACCTCTATAAGGAGAGTGGCCTCAGCCTGCTGTGTTAATTCTTTCCTGCCCAAGGGCCAGTACTCTCTCTATTTCCAGATGGGTAGGTTAAGGCTCCAGACATGGATCCAGCGGACTGTATACATTCAGGCAGCTTGATAACTATGCTGGGCCTTTGTGTCCCCATGGGTAAAAAGTCTCCTTGTGGGGTGATACTAGAAACTACCCTATCTTGTTGTGAGGACAAATGTATAGTGTTTGTAAGTCTGCATATAAGACGTTTAGAACAGGGCTTGGTACGTAGTAAGGACTCAGTCAGTGTTAGATAATATTAGTATTAGTATTATTGGTCCAAACCACATGGTTAGTAACTGGCAAAGCGAGGCTTCGAAGCCTGGTCCCTCTCATTCCACCACATCTATCTTATTCTACCACACGATTGCTTCCAGAAAGTTCTGCTTTCTCAAGCCCGAGGCTTGTTTTTGTTTTTTTTTTTTTTTTTTGGTTCATGTGGTAGAAGGCATGGCTATGGAAGGTCCCTGTGTTTTACTCATTACTGTTCAGACCCTGAGAGAGAAACTGCTCTCCTTCTTTTAGTCCAGGCACCAAACTTCCTAGGGAAGGAACTGGCTCGGCCATTGTCAAGGGCTCACCCTGGGATCACTCACGTGGGCTCAGGGGGCCGGGTCAGGTAGCTCCTGCCGAAACCGTATGGATTTGCAGAAGGGACTCCTGGAAAGGGGGGCCTGAAGCACACAATCCTGTAAGTGTCCCTTACAAGGGGGATAATGATATGTACCCCCCGGGATTACTGTCAGTATTTGATAAAACACCGTGTATAGAATGTTTAGCACACAATAAATGCTCAATAAACGAGAGCTCTACTTACTTCGTCAGAAATCTGTATCGGAAATAAAAGCCAATTTGCCAGCCTCGCCTAAGAGTCTCCTGGAAAGAAAGAGAACACAACTCCCACCAGTTACGATGGGCCCCAGACCACCTTACACGTGTCAGCACTGGGAGGCTGGGCTGGGAAAGGGAACAGTGTCAGAGGATCATGAGCACAGAGGTAAGCTGGGACTAAACACAGGTGTGCAGAGGCGGAGGGCAGATGGAAGGCTAGCCGTCAGGGAACACAGAGGCTAGAAGTTCACGGTCCTTCATGTGGCCGGGAGACCAAACCCCAACTCCCGGATGGACAGAAACAAGAAGGCTCAGAAGTTCTTTCACCCGCTGCTTCAAAGAAGCCTTGCCTCGGAAAGGACGAGCTACACTGGGATGACATTTGGCCCATTGGGATGTTTTCAACCTCCAACGCTAAAACTCCCTTTTCTCAAGAGGAAACTCATCATCCCATTTCACAAGGTGTGGGTCTATACCAAGTGGATCTGGACGGACAGGTCTTGTATCGTAACCTGGAAGGCGTGAGACAGCCTGAAGTCCCAGCGTCCTTCAGAGTAAGCAAAAGACTCAAAGATTTCAAGAGAAGAACCACTTGTAGGGACTTGGATCTCTTCTTTCTCTCGGCATGAGGCAAAAGAGCAGCCTTCCGGGCAGCGCCTCTTCTTGCTGGTGTTATAGGGGGCCTTCTAAAGAATGGAGAGCCAGGGACCCAGAGCCCCTTCCGAGGGCAAGCAAACCTCCATCTTCCCACTGGCGCTCAGGAGCAAGTCCTTGCTTCTCTAGGGGGAGACAAAGGTATTGGGAAGCTGAGCTGGAGAACAGATCGCGACGCAGAAAGAAAGACACAGATGGTCAGAGAACAACACAAACATGTCTGATTCCTTCAAAAGCTAGCAAATGTGTTGTCTGAATCTACTGACGAGGTCCCTAATGGATGAGATCCAGGCTGGTGGAAACAGCACTCAAACAGGCTGCTCTGTATTGACTACGATTTCATGAGCACGCGGTTCAGTTAGCCATTGAGCTAGACACGGATCACGAATACAAAGCTATTTGAGGCTTTGTAGCGATGCAGATGCCAACCGATGACCCGCACTGCCTCTTAGGATGACTTCCGATTCCCACACTTGCTTCCAACCCCCACCCGCCCACTATCCTTAAGGTCAGATGGCCTAGATCACCAGAATATCTTTCTGGCTGGTTCCACTGCCCCCATTCTCTCTCCTCTGATCTATCCTCCGCACAGCAGCTGGAGTATTTGGTCTAAAAAGCAAATCTCATCATGTCACCCCCTGCTTCAAAATTTCTGACGACTCAGGGCATCTGGGTGGCTTAGTCGGTTAAGCACCCAAGTCTTGGTTTCAGCCCGGGTCATGATCTCAGGTCATGTGGCTTACCCCGCCTTCACGCTGTGGTCTTGCCTACCAGTACAACCACGTCTCTTGCCACGCCATTGTATAACTGGTCCCAACTCTCTCCACCTCTTGGAAATTTTTCACACGGGTTGATGGAGATACTGCTACGTACTCCCTAAAAGGCATTTCATTTTCCTCCTGGGGACATGGCTAGAAGCGACGAATGTTGAGGCCCTCGAGGAGGGCACAGTCATAGACAGAAGGTGCCTGGGTCTCTGAATCATAGAAGAGAGCATCTAGAACCGCCCACCCAGGAACACCAGTGCTAGACCCTTCCCATGAACCAGAAACGTAGTTTTATTGTATTACACCACCAACATTTGGGGACATTTGTTCTACCAGCTAATACATGGGCCATGGGTTCTCTCAGCCAATAGGCCTTCGCATGTGTGTACTCTCTCCCTACAACACCTTTCTCTTTCTTTTCTGCCCAGAAATATCTAATTATCCCTTAATACTCTGGCATCGCTTCTTCTGGCAAGCATACCTTCATTCTCTAGGGTGAGTTAGGAGCCTCTCTCTGAAGTTTCCCAGAATTCCGTGCTTTTCTTCTACCAGGGTAGCTCCCCCAAGGAATCTTAATCCTCTCTTTCCTTGTCCATCCGCTCTAGTGACTAGACTCTGGGCAGGGACTGTGTCTTGGTCATGCCCGCATTTCCGGGGTCCCTGCCCAGAGTAGAAGGTGAGTAAATGTTTTATGGATGAATGACTGACTGAATGAATGAAGTAGGTGTGTGACAGATTTGCGAACAGGCTATTCTCTGACAATAACCTATGCGTTTACATAATGCCATCTCCCTCACTTGCGTGTGTTGAGGACAAGGTGGGGACAGTTAGGTGCAGCAGCCCGGGCTGTAGGGAAGCCCTCACGGCAAACTTGCTGGACCACGGTTGGTGTAGAAGTCACAGCTCTGGGTTCTCTGAGTGTTGGAGACACGGGTGAGAGGCCAGAGAATGTCAGGAAACATTGGCACGGTGTGAAGGGAGGAAGGAATGTAACTTTATTAAGCACCTACCATATGCTAGACAATTTAAACATATTATTTCAGTGAGTCTGTCCTCACGACAACCCTGCAGGTTTGCTGTCATTACCTGCATCTGGCAAATAAAGAAGCAGGCTCAGGGAGGTTGAGTGACTCGCCCAAGGCCACACAGCTGGAAGCGGCAGAGCTGGAATCCAAACCGGGCCTTCCTGTCTTCTGAGCAAGGGCTCCTCCCAACGCATCTCAGGAGACAAAGGCAGAAGCCAGACACGCCTAGTTTCTCCATGACACCCGGGGCCTGGCCTCGCGTGGGTATGAGTCCTGGCCCGAGAAAAACACCCAGAAGGCTTCTGCTGGCAGCGGCCTGTTGAACACAGAGTAAAGAAACAGGGCCCAGGCTCCGGCAGGCAGGCCTGAGTTGTACGTCTGCTCCAGACGCTGCAGAAACAAACACTGGGCTGTTGGGTCAGGTTCCTTTGTTTCTCAGATGAAGGAGCCAGACTGGAGCCGGCGCACTTCTCAACCCCCAGGCAACCGCTGACCAGGCCTCCTGGGCTCTGTCTCCACTGGCAGCTGTGAGCGGCGCGGCCTCCTGGCGGGCTGAGCGGCCCCCCGCTCTGCTGGCAGGTGAGGGCCCAGGGTCCTGCGTGCCAGGGGCCTCCCCTTCTGTCTGGGAAGCTCGGCCAGGAGCCCCAGGCCCCGGGTCAAGCCTTCGCTTGCCTCGGCACCCCGGCGGCTGAGCAGAGGCCCCTGGTTTGCTGGCAGGCGGATCAGGAAGGCAGAAGTCCTTGTGGGACGTGACTAGGAGGGGAGGGGAGTGGCGAGAGACCGGGAGGAGTCTCTGCCTCTGGCAGCCCCTCTGTTGAAAAGAGACAGCTCCTGCCCCCAAGGAGCTCAGAGTCTGGAGGCGGAGGTGGACACAGGGCACACAATCTCAGCACAGCGGCAAAGGGACTCGGCTTCTTCAGGCTGCACCCCTTACCGGTTCTGTGGCCTTGGACAAGCGACACACTCTCTGGGCCTCAGTTTTCTCATCTGTGAAATGGAACTAATGATATCCACTTAAAAGGTTCAGAGGAGAAGCATCTAAGTGCTTTGGTCATCAAGTGCTTTGCTCATAAAAGTGGGGCCTGCCACGGAATCTCTGCCCTCCCAACTGGACGGACTGTGCACACGTCAGGGATAGCACCCGTGGTTGCTTACTTACTTGTCCAAGTACCAGAGAGGTTGAATGTGTACCCCGATGGGATCGAAACAACCGCCGTCGAAAATAACTTCCAGATGTAAGTCTCTCCCTACTGGGCTTGCTCCAAGGGACCAGCCTCTTTCAACAGACCAAGAGAAAAGCCACGGAACAGGCAACAGCGGAAGGGAAGGGGTTGGCCAGAGTCTAATAATCTCCTAATAAAGAGTCTGGATCATCTAAACTTGATAAAGCCTCCTTGAATAATCAAGGACAGACTGCCGTTGTGAGAATAACGCCCGTCTAGACAGCCCTTCCAGTTGTGAAGCTCTACTGTGAACATCAGTTCATCCGGAGGAACCCAATAAATAAATAAAGACAGAGACTTGCAACAGGCTCTTGATGCAAGCTATTGGGGTCCTGATTTAACTGGTAAAGAAGCCGAGGCTAAAAGAGGCACATTCGATTGCTAGACAGAGATGGGTCCCGTCTGATGCCAAACCCAGTGTCGTCCACGCCATACCCCACCTGCCCAATAAACATAGGGTTAACGGGGGTATGCGGCCACTGGCCCTCCCCCGAGCCGGTCAGGAAATCCAACCAATACAGCTGCTCTCAGTGTGCGGGTCTTGCAGGTGGGTCTCTGAAGCAGCATGGAAAACTCACTCCTTGCACCCCTACCCTGCCCGCCAGCAGGCATGTTCCCTGGTGGGTGGGAATCTCCGAAAGACGGAAGGGGACAATTGGCACAGCTGGAATGCAAGCAAACAACAAGGCTGATGAAAGATTGGCCCGGGTCCCTTTTGCTGATGGAGGGTGCATAAAATATGGAAATAAAAACTCTACAACCGAGCTGTCTCCTGGGAAGACGATGGCTAATTAGATGTCTCACAGCACGCTGGCTCTTAATCACAGAGCGATCTTGACCTTGGGGTTGCAAACCCCAGCCACGAGCCAGGCATGACGCCCAGAGAGGCTCCTGGGATGCCAGTGGTCACCAAAACCACCACGCAGAGCACACTTTCCAGGTGCCCTGCTCCGTGCGGGGGATTTGCATTCATCACTCCCTGAATACGAGCCTCCTTTAAAAAAAAACAAAAAAATCTTCTATTTATTTATTTTGAGAGAGACAGAGAGAGCACAAGCAGGGGAAGGGTAGAGGGAGAGGGAGCATGCCAAGCAGGCTCCACACTGTCAGCATAGAGCCTGACGCGGGGCTCGAGCCCATGAAGCCGCGAGATCATGACCTGAGCCAAGACCAAGAGTCGGAGGCTTAACTGACCGAGCCACCCAGGCGCCCCCTGAATAGAAGTCTCCTTAAAACCCCAAGAGTATTGTGCTCAAGCATCCCCATTTGCTAGATGAGGAAGTAGAGGCAAGGGGAGGTTGTAAGCACCCCTCGTCTTGCTGGGGAGGTGAAAGCTGGCCGCTGACTCTAGAAACAAAAGGAAAGATGGCCCTAAATCCGTAAAGAAAGAATTGTTTTTGCTTTCTCTTTACGTGGGCATTTTACGGGGTGACAGAGATGGCAAACCCTGGCTTGTCAGAGCTGGAAAGGCCCTCGCAGAGCACCCAGTCTCGTGTTTTACAAAGTTTTCTTTTTCCTTTTTTAGCAACGGGACACATTGTCCGGCTGTAATCTTGAGCGGACCCGTCGTAGATGAAACAGAAGCAGGAGCCGCCTCGCCTCGCCTTCTTGCCTTGCTCTCCCCGTCACTTTTTCCCGGAACCCTAGGATTCCTTGGAACCCAGTTTGAAAAGCACCGTTCTTGTTCAATTCCTATATCTGACACGTGAAAAACAGAGATCTGGAGAAGCTAAGCGGTCTGTCCGGGGTCAGAAAGCCAGGAAGTGGTCGAGGCACGACCAGACATCAAGCTCCCTGTTGTCCGGGTCAAGGACTTTTGGCTGGGCCAGGCAGCCTTCGCGGCTCTAAACTGCTCTGCAGGTGCGTAAGGCTATAGATGATGCCAATGCTTCCGGTATACAGACACAGGGAAAAGAAGATAAAGACATGTCACTTATTGAGTGACCTTTGTGCCAGGCGGTGCGACTGTACAAGGGGCCCAGAGTGAGGGGGGAACATGGGCCCTATTCCTCAGAAGCTCACGACAGAGGTGGGGAGACAGACAGAGGCTCCCGGGCTGCCCCACACACCAGAGGGTGGAGGAAATTGTACCCAAAGTGCCTACGACAGCCCAGGAGGAGTACAGAGGGGGAGAGAGTCCTTCTGGACCGACAGGGGCAAGGACCTTTGGAAAGGGGGTACTTGGACCAGCAGAGTTGGGATCATTGATGGGACCAAACAGGAGAGGCTCTGAGGGGGAAGGCCAAGGCGCAGAGAAGCGCCGGGTGTGGCAGTCGAACCGTCTGAAACGGATCAGCTCAGCCTCTGCCCTGTCCCCTTTGCTAACGGGATCTGTCCTTCCCCCCCCTAGCCCACCTTGCCTTTCTGGGATCTGTCTGGCGTTCGCCCTCTTCCCTTCCAGCAACTGTCCTGGAGATGTGAGGGAGAAGAAGGGAGAGCAGGAAAAAGGAAATTAATTCCCCAAGGCTGTGTGTGTGTGTGTGTGTGTGTGTGTGTGTGTGTTTACATAAGAACAAAACACCACTGGTAACAAACGCTACCTAAAGCTACTTCTTCCTACTTTTAGAAAGGCCCAATTAACCACAGGGGAGTTATTCCAACATAGCTTTATCATTAACATAACTATTCTTCTTCTTCTTCTTCTTCTAGGAAAATACCTTGATGGCCTCTCTGGTCCCTGGCCCGGAAGGGGAAGGAGAAACAAAAGGCAAGGCTAAATTGTTCTGCCTCGAACGACATTTGCGCTGTGCTCCCTGGAAGTCCCAGAGGCCAGATGGGTGAAGGCTGGATCGCGGAGCTGGGGAGGACTCAGAAATGGAGTGGACAAGGGAAACGAAGACAGAATCCCCAAACAGAGCAGGAGATGCGCTCTCTGGAGACAGAACGGCCACCCGGTTTCGGGGAACATTGAGCTGTTTTTGCCTACTTCTGTATTTCCGGCAAAGGTCTGGTGGCCACAAGGGCCTCCTGTGGGTGGCACTGAGGAATGACGACGGGCACAGGAGGGGGAAACTCTAGTCTCTAGTGCCAAGGGTGAGCTCAGGAAGACAGAAGCATCATGGACGGAGGAGGTGGACACCTGGGCGTGCTTCTCAGAGGAGCGGGGACCGGGCCTGAGCTGTTTTATTTGGAGAGTAAAGTGAGCGATGCTGCCAGGAAAGGCTGGAAGGTGGGGGAGTTTGGCGGACCTGGTTAGGTGTGTGCATGTTTCCATGATGTCCGTTCATATCGATGTCACTGTCTGTGTGTGTGTGTGGCGGGCTGCAGGGTATCCGGAAATCGCGTGGACACTAGACTCGGCGTGCCTGCACGGATGTGCCAGGGACCCGAGGCAGGCCCGGCGACCTCTGCGGTGTGCCTCCCTCCCCTTGGGGCCCCGCGCGGCCGGCAGCGAGGCTCTGGGCAGCGGGGCAGGGGGAGTGGCTGCTCCGGGCGCGCCCGCCCCGGAGCCCTGCTCCCTGCCCGAGAACATTCCCGCCTTCCCATTCCTGGGAAGGAACATAATGTCCACTGGCTCCTCTCCTGCCCGATGAGTCCAACTCCCTCGTCTTGGGCTGCAAGGCGCTTCTGACCGGGACAGGGAGCGTCCAGGGAGCCAAACCCCGGGGGCAGCGTGGGAGGGAGACGCACCGGCTCCAAGAGTGTCGGCCACGGATCGTCCCGGGGTGATTAAAGTAGCCCTCACTTATCGGGTGTTGGCCGTGCGCCGGCCCCGGGCAGGGCGTTTCACACGAATGAACTCATTTAAGCCTCCCTACGGCCAGAGCTGCTGGGGGCCTCCACGATCTCCTTCTGGCGGGTGAGGACGCCAGGGCTCAGGCTAAGGAACCTGCACAAGATGGCACAGGCAGAGCTGAGATCGGAACCGCCCAGGCTCCTATACACCTCGGCCAGCCTCACCTTTCCCAAATACCCTTTTCGACCTTAACGTCCTACTGTGTGTCAGGCCACGCGCTGAGCCCTTTCATAGCATGAATGACACATATTACACCTTCCGTTTATTGTCTTATTTCACCTCCATAGCTACACTAGAAGATTGATAGGAGTCCCATTTACCGTGAAAGAAACTGAGGAACAGAGAGGTTGAGTCACTTTCCTAAGGACACACGGCTTGTAAACATTGGAACCAGAACTTGAACTTGAGCCCATGTTTTTAATAAATTAGATGAACACGTTTTAGACCTGTGGTACTCTTGTGAAGTAGGGAATATTTAGTCTAGGGTCAGAGGCAGGGTGCAGAACCGTCACGTAACCTGCTCAAGGATGCATACTGAGTACGGGGCGGAGACAGGATACGAACTTGGGTCTGTGGGAACATCAGTGTTCTTCTGGAGACGGACCTCTGAGACTGAACTATAAGAACGTGGTCAGGCCGGTGCATGCGTGTGTGTGTACGTGCGTGTGCATGTGTGTGTGCATGCGCGTGCACGTGCATGTATGTATGTACGTGTGTACGTGTGCGCATGCGCGTGTGTGTACGTGCGTGTATGTGTGCATGTGCGCGTGTGTATGTGTGTGCGTGCATGTGTGTGCATGTATGTGCGTGCACATGCGTGTATGTGTGTGCATGCGTGTGCACGCGCGTGCGTGTATGTGTGTGTATATGTGTATGTGTGCGTGTGTGTATATGTGTGTGTGCACATGTGTGTGTGTGCACGTGTGCGCTGGATCTTTACACCCTTTTCCCGCCACCCCTCCCCTTCAGTGCTGGCCCTCAGGTCCCAGAGAGGCCTTCCCCCTTCTCACTCCGTGGTCTCTGTCCCTCTCCCGCCCCCGACTCTCCCCTTCTCAGATTTCTCATGGCCCTCAGACCACACAGCTCCTCACAGAGCCCTGTTCTCCTCCACCTGACTCTAGGTTTTTCGGCTGACTTTTCTTTGTCCGGTCCCACCTCCGTGTCAGATCTGGGGCTCCCCATCACCACAGCTTAGCGCGGGGCTAGGCCCGTGGTGGAGACTCAGAAGGTACTCACTGCTCCTCCTGAAGGTGAGGGTGAGCCTTGACGCACCCGGGGCCCATCCATCTATCCATTCATCCATCCAACAAATATTTGTTAAACAACTACCATATCCCAGGCGCAGTTCTAGGTACTTGTTTACATCAAAGAATAAACCTAACAATAATACTTGCTCTTATGGGTCTTATCATCTCGGAAGGGGAGAAAGACAAATACATGATAAGTAAATTACGGGGTATGTTAGAAGACGATGACTAAAAGAAAAAAATAGCACCAGGTAAGGGAGAATCCAGGGCCCATGGAGAAGGTGATCTTTAAGCAAGGCTTGAAAGAGGGAGTGAGTTAGCCACGTGGCTATCCATGGGAGGATGCTCCAGTGGAACAGACAGCAAGTGCAAAGGCCCTGAGGTGGATACGTACCAGTATGGCTGGAGTCGAATGACCTGGGAGAGAGTAATAGTGGAGCAAGTCAGATCGTGCAGGGACTTGCCAGCCACTGTAAGGACTTGGACTTGGACTCTGAAGACGAGGTGGGCTATAGAAGTTCCTCTTCCTCCCCATCCCCACCCCAGGTCTTTATTTTGCTGTCTTTTGATCATTCGGGCCTGGACCAAAGCTGTCTCCTCCGGGAGGCCTGTCCTAGGCCCACCTCCTCTAGGCGGCCCCCCCGCATCTCACCATTCACTCTTTATCCCACTGCCATCGTGATTCTTTTTCATAGCACGTGCTGTTCTGGAAATGAGCTAATCCGGGTTTTCTTGGTTCCCGCGTTTCTTTTGTGCCCTCCTCCACCAGAGTGAAAGTTGCTGGGGAGCAGGGCTCGCGTCTGTCTTGTTTGGTGGGGAGTCCCCGCTGCCTAGGGGAGTGCCTCGCAGCACCCGAGTGCTGTTGAGCAATGCAGCAAGTCGCCTGCCACCACCCCCCACTGGCCCATTACCAGCTGCACGTTCCCCAGCGGGGCGGTTACCAGCTCGTAAACCTTGCTACCCTTGGGAAGGCAGGTGCCTGCCTCCTGCAGACACTCCGTCCTGCCCCTCCTCCCGCCTAACGCCCACGAAAATGGGGCATCAGGGTTTAAACCCAAGTTACAACAAGCTAAGAGAGGCCATTTGCAAAGCAGAGCCTCGCTCTCTGCCCCTTGACCTGGTCATCAGAAATAAATAACTCTTTTATTAGAGATACATGGCATTGCCCTGCGGGTGCAGGCATCAGGCTGTGACCCAGAGAACTCTGCCAAGGAAAGGGGGGCAAGGAGGGATCAAGATTCTCCTAAGGATTTAGACTTCATCGCTTGGGCTTCTGAACAAGCCTACAATGCCGTGTTTTTACACCTGTTTTACAGATAAGGAAACTGAGGCTCAGAGGTGCCATAACTGAGCCTGTCTCGATAGGATGTGATTAGTTTGTGGCAGAGCCAGCATCCGGTCTTAGGACTGCCAGACGCCGGGCCGCACGCTCTTTCTACGTGCCTGTGCTGACCCAGCTTCGATCCAGCGTAAAAATCTCTCCTGAAAAGAACCGAGAAAAGGAAAAGAAGAAAAACAAGGAGCCGGTCTCCATGGGCCTGGGGTAGGCGAAGAGCCGGCTCGGCACTCACGCCAGAAGAGCCGTCCTGAGCCCCGCATCGGCCAAACGGGGGCGCCCTGCACCGTGGACCGCCCCGTCTTCCCTGCCGTCCGGGCACTCGGAGCGGCCCTGGGGTCCGGCTCGCCCGCCTGGGTGCTCCCCGGGAGTCTCGGCGGCCGGCCCGCCCGCCAGACTAAACACTCCCTCTCCCAGCTCCCCCTGCTCCGCCGGCCGGAGTGTCCTAGGAGAGTCTCAACAACAGAAGAGGGGGATAGTTTACACGCGTCTCTGGACACCCTTGGGAGAGAGGCGGGCAGGCACCCAGGCTTCCGAGCACACACGCACAGGGATGAAGGGGCCTTTGGACGCTGCCCGGGGGAGGCAGGCCAGCCCCGCAGCCCCGCATTGACCACACACGCACGCACACACGCACCCCCCAATAGCCGGATGCCATGTGCCCTGGGCTCCTGGACACCCACAGGGACACGGAGGACTAACTGCGGACACAGACACAGCGTGCAGGGCTGTATTTTGGAAAACAGGGAAACGGATCCTGCCAAAGTTTCCACTGTGTACCGCTTATAAAACTTTTGCAGCCAAGAGAGACGCCCCCGAGCTGCATGGCTCGGTGTGGGCTGTCAGATAAAGCGGGGACATGAAAACAGCTTGGAGAAGGTGTCGGTGGCGGGCGGGGCGGGGGGGACGGCACTTTGCTGACAGGGTCGAGGTAAAGGCTGTATCATAGCAGGGTCCCCCCGCCATCCCCCCCCCCCCCCCCGTGGCTGAGACAGAGACGGCTGACCCTCTAGCTGATAGGCTCACGGCTTCAATTTCCTGAAAGGAAAAAAACCAAAAAAGCAACAAAACCACAAGCCCACCCCGATGGCTGCTTTGGAAGATCCGCTGAAGTCGCACCTGCAGCACCGTGCCCAGCACGTCCTAGGTGCTTAACACGCAACTACACTCACAACTACCACAAGGAACGACAACACGGGTCGTTCCGCTGTCACCTTTGATACTGCCCCTTCGCGAGCTGACTCCGTATAGCGCTGTAGGTCTCAGAACTATTTCATAGGATTCGTACGTGTGTGAAAGGCATTGTCATAACAAGAAGTACAAAAACAACCACCAACACGTACTGAATCTTCGCTCAGGGCCGGGCATGGTCCCGAGCACTTTCCGAGTATTATCTTTTTTTAAGAAATTGCTCTAACGTTTTCTTAAATATTTATTTATTTTTGAGAGAGAGAGATGAAGAGAGTGGTGCGTGAGCGCGGGGCCGAGAGAGAGGGAGAGAGAGAGAGAGGATCGGAAGCGGGCTCTGCCCTCGGAGCGGAGAACCTGACTCAGGGTTCGAAGCCACAAGCTGTAAGACCGTGACCTGAGCCAAAGTCGGATGCCTAACGAACTAAGCCACCCGGGTGCCCCTTTACATGTATTATCTTGTTTGACTTTCACAATAACCCTATGAGGAGACACCATTTTATACCCATTTTACAGATGAGGAAATTTACCCAAGTGGAGTTCGAATATGAATATAAATCTAAGTGCTAAAAAAAAATCTGTGTCTGTGTCTGTGTGTGTGTCTGTGTGTGCGTGTGTGCGCGTGTGCGCGTGTGTGTGCGTGTGTGTGCATGTGCGTGTGTGTGTGCGTGTGTGCGCGCGCGCGTGTGTGCGTGTGTGTGTATGTGTGTGCTATATATCTATTGTCAAGGAAGTCAGCCAGAACGGTCAAGTGGGCACTAACGATCCTAGCCTCTCATGCAATGGGTTCTGAGTTTTCCTCAGTTTGGAGCATGCAGTTATTTGGTGACTATTAATGGTTCTCTTTTAGACGTTATTTTGAGCATAAAAAGACCGTTCAGGAGGGGACCCGATGTTGGATATCAAAAATGAGAACTCTATGGTAGCCAGTGGGGCCTTTAAGGAAAAGTTCCAGAGAAAACCAGAGGGCACCCAGGGATTCTGGGACGCTCTGATCCCAGTCCTCACTGAGCCCGGAGGGCCTGGCCAGCCGCTGTACAGAAGGAGCTGAGGAACATTCCAGATGGGGGCTCTAAGGAGAACGGGAAAGCCAAAGGCATCCCCACCCAGCATGACCTCGGTCCCCTGGCCCCCGAGCGGGGTGCCCGGGCCCCCCCGGCATCCAGACGCGGACCCACCGTGCCGATGGCACGTATGTTTAAGAGATGGCGGGGGCCAAACGTGAACCCTAGTGGAAACGACAGATTTGGTGCGATAATGCACCACTTTGCGACAGAAAGGTGAGAGCGGGGAGGGCGGCCTACGTGTGGGGACACGGGGTACACGGGGCCGTATGGGAACCCTCTGTACTTCCTCTCAGTTTTTGCCGTGACAATAAAACGGCTCTAAAAAGTAAACTTCATTAAACAAGAAGGGAGAGAGAGAGAGGTGTGGAGTCCCTGAAAAAAGACCTAAGCCGCTCCAGGTCCAAGGGGGTCGACTGTTGTAAGCAGCCAAGGAGTTTCCGGGAGGCGTCCTCCAGGCCACCAGGGCCGGGGAAGGAGCAGAGAGCACCCCAGCCCTCAGCACTCTGGAGGCAGCCCCTCACCCCCATCCCCACCCCCCAGGCCTGTTTTCGTTTGTTCTGTCAACTGGGGTCCTGCATAAACCCCACTCGATGGAGGTTGTGATGAAGAGTCGTGTTTAATTTTTTTTTAATTTTTTTTTAATATTTATGTATTTTTGAGAGACGTAGAGGCACAGCATGAACAGGGGAAGGGCAGAGAGAGAAGAAGACACAGAATCGGAAGCAGGCTCCAGGCTCTGAGCTGTCAGCACAGAGCCCGACGCGGGGCTCGAACTCACAGACCGCGAGATCATGACCTGAGCTGAAGTCGGCCGCCCAACCGACTGAGCCACCTAGGTGCCCCAAGAGTCCTGTTTTAAAGACCTCCGTTTCAGAGCTCAAACGTGGGTGAGGCCACGGCCCGCCCTCTTCTCCGCATCGCCTACAGTTTGCAAAGCCGCTTCCAGAAGAGCCCCCAAGGCAGGCGGCTCCCTGCTAGGCCCCCTAGCCAGGCTGGCCGCGTAGAAAGCGCCCAGTAATGATTTATCGCGGGATTGAACGGCCCGTTTGGGATTTACGGCAAATCTTAAGAGATGGGCGAGGCAATTCGGAGCTATCATTAGGTCACGTTCATGGAGTGCTTACAGCGGGCCGGACACTGTGCGGATGGCTCCACAAAAACGGACTCACTTAATCTTCATGACTAGCCTTTGAAGCAAGTAATATTACTTTATTTTTTTAGTGTTTATTTTTTTTTTGAGAGAGAGAGAGAGAGAGAAAATGAATGAGTGGGAGGAGGGGCAGAGAGAGGGGAAGACACAGAATCTGAAGCAGGTTCCAGGCTCCGAGCTGTCAGCACAGAGCCCGACGCGGGGCTCGAACCCATGAACTGGGAGATCATGACCGGAGCCGAAGTCGGATGCTTAACCAACTGAGCCACCCAGGCGCCCCGAAGTAAGTCATATTATTATTGATAAAACAAGGGCACAGTGGAGTTCACTACCTTGCCAAAGGTCACACAGCCAGTCAACAGCAGACATCCCAACTCCAGCAGCTTGGCTCTGAACTACCATGAAAAGCTGTCTCCACCCAGCAGAACCCGGGCTAGGAGAGTTACAGTGACCCCCAGGTCCAAGGGAAGGTCCAGGCTTGGATCTCAAGAACGGTTCAGACGCTCTCCCACGTCCTCGTGACGAGGTCACCACAGCCTGGGCAGGGCATGGGCTGGCCAGCCCCCCACCACCTAGCAAACATCGGGACACGCCCAGCCTGGGAAGCCGGGGGCAGCACTTTCCGGGAGATCCGCCCATACCCGAGGCCTGTCTGATGCAGAACCAGGCCGGGAAAAGAAACAGGAAGACATATTCAGAACAATGATAAAAAAGAAAAATTAAAAACACACCTCTCTCCCTACAGCCTCTCGCTCCACTCATATCCTCAGCTCGGACACTGGGTGGACCCCGGTCACTTGCGGAGCCCTGCCCGCTGGGTCCCTCTGATCTGGGAAGGGGTTGACCCGAGCCCAGAGGGAGATGAGGCGGTGATTAATGTCCAGGCGTGTAGGCAGGTAGGCTCAGGCTCCCACCCCTGCGTCCAGCCATCCGCCGGAACTACGAAGAATAAAC
Organism: Paguma larvata; assembly: GCA_030068075.1. NCBI lineage: Eukaryota > Metazoa > Chordata > Mammalia > Carnivora > Viverridae > Paguma > Paguma larvata. The sequence goes on along the minus strand of CM057831.1, from coordinate 72,645,307 downwards.
GCCAACATCCGTTCCTAAGCCGACTGATCTCTGGGCTTCCTCGCTAAGACCGAAGGCCGCCGTGTCAGAAGCGGATGGAGGCAGGCTGTGCCGAAGCCCCCTAAGCCATGAGGCATTTTACTTGTGAGAGGTTGTGTCATGTACAGATTATACAGCAAGAAGAGATTTCTGGGACTTAAAAACAATTTTTATTGTTGTTGTTTCAGAATCTGAAGCAGGCTCCAAGCTCTCAGCTGTCAGCACAGTTCCCGACGCGGGGCTGCAACTCATGAACTTCGAGATCACGACCTAAGCCAAAGTCAGACGCTTAACCGACTGAGCCACCCAGGCGCCCCAAGATTTCTGGGACTTTGAAGGGAGTTCATTTTATAGAAAACTCGGAGCCACGATTACAGCCCACGTGTGTGTAGCGTGAACGAGCCCAGGGCACTCATCGCCTTGGAAATCGTTTCCTGATTTTCTTCTCTCTTTATTTTCCTCCTTACTCTGACTTTCTTGACTACGTATAAGTTATTACCTGGCATCAGCTTATATGTTTTAAGCCTCCTCGCCTCCTTTTTGGAATCAAGTTGAATCATGAAGGGAAGAAGTGATCGCATTGAACTCCTGTGGGTGGAGTCAAGAGGGGATTTATTTCGGAAACTGAGATGAGCTCCCTAGCCGCACCCCCGAGCGGAGGCTCTTCCACTCTCTGTTCCCCTCGTCCAGATCCCAGCGGACGTGACTGCGGTCAAATAAAGGGCCAAGGGATGGCAGCCCTTTGTAAAGCAACTGTCGGACCCGATGCGGGGCATCCGAGGAGGGGGCTCCCGCCTCCGTGGTCTCGCTGTGAAATGGGGGTTCTATCAGTTCCTGGCCTGCAGGGCTGCTGGGCAGAGGTGTGGCAGCCCTGTAAGGGTCGGCTGGTGGGTGTAAAGTAGCCACGACCCAAGCCGAGTTTAACTCTTTGCACAGAGCTGTGTGGACACCTGGAGCGGTGCCGTCTCCCTTCCGCTCGGGCTTTGAAAGTAGAGCAGGAATGAAATCTTTGAGAACACAGAGGCCCCTGTGGCCGAGAACCAATGGTTCAAGTAATCCTAGATACCGAATGGTTAACAGCCTCCTTAGTCAAGGCCGGCGGAGGCTCGCAGGGGTCGGGTTGTGTGCGGAGCCTTCGGGGGTGTACGGAAGCGAAGACACGATCCCTGCTCGCCGAGAGCGTCTACCGAGGGAAACCAACCTGCGAACCACGGGCAACGGCACCAGGGGGACCGAGCAGGTTGTGGCTCCAACTTGCCTTTAGGCCTTTGCCCAGGCTGTTCCCTCCGGTCGTAACACCATTCCATCCCGCGATCCTCCCTTCACGCCTCTCTCCTCTGCAAGTCTCCCTCGACTTGTGTTTCTACGCACTTGTTCTCGATGTCTTTTGTGATGCCCCTTTCTCCCTCCCTTCCTCTCCTTTTTGTCAACTTCGAGTTTTGTCCCAATTTTAAATTTGGAATTGGTTACTGTCCTTTAGGTAGCAATGTCAATGACTCTAATATGCCTGCATTTGTTTTAATTTTTTTAAATATTTATTTTTGAGAGAGACAGAGTGCAAACAGAAGAGGGACAGAGAGAGAGGGAGACACAGAATCTGAAGCAGGCTCCAGGCTCTGAGCTGTCGGCACAGAGCCCGACGTGGGGCTCAAACCCATGAGCTGTGAGATCGTGACCTGAGCCCAAGTTGGACGCTTAACCAACTGAGCCACACAGGTGCCCCCAAATATACATGAATTTTATTAAATTATTAATAAATCTCATGTATCGTCTGCTTTTACGAAGGCCTATGCTAGTGCTGGCCCTCTGGAGATCTCCATGACCTATTTCCCTGAACCTGGGAATACATTACTTTACATGACAAAGAAATCTTGCAGGTGCGATTAAGTTAAGGATCTTAAAATAGGAAGGTAATCCTGGGTTATCCAGGCGGACCCAATGTAATCACAAGGGTCCTTAAAGATGGAAGAGAGAGGTTGGTGAGCACGAGAGGGGACAGAGACACAAAAACAGAGGTCCCAGTGATGGGATGGATTGCTGGCTTGGGGCCACCACGAGGGACGTGGGAAGCCTCCGGAAGCTGGGAAAGACAAGGAAAGAGTCTCCCTTGCAGCCTCCAGAAACCCAGTTGACGTCTTGATTTTAGACTCTCGACATCCAGAAGATAATAAAATTGCATTGCGTTAACCACAAAGTTAGCGGTCATCTGTTACAGTAGCAGTAGGGGACGAATACACTGGCTTCCGGAGAGAGAGAGAGAGCAACTGTTTCTCACAGGAGAGTTTATATTTCCTAGTGTCAGTACAACCAGAGTTTCTAGGAGAGAGAGAGTGTGTGTGTGCGCATGCACGTGTGATGGGACTTGCCCAGATGGCATACGGACATCTTTTCTCTCCCAGACCGTGGCTGACACAGCACAGGTTTCCTCAAAATCAATGGATGCCCTCCCTTCAACTGAACCTTTGTGCGGAGAGGGGCTCGCACGCCGAAGTGGATTTGGCCTGCACACTCCCTCCTCTGAAAGACATCAAGGGTACCATTGTCTTCACGCACTAATAAGCACTGCCAGGCAGTCACCTTTGCTTCTCTTGTGCTCTCTTTCCGCAGTGAGGTCTGCGGGTCTTCAGCCGGCACCCCGGGTACCGCGCAAGTGAGGGCAGGAGGGCACATGACCGGGGGCAGGGGCGCCCGAGGAGAGGCCTCGGTCCCAACGGCATTTTACCATTTATAAACGGACCTACATTTTTACAGTTAAAACGTGCGTTCTACAAGAAGGACCCCAGACCTTTTATTTGACAAATGGACCTCTGAAAAGTCTTCAAACAGCGCATACGCTCTGTTGGGACGTAAAATGGGGACGCAGAGAAGGGCCGAAAGCAGGATTTGAATGCCGGTTCCTACTGGCTGTGGTCCCTGGGTTCGTTACTGTTCTTTTCCTCATCCGTGAAATGGGAGAATAGGGTGGTTCCGGGCACCCAATGAGACACTGCATTTATGTGCATAGCACGGCCCCCCGAGAGAAATAGTTCTCGACACGTGGTAGCTCTTGCACTCAGCTCCCTGATCTGGTGTCAAGATGAAGGACCGTAAAGAAATAAGACTAGGGTTCCGTGGGCAGTTATCTTGTTAGAGGAATCTCCACTGGAAGGTTTCCAAAAGGCATGAAACGTTTTTTTTCCCTTGGTTCCCTCTGGGCGGGAAGCGTCTCTTCCGCGCTGTGATTGGAAGCCTGTAATCTGAGCTTCCCGTCTTGCGGTCCTGCTCGGTGGACCTGTTTTCCTTCTCGTCCCCCAGCGGCGTTGCCAGGGTGGCCATACCCACTCATCAGAGGCTCAGAGGCTTGTGAGGGAAAGAGCTGAGCCGCGAGTGGAGAAGTTGGTTTGCAAGGAGTGACCACTTACTCCTGCCTGGGGAGCAAGTACAATCCGCGGGTGGGGCGGGAAGCCTTCGGGATGGGCTCAAGTAGCAGCCGGATACGTTTAAACACAGGACCGGCCACCTCCGTAACAGGTGCCCCAGCTGCGCCTAAAAAGGCAGTGCCTCTCTGCTCACCGGGGCGGGGGAGGGGGGGTGGGGGGGGGTGCCTTGCATTGCTGGTCCCTGTGCTGAGCAGAGACCGGAGAGCTAAGAACCAATCACCGTTTCTGCTCTGGGCCCAGAGGGTTCCCAGTGCCAAGGGCAGACAGGAGGGGAGATCTGGGAAAGAAGTTGGGATTGGCGGTCACGCTCACCCCCAGGGGCCCATCTGAGCAGAAGCCGAAAGGCTAACTGTGAAGCCAGGGTCACTTCCCCAGTGCGCCCTCACCGAACCCCAAAGGATACGAACCAAGCGAGGGTCTCTAACCAGCGAGGAGGGGAACAGAGCAAACCCTGCTCCCTTCCCTGGCCTGGGCCCTGGGCCGTGGGCATGGCGGGAGTCCCCCAGCTCGAGCAGCGCCCCTCCAGCTTCGGGGTGTGTGCTCCGTATCACCTGGGGCCTCGCTGAGATGCAGATCCTTTCTCCGTGGGACCTGACACGGCACTTCCAGGAAGACCGCAGGCGAGGCCGTGCTGCTGGCCCCCTTGGGGACTGCACTTGGTCTGAGAAAGCATCGGCATAGACAACAATACAGAAACAGGGGCGAGGGCTTGCAGGGGGCCTTTCTCTCGACTTCCACAGTGTTCCGGGTGCCACGCCTCTCGGCAGAGGTAATTCAGAGTGCCCTCGCTCCTTCCGGCCTTTGGGGCTCCCTGGAGTGTCGTTCTGGAGAAGGCGCAGGGCCAGGGCAGGGCTCAGGGGTCTTGCCGCTCATCGGGTAGAGATGCAGGGCTGGCATCCAGCCCAGCCTGGCTCCGGCAGCTGGGGGGTGGTGGCGGTGGGCAGGCAGATAAAAGAGAGACAGGTGGAAAAGAGAGAGGTGCTGTGGTGGAGTCACGCAGGAGCCCTGGACCCAGAGCTGGGGCTCTGACCCTCACGAGCGGTGGCACCTGGGGCGGGCTGACTCTCTGAGCCTCAGTCTTCCGTCTGTCAGTGAGTATTAAACATTTAGACGTCGGGATTCGGATGAGGATTGATTAAAGCAACAAATGAGAAAGCATCACCGCCTGGCCTATAACAGCCTCCAGGAGCCAATACACTTGGAAATAAAAAGCAAGTAAGCCCATGCGGGCTCCTGACAGGCGAACAAAGGAGCTTGGCTTGTGCTACCAAGAAGCCAGCCGCAAATTAGTCCCAACTCCTCGGAAAAGCTAGCCACCCCCCCTCCTTCATCTCTGCTCAACTGCCTTTGAGCAATTATCGAGTCCTTACACGGAACTCAAACAGACACAATTATAGACTTCAAAACCAGTCCCCTGAATGCAGACCTCTCCCTAATTCCCATTAATCTTCCGCTCGGGTCTGAATTGGTGTGATGCCACGGACCCCGATTTCCTGGAATTAGTGGCCTGCTCTCTCTCGACTCACAGCCTCCAGGGCCAGCGGCAGGTTGCAGGCGACGAGACATTCCCCGGGCATCCTGGGGACACCGCACGGCCTGGGCCTGGGGCCCTGAATCTGAAATCTGCCGAAGCTAACAAAAGAAATGACCCATTTTTGCGGGCTCCTCGGTAGAAGCTCTTAGAAAAAAGGCAGCCTCCAGAATGAATCCTTCCTGAACAAATAAAGCTAAGGAGGCAGCAGCGTTGCCAGGAAGGCTGTCTGCGAGGCCGGGTGTGGGCCCTCCCCCTTCCTCTCTGCTCCCCTGCTCCCCCCCCACTAACTCAGTTGCTCAGGCCTTCTGGGCTAGGCAGAGCCCTAGGCCACTTTTCATTTTTAGAAATAATATTTAGAAATGGTTTTGGACCCGGAAACTTTAAACATTTCCACCGAGTCATTTTTTTCCCCCCTGCGGTGTTTTTTTTTTTTTTTCTTTTTTTTAAGTAGATAGAAACAAAGCCAGCATTTCACAAACAGAACAAGAGAGAAGGATGACAAATACTCTGAAAATCAGCATAGAGGAGCGCTGCTTTACCCTCTCCCCCCCCCCCCCCCCCCGCAGTGAGAGAACCTTGGCTGAGGCTGGGCTGGAGGGCCAGGCGTTTCTCTCGAAGCCCAAAGATCCAGATGAGGATAGAAGCCGGGAGGTGGCTGGGCGGAGGCTCGTCAGCAAGCATCTCCTCTGAGGGGGGTTTCCCCCAAAGAGCCCTTGCCCGCTTCTTCCCCTCGACCTCTCAGAAAGTCCAGTGGCGGTCCTAGGTCGCCCTCGGGAACCCACCCGGGCTCCCACCCCTCCCCGGGAGTCCACAGGGAAGGTAACTGACTTCTCAGTGCTTTCGTTCTGATACCAAGAAATGGGGCCAATATTGCCATACGCATCTCACGGGGCTTCTGGGAGATTCAGAGGAGTTCATACCTGTGAGGTATTGAGAAGACGGCTCGGGACAAAGCCAAGTTCAGCAACTCGGTATCCCCCAAACCAGCGGTAACAACCTCTCGATCCCACCCGGCACGCCCCAGTCCTTCCTTGGCCCCCCATCTCAGTAACTCCTTCCCAAACGAATCCTTCCCCAACAAATCCCTCTTGTGGCTCAGGTCCCAAGGCTTGGAGTCCTGTTTTTACTCCCCTTTCCCTCTCATACCCCGCGGGCAATCCACCTACAAATGTTATCACTTCCACACTGAGCGGATATCCGGACTCCGGTTGGTTCAGCCCCCGACAACACCCCACTCCAGGCTAGTGTCACCTTTGGCGCTCACCGCGGCAGTAGCCTATGCTATTCTTTCCTCCTGGCCCCCAGTCTCTCCTCCACACAACCTCCAGAGGAATCCTGTAGAACCTTTAAGTCAGATGATGTTTCTCTGCTTCAAACCCTCCTACTCAGAGCAAAAGCCGAGTTTTCGCCAGGGCCTAGAAGGTCCTACGTGACCCGGCCCCACCTCCTCTCCGATGCTATCGCCTCCTTCTCTTCCCCTTGCTCACCCTCCCCGGCCACGCTCTCTTCCGTCCTGCTCCTTGAACCTGCCAAGAACGTTCCTGCCTCTGGGGCATTTGCACTTTCTGCTCCCGCTGCCTAAAACACTGTTCCCTCGGAAACTTTATGGTCCCTCCTTCACTTCTGTCAGGCTCACCTCACCTCCTGTATAAAAACCTTTCATCAGGGGCGCCTGGGTGGCTCAGCTGGTTAAGCGTCCGACTCTTGATTTAGGTTCTGACACCATTGTCATGATCTCACGGTTTGGGAGTTTGAATCCTGCCTCGGGCTTCACGCTGACAGTGAGGAGCCTGCTTGGGATTCTCTCTCTCCCTCTTCTCTCTGTCTCTCAAAATAAATAAATAAACCCCCTCCCAAAATAAAAATAAAAAAAAAATAAAAACCTTTCATCATGTGCTATGCCCATTTCTCTGCTTTATTTTCCCTTTTAGCTCTTATTGCTGGTTAATATTATAAATCTGGGGGGGTTTTGCTTCCCCCCCTCCTTCCTCTATTTTAAGCCCTATTATGGCACCAGATTCATTCCTGTTCTCCAGTGCTTTATTCTAAGTCTCCAGAAACATGCCAGGCACACAGTAGGGGCTTTGTAACTATTTATTGAATAATTATCTCCCTCCATTCCCGTCCCCCTCTATGACAGCTCCGTGCTGTGCCCAGCTTGATTCGCCTACAACACAGATCGTATGATGCTCCTTCACTGCTTAAGAACCACAGGGGGACCCCTTGCTGCCCACGGGGTGAAGCCGCTACTCCATACAGAAGCCCCCTCGTGGTCTGGTCCCCCCCGGCCTCGGGTCCCTCTATCGCCAGCAGCAGTGTGTCATCGTCCCCTGAGTGGTGATCCTTTGCTCATACTGCTCCTTCGGCTTGGTCCATCTGTCAGACTGTCACTAGAGGGGGTTGAACGGTGCCCCCCCAAACAAAAATGACATGTCATCCAGAACGTGTCTCCGTGACCTTTAGATGGAAAAGGGGTCTTTGCAAATGTAATTAAGTTCAGGATCTCGAGAGGAGATCATCATGGATTCGGGTGAGGTCTGCGTCCAATCACAAGTTGGGGACGAGATGGAGAGAAGACACGGAGGACAAGACCACGTGAAGACAGAGGCCGAGACCCGAGTGAAGCGGAGCCGAGCCGAGAAACGCCAGAGCCACCGGGCGCTGGAAGAGGCGGGGAACGGACGCCTCCCAGACACCTGCCAACACTGCGACTTTGGACTTCTGGCCTCCGGAACGGTGAGAGAATAAACTCCTGTCATTTTAAGCCCCCATATTTGTGGTTGTTTGTTACAACAGCCGCTGGACATTAACATGCTGAGATGCAGTCCTTGTCGCCCAGCCGTGCCGGGTCTGAGGTGACCTTTCTGTACTCAGATGCCCCTGCTTCCCTGGCCGAAGCTGATTGGACCAAGGATGGATGGACAGGCGTCCCAGGCTGGGCTGGGCAGTGGCACAGGCATTGGGAACCGTACCGTGAGGCCACGGGCAGCTGGTGGGGGGACGTCATCCAGGCTCAGAGCTGGGCCACACGGGGTCGTCCAGGAAAGGGGAGCTGAGCAGAGATGAGCAGGACGGACACTGAGAACAAAGAGACCAGGGGTCCTGACGACTCTCTGGCTCCCACGGGGAAGCTCCTGCTCTTTGCTTTCCAAAGGTTCCCTTGTATTTCTCTGATATCCACCCTCCCCCTGCCCCACTTCCCCCTGACCTGGCTTTTCCCTGAGAAAGCTGCTTTTCCTTGCAACCGAATCAACCCCGGTCCAATGGCCGAGCTCCAGCGTCACCTCCGTAAGGACTTCCTTGACTCCACCTCATGGAGACACAAGGCCCTAGACCCTGAGCACCTTCAGCTCTGTGTCCCCACCAAGAGTCACTATCATCGTCAGTGGTGTTTGCACGGCATTCTCCCGATAGGCTGAGCTCCTCTGGTCATGGAATGCTCTCAATGTGTGGGTCCCGGTCTCCCAATCAATTACCCAAATGGATACAGTGGCTGGAACCACAATGGATAAATAGATGAAGAGAGGAATGACTGCTATGCAGCTCTGCCCTTGAACTTGGGGTCAGGGTGGGGAGCCAGCAGCTCCTGAGGAGCTTGTGATGGGGCACGCTCGGGGGTGGGGTGGGAGCAAGTAGAGGGATGCTCTGAGCCAGGGGGGTGGTCGGGGAGGGCTGCTGGGGGAGGCAAGAGGGAGGAGACACCACGGAGGCCGTGGCGTGGGTGACAGCGAAGGCTGGAGCAGACGGAAGGCAGTGCAGAGCGGGATGGGGAGGGATTCGGGAGGAGGGAGAGACGGCATCTGGGGCAAGTGGCGGAGAGACCCTGACTTGGACGGAAGCTCCAAGGTGGGAGCTCTGACGGGCGGTGTGAGCGGGGCCCGTCCCGGGGCCTCTGGCAACCCGTCCACTCAGCTGACGTCTGGCCGGGCTCCGTGCCCAGTGCCAGCTGTGGAGGGATGACAGATGGCAGAGTTCGAAAACCAGACTCGAGCTCTTAAGAGAACAAGACTGTATCTGCTGTTACAAGAACCAAGACAGAGTCGGCGCACAACCAAAGCCTCTGCGGGGCACTTTACAGTTTATAAAGTGCTTCCTCACATAGTAACGATTACGAAGTCATGAGGCAGAGTAGGAAAGTGGGGATTGTTGCTGCGGGAGCCCCGAGTTAAGGCCTGGCACCCACCATTTGAATGCTGCACAGCTTCAGCTCATGATAAACCCCTTGAGTTTCAAAGTCCTCGTCTGTAGAATGAGACCAACGGCTGGTGTTTATTGAACACCTAATGTACGCCAGCTACTGTTGGAAGTGCTTTTAAATGTGTCAGTTATTTTGAGCATCAAAACAGCCCTCTAAAACAAGTACTATAGTTACCCCTATTTTGCAGGTGTGGAAACTGAGGCTTGAAGAGGTGAGGTAACTTGCCTGAGTCACACAACCTCTCGGCCGAAAAGAACGAGATTTGAACCTACTCATTCTGGTTCCAGAATCCATGTTCTCAGCTGCAGGGCTACAGCGTCGATAATGAGAGCAGCCCTGTCTCCAAGGTTTTGGGGGACCGGCAAGGTTAATATACACACAACTGGTTAGCAGTTAGACGTACATACTGGCTACGGTTACTCTTTTGCTCCACGCTCGAGGTGGGGTCAGGCCATCTGGTTGCATTGACAGATGCTGCTGACACCCTGGCATCGCTGTTGGCCTCATCTAGCGGTCACTCACAATGTGACAGTACCCCTCTGAGCAGGGGAGCTCTCTCTCTCTGAGGGGGATGCTGGACCATCAAAGAGGGCAGGTCGGAAGTGTTGGGGTGCTCCCACCCCAGGAGCGTCCCTGAGGCATGTGAATTGGTGAAGAAACACCCCAGGGCGTCACTTCCCAAATCAACGACTTGCGTGGCCATCCCCTCCTCGAGGTCTGTTTGGAGGACCGAGCTCAGACACCACGGGATCCGTTCGGAGAGAGAGGAAAAGAAGAGTTATCGCCTGTTGAGGCTTGAGATTTTTCTGGATGCTGTCGGGGGAAGAGCTAGAGAGAGGAGGGGCATAGGTGAGCCCTCGGACAGAAGGGGAAAGTCCCAGGAATGGGGCGCACGGACCGGGTCCCCCCTCACGCCGACTCCCAAGCAGTCTGTCAGCCACGTTTCACATGACGCTTCAAACGGGCTGGCCGTCGGGGGATTCCGGCAAGAGGCCCTGTGCCTGTGGGGTCGGACACAGGGCGTTCCTTGCAGCTCCGGGCCGTGAGCACAGAACAGACACAAATAGGCCCCCGTCATCTAAATAAACTGAGGGATGGCGTCATGAGGCCACTTCCTTTTCTCCCCACCCACCCGCACGCCTCCGCTCCGAGGCCACGCGTTAGCTTACTTCCTGAACCCCAAGCCCTTTGCACCTTCGAGCGGCCCCTTTGTGTCGGGCACGAAGCGGAGCACCCCTCGTGGACATCGTTCTCCAAAACAAACTCCCAAACGCAGACGAGCCCAGCGTATGAACGCTCGGAGCGCGCCGCGACGTGGGCTCCAGGATGCGACGCACGGGAGGCGAGAAGACAGACCAGAGGCGGGAGGGATTTTCAGCGGGTGCCTCCCGACCAAGGGCTGGCGAGGTCATTGGAAAGGACGCTCAGGAGGAAGGCGACCAAAGAACACGGTGGGAGAAAGCACAGGACTGGCTCGGCAACGTGGCTGCTTCCCTTGACAAGACGGCCACGAGGGAACCGCGACAGGACACACGGAAGAGGGCTGAGAGCCGGCCGGCATGACGGGCAAGGGGACTCTGTGTCCTCAGAAGGAGGGCAGCTCGAGTCACAGTGCCAGGGCCGGGTCCACAAGGCTCCCTGCCCATGGGACTCATCACTGAAGCTGCAGAAACGCTGGAAACAGAGGTCGTCTGGCGGGAGCGAGGCTGGAAGTTCCACATGGGGAGAAGCTTTCAGAGAACCCAGTTTGAGTGAAAAAGCAACACAAGAATTAAAAAAAAAAAACTAGACATGAAAGAATATGTTAATACTATTAATATTAATATTGATATAGTAGATCTGAATACATTATTCAGAACTGACTAAAGAAAATTTGGGGGGGATGTATTTGCGTTGTGATGCCCCCTGTTCCCAGGGGTTCAGGTTCTCCCAGTAAGAGGCAGGATGACCCGCTGGGCGAAAGCTTGGCTTTGGAGCCAAACCGCCTGGGAAGGAATGCCCCAGCTCTGCCAGTGGGGTGCTGGGTGACCTCGGGCAAGTGCTTGACCTGTCCGTGGGCTTCCGTTTCCCCATCTGCAAATCGGAGTCGATGATAATAAGTGTACCTACTTCCGAGAGTTGTCTGCGCGGATCAGATGAGTAAATACGTCGAAAAGCGCCTGGAAAAGGAGCTGGCGCATCCCGAGTACCCAATACGTCACCCGCAGCTACCACTCGGCTTCAGCAGACGGCGGCTCCCCGGCACGACAGCATTCTCACAGGTGCGACAGACCAAAAGTTGAGAAGGCCAAGCAGCACGAAAGCGGGTCAGACCAAAGACGGACTCCCGGAAGCTAGGAGACTCTCACGAGTGGGACAAAGCCGCGGATGGCCTTACCTGTGCACAGCTCGGAGGGAGCAGAGACGGCCGAGGGCCATGCGTGCTACGGGTGCAGTGAGAGCTCTGAGGGCCCCCCGGCATTCCCAAGTTCACCTCGGTGTGGTAGAAGGGCCCAGAAAGACGGCAGACCAGAAGTGCGGCTGAGACTGGGGCTCTGTCCCCGCAGAGGAAATGGCGCAGCCCCTCCGTGCCCTGGGAAGCAGCTCTGCCATCTGGCCGTGCCCGTTGCTGCTGTGGTTAGTGACCGGGGGGCTGGCCCCCCGGGGCAGTGGAGGGGCAGGGCACAGGCGCGCCTCACAGGCGGAAGCCAGCAGCTCTGCGGTCTCTCTGCGAGGAGGGTGGCAGGTCTCAGACCCACTTGGCCTTGAAAACAGAAGCCCATCTCCATCGTTTGTTCAAGATAAAGGCCCTGGGCTTTTCCCTGCCTCCAGGGCTGTCTTCGGGGGCGAGGAAGGGCCATTTCGGACAGACGCATGCACCCTCGCTACACCCACGGTTCTGTGCCGACGTGCCTGGTGCACCCCCTGAACCCCAATGTTTTCATTCGGATTCCTGCAGCTTGAGAACGGAGCCGGAATTAAAACAGACAAAGGGCCACTATCGGTCATTATTTCTGAAGTAACAAGCAACTAATTGGGACTCACTGTCATTAAAAACCTATACTGCAGGCAGTAATTAAACGGCGGCTAACGAGGATTTCAGCACCAGGCTCTGCAGCCACCGCCCCATCCCCCTTGTTCTGGGGGTGGGGGGGTGAGGGGGGGATCTGTCCTTAGAGGAAACGGATGGCTTCTTCACAGTCCTCCAAGAGATCTCAGTCATTCTGGAGATTTCTGCCGGGCAAGTCAGTACGGTCAGGCAGTGGAGGGAGACGAGGCACACACGGGAGAAGCTGGATGGTGACATCATGCCTCTGGGAAATGGCTGCAGGGCACTGTCAAGTCAGTGGGGAGAAAGCTGAATTGGCTTTTTTATAAATAGATTTATCGAGCACCTCCAACCTGTCAGGAGCTCAGGAGATGCATTTATACACACGATTTCGCTTACTCCTCCTAACAACCTTAGGAAGGACTTGTCATCAAGAACTACTCTATAGATGAGGGCACCGGGCTCAGAGGGGTGATGTCACCTGTGGGAACTCGCCCGGCCGCTACAGAGAGGGAAGTCAAGGTCGGAACCCGGAAGGAAGGGGAGACTCTGGGTCACATTCCTGCGGGCCACATGGCGATATGAGGCAGGTGCGGAATTGGCGGGGACGGCTGGATGTGGCCCCCTTCTAGTTGCCTGGCAAGCTCGTCAAGTTACCAAAACATTCCATGCCTTAGTTACGACATCTGCAAAGTGGGGATAATCACGTCTCTCTAGCGGGTTTGCTATAAAGACCGCACAACACGCTGCATATAAAGCGTTGGGCACAGTGCTCGGCGCAAGATAAATGTTCACTAAACGCCAGCCATGGTTAGAGGAGCTGTCCAGGCGCTCTCAGAAGCTGCGAACTCACCATCTGAGCATAGCAGAGTTTTTGCAGTAGCGGAAGCCACAGAGGTCTCAGTAGAGTGTCTGTCTGCCTCTGTCCCTTGGGAAGGGGGCAAACAAATCCAGAGGGCCGGCTCTGCTCTGAGGCCACTGCCCTGGCGTTCAGGGCAGCGGGAAGCTGGCCAAGCTCCCAGACAGCCTGTCTCGAGCCGGGAGCGCAGAGCCGTTGCCTCACCGGCTTGTAATGAGCTGCGTCTCCATCCTGATTAAGGGAACAATCTTCACTCAGAAAGACTCAGGGGAAGGAAGCGACAGCGTCGTGGGGACAGGGCATAACCTCGCCTCACAAGGAGGGGCTGGCTTCTGGGGAGCTGGTGGCATGAAGTTCACAGCCCAAGATGGCGCCCATCTCCGGGGGAGGGGGCCGCGCAGACCCCACTGAGGCAAGTCTGGGTCAGAGTGGGAGACGGCCGGGGCCAGCCCAAGCCTCGGTCTGCAAGCCTGGAAGGCAGCTGCTCACAGGCTCTGGTTTGCCAGGAAGGCGAGCAAGGAAACCAACGTTCTCTGGGCACCTTCTGGGCACCTGGCATGATGCCAGCCTATGACATCATCACTGCCATCAACATTGTCCTGTTGAACAGAACGTCAGGGCACCGGTTTTTTCCAGAACCCGTGGATTGCAGCCCATTACTGAATTACAGAAACAGTTGAGTGGGCCACAAACAGCATTAAAAAATGTTTTTAAATGTTTTTCTCTTATTTATTATTTTAAAACACTGCTTTAAGTTTATTTATTTTGAGGGAGACAGAGGGTGAACAGGTGAGGGACAGAGAGAGAGGGAGCCAGACGCGGGGCTCGAACTCACGAAACCGTGAGATCAGGATCTGAGCCGAAATCAGGAGTTGGGACACACAACCAAGTGAGTCACCTGGGCGCCCCGACAAATAGCATTTTTAAAATAACATGATTTAAACAAAACAGAACAAAACGAAAAGACCAGAAACTCTCAGAGTGCACTGCACAGAGCGAGGATTAGCATTGTCTCGTGGAAGGTTGCATTTCTTTAGTGTGTTTGGGAGCTGGGTTGTAATGGGGATAGAAATCGTGCCCATTTCATAGAATTGTTGTAGGCGCTGAGTGGGTTAATATTTTCAGTGGTTAAAGCAGTGGAGCAGAGGCCACCGGCACCACCCATGTCCCCTTGGAGATAGTCCAGGGTCCCAGCGCGTGCCAGCAGCATCCTGAGTCCTCTCCTGAGGGTGCTCTCTGGCTGCGGAACACACTTAGCCCAAGCACAGGGCAGGTAAAAGCGCGGTGGAATTAATACCCCAGGAGGCACTCGCAGCTTCTGAGGACTCCCCAGGGCAAGGGTTCTGAATATCGCCCCCCAGGGGCGGCTGGGTGGCTCCATCAGTTGGCCATCCGACTTTGGCTCAGGTCATGGTCTCACCGTTCCCGAGTCCGAGCCCCGCAGTCGGGTTCTGGGCTGACAGCTCAGAGCCTGGAGCCTGCTTCAGATTCTGCGTCTCCCTCCCTCTCTGCCCCTCCCCCATGCATGCTGACTCTCTCTCTCTCTCAAAAATAAATAAACATTAGAGAAAAATTAAAAGACTGAGTATCTCCCCCGTCCCCTGCCAGTCTCTCAGAGGGTGCCCAGTGGGGCTGAGTCACAGTGGCCCACAGAAGCACTCCCGTCCTCATCTCCCTGCACCCTCTCGCTCCGCTTCCGGGGGTCCCCTCCCAGAGAAACCTGCTGCATCTATACCCTTGTCTGGTGCCAAGTCTTATTTTGGGCGAACCCAGCTTAAGCAGATCTGGCACAAAGTCGGTGCTAAATAAGTATTAGTTTGTATGAATCATATACATTTTGAGAGAGGATCTGTATAAATGCTTGATAAGCATCGCCTCATTTAATCGTCACCGGAACATTCTGAGGTAGGAGCTGTGATTGTCCCCATTTTCCAGATAAGGAAACCGAGGCTTAGGAACCTTAAGCTCTTGGATCCACGGAAGCACCGTGCGTTGTGTGTGCCTTCGGTCTGTGCTCATCTGCGTGATTATTCGCTAACCATTCTGTGCCGGCATCACGATAACCTCTCGGTGCCTCAACCGCCTCCTCTCGTAACTTGAAATAATCCTCGTATCTTCTTCACGGGAATGTTATGATCACACGAGCCAATTATGCAAGCCGCATGTGTGACAAAGGCCTCATACGTAGCATACATAAGGGCTCCCAAAACTCCGCGTTAAAAAACCAAGCAGAGGCACCTGGGCGGCTCAGTCGATTAGGCGTCCGACTTCGGCTCAGGTCATGATCTCACAGTTCGTGAGTTTGAGCCCCGCGTCGGGCTCTGTGCTGACGGCTCAGAGCCTGGAGCCTGCTTCAGATTCTGTGTCTCCCTCTTTCTCTGCCCTTCCCCTGCTCACGCTCTGCTCTGTCTCTCTCTCTCTCTCTCAAAAATGAATAAACATTAAAAAAACAAACAAAACCCAAGCAATTCAATTAGAAAATGAGCAAATGACATGAAAAGCCATTCTACCAAAGAGGATATAGAGACGGAAAACAAGCACACGAAAAGATAGCACAACATCACTAGCTATTAGAGAAATGCAAAATAAGTCGCTGACGAGAGGCCACCATACACCTGTGAGAACAGCGGGAAAAAAAAATAGCAAAATCACCAAACGCTGGTAAAGCTGTGAAAAAACCCGAGTCACTCCTCCAGTGCTGGCGGAAATACAAAGTGGTACGGCCGCTCTGGGAAACAGCCGACTCCTAAAAAACTAAACGTATCTTTGCCATATAACCTAACAACTGTCCTCCTGGGCATTTAGCCCGGAGAAATGAAGATTTATGTTCAAATAAAACCTACACGTGAATGTTTATAGCAGCTTTATCTGCAAGAGCCCAGGCTGGAAACCACCCAGAAGTCCTTTAATGGTTAAACTACGGGACCGCCATACCACGGACTGTGACTCAGCAACAACAAAAGGATGAACTACTGATACGCACGACAAGTTGGATAGATCACGCTGAGTGGAAAGAATCCAGTTTTACAAGGTCGCGTACTAGGTCATTCCACACAGAGAACACCGTTGCAGCGACAAAATTCTGCACACGGAGAACATACCAACGGTGTCCAGAAGTTAAGGAGAGAAGAAGGGAGAAGGTTGGGCGTTCCTATAAAGGGGTGGCGGAAGGGAGACCCTTGTCGAGACAGAATGGCTCTGTGTCTTGATGGTGGTGGTGGTTCCGGAAATCTACACAAGTGATAAAACGACGCGTAACGACACCCACGCGCCGTGATCCCAGTGTCAGTTTCTGAGTCTTTTAAAAGCTGTACTCAGGGGTGCCTGGGTGGCTCAGTCGGTTGAGCATCCGACTTCGGTTCAGGTCATGATCTTGCGGTCTGTGAGTTCGAGCCCCGCGTCGGGCTCTGTGCTGATGGCTCAGAGCCCGGAGCCTGCTTCACATTCTGTGTCTCCCTCTCTCTCTGTTCCTCCCCCACTCATGCTCTGTCTCTCTCTGTCTCAAAAATAAATAAAACATTTAAAAAAAATTAAAACAATAAAAGCTGTACTCAATTAAGGAAGATGTGACCCCTGGAGAAAACTGGGTGGAGGGTGTGCGGGATCTCTCCGTACTATTCTGCGCCTTCTGCAAATCCATGGTTTGAATGAATGATAGAGAGTTCAGATCAGCGCCTAAGCGAGTACTTAACCAACAGTCGCTCTCGGTATTATGATGTCGTTTTCATTAGTACATCATATAAGTCATTTCATTCAATGCTCCCAATAAGCTTATGAGGAAGGGTGGTTTTTTTTTGTATTTTTTACCATTTTTCGGACAGGAATACTAAGACTCGGTCACATTAGATAACTTGCCTAAGTTCACATACCCAGAAAGATGGAGAAATTGACGCCAAAATCCTCAGACCTCCCATATACAGGTGGGTACGAAGACCACTAAAGTAAAAATCTTTGCTCTAGTCGAGCTGATAACATAGTGACCAAAGTAAGAGATATAACTCAAACCCAAGCAGAACATCCTACAGACTGTAGAAGTTTGGAGGGAGGACAGGAGAGGGCATACAGAATTTCAACTGAGGAGATCTAGGAAGACTCCCTGGAGAAGGTGGCCTTTGGGATTGTTTTGAAAGATGTACAGGAGGGGTTCCTGGGTGGCTCAGTCGGTAAGCCTCTGACTTTGGCTCAGGTCGTGATTCTCGCAGTTTGCGAGTTCGAGCCCCGCGTCAGGCTCCGTGCTGACGACGCAGAGCCTGGAGACTGCTTTGGCTTCTGTGTCTCCCTCTCTCTCTGCCCCTCCCCACTCATGCTCACTCTCGCTCTCACTCTCTCCCTCTTTCTCAAAAATAAACATTAAAAAAAAAAAGAAAGAGAGAGAGAGGAGGAGGAGCTGAGTGGACGCGGAGGGGAATAGTGGTGCAGGAAAAGGCATTTCAGGCAGAAAGAACCTGAGGGTTAAGGGGCGGGTGTGCCTGGAGAACGGCGACGGCCCAGGGCAGGGGGAGCCGCTGGCGTGTAAGGGAGGATGGGCTCTGGATGACAGGCTGGGGACAGGGCTTCTTCCCTGTAACCTCCAACGGCCGTGCAGGCCGAAAGGCCATGTGGAAAGTGTGTGAGTAGTTGAACAGTGTACACGACAAGGGGCCAGCCTTCTGTTTATGCTGAAGCAGTCAGTCTACACAGGGGGTTCTGGGCTCCCAGGAAGCGGGGAGGTCCTTGAGCTCCATTTAAGGACCTCAAGATAAAGTCTCCCCGGGTCCTGCCCAGCCCTGGCAGATCCTGATGGCAACCTCTGTCTCTCGTGTGTCCTAGGGCCCCGCGATGGTTATCCTGGGCTTTGGAGTTTATGTCCCAACAGTGAGTTAGGGACCCTGTCACACTCGTACTTAGTTATTTATCTTCCTTCGCTGACAAGAACTTCCGTGTGGTCAGAATCCAAGGCTGTCTGGGTCATCGCTGAACCCAGGTTGGAGTCGACCCCGTGGAGGTGTCCGGATTCGACTCCATCCGATGGACCCGGTGTTGACTTACTAGGCACCCGCTACACACGGACCCTGCGCTCAGGGACTGGAGGTGAAGGAACAAGAGGCCGTCCCTCAGCGAGGAAGAGACAACCCCCGTGCCACCACACTTAGGGCACTGGCAGGGCCGACTGCCTGAGAAGCGAAGGGACGGGAAACTACCCACACTGCCACCAGCGGAGACAGTCCCATCTGCATGACTCCTCTTAAAACCTGAGGAGGCGAGGCCTCATTCCCCCTGAGAATGGGCACTGTCGGTTCGGTGTCCAGAAATTCTTAACGGGGCTCACCTGAGACACCGATCAGGCTTCCAGCTCAGTAAATGTCTTGCAACGGCCACAGCGAGACCTGTAATTTTTTTGCCAAGGTCACGAGTGAAAACTGGAAGTAACACGGCCTCCAATTAGAAACTTATTAAGAAATAATACCTTTTTTAATGTTTATTTATCTTTGAGACACAGAGAGAGCACGAGTGGGGGAGGAGCAGAAAGAGAGAGAGAGAGAGAGAGAATCTGAAGCAGGATCCAAGCCTGAGCTGTCAGCACAGAGCCCGATGCGGGGCTTCAACTCATAAATGGTGAGATCATGACCTGAGTTGAAGTCAGACGCTTAACCAACTGAGTCACCCAGGTGCCCCTGGAACAATATATTTTTTTAAATGTTTATTTATTCATTTTGAGAGAGAGAGAGCACATGCAAGAGAGTGGGGAAGGGCAGAGAGAGAGGGAGAGAGAGAATCCCAAGCAGGTTCCATATTGTCAGCACCAAGCCTGATACGGGGCTCACTGATCTCACGACCATGAGCTGAATGAAGAGCTGGGCGCTCAACCGACTGCGCCACCCAGGCGCCCCAAGGAATCATACATCTAGATCACTGGCCAAAATAGCAATGCACTTTCTGCACTTCAACTTACAGAGACGTGAGATCTTTTAAAAAGGTCTATCTTTTAAAAAAACTTTTAATATTTATTTATTTTTAGAGAGAGAGCGAGCAGGGCAGGGGCAGAGAGAGAGGGAGACACAGGACCTGAAGCAGGCTCCAGGCTCTGAGCCGTCAGCACAGAGCCAGACGCAGGGCTCAAACCCACAAACTATGAAATCATGACCTGAGCCAAAGTCGGACACTTAACCCACTGAGCCACCCAGGCGCCCCAAAAAGGCCTATCTTAAAGATAAGTTGACTCAGACTTTGCAGGAACTAAGGTGACTTTGAGGGGCAGTGGAATGACTCATAACATGTAAAATTTCTTAAATAAAAATTTTATGGACTTAAAAAAGTGTGGAGTTGGTATTCAGCTGTCCGTGGGTCTTTGCCATCAGGACTGCTGCTCGCGTGTGCACTTTGCTTCGCTCTCACGGGGCTATTCCCAGGGCCTGGCTCAGCCGATGCTTTCGGAACATGATTTCGAGCTGTATAGATAGTTTTTCCGGATGTATACTCAAGCTGCAGAAGGAAGAATTCGATAAAAGGAGCAGCTGAGGGGGACCTCACAGACCCTCTGGGACAGCTGCTTTCAGTCTTGGTTTTCTGCAGCCTGAGGCTTGTGCAGAGGTGCCCCGGGGGGGCTGGGAGACAGCTCTGGGGCAGGGATGCTGAGGGTCTGGGCTCAGGGTCTCCTGCCTCAAATCGGGGCACCTGGGTGGTACAGTCAGTCAAGCGTCTGACTCTTGGTCTCGGATCAGGTCATATACTCATGGTTCGTGAGTTCGAGTCTGACATCGGGCTCTGCGCTGATGGTGCGGATCGGGATTCCGCCTCTCCTTCTCTCTGCCCTCCCCTCCCTGTGCGCTTGTGCTCACTCGCACGCGTGCTCTCTCTCTCTCTCTCTCTCTCTCAAAATAAATACTTAAAAAAAAAAAAAGAGCTCAATGCAACCTTTTCTGCACATTGATGTTCCAAGTATGTTGGAAGAAAGGTTCCATGGTTTCAGATTGAAAGCCCACGAAGCTAGTCCTACACAACCACCATCACCACCACCATTGTTCACAACAGCTGATTTGGAGAGTTTCACGTGTGTCAGGCGCCGTTCAAAGTGCTTTGCACGTCTTATCTCATGCAATCCCCGCAGCACCTCTAAAAAGCAGGCGCCATTATGAGCCCATTCTACAAAGGAGAAGCCTTAGACCCAGAGGTTATGTCCTTCGGCCAAAGCGCACAGATCGTAAGCGAGAGAGCCTGGCTTTGAACCCATGCAGTTGGCTCTCGTACCCGCGCGCGGCTTTCCACTACCAGGTGCTGAGGAAGGTGGGGCCCAGAGGGGGGCAGGGACACAGTGTGCCCTGCAGGGGCAGAGCCATTTCCTCTCAGGGCATCTGCCTCCCGACCCGCTCCTTCCCTCTCTCCCTCATCCTCAGCGTGCCTTCTAGAACCAACTCACAAGTGGCTTGGATAGACCATCTCTCGGTTGCCACGCATCTGTGCTCCTACTCAGGGAGCCGCTGACGGAGGGGAGCTGCGTCGGCTCGGCTGCAAAGCTGTTCTGAACAGGGCCGGGGCTCTCCTGCTCTTGGCCTGTGGCCTCATTGTCACCCTCTGCTCTAGCAGAAGTGGGCTTTGGGCAAGGCATCCCAGGCACTTCGCAGGCCGCTCAGTCTGGACCCCCTCACCTTAGTTTGTTCCCTGATATACACTGTTCCAGATATGAATATAGCCTAGCCCTTCGCCCGTGCTGTTCCCTCTGCTGAGAATACCCTTCCTGACTTGTCGGCCTGGTATACTGCTCCTCAGATGTCCCCTCTCTAGGGTCCTGATCCCCGTCAAGGCAGAAACAATAAATCACACCCTCCTCCCTCCCCTCCATGTAACAACACACACCACCCAGTACTCTAACCATCGACGAACTCCGCTGTCTTGATTCGAAGACTGCCGGTGGTCCCATTTTCACTTTGCCGACATCAGGCCCGTTCTGCCAATCCAGGCTTCTCATTAATTCGGGAGCATTTCTTGTCTCCTGAACCACGGTTGCTGAACTGATAACGTATTCTGTAATCCGTGTCATCTCAGGGCCCAGGAAGCACACTTCTCTTTCTCGCTCCAGACAGAGCTCACCCGGGTTGGGGGCCATGACTCTCGTGGCTCTGGACCCCCAGCGGGCAGCACAGGGAGGGACAGAGGAGGGACCAACTGGTGGTGAGTTGCTGTGCTGATGGGCCCGATGGAGCCCTTTGTGTCCAGGTCACCATGGCGTGCCTGCTGGACTCTAAGCTCCAGGGAGTCCAAGAGGCCCAGGAAGGCCTGGAGCCATCTGCTCATTGCCCACCAAGTTCATGCACCTGCCTTACGGCACACGCCCTAGAGAGAAACGCAGGCGAGAACAGCAGACTTCCCTTCCCCCTTGTGTTCATTCGCTGGGGCCACCATAACAAGGTCCCCCGGACTTGGGGGCTTGAACGGCCTCTGCGGTTCTCGCAACTCTGGAGACTGGGAACCTAACCCCGAGGGGTCAGCAGAGTTCGTTTCTTCCGAGGTCTCTCTCCTCGGCTTGTAGATGGCCGTCTACTCCCTGTGTCTTCACACGGTCTTCCCTCTGTTCACGTATCCGTGTCCTAATCTCCTCTCCTTGTAAGGACACTAGTCACATTAGACTAGAGTCTGCTCCAACGACCTCATCGTTATGACCGCCTCAAAGACCCTATCTGAGATCACCCTGTAAGGTACAGGCCAGTAGGACTACAACATATCCATTTTGGGGGAATACGATTTGGACCATAACCCCTCTCTACGGTTGGCCAAGTTCAAGGGAAGTGTGTCAGTCTCAGAGTCTAAACTGTGCTCTGCCTCTACTTTTCTCTCTCGGAAGTAGTCACAACAGACCAGTCTGTAGCCCTCGGCTCCCTTGAATTTCCAAGAGAATTTTCCAGCATACCTTCCTCTGATCTCTGTCATCATCGATTTAGTTCCTGGCTCTAATCGCCTCCTCTCCTCCGGGCCTTCCAACAAATCTCCAAAGGCAGCTGCCCTCCACTCTCCTCTCCGAGCCTCACCCCTGTATATGAATTATGGGGATCTTAGGCTTGCTAGATTTTTCCAAAGCTTAGCTCACCCTCATCGTCCCTCCCCTTGCCTGTGGTACAGCTCCCTAGTCAATCAAGCACATTCTCCTGCAGAATCCAATGCACGGCAGCCACTGCCAAGTGCATTAGCTTGTGAGTGGGGACACATTTGCAGTCGTGGGCCTGTGTGGCCTTGAGGGGATCTTCTAATCAGAAATCCCGTGAAACCTCGGGCACGACATCTATACACTGGATGGTCCGGGCTCCTCCCAAATTTATATGATTTCTACTCTCTTCGATAAAAGCACCTTGGAAATTGAATAAGTAACGACAAGTGTCTGGATCCTTTTGGGGGAAACATTTGGCCGGCCCTTGGACTCTGGGCCAAGCAGGAGGACCCTCAATGTGGCCAGTCGGCCAGGAATTTGACCTTTCTGTGAGGTGGCCCAAACCAGAGAACGAAGGAAAGAACTGGCAGGATGCTCATTCATTCACTTATTTCTTTCACAGACTTTTACTCAGCACCTACTGTATGCTTGGCCCTGCCCTAAGGGATGGCGATTCACAGACAAAGATAGTTACAGTCCTCGCTGGTGACCAGGTGCTAGACTCCATGGCATCCTATCTGTATTTAATCTTCGATGGCCTCAATTTTGATACTTTTCTCTTTCTATAGCAAATACTGCAGACTGTCCACTAAAATTCACGTGCCCCCTTCCGCTGCACAGAGCTGTCCATGTGAAACGGTCTCCCAGCAAGTGACTACAGTCCCCAGCCCTGCTGGCATTTAGGTATAGCCGTGTACTTCACCGATGGAACGTGAGACGTAGTAACACCCGCTTCTGGCCCAAGGCTTATATGAAGAAAGCGAGCCTTCCATGCAGTCTTTTTCACGTCCACTGGTTAGATGCAGGTTACTTCAAGGCTCTCGAGAGGATGATGAAGACATAGGTAGAAGGAGCCAGGCTTCTTAAATCACGGGGTGGATGAATGCCACCCACCGTTACCAGAAATATCAGCCTCGGACTATTACGTAAATGAGAAATCAGTTTCTATTGTGTTTGAGTCTTTGTCCATTTTGGAATCTTTGTGTCAGAGAATCTTAGGTCACCCTAACCAACACGGTTTTTAAGCAAAGTCAGACTCATTGCTCCGCAGATCAAGACACATCTTGGGAGCTCCGTTGCCTGCCTTGGAAAGAGCTTTTGGATGAGGGCACCCAGGAATCGGCCAGGAATCGGCCCTTCCTCTAAGACCGATGCCTTTTATGTAGACTGTGAGAGTTTCCTACGAGAGGAGCTTAAACAGCCTGGTAAAAACAAGCTTTGAAAGTTTAAGAGAAAACGATAAAGCTTCCCTGAGAATATTTCACAAGCACTATATTTCTTTGTCTGGGAAATCAATCTGGGTCCAGAACAATTTCTTAACCCCTTTGGACCCCTTTCTGGGTCTCGGTACCCACCGGCTATGGCTCACTGAGGGAACAGGCAGAGCGAGGACCACCTGGCAAAGAGAAATTAGCAAGTCAGGGAAGCCCGGCCCCCCAGCTGGACCAACAGCATGAGTCAGAGTGCTCGAGAAACCAAGAGATCCCATTCATAAATTTTCTCTCGCCCTAGCTCAAGAGATTTCAAAGTCATAAAGTCTACATGAAGCCAGAAGACCTACAGTTGTCCAATTAGAGGTTTTATCCAGGAAAACACACATTCGCAAAGTCACCATTTGGTCCCCGTCCCAGAAGTGGAGTGGGCCGGTTTGGCGTGTGGTGCCTCTGGGTTTTATAGAACTTTCCACTTCAGTGAGACAAAACCCAGGACTTGTCAGAGCCTTTCACCCCCAAGGTGAAGTCCACGAGGGGCCTAGGGACACCCATGGCCACCAATCCCGGGAAACTCGGGAAAAGCTGGAATCGGCCTAAAACAGCTCTGCAGGCGGACAACAACTAAGGGTTTACTGGGTCCTCTTCTCGGTCACCAGGTCCTGCGCCGACTACCCAACACACATTACACTCAATCTTTATTACTACCCTACAAGGAAGGCTCTGGTTTTCCCTCCACCTTTCAGACAGTGAGGCTCGGAGAGGCCAACTGACACGCTCAAGGTCACATGGCTGAGCAGTGACGCCAAGTTCTGAACTAGTGATTCCCAAGGACTTCCGCCTCTACGTCCTGTTACCACTCGTGGGCCCAGGACCCCTACTCTCTCTGTCTAGCCATGTGAGCTGTGTACGAAGGACCTGCAGGTAGAGGCCAGGGTAGGACATGTCATTCGTTACCAGTTGGAGCTCAGCTGTGACCAGTGAGGGGAGCCAGGGCTGGGGAAGGCCCCCAAGATTGGTCAGTCAAGGTCCTAGCATGTTACTTAGATGATCACGCTAAACCCTCATAACAGTCCTACAAAATAAGTACTATTGTTTTAAAAATGTTTATCTATGAGAGAGAGAGAGCATAAGTGGGGGAGGGACAAAGAGAGAGAGAGAGAGAGAGAGAGACAGAATCCGAAGTGTTAGCTCTGAGCCTGATGTGGGGCTCGAACCCACGCACCATGAGTTGGGCACCGACGGAGCCAACCAGGCGCCCCCAAGTTAATATTACACTCATTTTATAATGGAGGCACGGCGGAGTAGAGAATTTTCCCGAAGCCATGTGGCTAGGAAGTGGCGGAGAGTCTGCCTGAACAGAGGCCTTGCTCAGAAACATTATGCTAGACACCGAGTCCGCCCACCAAATGCACCAAAATGCTTTTATTCTGGGGAGGGATTTCTGTTCTAGCAAATTCCAACTCTACGTGTGCACCTTTAATTGAGCGCATCCCCGACAGTCAGGGATACCGAGGCTTCCATGTTCATATTGACGTTTAGGCCTGGTTGAGCAATCCTGAGCGTGTTCCTCAACCTTCTGTGGGATTCACCAGCTAGGCTGGGGGTTGGCCAACTTTTCCTGTCGAAAGCCGAAGAGTGAATACTTTAGGTTTTCGGGTCCGTCTGATCTCTGCATGACAACTGCTCAGCTCTGCCACTGTCTCCCGGAAGCAGCCACAGACTGCACATACACAAACGTGTATGGCCAGATTCGGCCCCTGGGCCTAAAGAGTATGCAGGTCAAACTATCCCACAAGTAGGAGCTAAATTCCCAGCGTGCAAGTGCTCTGAAGTAGAGAGAGCACTGTGTTCTCAAGGAGAGGGAGCACCGTGCTCCCAAGGAGAGGGAGCACCGTGCTCTGAGAGTTGATTCCCCAGGAACCAGACGCAGGGTGAGCAGCAGCTTGGACGAGGTCGCTCGGGGAGCCAGCACAGGGGTAAGACCGGAGTCCAGGTGTCCTGCTGCCTGTGCCCTCGGGGCTCCTCCCGATGCACGCGGCCTCCCCGGCCACCAAACAGTCTCCTCCAGGAGCTGAGGCCGGTCCTGTGGCTTTGCGCCGGCACGCCGCCGGCTGGCCCCTCTCAGGCAGAGCCTGGCTCCCATGGCCCCTCCCCGAGAGCTGTGGCCGCGGCCTAGGCGGCACGGGCTGGCGCCGATGTATCAAAATCCCCGCTTGTCAAAGGCGAGCCCCGGGAGGCCGAGGCTCGTCCTCTCTCCTCTTGCAGCCACAAAAGGAGATGTTGGCGAGGTCTTCAGAGAAGGGGTGGCTGGCGGGGAGGGGCCGCGGCTGGATTTAATAGCAGGAAGACGAGCGGTTTGTCTTATTGTAAAAAAGAGCTGTGTGTTTGGACGCGGAACACGCTCTGGATCCTTTCTTTCCACCCCTTGCAGGCGTGAAAAGCCCTGCAGCAAAACAAAACACCGCTGCTTCCGAGGCTATTTTGGGCGCCTGTCACTGATTGTCAGCTTCCGAGGCCCTCGGCGCACGCTGCCTTCTCGAAGAATGGTTTTAACAGACTGAAGCGGGGCAATGAATGAGCAGCTTGCGGCCGGCCGCCGCCTCTGCCACCGCCGCTGCCATCGGAACAGAACACAGGCCCCCGGCGCTGGGGCCTGACCCGGGTCGTGCAGGGCTTCCCTCTCCCAGAAGCCGAGTATCCCGGGGAACCCAGAAGTAGCTGGGACAGAGCTTGGAGGCCAGGACGGCCACCTGGAGGCCCAGCCTGCGCTCTCACTCCGGGGTCCCAATCCCGCGCTGTGTCACTTGGCCTCAAGGCAGGGAGAGACGGTGAGCTGGCAAGCTCCTCCATGGAGGACAGATCCCGGAGGATGGGGGTCTGCAATGCAGCCACAGGGGAAGCGGGGAGAGTGCAGGGGAGAGGCTAGCCGAGAGCTTGGCTTTTGGAGTTCCATCGCTCACTAACATGGTGACCGTGGACAAACCACTTAATGCCTCTCGGCCTCGGTTTCCTTACGCGCCGAATAAATACAGTGTTGGACTCAGGTCACAGGGCTGTGGTGACAATCCCTGCATTCTCGTTACCCAAGTGGCATCATTCGGATCGTTTGGGCTTTTACGAATACGGATTGAGGACGTGCTGCGTGCTTAGCGCTGTCCTGAGCGCCGGCACACTCTGAGGAGGAAGATAAAGTCCCGCTATGTGGCATTTCGGTTCCGTGGGGGACACAGTAAAGAAGGGAGAACCCTCCTCTGAAATACAGAACCAGCACGGCTCGCCCCGAAACAGCTGAATCGAAGAGCCCACGCCTTTTTAGGACCACGAAGACGGTCCTTCTACCTCTACGTCCCTGCCATGCATTATGTTCTGGAGAAAGAATAATAGAAAGGCTCAGTCTGCCCTCAGGTCATGTTCCCAGGGCATGGAATCGAGCCCTCGCCTCAGGCTCTGCACTGGGCGTGGAGTCTGCTTAAGATTCTCTCCCTCTCTCTCTCTCTCTCTCTCTCTCTCACACACACACACACACACACACACACGCACACACACGCACATACACACACAATTAAATAAGAAGAGGTGAATATATATATGTCATTGGGCACAAAAAGGACCATAAGAGAACTAGGTTTAAAAGAGAACCATGCACACCACCTTGGGAGCAGCAGGGAAGGCCTCATGGAGGAGGTGATACATGCTAAGTCTTGCAGGGTGCACAGGAGCTGGCCGGGCAGAAAGGAGAGCAAAGCATTCCTGTGAGAAGGAACAAACACCACGGTATTTCTGAGAACAATGCCCAGAGTTGGAACTGGCCGGTGTGCAAGCTATAAGGACTAATGATAGTCAACAGATTTAATTATTGCCATGGCAAGGGACCCACCAGTCAACAGATGCTGGCCACAGCGCTGGAGACCAGTGTCCGAGAGCCCCTCCGGGTGCCTGGACCTGCCCCACTGGCTGCTGGACTGCTGGGAGGTCTGGGGAACTGTGGGGGGGGGGCTGGATCTTTGGAGGCTATAGAGCAGGGAGGTGCGCAGAGGGCTCAGGGCCGCAGACGTCACCGACCGGCTGAGATGTGGTTGTCCCAGTGCGTGTCAGCTAAGTGTCTGCCCCCAGATGGAGGAGGAGGTGGGGGGAAAGGAACCCTAAGGATGGGAACGCGGGTCTCTGGAACCCACTGGAAGACAACGGTCATCCCAATGGGGTGAGGTTTGGGACCCCACCATGACTTTTGCCAAAACAAACTATAACCTCTCCTCTCTGTATAACCTGTTTATATGTGTATCTCCCGTTTAAGATTTCACCTGGAGGAAGTATTGTGATGACTCGCGTGACGAGGTTCTGTTGTTCGATGAGTGTATCGGACATCTGAACGTGGCCTCCCTCAGCCCTTGCCACGACACCGTGGAAGGATGTATCTTACAAGGTTCTGAAAGGCATTCTTTCTTCTTCATTCCCAGGGCGACCGCCCCAGTCCAGGCCTCGTCATCTCTTCCCTGGACCTAGCACAGTCCTCTCTTCACCGTGAGCCTTCCTCCTTCCTGTCCTGCCTCCTTCAATCCATGCTCCAAGTGATGGGCGAAGCGATCTTCCAAACATATGCACCTGGTCATGCCGCTGCCCCCCCCTAAGGGCCCCCTCTGGTTTTCAGAAGAAAATACGACTTCGTTCGTCTGACATCCGAGGTCCTTCACGGCCAGGTATCTCTTTGCAAGTTCATCCCACGTCGACCATTCCTGCCCTAGAGAGGCAGGATGGGCTCATCAAGGCAAGACTTGAGTCCGCGTCAGTTACATTAAGCAGACTCTGTCCGTGCGAAGAGGGGCGAGGAGTTGTTATGGGCTGAATGATGTACCCTAGAAATTCACCAATCTGAACGACGTGCTTATAAGAAGAGGGAATTGAGACACCCAGGGAGACATCGGGGGCACCGCGTGAAGAGGGAGGGGGAGCTAGCCAACTGCGCACCCGGGAGAGAGGACTCAGAGGAGACCAAGTGTGCCAGCCCCTTCGTCGCAGACTTCCCGCCCCCAGAACGGAGATAAAATAAAGTTTTGCTGCGGAAGCTGCTCAGTTGCTGATACTTGGTTACGGCCGCCCTTGCAAATGAATACGAGTGGCAATAAAATAAGAGCAAGTCAGCTTGTCACCTTGTCAGACTACCTTAGCCTTCCCTTAGCTAAGGATTTCGAGTTTAAAATTCCTCTGCTCTGATTCCATGCCCAGCCGGTGCCCTTCGGATCACAGTCAGCTTCCCGCACGGCTGTTCTGTGCGGGGTGAATTCACCGAGGAAGCCAACAGCAGCCTTCCGGACCCTGCAACGGTGAGATTTCTCCTCGTGTGGCCGACGCAGAGACGTGTGGCTCGAATCCTCCCGCCAAAAAGGGCCGGATGCCCAGCCGAGGGGCGCTTTCCTCAGTGACCGAGCAAGGCAGTGCAGCAAGGCCCCAGCCCCTTTCATCCCATGCGGGACCCCTCCGGTGGCAGTCTCTGCATGGGCGCTGGCTCCCTCCTGGGCCGCCCGAGGCCTTGTCCTCTCTGCATCACAGTCCAGGCTTCGTCCTGCCCTATTCTTTCCAAGGCGTTACTCCCTGGGACACCGTTTACACCTCCTATCCCGTCTCAACCTGCAGAATTCGGGCCACGGCGCCCTGCAGATCAATGCTTTTAGGTCTGGAGCATCGACTCATTTGTCGGAGGTGCTTTGTATGAGCCACTTCTGGGCCCTCCGGGCTCAGGGTCAGGCCTTGGGCTGCTGGCGTCATGCCAGGAGATCTATTTCGGGAGGCCTCACGGCCGGCGGCCAGCAGGGGTCTCTCCTGGGGACTCTACAACCTCAGACCCTGCTTCCTTTCTTTCAAGTGCAGTGACTGTCACAGCTCTCAGCTGATCCTCTGTGACCCTTTCCCTCCCCTGAAGGCCGCGGTCTCTCAGCGACCTCAGAATACAGAGATAAGCCTATTCCCTGGGGGTCCCCCAGAGGCCGGCCCGGGGTTTGGTCTGTCAGAGGGCCAGATAAAGAAATGACGGTGACGCCCAGTGGATGACCGTCAGTCATCTCCGCTTGGCCACCTCTAAGGACAGCATGGGCGTGCGTTCCCTCTGAGGCCGCCGATAAGGACGTGTGACTTCCCGATAGGGAGAAGGAACACGCGCTTTGAAAGCAGGACAGACGGGGAGCTCACTCCCCGGCCCACTGCATCCCAGCTCCGTGCTCTTGGCTAAGGGCTTACTGGTCCTGCCTCAATTTATTTTGGTTTTCGTTTTTGTTTTTTTTTTTTCATCTGTACGATGGAAACGAGAACAATAACCGCCTGGCGGGTCACGATCAGGATAAAGGAGAGAATGCCTGCTTCGCCACAGAAGTTCGAGTCTTGCATTATCAGCATCCAGAGCGTTAGTGACAGCAGGGCGCATAGTAGGTTCGCAATAAGAGCGACTCCTTTCACTCTCTTTCTTTGAGATTGCCAGGCGGGAGAGTGTGCAAATCTTTACAAGAAGCTAAATATACACACGTTAATTATATTCATATAGTCGCATAAATTAATAAGCTGTAATTATATATTGTAGCAACTTCTGAATAAAATCCCAAAGGAACTATCTCGGTACACTGAAATGTTAACAGTGGTTATTTCCGGGTAGGGAAATTACGGGGGATTTGTATTTGCTCCCCAAATTTTCTACAACTGGTATGAGTTCTTTTGAAATAGGGGTAAGAAAAAAAAAATAAAAGAAAGAAAGGACCGTGAGTAGGAAGCAAGCTGTCCCACGATACCCCGAGGTGGGAAATCTGTTGACTGGCTTCGGGTTCTGCTGACGGTCTCTGCGACTCCAAGGACCTGGTGAGTCATCGCAAGTCTGAAGTGGCTTGGAAACAGGAGATTTCGCAGCAGAATGTGGCAAGGCCACCCCGGCTTCGAGCAAGCGGGTGTGACACTTTTCCCTCTTACCCCGCGGGGCAGGAGCAGAGAGGAGTGTGCCAAGTGGGGACGGGGGGGGGGGGGCGATGTGTGTGTGTGTGGAAGGCAGGAAACCCACTCTGGCACTGATGTGGGCCCCGATTTGAGAGCTCACTCTGCCACGCGCTACACGGGCGACCCGGGGCAGGCCGCTCTGCCCCCTGCCCCCTCACTGTCCTCAGTCTATGTGTCACGGTCATCGCTTTCTCTGAGAAACCTTCCCAGGCACCCCTGACAAGAGCGTGCACCTGGTCTGCTC
The DNA here is from genome assembly GCA_030068075.1 of Paguma larvata. NCBI lineage: Eukaryota > Metazoa > Chordata > Mammalia > Carnivora > Viverridae > Paguma > Paguma larvata. The sequence goes on along the minus strand of CM057831.1, from coordinate 72,614,703 downwards.
AGCCCTCTGTGTCACAACGGTCTCTTTGCGGCCCATCCCCTGGACTAAGCCAGGAGCGAGTCAAGAGCGAGGGGCACGCTTTGCCCACAGCTGTTCCGCCTTTGCCTCTCGCGCAGCCCGGGACAGAGTAGCCACTTGCTGGGTGAATAAACACTCGCTGAAAGAATGACGTGCGGGGCCCGGGAAGGCAGAGATGGGCACCAGGCAGCCCCTGGCCTCCAGGCGCTCACACCGGAGGTGGAACTCGGTCTCCCCAACTCAGAGGCCACGACGGCCAATGCCTTAAAGGGCATACGAGAAACGAGGAGACTACAGGAGAAAAGGTTCCCCAGGGAGTGTCTGTAAAGTCTTTCTTTTTTTTAAATTTTTTTAACGTTTATTTATTTTTGAGACATAGAGTGAGCAGGAGAAGGGCAGAGAGAGAGAGAGGGAGACACAGAATCCGAAGCAGGCTCCAGGCTCTGAGCTGTCCGCACAGAGCCCAACGCGGGGCTCGAACTCACAGACCACGAGATCATGACCTGAGCTGAAGTCAGCTGCTTAACCAACTGAGCCACCCAGGCACCCCTATAAAGTCTTCCTATAGGAGGCAGGATCTGAGCAGATCCTGGGAGGGCGAGTAGACCTTCCCATGTGGGGACAGAAGGCCAGGGAGCCAAAGGCACGGGGCCAGGCGGGAGGGCGTGCCCAGAGAGGAGGAGGGAGGCGCCAGGTGGGGGCCACGCACGGAGCACCTCAAATGGGGGACCGGCGGGTCTGGCTGGCGTTCTTGGCAGGAGGGGGGCAGACGGGGCCTGACTTGCTTCTCACGGGACGGGCAGGACCTGGCTCCTCCCACCTGTGCGAGATGCCAGCCTGGCCCGGCGTTCTTTTGCCTGCCGTGAGGAAGGCTCAGAAATAGGACCGCTCTGGAACCTCGTCTTCCGAAAACAACCGCTCTAATTTAAACCAGCATCTGTGAGAAGGGCAAGCCCTGGCAGGGGCCCTGGGGAACAGCAACATGACTGACCTCTGCCAGTTGCAGCCGGTGAAGGGCAGAGAGGACATCGTGGGAGCAGGATCTTAAGCGCAGCCAAGCCTCAAGGATGACGCCTGCCTTGCCTGGGCCAGGGGGAGCAGAGCCGGGGCTGCATTTTGGGGCCCGCTGTTCCCACCGAAAGTACATCCTTCCCCAGGGCCTTTGCATGTGCTGCCCCTGCAGCCTCAAACCCCTTTTCCCAAGGCTGAGCGTGGTTGGCCTACCCTGATCTTTCAAGCCTAGATTCAAATAGTGCTTCCTCAGTGATGCTTTTCCTGGCTCCCCGTTGAAAGCAGCTTTACTAGCCTTCCCCTTCAGCTGCTGGTGTATGATTCCCTTTTCTGCTTTTGTAATGCTTATTTTATTTCCTGGTGGGCTCGTTTATTTTCTCCTCCCTCACCAGACTCCAACTACACGTAAGCTCCATGAGAGCAGGGGTCTTGTCTTGCTCGCAGCTGTAGGCGCAGCACCTAGCACAGTGCCTGGCACTTAGTAGGCACTCAGTCAAAACGAATAGAAGGAAGAAAGGAGAGAGGGAGGGAGGGAGGGAAGTAAGGACGGGAGAGAGAGCAGAAGGAAGAAGGGAGGGGGCTTCTAACGTGAGAGTTCCGAAATGACCATACCGGTCCCCTATTAGCCAGGAGCCCACGGAAAACCTCCAGGGCCGGGCCGGGGGTGTCCCATCCCCAGGGATGAAGAGGCCTGGAACTTGGTGCAGAAGGGTGGGAAGGGGCAGAGCTGGGGACCGACCTTTACTCAGTGCCTCCTGCATGCCAGCCTCTTCTTCCGAATGAAACCTTGCACTCTACGCTTCGCAGGACAGGAAGCCGCTCGTTGGAATGGATGAACATCAAAGAGCTAGCATTTATTTGGCGCCTGCGGTGAGCACGCTGCGTAGACGGGCTCATGGACCACGCCCCCGAGGCCGGGAGGTGCGCGCATGGATGACCGCGGGGGCTGTGTGAGCAGAGGACTCGGGCGTAGTCAGCACATGTCGTCTATTTCACACACTCAGTCAGTGGCGGAGCCAGGATCAGAACCCGGGTCCTGCTCACTCTGGTCTAACAACTCCCTTTGGCAGCAAACGCCCTTCGCACTACCGCGCTGCCCATCCTGGCCCTGCCCCCCCCCCTCCCCCGCTGCCCCGGGCGGAGGTGGAGGGAGTCCTCTTGCCAGCCCTGGTTCTAGGCAGGCTTGGCAGACAATCCCCAGGGCACCCACCCACTGCTCCTGGAGCCGATAATTAGCCTGCCACCTCCGACTGCCGAAAGCCGCTTGGGCCACCTGACTCGGCGCACATGCCAGAAACGCCTCCGCACACAGACAGGTGAGGAGGGACGGGCCTTCGGGCCCTGCAAGGCAGCCGGCTCGGAAACCACCCAAGGAGGCCTCCCTGACGGGCTGGGCTGCAGCGGAGGGCGAAGGCATGGCTTTCTGTCCGGGATGCGAGGACCCAGTCCCGAGGCTCTGTGGCCCATACGCTGTGCAACGGATAAGCTTCTTCATCTCTCCGAGCCCTGACTTTCTCATCCGTAAGGCTATCGTGCAGATGGAATGAAATGACGTTGTCAAGCACTGCCCCAGGCTGGCCTGGAGGGACGGCTCGGGGAGATCGGTTCTCTCTGCTGAGCATACACCCGTATCAGGTGGGTTCTAAATCCAGAACCTGCCGGCAAATCCTCCTTCCCAACCAGACACTCAAATGTGTAACAAACATGCATGGAGCCCGAGCTCTGTGCCTGGCACGTCTGGGCCCGGGAGAAAAGGTAATGAGCAAAGTGGTCAAAATCACTGACTTCAAAGACTTTGCCGTCTAGTTCGGGGGCTGGGGAAGGAGAGGGGACCATCGACAAAGTACAGGGAGAGGGTGGTTAGGAAGCCGAGCAGAGGCAGCCGGAAGGTCAGAAAGGGCGTCCAGGGACGGCTCGCTAAGAAAGTGACTTCTGATTAGTACAGGGAGCGATGAAGGTGGCCCTTAGCCGTCGGGGGGGCAGAAGGTACTTCGCGGACAGGGGACACCGCCAGGGCACCCCTGGAAGAGGGGGGGGCTGCCTTCTGAGCTCGAATGCCAATGCAGAGTCCTCGCCAGGTTTCGAAGGTCAAGCATTTCCCACACAAAAAGTCAATGAGAGAACGAGATTTTGTAAAATGCAATTCGTGGCTGGTGGTTCAAGAGAGAGGACGTCGTCCCCTGTGGGTTCGGCGGTTTGCTGTTTCTGCGAAGTTGTCCTTGGCAGGCGGCGGCGTGTTGACATCGGTTTCCCCGGGTGATTACACTAATTAGTATCACAATGCGGCTCATAACAAAATCACTGTCATTTATTAAGCCCCTCCCACGTGCCCAAAGCTTTGAGGTACACCATTACTATTTCCGCTTGACGGACGAGGAAACTGAGGCACACACAGATGACCCCTTTAACCAGACTCACACAGAAGTGTGAAGCATGGGGGCGGGGGTGCCAGGCCGAGGGAACCATGGCGACGAATGAGTACAGGTCCTTACTTATTCTCTCGCTTGCGCACTCACACTTTCATCCACTCGATGTTTGTTGAGCACCTACTACGTACGAGCCAGGCCGTGCATCCGTTGCTAGGGTTGCAGCTACAAAGAAGCCTCCACTCTCAGAGGGCTCCGGGTCAGGGGGAATCAGAAAATGGAATGAGAAGTCACCACTAAGTGCGATCCGCGTTAGGATGAATGGGGAGGGGTGCAGGGAGCCTTTTGCGAGGAGTGAGGCAGGGGGCAGCGTAGGTGCCCACGGGCGAGCAGGTGCATCAGTGATAGGAGACCCCTCAGGAGAGGGGAGCGGTAGGCAAGGTTGTCACTGGGGGGGTGGAAAGCTGGAACTAACTAGTCGCGAGGCCTTGGGCAAGTTATTCAACCTCTCTGAGAGGTGCTGATGAGAAAGAAGGGAAGGGAATGAACGGATGTATGGACAGTACAGTAGTAAGTCTACAAGATGACCCAAAGAACCTCATACACCCTAGCTCGGCTCTCCGGTGGACGAGTCCCCCCCCCAGGATACCACACAGGTCCCAACCTGACGCCTCCCCGCCACAGCCCCGGCCCCGGTCCCCCGTCCTTGGTCGGGACCCTAGCTGGGTCACTCGCCTGCCTTTCTTCCTTGGGCTGCGAGAAGTCCACAGTCAAAAATGAAGAGAACCAGTCGTGCCTGGCCACCCTGCCTCTAGCGACGGCAAGATGTCCAAGAGAAAAGAAAAAGAAGTATCTAGGCAGCTGTCAACTGGGAAATTCTGGAAGGACGGAGACAGAAATATTTACTCTGCAGGGATAAATATTTCAGACACGACCTTCCGTTGTCCAGTCTCTGGTCTGACGGAGATTTCCCTCGCCAGGGTGGCGCTCTCACTGCCTGCAGAGGCGACAGCGACAGAAAGTGTGGGCCCCTTTCCGTGAAACAAATGAAGACACACGTCTGGGCTACTCGGGAAGGTCTAGCTCACAGGCGATAGCGAAAACGCATGGATTGGGGTTGGTCCTCCCAGGATTTGCTCCTAGAACCTTTCCGCGCTCCTCGGGTGACAGGTGCTTGTTAATCCGCCTCTCCAGGCCTCCGTTCCCCGGGTCCTACACCTGACAGAGCTTCTACAAACATCGTGATGTGCCCAGAATAACATCCGGGTGCTCCCTGAAGGCGCGCTCTCTTCTTCCGGTCTTCTCCGGCTCCACCCCGTGAACTTCCGGTGTGACCAGCAGGTCAGCAATGCCTGAGTCCCCCAGCAGCACCAAAACTAGGCCGTTTGCCACAAGCTGCCTGGGCGCCCTGTCTCTCTGACACAGGGGTGGCTGTCACGATGACCGAAAGAATCTCATACCTGAGATTTTGGCGTTTGAGAACGCCAAACGGTGTTCACAGAACTCAGGTTTGCGATGAACTTGAGGCTTATGGTGGTATTCGGCCCCACTCTCCTTTGGATTCAGAGAGGTCATTAGAGGCGAGAGTCCATTACCCTGCCTGTAACCACTGTAAATTACAACGACCGCCTAGGCCAGCCCTCGGGCAGGGATGCGGGGCCCCGTCCTGCAGCGTATCTTCGAGCAGCCTCCACGCACCGTCTCCGCCGGAGTTCGCCAGTGTGAGCTGGCGCGAGCCCAGGGCTCCAGGAGGAGAAACACGAAGCTACAAGTTCGTTTCCTCCAGCCGCCGTTAGACCCCAGGCCGCGGCCGGCATCACCGGCGGATGGCGAGACCGCTGGGAGGAAAACCGAAATGTGTTGTGGTTACTCACTGCGGCACCTTTGAGAATCGCATCTCATCGGGCGCGCACGGAGGCATACACGTTCGCACGCTCGCAGTGTATTCCAGTGGCGTGTCCAAAGCAGCCAAGTGGAACGAGGGAGCCATTTAATTTCCGCGGAAAAGAGGAGGGCTGTCAGAACACTGTAGTCAACTCCAACTGGAGCCCGTGCCTGAGAGCCACGGAAGGGGGCGCAAGGGAGCGGGCTTCTCCGGTGACAGGTAGCCCCTCCTCAAGATGTTCGGCTCCTGGGCTTCCAGAAGGAGCTTCCAAGACTAGGAGTTGTAGGCAAATCAAAACCCGGGACTATGATGCAGCCACTACGGCCAGGCTCACCAAAGTACACTTGGATAAGAGGAAAGAGGAGACTTAAAATTGTGGGGCAAGTGGGAATTTTGGTAATTTGAGAGACTGGGGAAACAAAAGAGTGGTCTGTTGAAGGGTTTGGGGGCAGCATGGCGTTGAGGGCAGAATAGGGGGTTTACCGAGACTGGTTGGAGGGTTAAGCATACGTGCTAGGACTCCCATGAAGCCTGCCACTCTGTGAGGCTCTCGGTTGGTGGCATATGGCATTATTATCTTTGCTTGCTAGCTGTGTGGCTCTGGGCAAGTCACCAGACCTCTCTGAGCCTCGGAGGACACAGGGGTGCTCAAACCGAGCTAACTGGCGTCCTCACCTCGCGTCATAGGGAACGGCGGCCCACCGGCTTCGCTCAGGATCGGAGGGCAGGTCTGTACACCTTCCTCCCTCCACGCCACTGCCCACCCCCGCGCGGAGGGGAGGGAAGGTTGCTATATGTGCGGTGAGCCGGCCGCCACAGTTCTGCTCCTTCAGACGGAAAGAAGAACGCGAGGCCCAGATCACGGCTCTGCCAAGAGTCTCCTTAGAAAGGCACTGCAGCCAGCACTCTGCGGAGGGCCTGCCAGAGCCAGACTGGGTGGTGAAAATAAACTCAACAGCTAATAAGGCGCTTTCGGAGGCCTCAGGGGAGAGATCCAGCATCAAGCCGGCTCACGTTCTCACTTTTCTCGAGCAACAGGAGGAAAAGCAAAACCTTGTCTTGTGACTATCCCCAGATATTCCTCTCCGCAATGGGAGGAAGATTCTAGAAAACACGCCGATCCCAGCTTCAACCCATTCCCCATAGAAAGCCCTCTTCCTCAGGGATTCCCGCAGGCCTAGCACTGAAATGTATGTGTACAGCTCCCCCTGCAGGTGGCCATTGCCACTGCACCCACCGAGACCCCTGCCATCGTGGGGGACAGGGTGTGTCTGGACTTCTTACACTAGCACATGCCCCCTGAGAGAGGCAGAGCAGGATAGAGTGGGGGACCGGCTCCTGGGACCCCCAGAACCTCCATAGCCGAACTCAGGGACTATGTCTAAACAATACCATCAGTACAGCCAATTCTCAGTAAGCATTTGCAAGAGAGAGAGAGAGAGAGAGAGAGAGAGAGAGGGAGAGTGAGTGCAGGGCAGAGGTTCCACTCAACACACTCAGTGTCCAAGAGGTGTAAGAAGCAGAAATCTTAGGAAGGGTTTTAGCTACCTACAGGTTATGGAATCTGGAGTTCACGGCAATTCAGCTGAGATGCCCCTAAATCAAGTAAGTTGATGGAAATGATTAAGTAACTTCGGATGCCTGGTAATAGTGAGTGCTCATAAAATGCTCACTGATTACTTTCTTCTTTCACTAACGGGGAGACAGTCAGTCGAAGTATTAGCTCCACAAAAGTGAAGGCCAGCCTCGAATGGCCTTTGGTGCAGGCCTTGGGTTTCTGAACCTCATCCCTTGTCGTGCCAAGGTTGAGCCCCACAAATGCTCAGTCCGGACGATTCCTGGGTTTCCCCAAATAACAGAGGGGTCCCGGCGCCGCGCCCCTTCCCTGGCCTCCCACCTGACTCCCCCATCTCCGTGTCTGATGGAACCTCAGCTTGGTTAGGAGCATCTGTGCCCAGACATGTCTTCACCGACGGCTGACCACACCGAGCTGTGCTGTCATACGAATAGAACTCGCTGTCATTTTGGTGAAAGTCAACAATAAAAGGGAAAACCCCACACATTTCCCGTCTTTTACCATCTATGAGAAAGTCCTCTTTCTGACCCGGCAGACCCAAGCGAAAGAGAGGGTTAGGGAACGTCGGACCTGGAAGCGACGGTTGAGATCAGGCCAGGAACTTTCCGGTGCATTCAGTGTAACACTAGTCTCAGTGGGATAAGGGGTCTATGGTCAGAGAAGTTTGGAAAACGCTACACGCATGTACTTTCCTTCCCTTACTCACTGTGCAGGTGGGCATTTTGTTTTATTTAAAAAAATTTTTTTAACGTTTATTCATTTTTGAGAGACAGAAAGAGACAGAGTGTGAGTGGGGGAGGAGCAGAGAGAGAGGGAGACACAGAATCTGAAGCAGGCTCCAGGCTCTGAGCTGTCAGCACAGAGCCCAACACAGGGCTCAAACCCACAAACTGTGAGATCATGGCCTGAGCTGAAGTCGGACATTTAACTGACTGAGCCACCCAGGCGCCCTGTAGGGGGGCATTTTAAAGGCTCAGAGGAATCCCCGCATAAAGATACCTGTCCCCTTCTGTTCAACTCAGAGTTTCCCACACTTATGTAACTTCGGAGCTTTTTTCTATGGCAATACCTATTAGCATAACATTCCTTCTACCGGGTCCACTTTACTCATTTCCAGTACATTCCTGCCTGTTGAAGGCAACTGAATTTGTAATCCATTATCTAGTCCAGATATCCGGAAAACCAATGTGAGTTACCCAAGGCCATACAGCGAATTATTATTATTATTATTTTTAGAGATAGAGAAAGCCTGCACAAGCAGGGGAGAGGGGCAGAAGGGGAGGGAGAGAGAGGAGAGAGAGAGAGAGAGAGAGAGAGAGAGAGAGAGAGAGAGATCTCAGGCAGGCTCCATGCTCAGCGCAGAGCCCCACATGGGGCTCGATCCCACAACCCTGGGATCATGACCTGAGTCAAAATCAAGAGTAGGATGCTCAACCACCCGAGCCACCTGGGCAACCCTCACAGTATTTCATTTTAGCCTCAGGATATAATAAGAGTTGTCGGCGTTGTCGAGGGCATTCTCCAGGGCAGGACTTTTATAGATAGAACCTCAGGGGGGCCCAAAGAACCCGATTAACATCCCTGAGATCACACAGCTGGGAAAGAGCAGAGCCAAGGTTTGAACCCAGAGAGTTTGCGAAGCCCAACTCCCAGCCGCTGCCCGCCCCCCAAGGAGACGCTGTTTTCCTGCATGCAGGAAGCAGATGTCCGTGTTGCTGCCAAGCCGGGAATATCAGGGTTTTTCCAAAGCTACGATTAGTTATCGGATGTCTCAGGAAGCATATCCTGGGTGTCTTATTTTTTTTTAAGTGGGGGAAATAATCAAAGGAGGCCAAACCATCAAGAAAATGGGGGCTATTCTACCACTGACTCTGAATGAAGCCATGAAAAATAGCTTCGACGAAGAGCTAATTAGGAAGTCATAACTTGGAAAACTACCAAATGCAATTTTGCTGGGGATGAAATTTAATAAAAGCACAGCTTCTGGTCCCCGCAGCTCCAGCAGGCAGGCACGTGAGGTGAATGGCTAAGGGAGAGGCCGTTCAGGAAGTGGAGACTCAAGGTAGACCAGGCAGGAGCGGAGGGTTGTCTGTCTGTCCGCCCTCCAAAGAGCAGAAGGGCTCAGGGCACAGAGCGGTTTACCGAGGGGGGGGCTCTGGAGACTCCCCGGAGGAGACAGTACAAACACCAGACTGGCCTTGAGAAACAGAAAAGCCCAGAGGCTTCGAAAGAAAGCAACTTCCTGTCTCGAGATGCCCCTTTCATATAAAGAGGTTCTTGGGAAATTCCTTACTAAGCAGATCAGAGTGGCTTGTAATTAACATTCATGTCAATGGCTGCTTCCCAAAGGCTTGGAAATGGCTATTGCTTGTGGGTTACACACTATATACCCACTACTGTCATCTACCCCTAGCACCCTCGTTTCACTGCTGGTGTCAGAGAATTACACACGAATCTAGATTCTATCAGCGAGAGACAAATTCCAGATGAAGGAGGTTCAAAGTAATATCTCCAAATAATGCCTGCTCCCACAAGGCCTCAGAGGTTATAAGATCATTTCTTGGGCGTGTCCTTCTTTAATCTACACAATAATATTATGAAGTCGTTGTCTCTACTGTACCCATCTGAGATCACGTGAGGAGAAAAAGGCTCAGAGAGGTTAATGGCTGGGCCAAAGGCACACAGTCCAAAGTGAATGCGCTTTGGACTCAGAAAGACCTGGGTTTACACTCCAGTTCTACCCCTACCAGCCGTGTGAACTCGGGAAGATCTCCGTAGTGCCTCTCAGCCCGGGTCTGCTCAGCTGCAGGAGTGGCTACCGTTTATGGAGAGTTCCGTCTGTGCCAGGCACGGTGCTGAGTATCTGTGCTGGGTTGTTTGCAGAGATGGCCACCGATATTTCCTCCCGTCGCTGCGGTGCAAGTCAGTGCTCCCATCAGGAAACAGGGCTTATTTCTCCCCTCCTTAACCCTGGGCTGGCCTTGTAGCTTGCTCTGACTTACAGAACGCGGTACAAGTTCCTCTCTGTTAGCTAGTCTAGGCCTTAAGAGGGTGGCAGCTTTTACACTGAGTCTGTTGGCGTCCTGAGGCAGCGTGTAAAACCATTCCGACCGCCGTGCTGGACAGAGAGGTCCAGCAGGCCCCTGGCTGAGGGAGCATACGTTTGGGGAGTATGATCGACCAGCCGCGTCTGCAGAGTCCCAGCCAACGTCACATGGAGGAGAGAGCTGTACCCCACGGAGCTGTGCTCTCATGGCGGAATCGCGAGCAAATAGTTGCCGTTCTGGGTGATTTGTTTTGCAAAAGTATACAAACAGTGCCTAATTTGTATAACTCTGTTTAGTCTTCATATCTGCCCCATGGAGAAAGGGAGGCGCGGAAAGTTTCAATAACTCGCCTGAAGTCACACACCCAACAAACGGCAGAGATGTGTTTGAGCCCAGGCGGACTAACTCCATCATCCACGTTTGTTAAGTACCACGTTATGAAAGGACATGGCTCTCAGAGTCATCAAAGAGACTGTCCCTCCAGCGTGGTCCCACAACGGCATCCCCCAGGAAGCTCCCCGTGGGCTCACGTCTTAACCGGAGGGACCAAAAGCCCCTCCGCAATCCAGACTCGATGCTGCCCTCCAGTGGCCACTGACTATTATAGCCTTCTATTGGCCTATGCCACACACCCCCAGGCAAAGGAAGGAGTTTGGGAATCTGTCGTTCCTTCAGGAGCCCTCTTGACCCCCACCTCCATGCTTCCCAACTGGAGCCGCGGCTCCCTTCTGTTCTGTCTGGATCTTGCTTCAGCCATGGCTTGTCATGGGCACTGCTCAGAAGAAAGCGTGCCGCCTGAAGCTCAAGCTGAGGTGCCCCTAGACTCCTGGAGAACGGAGAGAGCAGCTGGGGAAAGAGAACGCCCCTCCTCAACCCATCAGCAGATGTGAAGGCCCCAGAAACCCTCAGTTTTCTTCTTCCAAGCCCAGCATACCAAGAATTGCCGAGACGGCATTTAATCAAAGGCAACTGTACTTCAGAAACGGATACGGTCACACTGAAATTGCTTTACAGTGGTTATGCTAAACCAAGCATACAAACGCAACATTCGACTTACTCATCATTAGCTGTGGACTAGAAGAATCAGTGGACTCTGACAGGTAAAAGCGTGGGCTCTCGGAAAGACAGACCTGGGTTCGAGTTCTGGGTCTATCGTTCCCTGGCTGTGTCACCTTGGACAAGTCCTTGAACCTCCCTTGGCATCAAAGCCTTCATCTGCAAGATGCTATATGGACAGCATCTCTCTCGAGAGTTAACCTGGGAGTAACTGATAAGAGACCTGAGGGCACATGTGATCGAGGAGTCTGAATCCTGTTTGCTCATTTGCTTTTTTAGTTTTAATTTTCCTTGATTATTTTACATTATAGAAGTAATGCATGTTTGTTGCCTAAAATTTGGAAATCGAAAGAGAAAGAAAGAAAGAGAGAGAGTGAGAAAGAAAGAGGGAGGAAGGAAGCAAGCAAGGAAGGAAGGAAGGAAGGAAGGAAAGCAGGCAAAGGAAAGAAAGACTTGGTTGCATGGGCTTTAAAATCAGCGTCCATTCAGATACATGAGCTTGGATGGGAAAAGTGACATACTTCATCAGGCTCTAACTAAAATGCAGCATGTCCATCCATTATGAATACAGGCATCAAATCACAGTAAATCTTGGCTCTACAAGTTACACTGTCCCTGCTAGAAATCTCAGGCATGTTTTTGCCCCATTTGCGTTTTTGCAGGGATTTTGAAATCCTATTTGCATTTGTCCCTCCTTCATACGTATAGTAGTTCTTTGACCTCCTGCTAGATAATCCTTATTACTGGAGGTAGTGAAAAGAAGCATACGCGCCACCATATTGCAAATTTGTTTCAATATTTTGAGATCCATATTTCGATACATTGGTTTTCCGTGAAATTCTATGTTGTATATTTCATGCATTTAAAGACATGCTGAGAGGGGTCACGGGTTCACCGCGCAGCCAGAACGTTTTTGTTGCACACAGAGAGGTAGGACCTACTGCTGTGTTGTCTCCGCCCAAGCCTGCGAACAGGCTTATTTCATTTTGTTGTGATCAGGTCAGGTAATATAATCTTGTAGCCTGCACTGTTAACTCGCCACACACGGGTTTTCACGATATTTGTTGCCGTATGATTTTTAATGGTGGCATAATAGTCCATCTCATTGATCCAGCGTAATACACCCATCCCCTATCGTTTGCTGCCAGTCAGGATGGTATGAATCTGTTAGTTTTATACATGACATTGGGACGAGTGTCTTCCCGCATAGTTCAGATGGTTCCCTTGAGCGAGATTCCCAGTAGTGGCAAAGTGGACACTTTCAAAGCTCTGACATTCTTCCTGCCTCCCAGGGAGCAGACTGCACTGACAATCAGGAGGGAGGGAAAAGACAGAAGGCTTTGAGAGGTATAGGAAAGGGAGGCTGGGGAGCTGGAAAGACACATGGGAGGGCGAGGCTGCCATGGACAGGTGTGCAGGCTGTGGCCTGATCAAGGGTATCAGACCCAGGTGATAAATCTGGGCTGAGCTCTCTACTCAGTCCCCACTATAATATATCCATGCACTGGGGCTGGGGTTGGCAGCCCAGAGGAAGGCACATCCTCCCAAAAGCACCGTGGGAACAGAAGCGGGCCTATTGGGAGGAATCCGCCACTGCTCCCTGGTGGTGGCCTCTCCTTGGGGTTTCTGGGATAGAAACACCACACCCTCGGAGAATGCTCCAAAGGAGGAACCACATTTTCGACCTGGGCCTATAGTACCTAGGAAAGCAATAATGTGGGTTCATGAGCATGTTTTTCTTCCAAAACATCCACTAAAAAGTAACAGTGACCCTCGGTTAGGCCTTAGGTGTACATCTCCTATAGGTGGAGGTTATTGCAGTCTCTAGTTTCTTAAGAACACACAGTTATTGGGGCGCCCGGGTGGCTCAGTCGGTTAAGCAGCCAACTTTGGCTCAGGTCATGATCTCACGGTCTGTGAGTTCGAGCCCCGTGTCAGGCTCTGTGCTGATGGCTCAGAGCCTGGAGCCTGCTTCAGATTCTGTGTCTGCCTCTCTCTCTCTGCCCTTCCCCTGCTCATGCTCTGTCCCTCTGTCTCTCAAAAATAAATAAACGTTAAAAAACATTAAAAAAAAAAAAAGAACACAGTTATTATAGTGGATCTTGTGCTATGCTGGCCAGATCCTAATTTCAGGATGGAGGCCCTCGTGTCCCCAGCTCCAGTGATGGCTCAGTCCCTCCCCAGGAGCGGCACTGGCCTGAAGGGAGCTGTCTTCCCCAGGCTCGTGGACCCCCACCTGATTGATGTCTGGCCCGCGGGCCCGGCATCCTCACGCAGCGGAGACAGTTCCGCCGCCCCTCTGATCGGTACTGCCCGGGGACGAGCGGAGGCCTTTGTTTCAAATGCTTCTCACCCAACCTCTCTTCTGCCCACTCCCACCACCCTCCCTCGCTCCCTCACGGCCGGCTTGCCAGAGCAAGTCCCGGCTTCCTGCGTTCTCCGGGAACCCTGTCTGAGACGGTTCCGCATCTTGATCTAATCGAACATGAGAGAAGGAATAAAAGATTACGACACGCATTGGTAGATGTGTTTTTTCCCACAACATGGTGCCCGGGGGGGGAAAGCATTTGTACAAAGACCCTTGCTGGCTAAAACCACAACGTCCAGTTCCAGCCCTCACCTACGCCCTCATTTTATAGACGAGAAAACAGAATCCCACGAGGCCAGTGACTTGAAAGTCACGCGGCCTATAACCATCAGAGCCAGCGCCCGAAGTTGGACTAAAGGTGCTTCCATCCCACAAGCCTGCCTCTCACTAGCTTTGCTCAAAACACCCCGTTATCTAGACAGAGGTTGATTCCATTAGCGGAGAGAAGCAGGGCCCTGAAGGCTGGCGTCTCCCCCAAAGGGTCTGGCGTCTCCCCTGCCCTCACTCTCACCCCAGAGAGAGATCCTAACCCGCAAGGCGGTCGTCGCGTGGGCACTGGCATTGGACATGCTGAATTCAATCGTGGCTCTGAAGCTGGCTAGCCGTGTATCTTCAGGACAGCTTAGTTATTCGCTGAGCCACACGTTACAATAAAAACCTCTATGTAGGATTTTCCGCACTGCCAGGCCCTAGAGCGCTCGACCCCGCCTTCGTTGCCAGGGGCGCCCCTCGTCTCACACCACGACTCGGGCATAGAGCATAGTATTTCCAAAAAGAAAGAACACCCACAGATTTTCAGGATGAAATGAGATCAAATGTTCTGTCCCCTTCGCTCAGCGCCAGAGGACAGAAGCCAGCTTCCCTTTCCACTGGGCGCAAAGCCCTTCGAGTCTTAACCAGGGAGGGTCTAAGAATCTGGGCGGCCCAGGCAGTGACTCAGCCCAGACGTGCCAGCAGAGGGCAGCACCACTCTGCCTAAAGCCCAGAGGATTTGCCGCCCATGCAGGGCCTCCGCCATCCGACTACTTCCCAGACTCCCACAGTCACCTAGGTCCAGCCTCGGAACCTCTCTTTTCCTGGAGCCTGGCAGCCGCAAAGTGTCTCTCCAAAACCAGAATGGCTAGACCTTGAGCTCTCCGGCAGCAGCACAGGCTGGATTCAATTTGCAACGCCAAAGCATGCTTGAATGCGTTCTCCTTCTGTGAAATACCTCCATTTGTTACAAACAATGCAGCCTAGAGGCGGAGATTCGAACCAGATTGCGGCCACCGGCAACCTCAGCTCACCGCTCCCTGGGCATCTGACAACCTGGCGGCCATTGCCTTTGCTCAGCCGGCCTGGGAGTGTGGGGAGGGAGGGACAAAGTGTCTGTGTGCACGGTGCGCATGCTTTGTCTTCGTCCGAGTCTATCGATGCTCTGGAGGCCAGGAGCCGCAGTGAAGGGCACCGGGAGGGAACACGGAGTGAAGCAGGGGTGCCCCCCCCGCACCCTTTCTTCCTCCTTCCACAGGGAATTTGGACCAACTCTGGGGCAAACCCTCACACCCCCGTGACAGAGGCGAGTCCTGCTCAAGACGGTGAAATTCACCAGCGAGAAGTCCAGCGTTGGGGCGAGAGTGTCTGTTGATTTCCTAGATCTCAGATTCTAGAGACAAGGCAAAGCTTTGGGGAAGCTTCTAGAAAGAGGCTCTGGCTGAGGGACCTCCTGGGCTGGTCCAGCACCACGCATCCAAAGCACGCTGCCCTTCGCAAGAATCACTAGGGTGAGGGGAGGCTGTCCCTGTCCCTTGAAAGAACCTAAGCAGGGTTCTTTCAAGGGACAGGGACAGCCTCCCCTCACCCTAGTGACATGTTCCAGTACGGAGAGCATATAACACAGCCGTGCTGAGGGCAGAGACAGGGCTACCGAAATCTGCCTTCTTCACCACTCCATAGATGCAGCGGACGGGAAGAAGAATTTCTGCTTACACATTAATTTCACCGTCTTGAGTCGAACACACACACGCACACGCACTCGCTCACAATTCAACATTAATGCTAACGGAGTAAGCAAATTCCTCCTCAGATAGAATTGCTGCCCAGGAAACAGCTCCTCAGAGAAAGCTACTTTGAGGCGGAAAATCCTCACAGCATGCTGGCCAGCGAACGCAGCGCGACTCTTTCAGACCACAGCGCTGAAGTCGTCTTTTTTTTTTTTTCCCTTTCTCTCCAAAACGCCTATGATATCCGCACCTCTGAATAATGTACGGTTCTGCCTGTCCTTCGTGCACCAAAGTGGTTCCCACTTACTGTTGTTCCGCGGCCTTGTGACAAATGGAGCCTCTTCTTGGTTCTTGGACCCAAATGGGATTCTGGCTGGGGGAGATCCTGCCCTGCTCTGGGTGGGGGGCTGGGCGTGGGTGTGCCCCTGAGCCCAGCAAGGCGGGCACGGGTTTCCGGGTCGCCTAGCCATGACGGTGCTGCCCTTGGGTTTCTAAGAACTGATTTGGAGAAGGGAATCGTAGTGGGGAGGTTGACACCCAGTGACTGCAGACTGTGAATTCCCTGCGGGTGTCACACACACCCCTCCCCTCCCCTGGCTGCATCTGTCCGCAGATTCCCAGTCACCCCAGTGGTCCCAGGTGGAGCAAGGAGAAAACCAGAGGTGATGAGCACTCCCCCCGCCCACTGAGGAACCCCTGCCACCTGCACCCTACAGGCTCCCAAACTGACCGGCCTTGCGCCCTCTCCGGGGACCCGGGCCACCCCAGCTTCAGCCCTGGGCCTCCACAGAGGGCTGCGCCTCATCAATTATTCACCAGCCTCCCCTCTGCTCTTCAGACAAAGGAAAGGGGAGCATGCAGGCCTCGGAAGGCCCTGGAACCCAGCGCTGTGGAGTCGGGCAGCTGAAGTCCTCTGCAAAGGAGAAGGGAGGTGGGGGCAGCCAGGAGAGGTCGCAAGGGGCGGGGGGTGGAGGGGGAGGAAGGCAAGGGTGAGGAAAGGCAGGAGGCTCAATCTGACCTGGAAGAGCAATTCTAGAAGTTCTGCACACATCACGCACGAAACGCGCCATTCGAACGCGTTTTTTTTTTTCCCCCCGCTGCTATTTTACCCCAGAAATGAGAGGAAGCAGGACATGGCTGGGTTTCACAGACTATTTCTTCACAGTTTCTTATTCTGTTTTGACAAGACATCTGCTTAAGCTACTAGTCTGCACCACGCGGTGTGGAGCCCCGCCAGCCCTGCCAATTCCAATGTTCTGCAACACGGCGCAGAGGAAGCTGACTGCTCGAACACCTGGCGGCTGCCAGGCCAGGGGGCGGGGGGGCGGGGGGGGAGCTGCCAGGCCAGGGGGCGGGGGGGAGCTGCCAGGCCAGTGGGGGGGAGCTGCCAGGCCAGGGGGCGGGGGGGGGGAGCTGCCAGGCCAGGGGGCGGGGGGGGGAGCTGCCAGGCCAGGAGGTGGGGGGAGGGTGTGGGCCAGAGGGGCAGTGGGGGGTGCGGGCCAGAGGAACGCTTGCGGGCGCCAGGCCCGGAGCAACCACCTGGGTCCTCAGCTTGGACACGCTGGCTGACCGGGCTCCCCCCACCTCCACCCCCTCCTCAGGTGGTCCCTGTGGAGGAGAGAACGTGGCCTGCCCCCCCTGCAGCTTGCAAGGCCTGGGACCTGATCCCCAGTGCCAATCAGCCTGCTACCTGCACAGGGTCTTGTGTAAGTTACAGAAAGAAAGAGAAGGGTGAGCTGCTCCAAGTCCCCTGCTAGGCGGGCTTTGATTAAGCAAATATTTCCGGAACGCCCAGGAAGTGCCCGGCCCTGAAGACAGAGCGGTGAGCGCACACAGGTGGTTCCTGCTCGTGTGGCACGTGGTCTTGTAACTTCCAGTCCCTGCTCCAGGTTCCAGGGGGCCCTGCCCTCAGGCAAGTTGCCTGACCCCCGTGGGTCAAGTTGCCTGACCTCCGTGGGTCTCCGTCTCCTTATCTGTGAAACAGACGTTGCTAATGGTTAATCCCCAGGCCATGCGATTATGGGCGGGATCTGATGATTCAGGTACCAGGGTTCTAGCATAGGGCCTGCGTTCAGTAAGTGCTTAATTAACGCGCCTCCTCTGCCCCTCCTCTTTCCTGTTACAAGAGGGGCTCTGGAAAGACATTGGGAGTTTCTCGGCCACTGCCTCCCTCCATGGCCAGCTTATTACGTGAACGCCAGGAAGAGCTTTCTCTCCTCCGATACCGCCCCGTCGGATTCCCCTTCCTAGCCCCTAGATGAGATCTCGAGCAGGTCCCAGGGTTTGTCTGGCGGCCCGTGGATATCTGAACAATCTCATTTTCAGGTCATGAAAGGCCCAGTGCAATCCAAACCAAAACGTGGCTGCCCTCCAGCCCCCTGTGCGTCCTCTGTCCCTGGCTGAGGTGTGAGCCGAGGATGCCGACAAGGAACAGGGCGGGACGTGGGGTCTACTATTTGGTTTTCCAGTGCCCCATCTCCCTTCCACTCGCCCTCCTGTTCTGGCCCTCTCCGGAGCTGGGGGAAGGAGAGGGGAGGCTATGGGGAAAGGGCGGATTCTGACACAAGCGAAGTGAGCAATGTCATTGTCACCTGGCTGTAGGGAGCCCTGGATGGGAGAGGTCCGGGTGCTCATGGGGCTCGTTTGGATTCTGCCCCCTGGGGCCTCCATACCCCGCGGGGCGGCCTCTTCCTCCTCCTGGGAGCCTGCCCTCCAGCACCCGCGTGAAATTCTATGGCTGGAGTCCCCTCTCCCAGGCATGCAGCCCTCCCTCCCCCTAGGATGAGGTCCTGAAAAGTGGCTCGGCCTGGCTACCACTCACCGTCCACTTGCCACTCTGTCGAGGCAAGGTCACACTCTCTCACGGCACCTGCCTTCCTTGCTCTGGAGTCAAGAGCATCTTTTTTTTGTCAGGTGAAGCCCCACGCTCATGGGACACTTGTCCTTCAATCCCAAGAGACAGCACAAGGCAGAGAGAGGATGCTGCGGGCTTCCATGAGGACCGGCAGGCATAAGGCTGAGGATAAGATGCCAGTCTCCCTTCTCGAAGTCAGCCTCAGTCTCTCCCCACCCAGGCTGCCTTTATTCACCCTGGAAGTAGGAGCCCAGGAACAGTGTCGGTCACCTCCTAGCCAGTCCAGCAAGGACAGCTCAGCTCCTGCTTTACCAAGTGTGGACACCTGACCTCAGCTCAGGAGCCTCAGGCAAAACTCCAAGACAGTAAGAAGTGTCCCTCTTCACATCCCGTCATATTCATAAAGAGAAGAATGACTTTGGGTCCCCAAAGCTGAGACATTCACCTGCCTTGGGGCCAGATGACCCCATCTCTGAACCCTTCTTGCTTGGAGAATCAGTAATTCGAAAGGAGAGTCTCATCTCTCCCGTCCGTATCCCCCGTTCAGGCAGGAAGAAAGGTGTGGAGAGAATCAGTCACCTCTACTTAACACAAATTATCTCATCTTTGAGGAGCGTACACACGTTTAAACACACGCCTTTCGAATGTTTTCAAATATTCTATTACTCATGGTTGGCAGGTAATTGGCAAAGGGCACCCTTTTTGGTTATGAAGGCAAACTATAGCCTCGACAATGTGGGGCCATGAATCCCCCACTCTTCCGCCCTCAGCATGGCCGTGGGCCAATGACTTGACATCTCTGTGCCCCCGTGACCGCATCTGCAAGATGGAGACGAGAATGGGTCCTACCTCCCGGGGCCTGGGAGGCCACGTCACTCAGAATTACACCTGGGACCCAGTGCATGCTGCAGGGATGCTTGCTGGGGGCAGCGAAAAGCCATCACTGAATTTCCCCTTCATGTGGCTTCCCTTTAATTGCTCATGTTTGCTGTTTTAGGATTTCACTTTATTGTGACGCCCTTTCCTTAAGTTTCTTTCCTTTCTGTTCATGGCGAACTGCTCTTTGGAGATCCTCATTATAGACAGCCCTGAAATTGTCAAGTAACAGACATGGTGGCTAACCTCGCCCCGTGGACAGAGATACTCAGGGAAGATCAATGGCAGCCAGAATGTGGCTGCCCGAATCTCAAACATTTCTTAAAGACCCGCCAAGTTGCAGACACTGAAATCTTACGCTCCACTCTGCACTAGCTGTGTTTTAATTAGCAAGGAATCGAAGCCCAGAAACCTCTCAGAAAGCCAGCTCGATTCTGCAGCGAAAGCGCGTTCTCACGCCCTTTGCCGTTATTATTGCCTTCATTGTTATCACTCTTGTGACTAATCCAGAAGCAAGGACGGGCAGGTCGTGGAGCCAAGGAGAAGTGCAGGGTGCGGTCTTCCTTCTCCCCCAGCCTTTCAGCCACCAGGATTTGCTTAGCAAAGGGCCCCAAGGAAGGGAAGACGAAAGAAAAACCTGGGAAGCCACAGAAGAGAGAGAGAAGACAGGAACAGTGCGGCCGGAAGCCAGCAGCCTCTTGTCGATGCCTGACCGCCCGGCCTGCAGAGCCAGAACACACTCAGTCACCTCCACGGAGCGGGGACTGGAAAAGCAGCGGCGGGAGAAGGAAAAAGGCGGGGAGACCAGCTTCCACAACCTATCCGGAGTTTGCACTCAGAAAAAGCAGGAGGAGGCCATTTCCACGTCCGACTCGTGCGTTTCATGGTGAAGTCCTGCTTTTATCCTGCATTCCGTTTGGGGGTAGGCGAGCGGGGCTCAAGCGTCTGCAGCCTCTTTGGAGCCTTCCATCTGCCGGGCCAGAAAGCGGGCGCTCGGCTGGGCTCCACAGATGGCTTCGCAGCCTCGGCTGCCGTAATTAACAACTGCGCTCCAACCTGAGAGTTGGCCTCCAGAGTTAGAGTTGGATCATGAGCCCCCGCGCCCCCCGTGTCAACACCTAGGACCCCCATGGCAGCACACGTGACACAGTATCTGTTCACTCACCCCTGATTCTCTACCTGCCATTCACAAGGAGGGTACAAAAGCTAAGCCGACCTTCCTGAATCCGGGTATTAAGGACGGCCTAACATTTCAACCGCTTTCCCAGACCCTGATCTAAAAAGAAGCCGGAAGTCGTAGAGCTAGAGGGCACCCAGGCTCCCGGTTGTAGAGATGGGGAGACGTTTGCATCTGGGGGTTAGAAAATGACCTGTGTTAGGAATGGATCTTCCCATCTCAAGGAGAAACATGGAGGGAAAAAAAAGAGTCTAAAATGGTTACATTTACTTTGGGGGAACTTTAAAGAGAGAGAGAGAGAGAGAGAGAGAGAGAGAGAAAGCGAGCGCTAGCTTAAAACCTGGGCAAGAAAATCTTTTCTACATTCCCCAAGGCAATCTAAATAATAGAAAACACCTCCAAAGAGCCCAGGGTGATTAACACTGGAGTTTGGACAACAGAGGGCGGTTACCATGGGAACCAGCCCCTCCTTCAGTGCATCCCCCTCCCCCGCCTTCCGAGTCAGCCCACCCCGCAGGTGGCTTTGGAAAGCCTGGGATTCTGAGCTGAGGCAGTCCAGCCGGCTCCACTACCCAGCTGCCAGGCTGTTCTCCTACCTGCCCCCAGCGGCTCAGCCTTTGCCACCCAGACCCCACGCCCAGGGCCCCCAGCACGGGCCACCACAGAGCCTGCGTTAGTCACGGCTGCCGGACCCCCACCGGCCAGCCTGTCAGTCAGTCAGTCACGCCCTCAGTATGGCCTCAGTTATGAAACAGCCAGGCTTGAAAGAGGCGGAAGTCTCCGAGCTGGGGGCTCAGCCTCCCCTGTCATCTGCTCTTCAGAAATCCGCGGGGCCTTGTTAGAGACTCCAAATTAAGACCAAATGGGGATGAGATGTCTTTTCAAGAAAACATCTATTTGTTTCCATGCCTGCTTGAACACAGTTTGGTGTGGTTTCCCGGAGAAGGGCTTCCCCTGGTTTTCAAACGGAGCTCCGTGGGATTCTAGGGTTCTCTGGAAGCACCTGTTGGAAATTTCCTCAGCAGGGGGAGGAAGCTGGACCCACTTAGAGCTGCTCTACTTTCAGTCACGGCTCAGATTTATATACTATAACTGCATCCAATTTTATTTGAGGACAAACAACAAAAGAGTTCTTCTGCTTAAAAAAAGGTTACAGGGGCGTCCGGGTGGTTAAGTGTCCGACTTCAGCTCAGGTCACGATCTCATGGTTCGTGGCTTCGAGCCCCGTGTCGGGCTCTGTGCTGACAACTCAGAGCCTGGAGCCTGCTTCAGATCCTGTGTCTCCCTCTCTCTCTGTTCCTTCCCCGCTCGCACTCTGTCTCTGTCTCTCTCAAAAATAAGTAAGCGTTAAAAAACTTTAGAAATAAAAAAGGTTACAACTATTAGATTATTTCCCCAAATGTATAGTACCCTCGGGGGGAAAAAAAATCGCACTGTGGCCTACTCATCCTAAGCTCACTGGACAAGACGCTGACGCCTCGCGCTGTTCAATGCCAGCCCCTCAAACGAGTGAGGCCTCAGGCAGGACCTCCACGGCAAAGGTGACCACCTCCCAGCACCTTCTTCTGGCCAGCCTCATGGTGGGCCAGATGTCCTGTAAGAAGGAACTCGGTCCCTGGAGGCCACACCCAGCACAACCGAGAGTCTTCAAACCAAACAAGAGTCTCTGAGGGAAAGAGGAAGGCAGAGCACACACGTAGCAAATAACTCCACCGGCTGCCAGGCTCGAACCAAGCTCCCTGGAGGCCGTGCTGAGATACACGTCTGCCCACCCTATGAAACCTTAGAACAGTTGCCAGTTAGGGCTGCGGAGCGACTTGGCCCGCTGGGAGCTCCTGATCACAACTGTCCACGCTGGTGAGGAGGGCGCGGGCCTGCGGGAGGCATACAAGAAAACAAATCGTGGCTGAGAACCACAAGGCCCAGAGCAGCTTCCGTGGGAAGTAAGGGTCTGATCATGGCGACGTCTCTCCTCCAAACTGGCTTCACTGCCTTTTGTGCTGAAAGCGGGGTGGAGAGGTAGAGAGCCTAACACTGACCGTAGTGTAGGTGTCTGCGAGGTGCTCTATGCGCGTGGAGACTTTCGATGGGGCAGGTGTTGGGATTCCCTTTCCCGTGGCTTTGCTTTAAGTCATTTGCAAGGATTTAGGCTGAGGGGGAGGTTGGGAGGTTTGCCTGTGGTCTTCCAGCGAGTGGGTGGCAGGGCCAGGCTCACTCTACCTCCGCGGGGCTCCAGAGCCAGGCCTCATTCTGCTGGACTCGACCCCCCACTCTGGCTTCCCACGCTTTCTTCTCCCCGTGTCCAGGAGGGTAAGGTGGCCGGGTAAGCAGCCAGGGGGTGAGGAACTGGGAAGAGGCTGCACGGTAAACCCCATTTCTTCCGAAGCATGGATCCGCTCCCCAGCTCCAGCCATCAGCACAGACCCGTGCCCCCATCCAATTCCTGCTTGACTTCAATCTCCCAAGTGCAGAATGGAGACTCCTGGGAGACAGAACCCAGCTCAAGCCTTGATGGTTGCTCAAAAGGTAGGGTTTCCAGCTCTGCCTAACCAGGGCCCTGGAACCAGTGAGTGTTGGGGACAACAGATTTGAACCTGGCCTTTATGCGACCTCCATCCACACTGTCACCCCTGAAATCTGTGGCTGGCTTGTAGCATGGATCCCATTCTGCTCATACTGGAAACTCACCGCAGAAAGAACTCAAGAGTTACAGGGTCTGAAACCAAAGTCTATCTCCTTCTCACACCCCTTAAGTCACTTGGTTTAGATGGCAGCCTGCTGCGCCCATGTCATTGCTACCTTGAAGAAGTAGTCATCCATCCATCCATCCATTCAATCATTTACTCAACAACCAAACATTCATCAAGCACTTACTATGTACCAGGCACAGTACTGATCACAACACGCCTACAAAATACTCAAGAAATATCATCTGAATGAAGGCATACAGTGCAAATCGTATTGCTATACTAATGTATTTCATTCCCAAGATTTGGCCTGGAAGGACAAAAGGACGGGTTTACGTTGGAATGATACTTCTTATAAGGCTATAACGTACACTTGTGTCCATTGTAACACTTGATCAATTATCCTGCGGCTCAAAACTGAGAGCATGAGCCTGGAGACACAAGAGGAAGAGAAGGTGACATAGAGTATTTGGTGCCCCTAAGAGGTCAGCCTCAGAGTTGGCCAAAGTGAGAGAGCCACGGACAAGGAATAGGAAGAGAAATAACGTTTGATTACTACTATGAACACGTCTTTAACCCTGACCGACCGTAGTTGGGGGAGGCAGGCTCAACTGGATTGCCTGACTTGCGTAAGATCATACAGCCCACGACGGCAAAACGCCTGATTCCAAAGCCTGCGGACTTTAACTCCTACAGCAGGCTGAACCTTTCTTAAAGGAGCAGTCCAAGTTGGAGAGACTGGGCCAGTGGGATCACACGGGGTTTGTTGTGGGGGACAAAGGAAGTGCAAACAGACGAAAGAGCGTGCAAGCAAACACGCAAACACAGGGACTTCTCCTCAGCCATAGCGGTGGCTGCTACCATATTAGCAGGCAACACAGGTCATCAACAGCTCAAGCCGTGTTTCCTGGAACTTCAGAGATACCTTTAGAAAGTACTTTCAGGAGGAAACCCCTCTTCAAAAGAGGCAGACTGACTACCATTCGAGGTGGTCATTTTTACCTCCCTCCTGTAGACAGCACCTCGGGGAGGTTATTCAATCTGCTTTTAGTCACACGGAGGAGAAATGGAGGAGTAGGGATTCGAACCCAAGTCTTTCTGACTCTCAAATTTACATGGCTTTACCCGACCTTCTTCTGAAGATGATCAGGGAGAGATGGGGGAATTCTCAGAACTTCAAATTTGGAAGCGACCATAAGCTTTCTCTAGTTGGGCGGTCGTCAAACTTGGGCGACTAGACCCCCTACTTAACCAGCCACACGGAAAGCGTGTTACAGCCATTGAGGACGACCAGGAGGCGGCTTAGCCCCTGATCAGAGGGAGGGCCCTGTCTTGTATTCTAGGACCCAGGTGGCAGGAGAGGGAAGGCGCTGGGCTGGAGGTGAGCAGGAAGCCGAGGCAGAGTTCGCGGTCGAGTCAGGCCCCTTCCTGAGCTCCGCCACTTCTGGCTCAAAGCTTAGACAAACTCCTGAATTTCTGGAGTCGCAGTTTCTAGAATGGCAGCACTACAGCTTTGGAGAAGCGTAGCTCTGCTGGTGACCTTGGCTGACCCACAGTCTCTGGGCACTCGGGTCCTCATTTCGAACATGCAGATCCTGAGAACGACTTCACGGCTTGTTACGATGACATGCGTCAGTATATATGGGACACCTCAGCACACAGCTTGGTTCCTAGTAAATATTCAACCGACAGGAGCTATTCTTCTCCAAGGCAGAAAGCAAAGTGTTTGCAAGCTCTGGAATGACCCTTCCTGAATGTACCAGCTTCACTGCCTACTGCCTGTGGGACCACGAACGACTTCCCTACCCCTCTGTGACTTGTTTTGCTCGTTCTTCGAGAGTAGCTACCTTAGAGAGTTATTTTTTTTTAAAGAGTATTTTTTTTAACGTTTTTATTTTATTTTTGAGAGACATAGAGTGAGCAAGAGAAGGGCAGAGAGAGAGGGAGACACAGAATCCGAAGCAGGCTCCAGGCTCTGAGCCGTCAGCACAGAGCCCGACGTGGGGCTCGAACCCACAGACCGTGAGATCATGACCTGAACTGAAGTCGGCCACTCAACCAACTGAGCCACCCAGGCGCCCCTCCCTTAGAGAGTTATTATGAAGATTAAATAAGACATGCGTATGAAATGCCTCGCATAGTCTGGCAGATGGTGGGCATTCCTTAAAGGGCACGCGTTATTAGCTCCAAGTGGGGTCAAAGTTACTGAGGGTTGGCCAACAGCAGGTAGGTGTGCGTGGTGAGGGAGTGAGTTCCCTGTCTGTGGCGCTGCTCCGCCAGAGGCGAAGGACCATCTGTCAGGGGTAGGTGGAAGGGATTCCCATACGAGGTCAATGGTGGGCCTCGCTGACCTCTCCAACCCTGCCTGTCACTCCCCTGCTGCGACTCTCAGTTTGAATTAATAGAGAAGACACTGACCCATCAGTGCAACAAATCAGAAGTGGAGAAATTACTTCCCGGCTTAGTTTTAAAAATCAAAGCCCCTTTTCAGCCGAAGGCAATTATAGACTGATCCGCACTAAGGCAGAAGCATATTTCAATTGAAAAATGGCATCTTCCTAGCCGTTGCCATATGGAGCCAGGACACCAGGTGGCCCAGGGCTGAGACCAATCACAGGGTCCAATTGGAACTAAATAAAATGACCCCCTGGAGGAAATGGCTCCGGCGAGGCCCACAAATCCCCATGACGTGTCATTTTGGCATGTCCCGCATCAGCCCGGACCTCGTGCTCTGCCTGACGCCTGAGGCTCCGTCCCTTCCCTCCGGTGGGACAAAGAGATGAGGGGTCTCAGCTGTGAGAACATCCCGGTGTAGAGGAGGGGCCCCCAGGGCACAGCAGAGGAGTCCTGGCCCCAGCCTGCTGCTGCGGAGAGCCCCAGGGACAGCCAAAATCCCATGGGAACCCTGCCGTGGCCGTCCAGTCCAGAGGTGGACCAGGACCCAAAGCTCGCAGCTATATTAACTCTTGCCCTGGTGAGTCTTGGCTCTATCTCAGGGCAATAGAGTCTCAACACAACACTCTCTCTCTCCTTCCCTGTATTCTGGAACAATTTGTCTTTTTCCCCTATTATGGGAAAGCAGGTCGCACAGTTAGTATAAAAGGTGGGATAGTAGATGCTGGAAGGCGGAGCTCTGTGCTGCCATCGGGGCCCTGAAAGAGGACGTGGCCGTGATCCCCTCGTCGGGTGCCCAAAGCCAAAGCATCGGGCAGCAGCTCCGCCTCCACACCTGACGCAGGGGCTGCGAGCGCGAGGGGCAGACACATTTAGAACTTCCTCTAGCCAGCCTCCCCACGTTTGCACCACGTGGCCTACAACTTAACTAGGTGTAATCTGGGTTGCGCAAAAAAGGATAAAAACTTGGGATATACTGCGTTAAGCAAGCTCGTTCGCAAGGTGCCTTCTTGCAGGACTTCCAGAACTTTTAATAAACTAAAGTGCATCGGGAATCTCCCAGAGAGGGACCGGGGCGGAGCGGGCAGGTATACTGCACAGCACTTCTCAAACTTTGTCTTGGGGTGTCTTGGAGGAAACAGTCGCCGAACTTGGGGCGAAGCATTTGGACACTGAATAGCCTTGGGAGTTTGAAAAGGGGTTCTGCAATTTACCAGATGCGTGGCTCTGTTTTGCCTTGTTTCATGGGAACGATTATATTTACCCTGCAGAATTGCCCAAAGCACTTGTAGCTAAATGGGTAAATGTTTCTAAAAGGCTTGGTGTCTGCGCTGATAATAAGTGCTCAATAAATGCTTGCAGTTCTTATTATTGATACTGTTAGGATTTCACTGTGAAGAATGAACTAGAAAAGGCTCCTTGGGTTTGTCTCTAGAAAGAGTGAGAAGCAAGGAGAGAAGGTGGGAAGGTCTCTCGCAACCAGTCTTGGCTGCAACTTCGGGAGATGCCCCAGAGATGGGTCACCACTGGAGGTGGGGGATGGCAGGCACCGAAGGAGAAGGCAGGCCACGCCCTCGCCCTCCATCCTCCAGCTCTGCAGCCTAACAAAGAAAGGGCTTTGGGGGCTCAGCCGGGCCCTTCATGGATGGTGGCTGGGAATAGCCAATCGTGTTTACCCCCTCAGTTGCTGGGAACAATTGTCCCTCTCAGACGGCCTATTGTCTCCAGAACCGCAGGCACATAACTCCCATTGGCGCTGATGGGATTATGCGTTCCTATCGGGCAAGAAACAGAGCCCGGGCTTGGATAAGGGATGGGGGTGCAGTGGGTCCCCCTTGGCGACCTATCTCAATGTAGTCATTCGTTTGATTATCAGCTCAACACAGTGAGGCCTCTTTCAAGAGAACTATTCAACCCTGAGCATGTGTAGCCTGGCGGCTTCTTGATAACTTTTCAGGGAGTAGACTAATTACATCAAATTCGGGATGAAATAAAAAGGCTTCGAAATGCCAATGACGTTAAATCTTGAATCAAAATGGCAGCTGATAATGGTTTTCCAAATGGCGGTGTTGTGTCAGTAGCTTTCAATCTTTTTGCTTCAATCGCCGCCCCCCCCCACCACGAATGTTGAAAAACCATTTGTGCATTGTTAAACCGATTATCTCAAAGTTGTCATCATGCATACAGATAAGTGTACGTTGGGTTAATAGGAAGTAGAAAACAGTATACGTTTTATAAGACGAAACAAAATTAGAAGTAGGTATAATTGGAATAAATATTTCACGATGCGATGTAAACAAATAAGTTTGAACTACCTTAATAGAAGAAAGCATATCAAATAGGAAAGACATCACATATAAGTTTTATCCATGGATTTTACCAATATGGCTTGAAAAAATTGGTAGGGCTGAAAAACATCCAAGCATCTCGAGAAGGTCAATATCACCACCCTACACTCTATTCTGGATTCGAAGCATCTCAGCGCAAGCTCAAAGACCGTATTTCCAGTGCCGTGCTTTGCCTCTATCAGGAATATGCACAATTCAAGAAAAGACAGAAAGCTCTGTGTGTTTAAGGTACCATAGTTAATCATTAAAGATGACTTACTCCAAACTAGTATTTCAACTTATCCCTTTGTCTGACACCTCAGGTGATTTGAAATCCAAGGGCAAAACCTCCTATTAAGGTTCGGGATGAGAGGAGTCTACTTTGGGTCCAGTAGAAGAAGAGCCTCTGTGAACGCTTCTGGGTAGGTTTCCTTCCTGAGCAGTTCAGTCTTGGAAAAGAGTAGAAAAACAAGTTGAGGAAGTATCTGGAAATTGATTCCCTTCAAACTATGCAGAGTTACCCCCGGAAAAATCTTCACCCCAGTTTGAAGATTAACTGATCTTAATGAGATTCAGTACATAGAACTTGGATAAGCTTGTGACCTTTCCGTAGTAAGGCTGTCTGGACATCACAGAGACCCCAAAAGACCACGTGGAGACAAGGAATCGATGAAAAATGACACGGGGCTCTTGCATTTCATATTTTTATCCATATATTTAGCAAACACTTAATAATACCCTTCTGTATGTCAGGCACTGTTGCAGATGTTGGGAATACTGTGTTGAACAAGACAATGTCACTGGTTTAGTGGCCTTAATTTCTAGGGGAAGGAACTTTTTTTAAAAAAGAAACACAATGTCAGTATCTTGGTTGTGATATTACACCATAATTTTACAAGTTTGGACCACTGGGGGAAACTGGAAGAAGGGTAAACAAGATGTCCCTGTGTTATTTCTTACAGTAGCATGTGAATTATTTCAAAGCTTAATTTAAAAAGATAGACATTAAATAAATAGAACACACACACACAGTACGGCATGAGGCATAAAAATGTAAATAAGAAAGCTGCAAATTGAAAATAAAACAGAGGACTGTACTAGGTAGGATACCAACAGGGAGCTTCCAAAGATTGATTGGTCAGAAAAGGTCACAGTTAGGGGGTGCCTGGGGGGTTCAGTCAGTTAAGCGTCTGACTTCGGTTCAGGTCATGATCTCTTGGTTCGAGCCCCGCATAGGGCTCTGTGCTGATGGCTCAGAGCCTGGAGCCTGCTTGGGATTCTGTGTCTCCCTCTCTCTCTGCCTCTCCCTTGCTTCCTCACTCGCTCTCTCTCTCTCTCTCAAAAATAAATAAGAATTTAAAAAAATATATTTTAAAAACAATAAAGGTTCACGGTTAAACTGAATGACAGGTGAGAGCCATCTGGGCCAGGCCACTCCAGAGTCGTCACCTTCTCTAGCTCAGCTGCGTTACTGGACTTCACCTCGGCCCTTCTGATGTCAACGATACTTAAAGGTATGGGAACCAAACAGGCATACTGAGATTCTCCAATGGTCTGAGTGGCTTTCTGTGTGGCATTTTGCCATTAAACCCACTGCAGACCACAGACGGTGTAGAAGGCGCAGCGAGGTAAGCAACCCCAGCCTGGATTCCGGCCCCTCCTCTGAGTAGCCTCAGAACCTCGCCCCGTTACTCCTTCCTCTGGAACTCAGGTGCTTTCCCTCCAAAATGCAACCTCCGGGCCAAATCTTTCACGTGTATTTTACCTCTCAATCCTCCCCCCCACCCCCCCCCACCCCCCCCCGCCTATGAGGCGGGTGTCTCATGATTTCCCGTGTACAGAAACTGAAGCTTAGGAAGGTGAAGTAACTTGCTGCGGCCCCGCAGAAAGTGACAAAGCCAGGACTTGACTCCAGGCCTATTTGACTTGAAAAAGGCACTTGGACTAGATCCGAAAGAGCTGTGAGTTTGCGTCCGGGACTAGAGAAGCCAGTCTGGAAATGGAGAGTAACGGTGACCATGTCCAGAATTCACTTAAGAGCAGGAGGAAAAGGCAAAGTCCATTTGGCGGCTGCTGACACACGGCCAATTCTAAAGCCCCGTCTCTGAAATGCTGGTGTCACTGTGAGCCTCAATGGCCTCGCAAACAGAAGCCCAAGCAGCAGGAGAGGCAGGGTGCCGGGGAAAGAAAGGCTACTTGGGAGATGGGTCTGATGCCAGGCTCCACTATTTATCAGGTCAGTTGCCTTGGGCAAGTCACGTACTCTCCCTGAGCCCCCCTTTCCTCAGCTGCAAAATGGGGGTGACAAACGGATCTAATTATAGACCTTCCTCATAACATTTTGGGAGGCTGGCTTAGAACAGCAGCTACCACAGAGTGGACAGCTTTTTCATATGGATGCTATTATTATTATCAATATCATATGTTGCTGTTACTGTTGCGGTTATTATAGGGTTAGTGACGAATAAAGACCGCAGGTGACAGCGCCCATGCCTGCCTGCTCCTGCAGTTCTGTGGGCTTTCTTTTCTTTTAACTTGGAAATTTTAATTTTATTTGTCCAGCATCACTGAGCTAAAATGGACAGGTAACGTTGTGGGAGTTGAAGGAGTACAACGTAATGACCTGATAGCCGTGTGTTTTGCAAAATGATTACTGCAATAAGTCTAGTTAGCACATTCGTCATCTCACGTGGTTACGCTTTTGCACGTGCGTGTGGCGAGGACTTTTAAAATCTATTCTCTTTGACCGTCTCATATACGACACAGCGCTGATAGCCAGCACACCGTCCATTACATCCCCAGGGCTTAGTCCTCTTCGAACTGGAAATTTGTACCCTTTGACCCCCTTCACGCATTCCCCTCAATCCCCATCCCCTGGCGCCCCACTTCCGGTGACCACAAGTCTGTTCTCTATCTCTACGAGTTTGGATTTTTCAGATTAAATCTATAAGTGAGGTCATACAGTATCTGTCTTTGTCTGACTTACTTTACTTAGCACAATGCCCTCAAGGTCCGTCCATGGTGTTTACAAATGGCAGGACTTCCTTCTTTTTTATGACTGAGTAATATTCCAGCGCGTGCTGTGTGCGCACGTGTGCGTGGGCCACATTTTCTTGATCCATTCATCCACCGGTGAACGCTTAGGTTGTTTGCATGTCTTGGCTATTGTAAATAATGCTGCAGTGAACATGGGGGTGCAGGCATCTTTTCAAGTTAGTGTCTTCACTCCCTTTGGATAAATACCCAGGAGTGGAGTCACTCAATCATACGGTAGTTCTGCGTTTAATGTTTTGAGGAACTTTCTGGCTATTTTCCACAGCGGCCGCACCAATTTACATTCCCACCAATGGTGCGTGAAGGTTCCCTTTTCTCCACAGTCTCTTCACCCGTTTCTTATCTCTTGTCTTTTTGATAATATCCATTCCAACGGGTGTGAAGCCATAGCTCATTGTGGTTTGGATTTGCATTTCCCTGATGGTTTGTGAGGTAGGCCCACTGGCTTTCTTCTTCAACACAAATGAAAAGTTGTTACGAAGACCCCTAGGGACTCTTTTTATAATCTCCTTCCCATGATGAACCTTGCAATTTGAAAGCCGTTGTCTCCTATACAAGTCAAATTTTTGAAACGTAATTAATTTATGTCTCCATTTTTCATTAATCAAGGACATGAATGATTGCCAATCCAAACTCCTTTTCTCCAAGAAATAACCAGTTTCCATGCTGGCCAATTATAATTCTTGCCAGAAGCAAAGACATTTGTGCCTGAGTTCATGTCCCTAGGATCTGACTAGGATGATATAGAAGATACCAGTTGGGCTTTGAGGAATGCTAAAAATGGCGCCCAGTAGTCATTACCGTCTTCCTGAAGCCCAAGGACACCAGTCTGAAAATATTGATAATCTTAGACCTCAGCTGCTAGAATCCAGGTCAGAGTCACGGCTAGGGCCCACATCTGGCTACTGCCACTAACTACATATAAGACTGGGAGAAGTCACAAACACTTTTCCATGTTTGTTCAGTTGTTATAACATTGACCTTGGAAGGCTTGTGCACACCAGTAATAGGTACTGAACAGATAGGAAATCTCCAATTTGTTTCCCCAACTTTGGTGAGTATTGGAACCACCTGAGGGTCTTGTCAAAATGCAGATTCTTCACATATACGAAGGGTTGGGGACAGAGATTCTGCATTTGTAACATGAACCCAAGTAAGCTGATAGTACTGGTCTCTGGACCACAGCTTGAGTAGCAAGGGTCTAACACACCCTCCAGACGGGGCCTTAAAAGACAGGTCCCTGAGGTTCAACCCAGGAGATCTCAGTTCTAAGGCAGGCAGCATGGTACAGTCAACAGAGAGGGGTCTTTGACATTGGGCAGACCTTGACTGTAATGCCAGTGGACCTCTTTCCAGCTGGGTAGCTCTAGGGACCATAGTAAATTTTACCAAGACTTGGTTTTCTCTTTTGGAGACTGGAGACAAAATTGTCTACACCTCCCTAGATGGCTTGGAATACCACCAGGGACCCTGCGCCTAAAGCACCTAACACAGGACCTGGTACACAGTACATGCCCAGTAAATGTGAGTCTCTGTTGATTCCCTAGCTTTGACTACCTGAATTTGTGCCCTGAATTAGGTTCCTTAACCTTTCTGAGCCTGGGGTTGAAGCCTGTGATCTACCCCACTAGCTTTTCCACTTCTGTTTTCCTGGTTATGGTCCTGGATTCCTAATATATCTGTGGCCACTGCCTCGGGCCTATCTGCCTGATCTCGGTCCTTCCCCAAAAGGTCTGCCCCCACGGGGTCCTGCACTCTTGACCTTGGAGGCATATATGCTGTATGCTTGCCTGGGGCTCGGCTGGGCAGCAAGAAGATGGAGTCCCATGTCGTTGGGAGTCGAGGACCCTAATTCTCAAACCCCAAGTTTGCGTCTAAGGCACCCTGAATGTCAACATGGGATGGAGTTTGGCTCAGAAATGCAAAGACTCCGTGATCAAAGGAGGTGAAGGAAACGGCTGAGATATAATTTATTAATAAGAGATAAAGGGAATGCTAATTAGGGCAGAGCTTGCAAGAAGGCAAATTCCCAAAGTAAAACTTTAAGGAATGCTCAAATGATTACCGTTTTAATTAAAAGTATATCACCCATGCAAACGAGAAGCCGCCCCTTCTCACGGTGACAGCTGTCT
Organism: Paguma larvata; assembly: GCA_030068075.1. NCBI lineage: Eukaryota > Metazoa > Chordata > Mammalia > Carnivora > Viverridae > Paguma > Paguma larvata. The sequence continues at coordinate 72,581,893 of CM057831.1, read as the reverse complement.
GAAAGGCAGGGCTGGCTGCATCTTCCAGGGGTGCAGAGGCTGTGAGCTGCTGAGGGACCCCAGCTCAGGCTGAGCCGGAGTCCCCCCCTGGTCCTCACCTAGCGGTCTAGTACCTGTTGGGCTTGGGGACTCCCCCTCTACACCCCATGCCCTTCCTTTGAGGGGTGGATTATGGCCATACCAGCCACTGCAGTTTGCCACAGTAGATGCTCCAGGTCCTAGGACACATGCCCCCCCCCACTTCCCTTGGCATTCCAGCAACCCCCCAGCTGTCCCCCCTGGCTCCCATCTCACCAGCTTTTCCCACCACCGCCTGAGTGATCTTGCTAAGATGCTCGTCTGCTGCATCCCTCGTGTGTTTGGAAAACCCCCAATGTCTCCTCATTAACCACCCCCGGTAGGAAGAGCCATGGGTTCCTGCGTACTTACTAGGCACCAGGGACTGTGCTAAGCACTCATCTTACATTCGCGACAAACCCACGAGATAAACGTTAGCCCCCTTTCAGAAATGAGGGAGTCGACGTTAAAAGGCATGACATTTCTGGGACAGTCACACAGTTCAGTAGCGCCAGAGTAAGGATCTGAACCAAGATCTGAAACAAACGTCAAGCCCGAAGTTCTGAACCCTGAGCCTGCGCTGCCTCTGTGGCCCCTGTTCGTTACAGGATAAGGTCGCAACTTCCTCACGCAGGGACCCGGGCCTCGTGTACTCCACACCCTCACCTCCTGCCGCGTCAGACATCACACTGGCCCTCCCGCAGCACCCAGCTTTGGGCTACACTCCTTCCCTGTCCCGTAGGCGTCATCCGTGACTCCCTGTATGTCCATGACTGCGTGGCTACGGTGTGCTCCCCTTCTCCCTCTAACTACGTCCCCGGAGACCTTTCCTCACCTGCCAGGTAGGATGACCTGCTCCTTTTCCACGCTCCTATATTCCCTATCCTCACTTCCTTCACTGCTCTCCCTCCACAAGGCGCTGGGTTCTCAGGAGGCAAGGGACCGTGCTATTCACCTTCGCATTCTCAGCCCCTCGCACAGTGCCTGGCACGGAGTAGGTGCTTAATAAGTGCTCACCGAAATCATTCACGCAACAATGAGCTGGCATTGTGGATACAGTCAGGAACAGACTAGGTCTCTGCGCTCGGGAGGCTTACAGTCCAGTGGGGGAGGAACGCAAGGAGCCAATAAGCAAATTAATGAATGAGATGATACCACTGTGTGGAAACCGCTCTGCAGGAACTCAAGCAGAGAGATACAGTAAGTAACTGGAGTGCTCATCGGGAGGGCCATTAGAGGATGCAACGCGAACGGAGACCTGAGTGATGAGAAGGAGAGGCACAGACAGGCAGAAGGACGAGCGCAGACATCCCGAGGTGGGAACACATTTGGTGTGTTTGAGGATAAGAAGGTGCCCAGTGGAGTTAGAGGGGAGAGGGAGAAAGCACCCGTCCCAGAGAAGGTTTCACTGTGAGGTGGCTGTGGCAGGACAATGAGGAAAAGGACAGGGAGAACCCGGTTACACTGGAGTCCAGCTTTCACTCTGCCCTGCAGTGGACGCCACGTGGAGAATTCCAAGAAGTCCCCAGGACACGCAAGGAAGCGGTTAGCTGATGACCTTCTTTGGAGGGTACGGAAATTGTCCACACCGATGGTTCTCAACCCTGGGGAAGCGGGGTGCAATTTGCTCCACTTGGCAATGCCTGGAGATGTTTTTTGTTGTCTCAGCTGGGGTTGGGGAGCCGTTACTGGCATCTAGTGGGTAGGGCTCAGGGATGCTGCTAAACATCCTATAATACACAGGACAGCCCCCCAGTGCCAAGATTTACACTGTAACCCTGATGCTGGTGCCGACAGCAACCGACCCTAGTCAGTTCCGGGCCTAGGCCAACAGTCAGCTCTGCCCCGTCACACAAACTCACTCCAATCCAGGTTTTCCCTCCCTCATCCTGCCCAAGAAACCTCATGACAACCTCTGCATGATCAAGCAAACCTTGCCAGCTGCTCTGACCAAGGGAACCCCATTCAGCACCACGCTGTGTGGACAGTGGCCATTGAGGTGTAAAAATGGGGTCTAAGAGAGCACTGGACTCTGAGTCCACAGGATTGGGTATGAGCTACCTTTACGCCCACCGTAAGGGCATGGAAGACGCTGAAACAAATTACCTTCTTCATGACATGCGGCAAGACCCTGAAGTGCATTTATCATATTATGGGAAGGGGACGCCTTGGGCGCTGGCCACGATGCTACTAAGTTCAGTTGGAGAATTACACGTTAGTCCCAGCAGGGGGGCAGGGGGCTTGGCTGGAATCCAGAGACCTTGGCTTTAAATACTCGGCTTTGCACCCTGGTTCCACTGCTGCGAGTGCCCTGCCCCACTTCTCAATCTCACCTACCTCATTTGTGAAATGAGACTAACAATATACTTAACCTTGAACGGCCTTTTTTGTTTACAGTGTGAAAAAGTAAAACTTTTTGGGGCATCTGGGTGCTCAGTCGGCTAAGTGTCCAACTCCAACTCAGGTCACGATCTCACGGTTTGTGGGTTCAAGCCCTGTAGGGGGCTCTGTGCTGACAGCTCAGAGCCTGGAGCCTGCTTCTAATTCTGTGTGTGTGTGTGTGTGTGTGTGTGTGTGTGTGTGTGTGTGTGTCTCTCTGCCCCTCTTGCCCTCATGCTTTCTCTCTCTCTCAAAAATAAATACACATTAAAAAAAAAAACCTTTTCATCATATTTTTTTTTCCTTTGAGAAAAACAGAAGTGTGATAGAGGCTGTGGCAGATTCTTGAAGGGAACTGCACAGAAAGTTTTTCCAAGCCAGCACCCTCCAGTTTTGTGGAACCACTTGGGAACAGTAGTAGCCACCACTGAAGATTGCATATTGCATATCCACAGACAGATGGCAGTCCCCCTCACGCCCCTGGAACACAGTACTCAGCGGAACTGTGGGGACTTCCGGCCCTGAGAAGCAGCCTCAGAGCCAGGGAGCCAGGGCCCTGGGGCTGCAGGGAAGCGGGGAGGTGAAAGCGGGAGGGGGTAGAGCAGGCGCTAACTCCGCTGGGTACAGAGGTTATGGCCTGCACTTGAGGGCCACCGCGGTGACGTGCAGGTGCTATACGCTCCTATGGCTCTCCGGCAGTGACCTGCGTGCCGTACGACACTGGGCAGAGGAGTAGGGTTTGGAGGCCCTGCGAGTTTGTTCTTGACCATTTTCGTGTTTGCCTCCTCGGTGTCTGTGGAATTTCAGGATCGGAGTGGATGCCATTCAAAGCTTTCTTTGTGGCTTCTGTTTCTGAGCGACTGTCAGAACTGCAAAAGCCTACGGGCTGCTTAGATGTGAGCTTTCTAGGAGAACCGTCATAGCCCTTAAATGGTCTGAAAAGCAGAGAGAGCTCCTGAGGTTTGGTACCCAGCGGGAGCTCACGGACGAACACGGCGCAACAGGTGTCTGGGCTCTCGGTGATCCGACCTTCCCCCAAGATGGCTGAAGGGTTGTTTCCGGTGACTAACAATTCTATAAGTCGCCTCGCCTCGTCGACGCTCGAAGCCCTGCTGCTACTGTTACTGTCACGACACCCGGACTGCAAGGGAGCTTAGACATTACTCTGGCCGACACCTTCATTTTGTAGGGGGCAGAAACGAGGCCCAGAAGAGAGACTGGCTTGCTTTCTGGGTTTGAGGAGGGTAGAGCAGACACGACATGCATGTGTCACTGATGAGGAAACTGAGGCCGGGACTGAAGCCAGGTGAGGCTTTCTGGACAACGCCACGTACCGAAGCCAGGCGACGTCATGTGCTGTACGGCTGGCCTGGACTCTGAGCCCCGCATCCTCGGACCGGAGCTCACAGGGAGGGGCTCGACGGCACCTGCCGGCGAAGAAGAGCCTGACTCGGCGTTTGGCTGGAACGGGGCCACGAGAGTGCCTGCTGGAAGCTCTCTCTGGTGGGCAGAGTCTTCACACTTCCATTTCACGTCTCTCTAGGCTCCATCACGCCCTTAGTGATATCTTTCTCTCCCACCACCTTTGGTACCGTCTCTATACTGGAAACTCCCAACCTGTTGTATATCCTGTTGATTCTAAGACACATTTTAATATCTTTGAAGTTGGGATGTGCCCTAGGTTAACTCGCAGTGCTTTTTCATGGTAGTACATAAAATAATGGCGGTCTCCGTCAGCGGCGTCTTATATTTGATGAAATATGGTACCTGCTTACTGCGGAACACCCTCTGAATGCCAGACTCATAAATCACAATGGCTTTTCAACATCTCCCCTTGGATGGGGGATAAACACCTCAAACACAAATAATAAAATTGAATTCCTGACCTTCCGGCCTTCCCCATCTCGGCAGCCAGGCAATTCCATCCTTACAGCTGTTTAGCCCAAAATCTGGGGGTCACCCTTGCCCTCTCGCTTTCTTTCCTAATCTACATCCAATCTATCAACAAATCTTGCTGATTCACTTCAAAATAAATCCTGAATCCTCCCGCCTCCCACTAAATCACCACCTCCACCCCGATCCGAGCTGCCCCCGTCCCTTTCCTGGATTATAGCAGTCGCCTTAGCACTGGTCCCCTGCTGCCCTGCCCACCTACAGTCTCCACTCAGTGTGCCGCCAGAGGGGGCCTGTGGTTAAGACAGGCTGCCCAACCCCCACAGCTCCCTTCCACCCTCACCCCTGTCTCATTACTCTGTTTAATTAAAAAAAAATTTTTTTAACGTTTATTTATTTTTGAGAGAGAGAGAGAGAGAGGCAGAGCATGAGCGGGGGAGGGGCAGAGAGAGAGAGAGGGAGACACAGAATCTGAAGGAGGCTCCGGGCTCCAAGCTGTCAGCACAGAGCCGGACGCGGGGCCATGAGATCATGACCTGAGCTGATAGCGGACGCTTAACTGACTGAGCCACCCAGGTGCCCCTCTCTGTTTAAATTTTTAAATAACTTACAATTCACTGAAATTACACATAGTTATTGCTTTCTGCATTTATTGTCTGTTTTCTCTGCCCAGGATGTGAATCCCACGAAGGCAAAGATTTTGTCTCTCCTGTTGAGTGTCTAACCCCTACCCTCTGGGACAGTGCCCAGCATACAGTAGGTGCTCCATAAATATTTCTTGAATGAATTATTTCCCTCAGGATGATGCTTTCGAGGGAGCACTGAAGTCAGGCAAACCTGGGCTCAAATTCTGAATCTACTGATTTGTGGCTGTATGACTTGGAAGATTCATTCAAACTATCAGAGTCTGTTTCTCATCTGCATTAATGGGGTTGGGAATACGTACCTCTCGGGGCTGTCGTGAGGATTAAATGAGTTAATGTTCACTAAGCACCCGCACTGGGGAGCGTGGGGGGCTCAGTCAGTTAGGCGTCTGGCTCCTGATTTCAGCTCAGGTCATGAACTCATGGTTCATGGGTTCGAGCCCCTCTCCCCACCACGTTGGGCTCTATGCTGGCAGGGCAGAGCCTGCTTGGGATTCTCTCTCTCTTTCTCTGTCCCTCATTTGTGCATCCTCTTTCTCTCTCTCAAAATAAATAAACTGAAAAAAAAGGCATCTTCACAGTGCCTGACACTCGGTAGGTACTCTGTTGTCCTTTCTTACTATTATTACTATTGTTGTTCCGACCTCTAGAGTTTGAGTTGTCACCAAACCAGGGCATGTCGGAGGTGAGCTCAGAGGCGTGCACGCACGGTGGGAGCGGGGGGAGGGGCAGCCAGGGATCCGAGTCCCCGCAAAGTCACACATCAACAGTGTGACCTCCGGGGACACGACTAACCCCTCCGAGCTTTGCTGTTCTCATGCATGAAGAGCAGATAATGAATCTATTTTATACGATCGTCATGACCATGTCTGGTGCACGCGCACAGCACATGGCGAATTCTAAGCAAACATTAACTTACATGGTCACCACCTAACTGGCTTCTCCCACTAACGCAGGGCTCAGCCCCTTTGAGTGAGCTTCACCTGGGCCTGCCTTCCTGTAGCTACACCCAGCGGAAGGAGCTTGCAATCACTTCTCTGTAACTACAGCGACCCCCCGCCCTGAGAAACAACCACGCTGCGCCCAGCCCCACCCAAAGGCAGTCCCCTCCCCTGCCTCCTTGCCGGGGTGACCAGGAGGCCAATGCCGGGCTCTTGTCCTCCTGCCTGAGACCCCTCTGGTCACTTCCGACGTGAGCCAGTGAGGGTGACTGTCCCGCTGCCACTGGCGTGCTTTGGTGGGCTCGCTGACTTCTGCTGGAGGGAGGGCAGTGGGGAGCCTTTCCGGTTTTCCATTTTAAATCTTGCCCATGATCTTCCGGCAACCTCTACGCTCTCGGCAAAGGAACCAAATGGTAGAGGGCAGATTTGTTTTTTCCCCTTTCTCTAAAGAAACACTGCTTTCCACTCCAAATTGTTTTCCTGACTGGAACTCCAGTGGCTCCGAAGCAGGTCAGCCATTCACAGCAGGGCGTCCTCCAATCTCCTCACCTGACCGCTGCGTGACTTGGGGAAGTCATGCACGGGGGAGGAGGCCCAGGACAGTGGGGCCCTTCATTCTGCCCCCTCGCCCCAACTCTAGGATCCCACCTTACACCCACAGCCCTACTAGGGAACCCCCGTTCCTCTGCGTGGGAGCACCGGTGGTGAATCAGGCAGGAATGGCTCCTGGCCCCGGGGGGTTTACGTTCTAGAGAGCAGAGATGGGCCACAAAGGAAGATATGAAGGCAAAAACGAGGCAATTTCCATGAAGGCAAGGATTCTGAAGAAAAAGAAAAAAGGTGACGTATTAGAGAATTACTGGGGATGAGGAGGGGGGAGGGGGTCTCAGCTGCCAGTATGACAGGGTAGTCTGGGAGGACCTCTCTGAGGAGGTGACATTTCCATATTCCAGACCCAGGTACACACTCTCTTGAGGTCAGGAAGCCATGCGTATCTCCACACAAACCCAGTGCCCAGAGAGAACCTGGCAATCCACTCCCATGTGTTAAACACTGACATCAGTAAAGGCGGCGATACGTGGCCATTTGTCTACACGACTGCACTTAACCTTGTGACTAATTCGGTAACTCCAGCTCATGGTTTCTAAGCTTTAATCCAAGCAACAGACTACAGTGAAGTTTTAATGCGTCGGCAAAATAAGAAAAGCATGGACAGCGTTGGGACTTTTCGTACAAAAGTCTAAATTCATTTCACATAAAGGATTGTTTATTCTGAGATTAGGTTCCTTCCTACTCGGGGCGGGTGTGTGTGTGTGTGTGTGTGTGCACGCGCGCACTAAGACATCCTTTCTTTTATGAAATACTGGTGCTAGGAAATGTTCTTTAAGGCTTCTTCTTTCTTCAATGTCCTTACTTGACAAAACAAGTTTCTTCCCGGTCTTAAAAAATTTTATTGGTCTGTGAAATCCAAAGACACGGGAACCGTTGTGTTCGTAGCCTTTCTGCTTGGCAGCCTCGAGGTTAAAGGAAACAGGCTGCATCCTAGGGGGAGGGGGCAAATGCTCCTGAAGGACTCTGTGCACCTGCCAGGTTCGTCCCTGGTTTGGGGCTGGGCCGCTGGGGCGTCAGGCCGCTGGCACTCATACCGCGCATGTGAGAAATACGGTCCTCTGTAGGCTGAGCAGAGGATGGAATAAGAGATGTGACCGTGAGCACTGCCCACCCAGCAGCGCCCCTAACCGGCAAAACACTCGCGACTGTCACAAAGTGCGGGGGAGGGGGAAACGCCCAGAATCCACCATGGCGGATTTATAGCGGGCTCATGCAAAAGGTCTTCTTTAAACCATCTTCTTCTTCTTCTTCTTCTTTTTTCATTCTACCATTGCTCTTCCATTCCCTTTGCTGCTCCCTGGCCCTCCCGAAGATGGAATAGTGCAGCTGGCCTGGGGGGCAGGCACTGAGAGTGCGTTCTGTTTCCTTGATGCGCAAGTTCTTACTCCTTCGTGTCTGTCCCGTATCGCAGAGCGGCGAATGAACATGAAAAGTGGTTTACTTAAGCTCCTGGAGAAATCCACCCCCCTCTCCCCCGTGCCCCAACATTTGTGAAGAGAAACAATTGTAGCCCAGTCCTCAGGACTGGGGAGGAGTGGCGGGGAGGGGGAAGAGGGGTTTCTTGTGACCTGGCAGGGAGACTGGCCCCACCACTGAGAAGGGGCCAGCCCAGCCTGTGGCTCAGGACCAAGAGTACACTTCAGCCAAGACCCTAAGACAAAAAGATACTGTGTACTTTGCATGGCGTCGTGAAGGCCAGGATGCAGAAGTTCACGGTCAGTGTCTGATAAATTCAAGAGGGTCCTAGATTTGAAGAGGGCTACGGCGGGCCACAGTGGGGGCTGAGGAGGCCGCCACCTCAAGCTTAGAGAAAGCGGTTTGAAGGTGCCGGAGAGCCTGAAGCGTGTCCACTGGGGACTGAGGTTCATCGGGCCGGTGCCTGATACCGGCCTGAGAAAATTAAAGGCAAGGGAGTGTGGTTGTCAGTAGACAGACAGACAGACAGAGATGCTGTAGCATGGAGCAAAAACTAACTCTCTCCCCCCAGCAGTGGTTAAGGAGGCGCGAACCTCAGGGACCTGGGACGCCTACAGAAATAGCGGCCATGCGGGACACCCTAGAACAAGGAAGAGCCTCTGTTGCCTTATTCCTAGGGTTTGCGGGTACAAAAATGCTGTTTTCCAGATGTGGAAGGGACAGCTATGCAGGAAGAGCTGGCCGGGGATACGGTGGACCTCGGCAGAAAGAAAGCTTCAGGCTTCCTGTGGGGCGCCGGGCCAGCAGTCACTTCGGGATCGAGTGCAAGCAGCCGGGTCCAGGAACTGCAGGAGCAACACGGGGGTCTCCGAGAAAGTGTGCGGGGGCCCTGCCGCAGGGACCCCACCGAGGAGCCCAAAGCCGGCCGCCGCAACACACCAGTTCCGTGAGAACTTCCCTTTCCTACCGTCTCCGTCTCCTTCTCTCTGCCCTGGCCTGGGCCCCGCAGTCTGTAAACCGAAAGTGAAGGGAGAGCAGAGGGAGAAGAGACTGACCACCGCCCCCCCACACACCCCAAGACAAGGCTGGCCCTGAAGCCGGCCCTGGGAGGAGGAGTCGAGATTCCCCTGTAAGCCGCAGTGCAGAGCCGGGGCTAGTACACAGGACGGGGCATCCCAGTGACAGAACTGAGACTGTGCTCTGTGACGGCGAGGGACAGAACATATACCTAGCAGGGCATGGACAAGTCAGGGGACCTCTCCGAGTTTTCGTCTGGGAGAAGCAGAAAAACTCATCAGAGACAAAGATGAAGTCGTTCCGTTCATCCCCAGAGCCGTGCTTGATTAAAGCGTGCAGGAATTAGGAACCAGGGGGAGCATTCCGCTGGCGTGCGTGGCAGAAGCAACAGAAGCCACATTCAGTGTCCAGTGGTGGCCATGGCAGCTGTGACAAGGGCCGCAGCCAGGCTGCCCATGGGAGACAGCCATGCAAGCCTACGGGGTCAGGACCATGGCGGTAGCCCCGCAGACTGCCTCTGAGGCACCTGGCGGGGTCCTGGCCACCCCCCTCCCGGCATCCCCCCTGCCTGCCCATCCCTAAGCCTGCCTCCGGCCTCTAGGCAGGTCCGTGAGCTGCCTCCAATCCTAGCAGCGAATTTGTTTCCCTACCCGAGCAGGAGCGCTTCCTGTATCTTGTCATCAGGAACCCTGACTAACACGCCCTTCCTCGCCAGCTCCTCGAAACCAGTCCCCAAAGCCAGCCTCGAAGCCTTCCCCAGCACCCCAGGCGTCTGCCTTGCTTTCCTCCGGCCGTGGAGACTCCAGATCTCACCTTTACGAAGGCTGGGACATTTGGCCGGGTGACTCCAGCCCGTCTCCTACGTCTGGCCCTTCCAGTCTTGGTGACCATGTTACCCGAACACCGTGAGGCAGAGCATCTGAAGTCCTCCCCTCGCTCTGTCACATGCTAGCTGAAGGACCCCGGGACAGTGATTTTTTTTTTCCCCATCTGTGAAATGGGTATAATAACCCTCCAGAGGATAAGGTCAGGGTTAGAAGGAATTTCACACTTCAAGCATAGAGCACGCTACCTGGGACCCAGCACTACTCAACTAACGTTGGCTAGTAATAGTAGTAGTAATGCGAGCAGGACGGTGTGTAATAAACGCATACTGGTAGTAGTGGTGATTGTAGTTATAACGGTAGAAACGTAACTCTGGGTTCTCACGTCGAAGAGGAATAAACTTCTGCTTTGTTTAAACCACAGTTTTAGGGGCTCTTTGTTAAACAAAGTACCAAAAACTTATTCTGAGCCCTACTAGAGCATGTAAGATGAATTTTCTAAAATTTTAAAAAGTTATATTGACACTAAAGTGAGCATTACGTGAAATATATATGCCCACTGCAAAAATCGGAAGGAAAAATTATTAGGATAAGACGATGGGGTTAGAGGAGAAATACGTTTCCCATCAAAATTTCTTCCTGTTCCCTTTATATTTTGATTTAAAAACCTGTCTTCCAAGAAGAAAAGGAGAAAAGGCCCCTGAGATTGGATAAATTTTGATCATGGTTCTGTGTGTGCCTGACCGTTCCTTCAGCTGTCAGGCCCTGGGACAAGTCTCTGAAAAGACAAAGACCAAAAAAATAGAAAAAATTAAAAAATAATAATAATAATAAAACAAAATAAAGTGAAATTAAATTACATTAAATTACACTACATTACATTAAGTTCAATTAAAAATAAAAAGACAAAGACAAAGACAAGGGCAGCTGGCCGGCTCAGAGCATGTGACTCTTGATCTCGGGGTTGTAAGTTTGAGCCCCATGTTGGGTGTAGAGAGTACTGAAAAACTAAAGAAGTATTGAAAAAAATAAAAAGACAAAGACAGGACAGGTTTGCCCCGGTGACAGCTGAGAATAAGGCCGTGGACACTCTCAGCACGACGCTGAGAGAGAATGAACCCTTCTTCCAGAACATTGTACAATGGCCACCTAAGCCTTGGCATGCCCTGACAGCGGGGTGGGGAACATTATCTGGGGAACTGGGGCCTGTCACCAAGGCCGCCTGGACCTTAGCTCCAAGACACTGGTCTCGGGAATCCCTTCCTCTGTCCTCTGATGACAAACTGCACATAAGACTGAAGACTCAGAAGGACCAAGGTTCTTCCTCACGGTGACGTCAGCAGGTCATCAGATCAATACCTACGAGAACAGATCCACGAGGGAGGAAGTGAGAGCTCCTGCAGCAAAGAGAGTACCGGAAGGTTCTCTCCAGGAATATGGCCCATTGGGTAATCTAACGACCCACTCTCAACACGTCTTCTTACCCAACGGAAGCTAGCATTCTTCTCTAGGAGGAGAGGTGTCCTGTCAACACCTCTCAAAACAGGACGTGTGCTTTCTGTATGACTAACAACAGACCACCGCCTTCCTCAGTCCACACCGTCTCTTCCGTTTGACTCAGACGGAGTCTGCTGACAGGCCGTGGAGAAAGCATATCCCGTACCTGCTAAAGAACCTGCTAGAGTGGTTCGAGGGTGGCACCTGGCAAAGTGTGAGCATTTCTGATGACCTGAAACACGGCGTAGGGAAGAGGTTCCAGCTGGGCCACTAGCTTGCTGTGCGTTCTGGGGCAAATCAATGTACCTCTCTGGGTCCTAGTTTCCCTGTGTGTGCGTGGGGGTGGGGGGGGGGGGGGAGGACAAGAAGATTCTTTCTAGCTCTGTCTCAGGCTAGAGACCAGGATAACTCCGGGATGGATTCCAGCTCGGTGAAACCTACTCGGCTTTAGCATACCACGCTCTGGCTTGAATTTACGACCAAGACAGCCATTTGAATGCCAATCTGATATTTCTTTCATGGAGGAATGAATATCATTCACAAGGTAATAATAGCCCCTGAGCCAATTCAAACAGGGATTAACAGGAAGAAAAAAAAATTCTCTCCCTGAAGTCATTTAAATATAATGGTGTTTCTACAAACATAGATCTTACACAACTCCAAATACTAACCTCTGCATGTCTGTTAGCTTACGCCAAGGGGCCTGGTCATTACAAGTCTAAAAAATGATTGTAGAAAGCCCAGAAGCTTCTAAGGAATTAAGAGGAAAGGGACACCAGCTCCTGGAGAATTCTCTACAGCTTATGTGGCTTAAGAAAACCAAGAGCTTCCCAATATGAAATTCAGATCTTTAAAACAAAATGCCAGGATTAGAACGGCAGCAGGCCACACTCTCTAACCTTTCCAAGAGCTAGTTCCAAGACCTGGCCCTTTTACGCCCAGCCCCCACCAGCCGGGCGCTGACGTCAGCTCACGATTTCCATCGCCGGCAGCCCTGGGAGCTCAGACTTGCTAGATCAATGAAAACATCAACCTTGCCAGACGTGTCTGCCCCACTCTGAGCCCACCGTGGAGCCAGGGGTTCAGGCACGCGGCCGGACCATCTGTCATTAGGCGCCGCTGTTAATTGCTGTGCTAATGAACAAGGTTTGAATTGGAAGCACGGAACGCACGTGCAGATTTAGACACAGTTCGGCAGCTCTGGGTTCTGTCCCCTAACGGCCTGGTGCGGTCTCCAGGATGCAAAGGCAAGAGTGGCCTGTGCACATCGTGGGCACAGACGGCACAGAAGCCAGTCAGCAGATACTTCAAATAGCAGGTGTTGCGAATGTTTCCGCCAGGCACTCATCCACCCATTCATCCCTCTATCCTCTCGACAACCACCGGCTTTAGGGTGAACACTGATTCAAATGCCAGGGCTCCAAAGATGACCGTGACATAGTCCCCGCCCCCAGGGGATCACAGCCTAGCAGTCAAGATAGACAACGGTGTGACTACAGCAAATGCATTGTGACGAGTGCTAGGAGAGGTCAGCAGAGGGGCCGAGGGAACATAGAAGAGGGGTATCTAACCAGCCTGGAGTATCAGGGAAGACTTCCTGGAGGAGGAGAGGCTGCCGAAGCCAAATCTTAAAGGAGGAGCAGAAGCTACCCAGGGAAAGAATGGAGGTAGGCAATACAGACAGACGCACTAGGAGGGAGGAGAGACGTCCGAGGAAGCACGGGCAGTTGGGCACGGTGTGGGATGAGGGAGTGGAGGGTCAAGGCACCGGGGGCACAGAGTGAGGGTGCTGGAGAGGCAGACCACGTACAGATGGTGACGAGCCCTGTGGCAATTACCCCACGAGTCTCCATCAAGCTCTTGTACGATACAGGGGATGGGACTAGGTCAAAGTCAGCCTCTGCCTTCAAGTGATACGATGAGCAAGGGACACAGCGCTGGCACAGAGTAGTTCAGAAGAAGCAATGTCACTGACTGGGTCAGTCAGAGAAGTTCTCGATGTCGGGGACCCCAGAGCTGGGCCTCCAGCTTCAGGCAGGACTCGGACGGGTGAGCCGGTGTTACCAACCAGCTGCTATGCATACATCGACTCATGACATCGATGAGGCCATGCCATGCTCCTATTTTCCAGGGGAGGAAACTGAGGCCCGGGGAGCTTAAATAGTTTGGCAGCCGGGACATGGTACAGCCAGGATTCCAGCCCCTGCTGTGCCTGACTCTGGAGCCTGTGTCCTATCCGTTACACCATGCTGCTTCTTAAGGCCTTCCTGATAGCGGCATAGCATGAGGAGGCACGGGGCAAGAGGAGGGGAGCCGCACAGGACACCGGTCAGGAGAGGGAGGAGATGACTGGAGCCTTAGATGTATGGGTGAGGGTCTTGCAGAGTGAGGCCTGGGCTCTGGACTCCAACAGCCTCCAGGACCCACTCTCTCTCGGCCTCAGTCTCCTCACTGGAAAATGGGGCCCTAACATCTGCCTCCTGCGGTTGTCATCAAAATCCAGCGAGGTAATGCAAGCAAAGTGCTCGGGACATCGCCTCCCGCCTTGTGAGACCTCGAACGTAGATGATTGATTATGTTAATCGACAATCATCATCATTCCCCGTAACAATAGTAACTATTAGAATGACCCCAGAGGTGGGTCGGGGTGCGCAGGACGACACAGCAGCCCCCTCTTCAGAAGTTTCGAGATTTTTCTCCTAGGTGGGAAGATTGCTTACTAGTGAAGAAAGGCCCTTTGGACACATGCAAATGCCGGCCACACGGTGCCAGCGGAGGGCCCAGTGACTGTCTGAAGCCTGGGTGCACACTGCAGGGAGAACGAGAAGGGCTTCGGGGGCTCCTGCTGGGGGCAGAGGTGGGGGCTCGGATGTCCCCTGCCGGTGAGAAACGTATGAAGGAGGAGGTGTCTCTGTGGGCCCCTCGAAGGCGTGAGGCAGCTTTCCCTGGGCCATTCATCACCAAATCAGAAGCCTCTGGAGACCACACTCCTGTAACCATAGAAACAGGAGCTCTCTGGACCATTCCTCTCTTTGTTAAAAAGGATGAGGTGGCGGGTCCCCCAGCATGGAGAGACCTGAGGAAGGGCAGGCCTTTATGGGGGACCCGCTCTGGTTTCACGTTCAGTCTGCCCCCAACCCTCTCGCTGGTCTGCAGAAGGAAGCTCTGGGGAGACTTCTGAGCTGCACGGCTGTCCCTGAGGAAGGGGACAGAGACCTGGGATCTTCGCGGGCGCTGGCCTAACCTTGAACTCCTCTACTACCTCGGGACCCCTCTGTGAAACAAACAGGGAAGTGGGATCCGAAGAGGACAGACGACGTGCCTGAGCCACGCAGCCAGTAAGGGCTGGGCTGGATCCAGACGCTCGTCCGTTTGGGAGTCCGTCGAACTCCCAAAACCTGGGGGAATCCTGCTGCGTTCTGCCTCTGGGAGCAGGGGACGGACAGATAAAGTTGGCTAGCGCTCTTCAGAAAAAGAACCGAATGACAGCGGCCACAGACAAAGGAAGGATCCAGGCCACCCCTGGTCCCAGGCCGGGCAGAGGGACCGTCCTGGATCTGCATCTTCCTAAGTGACCTTGGGCAAGTTACTGATCTTCTCTGATTCCTGCGTCCTCATCTGGGAAATGGATCTCGGAGGACCTAGCGTGGCTGTAAGATCGGAGAGACGCTACTGAAGCTCCGGCCTCTAAAACGTGCTCCCTCGGGGCAGCTCCGGTTAACGGTTATTAGCGCAGGGCTGCAGATAGGATGGGGGCTCCTCTAACAGCCCCACTAACGTGGAAGACAAGCCAAGGACGGAACTGTGCGCCGGGCAGGGCACGAGAATCTTCTCCCTCCCTGACGACTGGCTCTTGGAGGCCACCCTTCATTGCTAAGCGCTAATTCCACCTTCCCCACAACCTGGAGTGGTGAGGATTACTCTCCCAGGTTACGGGGGCAGAAACTGAGACTCCGAGACCCAAGGACCTGCCACCTGAAGCCAGCCAGGTTCTGCTGGCCAGGCTCCTGAGCCTGTGCCCTCCAGAGCCCTGCTCCCTGCTCTTCTGGGTCCTCATGGCCACCCAGGACCTGGGGGCTGGTCTCTGGATCCATGGTCTCCAGAAGGAAGTCTCGTGTCTACCCTTGGCCGCTACCACCCTCCCCCCCACTCAGAAGGTCAGCCCAGCAGCCATGTGAGGCCTGGTCACTCTTCTCAGCCCAGTGGGGACGACCGACCCCCGAATGTGAACGATCCAAGCTGCCAATTTCACTAAGACATGGGAGAAACAGGGTTCGGACTGGAATCTGTGGGTCCCTTCCCCCCCACACCGCCTCATCACCAAATGGTTACGGGACCCAGCCTCAGACTTGCAGGACCCACATGAACCCGTCAGGCAGACACATGGGCCCCTCGAGGGGATTCCCAGGCCGGCCTCCCCCCCACACCCCCCCTTCTCCATCAGAGCACTGCCACAGCTCACAATGAGGGCCAGGGGAGCTCTAAAATCCCCATTTGCCACAATTAGCAGATGAGTAATGAAATGGCGGCGGCAGCTGGCAGTGGCCTCTGCTCTCTCGAGGCCCCCACCCCTGCCTCCCGTGAATGCCAGATCGCGACAGGAACCAGCAGAACGTCTGATACCCAGAGACGCCTGGGCCACACCGCTGGGCCCTCCTGCTCTTCCTCTCGGACATCCGGACCAGCTTTCGTGTTCCTGGGGAGCTCACGTTCTCTGCAAGAGGCCTGCACTTAGAGTCCCTAAAGACAGAGTAAAATAGGGGAGGGGAACCCCAAAAGAAGAGGAAGGAAGAGTGTTTGCAAGGACCCTGGGCCAGGAAGGAGCTGGCATGGGCGCAGAAAGCGAGCAGTGAGGATGGAGAACCGAGTAGGGTGTGAGGATGGGGAAAGGGATGAATGAATGGGGTACACAGTCGGGGGGATGCCCACGGGCCATGGGGGGGATTTTGCCATGCTATAGGCATCGCACGGCTTGTTCGCTTCTATACTGGTAAGTCCTTCAATACTTCCCTAGGTTTCAGCAACATGTTTAAATTCATCTGTAGATGGCCATACATGCCTGAAAACGGCATGGTGTGTTAGTTTCTGGACCACAATCTGGTAAGACTCGCATGCACGTTCGTTTACCGGTGCATGGCACGTAAGAGGGTTAGAGGCACCCATATCACCCCAGTGGTCCCTAGAGCCAGGGGCCACCTGAGCAGGAGGAGAGCCCGGCTCCAGGTGCTCTGCCGGAAACCTTCTGCCTCCTCTGGTCCAGCAGAGAAAGGACCTCAGGGCCCTCAGGCCCAAAGAGAGTTAAAGAAAGTCTCGGCCAGAGAGAAAGAACCATTTCCGTCCGGCTCAGTTCACTGGATCTGCTTTCTGTAGCGCAAAATCAACACACCCCTAATTAGCAGGTTCGTGCTGCTGCCTGGATTATCTATCAAAAGCGCATCTTGCTTCCAGCCTCGTCATCCCGAGAGGCCGCCAGTGTTTGCAGAATCCTCACTCCTGCGGTGTTTATGCTCTTTCCTCCAGAGAGCTGTTTGCCGAAGGACATCTCCTCCAGGTCCGATCTCAATGAACTCCCATGCCCTGGCCAGGTCCGGTCAGACAGGAGGAATGACACAATCCACCGATGAGCCAGGCACAAGCTAAGGCAGGTGCGGCCAGGGAAAGACTTCCTGTTCAGCCAGAGCTGGAAGGGGGTCATTCTTGCATGCCTTCACTCACGGAGCAAATATTTATGGACTGGCCACTATCTGTTAGGTGGTAGGAGACAGCAGGGTGTGCCAGCCTCTTGCTGGAGTTTCTAGAGCCCCACGGTCAGAGTTCGAATCCCAGCTCCACCACTCGGTTACAACAAAATTACTTTTACCCATTGATTCTAATTGGTTTCCTCCCCTGTGAAGGGTGCTGGGCACACCGGGGTGGGGGGTCACAGAACCCCAGTTGAGAACCACTCCACCTGTTAGCTGCGTCATTGGCTCCTGGTACGACATCTGGATAAGCCTAGTTGAGAGCCTCATCTAGGTCTGTGGCTGGACCTGGAATTCTGGAATGACTCCCAGACCTTCGGCGGCCAACCGCCCCCCCTCCTCCTAGGGTTAAAAATAGTCACTTGTGGGCCCTCAAGACAGATGTGAACTGGGAGTGCATGATACTGAACAAAGTATCCCGGGCACCGATGGGCGATTTGTGGGCACTGTTTTACTTCATCTTCTCTGCAATTCTACAAGAAGACCGGGAGACTTGAGGAGTTTGGTGATTTGCTCAAGGACATGGGAGTGCTAGGAATGAGAACCCGAAAGTGTCGGATCGGGGAAGAGATTCTAGAGAAGAGCCCCCCCAGGACACGCTCACACCCAGAGTTCCTCCAGGCTAGCACCAGGGTGACTGCACATGTCTGCGAGATACGGCTCTGAGACGGCCCTGTAACAACTGTGGGCGGCCGGGCAAGAGGACTGCAGGGCCCAAGGAAGGGAATTAGCAATGATTTCTTCTGTCATTTTCTCAGCAAGCCAAATTCATTCTCCCACGTGCCAGACGCTGTGCAATGTGCTTTATAAATACCATCACATTACTCTTCACGCGAGCTGTCTCCGTTAGGCGCTCCCCCGCCCCCCACGTCACCACTGTCTCAGGTTAGGTGTCCGCCCCCACCCCCCCACGTCACCTCGTTCCAAACCGAAGCTCACGGACGTTATGTTATACAGCCCAGAATCACATGGCTGGTCAAGTTCAGAGCTGGGGTTCAAAACCCAAAGCCCACGTGCTTCGCTATTATTTTCTTTCTTTCCAAAGTCCTACATTTAGTGGGAGCGGGGAGCCGAAGTTTCCAAACTCCCCAGTCAGCTTGTCTCATTTTAAAACAGAAGGTGGATGTGCTCGGAAGCCCCTCCACACTTGTCCTCTGGGCTTGGTCTCAGCCTGGCACACGGCCTGGGCCAGCCCGGGCCTGCCTGGGCCACGCCGCCTGCGCTGGTCAGGCGCCCGAGTCCAAAGCGTCGCCTCATGAAAGAAGCAGCTGCCGCAGCGAAGGCTTTCAGAGAGCCTGGAGCTCTGCTGGGGCCGGCCGAGCTGCCAACTGGCCTGGGAGGTGGGAGTTCGCCCCGGGCAAGCCTGACCGCCTACCCAGAATCCTCTCCTCAGCGATTCCCTCCCAGGCTCTAAACGCAGAGTCGATGTGGGGAGCATTTCCTAGGGTTAAACGTCAAACACCCCTCCAAATCAGGCATCGGAGATGAAAAGGCTAGTGAGCTGCTCTCCCTGAGACGAGGAGAAAGTAGACTCTGGCCCCATCAGCGGCTTTCAGGCTATGTGCGCAGGAGCCGTACCTGAGTGACTCCTGGGACCCGATGGGGCGATCTGGGCTGCCGGGGGTTGACCGATAATTTCACCTGAAATGTCTGTAACAGTAAGGTTTCGCACAGCAGTGTGAAAGCATCGTTGAGAGGATGTGGTGAGAGAGTCTTAGTTAAACCCCGGGGGGAACTAACTTGTTCTAGTTCTGAGGACAACGGGGCTAGGAGCAGAGCACTGCAGAAGCCTCTCGAGGAGCAAGAAAGGCCCACAGGCCTGAGGGCCTGGGTGCTGACCTCAATGCAGGTATTAGAATTTTTAAGGAAAAAATATAGGTCAGGCTGCAATGGCAGTCTTGGTGGGAGCTGGCATGTAAGTATTCCAGGGCTACTGTGACAAGGTACACAAACCGGGCGGCTTAAAACAACATGTTTTGGGGCACCTGGGTGGCTCAGTCGGTTAAGCGTCCGACTTCAGGCCAGGTGATGATCTCGAGGTTTGTGGGTTTGAGCCCCGAGTCGGGCTCTGTGCTGACAGCTCAGAGCCTGGAGCCTGTTCTGGATCCTGTGTGTCTCTCTCTGCCCCTCCCCTGCTTGTGCGCGCTCACTCACTCTCGCTCACTCATTCTATCAAGTAAAGAAAAATAAAAACGCACAAAAAATTAAAAAAAAGCAACACAACATTTATTGTCTTATGGTTCTGGAGGCCAGACGTACCAAATCGAGGGGTCAGCTGGCGACGCTCGCTCTGGGACTCTGGGTGGAATCCTTCCCTGCCCGTTCCCGGCTTCTGGTGGCCGCCAGCCATCCCTGCCCTTCCTGGGCTGGCAGCCCGCACCACCCTCATCTCTGCCTTCACCGTCACATGACGGTCTGCTCCGCAAGTATCTGTCTCTCCTCTTCTTATAAGGACACGAGTCATATTGGATCGAGGGCCCATTCTCTTCCAATGTGACCTCATTTTAATGTATTACTTCTTGTAATGACCCTATTTCTAAATAAGGTTGCGTTCCGAGGCAGTGAGAGTTAGACCTTCGCTCTGGCTTTTTGGGGGATGCAAGTCTACCCGCAATAACTGGCCACAAAAGGAACAAAATAATGGGAGGGTGGGGGCGGGGCAAGCATACAGTGTGCACCGCTGTGCACTGGCCGGTCCGCTGGAGCCCCGGGGCCACACCCCAGCCCGGGAACGCCCATCCACCCCTTTCACGGAGACACCCTCTTGCTGCTTCTCAATGCCAAGAGCATGGCAGCCACAGCAGGGGGCCACCACTCCGGGACTTGAGAACCCAGAGCCTTCCCGAGGGGACGCTGGCCCCCACCGCATCATTTTCCATACGAACGGCCACCACAATTATTAGGGTCATGACACATTCCACCTGCTCTTTGACACTGCTGGGTCTCAACTTTTTTGGGTTGAGAATAACACCCCTTCAAATACAAAAGGTGCGGAAGATGCCCTCTTAAGCCCTAAAAAGACAGGAAGCACCATGAGCCGAGTTGGCAATAATCACCTAGTCGCCGCTGCAACAGAACCAAGTCTCACCCTTTCTATAAAAGTGCGCTGCTGTCGCGCTTGTCACGCAGGGGCCGTCAGAGCATCCGTGGAAATCACCAGCTCTAGCCGGCCCTCCACGCCGCCCCTCCCCCCGGCCTGGCTCCCTGTGTGAGTGGAGTTCTCGCTGCCCTTTCTGGGCTCTCCTACGTATCATCCAAGCCAAGTGCTCACAGCCTGCAAGTCAGTCGTGAGAATTAACCTTCAACTTCTTATCCACGGCAGCTTGTACGCCCTCTTCATCGCAACGCCCAAACCAGTGGGAACAGGACCTGTATTCCGTTGCTGCGAAAGTCAGCTTTACTTGTGGACCTGATCCCAACCTGGTGGGCGTGCCTGCGAAGGGGTGTGGGACGGCGACACTGAGACGCACTGCTATATAAAGCCATCCGGGACAGACAAGGAGGAGACAGAAGCTCCCTCCAAACTCTTCCTTGCAAAGCTTGAAAGAGAAAAGTGGTTTGTGCCTGAGTGACCTAGAAATTCAAAGTAGCCATTTTGCCCCATCCGAAGAAATTGAGTTTGTACTCTAAGAACTGAAATAAAATGTGAATGCATTACAGTCACCTTGCGGGGTTAGCCTACCTACCCTCAGGGGCCGGGACTCTCTCTGCATCTTCCCCGCTCCCTCGCGAAGCCTCTCTTCTGGCCCCCCAGACGCTTGGACCACTTGGCAGTTGGCACCTCCGTACGTCCCACTTCCCGCAGCTTCCTTCCCGTCTCCGATTCCCCTCCCGCCCTCATCTCTAATGAAGTCCCAGCGTCTGCGCTCCGCGGCTGCCCAAGAAAGGAAGCTGCCAGCCGTGGGTTTCAGTTACAGCGAATGAAAGAGGCTATTTTCCCTGGAGACAAAGTCAGAGGAGGCTGCAAAGTACCACCCGCCCCCTCCCCGCGGTCCCCAGACACCCCCGCCTCCTTCGCACCCTCAGGAAGGGCACCTAAGGGTCCCAACAGAACCTCCCGGGTGGAGAGATCCCCAGGGAACAGAGTAGTTTCCTGATGGGAAGGAAAACAGAGTTTGTCTATTTCCTTTGGAATCTGTCCAGGCCACGCTATGTCAAAGACTGGGCTGGGGTACAAAAGGCATTAGGCAGGGACCCCAGGGGACGGTGTGCAGAATTCTGGCCATCAGACACCAGAATGTGTTGTTACTGGCTACGTCCACTCCTATTTGGCAAGTGCAGTTTTTGGAAGGGACTTTGTTTTTCAGTCTGGGTTGGACGTGCAAAGTGCCTTGGGTCAGAAGGGAAAGGCTGGGCCAGATGGCAAGGCCTGGGGCCAGGGAGAGGCTGCCGGGCCCTCCAGGGCCCCCGGCAATGGCACGGGCCCAAAGGGGTGGTCCTCGGGGCACCGGCGCCTGGGCGATGAGGGCAGTGACCCCCTCCGGCATCGCCTCCCAGGCCCGAACAGAAGGGTGATGGAGACGGGCGGAGAAACAGCAACTGTTTGCTGGGAAGTCCGCAGCCTCTGCTGGCAGAGGTTTTATGGACCAGAAAGGCGGCCTGCAAAGCTCCCGCCCCCAGCCGGCACTTCTCACGCACTCGCCCTTCCTGCTCCTCACCCCCCAAGGCCTTCCTCAAGTTTGTTTAGATAATAGCGGCTCTATTGATACATCATGCTCATACGATTCATCCAATTAAAGTGTACAACTAAGCGGTTTTTAGTCCGTTCAGAGCTGGGCAACCATCGCCATAATCAATTTTAGAACGTTTTCACCCCCGCCAAAAACAAACAAACAAACAGACAAACAAAAAAACCCACGTCCACAAGCTGTCATTCCTCTCCCCCCCTTCTTCCCCAACTCTGGGCGACCACGAACCGACTTTCTGTTTCTACACTTGCCTGTTCTGGATATCTCGTGCAAGGGATATCAGACCTTCCTCACTTTTTAAGACCCTCCGCCCTGGTTTTAAGAACCTTTAAGTTCAAGCACCCTGGGGCCACGGCCCAACAAGACTCACCGACTCAGAGTCAGGAAATACGGGCACAGGGACAGGCTTTGCCATTTCCGGGCTGTGAGACCCGGACAAAAAGCCTCTTGGACTTGTCCCGCGGCCGCGAACCGAGATTAATAACTAAGTGGCCCAGAGCCTTGCGGCGAGGACGCACCAAGATGGGGCGTGTGAACGCACACATCGCACGTGAGAAAGCACAACGCATGCAAATAAACAGAGCACAATCCCAGCTCTTTTTGAGTTCGGAGACAAAAGTAAAGGCTGGTCTTCCTACACTGATCGTTCCAAGACTTCCGCCCCAGCACCCACCTTTGTTCTTCTAACAAAATTCTTCTAAAAAAATTTTTTTGATGTTTATTATTTATTTTTGAGAGAGAGAGAGAGTGAAAGAGCATGAGGAGGGGAAAGGCAGAGAGAGAGGAAGACACAGAATCCGAAGCAGGCTCCAGGCTCTGAGCTGTCAGCATAGAGCCCGACGCGGGGCTCAAACCCACAAACCACGAGATCGTGACCTGAGCCGAAGTCGGACGCCTCACTGACTGAGCCGCCCAGGCGCCGCCCACCTTTATCCTTCTGTGTTCTTTTCTCCATGTGCCTAGGACACAGCTGCCAAAGAACACTCTAGAGATGCTACCCCGACAGCCGGAAAAGAAAAGCTGCCCAACTCTTAGTGTTCTTTGGAGAGAAAATAAAAGGAGCAGTCCCCACCAGGCCAGGTGTCGACGCAAAAGGTGCTGGGCAGGGACCAAAACTGGACTGGGCTGAGACGGCCCCGGCTCTGAGGGCTGGTGCTGCTCTGTCACCTCTGGAAGCTCAGTTAGCCTCCGCCCACTGCTTCTTCTCCTCCATGATTTGGGATAAAAATAGGTACAACCTCACGAGGCGTGTGGTCGGATTACCTGAGATAGGACTTAGCCCGAGCGGGGCTACTGGTCACTAGTCAATTGTAGCCACCAACTCAAATATTATCAGGGTTGTAGTTATCACCGCCATTGTCAGAGGGCAAGTCTAGCCCACAGGTGAAGAGTGCTGGCTCCCACCCCTTTCTGCCTCAGTTTCCTCATGTTTAAATTAGACACAAATGGTACCAAACTCATAGTGTAACTGTGGGGGTCAGTGGTTCACGCATAATGCGTTTACAGCAGTGCCTGGCATACAGAGCTGTCGAAGCATTGGTTAGTACGACTTCCTAAAAGGGTTTCCTCGTTTCCTCACACACCAACCACAGTCCCTGCATATCTTCCTCTCGCTGTATCTTCCTTTCACTAGATATCTTCCTCTCGCTGTATACCTTCTCTGGTCCCCGTTTTCCACTGAGTGTCCTTCGGGTATATCCTGGCTTGTTAAAATAGCCTCTGGCTTTCCAATACTATCCAGTCTGTTTGCGCCTACAAAAGTCAAGGAACTAAAACCACCAGACAGTTCCTCCCGGAAAATGCAAACGCCCAAGGAAAGAATGCCCCCGGGGAAGGAGGAAACACCCAGACCCGTCCTTCATCCTTGTCCTTCGGGTGGGTCCCTGCCTGTAAGATCCAGCTCATACCATTTCTGGCTGAATGTTTTGGGCAAGACAAAAACAATTCCAGCAAATATCAAGGGTTCAACTGATCAGCCTCCGGAATAAAATTCCATTTCTTCCTTAGAGTTCTAGGCGCAGCAAATCAGTGCCTTAAGGGGGTAAACATGGATGAAATCCAGAGAACCGGCAAAAGGAAGATGGGACAACCGGTTACGTTCCCATCTCGCTTCTGCTGATTGCATTATCATTTATCACAGCTCAGCAGGAAAACGCTAGGAAAAGCATCCTCTGGTCCTGGGTGGAATAAATATCCCGACTATCGGTGCTGGGAATACAAGCCTGATTCAGCCAAATCTTAAATGCATTTGCATCTAATCCCTTTATAATCCTTCCTATGGCATGGTATGAAAGCTGAACGAGACAGTTGAGCCTCCCCGCGGCGCAAGGGACATGGACGCTCCTGTCCGAACTTTGGGATGTAATTATCTAAGGCTCCGTGCTCCTCTGAGAATTTGCAGCCCCTGCACTCGTGCTAAGGACAGTGTTCCTGTCCGGGTGATTCTGCGTCCTTACACACACACACACACACACACACACATACATGGATGGATATCAGGGGGCTAAACCGCAGTCAGAGAAGGACCAAGTTGAAAGGGATCTTTTTTTTTTTTCAGTTTATTTATATATTTGGAAAGAGAGAGAGTGTGTGAGCAGGGGAGGGGCAGAGAGAGAGAGGGAGAGAGAGGATCCCACACTGTCAGCCCAGAGCCAGACAGGGGGCTCGAACCCACGAACCATGAGATCATGACCTGAGCTGAAATCAAGAGTCGGACGATTAACCGACTGAGCCACCCAGACGCCCCTAAGTTGAAAGGGATCTCAAGAGTTGTCTCAGTCACCTAGCCCACCCTCTTTTTATAGGACAGAGCACCGGGGTACAGAGTAAGGACTAATGTGCCCTAATTAATGCTCTGTTCTTTTTCTGTTTCCTCATTTGTCAAATGCAAATCATTTCCCCTCTATCTCAGGGCTTTTGAGGACTAAATTAGAATCACCGTACATGTTTAGTAATTTTACCTCCCTTCCTTCCCACACTGACGTGCTATGTAATGATGTTGTTTTATTTATTTTCTCTTGAACACTTAGTAGGACCATAGCCATCCCGCCAAATATTGAGGAAGCTGGAAAAGCTATGAAGTCGTCCCCTTGTGAGGTGCAAGCTTCCCCCCAGGGCAGACGGGAGGACTCTGGAGGTCATATCCGTTCATCTATTTATTCAGCAAATTCAGAGGCAGCCATTGTTACAAGCATTAAGGGATACAATAGTCATAAAAGATTTACTAAGAGAGACAGATCTTAATCAAATCGTTACACTCGTAGTTAATTAAAATTTTCATAAATGATACAAAAGGCAGACAGGCGGCTTTAAGAGTGTAGAGCAGGAGGACTTAACAGAGCCCGGGATCGGGGGTAGTCAGGGAAGGCTTCCCTGAGGAGGAAATATTTCCCTCAGATATGAAGGACGATTAGGAATTTGTCTTACAATGAGTGGGGCCAGGGGTGAGGGCTGGGGGGAGCACCTCGGGAAGCGAGAGCGACAGGTGCAAGGGCCTTGGGGAGAGTAGTTACCTGCCATATTTGAGGGCCCAGAGAGGACTAGAGAGAAGTCTGGTTTCGTGTTTGAACACTTATTTGTTCTTGTTGAGTTCGGAGGAGGACGGAGACCAGCGGCCCCAGAGCCCTGGGGAGGAAGGACCGTTGGCAGGGGGTAGTCGGTGAGTCAGCCCATTGATCCTGACTGTGATCCTGACCCATGATTCAGACCAGGGTAGGAGCTGCTGCGGCTCCAGAGGAACGGGCGAGACAGTCCTAGGAAGAGATCTCTGACCTCCTGAGACGGAGCAAGGCTGGTCCTCAGAGCAGTCCCCGGCAGTAGATTCTTATTCAAACACCCCTCTCCCCCTGTCTTGCCTCCCCACTGTCTTTGCTATAGAAAGAAATGTACTCCTATTTCATCCAAGACCCATATTCCAGAACCAGCTTAAAATCTAGAAGACTGCATATCTCCCAGCATTTTTCGGGTTTCGTGTCTTTATTAATCCCCATCCCCAGGACGCTGTGTACAGCACTTAAGAGCTTGGGTTCTATACTTGGACTGCAGGGGTTTGAAGCCTGACATTGTCATTTACCAGCTGTGTGACCTCAGGAAGTCTCTTAACCTTTCTGTGTCCCCGTCCATAAAATGAAGATAACAATTTACTCACTTGACGGGGTTGCTATAAAGATGAAGTGAAATAAAGATTAAATGAAATAATGCAGGTACACATTAGGACAAGAGGCAGAATTCCTCAATAAATGGAAGTTTTATTATTATTATTAACATTAATTTCATTAATATCACCATCGTAGCAAGCATGGAACGCATGTCTACAATTTTCCAGAAACCGAGCTCCGTGTTTCCTATACTTTATTTTGAACGTTCCCACAGTTTAGCACAAGGATCCCAACTTTCCAAATGAGGAAACTGAGGCTCAGAGGAATCGAGGATGCAGCTATTAAGTGAGGATAAAGATCCAAGCCCAGGCTCCAAGAGCAGTCCACTCTCTTTCTATTCCAAGTCGGCCACTTCTCATCGGAGCGCTATAAAATCCTGTTAATTACAGCTAATGAGCATGAGGTTCTATACACTACCTGTTCGTTGATTTGCAGATTTTTAATATCATTCCTTGCCCCAGGAGAACTCTCCAGGGGACCGTCATTACCATACAATTCTTTGGGGGAAAGGAAACAACAGCTGGCCCTGCCAATCACCATGGCAACACGCCTGTAAGTACGTAGAATCGCATCAACAGAAAAAATTTATATATACGTATAGCTTCTGCATTTGCCCTTAACGCTATGTTGTACGTTGACTTGCTGAAGACCCCATTGGGGCTTGGGGGGAGGCATTTTCAAACAGCTCCAAAATCTCTCCCCTTCTGGGATGCTTCCGAGACCCCATCGAGCCAGTACAGGCAGGGAGAGAGGTTGCTAGGGAAAAGGGGTCATTGTCAAGTTCTGGCCCACGGCCGCACAAGCTTCACAGTGACCATGTGTAAGCGCGGGGACGGGGCTGGTGTCGTGGGCACGTGACCTATGTAGTTGTGTAGGGCTCTGCGTTCGGAAGGGCCCCATGCTTGGTTTAATGCTCTACTGATGCTGTCTTCAAATTCTTAATAATTTTGAAACAAGG
Source organism: Paguma larvata (assembly GCA_030068075.1). NCBI lineage: Eukaryota > Metazoa > Chordata > Mammalia > Carnivora > Viverridae > Paguma > Paguma larvata. The sequence continues at coordinate 72,555,069 of CM057831.1, read as the reverse complement.
GGGCACGCATGTCCGTTTTGCAGTGATCCCCACAAAATACACAGTAGGTCCTATGTGAAGAGTGAGCGATGGACAGGTACTTTATGCATTTCTTTTCTGGATGGCATTTTCTCCCTCTTTTCGCCTCTCTCTCAGAGCTGCGAATCCACCCAATATTCTAGCTCAAGAGTTTTTATCAAAACTCAATGGTTTTTTCCCCCAGGGAATGCAGCCATGCTAATGTCACCAGAATTGAGCCACTCAAGACCCTACAACTAATAGTTGCTCTGTAGTTAGCGCTGGCTAGGTGCCGGGCACCACACTGAACTGGAACTGACGAAATTTCTGATCTGGGAGGTGGGCAGGTACTGTCAAACCCATTTTACAGTTGAGGACATTGAGGCTCAGAGAATTCCAGTGACTTCCCAAAAGTCCTTGGGACATAAATCTTACAAACAGTCCCAAAGGCCTTCTCAAAGTCTGCTCACTCTCCCTTGACTGCTGCTGTCCCCGAGTCGGGCCCAAGGGTGCTGCCATGGGTAGAAAACCTCTTATAAGTCCTAGGAAGTGCGGGCCCTTCCCAGTCACATGCCCAAAGTTCCTGGCTCCTCCGACCTCTTCCAGACTTGGATGAAAGACTACGCAGCCTGGTGTGAGAACCGACATCCCAGAGGCTGCTGATGGCACTGGGGGCCACAGTTATTAAGAGGAGTCCACTCCCCCTTGGGCATGCTGCCTACAACCTCTTCCTCGCTTCCTCTCTCCACAGACTACTGCACGACAGTCTCTCCTTGTGCCCGTTCACAGAATCCCCACGTGCCAAGCCAAGAGATGTGGTGTGGCGACCTGGGTGTGTCTCCACGGCTCTTGGTGAGACAACAGCCATCGAGGTAAAACACCACAGCGTTGTTTCACGTCCTCCCACCTCTTTCCCCTTGGGTCTCACCTTCACCGCCTGGGTTGGCACCCCCCCCCCCCACCACAAATGAAGCATCCAAATCTTAGTCTTCGCTTCAGGCTTCGTATTCTAGAGAAGCTGGTCTAAGACACATCTAGGCAGACCGCCTTTTCCCTCGGCCTACGGAATGGTGGAGCTTCCTACCGGCTGAACTTGGAAGTGAGGTGTGATCCGTGGCTCTTCGGTCCTGCCAGGAGCTGTAGGAATGACCCCCATCTAAAAGATACAGTGCTCCTTTACAGTCTTGCTGGCCAACACTAGTCTTCCTTCTTCTCCCTCCTGCCCACTCCATCCTAGTCTTACAGGGACCCTCCCACCCACCCTAAGCCCTGGTTCATCTGTCCCCTGGGAACACCTGACCCAAGCCGAACCAATGAATTCCTCTCTTCTTCGTGATTTTTTTCACTTGGGATTAAGTGAAGTAGTTTAACCTCTCTGTGCCTCAGTTTCCAGATCTAAGAAACCAGGAGAACACCACCGTCTTTCAAGGTTAAGTGTGAGGATCTAATGAGATCACGTGTTTAACATGAGTAGCACAGCCTGCTCTCCGTCCCCCAATATCTGCTCAAAATGCTGATTCCCTTCTCCTGTCTCCCCAGTGGTGGGGACCATCTGTAGAGGCAGGTTTTGCTCTTGCCCACCCCCTCCCCGGTCCCATTGGGTGTAGTCACAAAGCCCCGTGAGTCACTCCGAACTGTCTTCATTCCTAGGGCTCTAGACTATGAAAACAAGAGCCAGAGGCTTCCCCGGAAACTGAAGATTCATTCATCAACTCTCATCCCCAAAGTCTACCTCACACGTCGTATAGCTTCGCCGTTCACACGGGAACACTTTGAAAGTCCTCAAGAGGTGGTCATTGAGCTTGGACCTAGCTGTCTTCAGTGACAGGACCCTCGCTTCCTCACAAAGGCAGAGCATTCCATTTTTACATGGCCATGACATTAAGTTCGCCTCCATCAGGCTTGGATTCTCCGGATTTCTGTAACAGAGTAGGATCAGAGCCTTGAAGCTCTTATACATGAACCTAGAAGAGCCTTTCGGAAAAGACAACAGATAGCTCACTCTAACAAGCACAGTCAGCACAGTACTTGGTGTCCACACACCATGAGCATAAGGCGAGACTCGTTTCGAAGATGAAAGATCGCAAATTCTTTGACACACTTCCCATCCGGAGGTGAAGGCGATGTCCTGTCCTCTTGAAAACGAGCGGGCTCTATTTCCACTCTGCCCAATGGAATATGGCGGAAGGGACACTGTGCCGGTTCCCAAAGCCAGGTCTCATGAAGCTGGCAGTCTCCATCCTGTTATTTGGAACACTGTCTCTGGGAGCATTGAATTTCAAACCCTCAAGCCACCAAGCTGATGCAGCCAGATGTAGGTGCTCCAGCCGAGAGCTCCCCAAACGCTCTACCTAAGCCCAGCCTTCGAGGCATCTCTCTAGCCAAGCCATCATACGTTGAATGAAACCATCCTCTACCCTCCGGATCATCTCATCACTGGTCGAATTCCACAAGTGACCTCCGTCCACACAATGCCATCTGGAGCAGAAGACTCACTCGGCTGAGCCCTGCCTGAGTTCCTAGCCCACAAAATTATAACTTACAATAAAATGGCTGTCATTTTCAGCTACTAACTTTGGAGGTGATTTGTTATGTGGTGAGATCTAACTGGAACAATTATTACCTCATCCAACAGATGAGGAAACAGAGACAGAGTAAGGTAAATGAATTATCTAGACGTTTGGGGACCAACAAGTGGGGCTGGGGCCCAAGACTTCTCATTCGTAGTCTCGTTTTTCTGTTTGATCTTGATGACACTGTGAATGCCTAGACCATCAGCAGCAAAGATCACCAACCGGGCATTTTAATTTTGGCTGAAGTAACGTTATCCAGCACTTCCATAGCCTGGTGTCTGTTGAGCTCTTTGGCCTTGTTCTAAGTGCTTTATTCCCATTTACTTATTTAATCCTCACAACAAGCCTATGAGGTAAATGTTAGAAGCTCTAATCTGTAGATAGGGAAACTGAGGCACAGAATGATTAAGTGTCTTGCCAAAAGCCATGTAGCTAGAGAGGAACAAAGCAGGGATTTGAACTCGGATACTTTGGCTCCTGGGACCATGCACTTAACCACTGAGGATACTCGTTCAAAAGAGCCAGGCCATCGTAGGTCAACTTAGAGGTGATCTGAACTCATGGCCACTACGTGTGGCTCAGTGCCGTCCTGACTTCCACCCCGAGCTCGCAAGCCCTAAAAGGTCTTTAGAAGCTTTGAGACTTGAGACCCGCCCATTGTACACTTACAACATGGAGCAAAGCTGGAAAGGACATAGATGTTTTATACCCAGGTGGGTGAAGGGTGGCATCTCTGTGTCTGCCTGAAACCCTGACAGAGAAGCTGAGGCCACCTAACGAATGCCACGATTAATTTCCCAGCGCACAATATTGCCTGTGGGGAGAGGAGGCGCCGGCTCATTTCTTATTCATGAAGTCACACTGCCAAGCTTCATTTGCATGAAGTAATTTCTGCCGCTGCTACCCCGCCATAAAATAAATCCGTTTCTCCTACAGGATCTGGTCTCTTTACACCAAGAGAGGCGAGTAAGCAATAAACACTGAAGGAACACGCCCTTCGGACCATTTTAATCAGAAACGTGTCTGTAGCTAACAATAAGTGATTTTCTAGGAATCTAAAATACCCCAGACTCGAAGTATTCAAATGCGACTCTGCCTCAAGTTCTATTTTGGGGAAAGTGTTTACCATTTCTCTCTGCTTGGCCACCCACTGCAATCTCATAACCAGTGGAGTTGTGGAACTATAGTCGTCCAGGAAAAAAAAATAAAAAGAAGAAGAAGGAGAAAAGGAGGGAAATCAATAACCTGCCAGAGCCTGAAGAGATAAGTCACGGGACATCCTGCAAAGGTGTCCACATCCTAGCCGCTGGAACCTGTACATATCTGACTTGACATGCAGATGGGACTTTGCAGATGTCATTAAGGTGAAGGACCTCGACATGGGGAGAGAATAGTGAAAGAATGCTGGGTTATCCGGGCGAGCCCGATCTGGTCACGCGAATCCTTCCAAGTGGAGGAACTTTCCTGACCACAGTCAGTCAGAGAGCGATGACTATAAATGAACGGTCAGAGGGCTGCAACACTGCTGGCTTTGAAGATGGAGGAGAGGGGCCATGATCCAAGGAACATGGGTAGTCTCTAGAAGCTGGAAAAACCAAGGGAAGAGACTGATTCCTAGATCCTCCAGAAAAAAACGCAGCCCTCCTGACACCTTGATTCTGAGACCCCATCAGACTTCTAACCTAAAGAACGGTAAGATGATAAATTTGTGTTGCTCTAAGCCACTGTATTGGTGGTAGTTTGCTACAGCAGCCAAAGAAGATGAATATACCTTGTATTAAGAGTCCTCCACCATTCATTAGCTGTGTGGCCCTGCCTGAGTCACCTGACTTATCAGAAGTAGGGAAGGTTTCGTTCATCTTAAAGTGCATTGTGGAGGTAAGATCGTAATATCATTAATATTATTATTCCGGCTGACTACACTCCATGCAAGAGACAGCCCAACTGGGATGGCTGGGACTTTCCGAGTCATAATGCTTAAAACTCATTTAAGCAAGTAATGCCAGCTTCCTCCTGACCAAGTTATTCCCCAGGTATGATTTTTTTAAAACGACAAGAAGTGCTTTATTGTTTCTCCTGGCCGCTTGTTAAGATATTAACCGGGAAGGGTTGTATCAGCTATTTGTTGCCACACTAATGCTAGGTAACAAAAGACCCGGAAAATCTGTTGCTGAAAACAATAAGCATTGATTTCGTTCACGAGCCTGTGGGTCTGTGGTTCAGGCTGGGATTGCCTGGGGAGTGCTGGCTGTGGCTCAGCTCACTCTCGTGACTGGCGGTCAGAGGGCCGTTGGGTGACCAAACTCTTCTCCGTGTGCCTGTCACCATCCACCAGGCCAGCTCGAGCATCTTCTCATGGCAATAGGACCGGAGCGAGAGCAGGAGCAGAGACGTGCCGATGTCTTTTCAAACCTCTGCATGTGTCCCATGTAACATCCCCTTGGTCACAACATGTCACATATTGAGCCTTAGAGCCAAGCAAATGGTCCTTTAGCGAAAGGAGATGCGGACACATGGCAAAGGGCATGGATACAGTGATTGTGTGTGTGTGTGTGTGTGTGTGTGTGAGAGAGAGAGAGAGAGACAGAGAGACAGAGAGAGAGACAGAGAGAGAGACAGAGAGAGAGAGAGAATTGGGGCCATTGATATAGTTAAGCTACTATAGAGAAGAAAAGCAAAGAAACCTGGGCTATCTTTACTTGGGATTTATTAAGCACCTACTGTAAGCCAGAAACACATCTCGGGGCTATGGAGATAAACAAAACCTGTGATGGAGGGAATTTTTTCAAATGGGATGCCTAAAACGAGTGCTTAAGGAGCAAAAGAACAGCATTTGATGCCCTCCTACAACACGCCCGGCCCGGGCCAGTCACTGGGGCTATAGCCGTAAACACTGTGTTGTCTCACTGACTATAAACAGCTCTGAAAGGTGATCGCTATGGTCACCCCTATTTAATAGGCAGGGAAATCGAAGCTGAGCAAGGTGAAGCTGTGTATACGCCCAAGTCCAAGATACTGAGCTACACCTATCTCACTCCAAAACCCAGAGTGATTCTACTCCACTCTGCAAAACATTCCTTCATTGGCTTAACAGACACTTAAGTGCCAGGCACTGTCCGCATCTCCTTAGAAATGAGTCAAGACACTTCCCCCTTCCGGCATCTATTAGACATCGCCGACTGCAAAGAGCATCCCTACCTTCTCCCACCTTTCACCCTGGTGTGGTGTAAAACCAGGGCTGAGAGAGGCTAACCAGCTCCTTTAAAAAAAATGCAACAGCAGGGGTGCCTGGGTGGCTCAGTCAGTTAAGCGTCTGACTTCGTCTCAGGTCATGGTCTCATGGTTCATGAGTTCAAGCCCCACATCGGGCTCTGTGCTGACAGCTGAGAGCCTGGAGTCTGCTTCGGATTCTTTGTCTTCCTCTCTCTGTTCCTCTCCCACTCTCACCCTGACCCTCTCTCTCTCTCTCTCAAAAAAATTAAAAAAAAAATGCAACAACAAAAACCTTCTAGGAAAAACAATTCATCATCATTACTGCAACCTCTGGTTCACTTCAATCCTGGCTGCCCAGCCTGTTATTTATAGTGCCTTCAAAGAGGTTCCACGTCATTAATTGCTCACTATTTAGACCAATTAGATGAGGTGAGCACTCCTGGAGAAATGACGCTACCCAGGTGGCAAAGGCAGCCGTGCCTGTCTAGGGTTTGGCTCTGCCCTCTAAGAAATATATGTAGGGGTGCCTGGGGGGCTCAGTCGGTTAAGCGTCTGACTTCGGCTCAGGTCATGAACTCGCAGTTGGTAGGGCTCTGTGCTGATAGCTCAGAGCCTGGAGTCTGCTTCAGAGTCTGTGTCTTCTTCTCTCTCTGCCCCTCTCCTGCTCTCTCGCTCTCTCTCTCTCTCTCTCTCTCTCTCTCTCAAAAATAAATAAACATTTAAAAAAAGTAAAAAAATATATATATATACGTAACAGCCCAGAGGTGGTCAGAGCCGGTTGCCTGGGCTGTATGGTTCAAGTAAAATGAACGAGCTACAGACAAACGTTGACTGTGGGATTTATTTCAACAACACAGATTTGAACATGATGAGAGGTTAGACTAATGGTTTAACCATAGTACCTTGCTACTAAGTGAGGAAAAACCTTGGGGAAAAGCTACTTTAATAACAGAATTGTCGACTTAGTGAATTAAACCTGACCGAGCAAGGCTTTGGACATCTGATTGTGACATGACACTCCACAGCAGGTGCCCAACCCAGGTTATGAGCTCCTTGAGAGCAAGGACCTTAGGCTTCCCCTCTTTGGAACACAGCACGCAGTGAGCACCCAATCAGCATTTGAGGGGGGTGAATGTGTGGACGAGCGAATGGGTGGATAGGAGGGGGGACAGACAGGCAGACGGATAGATGAATGAATGTAACAGGATCAATCTGGGGATAAACGGGTTTCGAGTCGATGTCTGCGGGATAAATAAATGGGCTTGTGATTTTTTAAAAGTAAAGTTCCACAATATTTACAGGATCGGGTGGGAACAGGAAGAAAACGTTGACTGCGTACCTTCTGTAGGTCAACATGAGTTATATATTTTCGCATTCAGTTCTAACTGCGCCCCTCCAGAGCTGGCTCAATCATCCTCTGTGTAGAGAAAAGGACACTGAGGCTTGGAGAGGGGAGCCGCCAGCTAGGGGACCTGGCCAAAGAAACCAGGGTTCAGACCTAAGTCCGCCAACTCCCTAAAGTCCGTGCCCTTCCTGCTGGAAGTTGGGAGGACTCTGGGGGATCTGGTTTTGCAGCTGGGGAAACTGAGGCAGGGGGCAGTCCAATGACTTGACCACAGCCACCAGCGGGTCAGTGTCAGATAAGAACCAGGGAGCCGCCTGGGTCTGTTGTCCGCTTCTCCACAGGAGCCACGCAGGGCATGGGGACGGCCCAGAGAGACTGGAGCCCCCAGGGCGGCATATAGAGCCCGGAGCCTGGGCTCTGGAGCCGCGCCGCCTGTGTTTGAATCCTGGCTCTGTAACTTCCCAAGTGCGTGTTCTTATGCGAGTTACTGAAATTCTTAGTGCCTCAGTTTCCTTATCTATCAAATCAGGACAATGATAAAATGAAATCTGGAGGACTGTGAGCGCTGACATGACCTCTGACAGTATCCGGCTGAGAATAAGCAAGCTACGGGCGTCAGCCACCCTGCTTAGAGCGGGCTATTCCAAGCTCCTTTTTGTCGCTTGCTGCTCCTGACAACCCGCAACTCAATGTTTGGGCAGAAAGAGACTCATGGGAGACCTTCTGCCAGTTGATGTTAAGGAGTGAGGCATTCTGAAAGGGGACTGCATTTTCTCTCTGCGGCTTTCAGGTCACCAGTTCAGGTGGGGGCTCACCTCCTGGTTAGCAAAAGTCATTCACTCTCCCTCTAGGATTAATGACTCCTGAGCACCGTGAGCCACGTGGGCCCTGGGGCCTGGGGCTGCAGCTGTTTGTATAACAAACAAACTTTTCTGTGGAAAAGTAAGGACAAAATTCTAAACTAGGAAGGGAGCCTGGGAAATCTGAGGCTGTGAAAAGCCAAGCAATATCGAACACAATGGACCACGCCAGCGAGGCTCCCGCCCCCCATTCTAAAAGTGCCCACTCAACCAGGGGAATGAACCTTCCCCCCACCCCCGGTATGTTCTGGTACCTTCAGTCTCTGCCCTGGGGCAAAAGCCCAGATGGAGGGAAGAGAGTTACCCATTATTAAATATCTACTAGACACTAAGACTATTTTATTTCACATATACTCAGATGGCACTTAGGACACAGGGCTACATAGGACACAGTGCATATAGCCAGACACAGTGCTAAGCGCACTGTATTAAAGTGCTCATTCAATCCTAACAACCCCATGAAGCAGAGACTATGATTATAGCCATTTTATACAAGTGCAGAGGCAAAAAGAAGTACAGAAACTTTCTCAAAGTCAAAGAGCCAATATCTGGTAACACCAGAATTCAACTCTTTAACTCTCCACACCGGGATGGATACTGTTCACTGTTCGTCCTACGAGCAGCCTAGAAGGTGGCTGGTATGGCTCTCCGCTTTATAGGTGAGGAATCTGAGGCCCAGAACGATTAAGCAGTGTGTCCAAGCATAACAGGTGAAATTCTGAATTAATCCCTAGGTTTGGAAGAACCCAAAGCCTATGCCCCCTGTTTTGTCATTGGAGCCAACCTGGCCTTAAGCAATAATAGTCAAGGAGAATGGATTTTTTAGTGATGACTTATCAAAAATTTCCTGGAATAATTCTCATTTCATCTTTGAGAGAAAGAGAGAGAGAGAGAGAGAGAGAGAGAGAGAGAGCGCAGGTAAGAGACAGAGGGAAAGGGAGAGAAAGAATCCTTAGCAGGCTCCATGCCCAGTGTGGAGCCCAACACAGGACTTGATCTCCCGACTGTGAGATCATGACCTGAGCCAAAATCAAGAGTCAGAGGCTTAACCCACTGAGCCACCTAGGCACACCTCGTGTCATTTTAAAAACAGGTTCTTCTTAGCTGCCTGTTTTGGGAGCCAGTCTCCAGGACGGCCCCCAGTGATCCTTGCCTCCTGGTATTCATGCCCTTGTGTGGCCTTCTCCCACACTGAACAGGACTGACCTGTGTAACAAATAGGACACTACAGATCTGATGTTCTGTGACTTCTCAAGTTAGATCATAAGACACGTTGGGGAACGTGCCTTGTGCCTTCTGGAGTCGCTTGCTTTGGAAGAAGTCAACTGTCATGTTATCGGGACACTCAAGCAGCCCTTTGGAGAGGTCCACCAGACAAGACCTCCTCCAGCCATCAGCACCAACCCACCAGGCATGTGACTGAGTCATCTTAGAGGTGCGTCCTCCAGCCCCGGTTGAGCCTTCAGATGAATGCAGCCCGGCTGCCATCTCCGCTGCAACCTTCTGCGAGACCCTTAGTCAGAGCCACCCAGCTGAGCAGCTCCCATATCCCTGACCCTCAGGAGCTGTGGGATAATAAATACTTACAGTTTTAAGCCACTACATTTTAGGATAATTTATTACACATAGATAAACAATCATACATTTAAACATGAATTTTTAACCCTTTGAAAGCTTTTTTTTAACCAGAAAATTTCTGAGAAAGTATCTATATTTTATTTAGAAAACACAGTCACATGGTGACACCGATTTTCACCCGAAGCCACAGCCCCCAGATCCTCTCTGTCCCTGGTCTATGGAGAAATTCCCTCTTCTCAGTTTTTCTATGCCTAAAAGCCTCCCTCTCTTTGGGTCTCAGCTGTATCCACTGTGTTAGATGAGAGGGGGGACGATGCAATCTCTAAATCCAGCAGAAGACCAGCCCCCTCTCTTCTCTGTCTCTCTCCTCTCTCCCCTCTCCTCTCCTCTGTCTCAGTAGCCCTCCCTTACCCCTGCTTAAATGTCACCTTATCAGAGAAGCCTTGACAGCAACGTCTGCCACCACCCACCCCTCCCCCAGCATTGCCTATTCTCCTAGGATTTACTCATTTCTCTAGAAGCCTTATCACCATCGCATGCGCGTGCAGACACACACATGCCCGTGCACACACACATGTGCACACACGCACAGTATAAATGCATCAGAGCCATACATTTAAACTTTGTGAAGACAGAACCAGTCCCTGGGACACGGCTTCTCCCTCAGTAACTGCTTGCTGAACAAATCAACAGCAGCGTGTTCATGATTAAGTATTCCTATATATTCTGCAATATAGGGGTTGTTCCATATACCCTCCGCCGGGCTTTGCCAGCTTTTCCTTTGCCAGTCTTCTTTTTAAGTTTAATAATTTATTTTGAGAGAGAGGGAGGGAGAAGGAGGGGGAAAGAGAAAGAGAGAAAGCATTAGTGGGGGAAGGGCAGGAGAGACAGAGAGAATCCCAAGCAGGCTCCACAGTGTCAGTGCAGAGCCCGATGCGGGGCTCGATCTCACAAACCGTGAGATCATGACCTGAGCTGAAATCAAGAGTCGGACGGTTCACTGACCGAGCCACCCAGGCGCCCTCACTTTGCCAGTCTTATTTGCAGGCCCCCTCTGTGCTCTTGTAGCCGAGTTTGCTTCCATTTCTCAGAGCAGAAAACACAGCACGCAGTGGTCTGTTTATAGTCTGTCCTGCCCATTTGAGTCTGTGCGTCTGGACGCTGCCTCCTTTCTGGCTGGCGCTCCCTTGCTGAATGAACGAAGGAGACAGCCCAGGTGAGATAAGGAAAGAACAAAGACAATAAAGGAACTCAGCTGTCACAGGCTGGGCGGACAGCTGGGTTCATGCCGTGACCTGAGGGGTTGACGAATATTCCCCTCCCAACTGTCCAGCCTCAGAGGTCCTCTGGAGACCAGGGCCCTAGAGCGTAGGCATAAGTTTCCCTGCTGGGCGGCCCCCGATCTGTTCCCACAGTGGGGGACGGGAGGAGACAGGGTGCAGGGGTCTTGGTCAGGAGCCCCGGTGCCACAGGCGTCCAGTGGCCAGCCAGGGTCTGCAGGAGTCTAACCAGGAATGGGGCGAGGAGGCCTGGAAAGAGGAGGGCAGGGCCCCAAAGCCCAGCCCAGCCACGTGCGCCACGGACACAGCCGCCGTGGCCTCTTAGGTCTAGCGGCCCTCCCCCAGGAACCCGCGGACCGAGCCGCGCAGGGCAAGCACTCGGGATTCCCGGGCCTCCGGCGATCTTCGGCCAGGTCGTACCTCAGACTCGTGCAAAACAGTGATTCCGGAAACCCGGGGTGGGCTCCTGCTAGCTCTAGAATCACCAAGCCCACAGGCGACTCTGATGGGCGACCCGGGCTGAGAACGTCCACGTTTAGAGCCCAAGCTTTGCAGGCAGACACGTCAGCAGTTCAAACCCCGGCACCGCTACTAATGATCTGTGTGGTATCACCTCTCGGAGACTTACTTCCCTCCTCTGTAAAATAGGGTCGACTTTCTAGGGAGGAACGAGGGTTAAGTGACGTGTCAACATTGCCTCGCCAAGAGCATATATTTATTAAGTGTGTGGTAAGTACCGGTACATGGTAGCTCCAAGAAGAAAGGTATGGAGCCTAGAAGGTTATGGACCCATGAGCCAAGCTGTTGTCCCCTGTGAGCTGTCAGAGGTCCCAGGGGGCCTGGCCTGAGTCCCTCGGACGATTAAGCGAATAACGACTCATAATGGGAAGCCCCCCAGTTGGTGGGCGTTCCAGTCACAGTGACCCAACTATGCCCCTCCACCGCCCTGTGCCGACGGCACTGAGCTGTCTTGTGTTCTGTTCTCCAGGGCAGCCAAACACCACGGCACCTGGGTCGGTGACTCGTCTGCCTGTGTCCCAGAGGCTCTCTCCCGGGTCTGCAGGGGCCAGGCCGGCATCTGTCAGCACCGCAGCTACAGACCCAGCCAGGGGACAGGGGGGCAGGGGGCAGGAGATAAAACAATCCTCTACTAAGAGGATTTGCAAAATACACAGCACATTAACTAAGCATCTGTGGCTAGTGGGCTGACGCCTTGCTTTCTTTCCTGCCTGTTCTTTTAGGCGAATAACGTTCCCTCATCATAGAGAGTAGAGAATTGAACTCCGCTCCCTGACTGGCATTCGTTAGGGGCAGGAGACCTTCCTCCAGGTCAAAGAAGAGGCTGGAAGGAAGGGCTCAGGAGGGACGACGGGGAAGGTAACAGTTTTCCCTGGGAGGTCTACTTAGAGCCGAGTCTCTCCAATGTCTCCTGCACCTGCCCGACCATGAGGGCTCTGTCTGGCCAGAGAGGCTGAGTCAGCCGCCCGGGGCTTCCTCGTCACCAGCTCCTCCAAGGCTGGGGGCAGCTCAGGGATGCCTCGCTTTTTTAGGAAAGAGAAAGAATAAGTTAGGTTTAATGCTAAATTATGACAATATCTCACGTCTGTTGCCATAATGTAGACATTACCGAGAGGCTTCAAGGACAAGGTAAAATGACTAATATCCACATCTTCGAGATAAGTGCTGCTGGTGTGTTTCCCTCCTGATACATACACGCTTCTAGAATCACCCTGTGCAAATACGCGTGCCATGTGCCTTCTAACTGCCACTAACGTATCTTTTGATCATCTTTACTGTGTCAGTAGCAGTGATGGTGAGGCAGCTACCTTTAGCTCCAGGACACATCCCATTGGAGGAGGAGGGGGGGGAGGGGAAGAAGAGGAGGGAGGCGAGGAGGAGAGAGAGGGGAGAAGGATCGCTAGCTTTCACAGCAATTACACCGAGCGAGGCATTACCGCTAAGTGGTCTACGCACCTTATTTTATTTATCCTTCTCGCAACATTATAGACGCACGCTATCATCATCCGCCTGCCTCGTCGGTAAGGAAGCGACTCAGCGAGGTGAGGCCGAAGGGGCTCCGGCCGCGGAGCGGGTAAGCGGCCGAGGCGAGACTCCGCCTCGGGTCTCCGACTCCAGATTCCCCGTCCTCAACTCTCGGCTGCTGCTCTGTTATGTGCCACGTTTCAGCCCGCCTCCCCATTACCGGCGGGCAGGTAGGTTGTATCCACTTCTCGTGCCATAATAAAAAAATCACTATATTGGATCTCCATTCCCACATGACATTATGCATTATCTAATTATACCCTTCGGATAAATTCCTGGAAGACGAGGTCTCCAACCCTCCTGGAAAAGAGAGCTTTACTCCCCGTATCCATTGGGACGAGGTTTGGCTAACTAGAGCTGAGAAAGGAAAAACAGCACTGGTTTCAATGAGGCAGAGGTTTCTTCTTCTATAAAGCAGTCTGGAGACAGACGTTGTATGGTGGCACAGGAGGGAGTCAGGCTCCGTCTACCACACCTTCCGCCCTCCTCAGGGTATGGAATTTATCCTCATAGTCCAAGATGGCTGTAGGAGCCACAGCCATCACAACCAAGTTCCAGGCAGCTGGATGGAGGAAGTGACAAAGAAGAGTGTGGCCCATCTCTTTAAATACCTGCTGATATATAACTTAATCTACTTAAACAAGTCCTCACTTAGCTACAAAGGAAGCTGAGAAGTATAGCATTTCCCAGAGCGGGACTAGGCACCCAGCGAAATATCGGAGGTCTGGCGGAACTGTGGAAGGAAAAAACAATGCATTTTCCAGCCCTGTAGGTCCGTATCCTTCTCAAGAGGCAGGGGGAGAATCGTGGGCCTAGAAGTCAGGCACACACTGGGGGAGGAATGCTATCTTTATAAGAAACATTATAACCACGATAGTTAACGCTTATCCAGGACCTAGTGTATCCTGACGCTCCCCAAATTAGTTCGCATGTCACCTCTCGTCTCCCAGGGCGAAGTGGAGAATCAGGCTCAGGGGCCCCCCATCACCTACTGAGCACCTACTCTGCGCATCTCATTTTAAGTCCTGGCATCCAGACTGCCGCTTGGCCTCTCAAAGTGTCCTCCTGCAAGGCTGGGGCTGGCCTGTCATTCACGAATGAAGGATTGAGATACATGAGAGTGGGAAAAGCTACTCGCAGAGCCTGTGACTCGTGAAGTTAGACTTAAACAGTACTGTGCTCGAAACCAGAATCTCTGCCTCTTCCGTGTCATAATGCCGCCTCTTGCTTTCTTTTCAAAGAAACATGTTATTAGAAGTGACAGTACCAGGGAGAAGGCCCCAGGACTTTCTGACTATAGAGCACTCTCCTTCCCTGCCCGCCCCTATAGGGGCTTAAGCCACTATGGTTGAGTCTTGGGGGTTGGGTGATTTGCAGGTGGAGCTTCACCCCAAGGTACAGGTCTCTGGGGAAGGGGTGGGGACCTTGGATCTTGGCCAGGGATACCCTAGCCTCAGCTGAGCCGGCCTCATCACCTCTGTTGGGCAGGGCAGCCTTCTGGACATGACCTGCTCCATCCGGGTAGAAGCAGACCCTCGGAAAGCAGAAGAGATGCAGGATTCTGGACCCGGGAAAGCATCCACTGTGTGACAGACTCCTGGGAGCAGATGCCTCGATGTCCTCCAGAGGGTGGCCTGCCCAGGTGATCTAAAGCATCCCGGGGAGAAAGCTCTTTGCTTTACCCCCAAAGGGATGAGAACAGGCAGGGCCCCCCTCCAGACCGGAAGTGCTGTAAGTCGGCGTCTGAAATGCTATGCCAAGAGTTTGGCCCAAGGAATTGCTCACTAAGCGGCACCGATTTACACATTAGTGGCTCAATATTGATGCAAAGGTAAATGCTTGTTTATTTCAGTAAAAATTAACACTAACCAGCTGCTCGTTCTGTATATTACCTAATGTAATTCTTATCACAATTCTGTGGGGTGCGTGTTAGGATCCCCACTTCAGAGATGAAGAAATGGCACAGGGCCGGGCAGGAGCAGACCTGGGGTGTGAATCTAAGGCTGTCTGACCCCAGCGTCCCCACCCCCAACCTTTACTTTGCCACCTGTATTATTCGTGCCACCGAGTCCTGCCTTATTTGTTCTTAAAGACAGCATCTTCCATCCAGAGCCATTCCCCGCCCGGCCATGCCTACCGGTTGAACCAGTAAAAGGGATGAGAAATCCTCAAATGTCCAGAAGTGCTACTGTGTCTCATAAAGTGGGTTAACGCATCGCTGTATTTAGAGTAGTTTTTTGTCGTTTGTCTCTTTTCAATCGATGGATACGGGAAGCAGAATTACTAAGGTGGAGTCAGGCAGCGTTCCCTGAAATCTTGAAGTTGCGACTCCTTAAGCCATCCTGCTAACCCAACCACGCCCTCTCTTACCCAGGGAGACATGGAGCAGGGGAGGGGCGGTGCCATGTTTGAGATCACTTAGTGTCAGTATCTGAAGTTCCTCCTTCTCTGAAGTTGGAGAAGGAACTCCCTTTTCTTAGGATATCTCCATTTCCTAGGGCTCCCATCCACGCTCCCTAAAACTCTGGGAGCATGTGTAAACTATCTATTCTGTAACGAATTATCCCCCAACTTTGTGGCTTGAAACGGAAATCTCTGTGGGTCGGTAATCCAGGCACGGTTGAACTGGATTCTTTATTGCAGTGTCTCTAACAGGCTTGGATCCAGGTGCTACCTGGGGTATAGTCGGGCCAGAGGTCAACTGGGGAAGGAGGTGTTTCCAAGCTCACGCACCTGGTTGTTGGCATGATTCAGCTCCTTGAACACAGTTGGACTAAGGGCCTTAGTTTCTCACTGGCCTGTTGGCCAGAGGCTGCCCCCAGTTCTTGCCACTTGGCCCTTTCCAACTGGTAGTTTGCTTCATCAAAGCAAGCAAGCTGAGAAACCAAGAGAGGGAATCCACCAAGACGGAAGTCAGAGTCTTTTGTAACCCGATATGAATGCGACATCCTTACATCACTGCCATAATCTGTTTTCTAAAAACAAGTCACTAAGGGAGAGGGTCATACAAGGGAGTGAGTCCCAGAAGGCAGGGGTCACTGGGAACAAGCCAGAAGCCACGTACTGCAAAACAGTATCTCCATCTCCCACTTTGTGAAGCTGGTTTTTTTTCTCAGGAAGAAAATTTAAACAGGAATGCCTTTCAGCCCGGAATCGACAGCGTCACTTCTGGGTGACCTTGCAAGTGTCAAGTCTTCGCATTTTGAAACCACCGAGTCAGCCTCTCTCTGCGTCAGGATCCAGACTCCGGGGGCAGCACACCTGCCCTCTGAGCGTTTTCCCCGACAAAGGTACCCAGAACGGGGAGCGACTGACCCGGGTAACGTGCCTAGGCCCTACCCTTTGGTCTTTGAGCCCAGGGCCACTCTGAGCACGGTGGTTCCACTCCAATCCTGATTGGAGGAGATTCAGAAGAAAATTTCTCTCAGGTTCAGAAGAAAATCTGCAGCTTGCAGCTAATTCATTGCCGTTTTCCCTGGGCATCCTGTGGGGCCTCCAGGAGCTCCTTGGAGTGCAGAGTACTGACTCGAGGATCCTAGAAAGTGCTTTGATGGATCAAAGAGGGTTCTAGATCTGAGGGACGAGGCAGATTCATTCCTTCATTCGGTCACTCACGGGAGGCTTCAGAGAGAAGAGCCTGAGCCGAGTCTCGCAGGGTGAAAGGCGGGGAGGGCGACTCAGACAGAAGAACCTGACAGACCCCAGGCCTGGGGACTGAGGGAACAGTGGGGAAGCCCAGTGGCCAGCGGTTTCAGAGGCACGGGGTCTCAGGGCGGGTTAGAAGTGGACACGTGGAAACCCTCCCTGCTCCTTGGCGGCTGCCCTCAACTCCACCCACAGCTAGTCTGACGCCACCCACTTCTGCCCGGTTCGTCCTGCACCCCAGAGGCTACTTGGGGCAAGCGTTGGAGGAAGGTTATTTTGTGCCTCTTGGGCAAGGCTACTGGGAGAGATGCTTTTGCCGTACCCCACTCTCGGAGGGCTGCAGAGCTCACCCCACTCGGAGAAGTGGGCCATGCCCTGCAGCCGGCTTGGGCCCGCCCCGCACAATGCAAAGCCACAGGGCCTACTGTTGGCATGATTAGGAGCCAGGCCATGTTTATGCCAAAGCGCCTCCATGCCATAGCAACCCACCCCGGGACACTCTGTGTTCTTTTTTTTTTTTTTTTTTTAATTTTTTTTTTAATGTTTATTTACTTTTGAGAGAGAGAGAGAGACAGAGCGCAAGCAGGGGAGGGGCAGAGAGAGAGGGAGACACAGAATCCGAAGCAGGCTCCAGGCTCCGAGCTGTCAGCACAGAGCTTGATGCGGGGCTCGAACTCACGAACCGCGAGATCAGGACCTGAGCTGAAGTCGGCCGCTTAACCAACTGAGCCACCCAGGCATCCCTCTGTGTTCTAACATTTCAAGCCATCCCCTGCTCTGCCGACATCATTTCTTCTTCTTTTCCTCCTTCCCTCCCTCCCTTCCTTCCTTCCTCCCTCCCTCCCTCTCTCCCTTCCTTCCTTCTTTCTTTCCTTCCCCTTAATAGACTCTCCCATATCAAAATTCATTCTACCCATGTGCTCCTTCAAGGATCTGCTTCACAGGAAACAAATTCAGTCTGTTGGGAGTTAAAGGGTGGGAATGAGTGTATTCAATTCACTTCCAAGATATCGCATTTAAATATTGACGGGTGACTTCTGGATACCACGTGTTCCCCAAAAGAGTGACTGCAGTTGTTGAACTCACAAGGGCCGAAAAGATATTTAGACTCGGAGGGGCCTTCCGGCATCTCCCAAATCAAGCCCCGTATGCTGGTGACATTCTAGGAGTCTGATCCCAGGAAGAAGGGAGGGCAGAGACAGATGAAGTGACCTTACTGTCCTCTCTTCCTCACTTCCCACTTGAACTTGACACCCAGAGGAAATCTCAAGTCAGCAGGTTCTGGCGATGAAAAGTCAGGACCAGAAAGGGCCTTGGATGTCACCTGGCCTCAAGGCTCCTCCAGAAATCCACACAGAAACCCTCTGTGCATGGGAAGATCGGGACCCAAGCGGGGGAAGTGCTTGCCTAAGGTCATACAGCAAGTGTATAGCAAAGCGAGGATCCTGGGACTCTGAAATCCCAGGCCTGTGCTTTGTCCAGTGTACCATGCTGATTTACAGACGGGCCCATGGGTGCTGCCTGTATTAAGTTCTAGAGCAGCACTGAAGTGGGGACTCAAGCAACTGGGTTTGCAGCCTGAGCCCCTAGTGCCCAGGAAGGACCGAAGCCATCCCATGAAGCAGAGATTTCTCTTGGCCTTGCAGGCACAGCTGTCCCATCAGCCCATATGGAAGTCCCCTCCCAGCCCTGTCTGGAAGGGTGCTGTGTGGGGCAGGGACGTGGGCAAAAGAGTAGCAGATAAAAGCCGGGCCCCGTGCCAGCTGCCAGAGACTCAACGCTGAGCGGTTTTCCTTGCACCTGCTGGCCCATCCATCAGCCCTTTGCCTGCCTGACCCCAGCAGCTGGCTGCTGTGTGGCGAGAAAGAGTGCGGGCTGGAGGGTTCAGGTGCTGGCAGGCTGATGAGGGAGGGCTTGGGGCCAGAGTGGACAACTGCCCCTCTCCTCTGGGAAAAAAAAGACCAGAAGCCGAACTTCCCCCCAAGGGATCCGGCTTTGGGAATAGGGAGCCATCACAGCCCACAGTCAAAGAGAACAGACTTCAGGGTCCAAGCAAAGGCTTCTCAGGGTCAAGAGCTAAAGTGTCCCTTCTTCCACACAGAAAAACACCAGCTGGTTGAACGGCTCATCTGGGGCAAGGTTTTCCGGGGACTATTACGGCACCCTAGGAAGAGGTGCTTTCTTTCTGACAGGCAGGCCTTTGCCACAGTGGAAGCAGCAGTGACCTCCCTGTCATCAGAAGGGTACAGAAGTGGCTGGACCAGAGGATGCTGAGGGGGTAAGTGACAACGTACCCCCAGTCTCTCGAGGCAGGAGGCAGCATGGTTTAAAGGGAAGAGCCTTTAGGTAATATACTCATTCTCTGAGAGAGTTGGTGAGAGAGTGTGTGTGAAGAGAAGTCACAAATCCAAGGTCAGGAGGGGCAGGGAGGAGAGGGACCCAGCATAGCTAGACTCAAGAGGCAGAAGAGACAGTACTTTATTTAGCAACAGGGTCCGTAACACCCAGAGGGGTGGGACCCTGTGGATAAGACCTACTGAGTAAAAAATTGGGGCTTCAGAATCAAGGATTTGATTGGAATTCTGGCTCTGCTACTTCCGGGGCAAGTTCCTTTGCCTCTCTCTGCTTCCACCTTCGCTTCTGAAAACCAAGTATAATTATAGTCCTCGCTTACCGACAACAGGTGCTCGAGGGTCTGACGGAATCCAAGGACAGGCTCGAAGGTTTGCACGACGCCTGTACACTGGAAGCTGGGCTCAGTGAACGGAAGCTGGTGTTCGTGTGAGGAGGGGGGGCGTGGGGCCAAGCGATGGCGCACAGGAGCAACGAGAGGCATGGTGGCAAGGCTAGCTGCCGCCCAGGCACCAGCCCCTCCCCGGGAATGCCCCAACACACAGGAACATGCTCACACACACGCATACTCACACAGGTGAACGTGTGACTGTGGAGTCCTCATGACTCCCCGCGATGCTTGGGGAGAGGCCGAAGTCTGTCCCACCTGTTACCCCATGACAGCACTAAGGTATGCCGGGTATCGCTCAGGTGGTCCTGATAGTGATTCCAGGTCGCTGCCCACCTGGCCAGCTCAGGCTGGACTCCTTAGCCTCTCGGGACCTTGCCTGGCCTGTGCCAGCAGTCCTGGCTTGCAAAGGCTGCCGGAGAGGGCTGTGCCAAGTGATCACAGTGGCTCGTATCAACTAAAGCTGGACCTTTTCCCGTCATTACTATCAGCTGCTATCTCCATTTACAGTGAGTTTACATGTACCTGCAAGTATTGCTTTGGCCCGTGGCTTGACTCGGGGGAAACTGCCTTCGTATTCCTCAGGCGACAAGAACCCAGGGGTCCCCAGGGACTTTCATTCTGGTCTAGGATAGTTGAGTTTCGATGGAGACAGTCCAGGTAACAGGATCCTAATCCAGCAGCGCACTCTCATTACTGGCGGCTTCCTACGGAATTGGGAGAGCACAATTCTAACCACAGAGCGGCAGAGGGCCTGGAGGGGAAATCCACCGTGGAGTTGATCCTGGAACCGAAGTCTTCCTCTTTCCAGTGCCTGGGTAGGGGACCTTCAGTTTCATCCTCTACAAACGGGAATGATAATGGCACCTGCCTTCTTGGGTGTTTGCGAAATATGATTAGATTACAATGAAGTTCTGGGCGGAGTGCTCGGACCCGGCAAGAAATCTGAAGTTACAAATGTAACTTGTACTTTTCTTTTTAAATTATCGTTCTCTAGAGAAAGCAGTAAGAATTTTCCACCTGAGTCGGGTCTCTTGAGTATTTGCCCAGCATTCTGTCTTTGACAGTGACACTATGGGAACATGCTATCAGTGGTATTATGGAAGCCACCTGTCATTGACCTTTGCTATTAAAGCGCCTGGTGTTCAGTTAATGTTCAGTAACGAGTAGATTCTTTCTTGCCCCTCCCCACCTTGGGAGGATGCTCCTGCGGCCCACTGTTGATATTCGATGGCCTTTCAGCACCTCGGTAGACATGCCAAAGTCTACCAGGTCTTAAGACACACCTGGCATAGAATAAAATCTTATCGTTAAGAGCAGCCTCTGTACTGACTATTCACTACATGCCAGGGACTGTTCTAGATGCTTCACCTGGCTTATTTCATCTAATCTTCCAAAGAGTTCATGGACGAGGCTACTGCTATGACCTCACTTTATCGACGGTAAAGCAGAGGTTTAGAGGGGTTAAGTAATTTGCCCAACCAAGGTCACCCAATTAATAACTGGAAAATACAGAACTTGAACCCAGGTCTTTCTGCCTCCAGAAATACTGCTTGGGAATTCAGCAAGAAATAATCACAAGACAAAAATGAGGCTTAAGGGCGTTACAGAGCAGTGGTACAGGTGTCCACACCTGAAGTCTCACTAAGTGATAACGGCCTATGTGTCAGAGACAGCCCTTGCAAGAACGTGGTCCTTTCCTACCAAACCCTGGGCTGGTTTGCAAGCCACGGTTCGTAGGCCCAGCCCAGCGGCCAGGCCCCCACCTGGCTCCTGGCTCTTCTGTCAGCCAGAAGCCACCTCTGTCTTTATCCATCCAGTAATAGATGCCTGGAACTATGGATTTTCCAGGGTCCCTGGGGACTATTTGAAAGCGCAGAACTCTTGAGGATACTGGTGGTTTGATTCAGTAGTGGGCAAGAATTGCAAAAGGGATATAGGTCCATCCCTACAAACTACCGAGTTGGTCACCAGTCTACACTGCAGGAGCTGGGGATCCCCGTGGCTGAGGTCTCAAGACTTCCACACAAGCTATCTGTTGGGCCCCCACACCACCTTCCCTTCTGGGTAGGCTCCATCTGCAGAGGGCATGACTGGCCAGCGAGCAGCCCCAAAGAGGATTCTAGAGAGGGAGAGCGTGAGTGAGAAAAGAAAGACAGACAAAGAGCTCAGCAGCTGCTGGTGGGGGAGGCTGGATTCACACTTCTAATCTGCTTCTACAGATTATGCTTCGCACAGTCAATGGGGGAGAAATACCACAATTTACATGACAAGAACCAAAGGAGAGAATTATAGCAAATCAATTCTGCACGAGGAGATAAGGCCCCCTATTTAATGTATGCAGTGAAAGGTAGAAATTCAATTCTCATAATGTCAGATGATGCTGATTAAACCTGACAGTCATTATTAGTATGATGATTTTTCCTTCTCTTCTTGGGCTTGGAGAACAAACAGGCCCCATAAAGACAGGGTTGTAGAACATCATTGTAATCGGACGGCTGAATGAAGAGAGGGCCGCTCCGGCCACCACCGCTGCCGACCCCCTCAGGAGAAGAAGCTTCTGGAACTGCACCAGGCACTCTTACCGAAGCGGGCAACGGGCAAACGGTACGGTACAGCTTTGGGAAACTCTTGGACTCGAAATCGAATCCCGGTGCCGCCACATGCAAGCCGCCTGCCTTTGGGCCAATGTTTCAGCTCGGAGCCCATCTTTTCCTTGACCAAATGACTGAGATCAGTCTCCAGGAGAGTCCCCCAAAGCTCAAGGATGCCTCATGAAGAGGGGGCCCTCTAGACAAACACGGGAGGATTTGCCACATACGACAGCCTTCTCTCAGACCTTCGCGAGGTCTGAGAAGTCACGTGGCAGGGAAACCTATTTAATTTTGTATCACCCTGGCTTTCCTTAAATCGGGGTTGGCAAACTTTTTTGTGAACAGGGTCAGACAGTAAATATTTTAGGCTTGGCAGGCCATCCAGACTGTTATAACTACTCAACTCTACCGTTAACAGTAGAAAGCAGCCACAGACAATATGTACACAAAAAGGTGTCACTGCATTCCAATAAAACTTTATTTAAAATACAACTGGAGGGCCACGGTTTGCCCATCTTTGCCCAAGGCCAGGAACTATCCCAGCCCAGCCTTCTTCTCTAGGCAAGACCTATTAAAAGGTCAAATAACACAGCAGGGGAGAGGGCAGGTCAAAATCCCAGTTCTGAATTTTCAGTAAATGACTTAAGCACTCTGTTACAGCTGCTGGCACATAGATGTGGAGTCAACATGACAGTTTATTGAGAAAATATAAAACACTCGGCACAGCCACTGTCACGTAGGCGCCCGCTAATTATTCATGTTGTTGATGACAGTTCAGCTGTTATTACTAATATTATTATCCAGCAGTGGAGGGTTCTTTGGAACGTCCGGAAGAAACAATCTCCAAAGAGGCCTCTTGGAGTTCTGTTAGGAGGTACGGAGTGGGGCAGACCAACTCCTAGTTTGCCACCAGAGCAACGGAGCCACAGCCCTCTCATGGAGTTTCCAGACTCTCATCATTAATTTCCCATCAGAGTTCATCCTCTCTGACCTCCCTGTCAGAGAAGTTTCTTTAGCCTCCTTTCAGCCCAGTTAATTACACCCGATGCAGTGACCGGGCCACCAAATCAACTACGGCTCAACTCACAGCTGTCCCCCAGACTCGGCCCCCGCCAGCTGGCCCCGGGGCAGCCTGGGGAAAGAGCCCACCCGCCTCTGTAGGTCCGGTCCAGACCGCCAACGTCAGGGACACCTCCGGAAGCTGGGAGCACACCTGTCTCTCGTAACGCAAAACAGATGCCTGGCAAAGCCTCCCTTTTCGCGATCTCCTTATGGGGAAAGCCTTGTTTCTAGAATAGACGTCGTATCTGCATCAGAATTTCTGACCTGACACGTTAGGAGCCTTGCCTTGGGACAGAGGAGGAGGGATGCCTGGGGATGTTTACGGAAGCCGGCGGAAACACAAGACGGGGATGCGGGTGCACGTGTGCACGCATGGGGTTGTGCACGCGCGCATACAGGCGTATGCACCGCGGAGGGGCAGGCGGGACTACGGCTCTCATCTTGCTTGGCTGAGGCTTATTGGGTCCTACCATCTTGTACTGTCTTGGGGCTGGCAGAAGCAAGCACGAAGCCCGACACGCAGGAGGTGCTTCATAAATTTGTGTGGACTGAAAAATCTGTTTATGTATCAATTAGTTCATAAGCCCCTTCTTTTTTCTTCTCCTTTGGTCTGCTGGGCCCTTGCCGGTTTCCTCGTCGGTGAACCCCAAACTGGCTGCACTCACTGTCTATCGCTTTGACGTGGTCTCCTGCAAACCCCCACCCGCCCCTCTCATCCCCTCACGTTGACAGGCCTCCATCAGCGATTCTGGTGAGCACTTGGCCCTGGACGTGCCTGTCCGGTCACCCCGAATGACCCAGACTCCCTTTGCCCTGCTGATACGGAGCTTTGTTCTCACGGCCTCCTCTGCCCGACCCTCCCACTGCGCCCCAGAGGGGGCTCGAGCTCCAGCACCCCACCCCCTCTCCCCGGGGCATGCACACACCTTCTCTGGCTGATCCTCACCACTCTCTACCTGATGAAACTCTTTTTTAACGGACGCGGCTGATCATCCTTACCAAGGCTCATCGAGGGTTCTAGTGCATCTTTCCGGGAGAGATCCTTGCCCACAGCAATAAATGCTAAGTTTGTCATCCAATACACGAGCCCGTGTACTAAACGGTGTTTGCATTTGGCAAACCACCATCACGTGGGAACCGGTGCTGTGCAGGAGGCCACCCAGAGCGCAGAAGAGAAAGTCCAAACTTCAAAGCCTGGGTCCCACCGTCCTCTTGGCTGAGAAACCTCCGGCAAGGTCTTCAACCTCTCTGAGCTTCCGTAAGCTCAGATTCTATAAAATGCAGGCGATCCAGACCCTGGCTTTACCTAGGTCAGAGAGAATGGAATGAGACGATGTACGTGGAAAGAAGCCTCTAGCAAACCTTCAGGCGTCACAGCCATGGTCATCTCCCACCGCCTGCTCTGTGCCAGGCTCTACGCTGGGAATCTTCGTGAAGGCTGTGACTTTTGTCTGAGCCCCATTTTACAGATGGGGAGACCAAGGCTCAGAGAGAAGCGATGCGACCAAAGTCACATGGACCATTTCATCCCTGTTCTGTCTGATCGCAAAGTTTGCAGCCTTCCCTCTGCCACAACCGCGGGCGTTTTGTTACTCGTGACTGTAAGGTAGGATCCTCTATCTGAGGGGCCAGCCACCCCACTCACTAAATCCTTTTGATGAACTGTCTGAACGCACAGGATATAACAGACACTGCAAATAAAGCCAACGCAGCTCCCTGCCCTCTAAAACTTCCAGTTTAACGAAAGCGAACATTGCGGGAGGCAGAGAACAGCAGAGTCTGACAAAGAGGGCCATTAACAAGACAGGTTTTACACACTTCGCAATTTGTTCTACCGATAGCCTCACCGGCGTTCCTTTGCCAATGTTAGTGAAGGGCCGTGTGGGTGCCTGACTCACCTTGAAAAGCGTCTTTGTACCCTTATCCCAAAAGATCATTTTGCTTTTATCCTACTATGTCCCAGCCTGGGGGGGGCGGGGGGAGGACCTCTTAGGAACATGATCTGATGGGAGGGGGGATGATTTCTGGCCTTCCGGACTCCCCTGATGCCCAAGGGGGGCTGGGAGGAGGACGGAAGGAAGGCACGCAGCAAGGTGGCACAGGGGCCTGCCGGTACCGGGCAAGGTGCCCCGATGGAGGCTGAGGACCGGGAGCGCCGAACCCGGGCTCTGAGCCTTCCTGCTGGGCGGGAACTCGGGCGTCACCCTTTCCGTCCCTGGGATCCTGCGGACAGGTGCCTTCGGGGCTCTGGAGAGGCCCGCATTTGGGGACTCACCTAACTTTGTCTAACAGCGCTCCCCCCAGGGTATCGGATCATGCAACCCGATTTATGTCCCACAGAGCTAATGCCACGTGGAACGCGGTCTGCGATGCTCTTTTCTTTTTACATGTGAGGATGCTGGAACCCAAAGTGGGGGGCAGAGGGGTGGCTTGCCTAAAATCAGCTGGTGAAGAAATGAGACTAATGTCCAGGCTCAGCGGCTTTGGCAGTAGCCCAGTGATCGGTCACACGAGTACCCACGGGAGTAGAGCTGGCTACGAGAAAAGAAGCCTCTGGGGGATCCAACTCACGTTATCGTACGTCTTAGTATGCCCTGGGCTTGGTGAAACACATATTTTAGGACTGTAAGATGAACCATAGCACCGGAGTGCTATGCTCATGATGGCAATGACATTCGGCCTGAGGGCTGGCGGGTAAAAGAGAGTGATTGGGACTGCGGCCAACAGAACTCCGGCTAAAGGGACAGCCACTCCTTGGCTCCTGGGATCCTGCCACGTGAATGTGCGGCAAAAAGGCGATGCTATTCTGATATCTCAAGAGAAGCAGGACAGACAGATGGATATGGTACAGCTCCTAAAAAACAATTTTTTTGCGGGCTGAATTTTTTTTTAATGTTTATTTACTTATTTTGAAAGAGAGCCTGCACAAGTGGGGGAGGGGCAGAGAGAAAGAGAGAGAGAGAGAGAGAGAGAGAGAGAGAGAGAGAATCCCAAGCAGGCTCCGCACTATCAGCACAGAATCAGATGCGGGGCTCGATCTCACGAACCAGTGAGATCGTGACCTGAGCCGAAGTCAAGGGTCAGATGCTTAATGAACTGAGCCACCCAGGAACCCCTGAATTTTTTCCCTAGGGGTCCCCAGCTTGTCCGTGCTAGAGCCTCCTCCTTCTGCCTCCACCCGGTTCTCTCCGCAGATAGCCAAACCCCAGCACTCTGGTAATCTGGGCAGAGCCGGGCAGGTCAGCAGGAGGCAAAGGTTTCCCTGGCCCAGCGTGCTTGGCTTGGAGGGATTCCCCACGGAGACACAGGGGGACAACGGGGCTCAGCAAACAGCAGTTTTCGACACAAATATTGCCAGCTTTGAGCTAATGTGATACAGCCCGGCCTGTAATCCAAACAAACGAGATCATTGTCCTGTGATTATTTTTCCTCTGGACAAAAGGCTCTGAGCACTTGGTTTCCCATTTTGTAACCTCTGTCTTTACGGGCGATGTTAATTTAATTCGGCGGCTCCGCCTTCAATGCGGTTCAAAAGCAGCCAGGATTTGCATTTCATGATTTCAAAGCCTTTCTAGTCTGCTGGGCTCCACTGAGAGCGAGGCTTTGTCCTCTTCATCCTGAGAAAGAAGAGGACAGAAAAACCACCCGAGCCCTTTGACATAATACAAAATACATCCTCGGGAGCTACCCAAGCTGCCGCTCATACCCCAGAACCGGAGACCCACTCCCGGAACACCTGGAGCGTTCTGGAACAGTCTGTCTGGGCCCCCGCAGATGCAGACCGTGACCAGGGAAAGAAGCCCTCTCCTTCTCTGTGGCTGCTGACCCAGGGCCCGGCTCAAGGCTGTCCATGCTGCTGGCCGCTGGCCAGTCGGGCTGCGCCGGACCGCTGTCCGTTTGACCAGCCCGAAACCCCTGTCAGGAACTGCCAGGCTGTTTTCTCCAGAAGCAGAAGACCCCTTCTGGAAGTCCATCCACCCCTTTTTCACGGTGTGCACTGAGCTAACCTGATCCAACCTTGCAACACGGAAATGAAGTCTGTGACTGCTGTGTCACAGATGGGGAAACTGAGGCTACAGGGGTAAAGTGATTTGCCCAAGGCCTCGAGGCCTCTTGAAATGAAAATAAAGGATGCTCTTTGGAAAGCAAAGCTGCCTCTTTTCATCTGTCCTCAGGAGATGACTTGGATTGTGTTTCCCATGAGTGTGTACGGATTTCTCTTTTCTTTTTTAATATAAATTTCTAACAAAACGAATAATCCATGAATGTAGGCTAATATATCCTTTTTACAAAACGCTATACAGACAAGGCTTTAAAGAGGTCCTTATACCACCCTACTCCATCTCCTCGCCCCACCCCTGCACTCACACATCCAAGTCTCTCCTTTGCTTCCCAAAGTCAACCCCCATGAGAAGCTTCTACAGTGGCCTTCTGCTGTTTTTCTAAGTCTTTATCTATATACATCCGTGGGTACACATTTCATGGCGTGCTTGTCACTTTTTCATAATCATATTCCTTGTATTTTTCCACAATTTCCTTTGTATACTCCATAAACTCTTGGAGAATATAGAATGCAGCAAATCTAGAACTTCCCCAGTCTTCTTAACACATTCCACAAGACACCCACGCCGTGATTCGTTAGCTGTTCACTGTTTGCCCTCACCGACCACACTGCAGGAGTGGCCTGTGCCACGTCCCTGGGACACATTTGCGAGTATTTTCTCAGAGCCGATGTGAGAAACGGGATCGCAGCAGGTGACGGGGACGACTCACTCCTGGCATCCTTCTACCTCTCTTCTGGTACGGAACACAGATTTCTTCACGTGGGCTCCCTGAGACTGTCTCTGGTACAGTGCTGTAGGCAGAAGGTTTCCTGGGACCATTCTTTATGCCTGTGTAATCTAATTCCTGGCAAAAATAGCCTCTTATTGTTTTTTAATTTTTTTCATGTTTATTTATTTTTGAGAGAGAGAGACAGAGTGTGAGAGAGAGGGAGACACAGAATCCGAAGCAGGCTCCAGGCTCTGGGCTGTCCACACAGACCCAGATGCGGGGCTCGAACTCACGAACCACAAGATCATGACCTGAGCTGATGCCAGACGCTTGATTGACTGAACCACCCAGGCGCCCAGCCTCCCCTCTTTAAGGGAGTGTGATCTTGAGCAGGACAGTTCCTGGCAACTCTGGGCAGTGACCAGAGAGACACCGCCATGTACCAGTCCCCGATATTTCCAGCAGCTGGGGATGGGTACGTCAGCCCTGACGAGGGGGCCCAGGCCATGCAGCACCCACCACACCCACTTCCAGAACAGCGGCCCCATTTCCCAGGCCCATGAGCAGCCAAGTACAAGTGTCCTGACCAACAGGACCCAGCAGGTTCAGACCGAAAGAGATCATTTTCAGCTTTTGCAGGAAAGAAAAGTTAACTTGAGCGCTATTGAGATCCATTTTATTTGAAGTTTCTCTGAAAAGCAGCTTAAAGTATGGGCACCTGGCTGGCTCAGTGGGTGAAGCATCCAACTTCAGCTCAGGTCATGATCTCGGAGTTCCTGAGTTCAAGTGCTGACAGCTCAGAGCCTGGAGCCTGCTTCGGATTCTGTGTCTCCCTCTCTCTGCCCCTCCCCAGCTCGCACTCTGTCTCTGTCTCTTTCAAAAATAAGTAAGCATTAAAAATAATTTTAAAAAAAGAAAAGAAAAACAGCTTAAAGTATATACTAATGTACAAGGTCATTGGGTAGGCACTGTTAAATACATTTAAAGTAAATTTAATAGCTACAGTACTACCAGGTCCCGCCACCTTCACCCAAGCCTGTGCGGATTTATCCACCCACCTGCAGAGTATGAGCAAGCTCATTTCACGGAAATGACTTTGAACTGAGCTGGACCCTCCCACCCGGGCTCACTTCTGACCTCTTTTGCAAGGATTCTAGCAACAGTTGAAGATTCTGTCAGACGCATGAACAAAGCAAGCCCATCTCGGCAGGAAGTAGACCCACGCAGATGCCACTAGGCCCCACTAGCTTCTGGCTTCGGCTGGCTGTGAGCTCAGAAAACAGAGCTGGGAGAATCAGGACCAGAGAGGCAGATGCGGGTCTGAGCCGCGATGCCAAGCTCTGACACCGTGGTTCCAGTCCCAGCTCGGCTGCTCTCTCGCGCAGTCCTGGGAAGATTCCCGTGGGCCCTAGGTCTTCGCAGCTGGAAAACGGGGCCTACTGGCCTGCAGCACAGAGGGTGGGCCCTGCCTCCAGACCCGGAACACCTCCAGGGAATCGCGATGCTTGTGCGAGCCTCACAGCCGAGCCGCTGGGGGGTCCCACCTCGGGGAGGGGAGCGGCAGCTCAGCTGCCTCAGTGATCGCTCCACCGCTGGAAGTGCAGACAGAGTTCCATCTCCCCCCCAGGCACCACCAGAAATATGAACGACCCTGCCCAAACTGACCGAGAAACAAGGGCCTTGGAGAAACAGCATGGAGGGAGGAAGGCGGCGACATGTTTTGAGGGCCCGTTATGGGGCTGCGCACTTACAAATAACATCCTATTTACTCTTCCTGACAATCTGTGAGACCTAGCTCTGACTACGGATGAGGAAATTGGGTTCCAGGGTTTGCCGGGGCTGAAAGAGTGAGGCTTCAAGTCAGCCTATGGGGCTCTGGGCTCAATAATGACCATGGTATTAGTACTACTAATCTTAATATCTCACACTTACATGCCATATCTATGTTAGGTATTATTCTAAGCACTTTGCATAAACCAACTATTGATTTCTCAGGACTAGTCTATAAGATAAATGCTCTAATTATCCCCACTTTACAGATGAGGAAACCGAGGCACTGAGTTGTTACGTAATTGACCAAGATCACACAGCAAGAACTAAGTTGGAGCCGAGATTCTAACCCGACAGTCTAGCTTTGGAATCCACGTGCTTATCCACTAGGCCATCCGGCCCCACTGCGCCCCATTCCCCTCCACACTCTCAGCTTGCTAGAGCATACTGGGATTGCAGACTCTAACCTCCCCCATTCTACAGAGAGACAAACTGAGAACCAGAAATGAAGAGACATGTCCGATAGCACGCATGCGAGCAACGATACTGGGAGCAGAGCCGAGATCTAGGAAATGGGAAGGGATTTACAATCAAGTTTCAAAGCAAAGCATTCACAGGGTGCCAGGGCGGCTCAGTAGTCGAGGGTCCGTCTTCAGCTCAGGTCATGATCTCACGGTTCATGGATCTGAGCCCCACATCAGGCTCTGTGCTGACGGTTCAGAGTCTGGAACCTGCTTCAGATTCTGTGTCTCCCTCTCTCTATGCCCCTCCCCCCCCACTCTCTCTCTCTCTCTCAAAAATAAATCACATTAAATAAATTTGAAAGCAAAGCACTCTTTACCCCCTAGACTTTCATATTTTATTTCAACAGATCTGGGAATATGCAGATCTAACTGGCGCTCAGTGGACGTGCCTATGGGAGGGAGGATCTGAGGGCAGCGCCCATGGGAAAAGAAGCAGAGTGAAGCAGGCAGTGGAAGGGAAGTTTCCAGTGGCTCTGGAAGCCAGAGAGATGGGTGCCAGGGCAGCCCCAACCAGGGACAGCCTGAACTGCAACCCTACCGGGTCCACCGATTGGGCTAAGCAGTGCCCTCTTCAGGCTCTTCTTTGCTGGTTGAAAATCAAAGGCACACACCTAGTGAGGATGGTGACGTATTCGCTGTTGAGAAGGAGTAGAGGGTACTGGTTATAAGAATAAAGTCCTAGGGCAACTGTCTCATTTGCTCTTGGTGTGACCATGGACAGCTCCTTAATCTCTACCCCTCGGGTCCTGCACAGATAAAATCACCACGGACAAAGTGCCTCATCCACCAAAAAGAACTAAATCTGTAGACAGTCCTAAAGTCAATAACCTCTGCCCAGCACAGAGCAAGTGCTCCAAAACTAGTTGTTGCTGCTCTACCATATTAATACTGCTACTTGTTGGGCATTGACCATGTGCCAGCCACTGGCTAAGGGCATTATGAACATTTTCTCATCTCAACCACCTGCTGGGGAGGGTATTACTATCGCCAACCTACAGACGAATAAGTGGAGACTTGGAGATTGTAAGTAACTTGCGAAGGGGAACCAACGGACTCCTGGGTGTGACTGCTTTACATGGAGCCCTCCCTCTCCCTAAGAACAGTGTTCAAAAGGACGCTGATATCATGAGGATGTAGGCATGGGTGCTAGGAAAGTCTCTCAGAAAAGGGAGATGGAGGAAGAGACAGAGAGGGCAAATTTTGCAACAAGTGCAAATGGCCTTCGTTAAAACCAGAGACTTCGGTGGGTGGCGGCCGATTTTCTCCTTTTGTCCCACCAGATCCATTCTGCACACTCCTCTGTCCTGTCCCGTGGCTCAGGAGACCGCAGACTGCCTTCCGCCGTCTCCCTCGCCCTCTAGGTCAATGGCAGGCACTGACTACCATGTAGTCATGAGCTGCTCCCCAGGTCCCTCCTTGCCAAGCTCTCTCATTCTCCTACCCAAAGCTTGAGTGCTCTCCCTTCAGAGGTTGCTAGGGGTTGGCACAGCTCCTGCTTTGGTTAGTTCCTGTTGGTTCCCTTATCCCCGCCCAGGCCTTTGTAAACAGTCCCTCAATTAAGCCCCTTCCAATCACTCCTTCCCAGGGTACCATCCGCTTCCTATCAGAACCCTCATTTAGGCTTATAAGATTGCAGGGACTTTATAGTGCAGAAACATTACTGGAGTCATTCTGACGTTCCTGAAGGCTGTCTAGGGGACAGTTCAGACACCTCCGGTGGGTCATCACAGCAACCAACAGCTCTTGGAAGCCCCACGGCCTTGCCAACACTGATTCACTGGTCCCTCTGTGTCTTCCACCGCTACCTCCGTTCCAGGAGGACAGGGAACCTCTGCAGAAACAAACCCCCACCAGTCACAGTAAGGGCTGCCTGGGGTTCGGCCTGGGCCGACGCTCTAGCCAGAGGCAAGCTCAATGGCAAGCTACTAGGCAGGTCATCTGGCAACCCTCCTCTCTTAGTATGAATAAAGAGACTGAAGTGACAGACAAGGCACAGGGCCTGCCTCATTCTGCATTCTCGCCTCCTTCTAAGAAGACAGAGAATCAAAGTGAGGGAGCCTCTCCAGAGGCTTTAGTATGCCTGGCCAGAGTTGCCCAGCTGGAAAAATTCAATATGATAAGAAAAAAAAAATTAACTAAAAGTGGTCCAGCAAGAAAATATAGGACAGGTTGAAATGCAGGACAGCCAGAGACAAATGTCGCCGGATCAGGAAAGTAACTTTCGGGCTTCAATGGGTTTCTTCCTTCTTTCACCTGCCCTTTCTAATGCCTGCCAAAGTTGCCAAGGACACGCCTGCCAGGATCCTGCAGGCAGGTGACAGTCCACCTGGTAAGGTAAGATGAGAGGTCATAGTGACATGCTGGAGATGAGAGAACACACGCACTGGCACCACCGGCCACACGGGGGGAAACGGCTCTGATTGACCAGATGGCTTGATTAGCGGGGTCAGTGGAGCTGAGCCCTAGGAAGGGTGGGTCTTTATTGCCCGGTCTGGAAGGGACAGCAGAAAATACCCAATCCTCTGGAAGCCAGAGGCCAATCTTTTAAGCCCCATGTTATCTTCCGCACCGCCCCCACAGAGTTGGTGGCAAAGGCCACTGGTCATTGTCTGAAGAGATGGCTTCCCCACCACCTCTGCCTCATCCGGGGGGTCCTGCCTCAGCTTTTCCTTGACTCTCATCCATACATACGCATTCTTGGGGCCAAACCCCATACATATGCAAAATCAGAGCCAGGGTGCAGCCACCAGTCTTTGGGAGGCAGTGGGTTCCCCGGAAGGGGTGAAACTGGGACGTTGCACTTATCTGGGGTTGGCTCCCAGCTCTGCCACATGGGCAAAATGACGGTCAGTGTTCGAGTACTTTCCACAGGCAGGGACTATACTGGGAGCATGACATGAAATCCCCTCGCTTGGTCCTCATGAGGGTTCATGACGATCCCACGGGCTCAGTCTGCTCGTCCCTATGTCATAGCCCCGGGGTCACGGACAGAGTATGTGGGAACTCACACTTCAGCTCTCTGTCTCCCCAGTCTCTGCACTTAACCATTATGGGATCCGTATTTCACAGAACCTCTTGGCACCTCAATTTCCTCTTCAAAAAATGGGGGACAAACAGCTACCACAAGTGCAATGACAACAGAGGCGGGCCTCGCTACGCAGCAACGGTAATAACAGCTTCCGATGACAGCTTCCGATTTTTTTTAGATTCACTACAGCCTGCCACTGGACTAGGCGTTTTAATTCAATTCGATCCTCCTAGCCAACCTGTAATGGGCGGAATTACGCCCCCCAAAAAGGATACGCTGAAGTCCGGAACGCCAGTATCTCAGGATATGTCCTTATTTGGAAAAAGGGTCATTGCAGCTGTAATCAGTTAAGATGAGGTCATATTGGAGGAGGACAGGGCCTCAAGGAACAGTGGCCTTATAAGAAGAGGAGAGAGACACAGAGAGGAAAGTGACAGCGGCCCACAAGGAGGAGGCAGATGGGAGTTACGCTCTCATAACCCAAGAGAGGCCTGGAATACCAGAAACCAGAAGAGGCTAGGAAGGATGCTCCCCCAGGGGCTGGGGAGGGAGGTGGCCCTGCCAACACCTTGCCCTGGGACCTCTGGTCTCCAGACAGCGAAGCAATAAATTGCTGTTCTCCTAAGCCCGCCAGCTACTGGTCCCGTTACAGCAGCCCTAGGAAATGAATGTACAACCCTTGACAATTTCTTCTCTGTTTTTACAGATAAGAAGAATGAGGAGGCTCAGAGGAATTAACTGGCTCGTCCGAGATGGCACGGAGAGTGAGCAGCGGAGCTAGGAATGGAATGTGCTCCGTGCTCCACCGCAAAGCCAACAAGGTGTCTGTAGGAGTAGGTTCACCACCTGCTAACCCCCTTCCACGCACCGCTGCCCTCGAGGCTCCTGCCACCCACCCCCCGGCCAACCTCCCCTCAGAAGGCTTCCCTGTTGACTCTTGTCCACGCGGCCTCTCCCTTCTGTGGGTTCCCACACTTCCACGGAGTGTGCGGGGCCACACAGCACCTTTCTTTAAGGCCTCCTCTGTGAGGCCTCAGTTCCGGGTGGGCCTGGGCCAGGCTCGGGGAGGTCTTCTACTGCTCTGCCTAGAGCCAAGGGCAGGGCTCACAGGCTCCCCCAGAACTTGCCCATCCCCCCTTGGACTGCCCCATCCAGGGACAGGACGCCGAGCCTGGCGGCGAGAGGTCATTCTGATTCATTAGAAGATCTGAGAGATTCACAGACGCTCATGAGAAACAAGACATTTCCCACCTATTTTGGGAAGCATTGGACATCAGGTCTCTCCCTTCAACTTACTCTGTACTCCGAAAAATCTGTGCCCGCTGAAACAAGCTGGACTCCAACAAAAATGTAAATGGTACACACTTCCTGGGAGGCGAGTCAGCCACAAAGACCCCGCGTGGTTTTTCCTTTTAAGGGCGTAGTTTCTATCTTTCGGAAATCTCCCCTAAGAAAATGGTCAGAAATGCCAACTGAGACTTATGTTCAAAGATGCTTATCACAGTACCATTTATTATTTTGAAAAAAACTGAAACTAAACGTCCAGCAGTAGGCGATGGATTAAATTGCAATATGTTCCTAGAATATTATGCCTTACTGATTTAAAAAATCGTTTTCAAAATCAAGTACCCTACCTGGCACATTAACTATGTGAATTCTGAAGAAAATTCATAGGATCAAGAGATAATATGGGGGCTGTAAGGTTAAATGAAACAAAATCAAGTTACAAAATTGTACATAGGATATGACCCCAATTTGGACTGCAGGAAGAAAAGAAAGAGAAAGAAAGAAAAACAGATAAATGGGCGATCAGAAGGGTGAAGGACAGAGAGATTCTTGGATTTATAGGAGACATATTTTAATAAAATCCTTTTCTTTTCAGCAGCAGACTGGAAGTGAATTTCTTTTCTTCTTTGTGATTGTCTGTATTGTCTAAGCTTTCTACGATGTTTTATAACTGGAGGGACAGCAGGAGAGGGGCATCTCTGTCTGGTGCCACGTCCCCGGACACCGACCTCGCCCCTCCCGCTCAAACTGGAGGAATCCACGGGGCTCCGCCCGTGGCTCATTCAGAGCTTTCATGTGTGGCTCGTTCCTGAGCCACGTGGAGCTGTAGACTAAGCAGCCGTCAGTGCACTCAAGAGTCAAAGAGCGGGCACAGCGAATGGACAATTTTCCGGTGCATCTCTCTGTACCGCGCGAGCAATTCATCATCTGGGACCATTTCCAAGAAAGGCTCATCTGCTCTGAGCAGCAGCTGGCTCGGGCACCTGCACCCCTCTTACCTTGTTCCCAGACTTCCAGAAACAAAAGCTAGGAGGACCTGCGGGCGAGCCCGTTCGCCCCCGAACCGGGAACGGTCCCTCCCACGTGTGTCGCCATCAGAGGCATCTCGGGGACAGGCACGGTAGGGACACTTGGTGGAGGAAACAAGGAACTGTGGACAGGTGTAAATGGATTTGCCGCAGTGAGGTCACAGGAAGAGAAATCCCACCACTACAGACGAAATGAGACGTCTAACTCATCACTGTGGCCTATCACCCAGTGCAGCAACGAGGCTTTTATAAATGCTGCCTGTCTTTCCATCTGGCATGTTGCTATAAAAATTTAAATAAAACGCCAAACACACACAGCACCAATATCATCGTCATCATCACTCTCATGGAAACAAGAAATTCAGCTAAATGAACTCGACTGTGAACTGCATTTTAATGACGCTCCCCCGTCATTTCCGAACATTTCCGGACCCCTGTGTTTCTCCAGAAAGCATCATACATCCATTATAGGGACGAGTTGGTGCTCTTCCATCTAGGGCATCAACTGTTTCATTTCCTCTCTGCCGATTACCTTCTGGGTTCGTCCCTTAGGACAAAGACCCTTTCTAATTCTAAGATATTAGAAAGAGTAAAGGAATCAGACAGCCGCGGTTCCACCGGGAGTGAGCTAAACCTCAGTTTCCCCAACCATAAAGCACCTACATCGCAGGCTGGCTTTGAGGAAAACGTGAAATGTTAAGTAGGAGGGGTGGCCGACCCACAGCATATCCTCAAACGAATATGTTTTATGTTAACCCATCTTCTGTTCTTCGAGTTCAGCTATAAACTTGGTCAAGTCACTTTCTTGAAAGCCCTACTTATGGGTCTTCTCCCTCAAGTTCCCCTTCCTGCAACTTTCTAACACCCAAAAAGTCCAGAGTTTCTTTCCTAGTCTTTCATTATGAATCTGAAATGTTCTAGGCTTTTTTTTTTTTTTGAGCTGGTTAATTAAATTTGATTTATAATAACGATTAAAATCTTTTGGAAAGAGAATGGTTATTTAATAGAAAAAAAACTCTTAATTTTTTTTTTACTTATGATCTTTGATTCCACTCTATCCATAGGTACAGACGAATCTTGAACTAGAAATGTTGACGTCTTTGTGGCTACGACGGCAGGGCAGTCCTCCCTCCAGCAGGGGGCTCCTGTCTCTTCAGGCAATCAGAAGCACGCAAGCCTTACCACCACAGGTGACATACCTGCAGGAGAAAATACACCCCCGGTGTCCTCTTACCCCAAGGAAAGTAGAAAATGCTATCTCACGGATGGTTTCCTGGGCCCACCTGCAAGATAGTGTTATTCCAAGTCGGCCTGTCAAAGTCAATGCTGTTCCAAACCTATCCAAAGAAATGGGACTGGTCCACAGAAGGCCCAGCAGAAAAGTCCTCTTCCAGGCTAGCTTAGGGAAGAGCTGGCTCCAGGCTACTCCACAGAAATAGTTTTATCATCGGCTTAGTCAGAAAACCAATATTATGTGAGTCCCACTGAGGGCTGAACAGGGTTTCTATGGCTTGGCCAAGAAAGTTACCTCCTAACTGAGTGTTTCCTGGAAAGTGCATTCTGAGTTTGACACGAGAGACCCCAAAGCCAGCCGTAGGGACGCGGCACAGGTCTCGGCAGGGGACCTGCCAGCGACGGCTAACTTTCTTGCACCACGTGGTTTGCTTCTGATCACAGCAGCGAATTTGGATGAGGCGTGTTAGCGGCGTGCGGGCCCCTGATGGATGAGAACAGACAGAGCCCAGAAACTTTGCTGACCCAACTCCCTATGAACTAAATCCCCCAGGGAATCGCCATCGAAACGACGAACGTTATAGCGGAACGTGACAGATGCCGGGAAACGGAGACAGTATGATTCCAACTTCTTCTTCCTGCAGGTGAGAAACGGAGGCCCAGCAAAGGGCAGCGTCTTGTTCAAGGTCCCGCGGGGGTGAGTCGGAATGCCAGACCGAGAAAGGGCGCTGCCTCTTTGCATCCTGACATCCAGTCACTTCCTTTCTACTGCCTCCACTCGAAAGCCTATTAACCAGAAAGTTCCGCAGCCAAAATTCACAGGCAACCATCCCCCCGGAGTGGGGCCTTTAATATTTTTTCCCGCCCCCTCCCCTGACAGTAGCCACAGAGCTCGGGCTCGGCGAGAAGGACATTCTTTTCAAGCAGGGATGGCATTTTTTTAAACAAACAATCCCATTAGAGTGTAGCCTGCAGTCAGCTCGTGATGGAAATGGGTGCTCTGGGCTGCTTTGGCCCAGCACTAATCAGGTTCTGTGCTGGATCCTGGGGGACCCGGATTACTACCGTATGAAATAGAGGAATGCCTCCATTATCCCTTAAATCTTTTCGCGGGATTCAGGCGTTTTCGCACAGAGCAGGAACGCTTCTTGCCTATTGGCTTCTTTCCTCCAGGTTAATCCGCATCAGTTCGGCTCTCCCTCCCAAGCAGCGTAGCAGTGGCCACTGAGCTCCCTCCCAGGGAGCTGGGGATGCTCACCCGCCGGCTTCCAGGGCCCAGTGAGGGTCTGCTGATGTCGACATGGCCGGAAGGCCCCTCCTTCCTGCTGCAGTCTCAGAAACATCCTTTCCCCACACTCTGTCCGCCCCTCAGGTCCCCAAATGCTCCTCGCTCCTGCTCGCCTTCAGAACCAGAGATATGGACAGGATGCCTGTCCGTCCGTCTCGTATGTATGGGTGCACGCGTGCTGTCCTCCCCTCTCTCTGATGGCTCCTATTTGTCCTTCCAGACTTAGGTGTTTCTGGAAGTCTTACACATCCTGCTCTCCCTCCTACTGCTCCCGAGGGCCTCGGTGTTTCCCCTAGTGACATTTCTGCACCTCACCTAATCGTCCATTTCTGGGTCACCCTCGTTAATCTAGGGAAGGCAGCGACGTTAGTGGTTGGTGCCCACTCCATCTGCTGGGCACCACTGCCCGAACTGCCATGGAGCTCGATGCTAAAGTTATGTACTGAGCTCACTGTGAAACGATACAACCAATAACCCTGTCTTCCCCGGGCATGGGCTCCGAGAGCGGAGACAGACATGCCAGTTTAGCAACAGACTGGGAGCCGCCTAAAGGCAGGGGCGGAGCCATATTCTGTTCTATAGCGTTGGCATACACAGAAGAGCATGTAAAACAGAGGACGTGCTCAATAACCATTTGCCAGTTGACGGAGACTACACTATCTGCTACCTACCGGGGACTCATTAACCGCCAAGTGCCATTGAGTGTTTTTTGTGTGTTATCTAATTTTCAAAGAATTCCTATGAGGTTAGAAGTATTTTTAGTCCTCTGTAAAAAAAAAAAAAATGACAAATCAGAACCTGGAGAAAATTTAGTAGATGGCTCAGGAACACACCGTGATGGACCCAGGATGTAACCCAGCCCTGTCTAATCCCACAGCTTCTGCTCTTCTAAGCTACACTCAGAAGAAAAGAAGTATCACCTGCACACTATACTCACTCCAGGACTCTGGGTACCGTCTGCAAGGACCCTTTCAATACTACACTCTCGATATTATAGTCGGTGTCCCAGCCCAGGAGGTATCAAGGTTTGGCCCTTAGGAGTGCTCTTCCAGAAACGAGGTTGATATAGGGAACCTTCCTGAACAGTGGGGCTTTCTTCTGGCCTTGGGATCGCCAATGAATGAACCAAGCGATGTACGTGTCAAGACCCCAAGACCCAAGCATGAAGGAACTGGCAGACTGAGGTAGCGTGGGCCTGCAAAGCCTGACGCGAGCGAAGGATGCTGCCTGGCTTCTCATCCAGCCTGTGCTCCTCAAAAGCGCTATGATCTTCACATCGCGCCCCCTGCCCCCGATTCTGGGTGTTAGGCCCTCATCTGAATAGCGAGGGGGTTGGACTCGGAAACACCACGTTTCTTCTACCCTTAGCCTATTTATACGGGACTTAGAAAACGCAACCACACGCAAAATATACAGAGAGGAATTCCTGGCAGACCCAGTTGTTGAAGACGTTATTTTCAAAAACAAAGCGAGGATGGCACGGTTTACGGGTTTGGGGTCACTGAATCCGAGCTCTTAATTGTACCGACGGTGGACCGCGGTGAGGGAGGCACTTTATCTCCGAATCTCAGCCTCCCCAACGACGAGATGGGGAGAATCAGGCCAGTACTTTTTTCAAATGTAGTTTGGGACCAGCAGCAGAAGCAGCAACCGGAGACATGTTAACAAATCTTTAGGCCCTACCCAGCCCTCTTTCATCAGAAACTCGGGAGCGAGGGTCGAGCCTGTAGCTCCAGCCGGCCTCCAGGTGATCCTGATGTACACGAAAGCCTGGGAACCCCTGGAGGAGGTGTGCTGTGTTCACGCGTCCCTCACCCAGCCCACAGTAAGAAATCTCTCTTCCGTCAGAATCTCAGACTCCAACACACCCATTATGTTCACAACCGAGACGCACGCTTCCTGCAACGTTCTTCCCCTTGCTACTTGAAATGCTTTCTGATATTTGCTCTTCTACTTCATACCGTTTCACTCTATTTCATTTTCTAAATGCTGGTTCCAGTTCTTTCCATTGATTTCATGACCCATTGGGTGGACCTCAAGCTATGACTGGAAGATGATCTAAGCAGTCCCTTCCAACTAGGCTGATCGGCAGAGCTGTTTGTCAAATACCTACCACGTTGACGGTAGCTCAATTAATGGTATATTTCATCATCGCGACCGTCATTATTAACGAAGTAATAAGCGTCAGGTAGCCACTAAGTCTTTTGAGTGAAATGAAACTCATGTTCACATCTAAAACCACATAAAATGCTCGGATCCCAAACCTTTTCTTCTTCGATTTCTGCATCAACCTAAGTGCATCTTTTCCTAGGAAATCCCTCCGAAAGTTATAATTATTCTGATTCTTGGCAAGAAAATAATCATAGCGCTTGAAAATCCCCACGGAGGAGAGTTGGCAATGGACCAGTGAGGGGGGAGGCGGGGTCGGAGGTGATCACTCAGGGGGGCCCAAGAAGGGAATTTCTGGGGCGCCCTGAGCCCTGACGGGTAAATTTCGACCCTCCCGTGGCAGTTACTCAGGGCAATCGTTGCTAACAAAACAGCTCTCTGGTAAAAGGACCAGATGGCCGCCGAGGAGCCAAATGGGAAGGTGCTGGTTACAAATTACAATCACAGCACCTGAACTCTGCAGACGGAAGCCGCTGCGGTAGCTAATCGCCCCCTCCTGGAAAATCAGACCTGAATTTAATTCTAAGGACCGGAAATTACGAATCCCATCAGAAATATACTGCCAGTTCTTAACTCCTTCTGTTGCGTGTGGAAGGGAATGAGGGGTGTAAAGGACTCCACCCCTTAAGTGCGGGGGAATCTTTCTTGCAGGGCCGCCCGGTGAGATGTTCCCATACTGAGTAAGTTCATCTTTGATCTCCCTGCCCAGGAACTGTTTTCAATGATGGTTTCTAATAACTGCTCTCTGGGGGGTCACCTGCCATGGGCCAAGCAGGCAACATCCAGAGCTTTCTTTGTTTAGGTAAAGTAGGATCACAAATGAAAATTTTCAGATA
Organism: Paguma larvata; assembly: GCA_030068075.1. NCBI lineage: Eukaryota > Metazoa > Chordata > Mammalia > Carnivora > Viverridae > Paguma > Paguma larvata. The sequence continues at coordinate 72,514,203 of CM057831.1, read as the reverse complement.
AGGAAAGAGGCTCAGAGAGGTTGACTAAGTCGTCCAGGACCACAGAGCCGGTAAACAGGGAGGTTGGATTTGATCCAGGGGTCTGGCTTCAAGCCCCAAGCATGTACTCTTTTCAAGTCAGCACCTACTTCCTCAAGCTCTTCCGTCGAATGGGATCACAGGAAGAGGAAGGGAAAAAGGACGAGACTAGGACTTGCTGCATACTGCCACTGTGCGGTACGCCCTGCCAGGCGCTCGGAGAAATTTTCTGTATCACAAAATGCCTTTCAGACCAAGATTATTATCTCATTTTCCAGATGAGAAAACTGAAGCAAAGAAAGGTGGAGTATCTTGCCCAGGGTCACACGATTTAAGAGCAGAGGAGTCAGGCTCGAATCCCACTCCCTGTGTCTAAATCTCTTGCTTCCTCCACTACGGCACCATGATTAGAATCTGGAAGGGCTTCTCCCTCCCACTCCCAATCCACCCTATAGGTTACTGTGGTATTAATCATTGTCAGACGCAACTCAGGCTATAGTACTTTCTTGCTCAAAAACATTCTATGGCTCCCAAGTACCGAGAGAATATGTAGCCTCTAGGCTTCGGGCTCTCCTCAGTCTCGATCCAAGCAGTCTTTCCAGTGTTCATACCCAACAGTGCTTTCTCAGCACCAGTAGATAATCACTCCTTCCCCATCTGCCTGGCCAGGTCCATCCTCCTACGACCACCAAAGCGTTCTTTCAAACTATTGCTTGATTACACTACTCCTTGGCTTGAACATGACTCTATGAAGACGTCCGCTGTATTTGCGGCCATCGTTCATCCTCCTGGAAATAGAGGTGCCTGTCCTCCACTCAGTCTACCTTGGGGCGAGCCTGTGACCAGACCTGACCAATCAGAGCACCACACCCCCGCCCCAGGCCACAGTGATAGGTTCAGGTATGAGCAAATAAGCTAAACCAAGTCAAACCTAGCCCCAGAGCTAATCCCAGGACTGGGCTAAGGAAAAAATGACCTCCGTGCTTGGAGATTTTACGTGCGAGGCCATCGAGAGCCCCCTTGCCACCCCTGGGAGATTGTACATGAGAATGCGGCTGGCAGAAATGAGATGCATGCTCTTAATGACATGGCGTGTCATCCCTAGATCTAGCCTGGCCCGAGACTCCTTCACCCCTGGATGTTTCCTTTGCGTGGAAGCTAGTTTGGGTTGGACTTTCTTGCAACCTACAACTGGCCGTCTCCTGACAACTGGGAGCTCAGACTGATGTGGCTTTTTCCTGCCTTTAGCATGAAATGCAGGCTCCTGAGTGACCTCGAAGGCCTGAGCCATCGGGAGCCCAGCCTACCTCTCCGGGGTCATCGCCTAGGACTTCCCCTGCCCCACCCAGCCCCAGCGTCATCACCTGAACTCACGTACTCCAGCCTCACTGCTCTCTGCCTGAGTAACCTGCCCCCACCCCCCACCGTCGTTCAAGGCTAAGTCAGGATCTGAACCCGCACTCACCCATCTCAGCATTTGGGTGCATGACCACCTGCCGTGGAAGCCCGCCTTTCAGAGGTGGGAGATGAGGCTGGAAGGTGGCATGATGGACCAATGCCACGAGATGACGGGCCACGAGAGGACTGTGGGCTCCATTCCTCATTCACTATGTGTAGAGAACTAGTGAGATATGGGAGCTCAGGAGCCAGACTTCTCGGGTTTCAATCCCAACTCCACCTCTTACTAGCTGTGAGATTGGAACATCTTAACCCCTCTGTGCCTTGGCTTCCTGATCTATAAATCGGTGGTGATAAGAGATTCTACCTCAAAGGGTCATTTAAGGATTCAATGAATTAACAAACACGAAGCACTTAGAACAGTGCTTAATACCTACTAAGTGCGATCTAAGTCTTGTCTGTAGGGCACGGGGAGCCATGAAGTGTCCTGGGCAGGTCTCGGGGGCATGTGTGTAGGGCTGGCCTTTACCTGCGAGCTACGGGAAGGCTTTGGGGAATTCTGTGTCCAAGTGGAGGGTCCCTCATCTAATGCCACCTCTCCATTCAGACCAGACATCCATGGGGGAGGGGGCTCTCAGAGCGACCACGGCTGGCTGGCCACCTCTGCATCTCCCTGACTCCCCAGCACAAACACCCTCTGTTCCCAGCTACGGTGTGGTTGTCACCGGGATGACCTCTTGTTCACCTGCTGTGGGAGCAGGCCATGAGCCGCTCCTTGGATGACAGCTATGGGCACACCAGGCCCAAAGGCCACTTGGTGTCCTCCCCTTCTCATGAAGCTTCCGTCTCCCAGATGCTCTCATCTGACTGGGCTTCCAGATTGGGCGAGAGCAGGGTGCCTGGCACCCAGGGGCCAGACCTGTCACCAAACCGTCAGTGAGAAGAGAGACCAGCCAGAGGCGGTGGGGCCAGAAAGGAGGCAGGGAGTAGACAGGTGGGCCTAGGAGGGAAGACCCCTGCCTCCTTTCCTTCTCTGATCCCTTGTGCACCTGCAGACCACCCCGTGCCCCCACAACCCACTCCTGTGGTTCATTCTCTTTAATTCTCTAGAATTATTTCTTGGGGGTAAAACACGAGTTTGCCAAGTCTGTAAGGTCCTTTGGGGCAAGAGCTTCATCACACGCTTCTCTGTTCTCCCCTGTGCCCAGCCCAGTCCTGCCCGAAAAACCTGTTACAAAATCTGCTTTTCCCCACATCGCCTCCTAGACGCCAGGCCGGGTGCCTCCTACAGGGATGACTGGCCTTCCTGCTCCCCACCTCCACCCCCTGCAATTTCTCCTTCCCGTGGCCGCCCAAGTGACCTTTTAAAAATGCAAATCAGAGAGTGTCACTCGAGGCTTAAATCTTTCCAACGGGCCCCGGCCTCCCGCACTAATTAAATGAAACCTAAACTACCCGCAGCCAACAGGGCGCTCCAGGCGCTGGCTCTGCCGTCTCTTCCCTCACTCTTCCCGGTGACAGGACTACCGTCCCCTGCCTCCTACCCAGTGAGTCTCAGAGCATCTGCCTTGACCCTTCCTCTGCCTGGCCCCTAGGTCTTCACAATCCTGGCTCCTTCTTGCCTCCAAGTGTCCGTCCTAGAGACCTGCTTCCTGTCCGCCCAGGCTGAGTCAGCCTCCCCGCCCCACGCAGCCTTTTCTACCCCATCTTTCTACTTTGGTTTCTTCCCAGCATTTAGCATTACTCCCCCAAACGACATGGGTGGGGGCATTGTTTCCCCGCTCTTCCCTCTTATCTAAGTTTTGCTTATATTCTTCCCCCACTGGAATACAAATTCCATGAGAGTAGAGACGTTATCTCTTCATGACCCCCTCTGTCCCCAGAACCCTCAACAGGGTCTATCTGGTACACAGAAGCTCAGTAACTATTTTTGATAAATGAAAGGACCTAAAGAGTCTCCTGTCCCCCCCTGCCTTGATTCCACTTTGCAGAGATGCTGAGTCCTAGAGAAGTGACAGAGTAAGGGTACATCAGAGGCCAGGACAACAGGTGCGTGCCCTGGTCTGAAAAGGCCTTGAGTTCCTCTCTGAGTCTCCTCCCCTCTGCCGCCCTGGGTGGTAGGAGAGCTCACCGGAAAGCAGAGTCCCGTCCTGGGAGCCCGGAGTGGGGCAGGGAGCAGGAGCTCTGGAGTCAGACAGACCGGGTTCGGGTCCCCCTCCGCGTGCTTCTCCCTGGAAGGTCAGGCAAGTTCTTCACCTGCTCTCCGGCCCCACGCATTCCGGCTGCGTAACAGCGACGTCACAGGCTGTTCCCCACGCAGATGTGACTTCTCAGGAATCATCACTAACACCTCTGAAGGGTATTCGAGGATGAAATCGTGTCTGTGGCTCTGTCGTGGCGCCTGGGACTCGGTAGGTGCTCTTAAATAGCTATTAGGACCTGAGGTCACAACAGGGAATATCCCAGGAACACCTGTGTATCACGTGTATCCTTTATTTGTTTATTTATTTTGAGAGAGAGGGAGAGAGCGCAAGCATGCGCTAGTGAGCAGGGGAGATAATCTTTCTTTTTAATTTTTTTAGAAGTTATTTATTTATTTTGAGAGAGACAGAGACAGCGCAAACGGGGGAGGGGCAGAGAGAGAGGGAGAGAGAGAGAGAGAGAGAATCCCACGCAGGCTCTGGACTGTCGGCACAGAGCCCAAGGTGGGGCTTGACCTCCCAAAACTGAGAGAGCCTGACCTGAGTCGAAACCAAGAGTCAGACACTTAACCCGCTGAGCCACCCAGGCGCCCCTCGCGTGCATTCTTTCAATGCACATTCGTTTACTCTCCTTCTCCTACCTGTAAAAGCAGAGCCTTCTGCTTGTGAGCTTCAGAGCTGGGTCCTCACCGTCTTGGGAGGAGCTGATGGGCAGGGCAGGGGGGTGGGAGGTGGGAGGAGGGGGAGTCCAGGTAGCCGAGATAATAACCAACCTCCACATCTCCTCCCAGCGCACAAACCCAGACCTACGGGAGCTGCTGGTGCTGCCTGGCCGGGCCCGCCTCCCTTCCCCCTCTGCAGGGCTGGCCTCGCCATGAATATGCACACTCAGGCCTCAGCCATAGCGAGGACGCCTCTGACTTCAATAGGTCAAATACCATGGCAACCCGGCAGGCCCCCAAATATCCCGGCCTTTTGATGCTCTGCTTCGCTTCGGGGGCGCGGTTGCTCCAGGCTGGGAACCATTCTCAGAGAGCTGGTCCCGGGAATGCTACTGGTGATTTTTCTTAAACAGCACAAAGGTAAAAGGACAAAGGAGGGAGGAGTTAACATAGTCCTGAAGAGCCCGGGTTCGGATTCTAGCCCCTACACTCCCCCGCTCGGGGAGGAAGGCAGCTTTCTTACCCCTTGTGTTGTTCCATCTCCTGCAAAACGGGACTAATAAGAGTGCCCATTCATAGGGATGCTAAGATTACATTCAGTTATTCAGTCAACGAATATTCCCTGAGGCCCTCGATGCCAGCCATTGTGCCTGGTACCCGTTCTGGCTGTGTAGAAGTCAGGGCAGAGTGGCAGAGACATACCAACAAGGACGCGCAAGCCACTTACTTCCATATGTGGCGAATGCCATGAACGCCATTTCTGGGATGCGTGGAGAGTGTATGACAGTCTGCAATGTGATCGTTCTGTCGATAAACAGTCGCTGAACATACACTCCGCACCACCTGGGGTTCTAGGTGCTAGGGATCACGGTCAACGGCTCCGGCTGGTCTCCCACCTCCCATTGTCTGTCCCCCACCCATCACTTCCCCGCACGGCAGCCAGAAGGATTTAAAATGAAAACTCAGGTCAGGTCACCCAAGTGCGGAAAATCCTTCGGCGACTCCCTGTGGAACTCAGCATCTGGACTTGCTCCGGCCCCTCCCTTGACCCTGCCCAGCTCTGCAGCTCACTCGGGCAACTGCCCAGGGATCCCTGCTCACTGCGCTCAAGCCCAGCGGTTCCCCAACTCTGCCGGGCGTCGGAATCACCGGAGGGGGGCGGCAGGGGGCTTGCTGGGGCCCGCCCCAGGGTCCCTGACTCAGTAGATCTGAGGCGGACCTGGGAACTTGCACTTGTAACCTGTTCTCAGGAGATGCTGATGCTGCCGTGTCCGGATCCACGTTGCGAAACCGCAGCTTTAGCCACCAGCCTTCATTTCGCTCCCTTAAGGGATCTCGGGACCTGCACCTGCCTTGCCCTCTGTGCGTCTGTCCCCCTACCTCCCAGCTCTCCCCTGGCCGGCGCCTTCTCATATCTGTTGCCGGTTCCTCAGAAACATTGTCTTCGTCCATCTGCCTCCTTTACGGGTTTCGGCTCCGCTGGCCTGGTAATTCCGGGTCTGGTCTGTGCCCGTTGCTGACACCGCCCATTCTCCTGTGGGCTCCGCATAGGAGCCCCTGGCCCGCCCGCCGTCTCAGCACAGGGCAGGGAATAAGCACATGTGGAATGAATAAAGAACAGGACCCCCGCCCTCAGGGATGTGCCAGTCTGGGACAGTCCGCGCAAAGCCCTAACCCCAGACCTAACGCACGACAAATGACAGGCATCACAGACAACCTCCAGTCCTCAGGGCTGAAGGAGAGTTCCAGGCTTCAGTGGGAGCCACAGAGAGGCTGTGTCCTCGAAGCTCCCTGAGACCTGCACCAGCCACCACCGAGGCGGCTATTTGGAGGTGGTGTTGGCCGCCACCCTCCCGGCACGCAGCCCGCCTCTGATGATATCAAGTCAACCCTCACGTCGTTGAAACGTCACCTTTGGGGGACCAAGCCTTTCCTCCTGCTTCTCCAGTCACCCTCCCAAGGGGGCCTTGTGGTCTGGCCCCAGCCCTCAGCACCCCCCAGCACTGCCCCGAGAGCAAGGGGTGTTGACTTCAAGCTGCGGACTCACAGCCCTACGCCCCTTGTTTTGTTCAAGCCAGCATCTCTCCATGAGAAGAATCTGTGTCCCAGTGGCGGCAACAGAGAATGGTGTCCAACACTGCCCACGAAGGCTATTCAGAGGCATAAACGGATGAGCAATTAATAACGAAAACTGATCGTAATGGCCTCGCCCCACATAAAGGGGTTCAATTAAGGCACAATAGTGACGGGAAGGCAGACGGATGGCTCCGGACGGGCCCTCTCCTCCCTTTTCTAAAGAGCTGACTCTGGCCTTGAGCAGGAGACAAAACCTTAAAGGAGTCATTTTTTAAAAAGAAAGGGTTTAGCGGTGAAAGGTTTAGACTCCTGGCTGGACGGATTTCAGGAGGAGGAGAGCGGCTGGGGACTCACGGATTGGGCAGCACCGAGGCCCTGGGGGTACAGGAGCCGCAGAAACTTGGAGGGGCTGGTGGCCCAGTGGAGTCTCAGCCAAAAATCACGACAGTCGCTCCGGGAGCCCCTCCAGCTAATTCAAAGAGAATTAAGAGAGGCCAGAAATGACTGTGCACTGCTTTCGAAGCGAGTTCTTTAAGGAGACAGGGCTGTGACAAGGCCAGAGGACGCCAGAGCCCTCGAGGTACCCCGGCTGGGGGGGGAGGTGGTGAGGATGGCCCCCCGAGGAAGGAGGTGCCTTCTGGAGGGAGCTGCGGGGCTCAGCCGACAGGCCGGCCGTGCCGATGGACCTGGCCGGTGGGATCAGCAGGGCCGAGCCTCCGGGCCATGCAGAGAAGCCACGGGTTTCCTCAGAGATGACGCACAGCCTATGGGAATCTCCAGAGGGTCTCTGGGGGACACATTCACATACCAGAAACTGTTAGCGAGGTCAGGGATCCCCTAAATACACTCAGAACATCCAGGTTATGATGAAATATCAGTTCTCCTGACCTGGTCTAGGTCTCTCTGGCCAACTTTGTCAAGTCCGGACCACAGCCCTCCTTAAGGACTTCCTCGGGGGCCTCCAGTCTCGAGAGGTTTGCTCTGTCTCTGGCCCCATATCCGTCGACCAGGGCTTACTTTGCCTTTATCAGCAATGAGCAAGTCTCTGTGTGTTTATTTTGAACACCTCCGATGTGCCCAGTACAACGCTAAGTGCTGGGGAACCCGCGGGAACAAAGGAGACATGGTGGGGGCGCCTGGGTGGCTCAGTCGGTCAAGCATTCGACTCCTGGTTTCAGCTCAGCTCATGATCTCATGGTTCCGTGGGTTCGAACCTCGTGTCAGGATTTGTGCCGCCAGCACAGAGTCTGCTTGGGATTCTCTCTCTCTCCCTCTTTCTCTGTCCCTCCCCACTTGGGTTGTCTCTGTCTCTCCTAAAAAAAATAAATAAACTTTAACAAAAGGTGGACATGGTGTCTGCTGTTAACAGTTAGGAGGGGGAATTCATAGCATTAAACGGTTGAATGCAGGCAATGTACGTCACAGTTATGACCCCAGCCTCAGGAGGCCAAATGCCTGGGGGTTCATATGACTTTGGGTTTACATGATACTGACAAAGTTACTTCACTCTCTGTGCCTCAGTTTCAACGTCTATAAAATGGGAACGAGTGCCTTTATCATGGGGTGTTCTGAGGATTGAAATAAGGCACGTAAAAACGTGTCCATATAGTAACCCCTGTGTAAGTGCTTGCTGTCTTGCTGCTACTGTGTCAGTGGGAATACGGGCCTGTGGGAGAAAGGGCATTTGGTATCCAGACAGTGTGGGGGAGGGGGCACGGGTAACAGTTTTGGAAGAGAGGGAGGGCATGGGGCCTGTCTGTGGCCCTTCCCCACCCTGCGAGCTGTGTCTTCCTCACTGGCCTCCATGCCTCAGGGCCCAGCGTGGCCTGGAGCACGGTGGGCGCCCGGTGACTATTTGGCACCTCGAACAAGTTTTCAGAAAGGATTTCCTTAAATTTGCCTCAGTTGGGTTGACTTTTGGAGGACTGTCCACTGAGATGGAAGGAAGAGAAAGGGAAGGAGGAGAAGGGGGCCCTTGGTTTCATACACATGTGTGCACGCGTGTGCGTGTGTGGGCGCGCGCACACACACACACACACACACACACCACACTTTTAACCTAGCACCACTGACCAAACAGGGTTGCATATCACAAGATAATAGAACCTCACGGTGAGGGCGGGACAGCTGACACCACGCTTATGGGGATACTTTATGGGAAGATACTTCCTTGCTCGACTCTCTCCAGTGACCCCTGTCTTTCAGGATAAAGACCCCTGCCCTCGGTCTGGCCTGCAGGGACTTGAGGCTCTGGTTCTTGCCCACCTGGGCAGCGGCCGCTCGTCCCTCAGCCTCCAGGCGACACGTCCAAGGCTCTGCCCTGACTCACCTCCTTCCTGCCTCAAGGACTTTGAACGAGCCCTGAAGCTGTTCCTTCCGCTGGAGCTCTGCCCTCTCCCCCTCCTGCCTTCTAGGAAACTATAGGAAGCTATCCTGCATCTCAGCGGGAACACGCTCAGGGCAGGGAAGCCTCTCACCTTCCCCGGCCTGACACTGGCTGCTCTGGCAGCCCGCACTCCTCCCCCACAGCCCTCGGGTCACCTGTAAGGTTCACGTAGGCGCATTGGCCGTGCTACCTCTCCGCCTCCAGACCGTGGGCTCCGCTGCTGTGTGCTTCCAGCCCAGAGCTGGCCACTAGCAGGTGCTCACTGGATAAGCTGCTGGAAGGAAGGGGAGGGGAGGGGAGGGGAGGGGAGGGGAGGGGAGGGGAGGGAAGGGAAGGGAAGGGAAGGGAAGGGAAGGGAAGGAAAGGAAAGGAAAGGAAAGGAGGGAGGGAGGAAAGGAACAAAGAGGTGGAGGAGGGAAGGGAGGGAGGGAGACAAAGTGTGTGTCATTTAGGGAGAGGTGTGGGTGGACAATGATCCCATCCGGAAGGGATACGCTTTCCTTTCTGGGTGTCACAGTTTCTGTGCTGCTTGGGGGACAGAGGCAGGTGTCTAGGAATACCTGCGTATTAAAAAAAAAAAAAAAAGGAGAGTGTGGGGGAGGGGCGGGGAACAGAGGAGGGGGAGACAATACACAGCAGCCTTGGGACTCGGTTCTGGAGCAAGAGGGAGAGGGCTGTGGATACCATTTAGGAGCAAAGCTAGATTCTTTCGTCCCGTCAGCTCCTGTGCTTCAGGGTAGAGTTCATTTGGGGTGAGTTTAAGCTTCCGTCCCTGTATATTCTGGGAGAGTCCCTACTATGTGGTTATGTACTAGCTGGTCACTCCTAGCAGAAGCCTCCGGGTTGTTCTGTCCTCTCTGACCCTAAGCCCACACCTTATTCAGAAATTACTCTAGACGTCTACCCCAACCCACAGGCTCAAACCACCCCCCACCCGTTGGCACCCACAGGGCTCGGGTGGTCCGGACCAGGAAGCATCGGCTACATTAAGGACAGGCCAGTCACACACATGACCGTGTTCTTGAGAGAGACGAATCGATGCCACTGGGTAGCAACTGTACACGACCGTGCTCCTACCTCCAACCAAACGGAGCAAGCCAATCCGGCTGCAGGATCTCGCTGTGAATGACGAAGCTGCCTAAGTCACGTGGGCAAATCTTATTAATTCAACGCTCAGGAGCCCAGACCTTCGTTCAAAGGGCAAAAGGAGACTGCCAATGTGACAGTTTCTGATAGTTTTATTAATAGGGCATTTTCATCAGCTGGGAAATAGTAAAGGTTCTGAATTACGAGCTGCTTTGAATAAGCCATGAACAGATCAGGAAAGGGTTCGGTTTGGTTTGGTTTGGTTTTGCCATTTATGCTACATGAAAGAGCAAATGACTTCAGGGCGTGGAACCAATGATTCGCCTGGGCCAGCTCTGGCCAGAAAATGACAGTCCAAGCCATTTTCCTGCAACCAGATGGTTTTCCTCCAGTGCTCCGAGACTCCGAGGGGCTGGTCTTCGGACGCCGACTGATAAAGAAGGAAAGGAAAGGAGGAAGGACTTAGAGGACAAGGCAGCTCTGAATGCTGCGGATTGCGACGGACCCTGTGCCATCAAGGAGCCAAATCACTGGAGGCTGTGCGGGGAAAGGAGCTGCTCCTTGGCTTCCGATGTGCCTCAGAAGAGGGTTTTTAAAAACCCATACGTACCCCGCCGTCACTCACCCCTGCAGCTCCACCGTAAGGCAGCAAAATGGGCTTCTAGGTTCCTTGACCAGACCCTCCCTCTCATCCTAAAAGGTCTTTTCCGCCCCATTCCAAACACGAAGGCAGATGATTTTGGTATGAAGCCCCAGCGGTGAATTGAAAACGATTCACAGGTCAGCCTCCCTTCCTGAACTGCCCCTGCGCTGATGCCGGGTTCGTTCTCACCAGAACAGAACGAAGCCCCAAATCGTCAGGGTCGAGGGCAGGGGACGAGAGAGGACTGCAGAGGGAAGAGGGGTCGCCGGAGCCCACGGTTAGTTCCTTAGCACCGCTACTGACTTGCTCCAGGCCAGACCCTGTGCCCGGCAGGAGGGACAGAGAAGGCACTGCCACGGTCCAGCGCCGCCCCCCGTGACCACACAGCCTGGTGGGGGGGGCAGATAGGGAAACAGACTGAAACGATAAAAGCGCGCCACACCCCATGCTCCTACGCCTGCCTACCCCCCCAACACACACACACACACACACACACACACACACGCCACCTTAACTTCCCCGTGAAGAGGGAGGAGGGTCAGCGGTGAGAGGTGGCGGTCCCTGCCTAGGGAGACGGGAGCAGCATCCAGAGACAGCAAACGCCTCCCCGGAGCTCACACCCTCCCTTCAGAGTTGGTCCACACATTCTGCCTGTGGCTGTTGCTTCTCAACGCACGCATTTCAATCCAGGCTTCCAGTTCCTCAGAAGCCTCCCTTAGGGGGCGTTTGGAGAGTCCCCCCACCCCACATACGCCACCATGGACAACGCCATGCATGTGTCTTTCCTCAGCACAGAGCCCACCTAGTTTGGGGCCCAGCTCCCCAAACCCAGGGCAAAGCCTGGGATGGTTTGTCAGACCTAGAGGCTGGGGCTGGGAAGGAGGGGGCAGGGAGAGGTAAAAATAATCGCTCAATTTCAGTCTTGCTCGAGGCTAAGTGAATTTAATAATCCATAGATCATGTTATACAAATTGCATTTCACAGTTTGAAAAAAATAATCCCACACCGTGTACAATCCTGGGCGGTTTATTTTACAAATAAATAACCACGCTCTAAACAGCTCTATTTCCTTAGCTATCACTCTTAGCAGATCGGCCCTGGCTCTCCTCTCTCTCTCCTTCACAGACTGTAAGTTCATTGCCAAAGAAGCTTTATTTACACAACTAATCATTATGTGAACAAAACAGAAAACAGACGGTGTCTACTGAGTGCTTACCATGTACTAGGTAACATGCAGCATGCTGAAAACATACGGTGTTTACTGAGTGCTTACCATGTACTAGGTAACATGCAGCATGCTATACATGCATTAAAGTATTTAATGCTCATAATATGAAGGGAGGATTGTTGTCTCATTTTACAGATGAAGAAACTGAGAATCAGCGTGGTTAGGCTTGACCTTACTCAAGTTCGAGTAACTAATACTCATAACTCAGAGCACGCAACACAACGCCCCCCAAAATTGTCCAGCTAAAGAGCAAACGGCCTCCCCTAGGAGAACCATGTACCAGGATCCAGCACATGGACTCGGGATAGGGCAGTGATCTAGAGCTCCTAGGGTGTCCCAGCCTCAGGCGCCCTTGCCCTCTCTCTCTCTCTCTCTCTCTCTCTCTCTCTCTGGGGAAGAGGGGGGTGGCTGCCACCTCTGAGCATGTTTATCTGTTGATCCATGCAATGAGACGGTCAGCCCGCTGGGGTTGCCGAAGTAGCGCCCAGGCCACACTGACCATCAACCTTCAACTACTTCCCATCACTTGTGACGGACAATAGCTTAGGCTACACCAGGGTGCTGGGACGCTTGGCCGTAAGACAGAGAAGGAAGGTGGGATGGTGTGGACTCGTGTGTTCTGAATGGTGCCTCATCGCTCGTGCCTCCCTGCAAGAGTCCAGCAGGAAGACCCGTTCACGGAACATCAAGGATAAGAAGACAGGATTCTTCCCGGGACGTCGCCACAAATCAACCCAAGTTCATCATTGGTCCAGAAATTGACCTTCTATGACTTTCTCTGGTAAGTGAAAGGAGATAGGGTGTCTGGCCATGAGGCAGACTCATAGTCCTTACGTCAAGGATGCACACTATTTATGCATACATATGCCTCGTAACTCACAGATTATTACCTCATCATTCATAGTATTTTGAGAATTATTTATAGTGATAATAGCAGTGAACTAAATACCAGACCCTGAGTTAGTGTCTTAAATGCCTCATCTCATTTCATCTTCCCCCAAACCTCTGTGAGACAGGAATTACTCTCTCCACTCTGGGGGTCAGGGAGCTGAGGCTGAGCACATCCGTCCTGATGTCTCAGCCAGGAAGAGGGAGAGCTGGGGTCTGAACCTACTCCGTCAGATTCCAGAGCCCAGCCCCTGAACCTCACCCCTCACAAGCTGCTCGAACAAGGGAAAGTGGAGTGCTGTGAAAACCATGAAGCAAGGTCGAAATGTCAAGGTCACTTGGGTCTCCACAGAACAGTCTGATGGAAGATCTACCAGTGAAGCATTAGAAAGAGCCATCCCACTCCATCTCAGGGAAGCCACAAGTAAGCTAAAAAGAGACTGCCGGTGTCTTATTTCCAACTGGTTTGTCCATTTGGAAAAGGCTTTCACGTTAGGATCAGAAGGGAGAGAACCCTCTTTTTCCACAGGCCTTCTGGACCAGAGGGGATCCCGAATCATACAATGAGTGGGTGAGAATCCACCTAGGTTCTAAGAAGGGAACACACAGAACTCCCTTCTGGCCCGACCAACCTCGAGGGCTCACGCTGTGTTCTTTTTCTCACTGTTGATTCCCTCTCTTTGATGAGAAATTGAATCACACCTGCCTGAAGGACTCTTAGGACACTCGAGGGGCCAGGCTGACACTGGCTGTCTCTCTCCACTGGGCTCAGGATATATCAACATGTGTTCCACACAGTGTCAGCACAAATCCACATCTGACAGCCGTGGGGCCCCCAGTCTGTAGGTGTGGATATAGTCCAAGGGTATCCTTACAATGCCCAGCTCTCTCTCTCTGACTCCCATGCATCCAAGAACCCTGGGCGGTTCAGCAGAACAGCTGTTTATATTAATGATGACTCGGGCGGGCAGGCAGGGGGCCGGCACTCTGTCTGAGAGGCAGTCCTCGCTCTTGTTATCAACTCCCCTAAAGCAATCGCTGACCCCTGCTATCACCTGGCAGGCTGCAAGCAGCTCATTAAGAGGCAAAAAAAACTCCCTCCACAAGTCCAAAAACTCCACTCTCTGGAGGGCTGTCCATTGAAACAGATACGCCCCAAGTTGTGCCACTTTCTTTTAAACCCAAACAACCCCTGGTCTTGTTCTCCGTGCCGGGTGGGACTTGGTCAATGACGCAGGACACATGGTAGAAGATCTGGCGGGGAAGGGATGTGAAATTAACATTGAAATCATTCCTCCCCATCCTTCAAGAAATAGAGGAAGCTAGGTGCCCGCGGCGAGGGTGGGGGCAGGGGAGCAGCAGGAAGACAGGGGTTCACAGTCAGAAGAACCAAAATCCCTGATCCTATGCCTCAAATGGGGCTACTTGGCTCCATTTCCATGATCTTACGCTTATGCAAAGCTGCTTTCCTTGCATGGCTTCTTGAAGAAGTTCTGCAGAAAGAAGACTGAATAAATTAAGAGCTGGAAGAAGTCTTAAGACACCCAGCGCGGTGAGGCACAATAACTTGGGACTTCATACCACTGAAAGGTTGTTGACACATACACCAGGAGGTTGGGACAGGTATGCCACAGAGATTTGGGACAAGCAACTTAATCTCTCTTTGGGTCTCTGTTTTCCATGACAATCACCTACCTGGTACACTGTTGGAAAGATAACGAGTACATTGTTGTCCTGAAAGAATCCAGTATAGCGCCTGACACATGTGGCTTCCCTTCATAGCCTTTCCCCGCTTACTTAAAAAAAAAAAAAAAAGCATCAGAGACAATAAAATGACTTGCCAGATGCCGCAATCTCAGCCGATGGTAAAGATAAAGCAAGTACCTGGCTACTGATATTCCTTGCCTTTCCCTAGCTCATTTAGAAATTCTGCTGAATTCACCTTGGCGAGCGGACGGGGCTCAAAAGATAATACAGACTTTATCCAGTTCAAGATTCAAATCTCAGCTCCACGATTTACTGCGTGACTCCGGGCAAGTCCCATAGAGTCCCGCACACCAGCTTCCTCATCTGTAGAAGGGGTGTCCTAGCGACTTCATGAGGGTTGTGGTGAAGGTTCAACAAGTAACCATGCCCAGTCCTGTGCCTGATCCTCCCTGGGTGTTCGGGGTCCTCCCTCGTGCCCTCCTCCTCTCCTCTGCATCCCCCACAGCGCCCAGAGCAGTGCTCCCGCCACAGGAGGCTACTCAGAAGATGCTTATTGGCCAGGAGGACGGATACCTCTTCCAGGGGACTGTAGCCCGCCCCTTACCAAATCGTGAGGGGGCCCCCTCTGTCTTCCAAAACACATCACCTCATCTTTCCGCTGCTCAACTGCTTTTCTCAAAGCTGTGCACCAGGTGTTGCATCTTTTCCACATCCTTCTTCAACCCCAGAGCCAGACCACAGTTCCGCCTCCCATTCACCAGGCACCCAGTTCTCCTCCCACAAAAGACAATGGTGGTGGAGGTGACGATGGTGGTGGCTGTTAACTCTTATTGAACCTCTTCTGTGGCAGACACTGTCCTATTCTTTATGTAGGTTTCCTTACCCAATTCCCACAACGCCCCTCTCACCCATTTTATAAAGTAGCTTCGCATAGAAGTCGCACAGCTGGTGAAGTGATGAAGCTGGACTTGACCTCCAGGCCGTCCAACGCTAGGCTGCCTGCTTAACCACTAGGAGAGCCTTCCCAGGGCCTCCCAGCAAAGGCCATACTCTGAATAATACATTAGAGCGACAGTAGCAACAACAGTATAATTATGAAGGTAATATTACCTGCTACAACAGAATCCAAAACCTTGGGGGGTCAACACAAAAGGAATTCATTTCTTGTTCAGGGAAAAGTTCAATGGTGGTGTGAGGGGTGGGTGAGCAGGAGGCCTCCCCTCTCGGCAGCCCTTCAGGGCTCCAAGGTGATTAGATGCTCTGGTGGCTTCAGCACAGGGTTAAATTGCAGCAAGAACACTTCCTGGGCCGAGCCCGGAGGAGGTGTGACATGGCTTCAACCCAACATCCCATTGGCCAGAACTGAGGCATATGGCTTCCCCTGGATTCGAGGAAGGGGAATGAAGAATGAAGAAGGAAGTCTCTCTCTGGTCAGACAGGGCTTCTGGGCAGTAACTCTTCATGGTGGAAGGGGTCTTTGGCCGACATTTCTGTCACAAACAGTAACAGTGGCAATAATAAGGTAACAAAAAGAAGCCATCCTCAATTAAGCACTCCCTATGTGTACACGTCAGGCTGTGTGCAAAGCGCCTGTATACACTGTACCTACTTTTCAGACCTAAAAGATAGATCTTCCTCTCCCCAGTCCACAGTGAAGGAAACGAACACCTTAGGCGATGCGAAGACTTTGCCCAAGTGTGCACACCCAAGCGCCAAGCCAGATGTCTTAGCCCCGGCCTCTTAGAAAGTAGAGCTTCCTCAGGAATTCAAGCGCAAATGTTCTTTGGGAAGTGTAGTTACAGGGCAGGAAAACAGGGAAAAGGAAAGAGGGAAAGGGATACATAAGACTCCTCGCCATGCTGGCTACTGCTTCCGCACAAGCTGCGACGACACACAGCAGGTCACGTGGCACAGCAAGGGACAAGACATACCTCAGAGGGATCCATGGGAGGGACAAAGAGCCGGGAGGGATCTGCTCGGCTCCCCCAGGCTTCTTCTTCCCATTGGCCCGCATCTGTGGAGACCTGACTATGTATGTCTACACTGAATCACCAAGCCCCTTGGTGGGCACTCAGGAGAAGCCAGAACCTGCAGCGTGCCATTCCGTCCACGTCTCACAGCTAGGAGCCACCTCACAAGGATGAGGGCCTGCGAGGAGGGCGTGGGGCACCTGGCGGCCCACGGCTTCGGCTCGGATTGTCCGGCGAGGGTGCTGCCGCGAGAGGTAGTGGGACTCGGAGGTGGCGCTGCCTTTCACAAAGAAAGTGGTGTGAGCAATCCGGAAAACGCCCGGTGCTCGCGTCTCCTGACCAGAGCTCAAGCTCTCTCCACCACAGTATTCGGTCCCCCTCTCAAATCAGATGCAACTGTGGGCCTTTCAGGCACTGTGATGGGGGGTGGGGGGGGACGGGGACAGGGAGAGCTCCTGGGGCAGGGCTGCATCTCAGATCTCTCCCCGTAAGAGACCACCTTTCTCCCCACAGTGGAAGGAGCAGTCGGGATTAAAGCATTAGGAACACGGGGCACTCTACCTGTGCGGCTCCTCGGGTCAAGGGAAATGAACCGCAGGCCTGAGAATGGCGGTCGAGAGGAAGTGGGTGATACTTTGGATGCGGCCTGCTGCCACGCCCATTGTAAAGATTGGGACTCTGAGCCCCAGGTGGAGGAAGGGCATCTCGTCTTCCGAGCCATGCAGCCAACTGGTGGCTGGGTGGGAGCAGAGCTCCAGGTCTTTCGTCTGACACCACTGTCTCCCAAGCCCCGAAGGCCTGTGCAGAAAACCGATGCCCTGACCCTAACTTCAACCAGCCCTGCGATGCCTGGACTCCCCCGGAAGACCACGGAATGGCCATCTCCTCACGTTTGAGACGCGTCCCTTCTTTCTAGCCACACCTACCACAGGATAGGAGTCACTTCTTTGGGGAAAGCCATCCTCTGAGGTGAATCCTTTCACCTTTCGTTCGGAGAGATTCCAAGCCCACAGACGTAATTATCCCTGTCCATCAGCCGGCCTCATCCCAAGAAGTCAGCAGCCTGTCCGTGCTGCCCGCGGGAGCCAGACAGGAGCAAGGGGCCTACTTGAGAGGCTCCGGCAAGCAACGCCAGAAGCGAGAAAGGACACGCGGGAGCCGAGGCCCAGCCGCCCGTGCCAGCCCCTTCCCTCAACCCATTAGCATTCCTGAGAGGGTCTCTGGGGACACGGGGAGGAGGAAGCACGCAGATGGGACCGGCTGTGGTCTCCCCTCCCCAGCGCCCTGGCCCCTAGGGGCTCCACTCCGGTGCAGCCGCGAGAGTCCCCGGCTCTGAAACTGGAGATTTCTTAAGGGAAGGCAGGGCCCCACGCGGGAGTGTCGAGCCGCCGCTCCCCCTGCCAAGCCATTAGGAGGAGGATTAAGATGATGGGGCGTCGGGGCCGCCACAATTAGGCCGGCCCATCACTATCTCCGCAAATGGCATGAGCAATGTGATTCAACAGCTCATTATTAACGGGAAAAATGAGATAAGGACCAGCTTCGGTGTCCAAGGGGAGCTCCCGCACCAAATTGAATACGTGCTAATGCTCGCTCTCCAGCCAACGCTGACACGGGGGGAATTCCGCTCCGGTCCAGCTCTCGCGCCCCCGGCCCGGACCCTCCCCCCAACGCCACGGGAGAGAATGGGCTCTGATCAAACACATTATCGGCCGTGACCCACGTGGGCTCCCGGAGAGTAACGAGCACACGGCAAGCGGCGTCTCTGTTGGGTAAAAGGAGCCAGCGGCAGCCGTCCTTCCGGGGGCAGGGTCCGCGCAGGAGGAGGGGGCGGGTCGTTTCAGAAAGACTAGGACGCAATACTGTGGGGATTTCGGGCCTCTCTTAATCAGAGCTCAGGCTGGGGCTCCTCCAGTTACCTGCACACGAGTCTGTCAGGCAGGCCGGAGGCTCTGTGCGTCGGAGTGTGTGGGAGTGAGCGAGTGTGTGTGTCGAGGTCGGTGTACGCGAGTGCGTGGGAGTCCATGTGGGTGAGCGTAGGTGAGTGTGTATGCAGTGAGTGTGCGAGCGCAAGTGTGAGTACAGGTGCGTGTGTGAGTGTGTCCACGTGTGAATGTAGGAGTATGTGTGTGAGAAAGTGTGTGAGTGAGTGTAGGTGAGTGTGTGAGCGTGAGTGTGGGGGAGGGTGAGCGTGTCCTTTGGGCTCCCCTCTAATCTGACCACCTCGCAGCAGCCATTGTGACTGAGCGTGTCTCTTCCTTGTCTGAAACCTCACTGGGCTCCCAGTTCTCTCAGGCCTCAGATCACCATCCCTGACGTGGCTGGGAGACCTCCCGCCAGGAGCCCTGCCCCATCCCATCCCCAGCAGCTCTCCCAGCTAACGCCTGGGTCCAGCCACACTTGGCCTTCTGTCGTGGCCTTGACCACACGACGCTCTTCCTTGTCTTGGGGACTCTGCCTCCGCTCCTCCTTCTGGCTGAGACATTCTCCCCCCGCTCCGTTGCCCCTTCGGAGCCTGGTGCCAACAGCAATTTCTAAGAAAGCTTTTCTTGGCCCCTTTAGGTACCTTTACAGCATCCGGTACATCTTCTTTGTATCGTGTGTCACCACTTTAATTACATAATTATTCGCGTGCTTCGTTATTTAATGCCTGTCTTCCTCACTCCACTGTAAGCTCCACGGCGGCAAGGTCAAATTGCATTTTCTCTGCACTGACTTCCAGAACACCGTATGGGAGGATCGGCCTGCACTGCGATGAGGCAGAGCTGTTTGCACACGCGCACGCGGCACCGACGGAAGCCGACACGTTGGGTAGCTTCCGAGCAGGGAGGGTTGGGCCACTCCTCCATCCATTCATCTGGTCGGCCAGTCAATCACCAGATGCTCCCTGGATGCCGACTTGGGGCCAGGGAATGTGTGGCTGTGTGTTCGGGCTCCGGCAGGTAACGAGCCAGGCACGGACAAGTTCATGTGTCCTGTCCTCTACAGAGTCATTCTTCAGACCTTGGCCTCCCGAGCTGACTTACGGCTTCCTCCTTTACAATTTGTGCCCATCTCTTACCCCTACCGTGCTTTCCTGAGCCAACAGGACTCTCTTCCGCATTGACTGTGGGCATCCCGGGGCCCGGGCCATGACCTGCTCACTGTGTGTACTCATTGTCTAAGACACTCGGTGCCTCCAGTCCCCCTGGCGCCAAACAAACGGCCAACGAAAGAACGGGAGAACGAATGACTGGAGCCCCGCCAGCCCCCCTTAGACAATCAGTCAGGGGAACGACCTGGCCCCTCTCCTCTACCCTTTCTCAATCCCCCTGGAACCCCCACTCTCTGTTCCAGCCACACCGACCCCAGCACTCTGGACAACCCTCGGCGCGCTCCTGCACAGGCTGTGTCTCCCTGCGTAGAAAACTTGACTTCCGTGCAGCTCCAACACATCCTGCCGCTCACACTGCTTGACCGCTTCCTGCAGAATGCCTCCCCTGTCCTGGCCATCGCCACCTTCGCCTCCGCCAGTCACCAAACCCAGACTAGGCAGGAATCCCTGACATGGCTTCCCATAGCTCCCAGGACGTCCCCTACCAACTGGCTGTCTCCCCCGCTAGACACCGGCTTCATGTAACAGCAGCGACATCTATCCATCTAGCACACCACCCCTTTGCCCGACACACAGTAGGCTCTGAATGAATTTTTTGAATGAACGACTGGACAAATATTTGAGTAACAACTGCACATAAAGACAGGATGCTTCTAATGTCTTGCCTTCATGACATAACTTCAAATACACGGCCATTTTGCTAGAGGCCTTAAAGGGCACATTTGGAATTAATTTTTTTTAACCGATTTGCATGTTATCCTCAATAGCCTACATCATTCTTGGCTATACCTGCAGGCCTGGGTAATGAGGACTGATGTTCGGAATGAATCAAAGATTAAATCACGCTCACGGCCTGTAAGAAAAATGGATTCTGACATTTCCTAAGTATTTTTAACAAGGGTTGGGACAAAAGAGGATTTCTAATTAACCCCCAGTTACCTAGGAAATTACATCCATCATGGCATTCATTCACAAAAATATATTTCTTGATTGCGGACCGTGTGAATGATTAAGGGCCAAATAGGTGAGGGAGCGGACGTGGGGGGCAGGAAGGGAGCATGTCAGTATGTTGGGCCTGTTGCAGAGACTATCCACTCAAACCCTCACAACCTCTCTGTGAGGTCAATATTATTACCAATGCTTCTAAACTGGGGAAACAGACTCAGAAAAAATTGAACAATTCTCCCAGGATCAGACAGCTGATAAAGGCTGGAGACAGGATTTGAGGTGGGGGCTGTGTGAATCCAGACCTGAGCTTCCCCTCACCCTCTGACTCACACACGCCATGGCTGAGGTGATATGTCAACAATATAACGTCAACAATCCTAACGGCACTGAGGGTACAAGCAGAGGGGCCAACGTGGTTCCAACTCTGCCCCACCATTAACTGTGTCTCAGACACATTAATCTCTGGAAGCCTCCGTTTCGTCAGCTGGAAACTAGGATAATGACAGCCCCTTCCTCATAGGCTCCTAAGGATCAGTGAGACTATCCACATAGGGAGGACGACGCCTCAGCAAAGGACTCGTTTAATCCCAAGAATTGAATGCTTACAAGATAGAGGATGGGGCGAATCAGAAGCCAAGTGAAGCACGAATCGAAAGTAGGCTCGCTCCATAGAATTGTCAAAACAGCTGGAGGGCCCAGCACCAATGGGTTTTCATTTTAAGAATTCATTCCAGAAACATGAAACCACCAACGGCTAGGTTGGCATTGCCAGAGAATGATATTATGTGGGAAGACACACATGTGGATGACTCAAAAAGTGATTTGGAAATCTCAGGCTCTAACTGGAGACATTTTAGGAATCTCTGACTCAATTGACCTTGCCTATGTCTTTTTGATGCACGCACAGGAGCGATATGAGACCAAGCTATGTCTAATTAAATATAAGAGAACTCTTTAAATAAGTAGGGAAATTCTAAGTGATGGGAATGCATTGTGTCATAGTTTAATTGGCAATCGTTTTTTTTCCCCTGAGTGGCACATAAAATCGCTGTGAATTTTACAACCAATGACATTTGAGATTTGATGACACTCAATAACTCATAAACAGACATTTGGTATATGACCCATTTGTGAGGTTTAGCTGCCAAAAAATGAGAATTCACCCTCAAGTATTAAGGACTGCTCTCCCTTATGTCCCCAGTACTCCCCAGAGTTAATTCTGCTGGAAAATGAGGCTAAAAAGATAAGAAGAGAGAAGGAAGAGGAGCCGCAAAGCGCGTGGTGGTGTTACAAGCGGCCGTTATCCATATACAGGGCCAATCCTGACAGGACTCAATATTTAGAAGACTGATGCCAAGACACTTGAAATCCTCAATTGTCAAGCAAAGATTCTACTGTATTTACCACATATGTTTGGAAAAAGAAAGTAGATTTGAAGTTATTGACAAATTTGCAAGGATTGGAAACAAACAATTTTTCTTGTTGGCCTAAGATAACCAGAAATATATGAACCTTGGCCATTCCGGTTCAATAAGAGTTGAGGACAGTAATAGCTCCGGCTCATGAGCGGTCACTGTCTCCTCTGCGACAGATCACATGATCTACAATGCCTTTGCTGTCCCTTCTGCACTCCACTTGCCCCATCCCACCACCGACAGATTGGCACCATCGAGATAGAGGAGAAGCGAAGGCCAAGGTGAGGGGTCAGAACAGATTTGGGGAACATGAAGCACTCATCACCTTCGCTGAAAAGGACCTTGGCAAAAGTCTCCCACAGGCTTTTGCTTCTCTCCTGTGCTTCTTTTGACCATAAAAGCAGGAGAGATTCGAATTTCAGTTGATATTTCCATGTGCAATGTCATCGAACATCTTTTTGATATTCAAAGGCTTATTTATAACGAAGCCGAGGTGTTAGCTCCCACCACCCAGTCTGGAATAATTTGATTGCACAAGACAGGAAAACACCTTGAGACCTGTTTAAACAGCGCTGGCCTCCTGAAGGAGCTAAAGAAGAAATGTGTAATAAAAGGGCGACCTCAGGAGGTTTTATGGTTTTGTGGTTTTGTGGTGACCTTTGTGGTTTTAGGACAGGCGCTGAAATTTACATAGAACTTACACACACGGATATGCAAATAGGCACAAGTTAAGAAGGAGGAGGAGGGAAAAGAAGAAGCGATGGGGTCCAAACGTGGGGGGGAACCACTGTGCATCCATTCATCGCCACCTCGTGCAGAGCCCAGGAAGGCAGAGGCTCCCTCAGCTAGAGATTCCATTCTTCCAGAGAGAAGGAACTCAGCTCCTTCCTGCTTCCCCAGGCTGTACCGCACCAGCCCTCCGTTCCCCCCTTCCTCTCCTGGCTTTTAATTCTTGTTTTTCTAATTATCGACACTACAACATTGCCCATCCTGACACATTATTTCCTCTCAGAGAAGTTCTTCGTTTCTCCATCACTATGTTGCGCAGAAATGACCCCCCCCCCCAAGTGCCACATCCTCCCGTCAGGGACCAAGACGCCTCACTGTCTTTAATGTCCACATCGTCAACAGCCACCGATCACCTACCGTGTGTAAAATCAGCTTCCTGGCTCCAATTTCACTGATAAGCTGTAGTAGCCATCTCTTGAGACACATACAAAATCATATCCTCTGTTTCTTATGAGAGGCGGCTGGGGTTCCCCAGTATCCATGTTATCTTTCTTCTTTGGCCTATTTCCCAGGCCTCCTTCCTCAAGGGAGGCCACGTGATTATCTTGCACCAAGAGAGAGCGGGCAAAGTGACGAACACCATTTCCGGGCCCGGCGCCTAACCCTCCTCCATAATCTTTATGCTTTCTCCTCTTCTGCCTATTGGCCAGATGCTAAAGAGCCAGCCGCTCTGGAGAGCGGGCCGTAGGGAGAATAGTAGTTTCACGGCAGGGAGGATACTAGCAGGCCCTGGGTGAGGTATGTGAGTCCCCTGAGTTGGAAGAAGCCTGGGCCCTGGAATCCTTATGCAGAGCACAGCCCCCCGCTGATCCACTCGAGACCATGGCATGAGTGAGACGTACACCTGTATTGTGTTAAGCTATTGAGATACTAAGGTTTATCTGTTACAGCACCTAGTGCTATTTACTCTAACATAATTCTGTTTTCTAAGAACTCTTTTCTAATGCAGATTTTCTTTGTGTGTGTTATTTGTGCTTACACAGTTGGACTGGATTTGGGATTTTTTTTGAAAAGCACAGACCCTGCCTTCGAGTTGGGGGAAACGCAATTTTCCGGCATGGGTCACAACAGCAAGGAGTTAATACAAAGCTCCCAACTAGATTCGTGGGTCTAAGCAGGCAGTCCCCGCGTAGCGAATGTCCTTCACCAAGCTATGCTCGGTCCATACCGCTGCCTTTCACCTGAGCAGATGAGGGGTTTGATATAAATTGGGCTGGCATTTGCCGCTCTGGAAATAGACCCAGTTTTGCCTGCTTCCAAACTCTGCTTTAAAAAGCAACAGTCGACACGTTCCAGGGCCTCCCTTGATGCAGGGAAACAGGGTGAGTGAGACCTCTGTTTCCTACAAAAAAAAGCACAGGAATTAAGAATCCAAGCATCTCAGACGTGTGAGGACTCTTGGGCTTTGTCTTCTCGCCCAGTCAAACGCAGACATCCCCTTTAGAGCATTCTAGATGGAGCGCCCAACCTGTGTTTGCTGGCCCTCACTGTGGGGAGCTCAGCACTCGAAGAAGAAGCACACTCTGGCACTGAAGGGCACAGCAATTAGACAACTAAAGTGGCCAACCATGACAATGCCATTCTGCAGCCCCATATCTGCCCTTTAGAGGCACTCCCCCCAAAAAAAAACTCAATCCCATGTCTACATGACTCTTCATGCATTTGATGACAGAACTGAAAGCTGAACACTTATCTCTTTCTTATCGCTGTCCCAACGTCCTCTCTTTCCCCGTACGGCGCAATGTCTAGGACTCTCCTCAGAACACACTCCAGCTCCTCAGGAGCCTGTGAGAACTGAAGTGCCAGCGACAGCCACAAGCCTGACAGATATGCAGAGGACTAGGGCTACCATCCCAGGTGCCTGGGGCGTTATGGCTCTGGGTGAGTTGGCTTTTCTGGTTGAGAACGAATCGCCTCAGTGGAAGGCAAGGCTCTCCTCAACAGTAGAGTCTACTGGAAAGATAAAAGTTAAGATGAGGAAGCAAGAACTTGGGGCTCATGGAACCCCTGGAAAGGATTAGCACCAGAATAGGCTTCGAAAGTGTAAGGTAACTCAGGACGATGCCGTTCTAACTACACGGAGGCCTTAGGGGCTCCTCAGGTGCCCCGGCCCCGTCCTGTCCCGTCTTCTGCTGCTCCCGATCCCATCCAGCAACTGCTTCCCCCCTCCATTCCTCAGGTCCCTTCGCATCTGCTTCCTCCCGGCCGACATCCGCGCGCCCTCATGATGGCTCTCAGCTTCTCCCACCTGCCTCCTCTGCGCGCATGTGGCTTGTGGTCTTTCCCAAAATATTCTCTGTGATTCAAATTCGAAACCTCCGCAGGGAGAGAACTTGATATTTTCACTTGATCGCCATCAACCCAGTCACGCACAGTTTTAGCAGCAGGTCGTCCTCTCGGCTGCCACCCGGCCCCTGGCCCAGTTCGAAGCCTCTCCTCTAACCACCCAACATGGATGAGAGGGGCAGGCGGTTTTGACACAAGGAACCCCATCAGGGTCTTATTAGCAAGATGGCAGGCCTCTCCGGGCCCGGCCTGTCAGATACCACGTTCCCGAACCAGGCGGAACAACACTTCTGACAGGCGCATCGCACTCTAAGCCTCCCAGAAAAATCCCCAAGCTGTGTTTCACCAGCGGCTGCTAAGGGGCCAGCCTCCACCCCGCACCCGTACGTGCAAATCTTCACCTCTTGTGATTCGTCTTCACGGCTTCTGCTGGAGGTCCCAGGCCTGCAGTTTCTCCTGAATGACTAGACTCTGTCTTCCACCACCGGGCTTTTTATCTCTGCTCTGGAAATCCCAGAGATTCCCAAGAGTCCTCTCAGAACCATGAAGGCAGGAAGCAGAACCAGAGGGGCTGAGTAGCGCTCAGCCCTCAGCCCCCTACTTTGGCCAGAAAAACTGTTGCACGTGACTGAAGTCCAGGTAAGAGTTTGTGGGAACAACGGTGTCCGAAACAAAAGTAAAACTTGAAAACTGCTTCTGCGCTCAGTGGCTGGTGTCTTTTTCCAGGGCGTGCAGGATCCCCCAGGCCTCCTCCCGGGCAAGCTGACGCCAACGGGGACACTCCATCTCCCTGCCGCGGCTCCAGCAAGTCATTAAATGCAGCAAAGGGCTGGGAAAAATGACGGCTGACCTGCTTGCTCCGGGAAGCCCGCTGTGCCGCTCCCCGCTTCGGGCTTTAAGCAGCACCAGTGCGGTCTGGCTTAAAGGGATGAGCCGTTTCTGTCTGGCATCATGGGACCGCCAAGGGCAGAGGGACGGCGGGTGAAACCGGCTGTCGGTAAGTCCCGAGCGGCAGATGAGACACCCCATCACCTGCACCTCCACATTGCCTTTACTAAAGCTAAAATAAGCCAAAATATGCATTGTAAAGGTTTAACCGGCTATGGAAGGATGCTTTTGCCATTGTGCCCAAATCGTGGCTAAAGCCTCAAGCTAAAGGTCATGGGTGACTAATAGCCTGTGTTCCAGAGAGCTGCGTGACGCGTCTCAGCAGCGCTTACCGAGAGACGGCGAAGGTAGCTCTGAGATCCCTTCTCCATCAGGGCCACGGAAGAGGAGGTGGGAGCTCCGGTGAGGAGCAGACCCCTCTAAGGACATTTGTAGAGGAAGGGGAAGGGAGAGAGAGGCGGTACGTTCCACCCTCACCCCTCATTGGGTGAAGCACCATACAAAGACTGGCGATCATACAGAGGGCTTCTCGCCTCCTTAGCTGGATGTGCGCTGAGTTCTAGAAATTTCTAAAAAAGAAACAACTCCTTGGCATTAATGGAGCAGACAAAAGGGAGAAAGTATTTGGCAACTCAATGTGCCCCCAGGGGTTTGAAAGTGGGTGTAAAATGACAACTGCCCGCCATGGGCACAGGGGTCAGCGGTGGGTCAGTGGCTCACTCGCCCCTCTGCAGGGCAAGGACACACTGTGCCCACGGGACAGAGAACACTGGTGAAGGCCCGCTGGGCTTGAATTGTCTAGAAGGACCCCACTGAAGAAGGCTATGGGAGAGGGGACAGAAGGAGGGAGCAGGCTCCAAAGAAGTCAGCTGGGGTGGGGGAGGGGAGTGGTCCATGTGTGGGGGGCAGTGCAGAGAGCTCCGAGGACCCACCACGGCTCCCTGGAAGTGCTGACTTTGGAAAAACACCCTGACAAAGATAAGTGGAGAGCGAAGCAAGGAGTGCAAAGGGCATCGGCTGCATGAAGTAGGCTCTGCCGTGCTCCCTCCTCTGCCCAACCCCGAGGAGCAGAGCTGGGGGCGTAAGGAAGAGAGGCTGGTGAGAAGTAGAGCACGGAGAAGGAGAGTCAGGAGGCCATCTCCTTCCCCACCGTTGCTCCCTGAGTTCCAGAACAGGTTGGAGCCGACGGGAGGGATAAAGTTTTGTTTTTTAATGTTTATTTTTGAGAGAGGCACAGAGCACAAACAGGGCATGGGGGGCAGAGAGAGAGAGGGAGACGCAGAATCCAAAGCAGGCTCCAGGCTCCGAGCTGTCAGCCCAGAGCTGGACGTGGGGCTCAACCTCACGAATCATGAGATCGTGACCTGAGCTGATGTCTGACCGAGCCACCCAGGCGCCCCTGGAGGGATAAAGTTTTAAACTGAATACCAAATTAAAGTTTTTGATTGAAATTGAACTCGATGTTCAAATAAGTCGAGATGAGACCTCTTCTTTTTAATGACTGAAAAAAACTGGAAACTATGTGTGACAATGACAGGGAAGTAAGATTTTGAAGGCGCTGGTGGGTGCTTTCCCAACAGAGCCTGCTGAGTTCAGAAAACCTGAAACACTGGTGGTACGACGTCCAAACCTGACCTTCCTAAGGCTTCCATTCCTCATCTGTGAGGTGGAATAACAATGCTCCCCTCCTAGAGAGGTTTTGAGGACCAAAATGAAAGTGTTTATGCCAACGTATAGAAAGTGGCACTTGGGGGTGCCCGGCGTATGTCTACCATTACTGAACAGGGGTCCCCTCCCCTTTAGTCCTGGAACCCACAGGCTTGTAGAAGAGCAGGGCTGAAGAGACTGCGGAGAGCCAGAATCCAACCTCTTCACACTACACATGACCAAACTGAGGTTCAGAGAGTCAGCCAGTGGGTTGATGGCAGAGTCAAGCTTGGGAGCAAAATCTCCTGACCCCAAAGCCAGTCTTCCTTCTACTAAGCCCCTGGACATTTCCATAATAGCTCAGTGAAGATCTGTTGATTGATTGATTGATTCACTGATGGGAAAGTAACCAAGGCAGTGCCGGAAGCTGCCAGGTAAATGAATGTCTTGGCACAAGTCAAATAAATGTCTTTATCAAGCACCAGCCCCATGCCAGGAGTGGTGAGGGGGGCTGATACAAATCTGGAAACCACTATCTGTGTTCTCACTGAGCTCCCAACCCTGAGGAGGAAGGCAGAAAGCTCTGAGGGTGCCTGGGGGATTCTAGAAAGTCTTCCTAGAGGGGTTCATGAGCTTGTGTGATGGATGGAAAAGGATGGGGGTCCATTCTGGATGTTCCCTGGTGTCTTTCTCCCCAGGCGACCTCTCTTCCCGGGGTGTCCAAATTTGAGTTCCCCAGCTCTGTGAACAGGCAGAAACCCTCTCTCAGCTGACCTTCACCTCCAAGAACCTTACTGCCCTGCGTAGAAGTCAAGGTTCTTAGACGAGAGCTTTCTTGATACAGATGAAGGAAGGACCACAGGGGAAAATGTTTGCCGACAATTCGTTTGTACGTCTCTGCTCATTTCCTAATTCAGCAGTCCTGTCAATCGGCTCTTCTCTTCTCAGCCCGATTCCCTGCTTATAAATTTTTACAACAGGAGGTGACTGAGTGACAGCGAGGAAAGGCGACGGTAAGGCGCAGGACTTCCCTGAAGAGAGCAGAGGAACAGAGCTGGGGTTTAGTTCCTGGTCAGGGTATCGAACTTCACGTTTGAGGAGCGCCATTTACCCAGTGATCTCAAAGCACTTCACGGGAAGGATAGAAGCTGTATTTTTTTTTTTAATCAGGTAATCCAAAACTGAACTCGGTGTCTGCATAAGTAATCCCAGGGATAAGCACTCACCTCTTTGGGTGCAAAACCAATTATGTACAGCCAAGGCAGTACAGTGGCTTGAATTCGTCAAGGAGATAATTCCCAGCGATGGCTAATCGAATTAGCCCCTATCTGCAGCTGGCAAAACTTTCAGGGGCTGTCAAAGCTCCGTACTGGCCGGTGGACAATCCTTCTAAGCCAAAGGCGCTGGTAGAGAGAGGGCAAAGGCTTCCGTACAATTTGGGAAATGGCTGTACTATGGGAATGGAGGTGTACTTTAGAAATAGCACACCTCTGTGGCCCAATTATTTGACATTTTCAAGCAAGAGGACAAGCATTAAACTAGAGCCTTTGACATTTTCAAGCAAGCCTTAAACTAGAGGCTGCAGATCAAGGGTCCACAGACCAAATCTGGCCCGTGTGTGTGGCTTGAGGCCAATGTAACATGTGTCTATATTATGTGCGTTAGTTGCCCGTATTAACAACTGGAATATTTAAGAAGAAAAAGATCTGACTTCTGCAAGTTTAATTAAAAACTTGGAAGGTCTCAAAGATTTAAGCATATAAAAGGAAACCATCATAATAGAAGAAGAAATCATTGGAGAACGCTTTTATAACCTCAGGATAAAGAAGGCTTTCCTAAGAAAAGGATCCAGAAGTTATTTTTAAAAGAGTGATGGATGAATTTGACTACGTAAAACTCAAAACCACCATCAACAAAGTCAAAATGACAAACGACGAATTGGGGGGAAATGGCGGTTCATATTCCACAGGTAGAACCTCTCTAGTAGATAAAGACTTCAAGAAATTGGGAAATAAACGATCAACAACCCAGAAAGAAATAAGCAAATGATATAAACTGACACTTCACAGATAATGATATACTAGCAGCTCTTAAAACACAGAAACGATGTCCAGCGCCACTCATAATTTAAAGGAAAAAAAGTTAAACTACATGGAGATGCCATTTTTCACAGGTCAGAATGGCAGATACTCAAACCTTAATAATACACTCTGTTGGCAAGGCTGTGGGAGACTAACTATTTTGCGCCACAGTCCCGAAGCCGTCTGAGTTTTAGTCATGTGCGCCAGGGAGGGGAGGCCCTTCGGCGCCTCATGCCTGCATTCTGAAGACAGAAGCAAGAACGTTGGGACCTGTTCGGCATGTAATTGGCACATGCCAGGCTTGCTTCGGCAGCGCACTGGTCATTTGCACGCGTTGCTCGTCTATAATTAGACAAAAGTTCTAGTTAAAAATAGGGGGGCAGGGCACGCCTGGGTGGCCCAGTTGGTTGAGTGTCTGACTCTTGGTTTTGGCTCTTGGTCATGATCCCAAGGTTGTGGGATTGAGTCTCGCATCAGGTTCTGCATGAGCATGGAGCCTGCTTAAGATTCTCTCTCTCTCTCTCTCTCTCTCTCTCTCTCTCCCCCTCTGCCACTCTCCCCGATTTGTACTCTCTCTCTCTAAAAAAAATTAAAAAATAAATAATAATAATAATAAAATAAGGGAGTTCCTGTAGCATTATTTCCAATAACCAAGATATGGAAGCAATCTAAGTGTCCACTGATAGATGAATGGATAAAAATTTGGTACACACACACACACACACACACACACACACACCTATGTACCTACAGTGGGATATTACACAGCCACAAAAAAGGATGAGATTGTCCCATCTGCCACACAATACAATATGATTTCACTCAAGTGGAATCTAAAAAAAAAAAAAAAAGAGAGAGAATAGACGAAAAGCAGAATCAGACCTAAAACTACAAAGAGCAAATTGATGGTTGCCATAGAGAAGAAGGTTTGGGGGGATGGGCAAGACGGGTGGGGGGAGAGGGCGATCCAGGTTTCCAGTTATGGAATGAATACGTCATGGAGATAAAAGGGACGGCGTAGGGAACACAGTCGGAGATACTGTAATCGCATTGTCCGGAGATGGGCGGCAGCTACACTCGAGGCGAGCACAGCACCCGGTTCAGAGAAGTTGAATCGTCGTGTCGTACACCTGAAACTGAGAGACTGATGTGCGCCAGCTGTACTCAAATACAAAACTTGACAAGGAAATAAATAAATAAGCCCCCGCCATAATCCGAGCTGCGTGCCCGCTTCCCGTCTTACGAAAAGAGAGAAGAAAGGAGCGGCAGGAGGGGAGGAGGAGGTCCAGCGCTGTCGCCCGTCCCCGGTGCGCCGGGAGCCACGCAGAGCTTCCTGCGCGTTAGCTCACTTTTTCCCCACAACGAGCAGCCCCTGCGCGTGGTCGTCGTCGTCTTCCAGGGGAGAACTCAGATCCGGAGCCGCCGTGGGACTTGGCCTTCTTCGACAGATGTGTCTGGGGAGTCGCTGAACAAAGGAGCCACGGCTTGGGACTGTGCGGAGGAGCAGCTTATTTTTATACGGGCCGTTTTGGTTGTATGAGAGAAAAGGAAATCCAGAAGCTAAGCGTGCCCTCGGTCACCCCGCAGCGGGGTGCCACACCAGAGAGTTAATTTGTGCTTTCCTTTAATCGTCTTCTTCGGTGAGAGAGGTGCCAGGACCAGTCTTACGCAGCTGCTCTGCATAAGGAAATCGTAGTGGTGAACCCTTCCAGTGCCATTGCTTCCTCTGATGAGGGCAGAAAGCATGACTGACCCTCTGCACTGCCTAAATCATCAGGTTCCTGGGTACAGTGGTGGGGTGGGTGGGCAGACAGCCCCTCGAGAGGGACCCGAATTGCCTACTATCATTGAGCACCTGGGGGAGGAGTCGATCCAGTCCTTAGAAAACAAACAAACCAGAAAATACCATACGACTTTGCTCTCTGGGACGGCAAAGAGGTTCTCACTGGTTACAGCCTGTTCGGCTTCCCTCTCCCCGTGGCTCGAATCATATTCCTTTCTTGGCAAGTTCGCCGTGAGAGATACTCGAATTCCTGCTGACCTGTCCCTCCTCGTTAATGGAACTGTTTGTGGGTAGATGTTGTTATCGTTGGCGAGAGACTGTCTTTGGAAACCAGCAACTCGAGTGGAAGGGTCAATATTTTTTCGGTGACCAAGGAGCATCCCTGATTTATGTCTTTGTTTTTGACGGCAAAAAATTCCCAGAGAAGAGCGATGGGGGGACAAGCCACCGCCCGGTGGCCCTGGGAAAGCTGGCTCCTTAGAGACGGCCAGCAGCGCTTCTCCATCCCAGAAACCTCCCTGGTGACCTGGTCCAGCCCCGCTTCGGGGAAGAGACGGCTCTCTGCATCGAGAGCTGTGAGGCAGAGTGCTGAGCGCGGATCCCAACCACAGAGCAAGGGAGAGGGTGGGCAGGAAGCTGTCAAATTTTGCAGAAAACCACATTCCCAGAGTCTCTCCAAACCCAGACTCGTGTTTCCTCTCCCCATTACTCAAAATCGCTGAGCTGGAGTCGGCAAAACAGTGCATTTCTCTGAAATGGCACCACTCCAGTTCATCAAACCTTGCCACATCAGAGCCCTCGGTAACTCAGAAGCCTCCGAGCTCCCTCTTTCCCTGTGTCACGGAAACAAAAAGGCAAAAAGATAAGAACACGATCTCACCTGAGGGCTCTGGGCAACAACTTTTAGAAGCTATCTTGGGCTTGACATCAACAAGAAAGAGCTGTAAACACTGATGTTCAGAATCACAGGCCTGGGATGTTTTCAGGTCTTCAATCGTGCGAAAAAAAGGGGGGCAGGATTTGATATGAGCCTCGTACTCTAGACACTACAGTATGAAAGAGAACCCAGAACTGGGGCGTCTGGGTGGCTCAGTCGTTAAGTGTCTGACTCCTGATTTCGGCTCAAGGTCATGATCTCCCGGTTCGTGAGTTCAAGCCCCACACTGGGCTCTGCACTGACAGTGCGGAGCCTGCTTGGGACACACTCTCTCTCTCTCTGCCCCTCTCCATGCTTGCTCGCACTCTCTTTCTCTCAAAATAAATAAACTTAAAAAAAACAAAAACAAAAAACTAACAACAGTTGATGCCGAAAGGGTTTTCTGAATAAGCCTCTATTATCTAGAACCATCCCTGTCCCCAGGTCTAGCAATTAATGGAAGTGGCACTGTAACTTTCCATGGCTGAAGGAATGTTTCTTGCTCATTATTCTCTGACGCAATGGATCAGAACTGTATACAATGCACAAAAGACTAAACCACAAGGATCCAGTTCTAGTCAAGGCTATAACCAAGTAGCTCCATGTCCTCGTAACTCTCTGGCTCTTAGCTTCCCTGCCTGATGTAAGAAAAACCAGTTGAACTAGCACAGGCTGACCTTGGACGGGAGGAAAAACAGGGACCAGCAGCTCAAGGAGACCTACCATGCTGGAAGAAAGAAAAGACACTCTCGAAGAAGGGAAGAGCGTGACTGAAGACGTGTCGGTGGTCAAGCACGTTGTCATTTTCCTCAGATCTGGTGACCCTGTCCCCACGTGTCTTGGATAGGAATTGGCTACTCCATCTCCAGGAATGGCTTTTCCTTTCTTCTGCCTGTGTCTAAATTCTATGCGTCCTCAAAGGTCCAGTTGAAAAGTCATGTCCATACTCTCTCTTCTACAAATAATCTCTTTACTGAACTGTTCCAGCACTACTTTGCCTCAATGACGATACTTCTCACTGTGCTTTATATGAAAATATTCCATACTGCACTGTAGTCTCCTAGGCACAAGACTGGATTTCGTATTTTCTACCTGATAATGTCTAGCAGAATGCCCTGTGCATCCTAGGTGTTCAAATTACTACAGAATGACTGAATGAATGAACGAGTGACTGACTGACTGAATGAATGAATGAATGAAGAAGAATGGAATCCCATAATGTCTCAACGTAGCGAAATTACTCCGGTTTAACCTAAGTTCCTTAAATAAATATTTTTATTCTGAAATTCTGGCTTGGATCTTCTTATACAAATACTGGAATAATCCCATTCCAAATTCTATGGCTTGTTTCGTTATGGGTCCCACATCTGACCACTTCTTGTAGAAGACCCTTTCATTTCTGACTGTCGAATCTTTCATGAGTGCCGTATAGTGAGTGTTCTTCTCGTTGCTCTCAAATAAATGTCCGTGACAACATTTCGGCTCAAGCCCGCTGGGAAAATTTAACTCCTCCCTTGCACCCCCATCTCCCAGGAACCAGCAAGTAAGACTTAGAGAATCAGTAATCTTTGTTCGACACAAATGGAGGGGGAAACAATACCCTTGGCTCCTTAAAGCTGTATATTAGCCACACTGCTAAAAGTATCTCATTGATATTAATGTGCTTACAGCTTATTACACAAAAATTAATTAAATATGAATAAGGCCAGAGCTTAAAATTTTGCATGTCTAATTTCCCTGCCAAAGCAGCTCATACAATGAATAGCTAAAATTCTAAGAGCATTAGTTTATCACAGAGCGGCATACAACTTCCATTCTGGATCACTCCATTCACAGGATATGGGAGCTTCGGGGCTTGAGTGAGAGGTTCTGTGCTAACCCTGGCATCTTTGTAAAGGGGAGTTCGATCTAAAGGGACTTGATGCTATTTTATGATTCCCAGCTCAAGCTTCGACCCCTAAGGAAGTGCCCAGTTATTTCTGAACCACAAAGGTCCCACCCCAGGCAAGATGGAAAAGCCTGCCAGAAGTCTCCCCTGACCCCCAACACCTCTGCAGACTCATGGGTAAGTCAGAGGAAGGAAACCCATAGCAAGCCGCATCGAGCTGATTCCTACATTCAGGTCCTCAGTCACTTCTGCTCCCCACCTCTCTTCCCTGGCAGTAGCCACGTAAAGCAAAAAGATCATGAACACTGGAGGTAGACAGACATAAGCAACTCTGATCCTGAACTACCGATCCTCACCGAATACCTACCCCATTGGCTTGTGTTAGGGCTAAATGGGACCATGTGTATTTTGCACAGAATAGATGCTCAATAAATGCTCCCCCCACTTAAGACAAAACTCAGTTTGAGCCAGCAATCTGATAGCTCCATTTATTTCCCCACAGCATAAAGTATCACAAGCCTCTTGCCTGTCTAGCCTATTGGATGCTGAGCCCTAATTTTTTTAAGGCTATCTATCTGTCTATCTATCTATTTATTTTGAGAGAGGGCACAAGTCGGGTAGGGACAGACAGATGAAGAGAGAACCCCAAGCAGGCTCTATGCCATCAGCCTGGAGCCCATTGTGCGGCTCAACACAGGACTCAATGCGGAGCTGTATCCCACAACCTGTGAGATCAAGACCGGAGCTGAAACCAAGAGTCAGACACTTAACCAACTGAGCCAGCCAGGCGCCCCTACCAGGAGGCAAATTCTTAAAGGAAAAAGCCATGTCTCCTTCATCTCTGTGTTTCCAGCACCTTGCACTGAGCTGTTAGCTGAGAAATGTCTGTAGAATGAATGAATGAATGAACGAACGAACGAACGAACGAATGGAAAAGAACCAGCAGTTGTTGGATGCTTCCACCAGCACCGTACAGACATTAGCTCATCTGATCTATAGAACAACCTCTGA
This sequence comes from Paguma larvata, assembly GCA_030068075.1. NCBI lineage: Eukaryota > Metazoa > Chordata > Mammalia > Carnivora > Viverridae > Paguma > Paguma larvata. Next base: position 72,479,194 of record CM057831.1, on the reverse strand, counting down.
GGTAGATACTGTTTCACGGTTAAGGATACAAAAGTTCAAAGAGATTTGGCATGGCAACTTCCCAGAGGTTACAGAAGTCAGAGAGAAACCGTATGAAATTGCCTATACTCCACCTTGAAGGAAATACAAAAGAATATTTACAACCTTGTGAGGTGAGTGAAGTTGCAGATGGGGAAACTGAGGCTCCGAAGGGTTAAGCCCCTGGCCCACAGTTCTCAACCACTTTAGACTTACAACATGGCTGTTTCAGATGGAGCGACCTGCTCTTAAAAGGGAAAGCCAGGACTCAAGCTCAGGCCCCTCTGCCCGTGGGCCTGTGACGTGCCAATGCACCTCTGAATAAAGGAATCAGTGAATGACAGATGAGGGGCAAGGAGAAAAAGAAGAGGCAGAAGAGAGGAGTACGAATGAGAAGGAAGATCTTCACAAATACTCTAATTAATCTGAGCAGTTCCTACAAGGCCAGCTCATTCCCATTCCATCTTCTGCATAATTGCTCCATGGGACCTGCTGGTCTCCAACCTGCGAGGCCAGCCAGGGTATAAAACACCAAAGGGCAGCTGTCTCGTTTGCACTTGGCCCCAGAAGGCCCATGGGGATGGTTTCCTGCTGGATGGGAATGGGACCCTCCAGCACGTGCCCATTCCAGAACCCTACACGGGTGGCCACTGGGGCTGGCATTGCTTCCCCTTGTGGTACATTGCTTCCCCTTGTGGTGACTCGAATTGCTCCCCGGGGCAATGGGGGCCTCCCTCTCCACCTGGCAGCCCACGTGGCTGGTCAGACACAGCCCGATGTTCCGCAGGCTCACTCATGAAGGCTTCTTAAAATCACTGATGCTCCCGCCACCAGTCGTCGGGCCAGCCCAGCAGAGATCAAGGCAAACCACACTGCTGCCCTCCTCCCAGCTGGCACCGTGCCACTGGGGTCAACGACTTGCAGAACCGAAACGAGGAGGGATCGCTCCCGGGTTCCAGGTCTGGCTCTGCCTCTGAGCATTGTCCTGTGGGAATCCCTCCTCTCTCTAGGGACAGAGGTGGACGAGCTGTGGGCTGGGGATTGGATCCTCTCTTTTAAGACTTACAACACCTTTTAAGTCTTATGATGTGGGTATGAGGTTTTTCATTACAGCTGCAGCTCAGAGAGGTCAAGTGACATGTACGATGTCACACAGCAAGAAAACGGGGAGTTGGGACAGGACTCCCGGCTGATTTGGCTTTGAAGCCTACATTCTCATCACTGCTCCATCAGAAATCCTTCTCCTTCATTTGTGGTCAAGGAAGGAGGGTCATTATCTTAACCTCCCAGGCGGGGCCAAATCTGATAGGACAACCGCTCGCTTAAAGGCACTTACTAGGCATCGAGTGCAGGGTCAATGTTAGGGGTCAGAATCATTCTGTTGTTCCTCCCACCTCAGGCCTCAGTTTCCCCATTGTAAACTGAGGAACCTAGATTAGTGCTTCCCAAGCCTCCACCTCCATGACTTTTATCATATCCTTATACCACATATACTAATATTTAATGTTTGTCTTTAAACCGGATTTAAATCAAGTTGTTTTAAAATGTTTAACGCCATCCTAGGTAATACTGTACATGAAATCAGGAACGTAAGGCACTGATTATCGTCTTTCCTAACACACAACAAAAGAAACTGCGAAGTAAATTACGAACTCCAGGTAACACTGAGAAGCATGCCATTGGAGGCAAGCGAGCCTTGCTTGGGGCAAGCGCTGAACTCAGGGACCTCGGAACTTCCATTCAGCTCTTGCTCTGAGTCTCCGCCCCTGTCTGCTTGGGGGGACGTGTGCGCGTGACTTGGGTCTGGGTCATTTCCCACTCGTGTGGTCTGGTCTTCCACGGCGGATGCTGGCTGGCACGGAGGGCCCTGTGGGATGGGAACCGGGACTCCAGCAGGCAGGCAAAGGAGGCGGAAGTTGATCCCTGAGAGCCCAGAGAAGAGTCTCCAGCTGGGACGTAGCCAGAGAGCGCTGCAGGGCCTGATCGGGTGCGGGAGACCGGTGAGCACGCAGAGCGAAGGGCAGGAAAGGGGCAGGGTCCCCAGCCACACGTCAAGCCCAAGCTCTCACTGCCCAGGGTGTGAGGCTAAGATGAGCCACTGGCCAGTGCCTTCAAGGGCAGCGGTATCCTCAGGGGTCTAATTACGGCAAGAGTCAGGGGACTGACAGGGGAGGCCCCACAAGCACCCTGCCACGCACACCGTGGAACGCACCCTTTAGTTGCACGTAGCTTTAGCTGGTTTGTTCTCATTGGTGGCTAACAGTCTTGGGAGCAGAACTGCCTACTCTAGTTCATTTTTACGGGGTATCTGTAGAGCACTCAGGTCTCAGCTGTGATGAATAATGTTGCTATGAACATTCTAGCGCCATATTTGCCTTCAGTTCTCCTGAGTATATACATTCGAATGTATTAGCTCCGTCACAGGGAACAGCGTACGTGTACGCGTGCAGGTTTAGTGGTTCCTGCCAGGCCTCCAAAGTGGATGCACCAATTTCCACTCCCACCAAGAGGATGGGAGCACTTCAGTTCTCCTTGCCAACACTTGGGATTTTTTTGTCTCTTTCATTTCAGCCATTCTGGTAGGTTTATAAATCATCCATATTTCGGTTTTGTCCAAACTGTACGACTAGCCCGTTGGCTGACGTCTTTTCTCAGAAGCGAGGCGGTCTGGCAGAGAGTGCCTAGATGCTGACTCAGAAGACCTAGCCTCAGTGTCTGCTCCCTGGCTACTCGCTTGATGCCATTAGGAAGCAACTGCGACTCATCTTTACAAAGCCACGCCCCTCCTCGAGCCCTCACTCATTCAACTGTTCCTCACAACAAACTAATGAAGGCAGGCAAGGAAGAAATTATTCTCAAGAGCTTATTTCACTTGTGAAGTGAGTAGCAGACACAAAATTCAGGCCTATTCTCATCTTTATGTTATTGCTAAACATTTTTTAAAGTTTATTCTTTGAGAGAGAGAGAGAGAGAGAGGGAGAGAGGGAGGTGCGCGTGAGCAGGGGAGGGGCAGAGAAAGAGGGAGACACAGAATCTGAAGCAGGGTCCAGGCTCCAGGCTCCAAGCTGTCAGCACAGAGCCTGACGTGGGCCTGCGAACTGCGAGATCATGACCTGAGCCAAAGTCAGACACTTAACTGAGCCACCCAGGTGCCCCAGAGCTATCTTCTTCTGATTCCAGTCCAACGTCCTTTCGCTGAGCCTACAGTGACTCAACTCACTTACTCTCCATTTCTAAGAAGGTACTGAACTACGTGATCTCTGATGTTTCTGCCAATTTAAATACGGCGGACTGATTTGTTTCTAAATGTTTGAGTGGTTTACTCCCTACGTGTAGAAACAACAGAAGACCCTGAGTCAATCCTAAGAGGAAACTGAGCCAAACGCATCTGGTAAATCAAAGGCCAAATGAAGCAGGTCTTTGTGGATACTGAGCTGTTGGAGATGACAGAGTGTCAGCGAAGCTGAGTGAATGAAGACTATAGTCTAGTCATGGAAATGACAAAATGTATTCTGTCCACACATTTTATTATTCAGGATTTCTTACAACTGAAGAGTATCCAACCATCTATTCATCCATGCATCCAACCAACAGTCCATCCATCCATCCATCCATCCATCCATCCATCCATCCATCCAACAGTCCATCCATCCATCCATCCATCCAACAGTCCATCCATCCATCCAACAGTCCACCCATCCATCCATCCATCCAACAGTCCATCCATCCATCCATCCAACAGTCCATCCATCCATCCATCCATCCAACAGTCCATCCATCCTTCTACTCAACAAGCATTTTTGGAATGCCTACTCTGCCAGTCCCCTCACTAGTTTCTAAGACTACAGAAATGAATCGGAAACAGTTCCTGCTCTCAAGAAATTCTCGACCTAGGCAACAGTCTCCTCTTATGATCACCTCTCTACACTGTCAGTTGCTAGAAGGCAAGGGCCTTATCTCACCTCTTTCATTCCTAAATCATCTATTACTAAGCCTGGTACAAGGTATTACTAAGAAGCCACTAATGCCTGGGTGGCTCATTCGGTTAAGTGTCCTACTTCAACTCAGGCCATATCTTAGGGTTTGTGAGTTCGAGCCCTGCATCGGGCTCTGTGCTGATGGCTCAGAGCCTGGAGCCTGCTTCAGGTTCTGTGTCTGCCTCTCTCTCTCTGCCCTTCCCCTGCTCATGCTCTGTCTCTCTGTCTCTCAAAAATAAATAAACGTTAAAAAAAAGTTTTTTTAAATAAAATAAAATAAAACATCTAAAAAAGAAGCCACTACTGAGAGAACTATTAACCCCAAAGAATTCTGCAAAAGAATTTGAATGGTCATCTCTCTCACTCCCCACTTCCTCTCGCTGGACTAAGAGCCAGGTGTTCGGGCTTCGCCTGCTCTGGTCCTTCCCTCACTGCAGTCAGAGTGCACAAAGGAAGGAGCCGCGGCCTGTGGCACCGAAGTCCGTTCTCAGCTGTCCTACTGGGCGCACGCAGCTGGGAAACGCATTCTGCCCACATTCGCTGGAGAGTCTTATTCATGCGGCCCATCCACGTCAGACCCGTTCCCCGCGTTTTCTAAGTGCTCATGACAGAGTCCTCCAGTGGTTTGGATGAGGCTCGCCCGCGGTGCTTTGGCTCTAAAGATGGCAGGAGAGCTACGTGCTCTCTAAAAGTACACAACTGTCAGACGCAGCATTTCGGCAACAAACACAGGAGTAGAATATACTTCAGACGAGATAGGCGGCTTGCAGGAAGGGGCCATGAAAGACAAGGGAAAGGACTCTAACCTCCAACATAGAGCCAGCCCCCCAGGACCCCCAAGCCCCAGACCTCCAGGGCTCAGTGCTTGGCACTCAAGGCCTGTGTCTGCCATCAGATATGTTCAGGTCCATAAACATTCTCCAAGCTCCTGTTAGGTGCCACCAGGAGCTGGGCGTCACCCTTACCCTCTCCCTCCCTTGCCACCCAGACGCCACTGAACACTGCGTCCTACAAACCATCTCTGGAATCCATCCCCAGCTTTCACTCCTTCCCACCACCACCTGAGGCCAGCCCGCCACCCTCTTCCTACCGGGACTCCCACCACAACCTCCTACCTGCCCTCCCTCCCCCTGCCACGGCCCTCCAGCTACATTAGGGATGGGAATCCGATGGCGATACTTTGCTGCTGTCAACACTCCAACGGCTTCGAATGGCCCTTAGAAAAATGCTCCAAACCCTTTCGATGATCTGGCTGCTCACCTCCCTTCCCAGCCTCATCTCAGTCTCCTCAGTCTCTTCTCCTCTTGGCTTCTTTTGCTCCAGACTGAGAGGTCTCTCTGTTCCCTAAGGATACTCCACTCTCTCCTACCAGCAGACCTTTCTACGTACGCTGGGCTCTGCCTGGAACGCCCTTTCTCGGTCCCTCGTCTCCTAAACCTCCAATATTCATCCTTGAAGAAGAGCTTCAGCTTGTGCAACCGTTTGTCAGCGGGCCCTGATCGGGGCGCAGGGTGAGGGCGTCCTCCAAACGCCCATAGCCACCAGCCGTGTCACCCTGGTCAAATGATTTCACCTCCCTGAGCCTTAATTTCTTCACCTCTACATTTGTGATAGTAATACCTCCCCTTTCTGCCTCATGGGTACAGTGACCAAAAAATAAAAAAGAAAAAGAAAAAAAGAGATATCAGCTGTGAAGATGCTTCACAAAACGAAGACGTGCCCAGCAGGGCAGACCCAGCAGGAGGGCTGTGCTCCAGAGCAAGCGCCATCTCTGGTCCTCTTCTCGCCAGACGGAAGGGAACGAACGGTCTCTTTGCGTAACCTCCCCCCATTCCCCATCCCTTAGTACATTCCCAGGGCACCTTGGGATTGGGCTAAAAGCCTCTCAATAAATAATAAATAGGACACAATGAGAAGGAGGAACATCAGAAGAGATTGACAGAATGAAGACACTGGCTGCACACGCGTGCGCACGCGCACACACACACAATAGCTGCTGGTCGTCCAGGTCTCCGGGGTCTTGGAACGAAGGAGAAGGACTCCAGATCCGTTTGGGAAGGGGAAGGAAATGCTATTGATGGCATGAGGGTAGAAAATGTATATTCTGATTCCTCCAAGGTCCTTTAAACGTCCCATCACCCAGGGGCTTTCAATCGCTCCGGGAGTTCCAATGAACTCACGAGATGGTCTGGAATGGAAGTACGGTTTGCTGCTGGCGCAGGCATCTTCCAAGCGCAGATCCCAAAGCGCCAACGGCACCCCCGGGGAACTCGTTCAAAGTCAGCTTCTCGGCTTCTCAGGACTCCCTTCGCCTTAGTACATCAGAAGCTCGGGGAATGGTGCCTGAACCGCCTAAAAGCCCTCCAGGCGAGCCTGCTGTATGCATTCAGGTGGAGACCTTCCTAGCTAAGGGGCCAGAAGAACGTGAGAGAGAGCTGGAGACGGCATGGAGGCTTGCACACGTGTGGGTATACGCCCTCCAGCACCAGCACCACCTGCTCCCCCGTATTCCAGACTAGCTAAAGACAGAGCCGATGTCAATTGGCTCTGTACACACGTCCTTGTTTCTCTTCATTGTCAAAAAAAAAAAAAAAAAAAAAAAAAGATCCTGAAACTTAAAAAAAAGTCTTGAATATAGGGGCTCAATAAGCAAACACGTATTTGTGCCTCCTGCCCTTCTTCCTCCATTACCGCGGGAAACACTGGCTACACGCAGGACAGGGGTGAATCGCTCAACCCCTGCTCATTCTGGGCTCACAACGGACAGAAAGCCTACGAGCGATGGGACAAAAACTGGTCGACTTTACGTGTTTCAGTGTTTATATATGCCTCCACCTACCAAGGAAAATCCTATATTACTATCTTGGTTTTCCTGCTCCCTTCTCTTAAAAAGAAAAGATTTTTACTTGCTAGGAAAGGAGCCGTGCCCATAGACAAGGAATAGAGAACATGCAGAGGGAAGAAAGAGACAGAAAATTCTTGCGCATCATGTGTTATGAGCTTGGGGGTTTGAGGCCCAGAGAGGGGCTGGCCGTAACCGGAGAGGAGAGAAAAGGGAGTTTCGCTGAGGATTGTGGAAGAGGACGGTGAGTGTCCGTGGTGTCTCCAGGACACGTACGTAATGGATTTCGGTTACTTTTTAATTGGAATTTAATTACTTTTACATTTTAATTTTGATGGTTCATCCTTGGATACAACAATGCCCCAAGAGTGGATCGTGTGCTGGCCTTGTCTTCCTCTGGTTACTCGCGCACCCTGACAGTCACAGCACCACTCCGGAGCTGTAGGGACAGCCTGCTGGGCGCAAAGCACCCTGCCCAAGCCAGCCAGGGATGGTTTCTCCTAGAGGAGACGTTAACGCCAGGGTCTGAAAGAACGAACGGAAGTCAGGCAGGTAATGAAGGGGAACGGATCAAATGATAGAGGACCTGTATTTCTATTTAAAAAAAATTTAAACGTTTATTCACTTGGAGGGGGCGGTGCAGAGAGAGGGAGACACAGAACCCAAAGCAGGCTCCAGGCTCTGAGCTGTCAGCACAGAGCCTGACGCGGGGCTCGAACCCACACACCGTGAGCTCGTGACCCAAGCCGAAGTCGAATGCTTAACCGACTGAGCCACTTGGGCGCCCCAGGACCTGTATTTCCAAAGAGCAATTTGGTGCAAAAAAGACCAGCAGCCCTCAACCAAAGAGGGAGCGACCACTCTAGATATTGAGGGTGACAAAAAGCGCAGCCAGGTCCTCTTTGGACAAATGGCATTCGCCTCAATTGTACTGGGAGAATTTATGACTAGCCAACCAGACGTCTCCAGATGCCTGGGACCACTATTAAATGGAGTTTGCCAGTGCTCCGGCGCCTCTTCTCGCCCTCTGCCACGCCACTTAAGAATATAACCGTTGTCTAGAAATCGAGCTGTGCGCTCCCGCCATCTGGGCCTTCAGAAAATCGTCATGTTCCATCGCCATTCATTTCTAATGGTGGCCGCGGCATTCAATTCTCCTTTGCTGAGAGCTGGGCCAGGTTTAAAAGAGAACTGAGAGCTACGTCATAATATAATGTTATTCCCACTTTGCAGATGAGAAAACTGAGGCACCACTGGTTTGTGACGGGGCCAGAATGAACCCAAGGAAAGTGGGTGTCGAAGCCTGTTGTCTTACCTGCTAAGCTCTACTGACCCTGCGCCCCAAGCCTTGTCATCCACTGTCCCTTCCTCTGTCCCCTACACTCTATTATGACGTTCCTAAGCCTTGTCATCCACTGTCCCTTCCTCTGTCCCCTACACTCTATTATGACATTCCTAAGCCTTGTCATCCACTGTCCCTTCCTCTGTCCCCTACACTCTATTATGACGTTCCTAAGTGTAGAGGTTCCATGGTAAGTTCTCACCACCCAGCACAGTGCCTGGTATATACTAGGTGCTCAGGAAACATCTGTTCTGCGATTAATTAAGGGAAAGAGCCCTTCTTGTGTCAAGGAAGCCTGGCCCTACAGGAGGTCTGGCCTCCCCGCCGGGTCTGAAGCACGAAGTTAAGAAGGGCACACAGAACCCTGCCTCCAAACATCGACCCTGCTACACAGCAGGCCATCGGTTAAACCTTCGTTATTCATACCTGAAAGGTTTTCTTTTTTTTTTTTTTTTGGTTTTTTAAATTTTTCTTTGAAATGAAAATATCCCCGCAAAGAGTTGTCAGAAACATCGGCGCGGCGCAGCAGTCGGGAGTCCAGAGGCTGAAGCCGCATCCTCCGGGTTCAAAGTCCAGCTTAGCCATGTCCTCACTGTGGTCCTGCAGAAGTTCGTGAACCTCTCCATGCCTCAGTTTCCTTATTTGTGAAATATGGGTTGTAACACCTACTTAGTAGAGTGGTTATGGGTATTATGGATATTAAATGAGTTAGTGTTTGCAAAGTGCTTAAGATAGTGCCTGGCACACTTAAAACTATTTAAGCCTATGCCGAATACATAAGTCAATCAGCAGAGATTAGATGAAAACCAGTGGGCAGTCAGATAAAGTTCCATATAATAGATGAAAGGGAGGGAAGGGCCCCATTGGAGGGGTGCAGGAGTTGTCTGGCACAAAAAGTTTGATAACCTTATAACAACACGCCCAGGACCGCCCTGCCTGTTCCCAAGCTCTCAGGGAGCTCCCCCTTCCATCAATGCCCCCGGAAGTCAGGCAGGAAGTATGAGTTGAAGGCAGAGGCCCCAGGGCTCCCCCTCCTCCTCCATGGCACCCTGAATCCTGGCCCAGGCTAGAACATTCAGTCATTACTCTCCAACTCCAGGTCAAGTAAAGATCCCAAACTCTGAAGTCAATTAGACTTTGATTCAGGTCCCAGCTCTGCAACAGATTAGAGGTGTGACCTTGGGTAAGTACCTCCCTTCTCTGGGTCTGTGTCTTCATCTTTAGAACAAGGATAGGGTAATAAAGTCTCCGAGGCCTTTTGAGAAAACGAAATTAAATAGCAATGGTAAATCCTGGGGCATGGAGTCTGGAGGGTCCCAGGTGTTATGTGAGGATTTGCTGAATGAATGAATGAATGATCACACAGACCAGGGTCTTGGACTCTAGTTCATGGCCTCCCCCACTCCAATTAGTGGGGAGGAGATCCTAGCACCAAATCGCTTGTCGTTTCCTCCTTGCCAAGGCCCCTGCAGGCAGCCCAGGGCTACTGAAACCCACATGACGGGGAAAGGAAGAGAGCTTCCAGACGCCACCCACCCCCCAAGAACGCAGCCGAGAGCTTAGGGCACCACTGGCAGAGGTTCAGAGTTTCACAGAAAACCAGGTTCTGTTCATGAAAGATCAGGAGAAGGCAACACCTAAGTTAGTCTCCACGTTTTGTTAAATCTGGAAGTCACATTTAGTAAAACACCAGGGATCGAAAGGGGATTCTTCCTTACTTTCTCTTTCTTAAACCCTCAAACGCCATGCAGCTTTTGTGCTTGCAGAATAAACCATGTCTCTAGCTTCCCGGAGGCCCCAGCTGACACGAGGTAGGCCAATGATTTGCTCACCCAGGGACGCTCATGTTCCCAAAGGGGAGAAAAAAGGCGTGTGATTTACATGGCTTAATATACTCATTAAAGGTTTAATTGGAGTCACTTTGCCCCTGATCCTCCAACAGCCCCCTTTCTTCCCCATTTAATTAACAGAGTAACCTTTAGCTTTACAACTCATAAAGAAAGCCAAGTATAAAAGACGGAGCTCTATCCACTTCTCCATCCTGATCTGGCCGGGCAGCTTAAAACCTGTGGGACTCACGGGTTTGGGAGCGGGGGTGGGGGTGGGGGACAGCCTATCTTCCGTCTGGAGTACTAACATCCTCCAAAAAAAACAGAGGCTGAAGACTCTGAGTCAGCCAGGCTCAAGTTCAAATCCCAGCTCTGTCATTCACTTGCTGTGACCTTGGCGAGATATTTCATCTCTTTGGCCTCAGTTTCCTCACCAGTAAAACAGGGAAGTAATTAAACAGAGACTTCATGGAGTCGTGAGGTTCAAATGCATGTAGCACTTGTGGTGACTGAGCACAGCGCCTGGCACGCGGTAAATGTCCAACGAAGGTTTGCAGTTTGCGCTTATCACTGAAGTCGCAACTGTGGAGCGTAAGGAGTTTTGGGGTAGCAGGAACTGGACTGCTGAGGGACTTCCCAAAGAATGATAAACTGTTACTTTGCCTTACAGAGTCACCAAACAGTTTCTGAGAAGCCAAGTAAGGAAAAAAAAAAAAAAAGTCTAACAAAAATTATCTGGAATACCACACACGATTACCATACTTCATCAAGTTCAGAATATTTTAGCTGCGCCGGTCCCAATTGGTCGGCTGTCCCTCTCCCAACCTCCCCCCTTCCTGCCCTTTCTCTGCCTGCTTGCAACATGAAATATAAATAATTAATGCTATCCAATTACCTAAGCCAAAAATAAATAAAGCTTCAAGGGTGTATTGGATTTCCGCACGAATCCGCCGTTAGGAAGATGCGGCATTCCGCGTGCAGGTGTCCGCATCCCCAAAGCCATTTGTGATGGGGCCGCTCGGTGGGTACCGGGGTTAGTTAAAGCTCACTTCATTACGGTGGCATCGGGGCAGATGGGAACTGACGGTGCTGGCTTGTTTTCATAGGGAAATGCGCACCAAGTCCCAGGTCAGAGCGGTGATAAATGGGCTTGCCGACAATTTGCTGGGAGCGTGCATCTTGGGGGACTCCGGAGGTCACGCAATGTCTGCTGTTAAGCTACACAATTTTCTTTACTTATCAGTCCCGACCACATCGCAGACACATATTTGAACAATGAAACAAAGGAGGACACGCATTATCAGGCCCCAGCCAGGGAACGGAGCGGCGCTGAGCCAGCCGGTGCTGATTGGACAAAGCCTGGGACACACTGAACGCCAAGTGGGGAAGGGAAGGAAGGCTGGCATTTCGTTTTTAAGTGGCAAGTTGGAAGGGGGGGCGCGTGGGGGCTGCGGGGATGGGGGGGTTCTCTCCACAGCACAAGTTCCAAGGGCTGAGGTCATCTGTCACCCCCGCAGCCTGGGCGCTGGCTCCAGCCTCCACAATGCAGCAGCAGGGGTCTCTCCACAATGCAGATCTGTTGTTTACAACCATGCCAGGGCTCCCCACTGTCCACAGGAGAAAGTCCAAACTCCAGAGCACGCTTACACCCCCTTCCATGTTCTGGCCCCGGCCTGCACCACTTCTGTTCTCTCCCACGGTCCCGCCGCCCCGTCCCACACGCCCGCCGCCCTTCATTCATTTAGATGCCCTTGGATGTGGGCCCTTGCCACACTCATGTCTCCACTCCTCCATGTGGCTAACTCCTAGTCGTCCTTTATGTCTCCTCTGTGACTGGCTTCCTCCAGGAAGCCTTCCCTGACCACCATTAAATTGGGATTCGCCTTACACCGGTTCGAGTGGCTAAAATGAATAAATCAGGAAACTATAGATGCTGGCGGGCATGTGGAGAAGCAGGCGCCCTCCTACACTGTTGGTGGGAATGCAAACTGGTGCAGCCACTCTGGAAAACGGTGTGGAGGTTCCTCAAAACAATGAAAATAGAGCTACCCTATGACCCAGCAATAGCACTGCTAGGAATCTACCCAAGAGACACAGGAATGCTGACGCATAGGGCCTCGTGTACCCCAGTGTTCATAGTAGCACTTTCGACAATAGGCAAATCATGGAAAGAGACCAAGTGCCCATCAACTGACGAATGGATAAAGAAGTTATGGTACTTATATACAATGGACTACTACGTGGCAATGAGAAAAAATGAAATCTGGCCATGTGTAGCAACATGGATGGAACTGGAGGGTATTATGCTGAGTGAAATAAGTCAGTTAGAAAAAGACAGAAACCATATGTTTCCACAAATAGGTGGGCTTTGTGAGACTAAGCAAAAACCAGGGGGAGGGGAAGAGGGGAAAGGAAAAAAAGACACAGAGAGGGAGGGAGATAAAACATAAGAGACTCTCAAAGACTAAGAACAAACTGAGGGTGAGGGGGGTGAGGGAGGGGGAAGGGGGGGTGACGGGCATTAAAGAGGGCACGTGTTGGGATGAACACTGGGTGTTATATGGAAACCAATTTGAAAATAAACTATTATAAAATAAAATAAAAAAACCTTTAAAAAATAAATAAATAAAAATAAATTGGGATTCGGTGCTCCCGGGTCGGCCTCTCCCAGCACCACCCTGTTCGGCTGTATTGTTGAGGCCTCATTACTTTTCCCTGAACTGTACACTCCACTGGGGCAAGGTCCGCCTTCATTGTGGCATTTTGAGTACCTACCCCATGCCAGGCACAGAGTAAATGCTTCAGACTGTCTGTAAGCTGAATAAGTAAATATGAACAGAAAAGAACCTTCCCACCGGCAGGGTACAGCAGTCCTAAGTGGGCTGTACATCCTGCTGGGGTGAGGTCGGGATCCCTGCCCCCTCCTCTGCCCTCATCCGAATGAGGTTCCATCTGGCACTGGAAGGCAGAGATCAGATGAGCTAACAAAGCTGAAAACCATACAGGACACCAGAAACAAAATCTCTAGGAGGGAACTTGGAAGTCGCCCCAAAATAGGGGAGCAGAGGTAGAAGCATTTGGCACATGAAGCAGAAGTCTGGGGCCAGAGAGATAAGAGATGGTGCCGGAAAATTAGGAGCAGACGGGGAAGAAGGTGATTCCAGGGAGTTTCCTAAAACGCTGACGAGTCCATGCTGCCTTTACGGGTGTTTGTTAAAGGCCAGGAGCAAGTGAGCCCCTCTGGGCTAGAGGGTGCTCGGGCGGTGAGGCCCACCTTCCCTACAAGGCGGAGGTAACAGTAGGGATGCCAAGAGAAAAGAAGTGTGGTTAGCTGCAAAAAAAATAAGCCTGGGGGAGGGAGGAATAGGAGGAGACTCCTGGGGACACGCGGCCACCCCAAGGGAACTGAACAGTCCCAGGGACACACCCAGGGAAGTGCCAGGAGGCATCTGAGCAGGCCGGCCTGGAGAAGAGGGAGCCGTGGTTTTACACAAGGTGCCTACTGTCCGTGTTCCCTCTTCCTCGTCTTGAAAACTTCCCCCTCCGTGGTTTGCTTAGCACCCTGTCATTCTTTACCGTGCCTTCCTATTTATACCATTTACTCTCCCACACCCTGACAGTGAAGTCCCTCTTTTAGCAGGTGAGGAAACAGAGAATCGGAACAAGAGAGTCACCTGTCCAGGCTCAGCTGGCTAGTCGGTGGCCACGCTCAGATTCAAACCTGGTAAGTCCAAGCCGCGCACCACCTCGAGTCCGGCCGGCTGCCAGGCAGCCCAAGCTGCCAGGTGAGAACACGGAAGCCAAGCCGGCCTGGGCCGACCACCAGAAGTCGGCAAAACGTGTTCCACCTGTGCCTGCCTCACCAGGAACCCGACAGCTCTTTCCTGGTGTTGGTTTCTTTGTGCCCAGCATCACACTGCATGTCCCCCCAAACTCGCACACACACGCGCACACACGTGCACACACAATGCCATGCTCCTCCTACTCTCCCCAAAACCCTGTCTTGTCTATCTGATAGGCACCCATACCAGGGTAATCTATACAGCTGAGAGCATCATATAGAATCCCTCCTATATAGCCCTTCTGCGGTTTTACAGGGCTGTGTTTGGAGACCCAGTGCCTTCACCCAAAGGCCCAATAAAAATCGAGAAAGGGAGTCACTGTTCCCTAATAGCCCTGCTCTGTGTTGGGCACGTACACAGAGATTACGAAGCAAGTACCGCCAAGCCCATTTTACAGATGAGGGGACTGAGGCCTGGGAAAACTCAATAACTCATCCAATGCCACAGCTAGGAAGCAGCAGACTAAAACTTCCAACCTCGGCCTCTCTGAACCTTGAACGTGGTTTATTCCACGGTGTCAAGCTGTCTTTCAATCGGGTGGGATTTTCAAGCAACTGTGGGTACGTGGCGGGGGGGAGGTCAGGGGTGGTTTGCGTGCAGTGTGCAGAAGGCGAGGTTCTTAGAACAAACTTTTTAAAAAAAATTTTTTATGTCATTTATTTTTTTGAAAGTGAGAGACACAGAGCACAAACGGGGGCGGGGCAGAGAGAGAGGGAGACACAGAATCGGAAGCAGGGTCCAGGCTCCAGGCTCCGAGCTGTCAGCACAGAGCCCAACGCGGGGCCCGAACTCACAGACCGCGAGATCATGACCTGAGCTGAAGTCGGACGCTCAAACGACAGAGCCACCCAGCTGCCCCCATACAAACCTTTTGACAGTCTCCACGTCCATCCTTCACATAAGCGTAAAAACAGCCCCGACTGCCGAAAGAACCCCGTGAAGAACAGAACTTACCACTACAGACAGGAAGGGGTGGGGGAGGGAGACCCAGGCGGGAAAGGAGAAGGGGAGAGGAGTCAGTCCAATGTCAAAACTTGGGTGAAAAACTATCAATATCCTGGGAGGCACCTCGCGAACACCTGCTTCCCTATTTGTTTCAGGGGGACCTAGGGGTCTAAAGCCAGCAGCCGTCAGCAACCCTGTCAACAAGTATTTCTCTTCTTGCTCGTGAACCTTCAGAGGCGTCAGGATTCTGGGCTCTCCTAGGACGGTGAAGGCCAGTGCTTATCTTCCAGGGGCTAGGGACCAAAACATCCAGGATGGACAAGCCAGCCATCTTTTGCCTCCGTCCTTGGTCCACACTCCTTGTCCACTGCCTTGGGGAACTGGAGGTCCAGGGGGACAGTGCCGAGAGGGAGCTGAGAAGGCAGACGCTCAGCAATGGGGGGCTGTGAACACCAGACAGACAGCACTTCCAGATTAAAACTTAAAAATAGAAAAAGAAAAAAAAAAAAAAAAACAGTCATTTTACCCTCGGTTCCGTGATTCCCTGCTGAATAGGAGCGTGGGCTTAAAATTTAATCACGAATTCATTGGAAGGAAATAAATCACGGAGTAAATGTTTAAAGTCCAAAATTCTGAGCTCTTGGGTTGTGATCGCTCAATTTAGCATAAAAATTAAGAGTGTTTTCCAAGAACAGAGACCAAGAGACCTTAAAAAAATTTTTAATGACAGTTGACACTAATTTTTTTTAAATAATCTCATTTGCAATGCAGTAGGAAGTATAAAAATGTCTCCGCGTCGTAAACCTGGGCTTGGAGCTGCAGAAATCGCACCCACGAAACACGCATGGCGAGGTACCTGGGCTCTCCCACTCCTGCCCTCCTGAGCTTTCACGACGGAATCTGGTCTCTCTCACCCACCATTCAGTTCGGGAGGCCCCACTCACTTCAAGTGAGGCACTGAGAAGGCCTTGGGGGGCAGGGAGCTTACCAAGAGGGAAAGAGACAGATGCAGGCGAAATCCGCTCCGCTCCGCCCGCCAAGTTCGAGCCGCCCTCCTCGCTCACCTAGGAGCCCCGCGAGCGAGCTCCTCACTTGACTGCCGCCCTCTCCCGCAGACTCTCAACACAGAGTTATCATTGTCGAGCACAACGTCATCACGACGCTCGGGATGAAAATCCCGATGCTCCCCTGGCTCTCGTGAAGAAAATCCAGTCACCTGGCAGAGCTGACCCCAGGGCCCCGAGCGGTCAGAACCCCCGAGTGCTCGGTCCTCCTTCCCGCTCTGGGCCCGAGGTTTCCAACCTGTCATCACGAGGCCCAAGAGTACACGGCCACACCTTGGCCTGACCTCCTCCTCCCTCTCCCCTTGCGCGCTCTCCAGACCGGCTTCTTGGCTATTTCTGAAACAGATCCAGCCTGTTCCTTCCTCAGGGCCCGTCTCTCTACTCAGACCAGTGTCCACCTGGAGAGGTCACACGGCTCCCTCCTCTGCTTCCTTCAGGCTCTGTACAAACGTCCCATGTCAAAGAGGCCTTCCCTACCACCCCATCTAAAATAACCCCCCTTCCCCTAACTACCTGCCCTATATCCCCGACTTTGCTTTATCCCTCCCCCGAGTGTTCACGGCTACCTGACACGAGACATCCACGTGGGCTTACTGTTTGTCTTCCCGTGCTAGAATGGAGGCTTCGTGACGCCAGGGGCTTAACCCCGTTTTGTTCTCTGCACTCCCCTCCGTGCACAGAACAGCGCCTGCCACACACATTGCTGGTGCTCGGGAATACCGATAGAACGAACGAAATGGACGAACGCCATCCAGTTCTGTCTGCTGTCCCCAAACAGAGTGCGCTGCTCATGCCTCCTTATCTCGGAACACGTTCCTTTATGGGGAAAGCCCTTCCTCCCAGGGTTAGCTCCTAGGCTAACCCCAGCTTTTCCTTACCCGCCCCCCCAGCTTCTCTGGAACCTTCCACGTCCCTGCGCCTTGGACCCAGGCCTGGCGAGGGTGCCAGCTCTGGCTGACTCTATTGCTCCAGAACCTAACTGTTGATGCGCTTCTCTCTCCCCCCTAGGAGGTTCCGAGCTCCCCACGGGAGGAGTGTATTGTTTGTTCTGTACATCCTGAGCACCACGCAGGGGCCCGGAGGAGAGTAAACACTCTAGAAATGTTTGCTGAATTAGCAAATACATGATAATTACAGCTGTCATCCATTGAGCGTTTACTGTGTGCCTGTCGGAACTCGGAGCACTTTGCGGAGGTTAACTTGTCAGCCTTTTAACAACCCGAGGAGGCAGGTGTAATGGAACCCTATGTTTCAGGCAGGTAGATAGAGGCACAGAGAGGTGAACTAAGTTGCCCCAAATTCATACAGCGTAAGAAGCTGAAATGAGGCTTGACGCCAGCTGGATTCTGGGCTCTTAAACACTACCCACTACTGCCTTAGTAAAGAATGAATGGGTGTCATAAATGTTGGACCTTAAATATTCTCCTTTCTCCCTTTCTTTCTTCTCTCTATACTCTCTCTGTTATTCTTAGTCTCTCCTGTCTCCGTGTAAACATTCAGACATTCAATTAACATATACTTATTGAGAGCCCCCAGTGTGCCCGGCACAGCACTGAAGGATAGAGAGAACTCCTGTGATAGTCTCACGGAGCTTCCTATGTAGGAGGGAGACAGATGCTATTTCAGCACATGAGTACATGGGGACAGATTATAACAGGGCCATTCATTCATTCATTCATCCAATAAATGTCTAATGTTGGCTTACTATGTGCCAGGGGCCATTCTAAGTATTGGGGATGAAGCCCTATCTGTTGACACTCAAATAAACCAAAAACAAACAAGCAAACAAACATAGAGTCAAGATAATTTCCAATAGATATCAATTACATCATAGACGTAATGAAAGGAAAAACACCAGACTGAGAAGAAAGTAGACAAAGAATTAAGAAAGCACATAGCAGGGTGCCTTGATCTAGATACACGGTGACAGAAACCAGTATAGACCAAGTGCTTACTGTGTTTCAAGTACCAAGCTCTCCATATATCAGTCCGTTTATTATTCACATCAACAAGTCTGTGTCGTGGGCACTGTTGTTATTTTCATTTTACACAGGAGGAAATTTTAGGCACAGAAAGACAAATGACTTACTCAAGGTCACACCACCAATAAGTAGCAAACCTTCTGTATCAACTAAGGCAGTCTTGCTCCACAGTCTACACTCCTCCATGCCAAGTTAAATATTCCCTCTCCCACCTAGAGAGGCGGTATTGGGATAAGGCCCTGAGAGCTGTGTGACCAAAGACAGGCCACCACCTCTTTGAGCTTCAGCATTCTGGGGTGAAAAAACAGGACTGCTGGGCTACATCAGAGCCGAGAGTCTTCTAGAAGGGATGACGGACCCTCTGAAATCACGTGAAGAATTTTGTATGCATATGAAACCGACTGTGTTTCTCTTTTTTTTTTAATGTTTATTTTATTTTGGGAGAGAGAGAGAGAGGGTGTGAGTGAGAGGAGGGGCGACAGAAAGAGAGGAACAGAGACAATCCCAACCAGGCTCCAAGCTGACAGCACACAACCCAACACGAGGCTCGATCCCCTGAACGGTGAGACCATGACCTAAGCCGAAATCAAGAGTTGGACGTCCAACCAACTGAGCCACCCAGGCGCCCCAACGACCACATTTCTTAAGTAAGCACCATGGTTTAAATTTTCACTGTGGTCTGTGGCCCCCTAAAAAGTACAGTAAATCATTCCTTGGAGAATATTCTCAGAAACATCCCTTGGGTACTTCTGTAGAGTTTATACCATGCCCGCTCACAGAAGAACCCAAATGTCTACAGAACTCTCTGTCTAGAAGCGAGTTCTGTGTCGATCTTAAACAGTGGTCCATGCCTCTGCCGTTGCCCTTTCCTCCCTTGATTTGCAATCATTCCTCTCTCAACTACAACATTCTGTACATCGAAGATCCGGACACAACCCTCCCCAGTTCTGACGTCATTAAGGCCAAAGAAAGCTGAGCTGTACCGTCGTGATTTCATAAACATGCCCAGTAAATCCAACAGCGAAATATTTCATTAGGTGGGAAATGTCACACGTAAGTTATTTATTTGCCCATCCAAACGCAAATAAAACAACTTCACGGTACAAGGGTACAGTTGGAGTCCATGGCTGTCAACTCCGGGCTGACAGCACGGTTAGTGGGGTGTGGTTTTGCCTTTATATTTTACATTTGTATCACAGAGAAAAATAAACTTGGTCATTCGATGTTCAGGCCTTAAGTCACTTAACGTTATAAGCACTTTTCAATAATGCATTAACATATAAAATATATTCTTAAAGACAAACAGAGAGAATTAATATTTTATGGGCTACAACCCACAAATGTCTTTAGAAGCATTGATTGCTTCCTAAATGCATTAGGTTCTATTTTGATCTCCATTGGCTGGAGACAGTCTGCTCTGTGGTAGGAGTTATTTTGGCAGCACAATAATTTAGAGATGGCCAATGTTTTGATGACCTTCAGTTTTCGACACCGAGTGTTAAAGAAGCTCTAATAAGAAGACACAGCTCCTGTCACACCCCTGCTGTTGTCATGATTATATATTAGCTGGTCAGAAGAGAACTGCTCTTCTGTGATGAGATTAGATTAATCAGGCATCAGGCTGATCCAAGGAACCCACGAAAAGGTCAGGTTGGAGCTATTTTCCATCAAGGTGAAAGTAATGATTATAATAGGAGCAGTTATCATTTATGGAATGGATAATGTGTTTTCCTATATAACCCTAGGGGGTACCATTCACGCCATAGGCCAGAAGATGACAGTAGAGTGTTGTGAGGAAGGGGTATCTTTTTCTAATGCGAACTCTCACAAAGGCACTATATAAGCGAGTCATCTTCCAATGACCTGCAAGTTAGAGATCATTATCCCCGTTCTATATTTGGAGAAACGGACTTAGGCAGCCCCACAGCTGGCCAACCCTGATGCTGAGATTCAAACTCAGCCCCCCGGGCTTGAAATCCTATGTTGTTGCCCCTGCACAAGCCTGAACGACCTATGAGCTGGCCAGTCGGAGGGACCAAGGTAACTCCAGGAGACTGAAGGGAGATACCGGCTGGAACAGATGGGCACGCCAGAGCCTAGCTGGAGCTAGCAAAGCCCCTCACCAGAGCCTCCATCTAGAACATGAGGAGGACATCTCTACTCCTTTGATGAAAACAACTCATCTCCTTCTTCTTGACCCGAGATCTATCGGACTCTCCAAAGCTCGTACTGAATTAAACCCTGGCTTCTCAGGTGCGTCTCTACTCTGAAAGGCCTCTCTTCGGTGCTGCCACAGCCCCTTTGCCCATCCCATCGGAGAACTCACCACACCGGATCATGAATGTCTCCGGCAGCCCAAACACCCTCCGAGCCTGGGAGTGCCTGAGGACAAAAACTTCTTCTGTTACTTTTTCTAACATAGTTGCTGACCCTTGCTGTTGAATGAATGAGTGAGTTCAAATTAAATGGATTTTTCATTTAACTGTCTCGCCTCAATCCAGAACTAGATGTAGAGATGCCATCTCTGGGTCACCCGTCCATACTCTGTCTATCCTTCTTGGCTCAGCCCAGATCACAGATGATGTGTGAAGCCTCCCCTCCCCTCTCAGACTGTCTGCTCCACGGGACTCTTCTGTCTGCTCTCGAATTTGTATCTCCAAATGGACTGAGGACTCCTTGGGAGAGGACTGTCTTCAGAACTGGAGGCACATACACATATGCCTACAACATACATGTTGAACCTTCCTAAAAAGCCCCGGTCCTTCCCAGAGGAAAGCAAATAAAATCAACTGACTCTCCCGAAACTAATATTACACTGTATGTTAACTAACTGGAATTTAAATAAAAACTTGAAAAAAATACAGAGATGAATACAGATTTCTGAAAATGAGAAAACCGAGTTCCGAGTTCTCAAGTAGTCAGACAGATGGCTAATCAGGGGCGGGTCTGGAATTCGAATCAAGATCAGATCTCTTGTTCTTTCCAAGACACCAGGCTCCATTCTGACTGAAGTGAAACAACGCTCTCTTCCTTCTGGCATTTTCTGTGGAGGCCACAGCAGTTCCGTTTCTCAGTAGCCAACACCTGCTCAGGAGCGGTTCCATAATTACTCCCCCAGAAACATCACCAGGTTTTATTATCTCTTTATACCAAGACCAGACTTCCAATTCACATTTCACACTGAAAGATGTCTGTATGTCCTCGCTTTGTGATTCGAAGCTGAAAGGGTTCTCAGCCCTTCTTCCATTCATAAGCACACTTCGTCCGCCCTGACTCCTAGAACAGTCCAAGACCGCGTGCCACCTGAAACGTCGTCCCCATTCCTCCCGGCCAAAGACCAATGGGTCTCCCTAGAAACCTACTGCAGGACATATAACGGGATGAGGACGCTGCATCTCTGAGTCTGAATACTGTGATGTATTCTTAAGGTGAGCCCCGCGACCTCTGCCGGAGAAGCCCAGAGCTAGAGACCTGAAATGAATGGAAGAAGCAGAGAAAGGCGAGGAACCGTATTCTTCCGATGTGGGTCACATCGTTTTCCACTCTTCCCATTTCGTTGGCTGCTCCTTCTTTCTCCTGCCCTGACACTCTTCGTCGTCCTGACATCTCGGTGTTGGAGTGAGCACCCAGAGATTAGTCCTCGGATCTCCTTTCTTTCTATACTCATTCCCAGTGTCATGGTTTTAAATACCATTTGTAGTCTGATGACTTCCCAATGTATACATCAGGACTAGACTTCTCTCTGAACCCAGACTCCTACCCAGCCGCCTACTCGACACCTCCGCTTGGAGGTCCCTAATAGAGACATCTCACCCTTCCCGGGTCCAAAATTAACCTTCCACATTTTCTTCTCCCCACACCTGCTTTTTCAACGGCATCCCCAGGGTCATTAAAGAACAAGCCCATTTTTCCACTGGCTCAGGCCAAAAATTGCAGGCTTCTTTAACTCCTCCCCTTCTCCCACGATCTGGAACTAATCCATCAGCAAGTATGGTTTGTCATAGATTCGAGACATGTGCAGGGGCACCTGTGTGGCTCAGTCGGTTAAGCGTCTGACTCTGGATCTCAGATCAGGCCATGATCTCACAAACCACAAGATCGAGCGCCACACTGGGCTCTGTCCCGACAGCACGGAAGCTGCCTGGGATTCTCTCTTTCTCTCTCTCTCTCTCTCTCTCTCAAAATAAATTAACTTAAAATAAACATATCCAGAATCAGTCCACTTCTCTACACCTCCGTGGTGACAAGCACAGTTCAGGTCACCGTCACCACCCGTGAGGGTCACTGCAACCACCTTCTCGCTGCTTCCCCTTGTGCCCTCACACCCCTGCCAGCCACTGTCCGCACAGCAGCTCAAGTGAATCCTTGAAAAAGGAAGCCAGATGTCTGCTCAAAACCCTCTACTGGGCTTCTCATTTCTTCTGGCCTAGAAGATCCCAAGCACCCACTGCTGTCCCCCAACTCAGCTCCAGTCACACCAGCTCCCTGTTCGTCCCGGGGACACCGAACACATTGCCATTGCAAGGCCCTTGTGTTTGCCATTCTCTCTTCTCTAGACACCCTCCTGCCTCACTCTGTCGCCTCGGGACTCTGCTGAAATGTGAGCCACGTCCACGAGGCCCCCCCTGACCAGCCTGGGTAACATACCACCAGCATTTTGTCACCACGTTTCAAGTCTTCGTACCCGACTTCATTTTTGTTCACAGCGCTTATAATCATCTAAGATGTTATATGTTTTATTCATTTCATCTTGATTATTTGTGATCCCTTCTCCTCACTAGAGTAGAAGCTCAGCAGAACAGGACTCGTCTGTTTGCATCCCTAGTGCCTAGGACAGTGCCTGGTACACATTAGAAACATAGAGAATCATTTTCCAATGAATGAATGAATGGCAGAGAGGAAAGTGTTCAGAGGCCCGGAAACTAACCTAAAGCCTCTCCAAGTCCAGAGTAGCCCTAAGAGTTTTAGAAACGGCCAAGAGGCCACACTCCGGGGCCAGTCCATGCTGTGCCTTCCTCCTGTGATGAGTAGGAAGGATCTGGCACCTTCCCTGGAGGTTGTCCTTAGGTACTGGAGTTTTTACTCCAAGGAATCTCCCGTTTTTTTACTGAGCTCTTATCCAGAGTTATCTTTGCAAAGAGGTGAAATGCTACAATGGTGATCTTCTGGAGTGCGAGTACCCTAGAGGCACAAAGACTGAGTTGGCACCAAATAGGGGAAGAAAAAACCTCTTTTCCCTATTTCTCTGCCATCGCCTCTATGAGAAAGCCCAGCCATACCAAAGAGTGAGTCAGCCTAGGGGGCACCTTCTCCAGGCGGGTGCTGGCATCCGTGTTTAGTGCCGAGAGGAAGGGGAAGAAACACAGAGAGGAGCGAGGCTAGGGTGGGGATACAGGAAGAGCTGGCTCTTTGGAATACTTCCCCATCCTCCTTCAGGTGGCTTTTCCCTGAGTCCACAGCCGGCCCTTCACTCACTCTCGCACCCACCCCAATTTTCGTTAATTACATCCTTTGGATAACAGGCATGCTCCCTTTCTGTCCTAACCCCCAAATAGTGCCTCGAGGCAGACGGGTGTCTGCTATTATACAGACACAGGAATCTGTCATATGAGAGCATTAGTCTGCTACTGAGAACCACGCATGGGATGTTTGTCAATGTGAAAACGGCATTTGAGGGGGCCGACTGCACAAACCAAAGATGCTTCTCTATCACCTGGCCACCGGGGCTCAGGCTTCTCGGGTGCAGAGAGGGGCAGCCTCGGCTCCACCACTGGCCCGGGGCATGCGAACCTCTGTGCCTCAGTCTCCTCACCATAGATGGAGTTGCCCATAATACCTAGAGCTTAGGATGGAAGAAAGAATGCACACAGAATACTCAGCACAGGGCCTGCCATCTATCCCAGCAGTACTGACAGCAGAGGGGGCTCTGACCGCATCTCCCCATCTCTCCCCTAGAGGCCCAGAGGCTACGAGGTCAGGAGCCCCGTCATGTCCTTCTGTGTCCCCGGTCCACGCGCATTTGCCTGGCACAGAGCAAGGCCATCCACGAGGGCTTGCTGAACTGCCCGGAACTGAAAATATCTGGGCCGAGGGGTAGATCCAGCCTTGGAGACTTGTGGGAGAGAAGAGAGCCGCCCGTGGTCCTACCCAGAGAAATTACCATTCTGGTAATGTCAGGGTGAAATAAAGAGCCGCTGACGCTCTTTCCAGGTTGGAATCTGACTTCTGAAGGTGGCAGGGAGTGCGGCGCGGGGGGAGGGAGTGCCGATTTTTTTTTTTTCCCCTTGCAAAATTCATCACAGACACTCAGCCTAAGACACAGGGGAAAACAGCACTGTGTTTTGACTTCTAATTTATCTTCTTAATATCCACTTCCCCGTGCCCTGGACCTGAGCCAACGAGTCTCAAAGATCACATTTCACCGGCGACCTTGAAAGTGTGATTCCACATCTCTTTTTGCCGTAATAAGATCTTTTAACCAAAAGTGACCATTTTACAAGGCTGATACATTACAAAGGAGCCAATAGGCAAACCGAAGCTCAGGGTTATTGAAGCCCTGGGAGAAATCGATGCGCTCTGAAGTCAGCAGCCAGCTGTGACTTCAGCAACAGTGACCCGGGGTTCAGGAAAGGTGTTTGCCAGGGGCCGAGGCTGTGTCCAAAAGCGCTGCTCACCCACCAACTATGCGCACGTCTATGGGAGAAGGAAAGGCCCCAAATCCTCCTCCCCTGGAGGGTCGGGGTGTCAGAGGGGGATGGAGCAGGCTGCTGCTCAGGAGGGGAAGCTTCAGGCAGCTGACACCAGCAGGGCGATTCTCAGTACCCAGTTGTGGGTCTAACCAGGATCGAGGGGCTGGGCAGAGCCGAGAGTCTGAAAGGAAATGGAGGTTCAGTGGCGAGGGAAGGAGAGGAGGGAGAAAGGAAGCAGGGGTGACAAGCTCAGGGACAGGAGAGCAGAGGGCTGCGTGGAGCACAGAGGGGAGGGACTCAGGAATGACAAGCCGGTGTGTGAGTACAGCCGGCGGCCCTGCTTCCTCAGGGGGGCAGAAGCACGATGCGCCGGAACGCCAGCTGTGTTTGACGGGACAGAGACTGGCCGACGAAAGGGGAAGCCAGGCCAGCTTCTCCAGGAACCAGCCCTCCAGGCATCGTGGAGTTTCTGGGACACCAGGGACGGGCCAGCACCTCCCGCACATCTCCCAGACAGAGGGTGCCTAGGAGAATCGGGGAACAGAGCAGTATTGACCAAGCGCGTGCAGTTCAAGGACATGTGTCCCTTTGCTGTCGCTACCCCTGCCCCCATCCTATAGAGTTACCAATATTGCCCTTTCTCCTTTTGTCCCTCTCCGACCCCTCACAGCAGCCAGCCTGCGTATCGGAGCTGTACAAGCTCGTGCTTAGCATATGCAGTCCCGTCCTCCCCTTCTACAGATGGGCAAACTGAGCCCAAAGTGGAATTGTACCCTGCCCAGTCGCGGTGAGGTTGAGGCTAGGCCCTAGGTCTCCTGACTTGGAGTCCACCAGTCTTATTTCTGTGACGTGGATTTCATGGGCAATTTTAATTCAGGGTATGATTTTAATATATTTTTATTATAAAGTCAATGCTTGCTTGTTGTAACAAATTCAACTTACATGCACATAAATAAAAATAAAATATTGAGGGGCGCCTGGGTGGCTCAGTCGGTTAAGCGGCTGACTTCAGCTCAGGTCATGATCTCATTCATGGGTTCAAGCCCCATGTCGGGCTCTGTGCTGACAGCTCGGAGCCTGGAGCCTGCTTCAGATTCTGTGTCTCCCTCTCTCCCTCTGCCCTTCCCCTGCTCACGCCCTGGCTCTATGTCTCTCAAAAATAAATAAACGTTAAAAAAATTTTAAAAAATAAAATAAAATAAAATATTGAGACGGTACACGCCCCCGCCTACCCCCAAACACACACACCACCGGTAGCCATTATAACATAAAGGGACATCAGGGGGCAGGAGTCTACAGCCCCCCCAGACACAAGGACAGTGCCCCCAACACACACACACTCCTCAGAGGATCCAACCCTCTCTACGACAGGCCTGCCAAGCAGTCCCTCAGTCCTGACTTGTGTACCTCCAACACCAAGAGAGATCATCACTTCTGGAAGCATCTTGTCCACTGGTCAATAGCTCTGGTGGTCAGAGAGGTTCCCCTTTAACTGAACAGAACCTTGTCCACGCATAGCCCTACTTTAGCCCTTTTGACAACCCCAAACACACCTGCTTCCTCTTTTAAGGGGGCCTTCACGTATCTAAGAATACTCCACGAAGGCCTCTGAATCTTCTCACCACGCAGCCATCACCGGTTCTGTCAGTGGTACCTGCGGGACATCGGCCCGATCACTCCACGCATGAAAGGCACGCCCCACGGGCCACCCCTTAACCTAATATGAGCCAAATCCTCCCCACCGGTGAGCACCCGAGAAGGGTTATGCCGGCAGAGAGCCTGAGAAGTAGCCCACGGCGGAGACTCCCTCGCCAGGCACGGGGCCCCCAGAAGGAAGGAGCACGAGATTCCTTCTGGAAACCTACAGACTTCACGGATCTCCCAACGCGGCCCTGGGTGAGCGGCGGACATGAGAAGAACGGCAGCCATAGGGCGTTCTGAATAATGCGGTAACTCTTCACAGAGAATCAGCGTGTAGACGTCCTCGCGGGTTGTATGTTAGCGGCTGCACATCACACACTAACCGAACACAGACCTCGCGGGGGCCGAGGCCCGGTCCCGTACATCCCACGCCCCGCCCCAATCCAGGTTGGGCCTCGGCTTCAGTTTGAATACTGCCTCCTTGCTTCCTCACTGTGTGATCTTGGGAAATAACAGTGGGGGTTCTATTCAGTCCCCAGTGCATTTAAGTGCTCACTGCCAGCCAGTGGTGGCAGGAGGCGCTTACACGCCAGTTGTTCTACCGACTAGAAGCTGCCCCCTCTCACCTGGACCCTCGAAGCTGCCAAGATTGGTTATTCATAATTACCGTTGTCGTATGTTAGGGATTTATTTATGACATGCCAGGCGACGCTCTGGGCACTTCTCACGCATCATCTCAGCTAATCCTCACAAAACTCCAGGAGGTGGGTATTTTTTTTTAAGTTTGTTTATTTTGAGGGAGAGAGAGAGAGAAAGAGAGGGAGAATGAGTGGGGGGGGGGGTGCCGAGAGAAGGTGAGACACAGTATCGAGCAGGCTCCACACTATCAGCACAGAGCCCGATGCGGGGCTCGAAATCACCAACCGCGAGATTGTGACCTGAGCCAAGATCAAGAGCCGGACACTTAAGCCACCCGACGGAACCACCCAGGGGCCCCACAGGAGGTGGGTATTTTTACCTACAGTACAGATGAGAACACTGCCAATTCCTGCCTGAGGCCAACAGAAAATTGTCCCAACTTAAGCCTTTGTGGGGAACCGCAAGGCTGGGATCAATCTTCCAGGGCTGGGACGGGGCAGGAAATAAGACTCGGTTCTGTCACGGGAGCACGCTGGCGTGGAGGGACAGGGGAGGGGGCAGGAACATCACAGAGACCGAAAGGAGAAAAGTGGGAAGACGGCCAATGTCAAGGAGGAGGCCGAAATAAACACCAGAGCAACCCGTGTGCTGGGTTGGCCTCCCAAGGACACCGGGAAACCCATGGCGGGTTCAGCCCCTCCTCTCCTTGGAGGCTCCCTCCTGCCCTGAGCACGGCGTGGACTGTGACAGGAGTCACACGGAGTCACGGGTTCCTTCGCACTCCTGCGAAGATGGCACCTCCTCGGCCAGAACGTGATCACACACACCTGTCTCTGGCAAAGGGGAGCTGGAGGCGGCCACCCCGGCGGAGCGGCAGCCTGGACCCTGTCCGCATGTTCTTCTGGTTCTGTCAGAAGCAAGAATCTCTCTGCATCCCCAGCAGCCCGCACAGGGGAGCCGCTCCCTGAACGAATGCACACTGAATGAATGAAGGGCAGTAAAGCAAGCGCTGTCCAAGGTAGCAGCAGGCGGGCCTACATGGGGGCTTCCTTTCCCCTCGCAGGAATGTCAATCTGGCACCTGCCTCCCTCGGGTGCAGACGCGGGTGCACGTACACACAGACACATGGGCACATGCTCACAGGCCTGGTTCTCCCTCGCTGACCCCAAAGCACAGCACCTGAAGATTTCAAGATACTGTGTGAACCCAGAGACACAACAGCTGCCCACACCCGAAGGTCATGGGAACGGGCTCCTGTTCCCATTTCTCGGACCGAGAAAGACCTGCTGCAGACAAGAGGGGGTTAGCCGTTGCCGCGCCTCTGCCCTGACAGGCTTAGTACTGCTCGTTAACACACAGCAGGTCACACCCGGCCCTTCCTTCGCTATATTCCCAGAAAAAGACGGCCTTCCCGCGTGTGGGCTGCGGTGCTGGGTGGGGTGTCCCTGCCGCCTCTCCCACTTCCCGGCTCGAGGGCTCCATCTCAACCACGCTGAGCCTTTTTCAAGCCCTCATGCCTCTATTTCCTCCCGACACTGGACTTTTCGCTCATGCTGTTTCCTCTGCCTGGGACACTCTTCTCTCCCCTTGTGCCCACTAACTCCCTTTCTGCCTGCAGATTGCAGCTCCTTCCCGCCTGGGTCGAATCTCCCCTTCCCGACCCGCCAATGGCACCACGTCCCTGTCCGGGTGCTCCATTTCTGTGAGCTCCTGTGATCACTGTTGTCATGTGTACAGACTCCAAAACGCTGTAAGGACAGGGGCCACGGCTACTTATGTTTACCACGATGCCCGCAGAGTCTGGCACAGGGCCTGGAACCTAGGAGGTGCTTCACAAAATATTGGCTAAAGGAATAAATGAACGACGGCCCAACAACCCTGGAAACAGTCACTACAAACAGGAGTTCCTCAGGTGTCGTGGTTTTGTTTCTAAATCAAAACTTTTCGTTCCCCTAACAGAAGGAGTATCTCGACCATAAAGGAGATTCGGAAGTGAAACATATCCTCTTTCCCAGCACCCAAAGCTGTCCCCAAAGGGTAAAATCACGAGGAGCCCGTGCACGAAGCACCCAGAAGGCTAAGAGGACCCAACTATTTTCCGGGCTGTGACGCGGTCACTGGGGGCGGAGGGGGGGACCATGCAGGGCAGTTTGCATCGTAGTTTCCAGGAGACCCAGGATGTGTCCTTCCACCTCCGGCCTCACTCCCCGCCTCCCACCAAGCAACACTGCTGCTCCTTAAAGAGCCAAGTTCACAGTCCAAATGGAAAGCGAAGTACCCGATACCAGACTTTACGTGAGTTTCACACTTTCGTAAGTGAGATTTGACTTAAAAAAAAAAAACCACCTGAAGTCATAAATTCTCCTTTGAAACCGAACAACTAATATGATGCAAAGTGGCCCTAAATTCAGTACCTCTTCAATAGAAAACAAGCAAATCACTACTAGAAGAGAAAAAGAGCCAGACGTACAGGGGAGACAAAAAGAAAGAAAATCCAAATGCAAAAAAAGCCTGCAGTAGTGGCCCAATTCCATTGTCTTCAGCCTCACGTTTATCTACAAAAGGTGCTTTTCATTTCAAGGAGGAGGAATAAATTTTGATCTGACAGCCGATACAATCCCCATTGTAAAATTAAAACACATTTTGTCAAATTTTTTTCAAAAAACATTTTATCGACACATATAATTTCATGCTGTAGCCACAGCTCATTGTTTTATAAGCCCTGTAAACAGACAAAGGGATGCACAGCCTCCCTCTAAATCAGCGGAGAACGGCGAGCGGAGGGGAGTACGGGAAGGGCTTTAAAGACACAGATCAGCCCAACTGGGTTCACGGCTGCTGCGGAAAACAGGCGCTTCCGGGGCAAGCCGGCGGCAGGCTGTCCACGGGTACCAGGTACCAGGGCGCCGGGGCGCAGTGGGGGAATAGGACGTCCGGGCCCGGCCGGCCCTACCACGTCATTCCCCCTGCTGGGTGCACGGGGCAAAAGGAAGTAGTACGGTCCTTCCCTAATCAACCACCAAGGCCCTTTGCAAAGACGACGGAAGATGGACATGCTGGGAAAGGGGGAAGAATGGCCTCAGGCGGCAGAGTCAGATATAAAACAAGCAGTTCGCAGATCCGTCTCCTGTAACTACGGGGACGGCCTATTGCAACCCGGCCCGACGTGCGGACGCGCTCAGTGACCTCGGTCCTGCTCGCTGGCCTCTGATGGAGCCAGCAGGCCGTGGTCCCAGCCTCGGCTCCGGTCCTCCGTGGGAATCCAAGCAAGTCATCTAACCGTGCAGAGCCTCAGTCTCCTCAACCGCAAGCTGGAAGGATGATGTACATACGGCACGGGGCTGTGGTCGGCGCCTGTTTGTGCCAGGTGCCTGATGGCATTCACATCCCCACCGCAGCCTGAGGAGCTGGGAACTCCGCGGTGGTTGTCAGCAGGGCTTCGAGTCTTCCCCCTCTCCTCCCAGCAAAAGGTGGAAACTCATTCCTACCCCACCCCCTCACACGGGCCAGACTTCGAGACTCACTTCTAATGAGCAGAATATGGCAGAAGTGATATGGGACCCGTTCTGAGGCTAGGTCACCAAAGACGATCGGTCTTCGGGCTAGCACCCCCGCTCGTTCTCAGGAGGCCCTCCTTCGGGTCCAGCCACCGTGTGGTGAGGTAACCCAGCTACACGGAGAGGCCGCATGTAGCTGAGGTAGATCCCTAGCTAACTACCTGCATTAAATGCCCGATATGCCAACGAGTGAGTGAGGGAACCTTTGGAGGCTTCCCAGTTGATGCTGAACTGAGCAAAGAAAATGACCCTTGCTGACTTCTGCCCAAATCACAGACTGTGAGCAAGAGGAATGTTGTCATTGCTTTAAATCGCTGTTGGGATGCTTTTTTTTTTTTTTTTTTTTTACAGAGCAAAAGAGTTCTGGAACCAATTATTATTACACCCATTTTACAGATGGGAAGACTGAGGCTTGGAGAGATAGAGTTGATTCACATAGCTAGCAACTGGCACTGTAAGGACTCAAACCCAGCTGGCGGAGCTTGTGCCCATAACCACGGCCCGGTGCCTGGGCAGCCTGATTCTGCATCATCAAACCATTGCCTAAAACAGAGAGACTCTGATTCTCAGTTTTTGGAAAACACTAACCTAGATTCTTCATTCCCTGGGCATTCCGGTCAAGAGTTGAATGTAGTCCCTCCTTAGCTATCATTTGTAATCATTATTTATTTTTTAACTTCATTTAAAAATTTAAATATTATTTTCTCTAGGAGAGCAACTTTAAAATAAACATAGATCCCGGATACTTGGTGAATCTGCTGCGGGCTGAGCTCCTGGGGTGGGGCGGGGGTGGGAAACTGACCTTTAAGAGCGTCCATGTGCACAGTGCTAAGTATTTGTCATTCATTATTCTAGACACACAGTTTCTTTTTTAAGTTACAGTTAGTTAAGATTGAATTCCATGAGGCGCCTGGGTGGCTCAGTTGGTTAGGAGTCCAACTTCGGCTCAGGTCATGATCTCGCAGTACATGAGTTCGAGCCCCACGTCACGCTCTGTGCTAACGGCTCGGAGCCTGGAGCCTGCTTTGGATTCTGTGTCTCCCTCTCTCTCTGCCCCTCCCCTGCTCGTGCTCTGTCTCTTTCTCTCTCAAAAATAAACATTAAAAAAGATTTAAAAAAGATTGAACTCCAGTGTTTGCTTATATGCACATATAAAATCCTCCTCGTCTCCCACTGCCCCACCCCCCATGGATAGGTGTTAAAATCCCTGCTACTTTCTTACTGTGATGCCATTAGCGACCCCCAAATTCAAAGTCATCGCCCACTCTTTCTGCTCCTTAAAGGCACAGGACTCTTTTCAGGACACGCATTAATATTGAATGTTTTATCCACTCCAGTGTCCTCCTCAAATTTAAGGGGTCCTCCTTAAGGTCGCTAATAGGATTTAAAATATCTGATCTCCTTTGAAATTCAGATCATCCAAAGTCACCAAAGGTTTAACTCGAGGGTGATGAGGAAGTCAGAGACAAGGGCAATTCTTCCAGCAAAGGGGAACGGACAGGACGGGTAGAAACCAGGCTGAGGGAGTTGGGAACAGGTGAAATGCAACTGGGAGGGGACAGAGGTGAAATACGGAAAAGGAACCAGCTAGGCACTGGGTGCGAGGCACAGGATGGGCCAGCAAGGCATGGAGGGGCTCGGATGGGAAAGGCATGGAAGCGGAGCCCCCTTGGAGGCAAGTGTAGTGAAGACAGGAGGTGAGGTTCCAGCAGCACGGAGGCAGGGAGCACCAGAGGACAGGGGCCAGGGAGAAACTGGTGAGACCACCCACTCGGTCTGGGACACCTGCGGACCAGTCACTTAGCCTCGCCGCCCCCCAGCGCCTCGATCCTTACAGCAGGAATGAGTCGCTCCCACATGCTGAGTCACTGGAAGAGATCACGTTAGCACTCTCTTCACGGGAGTGATGAAGAACCAGGCACCGTGCCTGGCACTTACTGCACAGGAAGTGGCCGCCATTCCGCAAACCCGCCATGCTCGCCCCCACCTCAGGGCCGCTCGTGCGTGCCGCCTCCTCTCCCCCAGATCGTAAGCTCCCCTTCCTCTCCTCAGAGCAGGCACACCAGAGGTGGTGCTCGTTTACTTGTTCTCGGTGACGAGACAGCCCATCAGCCCAGTGTCTCCCCTCCCTGGCCATCTGGTCTGAGTTTTCGGGTCCGCCCACCACCCAACTGAAACTTCACGATGCCATTTCTTTGCTTTACCTGTTTATGATATCCGGGCTTGCTGTGGACCAGCACGTAGTAGGGGCTCAGTGAATGTCCGCAGAAGGATGGAAGTCGTATGGATCACTGTTCTGCAGGCGGGGGAGCAGGACTGGGCATTCAGGGCAGATCTGGGAGTTCTCCACCAAAGACCGAAAGCTGAGGTGGGGAGACGGTGAGCTCTTGCTTGGGAAGACGCAAGAGGCAGAAGACTGTGAGTCAGGGACCAGCCGTCATGAGAGGCCACAGAGGGGCTGAGGGAAAGCGTCGAGAGGGCCAAAGCGTAATCATCACAGCCTCGGGCCACGGGGCCCGCACCGCTGGGCCCAGGAGAAAGGGAGAGCCACAGGGAGCACTCTGGAGGGGGCCCCAAGCCCCCAGAAGACTGTCATTTAATTGGACTCCATATGTAAACTGTCCTACAAATTTATGAGTCTGCACAAACAATTGTTTCCTGGAATGTTTGTACAAATGGTGATTACAAAACTCTGGCCAAACGATAAAAATATCACACGTGGCCAGGGACACAGAGCAGCCTGGGCCACTGAGTAGAAGACAGGGTTCTACCTCAGACTCTAGGCTGCAGTTTTCCTGGTCTGACCAGCTCATAGTTGAGAAGTGATAGATAGAACACAGCCGGTCCCTCGCTGCGTACAGCTTAAGTCTGTGGGCTGGGCTGAAGGCTTTCGGGGAAGTTCAAGAGGCTTAGGCCAACCTATCTGTCCCCCAGAAGCACAGATGAGATGTTCGGCAACAGCAAAGCTTTGAAAACAGTGAAGACTACATACCCGGGAATCCATAAGCATTTTTAAAGCAACGACTGCGTGCCACGTACCGTGTGGCTCCTTCACGAATGCCAGATGGCATTGGGTCCTTATAACATCTCTCTGAGATGCCCGTCCCTAGTTTCTCGTGATCCCCAGGAGGAACCAGAGACTCGGAGAGGAAAATGGGTCTGTCCAGCATCACAAATCTAGTGGAGAGGAGAGCAAGGCTCAAATCCAGACACGCGGAGTCCAAATTCCGTGCCCTTTCTGGTATGTTGCAGTAGTCTCTGGGAATGCAAGACACACTGTGCCATCAATAGGTTTCTTAGTGTGTACAGGTGCATGGCGAATGCATTTATTTCCCCAGCTCCGTAAGACTGAAGACCCTGTCTTAATAACTCCTCCCTCTCTCTGGGCCCTCGAGCCCTGCCTTGTGCATAGGAGCTATTCACCCAATGTTGATGGAATTGACTCGCCGGTAGACTGACTTGTTACGAGAGGGGACAGACAGCACGCCGCGTCACTGCTCACCCTCCACTGTTCACGGCTGAACACACCGAGGAGACTCGCTGCCATCAGTTGAGAAGGACAGCTAGTAGGTTCTGTGGCATGTTATGCCAAAAATGAATCTGGCTCCCGGCGGACTAGTGAGGCCCGAGTAAAGAGAGCGTCGCTCTGGAGTTCAAAGGGCCTGGATTCCAATCCCGGCATCCCTGCTAGTGCTATGGCTTCAGACCTGGTATTTAATTGTCCTGAACCCTGGCTTCCTCCCCTCTAAAGGGAGATAACGCCACCTGCGTTGTGTGGCTGCTGAAGATAATGCATGCAAAATCTGCGACGCGAGGTGTTTGATAAACTAAGGCTATTCTGAATTTTAAGGGTGATGCCAATGACAGAATAAGATCTCACAGACTTTGTTTTGCACGGTGCGCCGACACCGTTCATGTTTATTTTATGATCAATCACTAGAAGCACAGCCGTTCTGCAAATCCACCCAAATCCACCACCGCCGCCCCCTCGGCCCCCCCAGATTTGCTTGCAGCCACAAGCTGCCTGCCATCTATAACTCAATCTTTCTGTCCAGATTACGTTACAAGGACGTTTAGAAAAACAGATTCTCAGATGGAATATGTATTACATGGGTGTTTTCAATACCCGGCAATTAAAATCTTCAGAATGAGAAAGACGGGATCGGCAGGCACACTTTCAACGCCTCCAGTGAGGCTCGACCTCGGAGAAGCCAGACGCGGCACGTCGGAGGCAAAGCTGGTTTTTCGGGGACGGCGAACAGCTGGAGAAAGCCGTCCTCTTGCAAGGTCTGTCAGAGATGAGCGATGTGTTTGCGAGCGGAGTCACACATGTCCCGTTATCCTGAGACACTCCAACGTGCAATTTATAATCCGCTGTTTTACAAACAAAGATTTACACGCTGTTTCGAAAACCCTTAACTGCCTTTCCTCCTATTCCAAAATGTGAGGTTTCTGGCACGGCCTTCTCAAGGTCTCACCTCCTGGAAAGCTGGCCGTACCTTCTGTCATCGGCGTTTATTTATTTTGCCCGGGCCTATCGTGGGCATTCGGATTGCCTAAGGCTCTTGTTAAAATGCGCACTCCCGTCCAGGAAGCCTGGAAGGGGCCCGGGATTCTGCGTTTCCAGTAAGTCCCTGGCCGATGCCCTTGCTACTGGTCACACACCTAATGCCTGGCGTTCGTCAGAGGAGGCCTCCCATTAGCAGGTGCTTCCTCTCACTGAGCTTTCCTCCTCAGATTAGAGCTCTTAAGGGAGGCTTTGAACTCTAAGTCAAATTACAGCAAAGAGCAAGATTCAAAGAAAATCAATGACTCGTCCAAGGTTGTTACTCTGAACCGGCGTCAACCGCCTTCGCTGACATGAGAAAGTCCCCCGCCCTCTCTTCACAGTCTCCAGAGCTCTCTGGGTCAAGTGTGCTCAAGTCCACCCTTCCCTGGACAGCCAGAGCCCCCCCGCCCCGGGCTTCCCGCTACCTGGCAGCCTCCCTCAACGCCCAGCCCGACCCAATCCCGCCCTGGCACTTCACCAGAGGAAGAAAATACCTTTCCGTCTCACTCGGTTGGCAACGTTGGGAAGAGAAAGAAGATGTCCCAGGGAGGAAAAGCTGTGTGAGGCGCAGCAGCCTCTCGGCCCCACATCCCACCTCACAGCCCACACTCCCGCCTCGGCCACAGGCGGTTTCTCCAACGTTCCGCGCTCCTCGGCCACGGGCCTCGGCACCTGCTGTCCCTTCTCCTTGAAACTCCCTTCCACCCTGAGCCGCTCCCTGTTTATGCGGTCTGGTGCCCTCACCCGTCCTTAGGCTCAGCTCAGGGAAGCTCTCGGTACCCCGGGTCTCAGCCAGTACTTTCCCCTCCGCCCCTCCTCCTTCCACAGCCTCCATGTCCCAAAGCGCCCGACGGGCCTGGGTCACACACGTTTACAGCACATCAAACGGGATAAGGAAAGTTTTTTTTTTTAAGTTTATTTATTTATTTATTTAGAGAGGGCGTGAGTGGGTTAGGGGCAGAGAGAGGTGGATGAGAGAGAGAAGCCCAAGCAGGCTCCACACTGTCGGTGCAGAGCCTGATGCAGGGCTCCAACTCACAAACCGCAAAGATCACGACCTGGGCCAAAAATCAAGAGTCAGACGCTTAGCTGATGAAGCCACCCAGGCGCCCCAGGATAAGGAAGATTTTAAATTAGAAACGTGAGCTGATGAACCAAACTTGTTTCCCACAGACAGGGCTTGCCAACTTGTATATGTATCTGTATCTGTATCTGTATCTGTATCTGTATATGAAGGGTGGTGTATGTGTGTGTACGTGTGTGCACGCACTCAGTACGTGAGAGACTGAGAAAGTGTTATTGAAGAAAAATTTGAAATGAGACAAAATAGAATATGGATATTTGGGGGATGAAATGTAAGTTTCTCATCCTGAATTAACTACCTTTGTAATCTTGGGAACCCACTGCCACCACCTCTACAGCCGAACCTCAGCCAAAACAAAGGCCGGCTGTCCTCCCCCTGAGTGGGTGGCCCCCACTCACCTCTCCCTCTCCCCATTTTTACCACTGGCCCTTTTCATGCCTGATTCTTTTATTTTTTTTTTTCAGATTGGACTTTTAAGTAACTCCTATACCCAACATGGGGCTCAAACTCACAACCCTGAGATCAAAAGCCGTGTGCGCCACCGACCGACCAAGCCAGCCAGGTGCCCCACAAGCCTGATCCTTTTCCAGAAAATTGTTTCTAAATACTATGCCCCTGCCGGTACCTTTTTGAACCTGCCGCCCTTTTGAGTCATGAAGACTCATAGTTTGGGGCTTGTTTCAAAACTCACTTCGGTTTTGCCAAGTCACATTTTCTCTCTACCAAACCAAGGTCGAAGTTACGGACACATTTCCTGATGCTGATCCTATGACTCGGGGAAAACTGCAGAAACATCCTTGGATAGAAGTTACACTAAAAGGTGTGCCGTCCCAAACTTGAACTTCATGACACAGGCTCTGCACTGTCTCACGGTGTCTCTTAGAGTCTGTTTACCCACATCTTGCGTCTCTGTTGAGGTTTAGATTCAACCAGCCTTCTTGGAGCACCTGTCACATGGCAAGATTTTTGTTTTCCATGATCCACTAAACCAACCGCATGAGATACGTAATACTGTACTCATTCCAACCAGGAGAGAACAAAGGCTCAGAAAATTAAAATGACTTGGCCAAGATCATACAGATAAGACAGTGCAGCCTGTGCCCCTAGCCTCAGAGCCCTTCTCATTATAAAGTGGTATCAGTTTCTCATATCGGAAACAAGTAAATAAAGCCATCCCAGCTTATTGCTTAGGACTGTATTAATCGAGGATACTTTTCTTCTACTGAGAAGTCAAAATGCAGCTATATTTAAGAAGAGACTGAGAAGGGAAAAGGCAGGAACAGAGGAAGCAATAGCATTATTAGTACCCTGCATTCCCATGCACTTCTTTTCAAAACACTTAAATATTGGAGGCAAAGGGCACGAGGATGAAAATTACCTCTTTTCTGAGGAAGCCAGGCCCAAGTGTGAAAAAGAATGACATGCAGACGAAGGCACCTGGAGATTCTCATTTTTGGTGCCAAGACACATTTTTTTTCCGTTGTCAGATTAGTTTTGAAATTAGCTGTAAACTAATGCAT
Source organism: Paguma larvata (assembly GCA_030068075.1). Classification (NCBI taxonomy): domain Eukaryota; kingdom Metazoa; phylum Chordata; class Mammalia; order Carnivora; family Viverridae; genus Paguma; species Paguma larvata. Next base: position 72,441,674 of record CM057831.1, on the reverse strand, counting down.
GTATCTGAGGCTCAAGAAGATGGAGTTAATAACACTAGCTTTAGGGTAGCTGACTGACGGGGCTTTGCTTTGCAAGCTATCGACACGCTCCTTGAAGACATCGACTCTGGTTTATCCATCACGACCTCTACATGACTGTTAGATAGATGCATGAATAAATAAACATATTTATCCCGAATGTATTTTATCACACAAATCGAACGATTTTGGACAGAATGTGCACGGACAGAAATGGAAACTGCTTCCAAACAGCACTGACCCGAGAGCCATAGCCAGTTCTCCATGCCCTTACCGACGTTGGGAATTGGCAAACGTTTTAAACTGTAGCCACTGTAATAGGTGTAAAAAGGTATTTCATTACGGCCCTAAATTGCATTTTTCTGATCACGAATAATGCGGAACTCCTCTTATGGGCTTATTAGCCATTCTTCTACCTTCTTTTTTGAAGAGCGTATTCAAGTTTTTGCCCATTTTTTATTGAGTTGTCTTTTTATGGTCAATTTGTAGGATTTTATATATTTATATATATATTCTTTACATATTCTGGATATATCAAAGGGAGTCTTTTGCCAGAAGTAGGCACTGTGAACACTTTCTCCCAGCCTGTGGTTCACTTATTCCTGCAAAAGCATGTTTCGGACGGGCTTGAAACTAACTCCCGTGTGTCCGTCAGTCCCCAGCTTGGGGTGGGGGCGGGAGGGCAGGTGGTTGAGTGTGTCAGCCCAGAGAAGGCTGCTCCACCCACAGGCTTCCAGGCCAGATGCCTTGTTAGATTAAGGCTGGGAGTTTCCATTTTTCTTCTTGTGGTCATTAGTCTGTCCAGAGGATCTCATGGTCACTGGACACCTGGAGAGTGTCTCAGGGTACATGGACATTAGGGCCAAGGACAAGGTCCACGTTAGCAGCAGCACCGTTTTGGGGCAAAGGGAGGAGTCGAAAGATCCATGTGCACGTGTGTCCATGCAAATAAAACCCATGATATGAAACATCCCACGACCAGCACCCGCTAACTCACGAATGACGGCAATACAACCCCACACTAGATGTTATCAGAGGTACCCTGTGTCAAGTCGCATTTGTCTTTGTCTTTCACACTATCCAAGTCGACACCCACGCGAAGTGATAAGGGATGCCCAATGTCACGGCAAACGCCGACAAGGTCAAAAAAGAGTTTTTGTGACTTAGTTGTTTTTTTTTTCTTTTTACCAAAGCAATGTCTATTTATGAGAGAAAATCTAGAAAGCACAGATAAGCAAAGGAAAGAAAAACACTCACAACCCCACTCCCCAAAGATAAACCCTTTAATATTTTAGGGTATAAACCTTTAGTCTCAGGGCGCCTGGGTGGCTCAGTTGGTTGAGCGTCTGACTTCAGCTCAGATCCTGACCTCGCGCTTTGTGAGTTCGAGCCCCGCGTCAGGCTCTGTGCTGACAGCTCAGAGCCTGGAGCCTCCTTTGGATTCTGTGTCTCCCCATCTCTCCCCCCCTCCCCCACTTGTGCTCTGTCTCTCTCTGTCTCTCAATAATAAATAAAAATGTTAAAAAAAATTTTTTAAAACAAAAAACCTTTAGTCTCTTCTGTATATATTTATATATGCTTTTATTTTTATTTTAAAAAACGGGTTCAAGTGATACATACTGTTTCATAATCTGTTTTTACTTTTTTACTGTGAATATTTTTTTCATACCATTGAAAAAATGGTATGCCCTTCGATTCCATAACGTTTAATGGCTGGGTGGGTCTCCATTGAGGAGACGGCCACGGTTTATTAAACCGATTTCCTGCCGAAAATTTAGCTTGTTTCCAATTTTTCACTGAAATGCAACACTGGGATAAACATTTGAACAGCGAGATCTCTGTGCATCCAAGATGATTTTCTTAGAATAAATTCCTGGACGTGGACTTGCTCGGTTAACAGCCGTGCAAACGTTTTAGGTTTAGACACATATTGGACAACTGCTCTCTCACCGAAGGGGAAAACGTTTCACATTTGCAGACGTTGTGAGCATCAGGCACTGTGCTAGAGGCTTTAGCAGAGTAATAACTCCTCACGACAACCCAGCATAGGTGGTACTGCCCTGATGTCACAGAGCAGGCCTGAGCAGCTCAGGGAGGTTGAGGCACGGGGCCGCCGAGTCAATAAAGATGGCCCCTTGCTTGCATCATAGTCCAGTGGCGGGGGAGGGGGATGGGAGGGTGCTCCGTGTAGTCGTTCAGGCTCCCAGGCTCCTGGGATCTGTGACCCTCCTTCAAGTCCTCAAGGATCGCGGATGCGAAGATTATTTGGGGGTGGGGGCAAGTGTGGAGGGCACACCCGTTCTGTTCCTGTTCTGATGGCTAGAATTCACTGGCGGGGCCCCGCTTCACTGCAAAGGGGCTGAGAGCCCAGGAAGAAAACACAGATAGCAGTGAGCTCCAGCAGCCTCTGTCACAGTGTTGACAGCAACTGGGCTTCCTCACTAACCCCCAGTTAATTAGGAAAAGCCACAAATCCCTCACTCGGCCTAATACAGACATTCAACGCGGGTATCTTGGAATCAGACGTCCTGCGCTCAATTCCAACTCTGCCCTCACAAGCCGTACGCTTCGGGGGCAGGGGGGAGGGAAGAACAGTACCAGTGGCTACGGTTACGGAGCATTCTCTGTACAAATATTTATTTATTTTTGAGAGAGAGAGAGACAGAGACAGAGTGCAAGTGCAGGAAGGGCAGAGAGAGAGAGGGAGACACAGAATTGGAAGCAGGGTCCAGGCTCCGAGCTGTCAGCACAGAGCCTGATGTGGGGCTCGAGCTCACAGACCGCGAGATCACAACCTGAGCCGAAACCAGACGCTTAACTGACGGAGCCACCCAGGAGGCCTGGAGCATTCCCTGTACACAGTGTAGTATCGTAAATGGTTAAGCGCTCAAAATTTGGAGTCTGAGTACCTAGGTTTCAAATCTGGCACTGTTACTTATTAGCCGTGTGGCCTTAGGCAAGGTCCTTAACCTCTCGGTGCTTGGTCTCCTTATCTGGAAAGTGGAGCCGATACTGGAACCTCTGTCACAGGCGGTTATAAAAGTACCCGGGACAACGGCTGGCACACAGCGAACCTTAACGAAAGCTGAGCTACTATTGTCGAGATGGCGTGCCAGGCATTGTGCTAGGTGCTTTGAAGTTACTACACTTCTTTGGGCCACAGTTTCCTCCTCTGTAGAGTGAGAGAGACGGCTTCTTGCCACAGGGCCGTCGCCGTGACAGAGCCAAGTCACCGATGCAAAGCGCCGGCCAGCATCCGGCCGGAGCGAGCCGCTCTAACAACAGCAGGCACCGCTAGCTTCCCCCACAGGCTCCAATTCATCAGGACGGGCACAACCGCTCGCCCGGTGCTGCTGTCTGTCAAAGGGCACCGGCGGCAATTCCAGGCTCTCGTTCGGTATTGGCCGAGAGGAGGAGAATTCTATCATCATGGCGCTCTCCCGAGGTCCCCTCCCGTCCCATTGTGCGTGGGGAACACGGTGTTGCAAGCACATTATTCCACTCCCCAGGGCGCCTCGCCCTTCTCCCCCAGGCTCCTATTCAGCTCGGATTAAGAAGGCACTGCCTTTCCCAGCTGCCTTTCTGAAATACTCAGGCTGCAGACAGAATTCCAGCGCACAAGGCGGCCCCCTCGGAAGCCCAGGGGACTTCTTCCCTCCCCCTCCCCCCGAAGCGTGCCCACCAGGGGGCCAGGTGGCGATGGGCCCACTGAGCAGCCTGTGGCAGAGTCTTGGCCACCACCCAGCGGGTGGGACAGGACCCCATCCCAGCCTTGACTCTACCAGGTCCTGCTTGGTGCCTTCGCAGCTCCACTCCGCCTCTCTGAAAGGAGCCTCTGTCCTGGTCACCTTCCTGGGTCGCCCACCCCCAACCCCTATTTGGGTAGACATCTTAGTTATCTACATCTCTGTGGCACCAAAGAGCCACCTGGCCAATGACCTTCCATGCCCCCTGATCTATTTGGGTCATTTATACTCAGGTTGTCCTCTCTCTCTCTCCCCGCACCACAGCTCCCAGGACACCAGCATGCTTTAGATCCTGGACAGCCACCATCCTCATCCCATAATCCCCTCCCTGCCTCCTGCCCCACTTTCCCCGGGCAGCACGTTTGGTGGCCCCGAGTCACCCTGTCCCTCCCTGTCCTTCACGAACCGCTCCACACGCTTGTCAGTACAAGGCAGGTGCACGGTTTTGGAAGTTCGCCAATGCCCGGGCTGTCATTTATTCATCCACTCACTTACATATTTAAATAGTTAAATAAATATTTTAATTAATTGCTTAATGAGCACCTACGTCCAGGTGCTGTGCGAGGTGCCAGGGAGTGCCAAGTCCAATAGGTCATGCTCCTACCTCCACCGAGCTTCCAGTCCAGCGGCGGGGAGAGAGGCCGGGAAATACACAAGGAAGGGACAGAGCGAGACCATGACAATGAGGACAAGCACAGAGGGGAGAAACTCCCCAGCTCAGGGGGTCAGCAAAGGCTTCCCAGATGAGGCCGTCCCTAGCTGAGTCTCCAAGGAGGAGGAGAATCAGGCTAACGGGGGAGCTGGGGCAGCCTTCCAGGCAGCCAAGAGAGCAGGGGTATGGGCGAAGAGGCAGGAGCCAGCAGGCGACCGTGATAACCCAGTGGGAACCACTACAGAGAGAGGTGTAGGAATTGGGGTGGGCCTAGGCATGCCAGAGTTCTCCAAACCTGCCCAACCTCTAGCCAGGGCCTTCCAGACTTGCAGAGCCACAGGGACAATGCCTCCAGCGCGAGGGGCTACCAGTGGCCTAAGGAAACCCAATACAGACAGGACCCCACCACAGTGAGCTTGACGGAGACCAATATCGCCATGTTGGTTCAAATCTCATTAAGGCCAAGTAGACGGCGGCCGGAGCGAGACAAGTTGTACTCTATCATCTATTAGTTTTACTTGTTTGCGTACAAAGACTCCACTTGCATGGTTAATTGCAAGTAATACAATGACCAGGGAGTGAGAAGGATTTGACAAAAGGGATGGCTGGAAGGTAAAAGCCGTCACGGCAATATTTATCCCTTATGCAACTATAGTATGAGATCTTAGTTATGTAACTTTATTATAAATGTCTATAATTATAGACACTGTGGCTACCCAAGATGCTAATTAAATCTGTCTTTTAACATGTTCTGTCGGTGATCTGGAAGGGCTTGTTAAATCCTCGGCGGAGGCGGGAAGGGCCTCCCGGGAAAGCACTGTGGGCAGGCGAGCTGCGAGCTCCCGCGTCGCGGTCTGCGTGCAGAAGGCAAAGCCATGAGGAAGGCGCGTGGGTCTTGGGGGAGGGCCCGGCAAAGTTCGGGCGGTCTGAAGCGAGACAGAGAAAAAGCCCCCGAGAAGCACACGCGGGGCCGAGGCCAGCGCCCTGGGGACACGGCCAGATCAGAGCAACGCTGGGGGACAGAAGGCTCAGGGCAGTGGAGGTGGCCGTGCCCAGCAGGTGTCGGGGTCCAAGGCGGTTCTCGCTGGCCCATCTCTCCCCTTCCCCCCATAGTAGCCACTCACTGAACATAACAGGGAAACAGAGAGAAGATGGACATTTTCCAGCAAATGGAGTGTGAGGTACAAATTTCTTCCCGATCTCACTGGGAATTCCCCCTATTGCCATCATGGCTTCATCGCACCCCGTCCCAACTACCTAGCTTTCTCTCTCGGGTCATAGGCCTTGTTCTCACTCTCAAAACAGGTCTCTCTCCAACCCTTGTGGCTTCTCCACCCCGATACCCAGACTTCCGGGTCCTGGCTCCCCGCTCCCCCTCCATCTAGCCTGCCTGACCGTGAGCCACACTGCGAGTCCCCAGCCTTCTTGCCACCGGCTACGTGAGTCTCTGCAGCCGGCCTCACTTGCCCACCACGGAGCCCCGCCTCTCCCCAGCCAGTATCAGGACTCAGCCTGGGCAGCAAGATATCCGGGACACCTCTCTGGCCCCCATCTCTGCACACACTGGGAGAAGAACTCGAGAGGGGTCGAGCAATTTGCCTGAGATCACACAGCACACAAAGGGTGAAGGCAGGGCTGAGCTCAGGCCCAGGAGCGACCACAGAGACACGTGCCTGGCACCGGGCCTGGGTTGAGCAACCGGGAAAATACAACAAAGGCCCTGCCCTCAAGGAGCCCAGAGGCGGGTCTGGCCACCATCCTGGGAGAACCCTCTCAGCAGTGCCTGGAACGTGTGTACTGAGCATCTATTGTTCAGGAGCAGAGAAGCCGAACCGGAGGTAGCATCCCACCCGTTCTGGGCACCTTGAGGCTCTGGCTGAGACGGAGTCGGCTTTTACAGAAGGGACCGTCGCGTCTGCCACGGACGCCTCCTGCCCACCCCCACCCAGCTCTCCATCTGCCATTCAGAAAGCCAAGCCGCGTGAGATGCTTCTATCACCACCAGCCCTATCGTAGCAAAGAGCAAGGCGGCGCTCTTCATTAGAGGTGCGTGCTGATTCCGCGAGCGGCGTCTATCAGCGACTCGGTGCGGGCGCGCGGCGCCGCCACCGCGCGTCTGCCAGGGAACTGATAAGGTGCCTCTCGTTGGGTTTTGACAAGCGGCAGCCTGGGAAGCCACACGGGGGGCCCCCACAGAGCCAGAGGCACGCTGCCAAGGAATAAACTCGGGGGTGGAGGAACAAAGACCGAACCAAAGCCCCCAAGCAATGAAGACGGGACATGAGACTGAGGCAGGCGCCCCCCAAAAGCCCAGCCCCTGTTTTCTGATGGCCTGAAAGAGTCCGCTACGACTCGGAAATGGAAATAAAAATGACACGGGCAGAGGGGCCAGGTCTATGACAGCTGAACGGGGGGAGAAACGTGTCTGGGGCACACGTCGCTTTGCTGCACATGGGGCCTGTCTCACACACCCGCCCTCCCCAGAGATGAGCTGTTTGTTCCCGGCCCGGACGGCCCCGCCTTGTCACATGCTGCCTCCTCTCGTCTTCCGCCTGTCCCCCCCACAGCCTCGCCATCTTAATCTATTCAGAAGGCCGTTACCCGGGTGAACCTTCACACACATCCCAGCACCCCTCTCCTCCAGAGGTTATACCCCAGCTCCTGGCTCCTTCAACTTCCACCAGCAAAGGGGCACCCGGGGGGCTCGGTCGGTTGAGCATTCGACTCCGGGTCAGGTCATGATCTCATAGTTCGTGGGTTCAGGTCATGATCTCACGGTTTGTGGGTTCGAGCCCCACGTCGGGTTCTGGGCTGACAGCTCAGAGCCTGGAGCCTGCTTCGTATTCTGTGTGTCTTTCTCTTTGCCCCTCCCCCATTCGTGCTCTGTCTCTTTCTCTCAAAAATAAACATTTCGAAAAATTTTAAGAAACAAAAACAGAAAGCTTACACCAGCAAAAAGGCCCCTTCCATTTCCCCAAAGGAAGGAAATGAAATTGAGACCCCGGCAGTCTTGATGCAATGGCAGAACCCGTGCCGTGGGAAGCGAGAGACCTGGCTTGTCGCTTTCAGTAAGTCCTTTAACCTCTCTGGGCCTTGAGAGTTGGGTTGTATAATGGGCATGCGAGTACTTAATTCTGAAAACGCAAGTCGCTTTCGGAAACCTCTTCCAACTCAAAGGTCTGTCATCAAACCAGGCCCACAGTACCCCTTCATTCATGCACAACTTCTATGTGCTGCGAACACGGAGGGAAGAGGTACGGCCCCTCCTCCACAGAGCCCACGGCCGGTGGAGAGTCAAGCACGCAAACATCTGAACATGGCGACTGGGACGAACACGCTGCCGCCTGGGGCTCGGTGGGAGCTGAGAGGAGTCTCTGGGAACGGGCAGAACAGGGCAGGGGCTGAGATAGAGGTTAATGGATGGATAAGATGGGCAAAGTCTTGCCGGGCGGGAGGAAGAGCCAGATAGGCATGAGCCTCTCCTGACCACACTCCTAGCTGCCCTGTTCTCATTGCCTGCTTGGGACTTCAGGGTTCAGTTTTTTCGTAAAGATCCAACTCCTTGGTATCACCGGTAAGAAAGCAAGAGCACAGAACCGGGTCTGCCAACTCTTGTCTGGTGCCCTTTCTCCATCCCATGTGTTCACGGCCCTCTCTGGGCCACCCTGTCACTCAAAGTTCCCTCGCTGGGAATGCTCTTCCCACCTGAACTATCTCCACCCGCCACTTCCTTGACGACCGAGCTCAACTAAGAGTGACATAATGGGAAGGCGGAAAAGCGGCGCCTAAGAAACACACCGCTCAGGGAAATAAATGCTTGTTAAAGACGCTACACATCGAAACACCGCGTTAGCCGTCCCTGTCTTCTGGCCCAGGCCTGGAATCCTTCCTTTGCTTTTCCTACTGCTAATGGCTGAGCACCTGTCATACTTGACTATAATTATCCCACCATTCGCTCACTATCTTCCCTGCCAAACTGGAGTTCCAGACCGCATCTGGTATACGAAAGGTCCTCAATGAATAGTTTTGGATGGATGGATGGATGGATGGATGGATGGATGGATGGCACATGGATGGGCGATCGAACAAACCTATTTCTTTGTAAGACTGTGTGAGATGGTAGAAAGAACTTGAAACAGAAATGAAAGGACCCGGGTTCAAGTGCAGCTCCACCGCTCATCGGCAGTACGGCTTGGGATGAGTCTCCCGCCGCCCTGAACCTCAGGCTCCTCTTCTGTGCTAGGGGAATCTGAATGCACCCAACCTAGGGTTGTCATGAGATCTGAATGTGATCATGAATACGAAGGTGGCTTCTAAACTCCCAAGTGTTGTGTGCACGTCACCTGCGTTTGCCAATTAGGATGCTTCGGACAGCCAGCAAACGAACACCCATTTTAACCTAGCTTCGACAAGGCAACGTGATGGGCCACATACCCGGAAATGCACGACTCGGAAACATTTGGAGCAGGAAATGACTGCAGAAAGCGGAAAATGTGGTTTTTGTTCTAATATAATCTCCATAAACTTGCCTTGTTCCTCAGTGACGTGCCTGGCTTTAGAACAGCGAGCTTTTCGCATCACACCCTGGCTGAACGAGAACTCAGGCTTCCTTCCCGTGAGAAAAGTCTGGGGCTGTTCCGTAGCCATCCGCCGAAGTGACAGGTTAAGCCGGAGACATTCAACCCTTTTGCCTAGCTCTCCTGGAATCCTCTTCCACCACCCTGCCAAGACGGTGACGGTGGTATTTGTGTTTTTAGTAAAAATGACTCTTGTGAGGACAGGCTAAGAAAATAACCGTAAACACACCACGCCCACCGTCAGCCCCAGAAGATAAAAAAAATAAGGAGCTACAGGAATGCCGAGAGGCAGTAACATGGGATTGTTTTGTTGAGGCCTTCCAGGGGAGCTTGGTGTTTTACTAGGGGGGGTGACAGGACCCGAAAGCCTGCACAGATGAAGGCACGGGGCTTCCGTGTAACTCTGGAGATGAAGGCGGACCCAGCCAAGCCACAGCATCCGAAGGGTCACGCACAGAGGCTGCCAACCGTACCCCCAGAGCAGCACCGGCTGATGGAAACCTCTCATATCTCATTTCATAGGAAGAAAAGCCTGGGAGAACGGTACATTCAGGCTGATGCGGAGCAAGGGCTGAGCTTGGAGGGGAGCGGAGGGAGGAGCTATTGAAACGCGAGCACTAGGAAAAGAACAAGGGAAGGAAAGGCAACAGCAGAGCGCGGCCTTGCTTTCTCAAGACACGGTCTCTGGGCCGTGCCCCCCTCCTCTAGGACGGATTTTGACACGTCTCATTTTGAGCAGCTGCGGCGAGGAAGCGGCGCTCCCGCAGGCATCTTCTGTCAGAACGTCACGAAGAATCTTTACCCAGATGTGCAGAGCGGATCGTGGACAGCAGCAACTAGCGGCCACCGGCCAAGAAGTCGGACAAATGAATCTTTACCAAGTGGCTCCAGGCAGCTCGGCTTGGGCTAAAATTTGGCAGTGTCACTGGAGGAGCTTTCGATGCGGCTAGAGAGGAGCCCATCAGGGTCCTCGTCCTGATCCGAAGGCTGGGTGAGTCGGGCAGCGTCCAACCGGAGGGGACAGATACAGTCAGAGTCGGTCTTTGCGCGTCAGCCAGAGGACTGCCAGTCAGGACTGCCGATCAGAAGGGAGGTGGAGCAAGGTCCGGGTGGAGAGACCGGGCTGGGCATGGAAGCCAAAGAGAAGAAAACGCCTTGCAGGGGAATTGAGCGAGATCAAGGACGCCCAACTGCCGGGTGGGACAAACGGTAGGGGAAGGTTACATACCCTGAATATCCAGATTCCGAACCCTTCTGGATTCAGGGTATTTCCAGAGTTTAGCCTTCTCAAAATCAAAAGGAGAGATCGTTAAAAAAAAAAAAAAAGTTGTTGACCTAGGTCAACAGCTTCAGGTGGAATTCTCTTGCTGTTTCCTCCCATTGTGCGGATTGAGAATGGATACATAAATTACACTTGCGTAATGGCAACACGAAAGTTCAAAGCAACGGGCTTCCGCGGAAGGGCAGGAGTGAGCGAGGCTCCCCCAATTATGTGCAACCGGAGTATAGACCCTGGGGCCCCCCGCGACCATTCAGTTGACCCTCAGTCACCCCGTTATCCTGCACCAGGTACTATGGCAAATCATTTCTCAGTGAGGAGAATGATGAGGGGGTTTTTTAATGGATACTTGTTTTTTAAACCTTTTAAGAAAAATTCTCTTTGAATGCATCGAGTATTTAGATTTGTAGATAAATGGTCATCAGCTAGGGCTGATGAAGAATTATGGGTGCCAATTATTGTCTGCATAATAGATAACCAGACAGCAAGATTATTCGTGAAGTCAGAGAAGCATGTGTTTCGGAGGAAAAAGCAGACCGGTCATACATGAGGTGAATTATGGTCCTAATACCTTACTGTGATTGGTATGAAATGCACATACCGAGTTTTGGTGTCTGGACAGCAAAGAAAGATCTTTGCATGGGGCGCCTGGGCGGCTCAATTGACTGAGCATCCGACTTCGGCTCAGGTCACGATCTCACGGTTCATGAGCTCGAGCCCCACATCGGGCTCTGTGCTGACAGCTCAGAGCCTGGAGCCTGCTTTGGATTCTGTGTCTCCTTCTCTCTCTGCTCCTCCCCCACTCATGCTTTGTCTCTCCTGCTCTCAAAAATAAGTAAAAACATTAAAAAATTCCTTAAAAAACTTTTTAAAAATTAAAAAAAAAAAAGAACACAGGAAGACGGGGTTAAGGTTAAAACGAATTTTTTCTAGAAACCCCAAGGGCCCCCATGGCCAAATGTTGTGAATCGTTTGCAACACGCCGCCGATTCAGCCTGGAGGCCCCGAAACCTGGTTTCTACCCCTGGTTCTCGGCATTACTTATTACTAAAGCCTTGCAGGCCCGGTCCTTCCCCCCACCGGTGGAAGTGGGGCCGGGTTCTGAAGCGGGGTTCACCCTGCCTCGGGGTGGGGCTGTTATTTTTTTATGCACTCTCCTTCAGACACAAAAACACGGGGACTTGGTGCTGGAGGCCCCACTGCTCCCCTCTGCGGGCAGCCCCACACATCCGGAGGGAGCACCGCCAGCCCCGCGCTGTGGCCCCCCCCCCCCCCAGCAGCCAGAAAAGAGGTCTCGCTGACAGCCATTTAAGATCCGGGCCACGCTCCATCCGAGGAAAATAACAAACCCAGCTGTCCTCTAACTCACAACAAATGCGGGCCCTCCAGGGGTGATCTGAGCCCTGTGACGGAGCCACAGAGAGGGCCGCCAGACCTCAAAGGACGGAGGGACCTGATGGAAAGAACCAGAACAATCCCCCATCGAGCCCTTTTTAGCTGCGGAAGCAAGGGCACATTCACTGTCCCACAAGCCCCTGTGGCATAAATAAGGGAGCCACCCCTCTGTCACGAATTAGGAATCTGAGACCCACAGTGGGGGAAGGGGCTGACGTGAGAGCCCCTGATGCATTTAGTCGCGAAGCTACGGTTATACCCAGGTGTCCCGATTCCTTGCCCGCGGGGCCACCACGAGGATTAAATGAGATACGGAAACGGGTGTGCCTACGATTCTGAGATGCCAGGCCTCACAAACTGGAATTAGGAGAGCCAAATTTTGGAGTTCCCACTGGAATCCTGACTCTCGATCCCCGGACAAGTTACCCTTAACGCCTCCAGCCTTCGATTACCTCACCGAACGCCACTCGCCTGCCTCTAGGATTGTGGCAAAACTGAAATAAGAAAACGTAAAGCCCACGGCCCCATCTCTGGCGCGCAGTAAGTGCTCAATAAATGTCAGCTATTTTCAACAGCCAGAACAATATTTTCCACTATGTGAGTGGCCTTGGGGAAGTGTGTTTCTTTTTTGAGTTACAGGTGTCCTCGCCTGTAAAACGAGGGGAAGTTAAACTAGGCTCCTTCAGAAGGAGGTGAGAATGTGTGATTCAGAATGAAGACTGGCGTCAGGTGGCGAGGGTTTGAGTGCCGGCTCCTCTGAAAGTTACTGTCTCAAAACTGCGTTGTCTTGGGGCGCCTGGGTGGCTCAGTCTGTTAAGCCTCCGACTTCAGCTCAGGTCATGATCTCGCGGTCTGTGAGTTCGAGCCCCACATCAGGCTCTGTGCTGACGGCTCAGAGCCTGGAACCTGCTTCGGATTCTGTGTCTCCCTCTCTCTCTGCCCTTCCCCTGCTCACGCTCTGTCTCTATGTCTCTCAAAAATAAATAAACGTTAAAAAAAAATAATAACTGATGTGTGCATGTGCACACATACATTTGCTTAAAAAAAAAACTGCGTTGTCTCATCGGTAAAACGGAAACGATAAAGAGTACCTGCCTGCTGGGATTTTTCTGAAGATTAAATACAATAACGCACATAGAATTCTTAGTACAGAATAACACAGGATAGTACAGAATAGTACATAATACGTGCTCAATAAAACTTGGTTCATGCAGTTGTTCCCACTTTTCTGCAATTCAGGACAACATGCCAAGACCCCCCTCAGTTTTCCCATCTGTACAATGGGGGCCTGGACTATACGGTCTCTAAAAGCCTCCGCCTTTGACGTTTTCTGGAGCTACAGGTATCTCAAGGCAATGCCTCTTCCCAGGGAGCTGCGGAATCCACCCAAAAGTCAGAGCTGGGGGGCCCGGTTGGCTGCTGTTACACGGCTTGGAAGCCACAACTCCTGGCTTCTGTCCTCTTGACACTAACTGTCAGCAAACCCGGCCTTCGAAGCAACTGCAAATGATGTATCCCTGCGGGATGAGGAGTCGGCGAGCGCGGGCGCCACGTTCTCCTCTCCGGTTCCCCAACTCCGTCCTCCGACTTAGCACATTCCTGGGTCATCTCGGGACACAAAGAAGGTTTCAGAGCGAAGAGAGCACGGCTCTCCCCCTTCCTTCCTAAATCTACATTCTACTCCACGTTGTAATTGCTCTCCTTTCGGTCCAAAATATTTAGCAGAAACATTTGAGAAGCAGGCAAGCACCTGCCACACAGCGGTGTCACATGAGGCCTCTACGGCTCGGAGTCCCCTGATATCGGATGACACACTCCCTCCTGCACAAAAGCGGCATCTGGGTAATTAGAATCAGCCTCTGCTGCGGAGTTTGAGAAAAACTTGCTGAACAAAATGTTATACGGCAGCCTCCTCTCTTCCCCCGTCTCCCAAGACCGGCTCGATCAAAAGACTGGTCCGATAAGAAGACTTAACCATGTCCTCATTAGCCATTCTCTCGCCCATTCAGGCCAAATTGGTATTTGATGCAACAGGGAAATGTGTCGAGTACATTATTAATCGGGCTCGGCAAAGGAAAGGTCGCGGGGGTCACTGGCACAATTACGGGATGCGGGTAACAGGCCAATGAGGGAGCGTGTTGGGGAGAAGGAGAAATCGATGGCAATGAAATTATGGACGGTTGTGAATAGTTGGAGGCAACTGAGAGGCCGACGTTCTGCCCCAAATGACACGTGCAAGGCTTCTATCTTCGACCGTTTTCAACTGTTTATTATTATTAGAGGGAAACCGTCTTGGCTCCAAGGTCACCAGTACAGGGCGGTGAACCCAGAAGGCTACAACCTGATCTTGGCAACAAGACTCACTCGATGCAAAAAAAAAAAAAAAAAATACAATTGGAAATGTTATCAGACCGGTCAGTTAGAGCTCCAACAAGGAAAAAGACATCAAGGTGGCCCGCCGAAGGAAACGAGGCTCGTTATCTCTCGATTTCCTCATGCCGCTGCTCGATATTCTCAGCAGCCTCGGGGGGACACGGGTTTCCAAAAGACTTTCCCGGATAAAGGACGCTGGGGGGTGGAAATGGCCTCCAAACTGCCTGAACTGGGCATTGATTCTTTAGAATCGACGTGCATTTAACTCTACAATAAAATGGTAGCGAAGCCTCCAGAAGATCTCCCTGGGGCGCGGCTCGAAGAAAATCTCTGCACAAGTCCCAAAAGTTTGCCACGGTTGTTTGCACCAGAGATGAGCCACGCGGCATTAAAGCCCTCAATCCCTGTAAGTAGGCGTGGCTACGGAAAAAGGAATCATGGTACGCTAGAACGACGGAGCCGACTATCCATCGAGTTCATCAAACCCAGAGAAGCCCAGGCAGACGTGAGGTTGGGGTCATTTTATGAAGGTGTTTGGGTTATTAATCTGAATCATCAATGAGAGCTTCCATTAAGTTGCACCCTAGGAATTGATTTGCCACGGGCCGTTCCGATGTGCTTTGCAAACTTGCTGTAGAAAATCAGTCATCCTAGACTCCCTGAAGAATACAGACATGACATCCGGGCATCTGTTAAGTTTGCTCAAAAACATATGCGAGCCTTTTTTTAAAGAACCATAATTACATCCTGCTGAAACCTCCAAGGACCCCGGCTAACTGCCTTTGTATTACAACATCCATTTCCCACTTAGGCCGACTCGGCTCTGCTCTCTAGATGCGCATTGCGATCTGCTTGCACGCTTTCTTGGGCACACTTTCTTGGCCAGAGGCTACCAATGGTCAAGGCCTTCCATGTTCAGAAGACCAGACTTGGAAGAAGCAAGAGTTGCCGGGTGCTGTGTGCATGCGTCCTTCGTGAAAATGAAAACGGGACTCTCGAGCTAAAAGGGCCCGTAGCTTTAACCCAGGCCAAGTCTCTCATTTTCAGATGGTGCCCCTGAAGACCAGAGAGGGAAGTGGCAGCCTCAATGTCACACAGCTCAAATATGAAACAGTAACAGTACATGGCAGAGCAATGAAAAGATTAGGGTCTAGGGCAAGACAGACAACAAATCCACCCACTAATATTTCTTTGCTGTGGGACTTGGGACACAGTGTCTCACCTCTCCAAGTCTCAGGCCCTTCATTTATAAAACGGAAACTATAACCGTGCCTGGGCTGGAATAAGCACCCAAGGAACATTAGCTGTTAGTATCCTTTTCACTTTCACAAATGCGACCTTATTTAATCCTCTGAACAATCTTCTGAGGGAGAAAAAACTGGAATGACCAGTCTCATCATGTCGATAAGAGCACTGAGGCTCACAGTAGTAAAACGACTCTTCCGAGACCACACACACCCCTGGTCCAGTTCCTCACGATCCTGCTGAAGTACGTGGGGGGCGCTTGGCCCCACTCAGTGTCCCACCGGTTTTCAGAGACCAACGAGGAGGCTTGCCTTGGAAGGAGGAGGCTTGCTTGTTTGTGTCTCTGAGAGGAAGTGATCATGGCTGCCGTTCTCGGGGCTTCAAATCCTGCAGGGACTCTGGGTCTGGCGGGTTATTCCCTGCCCCGGGGAAGGGAAGAGAGCAGCTGGGTCCCCAAACCTACTACTGGATGTTGGGGGTGTGTGTATCCTGGCGGGGGGGGGGCATATTCTTCGGGAATTCTACTCGGGCATAGAATCTTCGGGATTCTACTGCATATTTTAAAGCTAACATCAGGGTACTTGTCAAAGCTCCATCAGCCTGCCCTCCTGACCCCTAAATCTGGCCTTTGGGAAAAATCTGATTGCCTAGCCTGAGTGACACCAGAGCCAGGCGAGTGATAAAGTTACATACAGTCACTTTGTGATTATGCGTCCTAATGGAAGGAGAAGTGCGTTGAATGGATGCATGAGCGAATGAATGAATGCTCCTCAGGGTTATTTACGCTAAGCTCTGGAGTGCAATACAGTGACGTCTCCATTACCGCATCTTCCGGGAACTCAGCCCCTGTAGGGATATTAGCCAAGGACAAAGCCACAGGAAAGCTGCAGGGGCTGTCTTAAACATAGACCCTACATATCAGGCTTTCCAGTCCTTAGAGCCAGCAAGGCTGGACACACAGCTCGGGCAGTATGGGTTACTCAGAGGGAGCCCAGCCCAGAGGGAGGCAGAGAAGTCCCCAAGGGCAGATGGACTCAAGGTCGCCATCTTGTCTCACGGCACCTGAGGGAGCCTTTCTGAAAAAGCCACCATCATAATCACTGCCCCACATCCTTGCTATTTGTTCTTTCGCTAATTCATTCACTGTATGAGTAGTTCTTTGAGAATCTACAATGTGCCGGACTTGAAGCCAGAAATACAAGGACAAGTAAGACTTGGCCTACACCCTTGAAAAGCCCCCTGCTACACAGGGGAGACAGGGAAACGGCTGTCCACAATGAAGTGTGAGAAGTCTTCCAGAGAGGTCAGCTCCAGGGCCCCTGGAAATACAGAGGAGGAGTCCCCAACCCAGCCGGGGAGAAGGTGGCCAGGGAAGGCTTCCCAGACATGACTCCTGATCTGAATTTCCTTTCTATTTTTTAATAGTTTTATTTATTTTTGAGAGAGAGACAGCAGGCAAGCAGGGGAGGGGCAGACAGAGAGCGAGACACGGAATCCGAAGCAGGCTCCAGGCTCTCAGCTGTCAGCACAGAGCCTGACGCGGGGCTCAAACCCACGAGCCGTGAGATCATGACCTGAGCCGAAGTCAGACACTTAACTGACTGAGCCACCCTGGCGCCCCCTGATCTGAATTTTCAAGGAGGACGATCTAGCACAGTCGGCAGGTGGTGGATCCTGACAGAGGGAAAAGCAGGTGCAAACGCGCAGAGCCTGTGAGCAGATCCCGAGGGGTCAGCTCAGGGAATTACCAGCGGTGCCGGGTGACGAGGATCGAGGGCCTGGGCCACGCTGGGCATGGCGATCCCGGGCCTCAGTGTTCTCGAGTGCACAACGATAACTCTAGATTTAAAGAGCCAACTGTCGAAGGCAGGATCCAACCAGATGTAAGAAGCCTGCTGTAGATGGTGCCCCAAACAAAAAGTGCATCGCTGATACAGTCCCGGTTGGAACAATCTAGCAGCTGCCAAGCTGTAGCTGTGAGACTCCAGCGAGTGTCTGTTTAATACACCCACCATGTACACAGCTCTCGCTGCGCACCGGACAGTCTCAGTGTTCTGAGAAGGGCTATTCTCCCCCATTTCACAGACGACGGAACAGGCTCCGAGACGAGACGTGGGTTGCACACGGTCCCATCCTAAGGGCTGGATTCAGGATTTCATCTGGGGTCTCCATCTCTTCCCAGAACATCCTTCTGCCTTCCATCCACCGTCAGTAGCTCTGGCAGCTCTGTCCCGGGGACCTGAAGCCTTTGCTCGGCTCGGTACCCGCATTCTTACCTGCGTAAGGGCTCCGGGCTTGCCTCTGCAAACTGGCCTTGCAGGGAAAGCGGCACAAAGGCGGCCCTGCTGGGAGAGCTGAGCAGGAAGAGCCGCCTCGGCTCCCCTACAAGTGAGGGGAGGCCGTTTTCAGCCCTCCCTTCCCCTGACCGCCCCGAGCTTCAGACCTAGACGGCCTCCACGGAGCGCACAGGGTCCTCGGCGCAGCTGCGGCCTCTCCGTGAGGCCGGCACTGGGCTCTGAGGAGCCAGAGTCTCCTGACATCATGCCCACCGGTAACCCGACCGCTGATGACTGCTCCCTTCTCACCCCTTCGGGGCCCTCGTGCCGGCACAGGGTAGGGGTCGGCTCCCAGGGGAACGGGCCAGGTGGGGATCTTTTTAGGGACTGCCGAAAGGAGAGAGAATTTTGGTTACTGCCATCTCCCATGGGTCTTCTCCATTCTCAGGACTGCTCCTAATTCTTCTCCGGCTGCCTCGAGACTAAGACCTGCTTCACATCATACTAAAAGGACGAGGTGGCTCTCCCTTTGGGCTGACACTCTGCATTAGCTGGCCAAGAGCGGAAGCAGGTGGGGTCAGGTGCTGTTGACTCTAAGAAGATAAACGCTTGTGAATAAACCCTTTATTTAATCAGCGGCACGCGTCCTCTGTAAAACGGCTCTAAGAACCAGCCACACGCTGAATTCATTTCAATGTGAGTCTAACAGGGCAGACATAAGGGAAGGCATGAAATTTACAACTTACTTAAATCCATTGGGTATTCATGGAGCGCTGCTATAAGGTTAGCCTGTGGTCGACTCTGGAGGATTAAAACAAACACGAGACTCAATCTCTGCTCTCCAGCATCCTACGCTCTCATTGGGAACACGACTACGGCTATTCTCACTATCGCTGCTCCCGGTCGGCATTTCCCGAGTATTACTGTCTACTGGGCACCTGCTAAAATACCCGTGTTCTCTCATCGGATCCTCACAATAAAGCCGGGATATAGCAGCTATTGTTTTTGCCACTGAACAAAGAAGGAAGCGAAGGCAGAGACGTGAAGTCACTTGGTGAAGGCCACGGAGCCTGGGTTTTCATTGTTTGACTCCACAGCTCATGCTCTGAACCCACATGTGATTCAATGAATAATGTATCAGGTAGGAAAAAAGAGAGAGTTGAACAGAGTCAGAGAAGAAAGAGCATGAGAGAAGAGACAGACAGGGAGTTTCGAGTGGACAGAAACAGGAGGTGAATCTCGGGGAGTGGCCGGGGGTGGCCGGTTGCAGAAAAGGGGCCGAATAAAGTGCAAGTGGAGAGACAGCACCTCTACTGCCACGAGGAAAGCCCGTCCTGTCCCAGAGTCCTCGGTCACAGCTCTGTCTCTACATCCCATGTCGTCCACATCCACGGGACCCGCGCTCTAAACACACCTGAAAGGTGTCTCAGATAGGATCGTTTCCAGTTCACTCTTTCCCTTTCTTGCCCTCGAAAGAAAGCTCGGGTGTGTTTAACGATCAAATTTTGCCCAGAGATCTTCCTATGAAAGGTGGTAAAAAAAAAAAAAAAAAAAGCCAAAATATTGTTGCGTGGGTAAACCTCACTTTGCATATGAAACAAATTCATGAAAAGTAACGAGCAATCACAATCCCCTAAAAAGGATTTTTCGGAGATTTTTACTCTTTTCTCGGAGTAAAAGAAGTCTACAGTGGCATCTGTAACTAGCAGACTGGTAGTTGCGACAATGGAAAACCGACCCTTAATTCCTGCGCCTTGCAAAGCGGGATGTTTGTACGCGAACGCTTCCTTGTTACCGCGATGGAAGCATCTGTCTGTTCCAGGTCCCTGGCCCTACCGTCAACACGTGTTGACTGCCCACCTGGGCCCTGGGTGCACACTGTGGGGGACACGACGGGCTAACAGCAGCTGATGACACCACTAGAATCGAAGCTGGGAGACAGAGACGCACAGGGTACCACCGGCGGCTTTCCGAAAACTAGGCAAGGAGGCTCAGTTGGCCCGAGAGGATGAAGTCTGGGCCATGCGTCTGAGAAATAGTGGGTAGGCAACCCTCCTGCAGGAAGTAAGACTTAGGACTTCCTTTCATGGTTGGGGGGGGGGCAATAATGACGGAGTAAATTTTTTTTTAAAGCTATTGTTTCTGTGATACTGTGATTGCGGCTCCTGGCGTGGAACCTCAAAAACCTTTGGAAGTTCCTGATAGGGGTGAGAGAAGTGTTTGTCCTTTGGTATACCTGGCTGTCAGCTAATGAGATGCTAATGAGATGACTCTTCAGGGGGAGGCCTAGGTAGCTTCAGGATGGGACTGGCTGCCAGAGAAACCAGCTGTGTGATTAGAGGGTTGGAACTTTTAGCACCCTGTCCCTCCAACCTCCAGGAAGGGGAGAGGGACTGGAGATTGAGTTGATCTCCAACCGTCAAGGATTTAATCAACTGTGCCTATTCAACGGAGCCTCCATAAACATCCCTAAACAATAGGAGTCGGGAAGCTTCAGAGTTGGTGAACGCATTGAGGTGACGGGAGGGTCCACACCCAGGGAAGGCATGGGGGGTCCACCCCCTTTCACATACCTTGCCTTGTGCACCTCTTCTATTTGGCTGTTGTATCCTTTATAATAAACCAATAATAGTAAACCGTCTTCCTGAAGTTTTCGAGCCATTCCAGCAAATTATGGAACCGATGGAGAGGGTCATGGGAACCTACAATTTATAGCTGGGTGCTCGGAAGTACGAGTGGTCTGGACTTGCATTTGGCATCTGAAACGGGACAGTCTTGTAGGATGGAACCCTAAACTTGTGAGGCCAGATACTAAACCCAGGCAGATGGTGTCAGAATTCAACTGAATTGCAGGACACTCAGCTGGGGTCAGAGAATTGGTTGGTGTGGCGGGGGGGGGGGGGGGGGGGGGGGGGGGGAAGGCTGGTGTCAAAAAAACAAACACCATGTTTGGTGTCAGAAGTGTTCTGTGGATATGGGGTGCCTGGGTGGCTCAGTCGGTTGAGCCTCCAACTTTGGCTCGGGTCATAATCTCGTGGTCTTGAGTTCGAGCCCCGTGTCAGGCTCTGTGTTGACAGCTCGGAGCCTGGAGCCTGCTTCGGATTCTGTGCCCCCCCTTTCTCTGCTCCTTCCCCACTCATGCTCTGTCTCTCTCTCTCTCTCAAAAATAAGCATTAAAAATTTTTTTTGAACAAAAAAGAAGTGTTCTGTAGGAAGAAACAGATCACAGACACACCTGGGTTTGAATTTCTGCTGCAGTATGTACTGGCTGTGGGAAATGGGGAAATTGCCCCACCTCAGCGTTCTCATCTGTAAATGCCGACGACAGCAATAATAATACCCACATCATTCAGAGTGTCGAGAAGATTATACCAGAGAACGGTCTCTGGTATAGAACATGCTCAAATATTGTCAAGTGTCTGGACGACTGGGTGAATGAATGAATGACCTAATACCTCCATAGCATTTAATAAGTGCGGTGCACTCTTCTAAGTGTTATTAACTTGTTAGTTAGAAGGTTGCTACTAACCCCATTTTACAGAGGAGGAAACTGAGGCCCAGAGAAATGAACTAGGCCACTTGAAGGAAGTGGCAAGTTTGAGTTTCGACTGCACATCTGACTACAAAGGCCGTGTTCCACCCCACTAGGAGGCTTTCCACAGCGTTTGGTATATGCTGAGTATTCGACAGTTGGGAGGCGTCCCTGCTATTGTCACATTGCTATTTATGTACAGGGAAGTGTTTCCCAGACTGAGGTCTGCATGTCCCCGGTGGTAGACAACATTATTTTAGGTAGTGAATTAGTGAACTTCTAAAACATGTCACGGCCGTGATTTTATTTTAATGTGTATTAGAAGGAAAAAAAAGCAGCCTATCAAATCCAGGACTTCATGGATATTATCCTTGCGACAAGGCTAAATTTTTTGAGTCCATTTAAAGACAGATATGGGGTAATAAGGCAACAGAAATCAGGTCGGTGGTACATTAATGACTGATTATGAATGGTATTTGGGGGAAAGGGGCGCAGGCTTGAAGTCACATGGACAAAGCTGGCCTCAACACCCAGGTCTGCCAGCTGGCCTCAACACCCAGGTCTGCCAGGTTCTGTTGAACCATGGGAAAGTTACCTAACCTCTCTGAGCCTTTATTTCCCTATCTGTAAAATGGGCATGAAGGCATGACCTCTCATGTGTCGACGAAGCGAGGATTCAAGGAATAGTGTCCTGAAAGCACTCTGCACCCCAGTGCCTCAGCAAAGGCCCCTCCAGCCCTCCCTCTCCCTCCCATTGCCCTCAACCGTGTCCCCGTCACCTCCACCTCATCCTCCTTAATCTAGCTGATCTCCGCGATCGGTCGTTGGGCACCATTCTGCGGGCCCAGGGATTCTCCTCACAACACGACTCCAGGGGGTGACTCCCTCCTGTCTGCTCGGTCGTGTTGATGATAAGATTCGCAGACTCCCTAGGAATCCGAACGGGAAAATACTCCAGGGTCATGGGCAGAAATTACTGTAGGCAAAGTGTTTCGTCTTGTTCTCATGATGCAAACTGCTTCTTTGCCGTTTCCCTCTTTACAGGCCTGCCCTGGCCCTGCCAGTGACTGATGGCCACGAGAAGAGAGAGAGCACGCAGCCAGCATCCCATTTTCAAGCACCCTTGATCTCAGTCAGTGGAATGAGCCAGCTCCCTGGGCTTAGGGTAACAGCCTCGGTACTGTGCAAGGCGGCCAGGGAGGGAGACACAGCTGGGATCTTTGCCTTGCCTCACAAACAGAAGGGCCCCCCAAAGTGACCCACATACCAAACAGCAGCAAACGTTGGACCAAGGAGTCGAAAAAGCTCACACCAGCCCAGCAGGAACACAGAGCCGGGGAAAGGCAGGACTCGCCCAGTCACGGGCATTGCTCCAGGTGACAGGCTGCGATTGGAACCCAAGACCTCTCGAAAGTGTGGCTTCTCTTCAGACTTCTGTAGACCAGAAATGGTGGTCCCAAAGCAGACCCACCAAGACCTCAACGACAAAGTGCGATTTCTCATGGCGTAGAGTGAACTTAGAGACAGATGAAGGAGAATTCACTTTGGGTCAGCACCAATGCAATATAGCAGGTGCTGTGCTAAGTATTTTCTACACATTATCTCACGTAATATAATCCGACGAGGTAGAAACTATTAGTATCCACTCTTCATAGACAAGGTAGTGGGGCTCAGAGATGTTGAGAAACTGGCCCGAGATCCAAAAGTCAGTACTTTCTGAGGCAGGGATTAAAACCCAGATTGCTCTAATTGCCGTTTTCCTAATTGCCACAAGCTCTTTCCCCTGTACCACCCAGCTTCCTGTTTCCCACTGTGGAAAGCTCTATCTGCCCTGGGATATCCTGTTTGTCAATTTCAGGACCTGAGTAGATATTTGTTTCACTATTCATTTAACGCCTCATTGCTCTGTTGGGCTGTGTGCTTTGTGAAGGCAGAGACAATCCAGTGAGAAAGACAAACATTCAATGGAGGATTATATCACTCCCCTGACCATCCGCCCCAGAGAGTCCCTTCCCCTCTTCAGCCTCCTCTTTCTGCCAAATTGTATCTAATAGCACAGAGATGGAAACCACTGCCTGTCCATGCTCGCCTCCTCCCGGAGAACTCTACCCTCAAAGGCTGGGTACCATGTGACCCTGCCTCCCCAAAGCCATAGTTGATTGGCCCCAGACACAGAACTCATGAGTAACCAATCTACCTCTCTGGGTTTTCTTCTAAGATGGACGAGTTGAGATGGGTTCATCAGATTATCTCATGACTCTGAACTAAGAAACACGGAGGGAGGTTCTCAGTGGAAAATGATATTGAGAGAGACAGGCGGTGACGACGGGCAGAGGTGAATGGGGCCACCCTGGAAGTTGAGAGGGAAGAGAGAGAAGCTATAGAGAGCGGTGAAGGAAAGGTGTCGGGAAGAAGAGAAAAGAACGGATGTACCAAGAGAGGCAGAGAAGTGACCTGACAGCCAAGGGGGAACGAATGGCCAGGGCCTGTAGCTGCCTTACCTGCTGCCCTTCCTTGAAGACCGGTTCTTGGAATTTCTCTGGGTTCTTAAGCACATGTGTCCTTTCTACTAACAAACAATCGATTTCTTTTTTTTTTTCCCTAAGTGAACTTGAATGAAACCTATGCAATAACATACAACTCTTTTTCCTCCAACCCATTCCTGCAGTTGCGGATTTTGGTGGTAATGGAGGTGGTCACAGGTTTTAATCCATTCGGGAAAGCAGTTCTCGAACTTCAGTGTCCATTAGAATCACTGGAATGCATTTTTATAATTTTTTTAAAAATGTTTATTTATTTTTGAGACAGAGAGAGACAGCATGAGTGGGGGAAGGACAGAGAGAGAGGGAGACACAGAATCCGAAGCCGGCTCCAGGCTCTGAGCTGTCTGCACAGAGCCCGACGCAGGGCTCAAACTCACGGACCGCGAGATCATGACCTGAGCTGAAGTCGGACGCTCAACCGACTGAGCCACCCAGGCGCCCCTGGAATGCATTTTTAAAAGGCAGCTTCCTTAGCCCTAACCCCAGATATTCTAATTTGGCGGGTATGGAACTGAGCTGCTCTTTCAGGTCATTCTGATGCGAATGTTCGGGAACCAAACTTTAACAAATCTTGCATCTAATTACTTTTTGTCGATTGTATTATTTCTTTTTAAAGAAAAAGTATTTTTGTTTTGTTTGTTTGTTTATTTTTGAGAGACAGAGCAAGAGAGAGAGAGACACAGAATCTGAAGCAGGCTCCAGGCTCTGAGCTGTCAGCACAGAGCCCGACGCAGGGCTCAAACTCATGAACTATGAGATCATGACCTGAGCCGAAGTTGGACGCTTACCGCCCAGATGCCCCTGTCAATTGTATTACTGTATTCTGGCAAGTGAGGTAAGTATTAACCATCACACTTGACAACACACTTTGCCCAGTTAAGGTCTATGTGATTCCAGGGTGTATTAGTCAGCTTTTGCTGTGTAACAAACAACCAAAAAGAAAATCTCTGTGGTGTACAAAAAGAAGCATTTATTTCCCACTCACAGGTCTGCATGTTTGCTAGGGCAACTCTGCCTCAGGTCTCTTCATGTGTTTCTGAGTCTCAGAATGGAATGGCAGCAGCTGGCTGGGATGTGTTCTTTTCACGGTGGAAGTCAGAAGCTCCCAGAAGGACAAGTGGAAACAAGGTGTGCCTCTCAAGGCCTACACTTGGAGCTGTCCACTGAGCTTCCATCCACGCTCACTAGTCAAGCAGGTCACTGGCTACATCTAACATCGGTGGGACAGGAAAGTACCTTCCTCTCACAAGGGTGTGGGGGGGGGGAATGACTATTTGTAGAAAAATAATCTAATTGACAACAAGGAGTATGCAGTTTAGTGGTGGCACTTTGATCAGCGAGGTCATTGGTTAATACTGGGACCAAACCACCCCAGCTGACATTCAAAGGGTCAACCTTAATCAGCACCTCTTGCACATAGCTGTTTGTCTTCAATGTCTTCCATTGCTCTGCAAGAATCACCTGGAGGAATAACACCACAGACCTACTGCTATCCACCCTCTCTTCTGGACATAAAGGGCCCATGTAGGCCCAGGTATTCCTAATCAACGGCTATATCCACAGTCTCCATTTGAGAACGTTCCCTGGGCTTCAACGGGATACCGTCGCCCTCCTTAATCCCTCGTTCTTGCTCTCATAACTTGTCCCATTGTGCGGCCACATGTAAGGGAAGATTTTGCACTGATGTATTCAGTACCTCCCCTTTTGAGGGCATTTGAACCACTAACCTTGCCTCTAATCTCACCTCTAAATGATCAACTCATGCAGACATCAATGAAGTGACCTTCCAGGTCACCTGTCACCATGAATCCATGGAAAATCAAAGGGAAAAAGACACATCTCTGCTGGGGGCACCTTGGGTAGAAGTGCATCATAGATTCACAATAATAAAACTGGGTCTTTACAGTTAAGACACCCCATACATATAAAGACACACATGCTATGCCCTACATCACCGAGTCCAGTAGAGAGTCAGAGGACAGCCCCAACTTTCCCTGTCTACCTGCCCCCCCAACCCATTCAGAATGTTGACTCTCATTCATTTATTCATTCATTCATTCAACAAATATCTACTGATCACCTGCCATGTGCGAAACAACGTCGTATGTGTTAGGAATATAGAAAGGAAGCTGAGTGGCTAGGGAAGAAGACAGACTTTATGCAACTGATTACATTCAGGTTTACCACAAGTGAGATGCAGGAGAGATAAGAACTATAATTCTTTGTTACACTTTGGACCTTCGTGAAGATTTTCCCATGTCCTTAAGGATGTTTGCTTATTGCATTTTTAATTATATCAGTGAAAAACTAGAGAGAAATATTGTAAGTTAAACTTAGAATCACATCACTCCTCCCACAAGAGAGCCTGGGGGGCACGGGGGGTGCTGGAGGAACCACACTCACCTACCCAAGAAACTAGCAAACTGCTGGTTTCTGAACATAAAGATGCTATGTCCCCAGCTGTCCGGATTGGTACTTCTGTGAGAACCTCACAAGAGATGAATGACATAGGACCCCTCAGTTGTAACTGAGATGCTGACCCCTGTCCCTCAGGCCCCACGGTGATCCCCAAGGCTCAAGGGAGCCCGGATGTAGGAGATGGGCAAGGCTTCGAGTAACCTTGTCTGTACTCAGCTTAGTCGAGGGAGAAAGGCCCCACAAACACCCAAACATACTTCTCAACCTCCCCCTCCAATACCTACAGTTACACCGCTCTGGCTCCATCCCCAAATGACCCTGTGGAACCACCTTGCTCTGGCCCCATCAGCCACCTGCTCCCATCTTAATCCTTGCCTCTGCTCCCCGCCCCCCTCCCCACGCGAACTGGGAAAGTACACACAAAGCTTCAGCTGCTCGCTCCTCTCCTCGGAAGAGGCTGCATTACACAAACATCCCCTCTTGCTCTGTCATCCGCATCTCTCTCCCGTTTCCTTTCCCAGCCCCCACGTCCCTCTCTCTCTAATTAGCCCAAAGAGAAGGAAGATTAAAAATTAATGCCCTGAGGATGGGAGTCAGAGATGTCATTATTTTGATTCAAACTGCGGGCAGGGAAAAATCTGATCTGAGCCTTAGGAGCAAAGTAACACAGGACAGGATGGGGAAAACCTTGATTAATTGGAACTCACCTTTGCGTAACCAGATTTGTTTTCCCTGGCACTGATTTTCAAAGGATGCCACAGAGTGTGATGAGTGAAATTCATAAAATATATTCAAGGAAAAAAATGCAATTTGCAGGGGGGGTGTTCTGAAGTCACACAAAAGGTTTAGCCGAACTCAAATACACCAGATTCCTGTAAACTGTCATTTAATGCACAGAGTGAGGTAGTTCCTACAGGACTGCTACGCAAGGGAGATTCTGTCGTTTTCACGCACTGCACTCTAAACGGAAAAGGGGACTTTTTTTTAGGAAGATGTGCAGTAACAAAAGTGTGAACCAGCAAGGAATGCTATGTGGCCTTCGGTTAGCCCGCAAAGTAAACTCAAAAGAACTGGCAGCAGTCACCCAACCTCCCCCACCTTCCGCCTTATTCTCCAAACGTGCCACTTAAAGGATTTTACCCAACAAGCAAAGAGAAACATATGAGGAGAATTATAAGAGCTATCGTTTAATACTCAAATGTGTGCTAAGTGCCGCGTTAAATACTTCAAGTGTATTCTATCTCATAATCCTCACCCAAGGTTTTATTATTATCACCCTCATTTTCAAGGTGAAGAAGCACAGGTTGAAAGGAGAAACACCTTAGCCCATGTGATAAGGTCCCCGGGTTGTGTTATTAACAAATACCAAACAGCCCAGGTGACGCTGCCGCTTGTCCCCTCCTGGTTGAAACCACACTTGCGAAAGTTTAAGAAAGGCATGAATGTGAAACGGCACAGACCAACAGCTAAAAGTGAGGTTTAAAGACATCGGGTCAGTAAAAGGGCTTTCACAAATATGCCAACCCCAGGTACGTACGTACGATACCAGCTGGAGACTTGGCTACGTGAACCTTGCACATAAATGGGAAGGGCCACCTATGAGGCGCCCAGATTCTCATCCAACATCTAGCAGCGAAAGGTCCAAAAAATAACTTAACTTGACCAGCATCTTAAAATCGAGTCCACAAAATGCCAAGTCTTCTTTGCCACTGAAAAATTAAGCGTCGGCATTCGTTTCTGCTGATCGGAGAAGGCAATTTTCTTCCCTGGGGAGTGACCCTAAACTGGAGGAGGAAGACAAGACGTCTTTGCCCTTACCTGGTGTGTGACCTTGGACCGGTCAGTTCACTCGTCCATGCCTCCCTTACTCCATCCCCCAGATGGCGATGGCTGTGTTACGACGGCGCAGGAGATCACAGAACATTGGAGAGTCCTAGTGCGAAGTGCCACTGGGCTCTCAGACACCGCCCTACCAGACACCCAGGGAGGCTCTAAGCCTTGGGATCCATGTCACCTGGGGCAGGGGTCGACCATATCTCGTCGCTGGCCAGATGCTCTTCCTCCAGTTCTATTCCCTTTTACCTGTGCTCATTCCCCCTCCCTGTGTCCCAGCCCCGAGGAGAAGCATATCACCGAGTGCCACTCCTGTGGCCTCCTAACTGGTCCCTTTGAGCCCAGGCCCTCTCAGCTACACTGCGACCCTCACCCCTTCTGATCTGCCCCAGTTTATCCCAAAATCCTCCCAGGGACCACTCTCGGCCAGTCCCTAATTCCGAAGCCTGCAGTGATTTCTCAAAGCCACTAGGAGAAAAATCCCCACTGTTTACACGGGCTGTCCCACCTCGCCGCTCTCCTTCCTCAACGTTTTCACTCATGCGATTGCTCGCTAAACAAATATTTACAAAATACGCACCAGGCATCGGGCGGTGCGTAAGATGCTGGGGAACAGATTTAGTGTCTGCCCTCAGGGAGCTTATGGTCAGGGTCGTTGTAGGCAAAATACCTTTAGCCACCTCTCTCTCTCTCTCTGTCTCTCTCTTTCTCTCTCTCTGTCTCTCTCTCTCTCTCTCTCTCTCTCCCCCTGCACACCAATATATTAGTTTGCTAGGGCAACCATAACGAAATACCACTAACCTGGAGGCTGAAACAGAAGTTCATTATCTCACAGTTCTGGAGGCTGGAAGTTCAAAGTCAAGATACCAGCAGGTTGGTTCCTCCTGCGGCCTCTCTCCCTGGCCTGCAGACAGCTGCCCTCCTGCTATGGCCTTTCCTCTGCACCCGTCCGTCTCTGCCGTTTCTTCCTCTTACAAGGACACCAGTCACACTTATGACCTCAGTTGGCCTTAACTACCTCTTTAAAGGTCACACCTCCAAACCCAGCCACGCGGGGGTTAGGGCTTCCCATATGAATCGGGGGGGAAGCAATTCGGTCCACCACGGGACCTGCTTATGTGGTCCTTCCTCCAGTCTGCTTCTCACTAGGGAAGCCTGCCCTGACCCCTCCAAACCAGACACGCCCCAAATGTCACTGCTGGTTGAACTGACTCCTCCAGACACTGAATGTGCTGAGAGACCGGGGACAGTATCTAAGATCATCACCATGACCCCAGTGCTCCATGCTGCGGCTGACTGGCGTATAGTAGGTCCTCAATAAAGAATAAATAACACCCGGGGGATGGATGGATGGATGAATGGGACTGCTCTTGTGTTGTCTCATATTCTCTCCTTCGAAATGAAGGCAGGGTGTTGGCCTGACTTTGCAGTCCCCTCTCCTCCTGTACGTGAACAGTCTCTCCAGACTTACTGAACTGAGTCACATATGGCTACCGTCTTTTTCTATCCGTCTTCGATGACACACGAAACGTGCTGGGGGAGGTGTTCAGGGTCCATCCTCGGAGCACTTGGTTACCACCCCCTCCGTGTATGCCAGGAGGGAGCTCTCAGGAGGCAGACCAACTCGTAACTGCTGCTACCTCGGCCTCCAGAGGCGCGGCAGCCGCACGCCAGCCCGGGCTGAAGACTAAGCATTTCAGCTCATCTGGAAAGAATTCCAGGCCCCGCATCCTCGCCGGACGCGTGGGCATCCACCTGTCCACAGCCCTGCCCACACCGGCAGCACCTCCAAGCTCAGATCACTAGGGCAGAGGAGAACTGCTCAGCCTCATGACAGCCTTTGACCAACCCTGGGGAGGGTGGGGTGGCTGGTAGTGCCGATGTGATGAATAATATGGACATAGTTCCCCAAGTGAACAAATGCCTATAAGGTGTCACAAAGGCCAATCCTGCTACGGAGTGCATGCGTGCGTGCGTGTGCGCCTATATACACATATGTATGGCTGCAACGAAGTTGGAAGGAACTATTTTTAAAAGTAAAATCTGGCTTTAAAAATTTCGAGATATAACCCTAACGGCAAGGTAAAATGACGGTGGGGTGCTAGAGTCAAGGGGCTTGGAGAGCCCCTTAATCACAGCTTCTGTGTCTGTAAAATGGGTTAATAATATCTACATCGAGTTCTAAGTGAGATAAAAGGGGTGCCTAGTACTCTGCAGTACATAGCGATTGTTCAATATGTCGATTACTTTCCCTGTCCTGAGCCTCTTAATCTAATTTTTCAAGCCTTTCTGAAAAATCCACGAAATTTAATCATGTGTGCTTAGGCAATGACCTTTACCATTGTGTGTCTTGATTTCCTTCTCTGTCTGAACACTGATGACACCTGCCTGCTCCCACTGGCGCAAACCGGGTAAAGAGCACTTCTGCAGAGACAAACGATCAAAAGATGTCACCATGTCGACCCCCCTCCAAGCTCCCTCCGGCCACCGAGGTGCCAGCGCTCAGCGACATCTTAGACTCGCCCCCCTCTGCCGGTCTGGTGACTAGGCTGGCCACGCACCCGAACTCTCCCGCTTCTTCCTTCAGAACGTGGCTTCACTCTACCCCTTTCTTCTATTCCACTCACCAGCCCCGATCTGGCCTCCCTTAATCAAACGCATCAGTCACCGTGCAGAACTCCTAACCATGTCCTTGAACCCTTTTCTCCCTCTTCCTTCTATGAGTGGCCATATGAAACCAGGCACTTTGAAAGAGCAGAGCCAGCTTCAGGACCACAGGAAAAGACGAATCTCAAAGCAACCATGTTCAATCAATGTTTGTTGGGGCCTACCGCCTGCCAGGGGATGAAGTCGACCATCTGGGGCAGGGGCGTGATGTGTGGAAACACATCTGGGCGACCAAGAAAACGCGGTGGACTGTTAACTCTGGCATAGGAACTTGAGACGGATCCGTTCTTTTTTTTTTTTTTTTAATATTTTTTTAAGCTTATTTATTTCGAGAGAGAGTGAGAGAGAGAATAAGTATGTGAGCAGGGAGGGGCAGAGAGAGAGAGAGAGCGAGAGAGAATCCCAAGCAGGCTCCACGCTGTCAGCGCGGAGCTCGAGCCCACAAACCGAACTGTGAGATCACGACCTGAGCCGAAACCGAGAGTGGGACGCGTAAGCGACTGAGCCTCCCAGGCGCCCTGAGGAGGCGCCACTCATCACAGAGGATGGATGAGGGGCCTCGAGGGGGCGCCTTCCAGATGGACAGAACGTGGAAGCAAACTCTCAGGAGTGGGAGAAAATCGGCAGGTTGTTCATGGGACAGCCACCAGAGTTTGGCAAGAAGACTGGGTAAGGGACAGTGGGTGACTCTGACAGTCACAGCAGTCCCCGCTTCCTGATGACTTACTTCATGCCCGGCGCCGTGCTAAGCACCTTACAACCCGTGAGTAAATACCCCTAGGAACGAAGCTCAGGGAGGTTACAGAACTTCTCCAGGTTTGAAGCTGAGACCAACAAGACTCCAATGAGATTCAAGCCTTTACCCATTATACCCCAGAAACTGGGCCCAGCGGAAAGTGCCAGGAGCCGAGGAGGGAGGATAGAATAGCTGGATTCCAGGAAGAGTAATCTGGCCAGGAGGGGAGGATGGACCAAAGGAGAAACGGAAACAAGAGAGCCAGCCAAGAGGCTGCGCCACCAACCGGGCAAGGATTCCCCAATCCGAAACTTGGTAGTGAGATGAGAAAGAGGCACCAGATACACGACGGCATAGGGGCAAGCGTGCCTGAGGGCTGCGTGGGAAATAGCAGACTTGTTACGGGCGGGGGCGGGGCAGGAGGCCAAATGATCCTGAGCGCGACCACAGGTGACAGGGAAGTCGGGGATGCCGTTAATAACAAAGAAGAGGAGACGCCGGTAGGGCAGTAGGATAATATATTCCCCTCTGCGGGGCAGGATTTGGCAATCGGGAGCAGTTCAGCCGACCTCGGCGATTTTAATTACACTGAGCCCGAGTTCACCCTCTCCAAAGTCATTTTTTAAACACTGTCTCCGGGAGGCTTTCATGCCGAGACGCTGACAGCCAGGAGAATTCGCACTAAGCCATCGTTGTCACCACTCAGTCCTCAAGTATCTTGAGAAGCCCTGAACAGTCCTTATTTTACAGGGTTCACCCTCTGTGGGAGAGCTCCGTCTGTGAAGGACAGACTTCTAAGGAGGAGTAGAGGAAAATCAATCAAAGAGCCATTCCCCTGACTGATCAATAGGTGTCTGTCGGGGAAATTTTACTTCTCGCGTCTCTGCTAGTTAAGCGGGTTCTCGCCGCGCCGAGCGATACTCACCTCCCTGAATTTCTGTCCGTAGCAATTTGCAGCCCCGGGCCTCTCTGGATTTTTCCTGACTTCAGCACAGAATTTAAATCTGACAAGTGCTGGGGAACGCGCGGGACCCACTGCCCGAAGTGGTGCCAAGACGAGTCCCCCGAGGGGAAGTTCCGAATGACACCCATCTAAGCGGCAGGATGAGAGTGGGCCCGCGCACATCTAAAACCCGCCATCCGATTGTCCCGCGGCCAGCTGCTGCTTATCAGCGAGGTCTCCAGTCAAAAGACACTTCCTCAGGGAGGCATCCCCTGCACTCAGCTGACTCGCACCCTCTTGGGAGCAAGGAACTGTCGGTGTCTCGATCTGTTTGGTAGCTACACAGGTGCATAAGAGACATAAAAATTCATCGAGCCGTACACTTAAGAAGCATACACTTTGCCGGATGTAAGTCACACCTCTATTAAGAAGGAAATGAAAACTGACTATAAATATGAAATCCGCCCCTCCCTCACCCAGTACACCACTACGCCCCATTTGTTTGCTTTAGAGTATCAACCAGTGTCCACAAATAAACGATGTAATCAATTGTCCGCTCGCCGCTTACCGCTGGCAGGGGCACCCCTCCCCCACACACAGCAGCCGCCAGTCACATGTGTTTATTTCAGTTTAAATAAACTAAAGGAGATTCAAAAGGAGGGTCCTCGGTCACACGAGCCGCATTTCAGTTGCTCCGCGGCCAGCTATGGCTAGGGGCCACTCCGTCGTACGGTGCAGATCTCGAACATTGCCATCATGGCAGAAAGTTCAACAGGACAGCTCGGGCCTAACATGTGAGCTTCAGGACAGACATCTCGTCGGTCTAGTTTATCCCTAGCTCCTAGGTGGCGCTTGGCACGTGGAACGCGCTTGTGATAAATACTTCTTGAAAAAAAAATGAAGAAAGGAATCTTGTGACCCCAAACAAAAAAAGAGAGAGAGAGCAAAAACAAGAACCTGGAAACATGCTAACTGGACACCTCTAAGGATGATTTAAATAAATTCTGGCACATTCTACAGTGGAACTCTATTCAGGAATGAAAAGGCATGGGAAGGTGTGTATGTAGTGACTCAGACAGATATTATACCGTATTAAGTGAAAAAGCAAGTTTCTTAAAAACATGTACGAGGCGATTCCATCTTTATTAGGAAACACAAACCAACATAGTCGGGAGTGATATATACCAAACCGTTAATAGCAGTCAGTGCTGGGCAGAACTAGAGAGAACAGGAATTTGCACTCTGTGTTCCTCTGTAATGTTTGGATGTGTAACGAGTATGTATTACTTGAGGGTTTGTTTTTTTTTTTTCAGATTTAAGATGAAATCACATGCCGCCCTCTAAGAACAAAAAAAGAATCCCACATCGCAAACTGTCTCAAATACAGAACACTACTTAAATAATTACCAAGTGCCAAACTCTGTTCCAGCTTTATTTCATTTAATCTTAACAACCCTGTAATGAAATACTATCCTCCTCTGTTAAAAAAAAAAAAACGTAGAATCGAAAAATCAGAGAGGTTAAGTAGCTCTCCCGGGGTTGCACAGCTAGCACGCAGCACAGCTGGCATTTGAACTCAGCTTTCCGGGTTCAGCAGCTCATGGCACTCTTCAGTACAGAAAGCACAGGCAAATACCCCCGAGAGGAGCCCAGAGTCAGCCACTCCATCTATATGAAACCCCAAACGAGGGCCAAGCTACAGGGAGTTGCATGAAACCAACCAAACCCTAGAGAAAGTGGCTTTTGCTGCTCAGGGCAGCAGGAAATACATCAAAATGGAACCGAGTCGCTCTCCCTCTGCCTTGTCCCCCTAGCTCCCCACCATTGTCCTACACACACACACACGCACGTGTGTGCACGTACACATACATGCACACACGCACACATACATGCATGCACACACGCTCACACACACACACACACGACCGACAGCAAGGCTACAAGGATCTGGCGCCAGCTAACGCTGGGTAACTGAAGCATGCTGGTGGAGGCTCCCCGGCTCCCAGGCAGATGCCCGGATTGTGCCTTTGTTGGGTTTTCCGCCAATCCCCCCTGAGGAGAGTGTTCAGCTCACCCGAGTTATCCGAGCCAAGAAGCTGCAGAGTCGCCTTTCAGCTCCGTGGACAAGGCATTCCAGGCTGCGTGCCGGGAGGCTTGTTTAGCTTCGCACTTGACGCAGATGGGGTGTGTGTTTACCCACAAACACACGCAGGCACACCCCAACAGAAGCCGCCGCCGCCAACAGAAGCTGCCGCCGCGGCAGTATTTTCTAGAAGCCCGGAAACTGTACTCGAGCGGAGCCGCACTTGGGCAACACAGAACGGGATCTCGATGCCTATCGGGAAAAACGATCTCATTCCTCCTAAGCCAAGTTTCAACCGCAGCCTGGAAAATTCAGTAGGAGGCGAAACCCAAGACTCCAGTGAGCCTTATTTTGCCGGCACGAGTGAGAACTCACTCAAGCATGGAGAGTCATTAAAATGTATCTTACATATATCATTATAAATTTAATAATCGCCATGACGGCTAGAGTTCAAGTTAAAATGAGTGTCAGCTGAGCATGACCAATTGGTGTTGCCCCAGCTGCTGCGGAGCCTCGCTGGGGGTTAGATTCTGCTTCCAGAGGCTCCAGAGTACACGTGGGCCCAACACAGCCAGAGCCAAGAACAGATGGGAAACACAGACGTCTACACCTAGCCAACGAGAGGCCGTCATAATTGCATATTATCTCGGTGTACCAGCCCAATTAAAATTTTCTACAGTGTCAGGGGTCCCAAATGTTCCTCCGCGAACTGTCTGGATACCAAACTTGGCTACCGCTTCGTAAAATGCAGTCAAATCTCAGGTTCGGTTCGCGACAATGACCAATTGTCCTCCTAGCTCTCAGAAAGCTCCTGGGGAAACAGGAGCAGACCCAGCCGGCAGGTTAGACACCGACCAAGTCAAACGCCACAAAACAAACCGACTTATCGGGGCGCCTAAGATAGCGGGCATTCTTCCTGCCTGATGGCGGGTGTAGTTTCAGGAATGGAGTATTTCTCTTTAGGAATGGAGTCAGTATCTATGCTTATCCAAGGTAATTTGTTTCCATTTGCTTTTATCCTTTGAAAGTCGGAGCAAAACCCCATATGAAATCCTTTTCGCTCACACACACACACGCACACACACACACACACACACAGAGCCATCTAAATTATAGGATAATACGGCAAGGCTGATTTTCACCTCCACTGGTATTTCATACCAAGAAGAAACGGTCTTTGGGAAACCAGAGAGGGAATAAATACTCCACTCCACACTGAGAGGGCCCCAGAAGTTTTTCTACAATCCACGACATTTCAAAGGAAATATCAGAAATGATTTCCAGATTAACACAGACTCTGGCTCTGCATGAACCGTCTCTAACCCTTGCCATCGCCTGGGCCTCGTGGTTCCCCTGGGAGTGAGGAGGGGACACAGCTTCGGCTTTCCTCCCAGACGACCAGCCCCTCGGCGCTCCTCCTGCGTGCGCCTGGCTTTTAAAGGCAAGTTGAACTTTAGCTGGTAGACACAGGTCCTGGGTGACCGCGGCTTTCAGGCCGATGACAGCAAATGACCCGCACTCAACAGGCCCTTTTTCAATGGCTGTGACATTCTCACAGATGGGGCCAAAGCCTGAAGTAGGCTATGTAATGCACAGACCACACGGCGCATAACTCGAACAGAACCGCTGCTGTCGGGAGCGCCATTTCCAAAAGGTGCTAAGAGTGTGTGAATCCCAAAGGGGGCTTCGGTGCAAAGAGGCTCACATTCGACTTCGAGAACACAACACTTTATGTTAACTCCTAGAGCCACGGCTTATAAATCTTGGACTTTCTGGCTCTGAGGATGAAATGTGGGGTTCCCCCCCCTTCTTCCTCTGTCCCCTCTCGCACATCAAGCCCAGCACTAGCACCCGGCCAATCAGGCCCCCTCCCTACCCCGCCCGCTTAACCCGCGAACGACCAGCAAGCATGATGAGGGCGCGATGTTCTGACCACCACCTGGGACCTCGGACTCGAGCTTAGCGATTCCAGCACCACGAGCCGAGCGACCGAGCTATACCCACTTACCCTCTTCTGATCTTCCAGTCCATGGGTAACCAGCTTTCTCCTCTGCTGTTGGCTGGACTCGGAAACCGGTTCCATTTCCCAGGAAGAAACTCCCCCTCTCCTTCAGCGATGCTTCCAAAGCCACGGAGGAAGAAAAAACAATCCCAGCCAAAAGGCATGCATGCGCGCCGCCAGACACGGCCCTCTCCAGCCGAGGACGTGCACGCTGCCGCTTCACAGGTCTCCCCGACTTCTCACAAGCCACTCGGGGACCTCACTCGCCATCACTGCCTCAGCAATGAGGGCGGCTGCGCCTGGCATGGTGAGAGCTGGGCATCGGGGCTTCACTTCAGGTCCGAGAGCGGCTCCCTGAGAGCCCAGCGGACCGACGTGGGCCAAGACGAGTCCATGTCCTGGGGCGCGTGCCACATCCCTGCCCCCGCAGTCCTTTCCCTCACCGTCTGCTTGGCCCCGCTAATTTCTATGTCGATAACAGTGCAAATGGGCGTTTGATCCACCGCGCTGAGAGCATCCTCTTCCCTCTCCGGCAGCCCCCGCCTCCCATAAATCACCACCGCCGCTGCTCCGAGAGCCGCCCCTCGCGGTTCCCGCCGCCGCTCATCGCAGAGGTCGCTCCCCTCCCGGGCTGTCCGTCCTTCTTCACGGAGCGAGACCCATACCTGAGGAGACAATGTTCAACAGATCGGTCTTTCGTGGAAGAACTCAGGCGCGAGCTGTCTCGCCCGCCATCCGGAGCCCCAACCAAGCAGCCGCCAGAGATCCTCCTCCGAGCCCCTCAGCGCTCCCGGCACCCCCATGGACAAGCAACCGGCGGGGCCTCGTGGGTCCTCCACTCCTCCTGGCCAGAGGCCCACGGAGGAGCCTGTTCTTGAGATAAGCACGCCGGAGCCTGCAAGGGGCTGTCTTTCAAGCCCAGGTGGGGTGCGCCACCACTGTCGCCACCATCGCCACCATCATCATCATCACCATCGCCACCACCGTCCCGGGAATAAGGCACCCAGATAGGATGAGACAGGGAAGCAGTGGTCTGTGGAGCAAAAAGGCATCAACGTTTCCCTCTCGGGGACGGCTGCGGAGGCAGCGTGTGGCAGGCGAGACACCGGCTCCACTGGGGAGGTGAGAAAGAGCAGCCTAGACCGGCCGAGGGCTGAGAGGCGACTGTGCTACCGAGCTGCGTCCCCCGCCTTGGAACCCGCAGGCAGAGCAGGCGCTCAGTCACCTCCCGGCTGACGTCACAGAAGCTCGAAGGGACAGGGAGGGGAGAGAGGGGAGGGACCTCCCCACCCAGGAAAACATCCCACTCGGGGTGTGCCCTTCCTCGGCCGCATCCGGATAGGTGGGGACGTATTTGAGAATTCCCACGAAGATGCTCCCATACGTACTTCCGAATGCCTCTCCCCGCGCGTCGCACCAGCAGTACCAGGGAAGAAAGCGAGGAGGGGAAAAAGCTTTTCACTCAAAGGCACTAGTTTCTTGCCAGCATTTCTACTCAACTCGCTGGCCATCCTACAATTCAGGCCGCGCCAGCCTCCGGGAGAGCCGTGGGCGGATCCGGCCGCAGTGGGCGCGAGACAGAGGCCCTCAGACCGTCCCCTGCAGCTGTCCTGACCGGTGGCTACTTTGGAATGAGGCCGAAGCCATCCCCTGTCACAAAGGGCTTCCGCAGGGCTCAGTGCCGAAGCAGGTTAAAAGGGGGACAAGAGACAGGGCCACAAAGGGCTGGTGAGGAGGAAGAGGGGAAACGCTTCTCTCGGGGACAGAAGCTGCAGAGAGGTTGGGGGCTTGTCCTAAACCACAAAAAGCACTCCCCCCGAGCAGATTTTGGCAAGGTCATTCCCAAGTCACAAATGTTCTGAATTTGGCAGGAATCGACGAGAACAAAGTGTCCAGGAGACACCCCCCTCTAGCCAAGGGCAGCTAACATCAAAGACAGCAGGATGGAAGCCCTCTGCTAGCCCAGAAAACAGCTCCGCTTCCACCGAGAAGTAGCACCCTCTGGTTGCCCATCCCCACGATCTCCAAAGCCCCCTCAAGGGAGCCCCAGGAAAGGTGAAACCTCAGATCCGTGCTTTTTCATTCAGGTCGCGACGCAAAGAAACTCCAGCAAAAGCACCCTTTTCGGAATTGACACGGAGACCTCCAACGAGGAGGCTCAGACAGATATAGGTCTGAATCTCGGCAAGTGAACTCATGGTGGGACCTTGAGCAAGTAACTTAACCTCTCTGAGCCTCGATGTTCTCATCTATAAAGTGGGGATGACGGTAACACAGAAGAAAGCAAAGATGGACCACCTCCGGCCAAAGGGCAGGTGACGAAATGTTCACTGCTAGCGTGTGTTGAATGCTTGCTACATGGCAGGCACTGTCTGCTGATTTACATATTCATTCATTCAATGTATCTCTGTCAAGGGCTCATTGCCAGTTATCTTGCCTCGGTTAGGGATTCTTAGCCCTGCGTTCGAGATAAGATGATGAGGAAAGGCAAGTAAGTTAACCAAAGTCACACGGTAAGTTGCAGGGCTGAAATTTGAACCCAGATCTGACCTCACAGTCCTTGCTCGTATCTGGGCCTCTCTGGCAAGATCATTGTTATTTGCCTTTTCACGAGCAGCCTGAATCCGGAGTCCACTTTTTACAGCTCCTGGCTCTCCTCGTGAATAATAATAATAATTTTTTAAAAGGACAGGTGCCAGAGGGTCTCCTCCTTGGAAGGGCCTTCTCCAGAGGAACTGCTTCATTCACGGCATGGGGCTCCTTCCCTGTACGAGAAAAGCTCTGCACCCGGCACCAGGCCCCAGATCTCTCCCGGGTGAGACCCTGTCACGTCCCATCATGCCAGCCGGTGCACAGGCCCCCGGTGCACATGGGGACAGACGTTCTGACCACAGAAATCCCTCCCCATCAGCGGGGAGCGAGACGGTGCTCGACCCTGCTTGGGAGCCTTTTGTTTGTTTTTTTTTCTGGGAGCCAGTCTCCCCCAGTTCTGGGGCCATTGCTGTCCTGGTGCTGGGGGTGGTGGTGGAGGGGTGGAGTGAAAGGGGAGAGGGAGGATGCTGCCGTCAGCTAGCTGCTGTATCCGACCTGGTTCCTGATGGAGGAGGGAGGGCTTCACTGGAGTAAGTCCTGATGTAAAAATCTCTGGTTTCTCACCGCCCAGAGAAGTCTCAAGAAGTTTAAACGCACTTTAAAAAAAAAAAAAAACCTGAAAGGTGGGACTAAGAGAACATTTAACGGATTGTTGAAAAACCAACATGTTTGCTGGAATGATCCCTAAAGGCAGGAACGTGTCACTAGCTTCTCTCTGTGCCATAGTCAGCCAGGAGCAGGTGTACGGGAAGGAGGAACAGGGAGAAGTCTGGACCCAACTGCACCATAAGATGGGGGATGGGATATTTAGGGCAACCCGCCGCCGCCCCCTTCAAGTCCAGAAGATGAATCTAGTCATATTGAAGACACCCTGAACACACTGTCAGGGCCTCCTCCTGCCCGGACCAAACACAGTCCCAAAAACGCTTCAACTTCCCACTCCACGGGGACTCAAATCCTTCCTGCTTTCTGGGCAATCCCTGGGGGAAAAAAAATTTCAGGCTAGTTGGGAGGTACAGTCCAGAACACCGGGATCTAGGGAACGACCCACTCTCAGAAACAGAGGCATCCTTCCAAGAGGCCCAGCGAGGTTCCTTCCTGCAATAAAACTCTATTCCTTGAGAAATGCCGATTTGGGATTCTAGGCACTAGACGAGTCACCGGCCAGGCCCGCCCGGGTAGAAGGAGCTCCTTCCTTCCTTCCGCCTCTGAGTTAGAATTGTGAGCCCATTTTATACGGTTTCATAAAACATCCTTCTTAAATTCTCCAAGACTTTTTAAAATTGGGCAAGCCCCCTTGGCCTTCTCACCTCTCTCTCCCTCTCTAGCCCCGCCAAACCTCCCTCTCCCAGGTGGCTGGAGACTGGGAAAACTGGTTTTAAACCTGGATTAAAGGTTGGGGGAGCGGGTTTGGGGTGGCCTTGAGAAAGGGAAGCCTGACCTGTTTCATCTTAGGACTGGAGTTCAGCTTCTGAAACAAGGGTGCCTCCGTCTTTCCAGTGGTCTAATTAACACTCATCACAACACAGCACTTTTAATTAGTCTTCAGTGCCAACGGGGGAAACGAGGAGCTTCCTGGAAACCTAGCCTTTCATTAATCAATCAATAAATAAGTTACATAAGATGTAAGAAAGAGAGCCAAGGAAGCATGGTGGTTTCCAGCCTGGGTTTTTAATTTGGGTGGGTTTTTTTGTTTGTTTGTTTTTTGTTTTTTGTTTTTCTCTCCCAAAGGGAATTGGCTGAGCCGGCCGCTTCTGCTAAGCCGGCGGCAAGGAGGGCTGACCCCGCCACCAACCCTCGCCTTTATTTGCGGCCGGCAAGCCAGCGGAGCGTGCTCCCGCCTCTTCCCTGAAGAAAAGAAAGGATCACACACAAAAATAAGTCACTAGGGCCCCAGCTGGGCTGCCTCTGCCGCCCCCGGGGTCCCTTTGCCCGCAAGAAAGGAGCCGGCTCAGCGGAGCGCACACCCGGGAGGCGCCGCGGCTCCCGGCGCTCGGGCGCCCCCTCCCCGCCCGCGCCCGCGCCCGCGCCCGCGCCCCTCGGCCTGCGGCCACCCCCAGCGTGGGAGAGAGAACGCCCGGGAAATTCTAGGCCGGCCTCGATGCCCCCGGCTCGGATCCCCCTACACACACACACACGGATATGGACACAGTGCAGAGACTCAGACACAGACTGACACAGGCGTCTTAGACACTCACAGAGATCCAGACGTGCACACACGCAGACTTAGAGGCACACACACCCACCCACACGCCCGGATACCTACGGGAGCTGAGATCACACACTAGGATGCGCATCCACCCAGGGAGGGTCACGCGCAAACAGGTACCAGACCGAGGTGGCTGGAAAACAGAGGCACGGACGGAAAACACGCGCGCGCACACCCACACACTCACAGATACACAGACAAGCCTACAGAGAGAAAACACACACACACACACCGCAAATACACAGACATGCCGACAGAAGGAGCGGCGGAGATAATGAGACACAAGCACTCGCAGAGGGCGTTCACAGACACCCACGCCAACGGCAAACAGGGGGACCCAGGCGTGAGGATAGGATACACCCAGAGAGACGGTCAAGCAGAGGGGAACGCACAGAGACACACGAGCATGAGACACCCAGAATCACAGGAACGCGCGCACGGAGGTCCACCCGGCCTCGGGCACGCACACCCGGAGGGACGCACAGCCGCTCTGGATGGGGGCGTGCGCCGCGCCGCCGAGGCGGGGAAAGTGCGCCGCGGAGCTCCAGCGCCGCCTCGCAGCCCGGCGCCGCGCGCCCCAGCGCGCATCTGCCGGGGAACACTTTCCGGCACGTTTCCGAACAAGGGCCCGCCGGCCGTCGGCGTGCGCGGGTGGCCGAGCGCCCGCCCGCGGGGTCTCCGTGCTGCGGCCGCGCCGGCTCAGGAGGCCCCAGCGACCCTCCGCCGCGCGGAGGTGTGGCCCCCGCGCCGGTCGGTGCGGGGCCAGCCCGCTCCCCACCGGCAGTCCCCGCCCGGCCCGGCCCCGGAGCCCGGCACGGAGCATCCGCAAGTCCTCTCCTCCCTGCTCGTCCCGTTGCGCTGCAAACTTTCCCCCGGCCGCTCCCGGCGCGGGGCGGTCCGGCCCGGCCCTGCCAGCGGAGGCGGCGCCGCGAGCCCCTACCTGCGCCCACGCGGCTTCGCGGAGCCGCAGCCTCCAGCCGGTCTCGCCGCGCGCTCGGGCCGGCGCTCCTCAGCCGGGGCCGCCGCCGCCGCAGCCGCTCCTGCCCCTCCGTTACCCGGGAAACCGCCTCCTCCTCCCTCCCGCCAACCAACCAGCAGCGTTCACATGGCGCCTCGCAGCCAATGGGCGACCTCGCCATCCCGGTCCCCTTGCGGGATCCCGAGCCCTTTCCCAGGCTAGGGGGACCGAAGAGAGAGAGGCAGGGGCCTCTCTGGAGCTGCTGCTACTCGAAGGTGGGCCCGGAGGGAGTCGAGGAGAGGTGGGTAGAGAGAATCCTCTGGTCCTGCCTACTGGTGTCCTTCTTCTCCTGGACCTGACACTTTAAGGAAGCCCTCCCTCGCTGGAGAACCTGAGTCGAAAGACGTATCAGGGCACCTAGGTCAGTCTTCCACTAAATCCAGAAA
The DNA here is from genome assembly GCA_030068075.1 of Paguma larvata. Taxonomy (NCBI): domain Eukaryota; kingdom Metazoa; phylum Chordata; class Mammalia; order Carnivora; family Viverridae; genus Paguma; species Paguma larvata. The sequence goes on along the minus strand of CM057831.1, from coordinate 72,399,151 downwards.
TCCTTTGGGCAGGGTCCCATCGGGGGCTGTCCAGCCTATGAACACCTCTGGGGGGTGGGGAGGGAGGAGTGCTCACAGTCTCCCAGGCAATGCTTCGTTCCTCTTGTAGAGCGCTGACTGGGGGTCAAGTTCTTTCCAACACGGAACTGAAATCTGCCTCCATCCCAAGATCCATTTCTGTTATCTTGGACATGCAGAACAAGGCTTCCTGGCCAGCAAACAGTCAGGACCTCAGAAACTAGAAGGCGGTGCATCTGATCCCCAGTGACCCTTCTTCCGAAACGCCTTCATTCATCTTCTGTCTTCCCTCAGGGCCATTTTGAAATCAGAGAGGTTTGTGCTCAGCTGTGTCTGTCTGCCCCTCTTTCATGAGGGGGTCTAGTATATAAGTGCCCGGAGAGGAGGAATCTCAGGATCCCAGTACTATTTGGGAATAAGACTTGAACTGCGGGGGGGTGGGGGGGTGGGGTCGGGAATCTCTCATCTCCGAAAATGAGGCCAGGCTCCAAAATATAGAGTACAAGGGGAGGGGCTAGGGTCCCTCCTATTTTATCCTCCAATCAAAGCTTGCTCCATCACGTGGGGTGTCCAAGGTGAGAAGGTAAGGAGTCCTGCCGGTCCTGGTAGGAGAGTGACCTGCCCTTTCCAAAGCCCACGGATGCTACCAAGCCGCTGGGTCCGACCACCAGCAGGAGCTCAGGACAGAGGCCAAAGCAGGCGGCCAGTTCTGCTGGTCCCCTGGGTGAGGTGTGGGAGGCGATTCCGGCTCAGAGGGTAGGCGTGCGCTTATCTGCCATCAGAACAGGAAGGACTGGCGGCGCGCACAGTACTCAGCCCGATGTGTGCCGGCTCCAACCACCCCTCCCCAGGTCTGGCGGAAGGAAAGGGGCCGGAGCCTGCTTACACTGAGAGCAGAAGGCCCAGCTCCAAGATGGCCGCCGCCAGGGAATTGCAGCTGGGCTGGGAGGCCACCTGTGCTCGCGCTCGCTCAAACACGTACACATACATTACACACCTGGGTCACGCCCCAGGGCGCCGCCCTTAGAACTGAAAAATGGTCTGCGGCCGTCCCGCCCTCAACCCACCCGATCCCTCCTCCTCTCAGAAGCTAAGCAGGGTCAGGCCTGGTTAGTACTTGGATGGGAGAATTGGAAAATGAAAAATGAAAACCATTTTCGTAGCCAATTCCTGCAAGTCTCTCTGAGGTCATGCAAGAAGTGGTAGAGAGTGACATCGCGTGCCCAGTCGCAGGGAGCGTGATCTAGTTAGAAGAACACAGAACTAAATCAGACAGCTGAGGCTGGGATCCCCTCTCTGTCGTTTTATCAGCTCTCCATGCTTATCTCTGAACCTGAATTTCCACATCTGTGAAACAGAGAAGCTAATATGCCTCCTGACGGAGATGTTCTGAGGATCGGACGTGACCATGAATGCTCTGTAAGCAGTGATGCATCTCGCAGCAGAGGGCTTTTACCAAAAGACCCGGTTTGCCCTGGGATGGTTAGTTTTGTGTGTCAACTCGGCTAGGCTGCGGTACCCAGTATTTGGTCAAATACCGTCTAGACATTGCGGCGAAGGTCATGTTTAGAGGTTTTCAGAGGTGATCAACATTTAAATCAGTAGACTAAGTAAAGCAAATTACCCCCCATAGCGTTGGTGGGCCTCGTCCAGTTCGTTAAAGCCTGATGAGGAAAGACTGAGGTCCCCAAGGAAGAAGAAATCCTGCCTCCACACTTGTCTTTGGACTCGAGACTACGACACCAACTCTTTCCTGGATTTTTTTTTACTTGAGTTACAAAGAGAGCTTCTCGAAGAAGGGACTACCTCTTATTTTTTTCCCTATCCCCTGCACCTGGGATAAACCAAGCACATTAGATGCTTAGACGGACGACGGATGGACAGATGGATATATGGATGGATGGATGGATGGATGGATGGATGGATGGGTGGATGGATGGATGGATGGATGGGTGGATGGGTGGGTGGGTGGGTAGATGGTTGGGTGGGTGAATGGATGGATGGATGGGTGGGTGGATGGATGGGTGGATGGATGGGTGGGTGGATGGATAGATGGGTGGGTGGATGGATGGATGGATGGGTGGGTGGATGGGTAGATGGGTGGGTGGATGGATGGGTGGACGGGTGGGTGGACAGATGGACGGATGGGTGGGTGGGTGGATGGGTGGCTGGTGGCTGGGTGGATGAATGAGTGAATCCTTTACAAATACCTTGTTCACATCAGCCTGGGAAAATGAGCAGGGAAAGGGGAGTGTCCACTCCCTCTTCTATACCCTTGCATGATACCAGCTTTATCATCGCCCACCGTCTTACCTCTCTTTTAAGACTCCACTCAATTCGTCTCTTCCGACATGCCTCACTTTAACCTCAAATGCCTCAAATTAACTTCACTCCATATTCTCCCACTTCATCCTTTCCTTCTACACAGACCCGTTAAGTTTATAGTATATTATACCCTCTGTGATTGGGTTTTCTGGCTCCTTCATTTAGTTGATAGATTTTATTGAGTGCCTACATGTGCCAAGAACTTTGATGCCCATGCAGTCTAATCCCATTAACGAGAACACAGGGAGAGTCAGGAACTCGCTGAGAAGTCAAACAAGAGGACACAAAGGTTTTCAGTAAAAGATACAACCTTTCCGGTGCTCATTCAAAGCCCGTCTACTCTTGGTCTACTCACACTTTTCATGGGACTGCTTATGTAGTTTCCAAGCCAAAGCAAGTCAGAGGAAGGCATTTATCCCTAGCCGTTGGCAAACTGACAACTATAAGGAGTCAGAGAGCACAATTTGTCAGAAGAGAGGAGGCCAACAAACCTATGAAAAACAAAACAAAAGGCACAGGCAATCCGGGACCATTTAGGGGATGGGCGATCCATCTTACATGCCTCATCCATTCATTAAGCCTCGCCAACCCATCATAACGCTGACTCAATTCAACAAAGGTCTTATAAGGCAGAGAAGATTCGAGGACCCTAGAAAGCTTTTCGTCCAAATTGGCTAAAAGGAGCTTAGTGGACAAATTCAGGGCTAGTAGGAAAGTTCAACTGCCGAAAAAGATTCAAATTCGCTAAGGGTTCAACCATCCCATAAAGCTGTCCCAGGAATTGTGCTGGCATCTGGAGACACGTTGGAGAGTAAGCCAGGCACAGATCCTGTCCTCTGCATCAAGAATGGATACATCTGTTCCACAGTTTGGGGGGGGGGCATCAATTTGCTGTGATCATACTCAATATTACTCTCGTTCTGAGTCCGTAGGGAGCAGCGGAAGTTTCGTTCTTGAGAAGCATAAGTTCCAGATAACCGTAGTGAGAGGTTTGCCTATGAAGCAAAGCCGTCCCCCCACCATTTCCTCACATCATGTGTCCCCTCCCTCCAGCTTCACTGAAACGTGACTTAATGGAAGCCACTTCAGCATCCTCATCTGCAGAACGGTTGCGGTGGCGGAGGCGAGGAGGGGAGAGGTGGACAGGCTGACACTCTGGTCCTCTCTCCCCCTGCCCCTGGCAGGCTCTTCTCAAGCTTTGCTCTCATCGCCGCCCACTCGGCACCACCACACGGAGCAGCTAGAGTAAATGTTTACCCCACTGATCACGGCCGGAGACAATGCCACGGTATCTAAAATAGACGGTGGCTGGGAGGGATTTTATTGTCAGCCAGCAGGGGGTGGGAACAGAGGGTGGACTGGCTCTGGTTCCCCAGCCCTGGCACTTCTGCAAGCATGGAAGGATGCTCTAAAAACAAGCCTGCTGGCAACCTCCCACGGGCGACAGGAGCTCCTCATTTGGGCTGTGGAGGAGTCAAATGTAGACAAAGGGGCTCAGGGTGGAACATTCTAGCAAAGTTGACATGGGTAAGAAGACCCAAGCTATGAGTTAATTTTGGTAGGTTCGTCCAGTTTTTAAGATACCTGTAAGAAAAGAGGGGACATATGCGGACTGGGAGTGGGGTGGGAACTACAATTTAAAACGAATGATTTTTTTTTAATGTTTATTTATTTTTGAGACAGAGAGAGACAGAGCATGAGTGGGGAAGGGGCAGAGAGAGGGAGACACAGAATCCTAAGCAGGCTCCAGGCTCCAAGCCATCAGCACAGAGCCCGACACGGGGCTCAAACTCACGGACCGTGAGATCATGACCTAAGCCAAAGTCGGATGCTCAACCGACTGAGCCACCCAGGTGCCCCTAAAACAAATGATTTAAATGATGTATTGAGTGCCTAAGATGTGAGTATGCTACTGTCCATGCTGGAAATACCTGCGGTAATGAACAAGGCAGGTGAGTCCCCTTCCCTTTATAGCCTAGTGGTGGAGCCAGCCATACACAGAGAAACAAGCAAACGACGTGGATAATTTTTTTAAGGGCCAACTGTCACCAAGGAAATAGAAAGGACGCTGTGATAAACAGTGACTGGGGTGGGGGAGAGCAGTAGTTTATAGGGTGACCAGAGAGGGCCTCTTTGAGGAGATAACAATTCAAATCAGACCGAAGAAACCAGCCAAATGAAAGTGCTGGGGCAGAACTTCACAGACAGAGCAAACCACAAGTGCAAAGGCCCTGAGACCACAATGGGTTTGAGGCATACAAGAAACCGGTGTGGCTAGGGCGTGGCAAATGGCGAGGAGAGTGGTAGGAAATGAGGGCCACAGAAGTCTGTCCTCAGTGCAGTGGGAAGGTTTTAAGGGAACATGTTTTCAGAAGGTCACTTTGGCCCTGCCATTGGGACCGGATTGTAGGGGATAACAGAGGAAGCGGGGACACCCGTGAGAAGGCCACCAAAGCCGCCAGCCAAGACACATAACAGTGGGTTAGGGTGGAGACGGACGTGAGAGGACAGCTTTAGAATATATTTGGGGCAGAGAAGCATCAAGGGGGCGTGCAGGAGAGTCAGCAGGGGCCCCGGCAGCTTTAGGGAAGAACCACCCACGCGATCGCTGAATCTCTCGTGATGTAAGTCTCTCTTTGAACATCTGCTCCCCTCTCCCTTCTGCCCGGTGAGAGTCCTCCGTTTACACACTGAGAGTTCCCTGGGACCTCAGCTCGCCCGCCGTCTCGCTCAGACCCAGAGCTGCCTCCAGCCTCCCCTCCCACTGACCGTCGGGTAGGCCCACTTCAGGTGCCAGAAGCTCGTCTCCTCGTGCCAGGCCATCCTACGAGGTATCTCCTCTCTCTGGAGCAGGTGCTCACCTCTAGGACAGGTGGGGGAGGCAGGGCCCCCTGGCTGCCACAGCCAGGGCCCGCGGTGGGTCCGTCTGTCATGGAAGGCACTGTGGCCAGCCGGCCACAATTAGTAGGTCCGGCAGTAATCTTAGCAACCTCTTCCATATCACTCACCGTTCCAGGCACTTTTCCAAGTCTTATAGAACCCACGTAATCTTCACAGCTTTCCTTTAAAATAAAAACTAGTGTTGTCCTCGTTCTGCAGAAAAGGAACCAGGCACAGAGAGGCCAAGTGACCTTTCCAAGATCACACAGCGGGTAAGGGGTGGCGTTGGGATTCAAAGTCGAGTAGTCTGGCTATAGAGCTTTGATCTTAGGCCTGCGCTGAAATCCGAAATCCTTTCTAAGCTTTAGGTCAGACATTACTGGAAGGGATCTCGAACAGGGATGTGGAAAACACAGGAGTAGATGTTGCCGCGGCTGCTCTTACAGCTCACAATAATGTTTTATCTAGCGGAGCCAAGAGGAGGCTTATCGCGCTGCCCGGTTTGAGCTCCATCCTTCCATTTACTGTTTCTATGATCTGGGTAAAGAAGAGTAACTTCCCGGAGCCTCGTGTTTCTCATCCAAAAAAAAAAAACAAAAACAAAACAAAACAAAAAAAACCCAGTTGAGGCACCTGGGTGGCTCGGTCAGTTAAGCGCCTGACTCGCGGTTTCGGCTCAGGTCACGATCTCCCGGTTCGTGAGTTCCAGCCCCGCATCAGACTCTGCGTGGACAGTGAGGAGCCTGCTTGGGTCTCTGTCTCCTCTCTCTGCCCCTCCCCCGCTCACTCGCTCTCTCTTTCTCTCAAAATAAATAAATACGCTTTGAAAATTAAAAAGAAAGTTAACAATCGCCGTCCTCATTGTTTCCTGGCTGTTGTTTCTAAGACGATCTTTATGATGCCAAGAGAAAGGCAAATGAGGAGATTTGGGGAAAGCGAAGAGCAGGAACAAATTAGAGGAAGAAGAGGGATAAGGGGTTCAGCTCAGGAGGCTCCGAGTCCAGAGGCCTGGAGATGGAAGGTGAGAGGTCAGCCAGTGGGAAGGACAGAGGCCGTCTCCAGCGCCGGCTTCCTCCTAGAGACCACAGGGAGCCACGGAAGGACGCGCGGCAGGAGAGAGAGGAGTGATGTGTTCAGATGCGCCGCCGGGAAAGATGTCTCTGCTGGCCAGTGTGGAACACGGGCTAGAGCAGGGAAGACTGCAGACGCGGGGACAGGAGGCAGTGACAGCAGTGGGGGGTGGCGGGGGGAGGGAGGATCGGGACTCCGGGATGGGAGAAATACTTAGGCGTATCACCCAGAGAATGTGGGGGCCCAGGAGCCCGCCACTTCCAAATCTAGAACAAGGCTATTGTCTGAAAGAGAACGGGTGTGTCCCCTGATACTTTGAATAAAAGTTTCGCAGCGACTTCACATCTGAATAGTGTTTGTTTCTTGGGTGTGTGACTCTCCTTTGATATTTTATTCCTCTAACTTCTTCAAAGGAAAGGCTGCCTGCTTGAATGACGAGGCCCACCCTTGCTTTCCGTGTGGGGATGGCCGCCACCTTCCTGGGAGGGCAGGTGTGGGGCCTCCGGCCTGGCTACTTTGCATAGCCCGCCGGGACTCTTTGCATTTCCGGAATCTCGTTTCTCCATTGGAAAGGGGCCCCCTTTTATTTATTTGTATTTTTAGTTGATTTTGATTTGTATCTGTTGGTCCTGGTGCATCGGTGAAAGCGGCCCGGAAATCCGGGCCAATTCTTTTCCTCTCTCTGTGTGTCAGCGGTCTCACGACTCAGAGCCCAGCAGGCTAAGCGAGGACATGCAGAAGAAAAACCCTACTTCGATTCTGCTAGATGGTATCTCCTGACTAGCGCTTACACGCGCATGCACACGCACTTGCACACACACACATAGGCGCCTGTGCGCGCCCGCACACAGCACTGGACCGACACGGCTCCCAGGGCCTGCGCCCTCCCGCGAGGCCTGCTTCTAGGCACCTTTGAAGTCTGGTGATGTCATCACTCTATGCCGTTGCCTTCTCCCCTGGGGCTGCCCGATGGGAGCCTACATAGAAATCCTCAAAGAAAAAGGAAAAAACAAAAAAACAAAACAAAAAAAAAACCCTTCTTCTTTCTGGGTCAAAAGGTCAGCTTTGGGGGGGGGGACCTAAATGTATCCTTTGCGGGAAAGTATCTCAGGGTGAGTACTGTTGCCATGACTCTCATAGTCTCCCTTTACCTGCAGAGAGCTCCCGCGGGGATGGGTGCTTGGCTTTATGTGGTTATGAGCAGGTTCAGGTCATAGCACCCCGAGCTTCGGGGAATGTCTGAAAGCAGAGATCCCAGTTCTGCAAGAGCTTAGTCCTGACCAGCTTTCGCTTTTGAGGATAGGTTCTAAATATTTGCGTCCAACTGCAGCAGGCTTGTGAGGCATTTGGGGATAGAAGGTAGGACAGGTTTACGATTTTTTAATGTGGGAAGTGTTGTGTTTGCCACCGGACTGGAAACAACTTTTTAAAGAAAGAGTAAGCACTTGGGGGAGGGCACAGGGACGCAAATTCAACAAATACTTATTAAGGACCTACTCTGGGGGCGCCTGGGTGGCTCAGTCGGTTATATGTCCGACTTCGGCTCAGGTCGTGATCTCACGGTTTGTGGGTTCAAGCCCCACGTCGGGCTCTGTGCTGATGGCTCAGAGCCTGGAGCCTGTTTTGGTTTCTGTGTCTCCCTCTCTCTCTCTGCCCCTCTCCTGCTCACACTCTGTCTCTCTCTGTCTCGAAAATAAACATTAAAAAAGTTTTTTTAACTTAAAAAAATAAATCACTTTAAAATGAAACATAATTTGGAATATACACTTTGGAGGCATCATCTGTAGCTTGGGGTGAGGACACGGACCTCAGGACTTAAAGCCCACCTCCTATGCCCTTCCTCCCTCTGAGGAAGTAATCCGGGATGGCCAAGAGCGGTATCAGCAAAAAGACAGTGTAAAACACTTTTTGGGCAGAAAACAAAAAGACAGTGTGAGGCAAGGCCACAGGAAAAGAAGACGCCGCACGTCTAGCCAGGCTCCAGTGTGAGGCAGAGCCCAAGACGGGGAGGGTAAGCCCAAAATGGAAGCCAAGGAGCAGTCTCGCCTTTGCCATGGACAAACCCAAGTGCCCCTGCTCCTCTCTGTGCTGGCTTTAAGGTGCACAGGGGGTCGGCAGGGGATAAAGGCACAGAGTCAGGTGGGCATCTTTTGCCACCTTTTTATTTATTTTTTTAACGTTTATTTATTTTTGAGAGACATAGAGACAGAGCATGAGCAGGGGAAAGGGCAGAGAGAGAGGAAGACACAGAATCTGAAGCAGGCTCCAGGCTCTGATGAGCCATCAGCACAGAGCCTGATGCGGGGCTCGAACCCACAGACTGTGAGATCATGACCTGAGCTGAAGTCGGCGGCCCAACCGATTGAGCCACCCGGGCGCCCCTCGCCACCTTTTTAAGACACACATCCACCATCTAATCGGTAGTAAAACACTGAAAACCATCCAGATGTCCAAAAAGCGAATGGCTAAGTAAGTTAAGGTTCCTTTAAGACGTATCCATACAAATGCAGCCAAATAAAACATTGAGGTGTTAGCTCAAGTCTTACTTTTTCCTTACTGTTCCTTAGGGACGTGGAAGTGAAGTGAGAGCGTTAGGTGGCGGCAGGTACTCGGAGAAGGAAGCCCCACGCCCTCACCCACACCGTCTTTCGTCTCCTTCCACTCCCAAGGCCATGCCCTGGAAGGAGTAGAAATAATGTTTAACAACAGTGGGGGAGTTTGAGAGGTGTGGGCGCCCATCCTTTACTTCCTTAGGGAAGGTCAGGGAGGCTGTCCCCACCATCCCTGCCCTAGCATGGGTTCACACAGGGGAACAGGCATGGCGGCAAGACAGAACTAGACAGAGCTAGCCCGAGATGGTCCCTTAAGTCTCCTGTGATAGCCCCCTCTCCAGATGATAAATTATCCAGACTTTGCCATAACCCCCCAACAGGGGTGTACATGGTTGAAACGGGTCCAACAGACTTGAAGGGGTATTAGGGACGAGGAAATCAAGAGTCTATAAAGCAATGACTAGAGGCCACAAGTGGACACCTCAGTGGCGGCCAACATGAATGGATGCCAGCCATCAAAGATCAGCGAGGTCCTGGTCCTTCCCCAGCAGATGCCAGCATGGGCCAAACAGTGTCAAGCTTGATCATTTGTTTATTCTCAGATCGGTTCCTGCCCTCCAAGTATCCCGTTCTGTTCTCTCTTACCGGGAACTACATTTCCCAGACTCCTCTGCTGCCTGGTTGGGCCAACAAGAGGCACTGGGGAGAGGCGGAAGTGAGGAAGGAGAGAAGCCAGGGCGCTTCTTCCTCTCTCTGTCTTGCCTGCCTGACGTTGGAACTCTAGCTCCTCTGGGAGCCGTCTCGTTTGGTTCCAAGTCCTGCCAAGTGGCCCATCCTATGCGGTCACATTGCTCCAGCCAGGCAGCCTCTGCCATGGTTCTAGACAAAGGGTCCTGGTTTGGGGGCACCGCCATTTTTATCGTGTCCCTCCAGCCCCGATGGTGATGGTAGCTTCCCTGGAGCTAATCTCTTTCCCCGTTTGGCTCCTTGGCACTTCCATAAGCAATATGTCCCATTTTCTGTATTACGTTTGGCCTCTTTTTCCTCACTGGATTTTGACTAATAAGGATCAGAAGCCTCCCTGACCTTCAAGTGAGGTCTTATTGTCATGTGAGACTCTTGGGGATTTATCACACTCTCAGAGGGGAGGATGGAGGTAGAAAATTCTAGATCAACTGAATTTATCTGAGGAAATCTTTGGATGATGAAGTTGCTGTAGAATTGACTCCATTAGGTAAGATTTTTTGTGCGTGTGCCTTTGTTCTTGCCGCCAGGCATAAAGGGAATTCAAAGTGGAGAGTTAAGTTATAGAAAAAATAAAATGACCATCTTTGCACACTTAAAACGTAACTGGCGAAATTCCTACTCACTACATTAAACGTCAACATAAAAATGGATGTACGCCATCGCCGTGACTAAGTACAATTTGTACACACGTGGACAAAGACAGGGGAGGAAACAGGACAAATGAATTCCTTACAATGAGGTGGTGATTTTTTAAAAACCCATGCTATCCAGTTTAAAAGGCTATGTTTTCAAAGATAACTTCTTAAGGGTCACCCGGAACCTTAATGAAACCGACGTCTCCATCCCGGGTTCAACACCTTTGCAAAGTGGTAAATATTCTTCCTCCCGAGCAGCACCGAGCGAACAGGGGCGTTTCAGCTTTTTGGAAAAGCTGAGAAAACCTCAAGTGCGAAGTTAAAAATACGGGCAAGTAGCAAGGAATAGCAGAGGCGCTAACGTACAGGCACCCAAGGCAAGCGTTAGCACCTTCCTGAAGTCACATCACCATGAAACTAGGTCAGGGAAGCTTTGACTACACGAGGCAGAAGAGGGGTGCACGGCCAAGGCGTCCCAAGAAAATGAAGGCAGTCTGTCTACCTTGGGGCCACGGCCCTGCGGAGGTTAGAGGCATGGCCCCGGTACCTGACAAACCTGCCCTTGGCACCCCTTTGAAGGCTACGCTCCTGGGTTAGAGGAGCTGGCCTGTCCTCCGTGTCCTCATCCCCAAGGATTTGGATGAACGGTCTCTGCATAAAATTTTGAAACGGAGACACCTAAGAAGTAACAGCGCAATAGGAGACCATCCAGCATAGTGCTCCTGACCATGGACCTGGAGCCTGGCACGCCCAGCTTTGATCCCAGCTAACTCCATACTCCATCCGTGACCCCAAGACGACCTGTAACCTCTCGTAGCCTCGGGCTCTCCATGCATATGATGGAGACAGCAACAGGCCCACCCTGCGGAGAGTTTTAGGAGTAGTAAATGAGATAAGGCTGGGAAAACACTCAGCATATAAGAGCTCAGTTAACAGTATCTTCTAGAATTATTTTAGAATCAGAATCCCTAAATTATATGTTTTAGAATAAACGAAGTCGTCAAAGCAATAGATACTGAGCCGAGGACCCTGTACCAGTCACAATGGAAGACTACGACGCTCTCAGTCAACCTGTCTTCCTCTGTGTTCACTGTTGAGGGGAGAGCGGGGGACCAGAGAAGGAGGAAGAAAAACCATACAACCCAATCAGAAAATCTGAAAGACCCGACCGGAGGGCCATTTCCCGAGGTGACGTAGGGAGCACACAAGCTGCAGGCTGCTAGCAGGTGTCTCTGAAGGAACCGAGAGGCCCCCGTCTCTTTTGTAAGCAGCTCTTCGCTCAGGAGTGGAGACAAAATGGACGTTTCGGTCAGTCGGAGTAAAGAGTCTGGGTCCCCGCCCTCTTACTCAGCGTGTGACGAGCTCAGACAAACACCTCTCCGGAGTCGACTGGCTCCTGCGGTCCCTCACCCAGGCACCCTCCTGGACCTGGGCGGACAGCCTTTGGGTGGGTAGGGAGAAGCGGCCACTAGGTAACTGGCTTTTTCAGGCCACATAGACAATCTTAGGACGTCACACTCCAGACCCAAGCCTAATGCTTCCCAAGCCTGAGGTTCCTTTTTTTTTTTTTAATCTTTTTTGGTTTTTTTTTTGTTTGTTTGTTTGTTTTGAGGGACTGCTTCTTTATTTCAAAAAGACACTTGTCGGGGCGCCTGGGTGGCTCAGTTGGTTGAGTGTTCAATTTCAGCTCAGGTCATGATCTCATGGTCCGTGGGTTTGAGCCCCGCTTCGGGCTCTGTGCTGACAGCTCGGAGCCTGGAGCCTGCTTTGGAGTCTGTGTCTCCCTCTCTCTCTGCCCCTCCCCCCCCTCAAAAATAAAGAAATGTTAAAAAAAATTTTTTTTAAAGACACTTGTCAATTTTCACAATTGCATTCTTGGTTTCTTTCTCCCAATCGGCCCCCAAAGAGAGCACACCCGAGAGAGCGTATTGTAAGCCAAGAAGCTGCAGGATGTAACCCCTAACAGACCTCACAGGAACCTCACCCGAAAGAGGCATTGGGTAGGGAAAGAAACCTTTAAAAGATCAGCACGCCATCAGCCCACAGACCGTAGAGTTCTCAGCCCGATGCGGTGGCCAATGTACCCCAACCCTAAAGAAGCAAAGTTTCGAAATCATATAAAATTTCAAAACAGTTGTGTGCATGAACTCTTCGAGACTGCTCCAGCGCTCACCGACACAACGCACAATGACACGGCGCTTTTAGAGACAGCAGCTTCAGTCCCAGAGAAGGGCGACCAGATGAGTTTGTTTCGCACGGCTAAATCAGCCCAACCAAGCCCGAGATTCTTAACACTGCGGGGGGCCAGTACTCCTGAAGATCTGATGAAAACTTTGGACCCGTCCCCAGAAAAATATACACACGCAGGTCCATCTGCTATTTCAGATCGTCGTTCGGATCTATGAAGTCTAAGGACTAGAGAGAAACAGACATCCTAGTTCATGGCAAGACATTAATCCTCGAACGGAAAAACCCCCACGTCGTCTTCTCAGGATAGTTGAGAATGTAAACACCCGCAACACACACACCAACACGCAAAAGGCCTTCTTTCCGTAGCAGAGACTGGCCGCTCCCTTTACCAGACCTGGTGAATTGCAGAGACTCGGTGTGGCGAAGCCCAGATTCCACGCACGTTCCAGAATCCAATCACGCCCTCGTGGAATGGACCTCCCTCCAGATGCTTACTACCTTGCAACATCCCCCCAGGCACACCCCAGTGGTCCCTCCGTAACCAGCTGGGCAGTCGAAGCGAGCCTGGTTGCAGAACTGTCAAGGCAAAGGCGAGAGGTTCTGTAACTGCAATTAGCACAAGCCCCACCGATTCGAAACGGCTCCTACCACTTCATCATCTTTCCCCTCCAAGGAAATAATCGCAGTTGCCACCAACATCCTGGAAACAAAAGGCGACAGAATAAACATGGTGCTCACTCGGCAGACCCCGGGATTAACATGTAATCTCAAAATAAAGTCTAATAACTTTCCCTCTTTTGAACACACTTGGAATAAAATTAGCATATAAATCAAAGCTTAATTAGGACATTGTAACAACCAACAGCACCGGCTGGTATTAAGGGTTTCGGGCCCAATATGATGCATCGAATAAACACCGTAATTAGAGAACAAAATCAGGGCGGTCTCCTGTAATCAATCACCCAGCTAGGTTCAAGCCTTTCGACTTGAGGGTCACCTCTGTGTTTTGTCTTGTGAATCTTGCCTTGCAGCCATTCTCTCCCAGGAGACTTCATGCGTCTTCCAAGCTGGTCTCTGGCACCCCTCTCCGGCTCTCGGCACTCTGAGGGGAGTCCCGGCACTCAGCAGGGATGGAAGAGACTCGCAGGTTGCTCGGAACAAAAGCCGGTGGGCTTCCGGAATGAAGCGTGTATTTGATCTTTGAGGAGCGCTAGACTTTTTAGCTGCTGGTTTTATCCAATCCAAGTAGCTATCTGAGTCAGAAAGCCAGGAATTCTTAAGAAACGTCTCCTCTGCTTTCACTACATCCCAGCATGCTGGCCCCCTTGATGTTCCAAACACACACACACACACACCCCCCAAGGGAATGGCTGCCTCAGGGCCTTTGCACAACATTCTCCCGAGAATGCTTTTCTCCCACATGGCTTTCTTCCTGACTTCACTCAGATCTTTTTACTAAAATGTCACTTCATCAGAAAGGTCTCCCTCAGCCCTCTTATCACTCTGTAACGCTCTTTGCTGGAGAGTTTGAGGGGCCACTAAATAGCACCCTTTACCCCACATTAGTTCTGATTCAATAGCGGAATAAGGGGGCAGGGAAGGCAAGGCAGAGGGGAGAACAAAGGTTGCCTTCATTTCCAATAGAACTGATGTTAGCAAATGAGGCTTATACCTGTGGGCAAGTGGGCTTCTGGGTACCAACCAGCAGACCAGGCCGGACTCAGCTGGCCAGACGCTGCTGGACTAGGCAGCAGAGACCCCGAGGAGGGAAGGCCGGGGGAGCGGAGCAGGCTGGCACTTGCAGACGGGAGGTTCAGCGGAATCCGTTCTTTATTCCGGACCACCAAGAGTGACCAGCCCCTCCTCTCGGGAGGCCTGTTCCTGGAGAGCGGGCCCTCGCGCCACGGGGGAGGGACATGAGCGCGTGTGGCTCCTATCCCTGGGCTGCTTTATTTTTGTCATAGCTCTCCTCACCTCCCCCCAACCCCACCGACGATTTCTATCAGTATTTGCTTCTCTGCTGTCTTCCCACACCAAATGCAAACTTCAGGAGGGTAATACTTGGCTTTGTTTAGGCCGCACCCTGAGACCCCAGGACCTAGAGCCACGCCTGGTGAACAGCAGGCATTCAGGAAATAGCTGCGGAATGAACGAATAAATGCAGAAACATTTGAAGAAACATTGTATCCTATGGCTGCTGAGTGCCTGGCCCCAGGCAGCCTTTAGTCCTGGGGTCACCAGGACTTTTTCTGGAGTTGCTACAGAAGGCCCAGAGCTTCTCCTATGATCTCCTTGGATACTGACCTGATTTCTTCCCTGATTCAGCTTTCTCAACCTCTAATCCACCTAGGTGAAGCTCCGAGAACGTAGGATACTGGCTGCCGTGCTTCCTGCGAGGTTCTGTGCCCCAAACACAGTAAGTATCTGGCCCCGGAAATCGTGGCAGCAGGAGGGGAGGTGGGCGGGAGGAAGGAACGCTAGAAAGATGGATCCCCCTTGCTTCTAAGCCCCCTTCCCCCGGGCTGGTCCTCTCCCCTAAAGAGAACGCATGACCCAGCCTTCTGCGTTCAGCGATAGAAGGAAGACATTATTATCTCCACGCAACAGATGAGGCCAGAAGCCCAGAGAGGCTAAGCCACCTGCCCAAGGGCCTAGTGAAGAGAGGTGAGAGAGAGGAGTCGGGAACTTTCTGGCTCCAAGGGCAGTGTCTATCACGTGGCATCTGCTCTCTTCGGATTCTCGGTCCCGAGCGCCAAGGTCATGAGCGCCAAGGGCACGGCGCTGTCAGTCTGGAGAGGCTCTGACGAGCGGCGATGCGGGAAGCCCTCTGGCCCGCGGGATCCAGGGGGAGAGGAATCCCGGTGGCCTCAACCTGTGCCTGGGGCCAAGCCCTCCGCCTGAGCACAGGCAGAGGCTGCCTCCCCCTCGCCTCCTCCCCGAGCGTCTGCCGCCCCCCCAGACCACCAGGGCCCCTGCATGGAAGCAGAGGTCCCAGCCCAAGTCCCAGCCCCGGAGCATCTGCCTGGGCTCCATCCGGGCTCTGGCTCTGCTAGGGCTGCGCAGACCCAGATGAAGTGTCTCAGCCCGTGCCCAGAGCGACCCGGCCTGGCGAGGGAGGCAGCGGTGTAGACAAACTGCTGCGTGGGCTCCACACCTTCCTCTTCGGCATTAGAGCGACCTACCCATAGTGATCTTACTGCGTATCCGCCAGGGCCAAACACCCATCCGTTCCTTTCATCCACAAAACCCTATGAAGCAGGTATTATTGCTGGTCCCATTTCGCAGATGAGGAAACTGAGGCCGAGAAAGGTAAAGTGTCACCGGTAGGTGGCAAGTCGTGAAGGCAAGAAGCAAGTCCTGGGCTGTCTTAACTCCAAATCTTAAGCTCTTCCTGCCTATCCTGTCCTCTCTTGGACCTACCTCCTCCTCGGGCTGCCCTCTCCCCACGCTAAGAACAAGGGACGAGTGAGCAGGAGCCCTGAAGCGTGCCCCCCCCCCCAGCTTCCAGCCCTTTCCATGTACATGGTTCGCCAAACACAGACTCTTCACTCTCCACACCCTCGTTTGTGCCTTTCTCTCTGCATGGAACCCCTTTCCCCGGCCTGCAAAACCCTGCTCATCCTTCGAGACCCAGTTCAAGTGTCACCACCAGTGTGACCGCTCTGCCGGAGTCTAATCCAGTCCCCCTGCCTCCCCCTGCCACGGAACATGCTTCTGTTCCTGCAGCTCTCAGGCTGCAGTCCCGAGACCAGAAGGGTCCGCTCTAGTCGGGACTTGTTAGAAATGCCAGTTCCGGGACCGGCTCGGTCCAAAGAGTGCACACCTCCCGGGGTTCTGAGTTCAAGTCCCACGCTGGGTACAGAGATCCCTTGAAAACATAAAATCTTTGGTTTCTAATGCTGATTCTAGGAATGCTGCCGAATCAGAAATTCTGAGGGTGCTTTGACAATCTGCGTTTCCACAAGCCTGCAGCTAGCTCAGTCCGATGCATCCTAAAGTTGGAAAACCGCTGCCCTATTTTAACCCACTTCATCAGGACCATTGGTGTGGGTCTGAGACATCGCTGTGAGGACTTGCGAGGCCAGGCCTGGGTCTGTCCCACAGCGGGGATGCCGTTGACTTCGGAAGGGCTTCCTGTCCCGGCAATCTCAGACCTATGACGCGGTGATGTTAGCAGTGACAGGTGCACGGGCAGACCGAGGGGGCAGGCATTTCATCAAGGGGGCCTTCCCGTGTCTCCGCAGCAGCCCCTCCCCCAGTCCCAGGCCTGCCTGCTGGAGAAAAGTTCCCCGCGTCTTCATTTACTCCAGACACCCCTGAGCAACAGGGACATAACGGCGGGTAAAATATAGCCTCTGTGTCTCCTCCCCACGAAGCTTAAGCTTAAACTTAAGACACACATCCATCGAACAGTTAGAGCTAGCTTTAAGTGGCATTTACATTTACGTGTTAAATTCTCACAACTACCCTACAAGCGGGCGCTATTATCACCCTCTTCCATAGACAGGGAAGTGAATGTTGAAAGGTGAAATAGCTTGCCGAGGTTCACACCGCTTGCAGATGACAGAGCTGGTATCGGAGCCCGGTAGGGATTGATCCCTGCTCGTGATCACGACGCAGCGCTATCTCCCGGTCATTACAGAATAATATCATAAACTTTGACGATCACTATGCAAAAAAGTCCGTGGGAGGGGCAGTGCCCCGTCAGCCAGGAGCCTGTGTGGCACGTCGATGGTCCTAACCCTTGGTCCACTTTTCAAAACGAATGTTGTCAGACCAAGGGCCCTAAGTGGATGTATGTGTAGTCCGCTGTGTGTGACAATGTGGTTGAAGTCCAGAAATGTCATCGATCACACTTCAGCCACATTGAGCGCCTGCCACGTGCCAAGCACTGTCGCCGGTGCTGGGGACACGAGTCCCATCCTCCCGGAGTGGGCGCCGAGCACGGGCTGGGGGCCAGGCACTGTGCTCGGTGTTCTATTGGAGGGTCCGGCTTCTGTGCTAATGAGAAATCAAAGCCGCATTCCAAACCCACCGCTAGGGCTCCTAGTCAGGGGAATATCTCTTAACAATTCCATCAGCCGCTCACGGTTCACGGGACTTGAAACATTTCCCGAGAAGCTCGCACGGGACAAATCGTTTGGGGCTGCTCCGTACAGCGAACTTTGTTCATAGAATCTATTTCTATTGAAACGAGCGTCTGCAGACCTGTAATTCATTCTGCATAACATTCACACCCTCTACACCGCCGAAACCTTGTGGACCGACTTTAGTCAGCAAAGGTTGGCCTCAAGAGGAGGTGGAGAACTAACACCGATGGTTCAAAAGGGCCTCCGGAGAGTCCTTCCAAAATCCGTCTGGGTTCCCACCAGGTTTTTCTTTGTTTTTCCATGGAATGAGACAGGTGGTATCGTCATGCCGATACACCTGACGCCATGGCACCCTGGTTTCACAGCACGGGTGGGAGGAAAACCTGCTCCTCTACTTTTTCTGTAAGGTCCTGCCTAACCTGGCTGACCCCCACAACTTCTCTTCACTCACTTCTCCGAACCAGGCTTCTTTGAGCAACTCAAGTAAGCCACGCCCAATCCTGCCTCCGAGTCTTTCTCTTGCTTTTCCTCTGTCCAAAGTGCTAATCCCTCGTAGGCTCACATGAGTGACTCCTAAGCTTCATGAACGCCACAACTCAATGTCAGCTCCTGAGAGGCTTGAAAGTTACACGTGTAGCTTTCTGGGTCCTCGAGTCACTGCTGTGGGACAGCCAGCCGCCACATAACTACAATCTTTTCCAGACTTTGCGTGAGATTTGGGGGACGTGCGTCACATTAGCAACCATTCTTAAACAATCCAGTACCTGGGGGCCATTTTCTACGAGATCGTTATCCCTTTTCTAATTGATTGCTAGAACTCTCTTCTATCCTGGATAGAACTCCTTTCTCCAAGTTATACAACTTGCAAATATTTTTCTCATGGTGGATCACTCATCTTTTTACCTTTGTGTACGGTGTCTTTTGTTGTACACATATTCAAAATTTTTATGTAGCCAAATCGGTCGGTCTTTTGTATCACATTAGGGACTTTGATGTATTTCAAGAAAAGCTTCCTCTGGGGCACCCAGGTGGCTCAGTCGGTTAAGCGCCTGACTTCAGCTCAGGTCATGACCTCGTGGTTCACAAGTTCCAGCCCAGCATCGGGCTCTGTGCTGACAGCTCAGAGCCTGGAGCCTGCTTCAGAGTCTGTGTCTCCCTCTCTTTCTCTGCCCCTCCCCCACTCACATGCGCTCTCCCTCCCTCTCTCTCGCTCTCTCTCAAAAATAAACATTAATTTTTTTAAAAAAAAAGAGGAAAAAGAAAATCTTCCTCTATACTAAGATTATAAAAAATACTCTCCAATATTTCCTTCAGGTTCTGTTTCGATCTTTTTTCTAAGTGGATTGTTCATTGTCATAACAATATTTAAATTACCTATTCTCGTCACCACGGACTTAAAATGCTACTATTATTATTTGCCAAATTCCTATGCATTCTCTATTCTGTCCCTCTATCATATCCCCGCCTGTGCCAGCATCGTACTGTTTGAGTCACTGGAAATTTATAGTTTGTGTTAATATTTAAGTCACGTTGGTGTGCCCGCATTATGCTTTTTTCTCAGAGTTTCTCAGCTGCTCTTTCATATTTATCCTTCCACATTGATTCTAGAATAAGATTATCTGGCTTCCCCAAAAATACCCTACTGGATTCTTTCTTTAGGTTGAATTTACGCGCTGCTTTGAGAAGAATTCTTATCTTTACGGCGTTGAGCCTTCCCATGCAGAAACACGGTGTGTTTGGCCATCTCGTCAAGCCTCCTCCCGCCTATGTCAAGTTTTACGATTTTCTTCACACTGGTCTCGAAATTTTTCCAGCCACAGTGATTCCTGTGTACTTTAGAGACAGTACTGCTGTAAGAACCTCTGCCCTATTGTGTTGCCTGACTAGATATGACTAATATATACAAAGGTTCCTGTTGTTTTGTATGTTTCTCTTGTACCCGGCACTTCGACTAAACACTTTTTCAGATAAAAATTTCATAACCTTTTTTTGAAGTATGACTGACATACGACAAATATCCTATTAGTTTCAGGTGTACACGCTAGTGGTTCGATATTTTTACACACTACGACATGATCCCCACGGTAAGCGTAGCTACCATCTGTCACCAAAGTTACTACCATTAAAAATTCTTTTTTTTTTCTTTTTTATTACTAAAACTTCTCAAGAGTTGATCTTAGATAGTTCAGCCGTACAATCTTACCATGTTTAAATACTTGTAGTTTGAGGGGCACCTGGGTGGCTCTGTCGTGAAGCATCTGACTTCGGCTCAGGTCATGAGCTTACCGTTCGTGAGTTCGGGTGAGCTCGTGCCCCACTTTGGGTAAAACGCAAGCCCCAGGCGAGCCCACTTCTTTCTCTCTTTCCCTCTGCCCTTGGTGGGGCTCTGTCTCTCTCCCTCTCTGCCCCTCGCTCACTTACACCCTCTCTCTCAATAAATAAGTAAATAAACAAATAAAATTTTTGTCCCTTTTCCTCCAGTGTTTGAACCTCTCACGTCTTTCTCTTATCTTAGCCAAAGCATCGGATTCCAGTTCCACCCTGACTAATCCCAGACAGTAGGTCCATTACAGTGTCCTGTCTTTACAAGAGAGACCTCTACTGTTGTACCACTAAATGCGATGTTTGCTGCTCACTTCTTATACTCTTTCTATTTTAATACTCTCCTCCTCTTCAGAATGTCTTAAGTTTCAGCTAGGAAAAGATGCTGAATGTTCTGAAGTCTATCTCAACACTCATAGAGAAAGTCATATGGTTTTTTTTCTCTTTCAATCTATTAGTAAAATGAATTCATTCACAGATTTCCTAATGGTAAGCCATATTGTCTTTCCTGGAACAAAACCTGATTCTGACGTGGCTGTTGTGCTTTTAACACTTTTCTGGATTTAATTTGCGAGCGTTCTATACAGAATGATTTTCATCTACGTTCATAATCGTATGCAGCCATTTGGGGCCAGTTCTCGTGAATGTTAGAAAACCATCATATGGAAAATAACAGGTCCTTAAGAATTCGGTTTGTTAGATTTGTTAGAAACATACATGGCAGAAAGTAACAAGGTTTACAGGTATATCTGAGACTGGTAGTTAAGTTCTCTGCCAAGCCGGTCTACCTTTGCACTTTAAAGGCGTTACCCTGACCTGCTGACCCTCTGGGACTGGGAGAGAAGACTGGAACATGTGAGAAATTTGAGGTTTGATGAATTTTGAAGTGAAGAGGTATTCATCATTTCAAGAAAAGATAATAGAAGCTAAAGCAACAGAAGAAGAAACCCAGATGGTATCCACGTATCCGAGTGGTACCTCTCCAGCTGGGAACGGACAGGACAAAAAAATTGCAGAGAAGGAAATTGTGGACACTTTTCCTTTGGGATTTTCTATGCGAAAGGAATTTCATTCTGAACCTTAATTTCTCAATGGTATCTTAAAATGGAAGAGAGTCATGTTCAAATTTGGAATGTCTCCTGCGAATTTGGTTCATTGTATATTTTTCTGCACTAGAGTACATGACATAGCTGGGCAAAATTTGAGATGAAAAATAGAAGAGCAAATTTTTAGATAGCATACGCTTCCTTGAAATACTCCTAAGAGTGACCCCAAGTTAAAGAAGGCTCAGCTTTGACCCATTTCAGAGGCTGCACTGCCCACCGGGTCCCAGGGGGACAGGACAGAGCAACAGATGTCAGGTGAGCAGCCTCACAAAGAGGGAGAAAGGCCTTCCTGGGGAGGAGAGTCCTGGCTGACCCAAGGCCTGGCCCCTAAGTCCAGCGGATTAAGACAGAAGAAAGGAGAGGAATGCAGAGCAAGGGGGCATTGAACCCCCAGGGCCCGTGAACCCAAGCTCTGCCCACTCCCTTGTCAGCTTCGCTGCTAACTACCAAGGGACTGGCCATTGGTGACTTGATGGGGCAGAGCCCAGAATCTTCGATGGGAAGTTTTCTGATGCACTTACTTTTCTTTAAAGGCTAATAGCTATGTACGGTTCTCTCTTCTGTTTCTCACCTCCACTATCCTCAGGAAGATCTGCCCATTTCTTTTTCTCTATTACCTCTGCACGTCCAAACAATTAGGATGGAGGCTGCTCGGTAGGTTGCTTGCTCACTCTGTCTATCTATCTATCTATCTACCCATCTATCATCTATCTACTGATCCATCCATCCATCCATCCACCCATCCACACAATTCAACTTTTCCCACAAGGCCCTGTCCATCTGTCTGTGCTGCACACTTGCACGAATACTGGTAGGTTTACGCTTCGATTCTCGTTCCTGCTTCTGTGGCACGCGTATCCTCAGCTGCGTAAGAAGTCAGGATCGAGCTATTCTCTGATGCGCCAACCATCACGAGATCGAGACATCTCCAACTGCAATGGGACAAGAGCCGAGATTTCCACCCAGGCCCGTCTCCCACCAGAGTGCGCTCTCTCGGCTGCTGCCTTAGACCACAGCCGTGCTCTGCGAGCTCCGTTGTCATCGCTGTTTCCCATGCGCGTGTCTTCCTCCTGGTGGAGCGCCTTGTGTGAATTCTTTTTTAGTTGGCCAAAGAGCTTCCTTAAGGAATTATCTGTGAAAGGTTATATGGGTAGCATACTTTCTGAGTCCGTCTTTTAGACTTTTTTCTTGTGCCTTTGCATAAGAATAGTTTGAGTGGTTATAGAGAGGGTCCCTATAGTTCCCTCCCTAACTCATATTCTAGCATTTAGTGTTACAGAAGAGAAATCCAACACTAGTGTGACCTTTCCTCCTTTGTAGCCAATTTAGTTTCCGTATTTAAAAGATTATAGGATTTTTCTCTTGGTTGAAATTCCGAAGCATCAGATGGAGACCAGATCGTGCCTTGATAAAACTGAGGCTTTTCAATCTAGATTCACATATTTCTTTCATTAGGAGAATTTTTTACTTTTTTCTGTTTCCTTGATTCACTCTGTTTCCTACATCAGTATTCTCACCTTGTGGTTCTTGGACCTGCTAGCTCTATTTTAGATGTTTCCTCTAATTTATCATCATAGTTCCCATCTCTTTGTCCTCATGCTCTGCATTCTGGAAAATTTCTCCAAGTTGTCTTTAATTTTTTTTAATGTTTATTTATTTTTGAGAGACATAGAGACAGAGTATGAGCAGGGGAGGGGCAGAGAGAGAGGGAGACACAGAATCGGAAGCAGGCTCCAGGCTCTGAGCCGTCAGCACAGAGCCCGACGCGGGGCTGGAACTCACAGACCGTGAGATCATGAGTTGGCCGCTTAACCAACTGAGCCACCCAGGCGCCCCTCCAAGTTGTCTTTAAATTGAACTAATTCTATTTTCAGCTGTAGCCCCTTCTACTAGTCACTACTGATTTTTTTTCTTTTTTATTTTTTTCTTAAAGCACTTCTGTTTTCTGGTTTCCCCTTTTATCGACACCCTTCTCTTTATTGATTCAGTATCTTTTAAAATACCTCTGATGATATTCATTGAACATCTAAGTTTTTCCTTCTGTTTTCTACATTAATTCTACTTAAGTCAGCAATATTTGCTCTGGAGGCACCTGGGTGGCTCAGTTGGTTGAGCTTCTGACTCTTGATTTTGGCTCGGGTCATGATCCCAGAGTCAGATTAAGCCCCGTGTTGGGCCCCATGCTCAGCACGGAGCCTGCGTGAGATTCTCTCTCTCTGCCTCTGCCCCTCTCCCTCGCTTGTGCACTCTCTAAAGTTTAAAATTAAAAAAAAATGTTTAATTAAAAAAAGAAATATTTGCTCTAAATTTTTAGCCTGATTCCCCTCTTTGGGGTTGTTGATTCTCCTGGTAGTTCTGATATGCTCTTTGGGTTTGTTTTTAGTTAGTTTGTTTGTTTGTTTTTGTAATTCTAAATGAATACCTATGCTTGTCAGAACTGGAGGCTGACATGGATTTTGGCAGCTACTATAGAGATCGCTATTTGAGTTCCTCTCCAAAGCCAGCTGTGTTGACTTGGAACCTCTCTTTGGGTCCACAGGACAAGGGCAGGCTAGTGGACAGATGACCGCCTTCAGGCCCACATATGGCATCACGACCCCCACCACACGCCCACCACAAACAACAGTGTCCACACCTTGTACATCCTGGAGATGGAGGCTGTGGTCAGTTTCTCTGTGTGAGGCTGCCACAAACTCCCAAATTCCTCAGCTGGATCCTTCTTTCTGCCCAATGACACCCTTGCTTCCCACTTTCCACATCTATTGCTTTACCCTTCATGACTGTGAGCCAGTCAACACCGATCAACCCATCTGACTCATTTGGCAACTGGCAGGCTTGGGCGGGAGCAGGAAGATCACAGGGAGAGGCCCAGCCTTCTTGCCCAGACAGCAGGTATGTCCCCCAATCGACGGTGGACCAGGGGAGAGCAGAGACTGTCTCTCCTGTATCTATCACCTAGCCCGGCGCCACTACAGGCTTGGTAAGTGAATGAAGGACATACGCTTCCAAGCCCACAGGCTTCTGTTCCAATTTTACTGTCGTTTGGCATGTCCTTCCCACCCCCACTGTTACCCTCATGCCCGGGCTCGACCATCTCTGGCTCAGACTCCAAGGCTCAGCTCAAATATCACCTCAAAGGAAAACTTCTCTGCCCCTTCTCCTGTGGCTCCATAGCTTGTATCACGGCACCTGTTGCCCTCTGTATATTTGGGCACAATTATCTCAGGCGTCTGGTAGATGCGAACAAATGTATACAGGAACAAATGCATGAATAAATAGATCCGCAATAAACAGTGAGCCCAAAGCGGGAATCACATCTCATTCAAGTTCACGTCACTGATGAGAGTGGCAGCTGGCATAGAACGGCCGAATATTGTAAAACGGAACTGAATAATACGTAGGGGGTTATTAGCCTCAAAGTAGGGTGTTTCCATGTGATTGTCAGACTCTAGGAGATCGAAACTTCCTAATGGTGGAATCTCAGGCCCCACAGTCCTCCCCGGGTCAGAAAGGGGAATGAAAGGAAATTTGTCATTGAGCAACTTATTATATGCCAAGCGCTGTATTCTCATCATGATAAAACAGGACCTCGTGTTTACTGAGTGTGTACCTATTGCCAAACAATATTTTGAGTATTTTACCCAGGAAAGTGTTATGAGATAAATGTTAGTAATATCTCTCTTTTCCAAAAGAGTAACTCAAACCAGGAGGCAATTAATTTGCTCAAAACTGCAGAGCGAGCAAAGGTCAGAGCTTGGATTTGAACCCAGGCAGTCTGGTTCTAGAATCAGGCGGGGCTCCTGATCACTACATTTCATCAGCTCTTTAGTTCAGTATCTACACCAGCCCTGAGAAGTACCACACCCTGATGTAGAGGTCAGGGGACTGAGGCTCACACGACATCCAAATGATGTTTACTGAGGTTAGACACTGGCGCCTCTGGGAAGCCAGGTCTGCCTGACTTCTAAACTGATACCACCTCCACTCCCAGCCTTCCTGAAATGGGGGTGCAGAGGGCAGCCTCCTGGCTGACCATCACGCCACAATGCCCTCATGCTTTCCTCGGGAATGTGCCAAGAAAGTCAGGGTGCCAATGACACCCCTACATCCTTGGGGGTCCTGAGCAGAAGGGGGTCTGGGCACGTAATCACTTAGAAAACCAGGGAGCTGAAGACTTGGCATGAAAAAATGACTTCCACTTACTGAGGGCTGGCTACGGACCAGAGACATCATTTACATTTGGCGTCTCTTAATTCTCCCCACAATATGCTAACAGGTATTAACCACCCCACCCCACCCCCACCACACACACACACACACACACACACACACACACACACACACCCATTTTACAGATGGAACTAGGGCTAGAAAAGAGGAAGCGCCTGCCCAAGTTCACTTGGCCAGTGAGTAGAACTGGATTTTGATTCCAGATGTGTCTGCTGCCAAAGTCAATGATCACGACCAGGAAGTCTAGTCCTGAATGCACCGGTACCCCAAGGACCACTAGCCACAGGTCCCACCATTGTGCTTAGTGTAGGAGGAAGGTCTAAGGCTAGGTCTTGGGCTCAAGTCAGCAGATATTCAAACTTCCAGCCGCATAGACCATCTGTCACAGGACCGAGGGTCTGTCCAGAGGCTCCATCCCAACGACCACAGCGGAGGCGCTGTTGGCGGGGGCCCTGGCCGGGTCTTTGGACCCTCCTCTCCTGGGATCACACAGCCACAGAGCGGTAGGAAGCCAAATCAGTTTGCGGCCCTGGGACCGAGGTGTGCTCCCGAGGAGGGAAGGAAGACCACTCACCAGGAAGCCACTCTTTCACACTCTTCCTAGAGCAGACCCCGCACCCGGTCAACCATCTCCTCCCAGGCATCTCCTCCCCCAGCCTTTACCTGGCGTAAAGCTTATTTAAAATCGGCACCCGGTGATTTACAGAGCCGTGCTGAAAAGTTCCGCGCTGTGCATCTTGCGGTTGGGATAACGAGGGTGTAAGGCATAATCCTTGCCCTGGAGGACCTTTGCAAAGGCTTTGCAAGAAGAAAAACCACGAAAACAGCCACCACGATAAAAATGGTTACCGTCCGGTTAGTGCCCATCCACCACACATTAGCACCCATATTATTTAATCATAAAAATAATAGAGACGAGACCGTCGCTAGGACTTCATGCCTGAGCGTTCCTGTCTGTCACGTGACTGTAAGGAGTGTTCCATCGATATCTGAATTGCAAATTAATGAAGCCTCAAGTTGCTAAGTGCCCTACTAATCAAGATAGAGGCCAAAACACTAAAGAATGAAATCTGATAGAGGTCAAAACACCAAAGAATGAAAATCAAAATAATTTAAACATTAAAAACACCCGAAAGCCCTATTTAACCTAACTTGATGTGAATCAGATGCCGAGGGACAGAGAAGGGGGGGGCAGTATGTTAGTAAGAAAATGCCTGGGGGCACCTGGGTGGCTCAGTTGGTGAAGCGTTCGACTCTTGGTTTCGGCTCAGGTCATGAGCTCACTATCCTGGGATCAAGCCCCGCACGAGGCTCTGTGCTGACGGTGTAGAGCCTGCTGGGGATTCTCTCTCCCTTTCTCTACCTCTCTCCCTCCCACTCCCCCCCTCTCAAAAATAAATAAACATAATAAAATTTTTTTAAAAAGAAAGAAAATGCCTGCATGAGACCCATGTCACAGTTGGAGGAGAAGTCCCTCCCAGGAGGCCAGCTGGGTGGCCCGTTGCATGAACAGGTGCTCGGGACCCAAGGAGGATGAAGGGAGAGAAAAGGCCAGGAAAACCAGCTTCAGGCAACCTAGGCCATCACGGCCAGAGCCCTGATCAGAATTGCTAAGAGGATCAGCTAAGAAAAGTACACTGCATCCATTAGCTCGGGGAGACTGTGGAGGAAGCTGAGAACTTCAAGGGCTGATCCGTGAGGGCCTGGGGGGGACGCCGGTGGACCAGCTCTCTGTGGCCCTGGGCGAGCCGCCCTTCTCTAGGCTTCAGTATCATATCTATAAAGCAACAGAATTAGACAATACTGGCTGTTCTTTAATCACTGGGGGTGTATGGATCCTTTTGGTAACCTGAAGGTTATGGATTTGTTCCTCAGGGGAAAAAAAATATGTACATATTTGGCATAAAACAGGAGGGAAGTTTCTGGCACCATTCACCTGACCCAAAGAGCCCAGATAAGAGCCGTTGGGTTAGGACATCTCTAATGACTACTTGAGATCTAGACAAGGTAAGCTGAGGTTCCACCGGAAGGAGGCCTCAAGTACCAGGCTCAAGGAGGGTTTAGGCTCAGCAGTAGCGAACCCCGGAAGTCAACAACTTCCAAGCTCTGCGTCTCCTTCACTAAGGACCCAGGACCAAGCAAGCTTCATTCACAATCCACAGCGGACATACAGACGCCTATTTGCCGTGGCAGCTGGAAGGATTCTTTAGTGTTGATCTGAAGTGACCCAACGGGCCTAACATCCCCACAAGGGCAGGTAAGTAACTCCACCTCGCGGGGCTCACCAGCAACCATGGGCGCCCTGCCCTTTAGGCGCAAGCTGCTTCTTGGTTCTCCGGGCAGCTCGGGGACACATATGCTTTACCTGGCCGTCCTGCTCAGGAGACATCTGTCGTTCACCCCAGTCCAGGCTGCCAGTTGGCCTTAAGGCTTGGAACCGACATTCAGGACCCTGCCGACACCGGGAATGAGGTTTTCCACGTCCTGCTGAAGACAGCGAGTCAGAACGAAGATTGTCGCTTTGTGGCATCTCGTGTCCCCTTTGGGGTCCAGAGGGAAAGGGGGCCTGTGGGCTTTGAGTTTGAGAACAGACTTGGAGAAACATTCCATGGGAAGCAGGAGGAGGTCTCAGTCCACGGTTCTCATCCCCCGGCTGCACGTTAGCATTGCCTGGGGGGCTTGTACACTATGCGGATGCTGCTCCGTGTAGCCAGGGGAGGCTAACGCTCCCGAGGGAGGCTAAAGTGCAGCCAGGGCTGAGAACCGCTGTCCTCGGCGACCCAAACATTGAATAAAGCAGTCAGGGGTGAGTAGCACAGTCTATGGATGCGCAGCGCCCGAGAAGAAGCTCACTCCCCACTTGAGAAGGTTCCAAAAAGGCTGCTTGGAAGCGGGTCTTCTCACAGGCAGATAAGGAGGGGAAGGGCACTGCAGACTGAGGGAAGAGCCTAAGCGAGGACACAGAGTTGGGAGAGACTGCTGACAATCCAGGGCCTTTTCTCTTTTTAGGTCTCATCTCACCAAATAAACTCTAAAATGCCTTTTTTTTTATCAAGCAGGATCCCACCGTTCCTGCATTCTTTGAGGCTAAAATGTCCCTAACTTCTGTGCTTAATTCTTTGTTCTTATAAAGGACTGCTCTGGAACAGAAATTGGAGGCGAGAGAGGACGGGGTGGTAGACGCCCGAGTTCTTTTAGGACTGTTTTCACATACAGGTTTCTCATGCGCTCCCGGGAAATCCCTGGGACACAGGCAAGAGAACCGTAACCAGCATTTCGCAGAAGAAGACACGAGCGAAGGTAAGGTCCCCTCCCGAAGGGCACGCAGGCAGCTTCTATAAGAATAGGGGCCAGCTCTTGATTCTGTTCCTCTGCGTCCCCTTTTCCTTGGGACACAGAGCCCGGCCAGCTGCTCGCCCAGACATCTGGAGAGAGGTTCCACAGTGCCGTGCCCAGGCTAAGGAGGGCAATGACAGGGATTCTCCACGGGCCACTAGGCATTCACATCTATTCATTCGACCAGGAACAAGGAGCCAAGAAACAACATACGATGCAGAGTTAAAGCCCCATCATGGCTTGGTAAGTGGAGAATCTCTTGAATCTATATAATCCTTCAGTGTCCAAAACCATAGGAATAGTCAACACAGCTTAGATGTCCACACCAGAAATTATTATGCAGATTTAAAATATTGCTTTTGGGGGCCCCTGGGTGACTCAATCAGTTAAGTGTCTGACTTCAGCTCAGGTCATGATCTCGCGGTCTGTGAGTTCGAGCCCCGCGTCGGGCTCTGTGCTGACAGCTCAGAGCCTAGAACCTGCTGATTCTGTGTCTCCCTCTCTCTCTGCCCCTTTTCCACTTGTTCTCTCTCTCTCTCTCTCTCTCTCCAAACTAAATAAACATTTAAAAATGATGCTTTTGAAGAATATTTATTGACACTGACAAATGCTCCCTCTATAATGGTAAATAAAATTAGATCTGAGTTCGTGGCATTATGAATTGAATTCACTCATTCTACAAATGTGCCAGGTGCTGCTCTGGGCACTAAGGAATGAGCAGTGAACAAAACACCAAAGTCCCTCCTCTTGTCAAGCTCCTTTTCTGGAAGAGAAGACAGACAGTCATCACATAAATAAGAAAAGATATGGGGCATCAGATAGTGGTAAGAGCGATCAAGAAATGAATCAAGAAGGGGGGGATGGTAAAAGGGATATTTTTCCATTATGCCTTAATATATTTTATAAAAAATATTTTATTTATGACCCGAAAAAAAAAGGCAATGCCAAAGAAGTGACTGAGTTAGGAATTGAAGTTGGTTCACAAGTTGGGCCTCAGCTGGGATTCAGCTCTGTTGCTAGCCTGCTGGGGGCGGGAAACAGACACGGGGGGACCCAGAGGGCGGGGCAGTTACTGAGGCAGCAGCCCCGATCCTAGAACCAGGCTTGGATTCAGGAACGTGGCGTTAGTAGAGTACTCAGAATTGGGGTTGGGGGTGGGGGTCGGGGGGAGACAGCGCTGACAGTAAGATGCCCTTGGTGCCAATGCCCCCCAAGCCCACCCCCAAATTTTCAAACGTGCATGAATGTCCTCCCCTGAGGGAGGCCAGGCTTGATTTCTGAGCCCAGGTGGAGCTGAGCCCACAGTGGGGGGAGGGCAGCTCTAATTTTGGCTCTGCCCCCATCCTTCCAAGGAGATGTAACTACCTCTCAGATGAAGGATGAAGTCCATGGCCTCCATGATGAGCACCCGAAAGTTCCGTACGACTTTCTACCATCTTTCTTCCCATCTCTTTCTGGGACTGTCCTTGGCCGCAGCTCCAGTCCACACACAGCAGATGAATTGTTTGGGCCACTGAGTACAGAATGAATGGATGCATAGGATGAGGGACAGAAGGGAAGAAACATGGGCTTCAAAGGGGAGTCGGGGGGACAGAGGTAAGAAGAAGGACCTAGGCGATGGCTGGCCCAGGGCCGAGTGTTTCCTCCGGCCTTACTACAGGCTGCTACTCTGCTTCCTCACTCACCCGGCTGGAGGGCCTCCTTGGATAGACACGCCTTCATGAGAACACCATCTCACTGACAGACTTCATCCATCACTGTCCCTCATAGGCACTCTCACCGTGGTCCAGCCTCTCACCTTGGCCCTGCCTGGGATGGTGATGCACTCATGAGCCAATGAGTTGGTTAAATATGGAGGGGCATCCATGGCCATCGGGAGAGAGCAAACAGCACCAGGAGCGCAATTTGCCTTCTCTTGGGCCCACAGAACTCCCCAGGACTCCTTAATGCCACGTATCCCTTCTTGCCTCCTTCCTGGAAGGCATGATAACTCAGGGCTTGGGCAGATGAGACTCCAAATTCTAGCTCAGTCCGTCCTTAGTCACCTGATCTTGGGCAAGTCTCCGGGTCCGTTTTCTCATCTGTGAGCTAGAGGTTTTGAAAAACTGAATAGAAAGAGCTGTCACAGAGGGTCCTTCTAGGAGCTGAGTGAATGAATGGAAACTGTCACTCATTCTTTCTTATTCTTTCTACTCCTCCCTGTTCTCACAGGAGCTTGGCACCCAACAAAGGCTTTTGTCCACCTGAACCGCAAAGAGAGTCTCCCGCCCTCTAGCTTTTCTTGCTGTGCCTTTGAACCACACCAGTGTGTAGACAACAGGCTCAACACTGTGAGCCCACGAGGATTCTCTTTCTGCGGGAGAAGATGGGAAGCATTTTCCTGGGTATTGGAGGGAGGGGGGTGGGGGCGCGCGGCTCTGCTCTGCTCTCTGCTGCCCCCTGTTGGTTCAGAGCTTGAAGAGCCGGTTGCCCACTTTGCCCACGGGGTTATACCTTTCATGGAGATAATGACGAAAGAAAGGTAACTCCAAGTGGTTAAAAAATAAAACAAAATTAACAAACAAAAACACTCTTGCGGGTTGTAGACCAGAGTCTCGGATCCAGGCCTGCCTTGTCATGCTCGGCTGCTCCGGGGTGCTGACGGCTCGGGTGCCCCTGTGATCAAAGGCTTTGACATCAAGGAGAAACCAGGCTTTGCTTTACCACTTGGGACCCCCTCACTGCACCTTCCAGAGAGAATGACTTTGAATAAGTTCTGCAAGAACCTGGCGGGACTGTCGCCCTTTCCTCCACGCTCTGGCCTACGTCAGGCGTTATCAACCAATCATTCTCTTTCTTTCCCGCTGAGCCCAGACCCGCCCTCATGATCCTTCTTAACACAGCTGCACTCCAGTGGCGCTATTCATCGCACAAAATTACACCTGTTTTACTTCTTGGAGTTTGGAGCTCAATCCTGGTCCTTACAGCCAGGAAGAGGATATGGAACAAATGTCTTGCTCTGTGCCTGCTCCCGGGTCACCTTTCTCCAAACGGTCTGGGTACTTCCTAGTTGCACTAGACCAGCCCTGGGCTTCTGTTCTTCAAATGCAGTAGCTGTTTTATTTGAGAAATTTGCTAAAGACAAAGTATCAGTAAGCTGACACAAAAAAGCATTACTGAGCCTAGAAAGGCAAATAACGGGGCCTGTGAACTAACAGATTTCCTTTCCCCCAGGATTTGCAGTTATTCCCCCGAAACAGGGCCAGGACAGGACAGCAGCTAAACAGGACCACAAGGCACCTGCTGTCCCCTGGTTGGGGGATTACAGCAGAACAGAGAACGAGAAACAGAATCGTAGAGCTAGGTCCTTGGTGTTCCAGGTTTCAAAAGTCTGCAAGGCACTCGAGTGATGAGACCTGCGCTTCTGAGCATGAGATGCCCCTGAGTCTTGTAAAAGAGTGCGAAGTTTCTTCTGTAAATGGCGGATCCGGAAGAACGTGTGACCCGTCCAAGCCACTGCTTCCCACGCCCCGCCACTCCCAAGACTCAGTCACGTCGCATGCTGTTGTGAGAGGGAGAGGAAGAGAGCTCAGATTTGGGGAGACCCCAGGAAGAGAGCCTGTGCCCTGCCTGCCCCGACCCGAGGCGAGGGTGCGAGGACCCCAAGAGGTGGTCTCTGACCGCCTGCCCTTAACACACACACACACACACAGTCTGACCTCAGGTAAATTACATAAGTAACCTCTCCATGCCTCAGTTTCCTCATCTGTAGAATGGGGGTAACAATAGTCTGTACCTCACAGAGTTGCTGTGACAATTAAATGAACAAACGCATTTTAAATGATTAGATGGGGCACCTGGGTGGCTCAGTCGGTTAAGCGTCTGACTTCGGCTCAGGTCATGATCTCACTGTTCATGAGTTTGAGCCCCACATCAGGCTCTGTGCTGACAGTTCAGAACCTGGAGCCTGCTTCTTCGGATTCTGTGTCTCCCTCTCTCTGCCCTTCTCCCGCTCCATCTCTCTCTCTTAAAAATAAACATTAAAAAACAAACAAACAAATAAAAGTCTAGAGCCCTACGAATGCATCCATTCATATGATTACTTGCTGCTGGTAACAAAGGGGGTGATGATGGAAAGGCTCTGTGTACAAAGACCAAATATGTCGTATTTATGACGGGCATTCTGACGCGCTTCCTGGGTGGGAGAGAAAACTATGAGGCTGGGCTTTAGAAACAACACATCGCATAACACTGGAAAGTGCTGCTATTCCAAACCGGGCCCGACAGATCAGTCCTAGAGGCTGCCGCCGAGCCAGGCACGGCTGTCAGTCGCTGGATGGGGAAGACGACCCGCAGGTCCTGGCGTGAAGCGCAGGTGGCCACAGCGGTAGGAGGGGAAGGAAGAAGTGGGGACCTCCGGGGCCTCCGGACACTGGCTCTCCCATCGACCGATGTTAGACCCTTTCGCTCTTTGGCCGCCAGCACGGCCTTACAGATGTGTCCCGGGCGCACCCACAGGAGTGTCCTGTGTGTATGAGCACCATAGCCATGAGGCTGGACCCAGCACAGAGAGTAGGGGGAACGGAGGCTGGTTATGCTGCCCCAAGGTTGGGTGCTCAGCTAGGCTACCGGCTAAAGAGAGGGCGCAGGCTTGGGTCCGGTGGCACCAGATGTCAGCCTGACCGAGTGCCCTGAGGACAGCTTACCAGCCCCCATAGTGCAAGACCAGCACCCAATCTGAATAAACTGGAAATGGGGCCTGCCCTGGACCAGCTGACCATCACGGTGCCTCCTGCATCCCATGGTCCTCAAACCCTCCCCTTGGTCTACAGCCCACTGACTGAGTCTTACCTTCTGCACTTTGGTTTCCATTTGCGATGGTCCCTTGGGTCACACCAGCTGCTGGAGGAATGCCCCAGTCCAGAGATGATAGGTGGGGCTTACTTTCTGTGCCAACTTCTACTGATTGATAGAACTTGCCTGGGATTCGGTGTTTGGAAAGTAGCCCACCCTCGGGGACAAGATCATTTAGCACTAACTTCCCAGGGTCAGGGAGCCAAAGAGGCAGGAAGCACGTGGTGTGCTGGTCACCTCCGCCCCAGCCCATCTCTCCAAACGAGGATTCTTCAGCCCCTGTGGGAGAGAACTGGACACGTGGAAAAAGAAAAGGGAAGGAACCAAATTGGGCTCTGAAGGGCCCCAGTTGTTGCCGGAGGTGGGCTCACCAAAATCTGGACGCAATTGCCAGAGCCTTTTGGGGGACCATGAGCAATCTCCCAGGTGGTAGCCTAGAACTGCCTGTCCGGCCCCACTAGTGGGAGTGGGGGTTGGTGGAGTGACCAACCACCTCAGCTGGCCTAGGACTGTTCTCGTTTGAAGACTGAAAGTCTCACCTACCAGGAAACTCCTCAGTCCCAGGCCAACCGGGATGACTGGTCACCCTACCAACACGAGGTACAAAAGCTTTACCTGCCCCTACGGGGACAAGGCTCAGTAACCAGGAGAACACACTCCTCTTCAGAAAGAAAGATGTGACGGGTACCCTTCAAGTGCCTATCTCTGGATCCACTCGGTGGCTCTTACATGAAATGTTTATCCAAGAACCTAAGGACTTTCGATTCCCCTGATGCTTCCTTGTGAATGAAGCTGAAGTACAGGGGACTTTGGAGAGATATCCGTCTGGACCCATGTGCTCGGTGGCTCTGACCCTCTCCAGGAAATAAGGCCTACAAGATGGCGTCCACACAGCACCTCCGCTAGTGACTGACTCATCACAGAGAAAGCACAGAGAAAACGCCAGATGCCCTGGCCATGGGCTTGGGCGAGCGTCTCTCCCTACAGAGGGGAGACACTCTGGACCCAGACTGGTTTCACTCACCTGCTCCTCGTCTCTTCCGTTCTGCCGATTAATACAAGACCTCTCTTTTAAGTGCCCAACTGCCTGCACCCATAAGCCAGATGCAACTAACAAGAATGCTTTTCAGGTGCCCAAAGACCTCTTCCTAAGGCATCCGGGAAAGAGGAAAACATTCCTTCTTCCTTGTCCCTAAAAATGTACTTTTTAAAACCAAAAAGGGGGAAAGAGGGAAGGGAGGGGGAAGGAGGCAAAATCAGGGCCCAGAGTGAAATCATTTGCATCAGTCGAATGTTCAGAATTAGCCATCCAAAGGAAAGGAGGACGCTGAAAAGTGACTGCGGCTCCCTGGTTTATGTCCCTTCCACCTGCAACTTGCTAAGAAGAATCTGCACTTGCACTCGGCTATGTCTGCTCAGGGTGACATCTGTCCACCTGGGAGTTTAATTGTTGGTAATAGTATTTCCCTGTTATTCAGGCACCACACAAATAGCATAAACATGATTTAACCACCCTTGCCAGAAATCACAAATTTGTGCCGTGCGTGCCGAGTGCTAAGGCTGATTAGCACAAAATTTAATTTTCATTAATATCAGCCCAAGACAAGCAGAGCATGAAATTAACCTGATGTGTTAATACTGAGCTTCATGGTTCCAACTGTATCCTGTAGATGCTCTCACTAGAGACAGGTGCCGCTCTGCATGGGGAAGAACTCTAGCCATCAGCGCTGTCTAGGGGGAGCGGAATGAGCTGGCCGGGGAGGTGGTGTTTCCTGCAGCTGCGGGCGTTCAGGAAGGCATTGGATGACAACTCAGGGAGGCTCTGGAGGACAGGTAGACATGACGGTGGGAATTAAGGACTGGCAGCTCCTGCAGTCCTTTCCAATCCTGGGGCTCTGGGATGTTGAATCTCAAAAGAGCTTCCACAGGTTGGATGTTGTTAACTAAGACGGGGGTTGACAAACTACAGCCTGCGGACTAAATCAAGCCAGTCGCCTCTTCGCACAGCCCATGAGTTAAGAATAATTTTTTACACCTTCAAATGGCTGGGGGGAAAATCAAAAGAAGAATTTATGTCATGATGCGAAAATTGTATGAAATTCAAATCTCGGTGGTTATTCGGAGGGGAGCTACACTTGTGAGCACAGCTTAATGTATAGAGAAGTTGAATCACTATGCGGTACCCCTGAAACTAATGTAACAGTGTGTGTCAGCTCTACTCAAACAACAAAATACAACTTTTAAACCACAAAGTTCAGTGTCCATAAATTAAGTATAACTGGAAATCAGCCTTGCCGTTTGTTTTTGTATGGTTTGTAACAGCTGAGGAGTTGCTACAGAGACCGTAAGAACTGGAAAGCCCTAAATATTTACCCTCTGGCTCATTACTAGAAAAGTTTGCTGTCTCCTGATCTGAGACAACAGTAATTTTCAAATGGCATCTTTGGAGAATGGACCGTGGGCATCGAGGAGAAGCGGGGCTCCGGGCTTTAGCTCTTTGTCGGTGAATACACAACATGCTTTTGTTTGAAGAAAAGGATGACAGCTAAAAATGGTGCAGGATTCATACGAGAGTTCAAAATGTTTTCTCTTTGGAGGGGCACGTGGAGGTCGGTGCATTATGGGCTGTAGATGGCTCAGGATCTCCAGAAGATATCGGACAAGGCCAAAGTTGTGTGTGTGTGTGCGCGCGTGTGTGCACGCATGGGTGCACACTCATGTGTGTACTTGTGCATGAATGTATGTGCTCCTCTAACCAAGGAGCTTGGGGTCAAGGGCAAGTATACAATGAAATATATTATAATCCTCATGGAGCACAGTCCAGGATTCTCCCATACACACAGACTTCCCTGCCCCTTTGCCTAGCAAACACCTGCTTACCCATCTTTAATAAGCTGGTATATATTATTAATTCAATTAAACCATTTGGAGTAGGCTGATGTCTACATCAAATCCCTGAGACCTGTGAATGTTGCCTTTTTTGGAAAAATGGTCTTTGCTGCCATCACAAGTATCTTTATAAAAGAGAAACACAGATGGGGCACCTGGGTGGCTCAGTCGGTTGACTGTCTGACTTCGGCTCAGGCCATGATCTCGCGGTTTGTGGGTTCGAGCTCCACATCGGGCTCTGTGCTGACAGCTCAGAGCCTGGAACCTGCTTCGGATTCTGTGACTCCCTCACTCTCTGCCCCTCCCCTGCTCTCTCTGTCTCTCTCTCTCTCTAAAAAATAAATAAACATTAAAAAAAAGAGAGACACAGAGAAGAAGGCAATGTGACAACAGGGGCGAAAACTGAGATTTTGTGGCCATGAGCAGGGCAGCTCCCAGAAGCTGGATTTTTCTCCGAGACCCGCCGGATTTCAGACTTCTGCCCTCCAAGAGCTGTTCGAGAAAAAGTTTGTGTTGCATGAAACCACCAAGTTTGCGTTAATTTGTTACAGCAGTCTCTGGAAACTAGGACACCAAAAAGGCTTTATTGTAAATGGTCCCACAATCCTGCAATAATTCTTTTCATTACTTTCTGTTGAATACCCAACGTATCACTCAAAAGCCCATTCAAAGCTTTCCCGTCTTATAAATGATAGTATGGGATGAGTAAGCAGGACTAAATGAGGTAACTTATTTGAAGCATCTTGCACATACTAGACCCTCTGTACACATGAACCATTCCTCTCTTTCTTTTCTCCCAGCAGAATCAGTTGCCTCTTCCTCTGAGGTCCCATAGCACTGCGGAAATTTTTTTTAATTCAAGTATGGTTGACATATGCTATATGAGTCCCACATGGACCTACAACATAGTGATTGACAATTATATACATCATAAGATGCTCAGCACAGTAACTGTAGTTACCACTCGTCACCACACATTATTACAATATTATTGAACATATTTGCTCTGCTGTGCTTTTCATCTCTGTGGCTTATTTATTTTATAACTGGAAATTTGTACCTTTTAATCCCTTTTATCTATTCTGCCCATCCCCCACCCGCCTCTCCTCTGTATTTATAAGTCTCTTTGGATAGTTTATTGATTTGTTTTGTTCTTTAGATTCTACATATAAGTGAAATCAGATGGTATTTATCTTTGTCTGACTTATTTCGCTTAGCCTAATACCTTCTGGATGCATCCATGTTGCCATGAATGGTGAGATTTCACTCTTTTTTTATGACTCATAGTCCATTGTATATATAAACCACATCTTCTTTGTCCATGCATCTATCGGTGGGCGTTTCACACATATTTTAATTAGCACTTATTTTCTCAACCTATACTTCTGTGTTCTTAAAAAAATTTTTTTAATGCTTATTTATTTTTGAGAGAGACAGAGTGCAAGCAGGGGAGGGGCAGAGAGAGAAGGAGACACAGAATCTGAAGCGGGCTCCAGGCTTTGAGCTGTCAGCACACAGCCTGATACGGGGCTCGAACCCACAAACCACGAGATCGTGACCTGAGCTGAAGTCGGCAACCCAACTGAGAGCCACCCAGGGGCCCCACTTCTGCGTTTTTGATGTCAGCCACTTCCT
Organism: Paguma larvata; assembly: GCA_030068075.1. Taxonomy (NCBI): domain Eukaryota; kingdom Metazoa; phylum Chordata; class Mammalia; order Carnivora; family Viverridae; genus Paguma; species Paguma larvata. The sequence continues at coordinate 72,361,292 of CM057831.1, read as the reverse complement.
TCTCTCTGCTGACGGGCTATGAACTTCTTAGAAGCAATGATTAGATCTCATGATTTATTTTATTTCCTTTTACTGAGGTTCACTGTATATACGGTAAAGAGCCTATATCGTAAGTGTATAGTTCTAAGAACACTTAGAAATGTTTCCATCTGGGGAGCCGCCCCCAGCTCAAGAGATGAAACACCTCCAGCACTTCCATGCCCCTCCCTGGCAATACCTCCCAAAAGAGCTGATGCTCTCCTGAATTTTTTTTAAGTTTATGTATTTATTTTGAGGGGAGGGAGGGGCATGAAAGTCCATGGAAGACAGAAGGAAAGAAAGAATCCCAAGCCATGACCATGAACCAGACCCTGAGACCATGACCTCCGCCAAAATTGAAAGTTTGACACCTAACCGAATGAGCCTCCCAGGCGCCCCTCTGACTTCTTTTCCCTTAGATTACTGATCCGTTCTTGAATATTTTATAAACAAAATCACACAGTGTCTATTCTTTTGAATACGGCCTCGCCTGGCTCACACAGCATGTTTCTGAGATGTATCCACGTACCCACACAGTTATGTGTAGCAACAACATTCTTTTCCGTTGCATGAAGTTCGCAAGATCGCTTTCTCGAGAATGGACTCTGGGGAGTTTCCGGTGTGGAACTATAACAGGCCGTGCTCCAAGGAAGATGCTTGTGCAGGTCCTGTCTTGGAAGCCGGCCTTCATTTCCGCTGGGTATGAGCAGAACTTCTGGGTCACGGGGCAAGGATATGAGCAGCTTTGGCGGATACTGCTGAGCGGTCTTCTAACCAGCCGTCCCAATTTCCATTTCCTCCAGCAATGTATAAAATCTGGAGCCGTGCACCAACTCCTCAGCGAACTCTGTCGGTCTTTTGGATTTTATTCATTCCGCCATAGCTAGTTCATCTTCTTTATTCTAACTTTACTGGGGTACAGTCAACATACGAAATGATAAGGTATTGAAAGTGTTCGTCATGAAGATTTGATATAGGTGTACGTTGTGAAAGGCTTCCCCCATCTGGTTAATTAATATATCCTATCACCTTGTATATTTATCTTTTCTTTCTTTTTTTTTTTTTTTTTTTTGGTGAGAACATTTAAGTTCTACTCTGTTAGCAAGTTTCGAAGATAAGATACAGTGTTATCAATGATAGTCGTGTTATACATTCTGGATCCTCAGAACTTACTCATCTGATGGCTGCAAGTCTGTACCCCATTACCAACCTCTATGTCGCCCATCCCACTCCTGGTCCCTGGCAACCACTTTTCCATTCTCTGTTTCTATGAGTTTGACTTCCTTTTTTTCTTTTTTCTTGGTTCCACGAATGAGTGATAGCTACCTACTTTTTGGCTTTCTTTGTCTGGTCTTTTTCCTTTGAGCGAATTCATCTTTATATCCCTCACATCCTAGGCCAAAATTTGCACCGTGCAACCCTTCCTTCTTTCCCTCCTGGCCAGTAGTGGCCAGATACAAGCATGCACAGAGAGCCCGGTGAATCCTAGGCCAGCTACCAACCGATACTACCTTGCGTGAAAAAAGGAGCTGGCCCCGTGTGATCCCCTCTCTCAGAAATTAAGGCAACAAATAAACAGCAGAGCAGAACACAGTGTTCGACAGGAGCAAATAATGAAAAGCCGGAATGGCTGTGGTCAATCACTACAGGCCAAAGATATGAAAACTTATAAGGAAGCAGAAGCAATAACGGAGAGAAGATATAGGGGAGAAGCGGGGGAGGGGGGGGACCAGCTGAGAAGAGGACAGAACAGAGCAAGGACCATGAGAATAGCGGTGAGCCAGAGCGCGGCACCCAGTGCCACGTGCCGGGGTCACTCTGGCAGCCTTGGATCCAGGTCCTCCTGCCCCCAGCTCCATTGTGACCTTGGATGGGGCCTGTTCTTGAACCCCCGGCATAGTCTGGCTCCCTTTGCTCACAATAAGTGCCCTTAGCATAAACCCCTCCTCACGTTACTTCAGCTAACAGGAGTCTGCTTCTTGCGGCCGAAACCATTCAACTGCCCTGCCTCGTAGGCCCTGTGAGTGACGTGCTGGGAAAGGTTGGACAACCAGCGCTCCGGGAATGAAAAGCCCTGAATCGAAGGGCTTGCCAATATCCGTGGTGTAAATACTCCGACCGTGGCCCATTTCAAGCAACCAGCACGACAGCACTGAAAACAGACGGGAAGAGATAGGAAATTACACGCCATTATATAGTATTTTCACCGCACAGGTGCCAAAAATGTAAATAGCCTCAAAAGCATAGGTACCAGTAAAATAATTAGTCGAGTATTGCCACCCAACGTGAATATCACTCTTTGTATTAGAAACAAAGTCTATGTAAGTTTTGATGACGGCTGCGTTTAATAACCAGCTTGCAAAGTCCCTGCAAGTTTGACGGGCGAGCCAGCTCTAGCACACCCCGGAGGCAGATGCTCAGTAAGCGTCTGAATCTCTTCCTGCCTTCTGTGCAAAACGCACTCCGGCAGACTCCTCGCTGTGGAAGCTTCCGCCACCTGGCTCCCGGGCTGCTGGTGCACCCAAACATGAGGAAAATGGGTCAGGTGACGAAAACGTTGTACTCAATTTTCCACTCGAGATTTCCAGGGGCGATATTCTAAACCATGGAAAGACACCCGTCATGGCTATATTTACCCAGATGAGAGCGTCACAGCTCTTTGGTTCAGGAGTCTGGTTTGGTTTTGTTTTGTTTTGTTTTGTCGAACAGCAGAACGCAAGAACGCACGTACCGTAGTATGTTAACCGGTCACGGGAACTCGCACTTCACTGCAATGGTCCCCGGATCCTAAATCCAGCAGATATCCTAGCTTCTGCCACATGCCTACCACTGTGCAGGGCATCATGGTCACATAAGTGAAGCAAGAGCTGTAGCTTTGCCCTTAAAAGGCGTTCAACAATAATACCGCTGCTGCTGAGAGCAGGCACTTATTAAGTGCCCACTGTGTCACAGATTCTTTTCTCCTTTTTTCCAATGTTTATTTATTTTTAAGAGAGAGAGACAGAATGCAAGTTGGGGAGGGACAGAGAGAGAGAGGGAGACACGGAATCTGAAGCCGGCTCCAGGCTCTGAGCCATCAGCACAGAGCCCGATGCAGGGCTTGAACCCGTGAACCATTAGATCGTGACCTGGGCTGAAGTCGGACCTGTAACCGACTGAGCCATCCAGATGCCCCAACCAAATTCTTTTCTAAGTGCTCTATGTGGATAAATCTGGTTACTCTTCACAACAACCCTTTGTGGTCGGTATTATATTATCTCCCCAGTCTTACAGATCAGGACCATGAGGCACAGAGACGTTAAGGAGAAGCCTGAGGCCGATGCATGAACCTGAGTATCCAAGCCCAGAGCACACACTGCTAACCACTGGGCCACCTCACCTCAGGACAATAAGATACAAACATTATTGCCTGAGTAAATAAAGAAAGCCATCACATACTGTGCATAAGTACATGAGGATCAGAGAAGGAAGTGGCAAAGGTAAGCTGGATTCTTCTCAAAGAATAACTTTAAAAGCCCCAGCAGCCACTTGGGGAGTGACAGGAGAGACTCGAAAGTTGGGCAGGATTTGGGCAGACCAAAAGGACGAGGTGGGTAGCTTTGCGGGAGGAGAACTTGAGAGTGGGAATGAGCACCAGGCACCAGGGAGGGCGAGGGGATTTGCTCGGATGCCCAGGGCAGTGGGAGGAGGCTGGGGTAACGGGTGAGGCCAGAGAACAGACGGAAGGATCACAAGGGGTGTGAGAACACTCCAGGGCTACGTGCCCTATCTTGGTGTGGCGATGAGATCGCAAGGGTATACATATGTCAAAACTTATCCAATTGTATACTCTAAATATGTACAGTACATTATATGTCAATTACACCTCAATCACGCTGCTTTTGAAACTGAGAAAATAAGGGTGCCTGGGTGGCTCAGTGGGTTAAGCAGCTGACTCTTGATTTTGGCTCAGGTCATGATCTCACAGTTTGTGGGACTGAGCCCTACATTGGGCTCTGTGCTGACAGCACGGAGTCTGCTGGAGATTCTCTCTCTCCCTCTCTCTGCCCCTCCCCTGCTCACTCTTTTTCTGAAAAATAAATAAACTTAAAAAAACCTGGGGACATAAAGGTTTCACACTGTATGATTTAATTTATGTGACATTCTGGAAAAGGCAAAATAGAGGTAAAAAACAAACACTAGTTGCCAGGGGCTGGGAATGGGAGAAAGGGTTGGCGACGAAGAAGCAGGAGGGAATTTGGAGGAGGAAGGGTTAAAAGACGTGATGAGGGGCGCCTGGGTGGCTCAGTGGGTTAAGCGGCCAACTTAGGCTCAGGTCGTGGTCTTGTGGTCTGTGAGTTCGAGCCCTGCATCGGGCTCTGTGCTGATGGCTTGGAGCCTGGAGCCTGCTTCAGTTTCTGTGTCTCCCCCTCTCTCTGCCCTTCCCCTGCTCATACTCTGTCTCTATGTCTCTCAAAAATAAATGCTAAAAAAAAAAAAAAAAAAAAAGAAAAAAAAACTTAAAAAAAAAAAGACGTGATAAGAAGGACACTTCATTTCATTGGTCTTCCTCCCCCCAAAGCCACAACCCCGGTCTCAGCACCAGACAAACCCGAGCTAAGGGACAGTCTGTTAAATACCCCCCCAAAACTGTCAAGGGCATCAGAAACAAAGAAAGACTGAGTAATTGTCACAGACCAGAGGACACTAAAGAGACACGATGACTAAATGTCGTACGGAATCCTGGGGGAGATTCCGGAACAGAAACAGGACACGAGACACCACAGGGCCAGCTGCTGGAATCTGAATACAGACTCAAGTTCACACTAGGAAGTACCAACCTTGGTGCCTCTGTTCCAATGAAGGTGGCGAGACGTTAACAACAGGAAAAGCTAGGAGAGGAGTGCCCGAGAACTCTTGGTCCTATCTTTGTGACTTTTAAAGCTGAAATCAGGGGCACCTGGGTGCCTCAGTCGTTTAAGCGTCCGACTCCAGCTCAGGTCATGATCTCGCGGTTTGTGAGTTCGAGCCCCGCCTCGGACTCTGTGCTGACAGCTCAGAGCCTGGAGCCTGCTTCAGAGTCTGTGTGTCTCTGTCTCTCTGCCCTTCCCTTGCTTGTGCTCTGTCTCTGTCTCTCAAAAATAAATTTAAAAACATTAAAAAAAATTAGAAAAAAATCTTAGTGGAGGCACTAGATACTTTTGTTCTTGTTGAATCTACTCCCGAGAAGTAAAGAGAATATTTGTATTTTATTTTTCAGCCATGACTTAATTTCTAAACCAAAGGCAGGAGCTTCTCTGCTTTGACTCATAAAACCCTAGGCGACAGGGCAGCATGGTGGAAGGGGTCCTCCAACCCCTCCCCCGCCAGAGCCCCTCTGCCTTCTCCCCCCGCCCCCCTCCCCCGACGGCAGCACCTGTGGCAGTCTGAACTCAACAAAGGTGTCGTGGTCACGCGTGGATCCGGGCAGCCACGGGTCCGAGGGCAGTGGTGCCCCCGCCGCTGCTCCCGTAAAGGCTTGCTGGTCAGATCTGCGCTGGATGGGACCGCCGCTGGGGGTACGGGTGGGGAGGGGTGTCCCGGCTGAGGCCGGGGGAGTTCCAGCACTGCCCGTGTATGTATGTGCAAGAGAGACACACACACACACACGCACGCACGCACACACACACACACACACACACACAGAGGGGGAGACAGGAACTGAGCACAGAGCAAGGAGGTTACTGGTGAGTGACCTGAAAACAGGCTTCTGGAAATAATCCCTCAGCAGGGAGGCAGCGAGCCCCTTTGGAAACCATCGAAGCAAGAAAGTGGTGTTGACCGACCTATTGTGCAGGCCTTTTTTAGTGTGGGTAAATAAATGAAAGGCTGCCACTGTCCTAATAAGCCTCGCGGACGCCCTGTCCCTCCCCACCCCCGGCCTCTGGCAGCCTTCGGGGACAAGTTTTCCACCTGGCCTTCTGCAGCTCCTCCTCCTCAGAGACTGTTCTTTCTGGTTCCATGGGTCACCGCAGCCCTCCTCTCTCGACCAGACTTTCCTCCTTTCCTCTTCCTTCTCCTCTGTGGCCGTCCTACAGGAATATTCTGCTTTTCCAATGTGGCCACTCGCACGGAAGCCAGGGGCCTGGTGGTGTCCCCCACCCCCCCAGCTGCCTGCACGGAGCACTGCGATAAAGAGCAGACTCCCAGCATCCTTTGCCCAGCGGAGCACTGACGTCTTTGCTCATAAAAGAAAGGGGTCCCTCTCAAGTGACTCATTCGGGAAAAGCAAAGTTTGCGTGTGGTATTGGACAGGGTCTCATCAAAAAAAAAAAAAAAAAAAAGAAAAGAAAAAGGAAAAGGAAAAGAAAAAATAGTCATTTTAAGAAAGATAATCTGGTATTAAAAAAATCATTCACAGTTTATTGTGGTAATTGTTTCACAATAAATTCATGTATGCGATCCTTACATCACACACTTCAGACTCCTACAATATTACATGGCGATAATCTCTCAGTGAAACCAGCCGGGGGCGGGGGGCAGGGAGGGAGAACTTTTGGTCCACCAGGGATGGGAAGACTGAGGCGGCAGAGGGCATACTGAAGTTTCACCACACTGACTGCAGGGAGCAGCTCCGGCCGCCATGGCCGCAGGAACGAAAGGAAGAGCCTGGGGCTCCAGGCCCCAGAAGCATGAAGGAGGCCCCCAGAGGCGCGACCCAGACCTCTGAGGCAGGCCAGCCGCCTGGCTGGGGCTGGGATCCCCGAGGAGGGACAGCGAGACTGGTACTGAGCATGTGAGAAAAAAAATGAAACCCAGGTCACCTGCTGTATTGAAGTCCACTGCCACCGCCAAGGTGAGGGGGTGATGCCGGAAGGAACTGGAAGGCGAAAGAGGGAGAAGTACATCTCCGTTCCCTCCTCCAGTCTTCCGGTCCCCACCCGGCACCCCCTGCTGCCAGAGCCTAACATGGACCCCGCTGGCCAAGGAGACAGGGGCTGACAGGGTCCCGGCCCCAGCATCACAAGGCCAAGTATCACAAGGGGCATTGAGACGCAATAGCATTATAACAGAAACAGGAGGAAGAAGAGGTATAAGTTGACAATATATCAAATGACCGTTCCTAGATCAACAGCGTGTGAGTGTACCGGTATAGGAAGTATCTCTGATCATGAATACACTTGACGGCTGCCTCCCATTTCTAATCATAGGATCTGATATTCACTACGAGGTAGGCAGGCATGAGGCAAGTGCTAAACCCTTCACATCAGTGATCTAATTTAGCACTCACAAGAACCTAAGGAGGCCGAGACCAAAAGAATTCTAATTTTACAGACGTGAAAATTAAGGTGTAGAGAGATGAAGCAGCTTTCTCTTGAAGACGGGAAAGGAGAGCGTCCAAGGCCAGGTTCCGTAGGGCTCACAAGGGATCCCTGGGTCGCCTCTTCACTCCTGGGCTTCCCAAATGCAAAGCCTCCTGCCCTCTACTCGGACGGCGTCAGGAGCTCCTGCGGCGAAGCGGTTAACGGATTCCTCGTTTCTCTCTGCTCAGAGGCACTCACAAGTCCGGCTCCCCGGTACACAGAAACAAAGTATTAAAGCATGCGCAGCCTTGACGGGCACACATAACCGCAGAACCGGGATCAGCAGAAAAGAGTGCCCATACCCCTGACAACAGTACGACAGGCAGAGACCAAAATGATGGTGCGACACGCATGTACTGACGGGGAAAGATAATAATAGCTCGTATTTAATGAGACGCACGTTTTGGGCACTGCGTCGTGAGCTTTTGTGTATTAACATATTCGATCCTCACGACAACTGGATGTAGTGGATCCCATCATCGTTGTCATGTCCATTTTACAGATGAGGAAATTGAGGCACTAGAAAGGTTGTATAATCGCCCAAGGTGATCTAACTAGTAATTGGTAGAATCCGTATTTGAAGCAAGGCAGTCGGACTTCAGAGTACATGATACGGACACCACGCTATTCTGACTACAGCCGAGCATACAAATCCTCAAGACAGACTCTCCCGTTACAAAGAAAACAGATTACAGACTAGGGGGTGCAATACTTTGCCATGTCTGTTTCCCATATATGCGAATAGATACTGTTTTATGTTAGTCCAGGAGGGAAAGTCTGGAAACATTTATAATAAAATATTACCAATGATTGTCTCAGAGTAGCAGTTTGATTTTTTTGCTTTCTTATTTTCAAATAACTGCACGTTCTGGTGTTTCTACAACACACATGTGCTTTTTTGTAATAAACATTTTTTTTTAAAGAAATGAGTGTCATTTCAGGGAAAATGATCTAGCAAGCTGAAGAGCTTCCTGATACTTCGGGTGGATGAGAAAAGGAAACTTGTGTTCCCAGTAGACACGTACAATAGAAGAGAGATTCAAACGCATCTAATTGGTCCTGGCAAGGTGATACAACGCTCCCTGACAATCGACGCATACCTGAGCCGAGTCCCCTACGTTGCGGTAAGCATGCTAGCTCCCTTCTCCGCTGCCCTGTAAGGAAGACTTGCAAATTTATGGAACATGAGCACAACGATTCCACTTTGAACCTCCAGCCTCCTCGATTCTAATCAAGATGACTTGGCCCCTACGAACACCCGCCATTTGCACGCAGGAGAGCATTGTTGTGGTCGCTGTGATGTGATCCCTTTGCATCGAGAGTATTCTCTCCAATTTCCCCAAGCCATGTGTTGCCTTGGAAACCTCATGATTCTGACAGAGATCTAAGCAGAGGGAAATAATAAAAATAATAAAATCTTACAGTGGAAGTCTATCTTTCATGCCACCCAGGCGCGGTGCTAAACCCTTCCTCTAGATAAAAAGACAGACAGGCAGAGCGGTTCGTACCGCGTGTCATCCTGATAATTAACAATTAGAGAAAACACATTGATCTCTGTTCTCCGGATAGTTCGGGCCAGAGTTGTTTTCCACCTGAATTAGGCCGATTGCCCAGGCCAACGATTATATGAACGCAAAGATTCAGTCCATATCTAAAGAGGCCGGCGTGCAAGAGGCCTCGGAGATGGGAAGCAACTAAGCTTCTTGCCGTCATGGCATCGACTCGCATGAAAGAGAAGTCTGAAGTAATCCGGAGAAGCTTTCCTTTAGACCAGCAGTTGGCAAACTTTTCTACGGAAGCCCAGCTGGTAAAACTTCAGCGATCGCAGGCCCTATGGTCTGCGTCTCACCGGCTCGACACTGCTGTCATGGGGTGCCAATGGCCACAGATAATTTGGAAAGGAATGAGCACAGCCACGTTCTACTAAAACTTTTTTATAAAAACAGACGGCGGGCTAGATATGACCCGGGGGCCATCGTCTGCAGACCCTCGCTCTGGAGGATAGACGGAAAATCCTCAGGGCATGCCTGTAGTAGTCAAGAACTACCCTCAGGGGGCGCCTGGGTGGCTCAGTCGGTTGAGCGGCCGACTTCGGCTCAGGTCATGATCTCACGATTCGTGAGTTCGAGCCCCACATCGGGCTCTGTGCTGACGGCTCAGAGCCTGGAGCCTGCTTCGGATTCTGTGTCTCCCTCTCTCTTTGCCCCTCCCCTGCTCATGCTCTATGTGTCTCTCTCTCAAAAATAAAATAAACATTAAAAATAAAATAAAAAAAAATTAAAAAAAAAAAAGAACTACCCTCAGGAGAAGGGTGATGTTGGCAAAGTCGTTCTCATGCATTTATTCAGTGAACGTGTCCCACATTCCTGCAGTGAGTGAGCCGCGCTCCGGCTGAAGCCTTGCGAGTCAGAGGCAGAAAAGCAGATGAAGTCCCTACAGCTTACACTGGCCCGAGGAGGAGACACTAACCCAGGAAACAAGCAAACGAGAATACTTCTAGGCGTGATGAGTTAGATGAATATGATGAATGAAAGTAGCAGTGAGAGGGGGAGAGCCCAGTCCGGCTAGAGCGGTCAGAGAAGGGCTCCCGAGGAGGGCGCTTCCTAGCTCACGTCGGAGCGAAGAGAAAGACCCGGACACAGAACAGGCTGTCAGGTAGTGAGGACATAAAGGCCTAGAGCCTGGGGACAGGAACAGCCTTAGCGGGTCTGAGGAACAGAAAGGCCTGTCTGGCCAGAACGTAATAAGCAAGGAGAGTACGGTTTGGGATGAGGCTAAGAGGTGGTGAAGGGTCACGGCAGGCACAGCCATCTGAGCCATGGGGCTTGGCCTTGACCTCACCTTGCCGTGGTCCAGAAGTCCTGGCTCTCCCTGGAACCTCGCCTGAACACTCCCAGGCTCGGGACCTTGCTCGCGTCCACTGTACCCAGCAGAAGCTGTTCTAAAAAAGCTACAAACGGGCTCCCCTCCCAAAGAAAACATACCTGTTTTCACCGGCACCAAGAGAAGACAGATTAAAGCAAAATAACTTTGTGCGGTAGTAAGACTTCAGGCACCTGATCAAATGACTTCTTAGCTTCCCCCTTTCTTAAACTCAACGTCCGGACCGGGAAGAACAAGGAGGCGACTGTCTGAGAGCGTCAGGGCACGCTCACAGATGAAAAAGAAAAGAAGAAAAGCAAAATCTACTTAACTCTTTTCCTTTAGCTCTATCAAGGACAATAACCTTCATACTTGAAAGCATCGGATACACGTTTAGGAAGACAATGAAACAGAAGTTGCGGAGAACTAGTAAGACGGTCTTAAGGTATTTTAAATGAGATGGATGGGCCCAGCCCACGCCAACGAGCCCAGGGTAAGGAGGCATCTCCAGCACCGGTGTTATAACGTACCGGGGTCTGGAAGACCAGGAGAGGAGCCAGGAAAGGCAGCATTCTCCTTTCCAGAAGTGGTAACCAGGCATATTCCAAGAGCCGCGACCCACGAATTGACTATCCATCCCTACAAAAATCCTATAAGGGATAATTAACTGATAACATTTCATGAGCAAGAGGGAAGTGGGGAGCATACGAGCAGCAGGGGCTGCCGGGAACAAATCTCACAGGAATGCCCTCGTTTCTTTCTTTGATACATTTGTTACATTCAATGAATGTTCATTATGCAACAACTAAGCTCTCATGCATGGACTGTAGCACGAACAAGACAGCCACAGTGTCTCCAGTGTCTCGTTCTACAGCAGGGGAAGTCTTTAGGAATACGCCCCTGGGCCTTCTCCTGGAGCCTAACTTGCTCAACATTCTTATCAATAAGTTGGAGGAAGACATGGAAGACATGACACCATGTTCATGGTTCATCCAAAATGGGTTAAACCTAGAGAAAAATATTCAATCTTACACAAGTTAACTGTAAAGGACCAGAATGTAGACTTCTGGCTTAAAATAATCCATTGAAGGGCGCCTGGGTGGTTCAGTTGGTTAAGTGTCTGACTTTGGCTCATGGTTCATGAGTTCAAGCCCCACATCAGTCTCTGTACTGAAGGCTCAGAGCCTGGAGCCTGCTTTGGATTCTGAGTCTCTCTCTTCCTATGCCCCTCCCCCACGCATGCTCTGTCTCTCTCTCTCTCAAAAATAAGTAAACATTAAAAAAAATTTTTTTAATTAAAAAAAAAACATAAAAAAAACTTTTTTAATGATCTGTTGATCACATGTATCTGCTCCCCTTCCCAGGCAAAGAGAATGGGAAATGGGACATCGGTAGATAAGAGATTTCAATAAATTTTTGCAAGGGGAAAAGTTATTGAAAGAGTAATGAATGATACAGCAGGCCAGAGAAAGGCACAAATTAAAATGTTTGCAGAGGAGGCTCAGGAGAAAGATTCCCCAGTTTGCCCCCACGAAACCCTGGAGAAGCTCAAGACTTGATTACAACTATCATGGATGGGGCGCCTGGGTGGCTCAGTCGGTTAAGCATCCGACTCTGGCTCAGGTCATCATCTCACGGTTCATGGGTTCGAGCCCCACATCAGGCTCTGTGCTAACAGCTCAGAGCCTGGAGCCTGTTTCAGATTCTGTGTCTCCCTCTTTCTCTCTGCCCCTCTCTCCTTGAACTCTGTCTCTCTCTCTCTCAAAAATAAATAAACATTAAAAAAAATTTTATATACAAACTGTTATGGAGAAGGGCAGCACAGAGCTACATCCATTTTGTATCTGAACATTGGAACCCCTAGTCCTTCCCTCCCACTGGCTATGCAGAACGCCAGCAGCCAGACACACGCCACCCTCACCCGTCACCACCCTTCCCCAGGGAAGAGATCAGGAAATTCTTCTCTGGAAAATCTGAACAGTCCCAAAGAAAAAATTTTCGCAGACCCTTATTTGGGTTTCCTCCAGTGCTAGCCTCCCACGCAACTGCCCAATGGTGAAGTCTACCGATTGACAAGCCCCTATGTCCACACTCACACACACATCTATCCATCAGCGTTTTAATGCCTCGTGATTAGGTGGGATGGACAACCAAGATCTTTGACAATGTGAAGAGAGGCTCACTAAACTCGATCAATAGAAAAAAGGAAGCAGATAGGAAACAAAGACTTGGGGAAGGAAGGAAGGAAGGAAGGAAGGAAGGAAGGAAGGAAGGAAGGAAGGAAGGACGGACACCTGGTCAGTTTCCTCAATATAACTGATTATTGCATTAAAAAAAAAAAAAAACAAGAATGGAGCACTTGGGTGGTTCAGGTGGTTAAGCGCCGACTTCGGCTCAGGTCATGATCTCGCGGTTTGTGAGTTCGAGCCCCACGTTGGACTCTGTGCTGACACCCCAGGGCCTGGAGCCTGCTTCAGATCCTGTGTCTCCTCTCTCTCTCTGCCCCTCCACCACTCATACTGTCTCTCTCAAATATAAAAATAAACATTAAAAAATTTAAAAAAAAAAATCAAGAGAGAGTGGTGATGGGCACAGAGGAGGGCACTTGTTGGGATTATCACGGGGTGTTGTATGGAAACCAAATTGACAATAAATTATTCAAAAAAAAACAAGAGGGGTGCCTGGGTGGCTCAGTTGGTTGGGCGGCCGACTTCGGCTCAGGTCATGATCTCAAGGTCTGTGAGTTCAAGCCCCGCGTCGGGCTCTGTGCTGACGGCTCAGAGCCTGGAGCCTGCTTCGGATTCTGTGTCTCCCTCTCTCTCTGCCCTTCCCCTGCTCATACTCTGTTCTATGTCTCTCAAAATAAATAAACGTTAAAAAAAATTAAAAAAAAAAACAAGAAAAAATATTACAAAGAAAGAGTCAATCAAAAATAAGAATGAGCTCTTGAAATTAAAACTCCTATAGTACAGGGGTGGGTGTCAGTGAGCAAGTGACTCTAGATCTCAAGGTTGTGAGTTCAAGCCCCACGTTGGGGGTAGAGATTACTTAAAAATGAATTTTTTTTTACATGAGAGTATATATGTATGGAAGCCAATTTGACAATAAATTATCTTTTAAAAAATTAAAAAATGAATCATAAGGGATAAAAAAGTAAATGTGATTAAATAAAGTACATATAAATAATAAATGATGGCTGAAATTAATAAATGAAAAAATGGGAAGATAAAGTTGAAGCCTCTTATAAGTAAAACAGAAAAACAGACTGAAAATGTGGGCATAAATAAAATATTCAACATATTAGCCGGGAGGCCCAATATCCAACTAACAAGGACTCCAGAAAAAGAGAACAGAGTGGAAAGAGAGGAAAGAAATAATATGAAAGAATGGATGAATGAAAGAATGGCTCTCCAGATTAAAGGACTCGTTGCAGCCCTGCACAATGAGCCACAGAAGACTCTCGCTAATACTTCTCATGGTGAAATCTCGAACCCCAGGGACAAGGAGGAAACCCTCAAAGCCTCAGAGTGGAAAACTCACTACTTACAAAACACCAAAACCAGACTGACAAAGGACTTCTCCAGAACCTTCTACTAGAACAGGGCTTCTCAGAATACGAGGCAAAGGCTTCGCTTGCTGTCCCATCTGTCGCTGGCCGCTACTTTTATAAAATAGAGTAGAAAACAGTTCCTAGGCAAAACAGAGGAAAAGCCAAATTAAAATGTTACAATTAGCTTCAACAGACATACGAGGACACAAATTAGTGTAAGTTTTGAAAAGTTGACTCTCAATTCCTGTACCTAACTCATCACAGATGGATGGCAAACAGTTCGCAGACGGATGCCGGTCTGCAGAACGCACTTTGAGTAGCAATGTGGGAGGAGATGTGCCTTCGAGATTCTAGTTGTCGGCCCGAAATTACATACCCGAACTATCCGGAACATTGGAAGGCCGAGGCTGGCAAAAATGAAGACGATCCTTTCCTACGAAGCTACTAAGAGGCGTTCAAGCCAACTGAAGGAGTAAACGGAGAAAGTGTAAGCCAAGTCCAGTCAAGGGGCCCTAAGGGCGAAGTCCTATCCACGTCCACCTGGATGGCCGGTGTTAGTGACGACCCCTCCCCCCAGAGCCACTCTCCTCCCTGTCTCTAGGCAAGCATCTCTTGTAGCCTTCGGAGTTTAAACTCACTGCTGTGAACCTCCGAAGCGGGCAGAGGTATTTCTGCACTCATCAGAGAGAGTCGACGACAACCAGGCAAGGAAAGTGCCAGAAAAAAGAAGGGCCTCGACTTCACCTGTGCCGTGGCTAGGTCTTTGGGACCTGTGAGTGTACCCAGTGGGCCACGGCCCTCCCGCCATCCTCCAGCTCAAACCCGGAGGTGGCTTCTCTGGGAGACCGTCAGAGGGGCAGGCCCAGAGGTGAGTGTGAGGCTCCCCGTCTGGCGCCTGCTGATGTGAGTTTCACTTTCTTTCTTCCACGCTGGCGGTCCTGGAGAACAATAAAAAAATCTAAAATATTTGCATTCCATCCGAGTTAGCACCACATTTCCTATAATTATCCCCGCTGCTAAAATCATTTTCTCCTGTGCTTTTTGAGCAAGAAGGGAAAGGCGGGGGGAGGGGTGGAGCAAATTAATTCCTTGGCAACAAAAATCTAATTAATCAAAAACAGTCCCGAGTCGCTCAAGCTTCCTCGCCCATGAAAACAGCAGCCAAAGGGCAACAGGAACGCTTAGCCTGGTAGTAAGAAGACAAGGAAACAGAAAACAACTTCTGATGGCCGCTTTCATGAATACACGAGTGAGAGAAGGTAGCATGAGAATAAGAGTGGGGGGGGAGGGGCGGGAGCCCGTGTGAGCTGGGCTTGAATCCCAGCTCCGCCATTTCCTGCTGCAGAACCTCAAGCAAGTTACTTTGTCCCGTGGGGCCTCACTTTTCCCATCTGTAAAGTGGGCGTGACGACACAGTCTCATAAAGTCAGCGGGGAAACCGAGAGGCTGTCTGTAAAGTCTTTACGACGTTCGTCACCTGGGAAACACTAAGCGTCAGTGATGAGTTATTGGCCTCCCCAAGCACCGATGCTATCATATAAATTACAAACTTTTGGGCGGCAGTTTTCTCAGCTTTTTCAAAAGCTGTCTTTCTACAGCCTCAGCTAACTGTGTTATATTTTCAGGAATACGTACTACAGAAATAATAAGAGAAGTATGAAGACATTTAGTCGCAGGAAAGCCCGTTGTGCTGTTCATTCTAGTAAAAGAGAAAGAAAGAAAGAAAGAAAGAAAGAAAGAAAGAAAGAAAGAAAGAAAGAAAGAAAGAAGAAAGAAAGAAAGAAAGGAAGAAGAAAAAAGACAGAAAGAAAGAAGAAGAGAGAGAAAGAAAAGAAAGAGAAAGAGAGAGAAAGAAAAGAAAGAGAAAGAGAGAGAGAGAGAAAAGAAACAAAGAAACAAAGAAAGAAACAAAGAAACAAAGAAAGAAAGAAAATAAAACTTTCTAAATGTCTTAAAATGGGAATTGGTAAGATAAATCATGGCACACCCATAAAATGAATGATCACTCTTCAGACTGGGAGTCAAAAGGGAATCCTTCTTGATGGAAACACGGGGGTGAGGAAGGAAAGCGTAGGAAGCCGGTTACCAGTTTGTAAACTATA
Source organism: Paguma larvata (assembly GCA_030068075.1). Taxonomy (NCBI): domain Eukaryota; kingdom Metazoa; phylum Chordata; class Mammalia; order Carnivora; family Viverridae; genus Paguma; species Paguma larvata. The sequence continues at coordinate 72,345,438 of CM057831.1, read as the reverse complement.
AACCGTGTTTATCTGCTTCAAAACAGTTTCCACCTGTGTGTATATATGTACAGAGAAAAATTTCTGAAAGTACAACCAAGGCTTTTTTTTTTTTTTTTTGAGTATTGGCTCTCTTCTTTTGATCATCTACATTTTTAAATTTCTTTAGTTTGAGCCTACTCCCTATGATTTAAAATTTTCGAACTTTTACTTTTTGTAGAGAACCACAGATTCCCTTATTCTACTCTCAACCTCATAGCTCTCTGGCTGCGACCCTCGAAGGAGTTAAAGACCACCTGGAGGCTCCGTAAACACAGAAGATGCACGGTTGTCTGGGCCCCACCTGTCAGCCTGGCTCCCCGAAAGGTTTCTACGAAAGCTCCCAGCGCTGTGCCTCCCCGCTTAGTGGGCAACAGCCCCTGTGAAAGAAATAACTCCAGCGCTGACGTTAACTGGGGTCGCCAATGGAACCTGGGGTTTATTTGCTGAGCCCCGCCTGCTGGCTTTGTCCCCTGTGGGGAGGAGGAGCAGGGGACCCTGTCCGCCTGGCCTTTGCCGTCCCTACTCCCCTGGAAAGCTGTCAGCTCGAAGGTAGGACTGGGCCGCCAGTGCACCTGCTCGCCTCTCCCCAGCCCTCTGCTGCCGCCTGCCACACAGACCCAGTGCTGCCAGGGGCTACACCCCCCTTCTCCCCTCTGATCCTCCTCAGCCAGTGCCCTCTGCTCTGCTGAGGAAGGAGCCCTGCCTTTTCCCACCCTCCTGCCACAAATAAACACACCCATTCCTCCCGGGAGAAAAAGACAGCTGGCGTCCATCGCTCAGAGCCACTATCGCAGTCTCACGGGCAGTGACGGGAGAGTCACAGGGCTACACGCCACCAGCCCTCAAAGGCCCAAGATAAGCCTCAAGACTACACTTTCAGGTCCCCTGTCACCTCCATGCACAGTCCGTGGAGATCTCGAGGGGAGGAAACCCCCCCAGGCTCTGAGCACGGCTGGGCAAAGCAGAAAGGCCATGTTGTCCTCAGAGTTCAAGGCTCTGCTGGACTTTCGAGGACGTGCCTTCGAGGCTTTTAAGAGCTTTCCCCCAGAGATGCCCGCAAGGCATGAAGCGGGTGCCCGTAAGGAAATGGCATCTCCTTGAATCCCTGGTGGAAGGAACAAATCTTGAGGCAAAACGATGAAATAGAACACTTTGGCCGCACAAGTTAGAGAAGAAAGCAGCAAGTGGAAAAATAGGAAGAAGAAGAAAACCCTCAAAACAGCTTGACTTGGATTTTTTGTATTTATTCACTGAACTCAACACACACCATGCGTGTCTCCATGTGTGGGGGCCACAAGCGCGACAAAGATGAAGACGCCGCCGCCCCAGTGAGCTCACCGTCTCCTGGATGTGGTCCTTCACGTGGCTGATGGTGTTTCCCGAAAGTAGCCAGCCATGGCAGTATTTCCGTCCAGACATTTCCTTCTAAAACCTTGCTAGCCCTCCACCAACACATGGAGTCTAGTTCTCCTCCCCAAGGGTCCCCATGGCCCCCTGCGACGGCTGTGACAAGGGGGCAGAACTCCCCCTCTTCCGAGGCTAGGTCACGAAAGCCTGTATGATGTCTGCCCGGCTCTCGCTCTCCTTTCGGGACCCTCAGATGTGGGCATATCGTGAGGAAGCCCAAACTAGTCCGGGCAGAGACAGTCTGGGGACAGATCCGCGGGGGAAAGGAACAGAGCCCCCCTCCCCACTCCCCCACCCGCCTTTGAGTCCCCCAGCTGAGGCTCTCGACCCTGGAGTGGAAGCAGGCGATCCCCGCCGTGCCCTCTATACGTGAGCCCTATACAGGGTCGTCTCACGCCACTGAATTTTGGAGAAATCTATTACTCAGTCACAGTGGCTGGCACATCTTGGTTTTTTGAACAGAGCTTGGGTTTTCAGAGCCAGGCAGACCTGTTTTTAGATCCCAGCCCTGCCATTTCCCACTTGGGGGACGCTGGCAAAGTCCCTTTATCTGCCCGAGCCTCGCTTTGCCTGTCTGTAAAACGGGAAGAGTGTCAGCCTCACACGAATACACCGTGAGCAGCAGGCGGCTAGGCGCAGTACCGCGGAATCGGAGCCTGCTGTGGACAGTTCAGGCGCAGCGGGCACCACAGGCCTCGGCCGTCAGCCAAGCATCCTGGAAGGAAGGGAGACGAGCATGGGCTCGAACAGTCCAGACAGAAGGAGAGGAGGTGCGAGGCTTCCAGGCGGGCCCAGAGCGCCCCCTCCGTGGGCCCGGCGCAGACGGGCCTCCCTGGCCCCCCTGCCGTCGCTGGTCCAGGGGCTGCCGGCAGTCATCTGGGCCTTCTGCTCTGCTCCGGAAACAGTTCTGGCCTAAGCCAGATGCCCCGCTTTCTGTGCCTTCCGTCCGACCTCGCCAGCGGACGCAGCTGCTGAGAACCCAGGACAATTCCTGGCAACTGCGGAGGCCTCCCCGCATCTCTGCCGCCCCACGCGCTTCTGGCCTGAGCTTCGTTCCACTTTCAGGCCTGTGCCCGTTCTTTGCGTCTGAAGAGAGATCTTGGGGTCTTCAGCTTGAACTTAAATGCTCTGCGAGGACTCTGGCTCCTTCCCGTCTCCTGGTTCTCGCTGTCTGACCCCAGCCTCGACAATGGCCTCGCCTTAACAATAAAGAGTAGCCATCAGTCATGGACCCTGTAAGCCTCCACCACTCCTCTGAGGTTGGTATGACTGGTCTCGTTTAAGATGGGCAAATACATGCCACACAGAGACCTTAATCACTAGCCCAGGGACACCAACGAGCGAGTGGCAAAGGCTCTGGGACTCCTAAGATCTAAGATCGCTACCCCTGAGACCACATTACCCCAGCCGGCCCATGTAGCGTGCACACACACACGCGCACACGCGTACACACACACACACACACACCAGAACCTGCAGGTGTACTAGGTCATTCCCCACTGGCTCCCTCCCTCCTTCTGGCTCGGAGTCCTTCCCTGACATCCCACAGGTAGCTGTCTGGACACAGACACTCCAACGCCTGCTCGTCTCGACTCCCTACTCAGCACCGAGGACACCCCCAGCCCCAACGGCCAGGCCATCCGGATGATGCAAGTGCCGGAAGTGGGTCGGCTATAGGTGATGGAAGAAGGTGGGCTGAGACGAGGGGACTCACACGGTCCGAAGAACGTAGAGGCAGCCCCTGGGGGTGGCTTCTCCAGGCCTGGCCTCTCCTGGGACATCACCAGGGGGCTTTTGGTACTCACTCGGACCTACAGACAAGACTCCGGCCCGGAAACCCTCAGAACCCTGTATCTGGAGCAGAGAATGAACGCGTACCAAGGTTCCCAGACAGCCCTTCTCATTCACTGCCAAGTGTTAAAGCAACCGTCAAGCTGTTTATTGGAAATTGCCAGGGCGCCTGAGTGGCTCAGTCGGTTAAGCGTCCGACTTCGGCTGGGGTCATGATCTCACAGTTCGTGGGTTCAAGCCCCACATCGGGCTCTGTGCGGACACCTCAGAGCCTGGAGCCTGCTTCACATTCTGTCTGCCCCTCTCTCTGCTCCTCCCCCGTTCATGCTCTGTCTCTCAAAAATTAAATAAATATTAAAAAAATGTTATTGGAAATTGCCCCCACCCCTGCTCAGTTCAACAGAGAAAGGAAAGTTCTTACCTCCGACTGTCAGAAATCTCGGTCAAAGTCAGCATGGTAGGTGTACGAAGGAATGGATGGATGACACGCTCAATTCTAAGCTCGGTGAGGACAGACACCAGGTGTGCCTCGCCGACCACGCACTCCCGATGCCCAGCAGTGTCCCACGTAATAAAGCCCTCGGGACGGGGGGCAGGGATTATCATAGTCCGGGGGCAAGCCGATGCGGGGCGTCACGAAGGGGCCGAGGAAAGAGCCCCTGGGCAGAAACACCTGGCAGACGGGATGATAAGATTCAGCGCGTGAGGGAAGACAGGACTCTCAGACGTCCCTGAGCGTAGAACGCGGGAGCCCAGGAGACGCACGACGCTGGTAGCAGAGGAGAGGGGCTGCTGACGGGAAGGGGCGCCGGCCCAGTGCGAGTGCCCGGGGGAGGACAGGAAGGAGGGCATGCTGAGCTCCAGGGCCTGGAAGGATGTCACAAGAAAACGTCCCTCAGGTGGCTGGCTAGACAGGAGCCAACCTCTGGGGAGCCATCTGCAGAAGCCATAATTGAGGCTGGCGGAGGAAGGGCCGGGGAAGGAAGTCCCCGGGGAGGGAGTGGCGTGCCAAGGAGGCTCGTTTAGCCAGCAGACGAGCCACCTTCGGCTAACGGAAGGATCTGCCGCGTGAGTGAGGGGTCCTGGCGTGACGCATCGAGGGGCACTCAACCAACCCCAGGGTGTCAGGATTCCTGCCTAAAGCCGCAGGACGCCAACACCACGAGAGCAAGCAGGGACTGTGCCTAGAGGCCCAAGGAGCGGAGGACAGGGAGTTCGAAAAGCAGCCAGATCGCACAGGTCAGAAGCAGCAAAGCGGATGAGGCCAGGAGTCTAGAAGGAAAGGGGAGGCTGCTCGGGGAACAGAGAGCAAACAAGGAAGGGCTGGAGGATTGCCTGGGAAAGAGGGGCTCCAAACGCCAGCGCAGGCGTGTGGCCGCAAAAGGAACAGGGCCAGGGAGATACAGCCACAGGGGTGCAGACTTCTCACACCCAAAGACGGGACAGAGTAATCGGGAAGATGCGTCATTCCCGTCCCTAGGGGCACTTGACCCAGGGCGGGATGGCCGTGGGACCGGCATGCAGAGCACCCAGGCTCCTCACCCGGAGCAGAGTCCGCGTCCCTCCCTGAGACGCCAGCTGCCACCGGCCACCCTGCCACTCTTCAGCATGCCGCCCTGTATTGATGCTCGGCACTGCCCGGTCGCCAGCTGGTACTCCCTGCTGCACTTCTAGCCGTCCTGCGCTTTTAGAGTCATAGTTTTTAATCTCCGGCCCACATTCTCATCATTGACTGCACATCGAATTGTCCCAAATTTCAGTTGACTCTCTGACAGCTTCTGTGGGTCGGGAATGCTGGGCCCTCTGGTTTTGAATTTCACGGGCTGCCGTCAAGGCGGTGGCCAGCCCCGCAGGCCCCTCGAGGCGGAGCTGCGGTCACTGGCGGGATTCAGTCCCTCGCCGTGTTGGACTGAGGCCTCGGTTTCTCAGGAGCCGTGGCTCACAGGCCACCCTTGGTTCCTGCCAGGCGGGTCTCTCCATAGAGCATCTCACAGCGTGGCCGCTTGCTTCAACAAAGTGAGCGAGAGGCAAGAAAGAGAGAGAGAGCTAGCAGGATGAGAGTCGCAGTCTTCTATAACCTAATCAGAAGTGCCACCCAGGGGCGCCTGGGTGGCTCAGTTGGGTGAGTATCCGACTTTGGCTCAAGTCGTGATCTCACAGTTGGTGAGCTCAAGCCCCACTTTGGGCTCTCCACTCTCAGCACAGAGTCCGCTTCGGATCCTCTGTCCCCTCTCTCGGCCCCTCCCCTCCCCATGTTCTCTCCCTCAAAAGTAAAAATAAACATTAAAAAAAAGAAGAAGAAGGAGTGCCCTTCCAGTCCTGGGGCTCGATTCTATTAGAAGTGAATCGCTGGGTCCAGGCCACACTCGAGAGCTGGGAACGGCACAGGGCTGTGACTTCCAGACGTCATGGCTGCCGTACCCCTTCATCCATCCCTCCTAAGTCCTATGACGGCAGGAACCTCACCTGCCTTTCCCACCTTCCTGTGCCAGCACCCGAAACAATAATGTTAAATGTACGTTTTTAAACGTATGAGTAAACCGTAAGTTCCACGGGCTCCCAGTGCGGCGCTGGAGAATACACACTTGCTGAATGAATGAATGAATGAATGAATGAATGAATGAGGAGATGAACGAGCTACATGTCCCTTGATAAACATTGGGCACAGTCCCTAAATCGCTCTTAAAAATACATTGAGGAGACCTAGTGGCTTAGCAGGTACCATGAAAAAACAGAGGTTCTCAGGCCTAATTACCCATAAAACCTATTTCCAAACCATGTGTCCGCGAGGCCATTTTGAAGATGCGTAAATAACGCAGGAATCCTTCCAGAAGACATGTGGCAAGAAGGCCTATTGTCTCCGGGGAACAGGGATGGAAGGCAGGCCTTTATCCTCTTGCCAGGTCGTGGCAGGGGCTCTGGAGAGTTTAAATCTGCATAATTGTTTCCCCCTGACTGGCTCCCCTCCCTGCTAAGGCTGGTGTCCCCGCGCTGCCTTTCCAAGTGACGAGTATATTGTCAACACCGAGCAGATCCGCGCACCCGCCGATGGGCAGGCCTGGCGAGTCACCAAGGGGGCCCCAAATGAGCAACTCTGGGGACGTCCAGGAGGAGCGTGGTGCGAACATGCTCTCCCCGCCCCCACCCCCACCCCTGCTATGGCCGTTAATCGAGAAGGGGAGCCTCGGTAAATTACATTGAAAACAGATAAACAACTCAAGCTGTGTTTATTAAAGAAATAGCAAATGGCGCGATGCCAGCGCGAATGAGCTTCGCTGTAATCAGTGTATTTATTTCACCAAAAAAAAAAAAAAAACAAAACCAGCCAGTCTGGGCTTCTTTTAAGCCTGATAAATTCATTATGCTAAGTTTCAGCCTCCATCGAACTGGGGCTTTTCTATATGTTCATTCATTTTAGTAAATAATTATTCTGTTTGGCTGAGGGAACGCATGTCTATAATTTAATAATTGGGAGGGTTATTACATGTGATTAATAGGAATCATAAGCAAATACTGAGAGTATAATAAAGAAGGTCGGTGGGGAGGCGGGAAAGATTCTCCACCCCCCCACCCTCACCCCTTCCCCCTTCGCAGAGTTAGGGGTTCGGGACTGGAACAGAGAGATTGCCTTTCGTATCCATCTGAGATCCGTATCGGATACACGGCACGCTTCTCTTTGGAGCTTTGAAATGTGCCTTCGTGTGTCCGTATGTAAGAGGTGAGAAAGGACAAAAGAGAAGACAGAGGGGGGGGAGGGAGGGAGGGAGAGGGAGAGGCAGGACCTTGAGTGACTGGTGCCCCCAGGCCAGAGGATCCCAAATGCCCATCTGACCCCCGAACGGTCCCTTCAATGCTGACCAGAAACAGTCCTCAGTGAGATGAAATAAAAATAAAATAAAACAATAAAAACACTGTAGTGGCTTTTCCACACAGCCAAGGTGTCCCCAACTTTTTTAAATTCTGGGATCATCCCTCACCCAACAGGAATCTTAAACAGTGTCCTTGGGGCGCCTGGGGGACTCAGTCGGTTGAGCGTCCCACTCTTGATTTTGGCTCCGGTCGCGATCCCACAGTTCATGAGTTCCAGCCATGCGTTGGCCTCTGTGCTGACAGTGTGGAGCCTGCCTGGGGTTCTCGTTCCCTCCCCTCCACCCCTCCCCTGCTCACTCTCTCTCTAACTCTCTCCCTGCCTCTCACTCTCATCTGCCTCTATCTCCTTTCTTGGAAAGATGAAAAGCTGGCAATGTTTGACCTCTTCCGTCCAATGTTTTTTGGCATCTTGAGTTAAGAAATGTACCAGTCCGTGAAGCCCCAAAGTCTTAGAACCTCTGCTTTAGACCAGAGCCCTTTGTCCCCAAGCGAGACCATCCTGGGACGAGACTCCCGCATCTGACTTTCCTGGGCTGTCTCCTTGTTTATTGAATGGTGAAACTGATTAACCTATATAGTAATCCAGCCATTCAAAACTATTAATTGAGCATCTACTCTGTGACAAGTACTGTTCTTAGAACAGATGATAAAGCACCTGATATATCTCAGTAAATAACCAATAGATTCAGTTGATGAAATGTGTGGTTCTTAGTAAGGGATCGATAGTGTTTGTCGACTGAATGAACGAATGTAATCCACAGAGTTGTCATGAGATCATGGACATGAAGGTATTTATATATTTCGATATTGTTGTTGCCCTTGTTTCTGCCAGGAAACGGACCTTTGGGGACCCAGCCAGGGCCAGCTGCCTGCAAGGAGCAACATGAAATGATGCCCCGTTAGCACACGGGCTATGTTGCTGCCCCGCCGGTTGGCTCCCCACGGCCCGCTTCCCCTCCTGACCCACATATGAGACCCGCTCCCTGACCCCTGCCATCCGATCCTGACCCCAGCCTTTCTCGGGCCTGATTGTTCCCAGTCCTGCCCGCCCTTGCCTGCTCTGGCCTAAAGCTCCACAGCCTCAGGGTGCTCCCCCCACTGCTTCCAGCCCTGCTTCCCAGACTGGGACGCGATCGTTTGAGCAGAGGGGCTGGGGGGATCGCCAGCCCCCTGCCTAACGTGCCTCCTCTCTACAAGGGACCGGTGAGCTTGTTAAGTACAAGTCCTGACGCCTCGGAGGCGCTGGCGAGCTAGACCGGGATCGGCGTTCCCGTGAACTTGGCGCACCTAGAAGCCACAGAGAGGCGAACGCTTCAAAATGTATTAATTCCTTCCAGAAACACGTTTCATTCGTACCTAATACAACGCCAGTCGTAGTGCAAGGCGTTGAGCAGACAGTGATGAAAAGGCAAAAGTCCGGCCACCGTGATGCTTAATTTTCAGTAAATGGATACAAATACATAGAGGATAGAATTTCAGAGCGTCAGCAGTGTTAGGAAGAAAAATAAAGCAGGACAATGGGGATTAGGTAGCAGAAAGGTGACATTTGAAGGGGACCGCATCACAGCTAGGAGAAAGGCATTTCCGGTGGAGGGAATGACAAGTGCAAATGCCCTGAGGCGCATGCATGCCGGAATGTTTTAGAAATGGCAAAGGCCAACGTAATAAGATCTTAATGGGCGGTCAGTTCACGTGGCACTTCGAAGACCGTTGTGAGGGCTCTGGATTTATTCTAAGTATTTAAGAAACTAAGACAACATTTTCTGGCAAATCAAAAGTAAGGGGAGGCTGGAGCTGAAGCCTGGCCTGGCCAACTGCATAGTCATGACAAAGGGCACCTGTCTTCAGAGAATTCCTGCTAGCCGTTTATTCTTCCTGCCCCTCTCACCTCACCTGACCCCGTCTCACCACCGGCCCCTGCCCCAGGTCCTTGGCCACCATTTGGCGAGCACAATGCTGTGCCCAGGGCGATGCTTGCCCAGAAAAAGATTGTTTTGGGTTTTTTTTTAATGTTTATTCATTTTTAAGAGAGAGCCATGGGGGAGGGGCAGAGGGGGGAGGTTCAGAGGATCCGAAGGGGGTTCCGCGCTGACAGCAGCGAGCCTGATGCAGCTCTTCAACTCACGAATTACAAGATCATGACCTGAGCTGTAGTCGGACGCTCAACTGACCGAGCCACCCAGGCGCCCCACTAAACAGCCTGGTTTGATTGACAGTACCAGAGGTGGGACCAGAGGTCTTGGTTCTAGTCCAGCTTTGCCATTTAATAGCTGTGCAACCTTGCACTAGTTCCTCAACCTCTCTGATCTGTCTTTGTCTTTCCATGGCAGTCGTACTAACTGCTCTGTGAACCTCGGAGGGTGGTGAGGCTTCGGTGTGACAGCACGTCAGGCAGACTGCAGGGTAACGTACCCTTGTCAGGGCTCCTGCGAGCCCGTCAGCATCGCTAAACCCTAAACTGGCCCGGAAGATCTGACCCTTACTGCTGAGTGCCTTCAAACCCCATCCCTTCTGACTTCCCTGGGTCCCGGGCGCCATAGTGTCTCATATCCCTTCCCTCCTTCGAACTCTTAGTTTTACCGTTTCTTGGCACTCTTGGAAAAATGGACCCTTGAGCTCCCGAAGGGCACAGAAAACGTGTATGACACATGTAGGGCATGGGTTCATGGCTGACACGCCCAGTGCTGGGCTAGGGTCTCCTCCAGATGCCTACCTCGACAGCCTCACCCACAGACGCATGTGCACGCGTACACGCGCGCGCACACACACACACACACACACACACACGACACTTGACGACACTCCTGTCAGGGAGGCTGGGGGATCATGGTTCCCTCAATCGTACAGTCTGGCCGTCAGTCCTCAAACATTCACTTAGAGGCTTCTCTGGGCTAGGCTCCATGCCAGGTCCTGGGGCCCCATCCACGAACGAGGCAGGCCTGGCCCGGGCCCGAGGGGAGTCTAGTCAGAGCTCCGGTCAGGTTTCCAGCACCCAGAGAGCTACGGCGGGCTGCACGCGTCCAAGGTGGGCCAGGCCTCCTCTGAGGGACTGTGTGTGTCACCTCTCTGGAAGACCGTGTCCGCCATCTTGTGGAGCGGTCTGTGGGACCAACCACCTTGCTCCATGGAGGCGGCCACCCCTGCAGCCCGGCAGTGGCTGGGGAGTCCGCCCTGGCTCCACGATGCCGGGTCAGTTCGTCACTGTGGACACCTCCCTTCTGCCCTCTGGGCCTACGGGGTCCGTGTCTGTCAGAGGACAGGCTGCAGCAGCCGAGCTTTCTCACGCCCCTCCGTGGTCCTGGGACCCTCCTCGTGATTTCTGTCCCATACACCCCTTCCACTTTCAATTCACCCTGTTTTATTGAACAGTTACTTAGTATGAGCTGGGGAATGTCGGAAGAGCTTTACACGTATTGACTCATTTAACCATCACGACACCCCTATGAAGCGGCTCCCGTTTTACAGATAGGAGACGGGCATTTGCCCGCTGTCCCACGGCCAGTAAACGTGAAGCTGGGAATGCCACTCAGGCAACACGGCTTCGGAGTTCATTCTCTTAACTGTTACAGTATGTTACTGCCCTTAATATTCTTCTTTCAACCAATTCACTTTTTAATGTCAATTCTTTTTTTTTTTTATTTTTTTTTTACATTTATTTACTTTTGAGAGGAAAGAGAGACAGAGCACAAGTGGGGGAGGGGCAGAGAGAGAATAAGACACAGAATCCGAAGCAGGCTCCAGGCTCTGAGCTGTCAGCACGGAGCCTGACCTGGGGCTCGAACTCACAAACTGTGAGATCATGACCTGAGCTGAAGTCGGCCGCTTAACCGGTTGAGCCACCCAGGCGCCCCTCTTTTTTAAAAAACCTTGTATATCACATCCATCAAGCAAAAAACTATATGATTTGTCATCCATAGACACATTAAAATGCATGACCATGAAATTTAAAACTCGATGTTTCTCCATGTAACTCCTAAGATCGTCTCTCCGACCACCAGGGGACACTCAGGGACACCTGGAGGGGACACGCTTTCCAGTCCCGTGACACTGTGACTTTCTGTCACTTCCAGACATCTGCAGGCTTCCCAGGGAGGAGCCTGGGGGCAGACAGCCTCACACCTCTCTGGCCCTGCTCTCCCGCCCACAGGATTGCCACTCAGTCGCGCACACCGTGAGCGCTTCCGGGGGACTCGGCCGCCACCAGCCTGGGGCTTCGGTGACTCACCTACCTCCTCCCTTGTGAGGAAAGCGCCCACTCAGGGGCTGGCAGTGCTCCAGCCTGAGGCTCCTTTCGCATTTTGCTTTCCTAAGAGACAACCCACCAGAGCCGTCTCCAGCCTCCTGCCAGAGTAACAGAGTAACAGACAATTGCCCTGGGTCCGCCGGGCCCTTCAGGCAACACTGGCAGCACCTGCAGGTGTAAGGCAGGTAATCAGAGGTGGGTCAGGCCTCACGGCCTGGGCGCCTGCCAGGGAGGGACGTCAGGGTAGCGGGTGTTGGTCACACCTCTGCTGCTCCCGCATGCCCCAGACTGGCATTTCTCCCACCCTCCTCCCCCTGCCCTGCACCGGGCTCTTTATAAAACCAAAGGGTTCTCTTGTACAGACAGTGGCAAGAAGGAAGGAAAGGGAAGCGGGAATTGATGACATGGGACCACAAGCTCCTGCTCGGGGTGCCCAGCTGGCTCCCTTCCAGAGGGCACAGCTGAGTCACAGAGGGAAGCGAAATGGACTTGGAGCTCCCCCCCTCCAAATACAGTTTGAATCCTGTCTCTACCACTCGGGTAAGTGTGAGTGTGAAACTGGGTGAGTCATTCTTCTTCTTTTGGCCTCCACTTTTTCATCCGAAAAATGGGGAGACTATCCGGGACCCGCCCAGCTCAAAGGGCCATTGTTGGGCCACAATGAGAGGCGGCTCCGAAGGTGTCCTAAAAGCAATGAAACTCCCTGCGGCTGTGGGCGTTTGACATGACAAGGTGCTAACCACCGTCACCTGGTGACACCAAAGCCAGTGCCGGGGACGAGGGAGGTTGGCTTTGGACTTGCCTTCTGAAAATGAGAGCCCTGTCCTCCCCACCTCTGAGGATACAGCGATGTGTCAAACGAGGCATCATTTAGCCTCCGAGATGACTAGACTCTCAGGAGGGCAGGAGGCTGATGAAATGAAGTCTTGACCTAAGCAGGGTTGAAAATATTTTCGAACTCCTTATTTTCTTCTAGAATGAGGTAAAGGTCTGACTCCCATTGTAACTAGTTTACCAAGTAAAATTTGGCTGGGGTAGGAGGGAACAACTTTAGTTCTATTGGAAATTCCAATAGATGGCTATACTTGGGATGAGTTTAGGTTCTAAGTAGAAGGGTTGTCTGCCCTCATTTGGGTTTAGGAGTTTACATTGGGTTCCCTGGCCTTTTGTAATGGGGTCTGGCTGAGCGACTGGCATTCGTCGTATTGTGCTTTTCCAGTACGTTTGCGAGTCAGAGTCCATTCGATACACAGCATTCAGACCTGACGATACCTGCTATGAGAATACGCTGGCATAGCGGCTTACTCACACAGACCAAGCACCCACCCGCCGCTTCATTCATGTACTCCTTCATTCATCTCACAAGCATATATTAAACCCCTCCTGGGCCAGGCCCCCTCCATAATGCTGGGAAAATAAAGAGAACACTTTGTCTCGGATCTCAAGAAGCCCATAGTCAGCTGAAAACAAGCCCGTAGAGAAACAGATTACAATGTAGCAGGTCAAGAGGTAGGATCAAGGCCTATGCACAGAACGGGACGAGGACGAAAACTCAAAGTAGCTGTGTGGGCCAGGTAAGTCTTCCTGGATAAGGCGGCCTCTGGTCTGGACCTCGAAAGATGAGTAGAAGAGTTCGTTAGCTCCACAACCTCTACTGCATTCTGATTTGTATTTATTTTCATGGTTGTGCTTCTTTGCACACAAGCGTATGCACACACATACGCGCGCCCACACACACACACACACTCACAGAGGCCATTAGAACATCAGCACCATGGAAGTAGGGAGTGGGTCTTGCTCACAGCTACATCCCCAGAGCCTAGACAAAGAACGGCACATATTTGTTAAATGAATAACGGGTGGGAGGTATTCAAGTCAAAGAGCAAAGCGTGTTCAAACTGGTCACAAAGAGGAACGGAGTTAGGAAGGACCAAGATGGCATGGAAGTCTTTCTTGCGTCTCACGTCCATGAAATACAGCCAGATCAACACTAAGCCATCTGCACACCTAGAAAACTGATTTGAGAATTAACACAACAATCCGTACAACCTAAGCCACAAACTCAGCAGGTGTGCAATGCGAGAAGTAAAGTGGGGGAAAGAGAAGCTGCAGAGGGCAGGGGGCTGTTTTTGCTTGCAGAGAGAGGACAGAGACAGGGGAGGGTATGGGAAAAACACCCCCCACACACACACAAAAAAAGCAGCTGGAAAGAAAGTGGAAAAGTGGAAACAGCCACAGGGACTGAACAAAAAGGGGAGAAAGGAGAAAAGAGAGGGTTTAAATTCCATTAGGACTCTATAAACAGGGGGAGTGCAGAGTCTGAAACTCTACAGCTCGATACCTGCCAGTGCTCTGGTGGGAAGAGTGAATTCCCAGGAGCAGAGAGTGAGGTCCAAGGAGTGAGGGGTCTGAGGGCCACACAGGGAAAGGCGGTTCTCCTGCTGGGAGGACATTTTGTAGAGGCTGTATGGCCACCCGCAGCCAAAGGTCCCAGCAGACCCCGAGAGCAACCACACCGTCAGTGCTGGAACAAGGACGGTAAGGGTGAGACCTGGTGCCAGATGTGTGTTGTGATATTCCACATCCCTGAGACGCTGCTACACGATCACATGAACTTCTGGGGCAGGCTGGCACCCAGCCGCATTCTCTGGGCATCGGCAGCAGCGTGGTCCCACAAACATTCCTGGGTGCAGCCAGCACCCGGCCATTGCTCAGTGAGACGCTCCCCCAGAGGGTCTGAGTGGGACAAAGCCGCAGGCCCTCAGAAGTGAGGGGTCGGAAAACACAGCTGCATCTGAGATGAAACTCAGGAGGCAGGTGCCTCCAGGCAACCTGATGGCTTGGTCACAGACAGCATGAAAGCAGAGAGTGCAGAAGCTGGAGACAAAGGACGGGTGTGTGATTGCCGATCAGGGGGAACAGAGTTCTGATACTAGAGACCCGGCAGGTGGGTGACAGCCATTTTCACTCACCCACGCATGTGCATACACATCTACAAGCACTGCAACAATCTACCCCAGTAAGCTAAGCAGCGCCATCTAGAGGAAACAGAGCCATTACACTAAGCCCCGCTAACCTCGCTCTTCAGGAACACCACAAGTCTCTCCTCCTGCTTAGTTTACAAACTATAAAGTGCTTCATAGTGTGACTTCTAGGGGAAAACGATGTGATTTCAATCGTATTTCAGTCTGTTTGCTGGCTATCCAATTTTTTTCCTTTTCTTTTCCTTTCTTTTTCTTGAATACAGAAAGAGAAATTTTTATTTTTATTTTCAATTTTTCTTAAAAATATTTCCTTTTAATTTTTTTCTATTTTTTAACTTTTTTGTAAATTTTTCAAATTCTATTTTACTTCTATCATTTCACTTTATTCTATTCCATTGTATTCGTTTTTTCAAATTTTCAAACATTTTCCTTTTTTCTTTTTTTTATCTTTCCCTTTTTTCTCTAATCTGTCAAGCTCCTTTCAACAACCAGACAAAAATACACCTAGCATCTAGTATCATTTATTTGATTTTTTTGTGTGTGTTGTTTTTAATTTTTTAGTTAAAATTTTTTAACTTATTAATTCCTTTTCTTCCTTCAAAATGATGAAACGAAGGAATCCACCCCAAAAGAAAGAGCAGGAAGAAACAACAGCCAGGGACTTAATCAACACAGATACAAGCAAGATGTCTGAACCAGAATTTAGAATCACGATAATAAGAACACTAGCTGGGGGTTGAAAACAGTTTAGAATATATCCTTTCTGCGAATATATTTTTAAAAAGTAAAAGATATCCAGGAAGAAATAAAAAATGCTATAACTGAACTGCAATCTCGAATGGGTGTCACGGCGGCAAGTATGGATGAGGCAGAGCAACAAATCAGCAATATAGAGGACAAACTTATGGAGAATAATGAAGCAGAAAAAAAGAGAGAGACTAAGGCAAAAGAGCACGATTTAAGAATTAGAGAAATCAATGACTCATTAAAAAGTAACAACATCAGAATTATAGGGGTCCCAGAAGATGAAGAGAGAGAAAAAGGGGTAGAAGGGTATGTGAGCAAATCATAGCAGAATACTTTCCTAACCTGGGGAGATACAGACATCAAAATCTAGGAATCACAGAGGACTCCCATTAGATTGAACAAAACTGACCATCGACAAGGCGTATCATAGTCAAATTCACAAAATACTCAGGTAAGGAAAGAATCATGAAAGCAGCAAGGGAAAAAGTCCTTAACCTACAAGGGAAGACAGATAAGGCTTGCTGCAGCAGACCTATCCACAGAAACTTGGCAGGCCAGAAAGGAGGGGCAGGATATATTCAATGTGCTGAGTTGGAAGAATATGCAGCCAAGAATTCTTTATCCAGCAAGACTGTCATTCGAAATAGAAGGAGAGATAAAAAGTTTCCCAGACAAATAAAAATTAAAGGAGTTCGTGATCACTAAACCAGCCCTGCAAGAAATCTTAAGGGGGACTCTCTGAGGGGAGAAAAGACAAAAAAAAAAAAAAAAGACCAAAGGCAACAAAGACTAGAAAGGACCAGAGAACACCACCAGAAACTCCAACTCTACAGGCAACATAATGGCAATAAATTCATATCTTTCAGTACTCACTCTAAACATCAGTGGACCAAATGCTCCAATCAAAAGACAGGGGTAACAGAATGGATAAGAAAACAAGATCCATCTATATGCTGTTTACGAGACCCACTTTAGAACTAAAGACACCTTCAGATTTAAAGTAAGGGGATAGAGAACCATCTATCACGCTAATGGTTGACAAAAGAAAGCCAGAGTAGCCATACTTATATCAGAGAACCTAGATTTTAAAATAAAGACTATAACAAGAGATGAAGAAGGGCATTATATCATAATTAAAGGGTCTATTCACCAACAAGACCTAACAATTGTAAACATTTAGGGGACTCATGGGTCATACCAGTGCTCAAATGTGGGAGCACCCAAATATATAAGTTGATTAATCACAAACATAAATAAACTCATTGATAATAATACCATAATAGTAGGGGACTTCAACACTCCACTTATAGCAATGGACAGATCATCTAAACAGAAAATCAACAAGGAAACAATGGCTTTGAATGACACACCAGACCAGATGGACTTAACAGATATATTCAGAACATTCCATCCTAAAGCAGCAGAATACACATTCTTCTCCACTGCGCATGGAACGTTCTCCGGAATAGATCACATACTGGGACACAAATCAGCCCTCAACAAGCACAAAAAGATCGAGATCATACCGTGCATATTTTCAGACCACAACGCTATGAAACTCGAAATCAACCACAAGAGAAAATTTGGAAGATAACAAATACTTGGAGACTAAAGAACGTCCTACTAAAGAATGAATGGGCTAACCAAGAAGTTAAAGAGGAAATTAAAAAGTACATGGAAGCCAATGAAAATGATAACACCACAGCCCAAAACCTCTGGACACAGCCAAGATGGTCATAAAAGGGAAGTATATAGCAATCCAGGCCTTCCTAAAGAAGGAATAAATGTCTCAGATACAACCTAACCTTACACCTTAAAGAGCTGGAAAAAACAGCAAATAAAACCCAAAACCCACAGAAGACAGGAAATAATAAAGATTAGAGCAGAAATCAATGCTATCAAAACCATAAAATATAGAACAGATCAATGAAACCAGAAGCTGGTTCTTTGAAATAATTAACAAAATTGATAAATCCCTAGCCAGTTTGATGAAAAAAAAAAGAAAAAAAAAAGAAAAGGACCCAAATAAATAAAATCAAGAATGAAAGAGGAGAGATCACAACCAATACAGCAGAAATAAAAACAACGATAAGAGAATATTACCAGCAATTATACACCAATAAAATGGACAATTGAAAGAAATGGACAAATTCCTTGAAACATATAGCTACCAAAACTGAAACAGGAAGAAATAGAAAATTTTAATAGACCCATAACCAGTAAAGAAATTGAATTAGTCATCAAAAATCTCCCAAAAAAACAAGAATCCAGGGCCAGATGGCTTCCCAGGGGAATGGTACCAAACATTTAAAGAAGAGTTAACACCTATTTTCTTGAAGCTGTTCCAAAAAATAGAAATGGAAGGAAAACTTCCAAACACTTTCTATGAAGCCAGCATTACCTTGATTCCAAAACCAGACAAAGACTCCACTAAAAAGGAAAACTATAGGCCAATTTCCCTGATGAACATGGATTCGAAAATCCTCAACAAGACATTAGCCAACCGGATCCAACAGTGCATCAAAAAAAATTATTCACCACGACCAGTGGGATTTATACCTGGGATGCAGGGCTGGTTCAATATCCACAAAACAACCAATGTGATTCATCACATCAATAAAAGACAAGAACCACGTGATCCTCTCAATAGATGCAGAGAAAGCATTTGACAAAATACAGCATCCTTTCTTGATAAAAACCCTCAAGAAAGTAGGGATAGAAGAATCATTACCTCGAGATCATAACAGCCATATATGAAAGACCCAACACTAATATCATCCTCAATGGGAAAAACTGAGAGCTTTCCCCCTAAGGTCAGGAACAAGACAGGGATGTCCACTCTCACCACTCTTATTCAACATAGTGTTGGAAGTCTTAGCCTCAGCAATCAGACAACACAAAGAAATAAAAGGCATCCAAATAGGCCAGGAGGAGGTCAAACTTTCACTCTTCAGAGATGACATGATACTCTATATGGAAAACCCAAAAGATACCACCAAAAAACTGCTAGAACTGACTCATGAATTCAGCAAAGTTGCAGGATATAAAATCAATGCACAGAAATTAGTTGCATTCCTATATACCAACAATGAAGCAACACAAAGAAAAATCGAGGTATTGATCCCATTTACTATTGCACCAAAAACCATGAAATACTCAGGAATAAATCTAACCAAAGAGGTGAAAACTCTGTACACTGAAAACTATAGAAAGCTTATGAAAGAAATTGAAGAAGAAACCAAAAAAAAAAAAAAAAAGGAAAAATATTCCATGCTCATGGATAGGAAGAACAAATATTGTTAAAATGTCAATACTACCCAAAGCAATCTACATATTCAGTGCAATCCCTATCAAAATAACACCAGTATTCTTCACAGAGCTAGAACAAACAATCCTAAAATTTGTATGGAACCATAAAAGACCCGGAGTAGCTAAAGCTGTCTTGAAAAAGAAAACCAAAGCTGGAAGCATCACAATCCCGGACTTCAAACTGTATTACAAAGCTGTAATCATCAAGACAGTATGGTACTGGCACGAAAACAGACATTCAGATCAATGGAATGGAATAAAGAACCAGAAATCGACCTGCAAACGTATGGACAACTAATCTTTGACAAAGCAGGAAAGAATAGTCAATGGAATTAAGACACTCTCTTCAGCAAGTGGTGCTGGGAAAACTGGAGAGCGACACACAGAAAAACGAACCTGGGCCACTTACTTATGCCATACACAAAAATAAACTCAAAATGGATGAAAGACCTAAATGTAAGACAGAAAGCCATCAAAATCCTGGAGGAGAAAGCAGGCAAAAACCTCTTTGAACTCGGCCACAGCAACTTCTTACTCAAAACATCTCCAGAGCCAAGGGAAACAAAAGCAAAAATGAACTACTGGGACCTTATCAAAATAAAAACTTCTGCACAGCGAAGGAAACAATCAGCAAAACTAAATGGCAACCGACGGAATGGCAGAAGGTATTTGCAAATGACATATCAGATAAAGAGTTAGTATCCAAAATCTAGAAAGAACTTATCAAACTCAACACCCAAACAATAAATAATCCAGTGAAGAAATGGGTCAAAGACATGAATAGACACTTCTCCAAAGAAGACATCCGGATGGCCAACAGACACATGAAAAAATGCTCACTATCACTTATCATCAGGGAAATACAACTCAAAACCACAATGAGATACCACCTCACCCCTGTCAGAATGGCTAACATAACAACTCAGGCAACAACAGATGTTGGCGAGGGTGTGGAGAAAGAGGAACTCTTTTGCACTGCTGGTGGGAATGCAAACTGGTGCAGCCATTCTAGAAAACAGTATGGAGGTTCCTCAAAAAATTAAAAATAGAACTACCCTACGACCCAGCAATCGCACTACTAGGTATTTATCCAAGGGATACAGGTGTGCTGTTTCAAAGCAGCACGTGCACCCCAATGTTTATAGCAGCGCTATCAACAATAGCCAAAGTATGGAAAGAGCGCAAATGTCCATCAATGGATGAATGGATAAAAAAGATGTGGTATACACACACACACACACACACACACACACACACACACATAATGGAGTATTACTCGGCAATCCAAAAGAAGGAAATCTTGCCATTTGCAACTACATGGATGGAACTAGAGGGTATCATGCTAAGCGAAATTAGTCAGTCAGAGAAAGACATCATATGACTTCGCTCATATGAGGACTTTAAGATACAAAACAGATGAACGTAAAGGAAGGGAAGCAAAAATAACGTAAAAACAGGGAGGGAGACAAAACAAAGAGACTCTTAAATATGGAGAACAAACAGAGGGTTACTGGAAGGGTGGTGGGGTGAGCTAAATGGGTAAGGGGCGTTAAGGAATCTACTCCTGAAGTCACTGTTGCACTACATGCTAACTAACTTGGATGTAAATTAAAATAAATAAATAAACATGGTAAAAATAAAATTTAAAAAAATGAGGAACTGAGTTAAGGGGCACCTGGGTGGCTCAGTCGGTTAAACATCCAACTTTGGCTCAGGTCATGATCTCACAGTTCGTGAGTTCAAGTCCCGCGTTGATCTCTGTGCTGACAGCTCAGAGCCTGGAGCCTGCTTCAGATTCTGTGTCTCCCTTTGTCTTCGCCCTTCTTCACACTCACGCTCTGCCTCTCTCCCTCCCTTCCTCCCTCCCTCTCTCTCTCTCTCTCTCAAAAATAAATAATAAGAACGTTATTTTTTTAAAGAGTAATGGAGTTAAAAAGTATAGAGAAGACAATTTCCACTGATGGTGGAAGAGAAAACCCGTGGACTGGCTCCGGGAACCGGCAGCTACTCAAACACCCCACCAGTGGGCAACATGCTTGCAAAGGAGGGAGTTACTTGACAATGAACAGCGGGATGGTGCTGAGGCTTTCAAAGTGGCTACATTTCTTACAAGGTTCAGGCGCCCCACCTCTACCTCCACACAGACTCAATTTTTGCACTAAATTTGCCAAGAAACAGGGGCGCCTGGGTGGCTCAGTTAGTTAAGCATCCAACTTCAGCTCAGATCATGATCCCACGGTTCTTGGGTTCGAGCCAGCTCAGAGCCCAGAGCCTGGTATGGATTCTGTGTCTCTTTCTTTCTCTGCCCCTGCCCCACTCACACTCTGCCTCTCTCTCTCTCTCTCAAATAAACAATCATTAAAAAAACTTTTTTTAATTTGCCACGAAATAGGCAGGCAGAGAGGGTTGGCACCAGCCACAGGGCAACAGCATCAACCAGTGAGAAAAACAGAGCAAAAAAACCCACAATTATTGGCACCTCAAATAACCCTTCTTCCTCTGACAAGACAAATCCCTGGGACGGGCTCAGGTGACGGCGACACAGCTAAGGAGGCCGTTCTCATAGAGCTGCCACTTGGAATGGTAACAACTTGAGCCAACGAAGTTCATTTCAGATTCTACAGACTTAGGACTGGGAGCCTTGTGACAACCAAGCAGCCATGACGTGGAGGGAAAGCGAAGAGTCTAAACCTCAACACCACACTCCCCACTGATCACTGAGCCAGAAAGGACATCGGGGCCTTCGGTCTGCAAGCGTCCAACAGCAAAGAAATGTTGAGCCTTGCCGAAGGGTGCAGATGGTGTCTCGGGAAGGTGTTAGCTACTGAGAGCTTGCACGGGGTCAGAGGGGAGGCGAGGGAAGGGACTTCATTCTCCAAGGGGAGAGGCCAGTGGAGGCAGCCAGCAGGGGGTGGGGGGACTGCCCTAACTGTTCACAGCCCAGAACGACTCCCAAGGAAGACCCCTTTCCTGTGGCGTTGGGAAAATGCCAGAGAGAAGGAGCAGAGCAAGGAAGAGGAAAGCCCTCGGCACTGCTCACAAAGGCAGGCAGAAGAGCCTCCAGTGGGTGGAGACAGCAGCCGGGGGTCACCTGCTCGGTGGACACTAAGGGAGAGGTGATGGGCAGAGGCGGTGAAGCATCCAGCGGCAGCGGCAGGATGAGTGTACTTAACCGACCCTGAAGCCGCGCCTACTGAGTCAGTGAGGACCCTGGCGCACACCTCTTCCTGTTGAGGGGCGCTGACTCCCAGCGGCAGGGCTGGACGGCCCTTGAAACCAAGTCCCCATCTTACACCAGGCACGTCGGTGATGTGGGAGGAGCAGCCCTGGGCCCCCAGGCCAAAGTTCTCCCTCTCACCAGCTACTGGACACCTCGGCCTCTCCAAGCTGCAATTTCCAGGTCAGGAGAAACGAGAACCAGCCAAACAGGTCACATGACTGTCGCGAAGCGCAAATAGCAGACGCGAGGACACCTGGAAAGGGTAGGCGTTTGCCTCTATTTTTAATCGGTGAGGACACGAAGGTTCTGGCGGGTGACGAGATTGATGCCCAAGAAATCAACAAATGGGAAGCAAAACTAAAATCCCTGTGCTAAAGAACAAAAATTCAACTGAGTAAATTTGGAGGCCTAATTGGCCTTATTAATCCATTCATGGATGGGGTACCATCGTCTCGTCTAGCAAGTAGGAGAGAGGTTTTTAACAGGAATAAGGGTGTGATGGTGGGGCGAGGAGTTATTAGCAAAAGAAAAGCAAGGATCTTTTTTCTTTTAATGTTTACTTATTTTTGAGAGAAAGAGAAAGCAGGAGCAGGGGAGGGTCAGAGAGAGAGGGAGACACAGAATCTGCAGCAGGCTCCAGGCTCTGAGCTGTCAGCACAGAGCCCACTGCGGGGCTTGAACTCCTGGACCGTGAGATCATGACCTGAGCCGAAGTCGGACGCTGAACCGACTGAGCCGCCTAGGCGCCCCCGAAAAGGTGTTTTTAAATGATAATATCAATGCCGCCAGGTGTGGGGCAAAACATGCATGCTTACACCTTGCTGGTAACAGGGCACCTTGCCTGTACTTCTCTGGAAAACAGTGTGGCCACATACAGTTGATTCTTGTTCTTTCCACCAGTTATGTATGATAAAGTCACCATGAACACTGAGTTAGCGAATACTGAACAACTATCGCTAGGGGAAATACGAGGTTAGATTACCGGGAGCCTCTGGTCACAACAGTTTTGTCTCCCAATCAATACCCACCTTGTATTATGTGGGTTTCTATTTAAAGACACCCTATTTAATATTCTGTCTATTGTTGATCCGTTAACATTGAATTCACAGCCAACCGTACTATACCCCAGGCCAGAACAAAGTTTATCCAACACAGGGATCTTCTCCACAAGGCCTCGCAGCTTAGAAACACCAGCTTGTGCTTAGCGACGCTGGCCGGCTTGCTCCTCCTGAAGGCACATTTTCGGTCCTAATCACTTCGACTGAGATCCGTGGAAGATTTAGGGAGCTTCTCATTTTTCTCGAAAACTTTAAAAATTTGCATCGAAATACAGTTGACATCTACCATTGTGTTAGTTTCAGGTGTACGCGTTTCCAAATTTGTGTGCCTTGCAAAACCCTCGGCAGGGTAAGTCTCATTAACGTCAGTCACCACACATAGTTACAATGTTTTTCTCGTGATGAGAAGAACTCTTAAGATCTACTCTCTTAGCGACTTTCGAATATGCAATACCGTGTTACTAACTAGAGTCCCCGGCAAGATTGTTTGAACACAGAAACGATTATACTTTGTTTGCGAGCTCTTTCTCTTGTTAACTCTAATGTTTAAAACATACGTTAGGAACATGGGATGGAAATGTTTCAACTTTTTGTTATCAGTCATATGGCCACCTTTCTTCCCACCTAATGCTGTGCTTTTGTAAGGCCCTTCCTCAAAGCCCTTTCAGTATAATGGGGATAAGGCTGTGGGATCTTTCCGGGTGTCACGCCCTCCGATAGTCCTTGGATTGTGGAAAGCACGAGGGCAGGGGAGTCAGGGGGATGAAGCTGCTGAGATTAGATCAGATTCACTGGCTCGACAAAAGCCCTCGTCTTTAAGACTCCTGGAAATAAATGGAGTTTACACTGAGTCAATAATGTGATCATATTTATGCCTTAGAAATATAATGCAGAAACCACGGAGTAAGGATTAGGAGAGAAGACGGATGGTTGAGAAATCGATTTTTCAATATTTGCGTCTTTTTGAAGAACTGCCATTTCAATATAACATAGTCTCTGGTCTCTATACAATGTGGAAGAGATACAATTTTTTTTTCTTTCAACCTTTTGACCCCCTTCTTCTGTTTCTCCCACCCACCCACTCCGGCAACCACCCCTCTATTCTCTGTGTCTATGAGAGAGGTTTGGGGTTTTTGTTTGTTTTTCAGATTCCACCTATAAGGGACCATGTGGCATTCGTCTCTGTCTGACTTAATCGCTTAGCACAGTGACCTTGAGGTCCATTCACATTGTTGCAAATGGCAGGATTTCATTCTTTTTATGGCCGAATAATATTCCATTTCTATATATACACAATCTCTCTATCTGTTCAATAGACACTTAACTTGTTTCTACTTCTCGCCTATTGTAAATAATGCTGCAATAAACATGGGCACACACATACCTTTTTAAGTTGCTGTTTTCATTTTCTTTGAATAAATACCCAGAAGCGGGATTTCTCCATCATAGGGTAATTCTATTTTTAATTTTGTGAGGACCTTCCATTCTGGTTTCCACAGTGGCTGCACCAGTTTGCATTCCCAAGAGTGCCCAACAGTTGCCTTTTCTCCACGTCCTCACCGGCCCTTGTTATTTCTTCTTGTTTTGATTCTAACCGTCTGGCAGGCGTGAGGTGGTATCTCGATGTGGTTTTGATTTGTAAGTCCCTGATGATGAGTGATGTTGAGCATCTTTTCATGTGCCTACCTGTTGGCCATCTGGATGTCTTCTTGGGAAAAACGGTCTATTCAGGTCCTCTGTCCGTTTTTCAATGAGATTATTTTGCTTTGTTTTGTTTTGTTTTCATGTTTATTTACTTTTGAGAGACATAGAGACAGAGCGTGAGCAGGGGAAGGGCAGAGAGAGAGGGAGACATGGAATCTGAGGCAGACTCCAGGCTCTGAGCCATCAGCACAGAGCCCGATGCGGAGCTTGAACTCACAGACCGTGAAATCATGACCTGAGCTGAAGTCGGCCACCCAACCGACTGAGCCACCCAGGCGCTCCTGTTTTTTGTTTTGCTATTGAGGTGAGGATCTTTATATATTTTGAATATTAGCCTTCTATCAGATATATGATTTGCAAATATCTTGTACCATGCCAGAGGTTGCTTTTTCCTTTTGTTGATGGTTTCCTTTGCCATGTAGAAGCTTTTTAGTATGGTGTAGCCTCACTTATTTATTTGTTTGTGGCTTTTGCGGTCGGTGTCAGATTCAAAAAATCTTCACCAAGACCAATGTCAGGGAGCTTACCTGCTGTGTTTTCTTCTAGGAGGTGTATGGTTTCAGGTCCTACATTTGCGATTTTAATCCAAATTGAGTTCATTTTTGTGCGTGGTGTAAGAAAGTGGGTCTGGTTTCATTCTTTTGCATGTGGCTGTCCAGTTGTCCCAGCACTGTTTATTTATTTATTTTTTAACTATAAAAAATTTATTTATTTATTTTGAGAGAGAAAGAGCAAGTGGGGGAGGGGCAGAGAGAGAAAGAGACATAAAATTTGAAGGAGACTCTAGGTTCTGAGCTCTAAGTGCAGAGTCCGGCCGACACGGGGCTCGAACCCACAACCCATGAGATCATGACTGGAGCCAAAGTCGGATGCTCACCCGACTGAGACACCCAGGTGCTCCCTTCCCAGTACCATTTATTGAAGACACATTTTAAGCCGTAAAATCGTGAAAAAGCACAAAAATGCAAAAAACCTGGGTCCGAGGTAGACTGGGAGAGACTACTCCTTCACAGCGTCCCTGAAACAAGAAGGCGGAGCCTCACCTTCTTCTGCCTCGCTGGGAATACGCGTGAAGGGCCCGCTCACCCTTCCATCCCCGCGTGTCAGTGGGTGACCGTGGAACCCCAGCGAGCACCGATTCGGAAGTTACAAACACATTTTAGCAAGGAGGTGAGTTTGCAAATACAGACTCTGCCAACCATAAGGATCAACTCTATCTGTTAAGGACCTGAAAAGCTCACCCGTGATACAGAGGCAAGTAATGCAAATCCAGACTTGACTTCCCAAGTGCCTTTTAAATTGGTCCTATTCCAGGCGAAAAAGATCCGTCTGAGCCCCACAGCGGGGGCTCGAGTGGAAAGAACCACCGTGCATTCCAGGCTGCGCCGAGGAGACTGAAAGGCCCACCTGTTGGACTTGGGGACGGGGAGTATCACAAAGCCAGGCACACAGACTCAAAGCTCTGTCCCCATGGCACAAATTCCAACCAAGGACCAAGCCCTTCTCACGTGTGTGAACCCATAGTTCTGGCAGTGGCCCAGAGGTCAAAGCCCCCTCTCCTGCTCTGGCTTCTCTCCCTCCCCTGCTCCCCTTCTCTAAATGTTTCTGTCAACCTGGCCTCTCTGCTGTTCCCTTGAACATACCAGGCAGGGGATGTCTCCACCTCAGGGCCTTTGCACTTACTGTCTGTCCAGCCGAAGACATTCTGTCTCCGGATATTCAGCTGGCTCTCTCCCTCCCCTCTTTCCTTTCAGCTCAGGGAGGCTTTCCCTGCCTGCCCCCACCCATTTCTCCCCTGTTTTTTTTTTTTTTAACATTTTAATTTATTATTGAGAGGCAGAGAGAGACAGAGCATGAGCAGGGGAAGGGCAGAGAGACAGGGAAACACAGAATCTGAAGGAGGCTCCAGGCTCTGAGCTGTCAGCACAGAGCCTGACGTGGGGCTCGAACTCACAAACTGCAAGATCATGACCTGAGCCGAAGTCGGACGCTCAACCATATGAGCCACCCAGGTGCCCCCCCCCCGTTTTATCTCCATAGCAGTTTTCATCATTTATTTCACTCGCTCATTTATTGTTATCTCTCCCCGACAAAAGCTGGGAGAAAGGGATTCTTCTCTCTCTCTCTTTTTTTTTTAAGTGTATTTATTTATTTTGAGAGACAGCAAGAGACTTTCTCTCTTCCCTCTTTATAAGAGCAACTCCAGAAGGACAGACACCTCTCAGTTCCCCGGGTTTGTCCCCAGGACCTGGCAGAGTCAGGCTCCCTGAGGATCTGTTGAGTGAATGCGATAAGGAAACAGCCCCACAGAGTGCTAAAATCGAGCCTACCTAAGGTCGAAATCCGGTAAATGCAGAAGTTGAAAGTCAAATCCATTCGGTAACTCCCCACATAATGTTTTTGTGCCTCCTTCTCAGAGTCCGGTGTGAAGCTGGGCACTGGGGGGGGGGGGGGCGAGAGGTGGCCCTGCCGGGGCTGACGGAGCCCCGTTCCCAACCTAGGGGACCTCCTCTCTGCTTCTCTGGGTCTCTCTGGCTTCTTTCATCGGTACATACTTTCCTGCCTACGATGAACACTTTCTCCGAACGATTGTGTGTGTGATTCTACCTCTTTTTGGTGTTGCCAGTTAAAATACAGTTATAGCTGAATTACAGTGAACAAACGAGCAAGTCTTTAGGATAAGTATGTCCCGCACCATAATCAGGATATACTTATACTGAGAAATAATTCCTCATTACCTGAAATTCAAATGTAACTAGATGTTCTGGGTTTGTTTGTTTGTTTTTCTCAATCTGGTAATGCTTACACATTTACCGACAAGGAGACTGGGGCTCAGTGAGAGCCAGGTGACTTCAAAAGCTTGCCCCTAGGGCACACGACCAGTGGGAGGGCCACCACCAGCCCATCCGAAATGGGCTAACTCTTCATTCTCTCTCAAAGACCCTGTGCTCGGGTGCCTGAGCCAATGCCTGCTGTCTAAATCCATTGTGCTGACAGCGCAGAGCCTGCTTGGGAGTCTGTCTCCCTCTCTCTCTCTGCCCCTCCCCTGCTTATGCTCACTCGCTCTCGCTCTCTGTCTTTAAATAAATAAACTTAAAAAAAAATACCTGCAAGATATTCACACAATGGAATACTACACGTCGGTGAAAAGGAACTGGTTTCAGCTACACGCAACAACCTGATTCGGGAGGTTTTGCGTATTTAAACACATCGACTTAAAACAATGATATCGAACAAGAGCCCAGATACAACAGAGGAGATCCTATATAATTCCATCTATATGAAGTTCCAAAATAGGCAAAACTAAGCTAATAGAAAAATGATTCTTGGGGGTAGGGAGGGGGACCAGGAAGGGACACGAGGGAACTTTTGGGGGGATTGATAATGTATATCTTAATGGGTGAACGTTATGCATGTATATAGATACGTAAATCCAACATTTGCACACTTTTCCACTTGTTGGTTATACTTCGATGAAAAACAAAACAAAAAACACGCCGTGAAAAATGAATAAAGTGCAGGCAAAGCTACAAGAAAAAAAAAAAGTCTGTACTCTCACCGCTAGGAGCCTGCCCAAGTAACTCTGTAAGTGTGTCCTTCCAGATATTTTCCCACCAGCATTAACTTCTCCTACAAAAAGGCGCGTTTCCTACAAGAGGAATCCGGGAGCTAGCACCAGTCACTAGACGTGTTAATTTATTTAGGAGTCCAAATTTCTGGACATGTCTTTCACCCAGAAAGCCCTGACACAGCTAGATTTAATTTAACCATTTTTAGCAGAGCATGGAACAATTAATATCAAATAAATGGAATTAAAACCAAATGGAACACAGTCGTTCAATGATAGGACTTAGAATTTGATTTTAAGTACAGTAATGGATATCAAATGAAAGCGAGGCGTGGGAGGCTGAAAAAACGCTGGAGCCTCCCGGGAGCCAGGGTGCCACCTGCTGGTCATGTTCTGAAATGACACCCCACCACCTTATCCAGTAAAAGCATGGCCTCCCTGCTTACAAGCCCCAAAACACGATACCTCCTTTTCTGGTAGAAGTTTGTTTCTCTCCCAAGAGCTTCCCAGAAATCTTTGCTTCCCTGGTCTATTACACAGTCCCTAGCACAGAGAAGTAATAGTCTTATTAAGAATAGCCATCATGGGGCACCTGGGTGGCTCAGTCGGTTAAGCGGCTGACTTCAGCTCAGGTCATGATCTCGCAGTCAGTGAGTTCAAGCCCCGCGTCGGGCTCTGTGCTGACAGCTCAGAGCCTGGAGCCTACTTCAGATTCTGCGTCTGCCTCTCTCTCTCTCTGCCCCTCCCCTGCTCACACTCTATCTCTCAAACATAAATAAACGTTAAAAGAAAATTTTAAAAAGAAAAAAATAGCCATCATGTGGCACATGAGGTCTCTAGACGTGGTCGTCCGTATTCCTGCAACTCTTTTCCAACATTCCCCCCCCCTAGCCTCAGTTAACCAGGGTTCTACATGCTGCTTCTATTTATTCGACTTTTTAAGATTTTACATCTAAGTGAGAGCAGGCAGGGTTTTTTTTTCTTTCTTTCTTTCTTGGTGGGCATGTTTTGGAAAGTGGATAACCATTGAGGGGAGACCAGATGAATGCGAGAGATTATTATGACAGCCCAACAGCAGGGGCTGGGGGAGTCAAACAGAGACCAGGGTGAGCAGTCAGGCTGCAGAAACAGGGCACAGCGGTTAGAAACAGGAAACAGATAGACGCGAAATGTCTTGAGCCAGACACTTAATAGGTTAGCTCTTTTCCCTTCCTCCGGCTCGCAAATCCTTTCCACGGGACCCGACGAGCTAAGAATGAAGATCTGTCCCTTCCCGGGCCCATTCAGAGGTGAGGTGACGTTCGAGGTTTGTCTGGTACCTGTTCCGACACAGGCCGGGGTCACGGCACCTGCGGGGGTGAGCTGGCCCGTCAGGGCCCTCCTGGGTTAGGAGAGGTGGTTTCTGAGACATCGCTGTCGGGCCGTCGGATAGCGAGATGCCCATCTGAGCGTGTCCGCTGTTGACAGCACTTGACAAGCGTCCCGCTGGTCTTGCTTTTAGACGCCGCCCAGTGGGGCTCTGGCCCGCATAAAGGCGGGGTGAGGAGCGGAAAGAGTACGGACAAGGGGTCAGAAGGCTGGGCTCTGCCACTCACTAGCTAGGTGACCTTGAGCAAGTCAGCTTGCCCTCGCCGGTACAGAAACCATCTCTTTGGGACAGTGTAATGAGATAATGCCTGGGAAGACACTGCGGGAACTGAAGCAGTAGACCTAGGTTAAAGTAAAACCTGTTTTACTGTTAGTAAAACCCCAAATGAACGCCCTACCCCGGATGTGACCTGAGTGAGCTCGAAGGCGACAAGGAGCGCCGCCTACATTGGTGTGGACCCAGCCTGCACTTACGGAATCCAACCCCATTTCATTTCACATCGAGCTTATGGCCCCCCCAGACACACCCCCTGCTGGCTTTTGAAAATATGGACCGGGCCCTGTATACCACTCTCTGTCCGGGCCAGCAACTTTCTGAAACTAAAAGTAGATTTTCGCGTCCCATTTGCACTAGGTAAATGTAATCTTATTGCTCTGGCCCATCTATACACGTTAGGAAAGCGTCGTTACTCCTACTTCGGCCATTCCGTCTGTTCTCTCTCGCCGCCAGCGTGAAGACAGCCGCACATCTCAACGGTGGCCGGTGCACGCATTCGTTCATGCCATATACATTTACTGAGCACCTACTATTCCCTAGGCACTGTGATAGGAGCCAGGAGAGGCAGAGGGTGTATATCTGACGGCAGGTGGCAAGGGCCACAGTGCGGTCGCAGTGCCACGGCTGCTAGGGGCTCAGAGAGCAGTAGGAAGCTTCCCCCGTTCAGGAGATTTGGCCGAGGCCAATAGCCATTCTCCTCTCCTTTCTGAGCACACCACTGGCCTCTATTTTCCAGCCCCAATGATTCCTGATGCTTCCACATTAATGACCGCATCTTTCTTCCGGGGCAGGTGAAGGGACGAGGTCCACCGTGACCAGCCTCTCGGGATTACCTCTGCCTTCTAAGCAAAGAAGCTTCAGGTAGCAACGGCTAGCCTCCTCTTCCCCCGGCCAGTGCACACGCTCATTCTGCAAACAGAACCTGCACGGTGCGGGGCTGCACTGCACCCTCGCAAATCCTGAGTTTGAAATCTCCACGCTGGGGAGCAGGTGCCTTCTCCATCGGGAGCGTGCCTTTGCCCAGCCTCCAGCCCTCGCCTCCCAGCCGAGGGGAAGACCGGAGCCTCTGCGCCCCTACGGCCCTGGCTTAGCCCTCCCAGGCACAACATAAGGGTGTGGAGGGAGCGAGGGAGGTCCAAGGTGTCAAGGCACGCCTCGTCCTCCGGGTCTCTTCCTTAGCAGAGCGCCGTGAGGAGAAAAACCGAGCCCTGGGTAAAGAGACACAGACTCAAGTCCCAGATCTGCCCCCCACCGGCGCTGTGACTCTAGATACTGCCCTGTAGAGCGAGTTCCGTAGGTGAGGTCTCTGGGGCTCCGTTCACCCCCGAGACCATTCTCATTCTTTCTATGCTGACCCCTAATCCCTGCGTGGATCTCCCGCCCTCTCTGCATCTAGCTTTAGAGAGGAAGAAGAAACTCTACGAAGAGGGGCAGAAGGAAGGGGAAAGAGATGAGCCAGTCTCCCTCATGCTGAAACACGCGCTGGTGACAAGCAGCCCGAAGCTGTAAAACAATGGCTGAGGGTCGTAACTTCGGGATATCCTAAGAGTCTTCCTTGCCGGGAACCTGATTCCTGTCAGGCCTGGCCTCCTGTTGTCCAGACCTAAGCTCCGTGCTACTTATCGAGGCTGGCTTGAATTATTCATGGGATTTCTACCCTGGAATGGCGCAGGGGGGTATTCTTTGCAGATGTACACATCGTTCCACGCCGTCGGGACTTCTCGGTAATGAGCTGTTGGGATAGGGGGTCCCTTCGCCTTCTTGGGTCTTGTCTCCTCACCTGGGAACAGAAGGGGCGGTTCCTCCCGGCTCTCAATGTCTTTGGTTCTGTGGTCGCAGGTGCCTCAACCCGCGATACCCCATGCAACCGGCGGCAAACCATGGACACGCACACGCACGCACGCGCGCACGCAAAAAGGACGCCATCTGACAATTAAACGCAGTAGGAATTATGCAATTAGCAAAGGACGTTGATCACACAGCATGTGAGGCTAATTGCAGCACGTGTCAATGTTGGCTACATTAGATAAATACGGGCTTGCAGTCACGCCGGTGCACCGATTGGGTTGTCAGGTCGAGGAAAATATAAAAGTTGATTATGAGACAGGAGTGACAAACACAGGGCATGCGCACTGGGCTGATCGGGACTATTAACCGAGCAATCACCTCGTGTCTGAAGTGGAGGGTTCCAGGGGCCCCCCGGCCCGGAGTCTCATGACTGCCGCGTTTCCTAGGACAGGGAACAGGGGCCCCATTTTTCCATGGCACCCGTCAGCACCTGAGCCCGGTTATACTGGCTCGCCAACTTGCCCCCGGTGCGTTGCTGAGGTGGGCAAGGCTCTGCGTGCCGACACAGAAAAGAAAGGCTGGATCCAAGCCATCCTCGGAGTCCCCTGAACCTGCCACAAATGATTAATCTTTAAGTCCGTGAAGTAGCTCTCGTGTGAGTGAGCCTCGTAGGCTCAGGGCCGTCCATGGAGAGGGGAGGAGTCCTGGAGAGGTAGCCGCAGGGAGAACCTGGGTTCTGGAGACAGACCGTGCGGATTTGAATCCTCGATCCATCGTTAATTCTCTGACGAGTTAGTTCAGCTGGTTGTGCCCGGGTTTCCTCATCTCTGTCATGGGGACAATATCTTTTGGGGTAGATGCAAGGCTTAAAGGCATCGTCACCTTTAAAAGTACTAAGAATCCTGTCTGGCACATACGAACACCCGAAAAGTGACTTATTTCTTCCCGTTGAGTTTCCTCTTGTTCATTCATTCAACCAAGTAAGGCCCCACTATGTACAAGGCACTGTGCAAGTAGCAATGACCATAGCGGGGAACACGCACACACACACACACGCGCTCCCTCCTCGCACGGGGACGAGGTAGGAAACGCTGGCCCACAGATGACCGCGCTGAAGTTACGTGTGAGGTGTACTGTGTTCAGTGTCACGAGATGCTCCGGGACGGGCCATCGTGCCTGCGAGACGACCGGAGAAGCTTCATGGACGCCAGGCCAGGGTGCGACTTCCACGGACGGGAGACTGAGGAGAAAGATGTGTTGCATTCTAGGTAGGAGGCGCCGCCTGGGCAAAGATGCCGAAGTCAGACGATCCGAGGCAGCGTCGGGTTATTGCCGGAAGCGATGGGTGGGGCTGGAGAGCAGCTTTGAGGCCGACTGTGACAGGGGGACATAGGGAAGAGGGGGCGGGTCTCGATTTCAAGCCCCGAGTACCAAGGTTACCCTGCGAGCCACAGAAAGCCCCTGGAACTTTTCAAATGGCACATTTTAGGACAGAGCTGTGTCAAAGGCAGATGAGTCTAGCAGGGCGAGCGGCAAGGATGGAAAAGGAAAAGACCGGAGACAACCGGAGCTGGGGGGCTACTGCACCAGTCCCAGCACACAGCAACAAGGGTAAGGATGAAAAGAAATGCAAGGACGTTGGGAAGGACAAAGTGACAGGACTCGGTGACCAAGAGGATGTGCGGAGCGAGGAGAGAGAGGAGGAGGACAGGACTACGGTTTTGAACGTGAATGGCATAGACAGAGAAGGGGGCTTCCTACCCAGCGCCTTATCCACACAAAGCTCTCCCGGTAGGAAGAAGCACGGAGTAGGGGTTCTGAACATGGGCTTAGGAGGCAAACAGTTAGGGACACCCGCTATGCTATTTGCCAGCTTGTCACCCTCAGTTTGAACCTCCCGGAGCTTTCCTCAGCCGAAAAACAGAGATAAAAACAACGCGTTCTCAGGCAGGTGAGGATTAAATAGGACAATAACGCGATGATATGTAAAGCACCTGCAAAGCGCCTCCCGAAGCAAACGCTGAGCGAAGGAATACCGGAGCCCCCCAGTCGAGGATATGAAAATAATAATGTATAATAATACTCCACACTCAGATTCTCCAGGACAAATATCCACATCTTGATGGTGAAGCAGCCCTTTGCAGACCCCGCAGAACGACCGCCTCCACAACACACCTCGCTGTGTTGAAGCCCCAGAGAGGCACTGCTTGACACATGCTGGGAGCACGTTAAGGGGGCGCCTGGGGGGCTCGGTCGGTTGAGCGTCCGACTTCGGCTCAGGTCATGATCTCACGGTTCGTGGGTTCGAGCCCCGCATCGGGCGCTGGGCTGACAGCTCGGAGCCTGGAGCCTGCTTCGGATTCTGTGTCTCCCTCTCTCTCTCTCTCTCTCTCTCTCTCTCTCTCTCTGTCCTTCCCCAGCTCATGCGTTCTCTCTCTCAAAATAAATTAAAAACAAAAACAAAAGAACACACCAGCTCGGCGTATGGCTTTTGAGCCAGGAGGAGGAAGAGCGGAGAGGAACAGTCCCTGCTGGTGAAACTGGCCCAGGAATCTGGGTAAATGCCTCCGTTCTCTCATCAAAGGCTCCATCATTCTCCCTCCCTCGCCTCTCAGGCCACACCAGCCTCCCCATACCTTTCCTGACTTCCTGTGACAAACGTGGTAAAGAAGACGCTCCCAGGGGCTGCTGACCCCTCGGGCCAGGCCGCTGTGCATGAACTTCAAAGGCCTATTGACACAGCTGCGGGCCCCCCTGGGGTTGCAGGGGGTGGGGGGTGGCGCTGTCTGAAACGCCTGAGCTACACCTTGAGAGCAGTGAAATGGCAACGGGGCCAGTAAAACACCCCGGTTCTTGGAGGGAGCGCTGTTATCCAGGCAACGACACTTCAACAGGCCAAAGCAAACCGGTTCTGTCCCATGGGCCACTGGCGTTTGGAAATCACAGTCCTGAGCCTTGGTCTGATCCACGCTCTGTCACCGCAGAGCTCTGCGCACAGCCGCTGTCTTACTGCGGGCAAAACTGCCCTTCGGCCAAACCGCTGTTAGGTTTTCACAAACACCCAGAACCCTCTGAGACAGTCCTGGAAGGGTCCGGAAAAACAAAGACAGACGGCCAGCTACGAAGTAGGGGATTGACCCCGGGTCCGTCAGACTTCAAAGCCTGTGCCTTTTCCCGTTTCCAAGGGGAACTCAGCCTCGGCGTAGAATCATACAATGCAGGGAGACTCAAGTAATCGAGTCTGCTCGCCCCCCCACCCCCGGTTACCACAGATTACTGCCGCTCAGAGGAGTTGGGTGGCTTGTCTAAGATCACACAGCATGTGACAGTTCCTAGCAAGATACTAGATCATATTAATTAGACTAGTTCCTGATAATCGAATACAAATTAATGTGGTTTTTTTCCTTTTTTTTTTTTTTTTTAATGTGTTGCCTCGGTTGGTCCCACACCATCAGTGAAGTCTTGATGTCACGGATGTGTCCAGCCCCCTTCACAGAAAAGGAATCTGAGGTACGAAGAGGTACCTGGCTTACCTTAGGTCACAGAGCCCGCGCGGCCAGGGCTAGAGCCAGCGTCTTTCTCGGTCGTAAGCCAGTTGGCCAGTATTAACCAAATCCTACCCAATGCCCCAGGCTGTGCTTAGAGCAATTAAGATGTTTGCGCTGGGAGAAGAGCTACAGAGCAGCAGAGAGCAGGAGAAGGCAATACGTACTAATAGAGCCAACAAACTAGACGAGAAACGTTAAATTATGATGCACTTACCAATTCTCCTAAGAGATAAGAACATGTTATCTTAGAGTACTTTTTCTCGTTCCCTGTATCTTTCTCAAGCATTTCTATAAATTAAGTCACTCTCCCCCCGCCCCCCAAGAAAAAAAAGCCACAGCAGACTGCTCGTTGCAGGTTTCAAAGACCTGGTCCCGCAGCTGAGCCCCGAGCACAGCCATCCTGTGGCAGGGGGCGGGGGGAGGGAGCAGAAGGGGACAGAAGCTACAGACCCAGTTGGTCAGGAGGAATGATTTCCTGGCCAAACAGGCTTCTGGCTCCTGGGAATCTCTTTCCCCAGAGTGATCACAACCAGAAAAAATAAAAACAAAAATGAATCTTGATTTGTCTGGGTTATAAGAATATATAACAGGGATGCCCGGGCGGCTCAGTGGGTTAAGTACTCGACTTTGGCTCACGTCATGATCTCACGGTTCGGGGGTTCGAGCCCTGCGCTGGGCTCTGTGCTGACAGCCCAGAGTCGGGAGCCTGCTTTGGATTCTGTGTCTCCCTCTCTCTGCCCCTCTCCTGTTCACACTCTGTCTGTCTCTCTCAAAAATAAACATTAAAAAAATTTTTTATAAAAGAACATATAACAATTATTACTTAGTACTTACCTTAATGTGCGAACCTTGTGCTAAGTCCTTTACATCCCTTATCTCATCTAGCCCCACAGCGCCCCTTCAAGGTGGCTGTTTTGAGCCCTATTTCAGTGAGAAGGAGAATATGAGGCTCAGAGAGGTTAAGTAATTTACGTAAGGTCACACAGATGCAAAGATGAGGTGACTTTGAACCGCGGTCTATCTTCCTCCAAAGCCCTAACTTGTATCCATACCCTTTCCTCGTTCAAAGAAGACAACTTTGAACTCAAAGTTGCCTCTCCCTTCTCCAAACCCCGAATTTCCTTAAGAGGCAACCATCTACGATATGACATTATCACGACACCAAGATATAACAAGCATCTAAAATGGTGGTTAACCAGCACCTTTCCTTTTTATTAAAAAAAAAAAAAGTCATTTCATATCATGCAAACTAACTTTAAAACAATTATAGACTCTTATTTCCAAGAATGAACTTGAAACAAAGCTTAGCGCTATTTGAAAAGCACATGTAAAGCTATCCACGTTGTGGGCAGATTCTAACGCGATACACTGTAACCGATTTCCCTACTGAAACCTACTGTGCGATTTTATTGAGCATTTGCAGCGGTAGCTGAGAGGAGAGTTGCCTACTTCTTTCTGGAAGATCCTAAATGTTCTGTCAACAACAGGAGTTCGGGCCGCCCTAGTCGGTCTCTGTATTGTCGATAAAGCAGTGCAGGGAGCAGCTGAATTCTACCGAATCGTACTGAGTACCGCGGGAAATCTTAGGGCAGATCAGATCGTGAAAACCATGACTTTAAGGGGAATTCGCAAGTGCACCGAGACACCGTTGGAGGAAGAAGTGGGAGACCGGAGGGCCGGGTGACTGCCTGTCCGCCTGTGGGGACATGATCTGGGGCTCGTCCCGTCTTCCCAGCTCCCCGCTCCAGGACACACCTGACAGCGGCCGAGGCTGAGCTAACTAACCCAAGCTGACTTCGGAGATCGTGCCGCGAGAAACCAGGCCTCCTCCGGGGACCTGGAGGAAGCAGCAGTGTGAACGACTCAGAAAAGCGAACAACTTCTCCAAACGAATGAAGCTCATGTCCCTGGAAAAAGAAAAAGAGAGAAAGAAGAGTGGTAAGTGAGAGGCTGGCCTTGTCCCTGGGATCGGAGGACAGCGACTGTGCCCTGTGGCTGGTGCCCGGCACGGTCCCTGGGCTCAGAGCGAGGGACCCACACATGTGGCCGAGAGGAGGAAAAGAACAGAATTTGGGCTCCCAGGGGAGAAAAATACCTACGGAGAACTCACTAGCTCGCGAACGAACTCAGTAAGGACAACAGAGGAAGAACATAGAAAAAAGTCATGTCTGCTAAATGGAGGAGCGGCAGAAAAGTCTCACGTTTAGAAGAGAAAATAAAATAATAGTAATAGTAGTGACACCTGGTGCCAGGCACTGTTCTCCTGACAGTAAATTTCCAAAGGGCGAGGACTTTGTCTCCTTCACTCACCTGCATACACGCAGCACCTAATTCACGGCTTGGAAGCCCTGTAGGCATTCAAGATACACTATGCGTTTACTATGCTTTAGTAAATGAATAGATAAAACAGAGTCATGAGTATGGGAGGGAGGTGAAAATAGTAGTTAAAGTAAAAAAAAAAAAATTAAGGCTGGTAGTTATGAGCTCATTTTCTCCAACATTATTGAGAATCTAGCAGGCGTCAGGCATTGAACTTGGCCCTGAAGATAAGGAGGTTAAAAGACAAGGTGTCCTCTGGGCTTGGTGAGATGGTACTCAAGCCTAGAGCCTTATTCAATGAGCCAACATTTATCAAGCTCCTTTTCTGGGACAGGTACCCAGCTGGGCACGCTGGGGAGAAAGAGATACGGAAGTCCCTCTCCCTGCCCTCCAGGAGCTCCCGGTGGTGTAGACGGGGTGTCTGTAACAGAGATGGGGGTACAAG
This sequence comes from Paguma larvata, assembly GCA_030068075.1. Lineage (NCBI taxonomy): Eukaryota > Metazoa > Chordata > Mammalia > Carnivora > Viverridae > Paguma > Paguma larvata. The sequence goes on along the minus strand of CM057831.1, from coordinate 72,307,771 downwards.
GTTGTGATCGAGACAGGACAGAAGGAATCTGCCTGAAGGGGGTCAGCCCACATACCTTCCAGTACCGGACTTCAAGCAAAGGTAATCATTGCTAATCACGGAGCCTTTGGATCTCTGCACTGACTGGGACTTTTTCACGTAATAAAGTCCCGCCCCCACTCCCAGGAATCTGTATACATCCATTTTTAATGTTCTAGAACCTGGAAAAAAAAAAAAAGGGTTCTTCCCATCTACAAATAAGCACTAAGATTCCATGATCCTCGGCTCTGTGATAATTTTTAGGATCGGATGACATAGTAACACAGTGAGGACACAACTCAGACTCCGATTCTATAAAAGGGTCCTCGTATTTCGGGTTCGGTTATCCCCAAAGCGTTTAAAAAATTTAGATGTGGTAATTGCTTGATATATGGAAGCAACTGTTGCGGCTGCAGCTGGGTCCACATCCATCCAGGGTTCGTCGGTTGAGTGAGGTTTCCCCCAGGAAGTCAGGGGAGCTGAAGGGGACTTCTCGCAAGGCCGCCTGCCACTGCCAACGGGCTCGCCTCAAATCGAGCTCCACGGTCGGCCCAAGCCACGAGCGGGCCGGTCCCACCTCCCGCGTCCCTTTTTACGCCCTGCCCAGATTGGACCCAGCACAATTCACTTGGGGACAGAGTATCTAACTAGTTAAGAGAACCGGGGAGGAGCGAGATCCGCTCGTGAGCAGCTGCGATCAGCCCCAGCACGTGGGGATTTGTGCCATTTAAAGCCCTAGACAGCTGTTTTGGGGTGGCTGTGCCAACCCCTGCTGTTGACAAATCACAACCCCCACACTGCCCCTCTGGGTCAAACTTGGGAGGTGGGGCGGCAAGACCGAAAGGGCTAGGAGCCCGCTAGCTAGGGCACCTCCCTCTCTAGCCCTAGGGCGGGTGCGGGGGGCGGGGGAGGGGGGGGCGGGAACGCTGCTCTTTTTACCTGCGGCTCTGGTGATGACGACAAACAGGATTCCCAAATCCTGAATGTTACCTCTGAATCTAGACACCTCAGACGAGACTCATCATTCCCCCTCACGCCTGAGATCTTTTTCCCTTGATTGGTGCCTAGCGTATTACACAACACCTCACCCTGCGCGTTGCGCAAACCACAAGGGCAGCAGCACAGAGTTGAAAAACTGGTCTAACTTCAGTGAGACGTAGATTACACAACACGGCGAACAAAAGACCAGAAATAAAACAACGAATATTCCCTTCGATTCTATAACTGATCGAGGGAAACCATGTTCCATGGGAAAGTTACGAGAAAGGTTCCCCACCTGCCCCCTCGTCCTTGCTTCTCAGCCGCGCGGTAAACATAGAAGTGGTCAGCAGTGTCATAGCTTCCCTTTATATTCACGCTGAGTTTCAAACCAACGCGCGACACGGTGTTGAGGAGAAGGGCTTCAGCTTGCTTTTTCATTACCTCTTACATAAAAAAGAGTTAAGAGTTCAAAACTACACCGTGTCACTCTTCATAGAGCTGCTTTTCATCGGTGACTTGGATTGTAATTTCACACGCTTCAATAAGATATGACAATTGTCACTAAAACAAGAATGACATATCCCACTTTTTCTCTGGTTATGCTGGGCTGTGGAGAGGGGCAGATGCTTAAAGACCCTTCTCAGGTGTCGCCAGTCTTGTTTTCATAGGAACTTTCAGAGACCGTGACATTGGATACACATGAACTGGGAGCAGGTAGACCTGGATTCCAGTTCTGACTCAATAGTGCACGTGGCCACCGCTTAACCCTTTTTGAGCCTCAGTTTTCTTCTCTATAAAGAGGGACACGACTATCCTGTGAAGGAAGCGAGGGCGGCCCCAGCACCGTGAGGAAAGCCCTTAGCAGTCAACAAGACTTGGCTTTAAGTCCCAGCCCTGTCATTTAGGGATGGTTACTTTGAAACGCCCTGCTTCAGGGTCACGGCCCATGGTTAACACCTGTGCCGAGTATCTAATGAAACGCCATCTGTGCGGTGTCGGCAGAGGTGGCTGCTTCTTGTGCCGTGTGCCTTCCAGGTCCTAGGCACTCAGACCTGCGACATAAATGCCCCTGTAGATCAGAATGGAACCCATTCCTCACTGCCTCTGAATACGGGCACAGGAGCACCTCCCCTAAGGGCTGGGGATGGGGGACAGGGAGATAAAAACCTGAAACAGTGGCTAAAGCAGAAACACCGACTTGCTGCTGCGTGTGTAACCACACCTTGCTCTGGAAAAGGTGTGACCTGGTTTAATAAGAACCAGCTGCTTCAGGCGCTTGGTGGTGAGACTCTGCCCAATGACTCTCGCTTGACTGTGAATCTGAGACCTTCTGCACAGCCCCCACCCCCACCCCGCGAAAGGCCGGCTTTCAAGTAGAAGCTCCTACTTGAGCAACGTTTGCCTGAAGTTGATATGGCCCGTGCCCTCCCCGCTGGCGGCTGGAGCCGAGGAGAGGACAGGCACACCAGGGCGCGAACCGTGGGGACGGACCCCCTGTGCACCCCTAGGCTTGCGATCTGCGGGGAGAAAAAGCCACCACTCGCCTCCCAGACCCCGGCCCTGCGGTCTGACACTGCGGCCCTGCGCCCCCGGCCTCCGTGTCACAGCACACCCCCGCCCTTATATCGCGTCCGGGGATGAGTGGCTGTCCCGCGCTGCACATCGGCACCGGTGATTCCCTGACACCTAAGTATGAGTGGGACTGGGGGATCGTGGTCGAGGGCCCTGCTGGAGCTTAGAGACGCGAAACTACGAAAGAGGGGGAAGAGCTCAACCCAAACCGTCGGTAGATGGGCGCCCTGATCTAGGCGCCGTTGGGCAATACATGCGGTACCGCAGCTCCGGCACAGGTCCCCAGAAAAGGGGAAACGTTTTAAGGCGGAGAACCGCGGAGCAAGCCAACGCAGGGCCACCCAGTCCGGGCACAGGCACGGCAGCTCTGCCGCCCCGGGCCTCGGTTTCCCTGTCTGCAAAACGAGGGCTTTGGACTAGACCGTCTCCCAATTCTGCTATTAACCTAGAACTCTGTAATACTCCACGCTGAAGCCGTCCGAGGATCGGAAACCGGAAAAAGAGGGGAAAGTGAGGGAAGACAACTAGGGAGGGGAAAAGGACGAGCGGGTGGGAGACCGCGGCAGGGAAGACGGCGGGCGCCCGGAACTGCTCGGCGGGTTTTCAACCTTACTCCTCCTCCTCCCACACCTGAGTTCTCACGTCTCGGCCAAGACCCCGCGCCCAACCAGGGTGGGCACCAGTTGGTCAGGCTTCTCCCTCTGCACACCGATTTTCTAGAAGCCCTGGGGCAGGTGGTGGGCAGCACAATAATGCCTGCCCGGGACGGGAACGGGTTGGGGGGGGTGGTCCCGGCTGGGGTCTCGAGGGCAGGTGAGTGGATCTGGGGCCGGGCAGAGAGTGGCACGGCCGGACTGGGAATCGCCGAGCGCCCGCTTCTCAGTCCTCGTGCCCCGGGCGGGCCAAACTTCATTCCCCAACTTTTAGCAAGGGGAGGGGGTATTCGGGGGGGGGGGAAGGAAAATGGAAAAAAAGTTGCCGAACTTTTCCCCCAACTCTGTCTCGGAGGCGGGCCGGAGGGCGGTGCCTGCACCCTGATTCGCCGCCGGCTCTGGTCTGGAGGCTGCGATTGGCGCGCGGGGTCCGGGGCCGGGAAGAGCGGGCGTGGGGGAGGGGAGCGGCCCTCCCAACCCGCGGGATCGGCTCGCGCCGGGAGCGGGTTAATTTCAAATCGGGGGCTTGACTGCTCCTGGACGGTCACGCTCCCTCTGCCCGCCCGCCGGCCCGCCAAGCCCGGCCCCGGCGTTTCCCTCCGCGGCACCCACCTCGGCGCAGCGTGAGGACCGACTGACCGCCCGACACGCGGGCTCCCGGACCGGAGCGGGGAAAGCGGTGCCGAGGTATCCCCAGCTCAGCCCCCGCCGGTTCCAACCGTGAAGTGAACTGACAGGTCAGCGGGACGCAGAGGGACGCGGCGCCCAGCCGGCCCGGCCCCGGGAGAGGGATCGGGAGGGCTGCGGCAGCGACGGCCGTTTCCCGCCTCTCGCTCAGCCGGGGGCCGTGGAGGGAGGAGCTGAGCTCCCGCGCAGAGGGGAGGGGGCGAGCGAGGGGGAGGGGCGGGGATACCGTGGTTCCGGGCGCGGGTTTGCCCGCGCTCAAGCCCCGCGCAGCCAAGGGGCGGTGCCGGCCACGGTCCGGCTTTCCGCGCCAAATTTTTAAATCGAAGGCGGAAGGTCCGGCCCCGCCCCTGGCGCCACGAACCAATCGCAGGCCCGCGTCTAGCTCTCTGATTGGTTAGGAATCGTTGCCGTGGGAACGGCGAGGATGCTGTACGGGAACTGCAGGGCTGGTGGCGCGCGGACTGGGCCTGGGGGGAGGGGTAGTTGGCTGGGCGGAGGGGGAAGTGCGCGGGGCGCGGAGCGGGTGGCGGCCCGGGGACTGTACCTGGTTGCTTTACTGAACAAATGCAGCCTCCTTGGTGAGATCCGACATCGCGGCGTGAACGGGCCACCCCAGTTGAGAGTACACAGCGCCTTTCATCTTTAAGGATGTCCTAAAAAAAAGGAAAAAGTCTTAATTATAAGGCGCTCTTTAAAGACCCAGAGTATGTTTGGAGCTTAAGAACTGAATTTGGAAGTTTCCTATCAAGCTATTTCCCAAGTCTTTACCGCTGAGCCTGTGCACGTGTGTGTCAGGGGAAAACTTCAGGCATCAAGATGTAGACTTTTACCCAGATGCTTGGGGTCGTGTCTGCTCAGCCGGAAGCAGGGCTGGGGGCGCTGGCTCAGTCCCCAACCCTGACCCGTGAACAGGTGGGTGCTGGTGCTTGCTAGGGTCCTTTTCGGTGGGGTCTGGAGAATGGTGTGCCTTCCCTGAAGGTGGGAGAAGGCTGTCACTGGAAAGTCTGTGGTTTGCTTTAAGTCTCCTGACAGCGGACCGGTTGGCTGAAGGAACTGACTGGCGTTGGATGGAGTTCTCTGCCCAGGAGGGTTCTCTCTGGTCGGGAATAAAATGTAAATGTAATTTGTCATTTTTTCGTTAGTCTTCCTTTACGTGGCCTGTGGCGTCCATGAGGGAATATCCAGCTCATCTCCTGGTTTTATTTTTCTTTAACGTTTTCTATTTCCTCTTCTTTTTAAGGATATTAAACTTTTTAATAGAGTTGATTGGACTACTTAAACCATCAGGGTGTTGGGAGAAACTCCAGCTTTCTGTTTTTAAAGAAACTCTAAATGTGTGAGAAATTTACAGAATGGAGAATGAAAAGGTACCTTTTTAACTTTGGTATTCGTCCTTGCCGTTTTAAAAGCAATGTCATCCTGATTTAACCCTATAATTTCCCCATATCCATATCTTATTAAAGCTACATCCCTCTTTGGTTAGCTTCTATAAAAACCCAGAAGGAAGGGAAATTTAACTTTTAAAGAGGGAAAGAATTTGACCAGAGTCAAGGTAATCCAAAGTTTTTAATGGTTGGATGGCAAACGGGAGTCTCAAAGAAATAAGCAGAGAGAAAAGGTATTTTTTTAAGAATAATAAAATTTGTTAGCTGCCTTACATTTCTCAGAATTCTTGAACGATTAGAATTTAGAGAGGGCATTTGCCGTGATTTGAGATTGGATTTTTTTTTAAGATAATTTTCTACCGAATCAGCAGCTTCTTAAACTTGGGGGCCACAAACACTATTTGTGACATAGACATTTTGTAAAAAAGAATTGTCAGTAGGGGTGTCTCGATCAGTGTCCAACTACTGATAGGCTAAAAACTGTAAAACGCCAAGTTCCTAAAAGGTTTCGATATGAGTCAAATGAGAATTACCACTGTTTCTGATAGTCTGAGGTAGAGGACAGCAGCTTGAGAGAAATTCCCATTCCTGGGTCAGCACCTTTAAGGTGCACCTGCTCGCTCAGGGGGGTCCCCCATTGTGTTCCTCACACCGATTTCCGTGGAAGAGCACCAAAATCGGATTGAGGACGCTCAAGTTCAAGACCCGCGTAAGCTCTCTCAGCCGGGACCTCCTCTTCTGCAGAACAGGACTACGGACTATGGTGAAAATACAAATGGAAAAGCACTTGATAAATCCTAAGGAGTCACGGCCACGTGAAACAGCCCTGTTAATCTTTCTTCCTAAAGTCACTGAGGAATTAGTGAGCCCCTGTATGCTTTCGCTTATTGCCATTCCAAGCATTTTCTTTTAAAATAGCCAGAGATAGATAGTAAGAATGGGTAAAGTCCCAGTGTCTAAAAGTAGAAGAAACATTGTCTCCATTACTCTTACTTGTGAACTGCTATTAATTTACCATCGCGTCTCCGTGGCAGTCCTGCCTCTGCCAGGAACTAGCTTCGTGACTTTGGCTAACTAATTTTTCTCTCATTGGGCCCTTTTTTTCCCTTTTGTAAAGTAAGAGGAGTAAATACTGAAAGAGCAGGCTTTTCTTTGCTCGTACGCACCCCGATTCTGCTCCCTACTAGGTTTTGCCTATAAGTGTGACCACATGCCGGCCCTCACCCTTGTCTCCTTGACTTTCTGACTCTTCGGCATCGCTGGTGTTTAACTGGGCACTCAGCGTAGGTGGCCTTTGTGCCAGATGGACACACACAGATGAGTGGGAGCTGGTGTCCGCCACGTAAGCCTTATTGCAGTGTCATGTGTAAAAGTCACTCCTAGGAGTTTTGGATCATTTAAAATTATCGGTCCTCTTAGAGGAAGCTGAGTGAAATGTATATGGGAACTCCCTATATTATCTGCAACCCTATTCTAAATCAAAAATTACGTCAAAAAAGTTTTAAAATTATGCCTTAAGGGTTTTTTTTTTGAATTCTTGGAACATAAGAACTGCAAAATTAAAAATGGGAAATTTAAAAATGGGAAATAGGACAATAAGTGTTAAGCGATCATTGGGATAGTTGCTCATTTAATCGACCCTATAACCTCCTTAGGCATTTTTTCCTGGACAATATTCTATTCATCGTACAATTTCTGGAATCGAAAGCTAGAGGACAAATCCCGTTTTATGGTGGACTTAATTATCTACTTGTTTTAAACCAGGAAAATCTCTTTTTTGAACCTCATAAAAGAGGACTCATGAAAACACCTCTGAAAGAATCCACGGCCGCAAATATCGTGTTGTCGGAGGTACAGCCTGACTTGGGCCCTTTGACCACGCCCACCAAGCCCAAGGAGATCTGCCAGGGAGAACCGTGGACCCCAACGGCCAACCTGAAAATGCTCATCAGTGCCGTGAGCCCCGAGATCCGGAACAGAGATCAGAAGAGGGGGTTGTTTGATAGCAGAAACGGATTACCCGAGGCCAAAGATTGTTTACACGTAGGTTTGCAAAAGGCTGGGAGGAGACTGGTGTGTGTGTGTGTGTGTGTGTGTGTGTGTGTGTGTGTGCGCGCGTGCGCGCGCGCGTGTAGGACCAGGGAGGAGTAGCTGTATGAAGTGCCAGCAGTATGAAGCATCGCTACCCACAGACTGTTACTAGCCTGCTCCGGGGCACAGGACTCCATCAAATATAGCGCTCGGAATCCTGAGCCACTGACTTATTTCAGCACAAGCCTCCTTTTGAGATCTGCCAAGCAGTGTACACCGGCTCCCGCAGTGTACACCAGCTCCCGCGTTTCTCCCCCTCGTGTCGCGGCTGTCGAAGCTAAGCGTGTCAGAGCCATCGAGGGTAGACGACCCTAATAAATCTGTCCAACTGTACTTCCGATTCAGACATCATTTACCTCTTCTTTTGTAGGAACACTTATCCGGAGATGAATATGAGAAATCCCAACCAAGTCGAAAAGAGAAAAGCTTAGGATTGCTGTGTCATAAGTTCCTAGCACGATACCCTAACTACCCCAACCCTGCTGTGAACAATGACATCTGTCTTGACGAAGTAGCTGAGGAACTTAGTAAGTACGCAAAGAGCTCACTGAAATGGTTAATTATTAAAGTGACCTCATGGACTAATGCCTTCAGACCTGCGTTTGTTACGGTACGGAGAATTGAAATTAATCTCTGAAGCCATTTATTTATTTATTTATTTAATGTTTGTTTATTTTTGAGAGCGAGAGAGACAGAGCGTGAGGGAGGGAGGGGCAGAGAGACAAGAAGACACAGAATTCGAAACAGGCTCCAGGCTCCGAGGTGTCAGCCCAGAGCCCGATGTGGGGTGGAACTCACAGACCACAAGATCATGACCTGAGCCGAAGTCAGTCACTTAACCAACTGAGCCACTCAGGTGCCCCTCTGAAACCCTTTTAATTTAAGAATAAAGGCATATAGTTTCCAACTTCTGATTGCATTTCAAAAGCTCTGACGCTGTAAAGAAAGGCAACATTGTTTTTTTTTTTAACAATTTATTTATTTTGAGAGAGAGTCGGGAGGGGCAGAGAGAGGGAGACAGAGAATGGGGCACAGGCTTCCAGCGCAGAGCCCCACACGGGTCTGGAACTCAGGAACAACCTAGGAACCAACCGTGAGATCTTGACCTGAGCTTCTGAAGTTCAGCCCTTAACCAACTGACCCACCCGGGCACCCCAAGAAAGGCAACATTGTCTTACGACTTGTTTCATGAACAACTACAACTTTCAACTTCTGTCTGCACTCTCTGGGCTCTCCCGCTTTCTCCTTGAAGAGCTGGGCTGAAGAATGGTATCTTCGTGGTTTGTGATGAAGATACGCTTCTGTGAGTAGAAGTAGGGCTTTAGCACCGCCTGGCTCTGAGGACAATACATTCTTGTGTCTGGCAAGTTACCGTGTTCCTCCTACTCCCTTTTACTCTTCTCTTCATAGACGTGAATCTAGTTATACTTAAAAGAGGTCTGTGGTAAACTTGGGATACTTTTGGAGTCCTGAAAATATCATCTGAAACCGATGAGATAGGAAGGATATTTTGATATATAGCCATCGCTCCACGAAGAAAGTTTTACTCTTCAAATACGTGTTTACAAATACAAATACCGACTTGATTTCATATTTTAAGAATATGCCATTTAGATTCATCTAGTCACACATACTTAATTGTAGCTGTGTAGGCCATTCGTTTAATTTAGTAGGTAGCTGTTGGCCACCTGCTGTGTGCCCAGCAATATTGGAAAAGCTGGGGAGAATATCAGTGAATAAAAAGAATAAAATCTTGGGGTGCCTGGGTGACTCGGTCAGCTAAACGTCCAACTCTTGATTTTGGCTCAGGTTAAGATCTCATGGTTTGTGAGTTCGAGCCCCGTGTGGGGCTCTGCCCTCGAAGCACAGAGCCTGCTTTAGATTCTGTCTCCTCTCTCTGCTCCTCCCCTGTTAAATAAACGTGTTTTTTTTTTTAAACAAAGAACAAAATCTTTCCTCCTGTGGAACCTACTTTCTAGTGGGGGTAATAGATGAGTGTGCAAAGGACAGATAAGGAGAGATAATAATAGATATTATGCAAAAGCACTTAGCAAGTAACAATAACATATGTTAGAAGGTGATACATGCTGGGAGGAAAATAGAACATAGAACAGAGTAGAGGGGGGCCAGGAGTGCTGGGAGTGTGTTCTGCAATATTACATTAGGCGGTCAGGGTCAGGCCTCGTTGAAAGGGTGACATCCGAGCCAGAACTTGAAGGGATGGAGGTGAGGAGTGATGAGGGCATCCGAAGATTCCAGGCAGGAGGAGCAGCCCAGTAAAAGGCCTTCAGGCAAGGGCACATCTAGCAAGTTCCAGAAACAGCAAGAAATCTCGGTGCTTCGTACCTACCGTATGACAGCTGTGTGTGTGCACGCACACCCGTGCTTTCAAGAGTAATATAAAAAAAAAAAAACCAGGTTGTAATGTATGGGGTTTTGAATAGTAAAGACTTGTTTTTGTCACTCACTGGCTCTGTGCCTTGGCATGAGCTCCTTAGCCAGCCTGAGCTCCATTTCCTCCTCACTGAAGTGTGAAGAATAATACCTACCTCACCAGTTTAGGATACACATTTCCTCAAGCTGTATGGCACATAGCAGGCCCTCAATAAATGTTACCTCTCCGGTTCCTGTTAGCGTGATTTACACCCGACGAGAGCAGACGCGTGCCTTGCTCACGTCACACTCTCCGTTGAGGGCGGTAAGTAGACTTGTGTCTGCCAGACCCGCCGGCGAGTGAACCGGGGCAGAAAAAGCCATTCGGTTCTCTACGCGGTAGGAAATCTGATCCCCCTTACGTCCCGTTGCTCATTCCGCGCAGATGTGGAGCGGCGACGCATTTACGACATCGTGAATGTCCTAGAGAGTTTGCACATGGTGAGCCGCCTGGCCAAAAACAGGTACACCTGGCACGGGCGACATAACCTCCACAAAACCCTGGGGACTTTGAAAAGCGTCGGGGAAGAGAACAAGTACGCCGAGCAGATTATGATGATCAGGAAGAAAGAATGCGAGCAGGAGTTTGACTTCAGTAAGACGTACAGTCTGGAGGACCAGGTCATCAGATCAGACGCTGGCCAGAACGGACACGCGGACGTGTGTTTTGTCGAACTCCCCGGAGTGGAATTTCGGGCAGGTGAGCCGCGGTTGGGAAGAGCCTGGGCCGTGCGGCCCTCCTCCTGGGTCTAATTTTAACCTGCTAAAATGGCAGCTGTCCCGTCAGGTTGTGCTATTTTTAACCCTGTTACTTTAGAAGTCACTTGTCCCTTCATGAATTTTAATGCTCTAATCCTCCTCCTCCAAAGCTTCTGTAAACAGCCGCAAAGATAAGTCTTTAAGAGTCATGAGCCAGAAGTTTGTGATGCTGTTTCTGGTGTCCTCGCCTCAGATAGTAAGCCTAGAAATTGCTGCCAAGATTCTAATTGGGGAAGACCACGTGGAAGATTTGGATAAAAGCAAGTTTAAAAGTAAGTGTCAGGACTGCCGGGGGCTTTTGGACCTGTTCTGAAACCGTAAAATGTTACTTAGAAACTGATGTCCAAATGCATTTGCCATCCTATCTTCTCTAATTGTGCCCGTGCGCCTTGACTTCTCCCCAGAAGCCGGGGCTCTGCCGTTTCGCTCACCTGTAGGATTCAAACATACGTATATGACTCCTCTTCTTTGTCTGATCCTTTGGCTTCTAAACGGTTTCTTAGAAGTTACCTCTTTTGATACTGTAACATTGTCCCCATTTTGGACTTTTGAACTCTGCGGTGCCGGAAGTCTAAACGAGCAGTAAGCTGTCAAGTGGGTCGGGAACCCAGATCTCTGCCCTCAGAGGGAAGGGTGTAAATGACTCTTCCAAAATCGTTCCCAGAAGCGACCTGCAGCCCAGCTGAAAGAATCGTTTCAGCCAGTCCGGACGTCTCCAGGTCGATAGTGTCTCTATAAAGACAAAATTAAGTCGAGAGTAAAGGCAATAATACCGGCCGTTGGCTTGAGAGATGGCCATCTCAGCCCACTGCTGACGGGCTGCCTGCGTTTTCTGACTCACCGGGCGATTTTCGGCTCTCCATTTCGCTGGTTAGTCGCAGCCTTGGAAACCATCCCAGGAACTGCGGATGTGTAATTTGCAGAATCCCCAGGGAATTCAGAACCATCTGGCATGGCTCTGGGGAAGGGGCTCAATTTATAATTTTGTAGTATCGAGCTGGAAGTAACAAAACTTTATAAGCTATGTACGATTTGTAGAATTAATGAATCAATGCTTTGCATATGACGGAAGGACGATATAAAAATGTGCAAATTCGGGGGCGCCTGGGCGGCTCAGTTGGTTAAGCGTCCAACTCTTGATCTCCGCTCAGGCCACGACCTCATGGTTTGTGAGTTTGAGCCCCGTGTCGGGCTCCGAGCTGGCGGCGCAGAGCCTGCTTGGACTTCTCTCTGCCTCTCTCCCGGCTCACTCTCTCGCGTTTTCTCAAAATAAATAAACGTTAAAAACTATTTTTTTAATTTACAAGTTTTGATGGGTTAGAGCACCCTCCATGCTTATGATACTAAATCAATCTCATTGTCATAAACTGTCAACAAGCAGGAAATCGATACATTGTCATTGCTGCTTCATTTCTGTTTGTTCATAAAATTCTTCCGAATTCTCATTAGAGGATTCCCAGCACGGGGACTTTTTATTAAAGAGTCTGTAAGATAGTTCCCTCTAGGGAACTTTTTCAACCGTTGTCATTTCAAAATTCAGCACCAGCGGTAACTGAGTCTTTTCAATATTTAAAACTATTTTTGTTTGAATGAAAGTAGTATCACCAGAATAACTTAAAAGAGTCACATTTTCCTCTGCCTGGCGTTGATGGCGAGGATAGCTTTTTGAATATACATGAAGCCCTTTGCTCCTTCATGATTCCATTAAGTGGTATATATCTTTTCTCTTCTAGCAAAAATTAGGAGGTTGTATGATATAGCTAATGTTCTAAGTAGCCTGAATCTTATCAAGAAAGTTCACGTTACAGAAGAAAGAGGCCGAAAACCAGCTTTTAAATGGACAGGCCCAGAAATCAGTCCAAACCCCAGTGGTATGTATGTGTTTTCCTTCATTCTTTGCTTCATTGTTTTGAATGAATGTGCATTGGGAGATGTTCTCCCTTCGCCTTCCTGCCCACATTCCCCCATAGAAAGGACGGATATGAGTTGTTAGGAAGACAAAGATGAGTGCCGATATGAAAGTTCGGCTATCGGTTCCATCAACAACCCCAGGGCCAAAACACCGCCAACCCTGGACCCAAGAGGCAGAATCTGTGCGGGAAAGGATCTGAAAAAATGGAAAGTATCTCAAAACGTAAAACGCTGTTGCTTAGTTGTTATGCTGCCCGGTGACCATGACAGAGCCTACGCACATTGAGAATATGAAGTGAATTCACTCCAATATCAATGTTCTGGTCTCCATCTCAGCTCCGGGGTTCTGACATTTTCCATTCCACCAAAGAACCCACGCAGAAATGTTTAACGTAGCAAGAACGTGGGCCACGGAGGCAGAGGGAAACTTAGCCTCTTGTTGGCTATGTGGCCTTGAGCAAGCTCCAGCTCCAAGGCCGTTTCCTCACCTGCAAAATGGGCAGAACGGCGGTATCTTTGCGAGGTTATCGCAGTTTTGAATACACGTTGACTGTTGAACGATGCGGGGGTTGGGAATGCAATCAGAATCTGCATATAACTTTTGACTCCCCAAAAACTTAACTACTAGTAGCCTGTCATTGACCAGAACACTTACCGATAACATAAACAGTCGGTTAAAACATACTTTGTATGTTTATGTATCGTCTACTATATTACAACAGAGTATGCTAGAAAAAAGAAAGTGTTACTAAGAAAATCATAAAGGAAACTACGTTTACAGCACTGCACTGTAAAAAAAAAATCCGTGTAGAAGTGGAACTGCAGAGTTCAAACCCGTGCAGGAGTCCACCGTAATCGCAGAGAGGGGTCCTTTGGTGCAGGGATTCGGAGTGCAGGCTCTGGGGCCAGACGGACGGGTTCACCTCCCGGGCCCACATGGTACTAGCTGACAGACCAAGGTCAGCTGATGAACGCCTCTGAAATGGGGGTGCATCTCCTAAGAAGTACCTACCTGGCGGCGTTGTTGTGAGTGTCTTAGTCCGTTCAGGCTGCTATCACCCAACACCATAGACTTGGTGGCTTACAAACAACGGATGTTTCTTGCAGTTCTGGAGGCTGGGAAGCCTTGCGAGAGCCTGCTATCTAGATGGCCGTCTTTTCGTCACAACCTCACATGGTAGAAGGGACTAGAGAGGGCCATGGGGCCTGTTTTGTAGGAACACTAATCCTCCTCAAGAAGGCTCCGCCCTCAAGACCTAAGCGCCTCCCGAAGGCCCCACCTCCTAACGCCATCACATGGGGGTTAGGGTTTCAACCTGCGAACTGGAGGGGACCCAATTATTCAGTCCATAGCAGTGACGGTCACCATATTTCATCAGGCGAGGACCCCACCGATTATAAGATGCACAGTTTTATCTACACACTGGTAAGAAAGAGAAGCCACTAACGGTTCCACTCGCACAGCACTGGTTAGTTGGAAGATGCCGCGGGTTTCAGGGATGTTAACGTGTGACTCTTACCTCAGAATTCAATTAAAATCAGATTCACAAGGTTTTGTCTAGAAAGCCCTTCAGACGGCGTCTGGCCCAGAGTTGGTGCTCCGTAAATATTGCTGCCTTCATTCCCAAGATCATTCTCGGCCTACGCTTTGACTTCCTCTCCTGCCAGGAAGCCGAGCCAGCCGGGTTTCGACCCCCTGCCCTTTTCTCTTTCAGGATGTGGCCAAGTCCTTCCTTTCCCCCATTCCGATCCAGAAACGAAGCGACCTTCGAAAGACAACTGTGCCAAAAACCTCTTTTCCACGCGTGGGAAGCCAAACTTCACTCGACACCCATCGCTTATCAAACTGGTTAAGAGCATAGAAAGTGACCGAGAAAGATCAATTCTGCCCCCAGTAGCCCCATCAAGACAACCAAAGGTGTGTTTTCAGTCACATCAGGCTGTGAAGAATTCCTTTTTATCTGATTTTTTCCGCTTACTTGATCCCTGTGGTACTTGTTAGAGATTTGTTTCAATACCCATATACCCCAATCCACTTGAAGCCGAACCCATGTATAAACGAAAAGATAAAAACTAGTTGGCGGGCTTTAATGGCTGTGTGATTTGGAAGGGAGGTGCCTGTGTTCTGTGCCTTTGACTTCGGTGATGTTTTATCTCTGTGACCATTTATTCTTTTGCTTTGATCAACACCCCCCCCCTTTCTGTTTTACCAGCTGAGAGCGCTCAGAATTCAGCACCCTTCCCGAGTAAAATGGCTCAGCTTGCAGCTATCTGCAAAATGCAGTTAGAAGAGCAGTCAAGGTAGGTTAGTAAAACCGCAGGACGAATTCCTCTCACGTCGCTTCGTTAGGATCACTCACTTTATGTCAGAATACGTGCGCGCCTTGGAAACTGGTGAGGTCATCTCTTCTGTAACTTTTATGCGATCATTACAGAAGCTATCTGCTAGTTTCATCGACGCACGGCTTCGACCCGGCCCGATCTAAAGTGGGAGAACATTTTAGAGAAAATGTGTTTCCACCGTGTCTTATTTTACTCTTGTCTTTCAGTGAACCCAGCAAGAAAGCGAAGGGACAGCTGGAAAGATCCGGGCACTGCAAACCAGTGTCTCCTCTGCACACCCCGGCAAATGCTGAGCTGGAACTCACGGCCCCGCCCCTCATCCAGCCCCTGGGGGTGGTCCCCCTCCTCCCCAGCCCATTGTCGCCTGCAGTGCCCGTGATCCTACCTCAGGCCCCTTCGGGCCCCTCCTATGCCATCTACCTGCAGCCTGCCCCAGCCCAGACCATGACGCCACCCCAAGGCCTGAGCCCGACGGTCTGCCCCGCCCCCTCTTCTAAAGCTACAAGATCAAAAGACTCCACAGATGCCACCACCACCGAGAAGGCAGCCAATGACGCCGCCAGGTCCGGTGTCTCCACCAGGCCTGGAAGCTTGCAGCCGGCGCCCGAGAGACCGGGTGCAAAGAACCGAGACAAGGAGCCCGCCGGAGAAAGAGGCTCAAAGAGGGCAAGCATACTCGAGGACAGTGGTTCCAAAAAGAAATTTAAAGAGGACCTGCAAGGCCGTGACGATGTCCCCGCGGTAAGTACCGCCTCGAGCCATGCGAAGCTTTAGGCAGCCCGCAATTGATTAGAGAATTTGGGAGCCTGTGAAATTTACCAGAGCAAAGAGCAGTTAGTTTCTCAGAAGACAAGGGACTGTTTCTTAGCGTCCCGTAATCCAAACAAAGCCCCAGACAGCTAATCCCCTGACCGGGATGACGGCAGGGACATTTTTAACCTTTGGAGGAAGGGATTATTTGCTCTCTTTTTAAAGCACCACGGGTGGTTGTCCTTAAGTCTGTTTCCCTGTCACACACTGGAATGCAAACAGCTGTCACGAAAGTCTTAAATAATTTACAAGCAGACGTAACCCCAAATGAATGGGTGGATGCATAGGGTGCCTGTAACTCCTGCTTTCTGAGTCATTACCTAATGTTTGTCGGATGTCACGTACCTGGCATCTGTTGCCCAGGAGATAAACCATCCCCTCTGCTTTTCCTTTCCACCTAAAATTCAAACCAAAATTTCTATTTTACGTAATAGAAAAGTCAAGCTTATCTTGGCAGATTGTAGGTATATTTGATGCCCTGATTTCTAGAGACTTTGGTGTTGCAGGTAATTTTTTTCCCAGGTGGAGTTAAGTTCAGGAAGGAATTAGCATTTATTAGATGCTTACCCATATACCAGGCAGCAGAAGTAGTACTAGGCATTTTTATCTATGCTATCTCATTTTTTCTCCCTCAGGACAATTTACATATGGAGGACATTCTCACCAAATAAACACCCCTAAGCGCGGAGGCAGAAGTTAATCTCTCATTCTGTCCCTGCTATTAAGTTATTTTCCTTCTCTACATCGTGTTTTTCCGCATCTATAAAGAATTTATTCCAGCACTTTTTCCTGCTCATCTCCTGGGTATAAAGCACGGTGCTCTGGTTCAAATCAAACCCACCACCTGCCTTTGGTGACTGTTGCTTTTGACTGCTTGCCCCAGGGCCATGTCACAGCTTTTGTGAGGTTAAGTGAATTTGTTACATGATAACATACATAAAGGGGCTTGTGATCCTTTTCAGGCACCGTATAAGCTGAAGGGTATTATCTGTAACTGTTGTTATTAAAGAGGCTTTAGAGTTTGTCAAATCTTCCCCGAGGATGGCCTCCTGGTAACCATTCAAAACATCTATTATCTTAGCATACTATCATTTTGCATGTAATATACGTGCTAAGAGGAAAATCACAAGGCTTTGGCTTGATTCAATTTTCTGGGAGGTCCATAATCTCTTCGGGCCCGTGGTTATGATTTAATAATGGTCCCCTGTTGCTCCCTCAGTTATTCAGGATTAGGGTTTTCAGGAGACAGGTTTTCCGTGTGCCCCTGCTTCGCTTTTCATCTCCATGACTTCGTTTTGACCGTTTCTTTTTAGCACAGACGAAGCCGAACAAAGAAAACGAGAGATTTGCGTGTTAACTCATTCAACAAACATTACTGAGAATCCGCACTTCTGTGGGTGGAGAGAAGACCGTAGAGAAACAAACACAAATATGTCAGGCAGCGAACATAAAACAGGCTGATGTAATAGGAAGAAAGGGATAAGAGAGCTAATGGAGGCTAGATGAGAAACACGCAGCTGGAAAGACACCAAATTCATTCATGCTGCTAATTAACGGTTCTAATTTAAAAAGAAAAAAAAAGGAATTGGCATTATAGGTTGCAAGATTTTGGGATGAACGTAGTCTGTAGAAAGTTGAAAAATAATTAGTAGGATACTACAGGTTTTGCTGAAGAAGTGGAAGACTACAACCAGCCACCAGAGTTAACTCGTAGTTACTACCGTGAACGGTAGTAAAGAACAGATACTTGTAAATCGCCTAAATCCACCCATTAAAAGTTTCTATTCCTGCAGCTTTCAAGGAACCAGCGAGTAAAGATACGGAACAGTCCCAAACGTTTCAGAAACAAAATGGATAAATAAACAGCACTAAGTAGCAGTGCTGGGGGACGCCGTTAGCATTGCGGATTCGCGGATTCGCAGATTCGCGGCAGATTCGCGGATTCCGAATTCACTGGTTCCCAAGGAAAAGATGGGACCTCTTAACAGCCAGATCAAAGTGTAGACTGTTGTTTTGACAACGGTGAGAAGAAAGATCTGGAGGAAGATAAAAAGAGGGCCCCCAGGTTACCAGAGCTGCTTTTAGCTTTTGCCAGGCCTGCGCACGGTATGGCCGACACAGACTTTTCAGGCAGTTCAGCCACCCATGCAGGCTCTCTGTTTGCTAAAGTACAGGGCCCGAGCCGGCGTGGTGGGGGGTACACACAACCCAACGCTCGCCATTTCTGTTTAGAATATAACTTTATTGCCTAAAGCTTTTGCTCTGTGACATTTGGGTCTCCAACATTAACTAATCAGTTCTCTTTTGAACTATAGTTTCTGAACTCTGGTGTCCTGCCCCTCAGTTTGTGCGTTATAAGAGTGCTTGGTATCACTGGAACCTAGAGGGCTAGGAAAAATACATCCGTGGTTGTCTAATTACTTTATTCTAAGTCAAGGGTCAACAAACTTTTTCTGTAAAGGGCCAGACAGTGAATACTTTTGGCTTCGTGAGCCGTATGATCTCGGTGCTGCCTATTCAACTCTGGCATTGTAAAAAACGGAAGAAGGCAGGTATGGAGGGAGCACAAATGGATGGATGCAGCTGGGTTCCAATACGATTTTATTTACAAAACTGGACAGGAGGCCGGATTTTGGCCCGTGATTTGGCAACTCCCTTCCCTAAATCAACGTTTCTTAAAATGTTTTGCTTAAATACCAACCCTGCCAAAAATTTAGCTGCTAAGTCGCCTGAGAAATGCTACCTGCCGGCCGTCCCTTGGAGATTCACAATGCGTGCCGTCATTAAAGCCCCCCAGGAACCCTCTAAGAAAGACCCCGTTTCCCTTTGTGCAAGTCAGCATTTCCGAGACAGGTTGGACCATGATTCAAGGAGGGCCAACTTGCATCCCGTGGAGGCAGGGTTTCTCAGAGCGGTCTGGGAAATTAGCCATCCTGCAGGATTCAAGAAGAACCATGTAATAATACAGCAGTGGCGCGAGGGGGTCCGACGGCGTGAAGCATGGTTCCGACGGCATCGCATCACACCAAGAGTTGGAGAGCAGGGCTTAGGATGTCAGCGTGAGGGGGCGTGTTGGGCAAGTCCTCCCCCTAGGCAGGCTCCCCGCTAGCTTTAGGACACTTCCTAAGCCCACAGATAACATTTAAGAAACACGTGGTTTTTAAGTCAGGAACGGGAGGGAGGGATATTGGCTTCAGGGAGCTGGATGGCCGGCCCGCCCATAGCCCATACCGCTGGGTGCTCTGGTCTGATGAGACAAACAACCACGAAGGGAGATGAGTCCTGGAACAGGCACGTGGCCATTTTTCTTCCATATTTGTGTGTAAAATAAATCCTTCCTCCTTGTTTTCTAGACCTTGTTCCCATCGGGATACCTAATCCCTCTTACCCAGTGCCCATCCCTGGGGGCAGAGTCCATTCTATCTAGTAAAGAAAACTCCAGTACACTTTCCCCAAACCACAGGATCTACAGCTCCCCAATCACAGGTGAGTGTACGTAGAACACTATTCCACTGCGGGTCAGGCTCAAGGTCACTGAAGCCTTATAAGCCTCTTGGACAAATGCCTGTGCTTTTAAGATAGTTTCCCCCCTTTTCTTTTCAGGTGTCATTCCAGTGACGTCATCTGAACTCAGTGCTGTTAATTTTCCCTCTTTTCATGTAACACCTTTGAAGCTAATGGTCTCACCAACTTCCGTAGCCGCTGTCCCTGTCGGGAACAGCCCGGCTCTCACTTCGAGCCACCCCGTTCCCGGCCAGAACCCGAGCTCGGCCATTGTAAACTTCACACTGCAGCACTTGGGACTCCTCTCCCCCAGTGTGCAGGTGTCCGCCAGCCCTGGAGCCGTCCCTGTGTCTCCAAGAATAGAGGCTGTTAGTGTTGTACCAGAAAATGTAGGCCCTCAGCAAGGAAGGGCCACCAGGTACGACTCTCCGGTCCCAGGCCAGACCCAACCGAGTGGACAATCAGTTGCCGCGACAGGGGCACAACAGGTGAGAGTATTTCCATTCAGTGGATTTTTTTCCTGGGGTTATTAAGGCCCAAATATCAGTATCACGGGAGACTCGCTTTTGCTTTTCTTCTTTGGAGAGGGGAAGGATGGGAGGAGGAGACGGAAGGCCTCGCTGCCTTCCAAACCCAGGAAGAGTACCCAAAGGGTCCAGAGTACTCCCCAGCCAACTGCAAAATATGCCAGGCTCCTACGTGTGACCTGCCCTTCCGGTCCAGCCCTCTGAGGCTATTAGGCCATACCTATCTGTGTGAGTTTGACTTCTTTTTCCTCTTCCTCTCTTTCCAATCAGCCTGTTCCTGTGACACCCAAAGGGTCACAGTCAGTGGCCGAAAGTTTCTTCCGTACCCCAGGTGGACCCATGAAGCCAACGGGCCCATCCTGTATGGATTTCGATGGTGCTAATAAAACCTCTGTAGGAACTCTGTTTGTCCCACAGCGAAAACTGGAAGTCTCAACAGAGGACGTCCGTTAATTGACAGATTTGGCTTCATTTAATTTTCTAAAGAGTTGTTTTTAATAGAGAAGATTTAATCAGACTGATTTGGAGAATGCATTCTCTGAAAATACTGTACATATGTTGGGGGTTTACTTACTTGCAAAGCAGACACTTGTTTCCCTACTTACACACACACACACACACACACACACACACACACACACATGTATTTGTACTAAGCAAATTTCAGCCAGCAGTCCTACCAGATAAAAGCAAAGAGTTGAACCTCAGGTATATTAACTGCCGGGGGAAAGGATTCATTGTCTCAGCTGTACCTATGCTATTATGCAAAGTTACTGTATTCAAGTTGACTTCTCTTTGAGTTTGAATATGCGCCACGCCCAAGGCCGTATTCTCTTCAACTTTGCACAAAGAAAACGCTGTGATGTATAATGTTGTATTTTTAAACAGGAGGGCTAGAGCTGTGTGTTTTGTAATTCCTTTAATCTGTTCTTGTTGCAGATTGTGTCTTGTGTCCTTTTGTAAAGTTTGCAACAACCCTCAATCAAGTCTATGGAAAAATTATTTATAAACTGTATTTTTTAATCATAAGTTGTTCAAATTAAAACTTTTCTAAAATATAGTTCACGTTTTCATTGGGCCGGTTGGGGCGCTGTTGGGAGAAAACGAAAACTTAACTAACCTCAGAGGCAAATGCTTGGTAAGGGGAGGACCTTCTGGGTTCCTTTAGATCTGCCCAGTGTCTAAAATGTTCCTGTGTTCCTCCCCCATTTGATCCCCCCTATGGCTTTACTTTTCAGCAGTGAAAATGGCTTTGGAGAGGCTTTCGCTTGTCCAGGGACACGCAACTTTCAGAAGTCTCCTGAACTTCCCGCCATGGCTCTCCTCTCCTCTCCTCTCCTCTCCTCTCCTCTCCTCTCCTCTCCTCTCCTCTCCTCTCCTCTCCTCTCCTCTCCTTAGAAATCAAAGACAGAAGCAGGGGCACTTCCTACCCTGGCCTCGCATGGCCCCGTCTCCTGCTGTCTACAGAGGAGGGGCTACGGCTCGAATCCTACCACGCTGTCCCAACAGCCTGGCTTCAGGGATAGGAAAACAGCAGTAAGGATTCTCATTTACTCCAGGAAACTACCATACTCAACCCCCATGAGCTCCAAGAGAAGGAACGAGCTACATTGTGTTAAGTGTGCGTCTCCTTGATCCCCTCATTAGGGGATGAACTGCACCTTCAGAACTGACACGGGCCTTCACTGGTCAAGGTCTTAAAGGATCAGCATAATCTCTATTTCCTTTATATTTACTATATGCTAGGTACTGCGCTATTCATTTTAAAGGCATTGTCTCCCTGAGCTAAGACGATGAGGTCACCGAAGCTCATAGAGATTAAAGCAGTAAGTCCAGAATCCACTGCTAGAATATGTCATGACTCAAGTGTGTTGGTCTTCTTTATCCATAAGCCATCTGCTTCCATATGTGTGCCTAGCTGCGGTGGTAGGAACCGAGCACACTCAGGGTAATCGAAGCATTTGTAAGGTCATTCCTTTCAAATATACATGTTTTGTTTCCATAACCAAGTACTCCGAAGAGAGCCGATTTTCACAGTGACCTAGAGACTCCCCTTCCTTCATACCACTAGAGACGAACCAGTATGAGCTATTTCTTCCAAAGCACCTCTGCCTTTGCTTTTATCCTGCTCGGAGGATATGTGAATGGTTCCTGATATAAGCAATGGTTCCTGCCTTTAACGTGCTTATAATATAGTTGAGGAAGACAGTAAGTGCACATGAACAAATGAAGACAGCATTTCCATGCAGTAAAGAGAAGGTAACTTGCCCAATGGTAAATATAGGCAAAAGATACAGTTCAGTGGAGGCCACCAGATTCAGCGACATACAGACAACTGTGAAGAGGAACCAACCCAGTCATGGTAGCTCTGAGATGATGAAGCTCCTTACAGCCCCAGTCTGTCTCTAAAGCTGAGCTAGAGAGACTGGAGGCCAGGATTTTGTTCTGCCCCCTTATCGGTTCACAAGAAGCACCTCCCCCCTCCCCACCCCCGGGACTGAGGTTTAGGGAAATCGGATGCACAGAAAGAATGAGCTGTGTTAGACTTCAAGACTGCTCTGAGGATTGTTCCACTTGGTTCTTCTACTCAGATTCCTAAGGCTCCCCCAGAATCCCTGCTGCCTGGTGTTCATGCCCCTGCGTGCGGGTGGGACCTGTGTCTTCCTTCTAACAGGATACAGTAAGGGTGATGGCATATGTGTGATGATGTGCACGTGGTTATATACTTACATAAGACTGTAGGGTAACCCAGTTAGGGAACCCCACATGACAAGGCACTGGGGGACAGCGTCTTGGCGCTGAGGGGAGCCTGCAGCTAACAGCCAATAAGAAAGTGAAATCCTCAGTCCCACCTATAGCCACAGCAACTGAAGACTACCAACAACCTCAGTAAGCTTGCAGATGGAGCTTTCCCCAGTCAAGCCTCGGATGAGATTGCAACTCTGAATGATAACGTTGACCACAGCCCTAGAAGGCCCCAGACAGAGAACGCAGCGAAGCCGCTCCTGGGCTCCTGACCCGTGGAACCTACGAGGTGATCAATCTATGTGTTTTAAGATGCTAAGTTTGTGGTAATCTGTTATGCAGCAATAAATAATGGATACAACCACCATTATACAGTGATAAAATCACCCAAAGCAGGACAACAAATAACCCACTAGTCCTACGTGTCTTTGTCTTATTATTTCGTTCATTGGTTTTATAGACGTCCCTAGAAGCAAACAGTACAGGGACATGGGAACCTGAAGGGCTTTCATGGGAAAAGCGCTGTCCATTTTTAAAGCAGGAAGCAACCTTAAAGATGCCGAGTAATAGCACAGTGGTAGACAAAGTTATCTGCCCAGCAAGCAGTTTCTTTTCCCAAACTGCCTCCTGATTTCTCCCTAAGGAATTATGAGGTGGACCCCATGGATTGTAAGCTTGGCCAACCTTCCTGGATTTGACCCAATTCACCCTAGCAGTGGCCCTCTCTCCGTGCTGTTCCAGCTACAAGGTTGTTGCTGGGACTCCTGCCTCCCAGCTTCTGGAAAGGCTGTGGCACCTGCTCCCGTTCAAGCCTCCTTTTCAGCCATCCACTGATTCTGCCGGCCTTTCGGGCCCCTCTGGTAAGTTTCCTTTGCTTAACGTTGCCAACCGTTTTCACACCTGGTAACTAAAGGGTTCTTACCAAATCACAGAGGGAAACCCAGAGCCAAGGCTGCCCAATTCCCAGACCAGATAGCTCTCTGTTCCCTGGGCCTGGAGGAATCCGGCCAAGGAGCAAAGAGATAAGACCTTAAAAAATGCTTATCTCACCAGCGATGCAAGCAAGCAACTCGCCCCTGTTCCAGCGAATGCAGAATGCAAAGTGCCATTTAAAATACCTGAAAGGGAACTCGTTGCAAGAAGAGATGCAAGGACCCCAGAAAACTGATAAAATTTGATACGAGAAAATTCTTTTAAACTTGGCTTTAAAACAACTTCCCTCAGCCCTGTCCTTTTCAAGTGATTAGTGTTCCTGCAGATAAAGGATAAGAGATTTTCAGAACTTAAGCAGATAAGCTGTCTGAGCAATCCTATTAATTACAGAGAAGCGTGCGGGTTGACGGCAGATGGTTTCAGGCACGTATCCCTGGCTGGTTTTCAAAGCTTGAGAGCTTAAAATAAGAGATAAGCTGGAAGGAAAGGCATCATTATTTTAGGTTTTAAAAAACTATCCATTTTTAAATCAACTTTTAGAGACGTGATTTTATATATCAGTGTCTTATTTGAGTACATTCAGGTCAATTGTTTGCCTCAATTGGATGAGTAACTACATGAGGACTTGTCATAATGGCCAACATTTTGCAGGACAATGCAGGTAGGGAATATATTATCGACATCCTCTGACAGTCAAGTAATTAACCACATTTTTTATTACATCTTTTTTTTTAAGTTTATTTATTTTTGAGAGAGAGAGAGACACAGACAGAGCGTGAGTAGGGGAGGGGCAGAGAGAGAGGAGGACACAGAATCCGAAGCAAGCTCCAGGCTCTGAGCTGTCAACACAGAGCCTGATGCGGGCCTTGAACCCACGAACCGTGAGATCGTGACCCAAGCTGAAGTCGGACGCTTAACCGACTGAGCCACCCAGGTGCACCATAACTGCATTTTTGAAAGTCTACAGGAGAAGCTTCCATTTTCCATGAGTTAGGCACGGAGTCTGATTTGCCTAGGTATAAACTGAATTCTATCTGGAAAATATTTACTCAGTTTTTACCATTCGCTTAGCACTGTGTCATGGAAAACCATGCCTATTATCCTACTTTGGATAAGAAAAGACCCTGTGTGGGGGCGCCTGGGTGGCTCAGTTGGTTGGACATCCTACTGGTTGGGCGTCCAACTTGGGCTCAGGTCATGATCTCCTGGTCCATGAGTTTGAGCCCTGCGTTGGGCTCTGTGTTGACAGCTCCGAGCCTGGAGCCTGCTTTGGATCTGTGTCTCTCTCTCTCTCTGCCCCTCCCCTGCTTGCACTCTGTCTGGCTGTCTCTCTCAAAAATAAACGAACATTAAAAAAGAGAGAGAAAAGACTATATGTGTGTCAATCTTCCAGAAGTTTATCCTGACTGAAAATATTTAGTGACTATCGACTGAATCTTTCAAAAATGAAAACATAGCTCCCCAGATTCCTAAATAGAGTATTTGGAATTGTTCTTCATGTTTCAGAAACTCATGAGCACTACTGTTCCTTTAAATTCAAAGTCAACCAACAATGTAGGCCATCGATGTCACAGTAATACACTCGGAGGCTGTTTAGACGTGTATCCTCCTAAAATAAATGGCTCTGGTGTATTATGCTCTTTGAGGTCTGTTTTTATGGTTGTCTGTCTTTAACTTCAACTTGTCTCTTCCCTCTACCCTCAGGATAAATCTCTCTTCTAACCCAGGAAAACAAGAGGATTCCAGGGAACTGAGGTCACCACACTCGCTTTGATCAACCATTCAAGTGAATAGATTTCTAACTGCTTAAGAAATGCTCTTTCTCCCGTGGGGTGCAGGCCATGGGCTCCATCTCAGGCGCTTCCCTGCCCAATCAGTGGTCTTTCTCACTGTCCACACGAATCCAAACTTGTTGATGCCAGGAATATGGGACCATGATGGAATGGCAGGAATGCTGAATATAAAATATATACCTATATTCATCATTAAAATCCAGCATTTAGACAATGAAGGTATTTCTGCATGAAGATACTCTAATTTTTTTAAATGTTTATTCATTTTTGAGAGAGAGAAAGAGAACAAGCAATGGAGGGGTAGAGAGAAGAGACACAGAATCCGAAGCAGGCTTCAGGCTCTGAGCAGTCAGCACAGAGCCCAATGCAGGGCTCGAACCCTGTGGACTGTGATCATGACCTGAACTGAAGTCAGACGCTTAACCAACTGAGCCACCCAGGCGCCCCTGCATGAAGATGTTCTGAAAAAAAACAACGTGTCCTAGATGAACTAGGGGAACTTAAAAAAAACTCTCAAGTTTTTATCTCAGTCATTTATATTGAGCATCTACTATTATACCTACCTCAAAACAACATTGTAAGGTGGTAACTCCTGGCCCCATTTTACAAGGCAGGAAGCTAATTTCAGAAAGCAGGAAGAACACATCCCAGTCGCAACCTAAGGGGGCAAAGCCAGTATGGACGTGCAGACCTGCCTAACAAGAACCCTGTGCTGATTTCGGAACACCGCGCTCCTGAGTGCCACCATACTAAATCTGTCACACATTTCCAGACTGCGGTAAGGCAGGCTGATTCTAGATTGTTCACTGGGAGCTTCCAGAGCATTACTCCTGAGCCGTCTCTATCTTTCAGGCTTCCACCTATAATGATTTATGCTGTACTGAGTTATACGAGCCAGAACCACATTTCACAAAACCCCTTCTTGTGGTTATGGTTGTGCTTCTGAGTTGGCCAATAGAGGAATGCTTGGCTTCTTAGATTGAGTGGCTGGTGACGGCTCTCACTCTCCAACGTCCCCTTTCAAACCTTTACTTCCCCAGCTCTTCCTACAATTGTGCGAGGTGTAATTCTTCTAAGAAATCCCTTATACTATAACTCATCGTGGTTCTGCTTCCCTGATTCAACCCTGACTAGGCAAGTGGCGCCTTGGGGAGGAAATGGGACAGGAGATGTTCCAGAGGCGGGCCAGGGGCTGTCTGCTTCCCAGTGCCCAGAGTATAGGATACGGCACTTTGCAAGCTGCAGATCATTTGGGTTGCCAGTATTCTCACAGCCGCAAGTCTACGAGCTAAAACAGTCTTAGGTCACAGTGCCCTTGACGAATGCACTGCCTGGAACTCAGCCACCGCCCACTGCAGCTCTCTGACTATCTGACTCAGCTCGGTTATGATGCCAGGACGCTGGGCATCCGGGACCTCACCTGACTCACCCAGACAGAAAATGCACGGCCCAGGAGCCAAAGTCTGGCTTCTGGTTCCCGCTCTGACCCCTGGAACAAGGTACTTCACTTTTCAGGTCTGGTGTCTTCTTTCATGGACCTGAGCTCAAGGAAATAATTTCTGCGGTCCCTCAGAAATAAATTTTCATCAAAGGCAAATTGAAACTCACCAGTGATCCCTAGCACATAAGAAGAAACTGCACTCACTCAACCAAAAGAATTTTGTCAAATAGATGGGAAAGGATTCATCCTAGGGAGGAAAGGGGGCTCTTAATGAAACCACTAATCCTCCGTGTACCCAGTATTCCTCCTGGCCAAAACCAAATACAGTGGACTTAGAGTTGATTGCTGCTATCATTCCGAGGAGTTGCAATTTCCACGATAAACTCATCTTACAGGTTGGGAGTCCATTTGTTCCATTGGTTTTAATATCTCGACTTTGCCTATTAGTTCTATCATTTTTTTTCTGTCTGCTCCGTGACATTATTTGAGATGTCCTGAGTCAACTAGAGCTTCGGTCAAAAATTTGAGGGATGTGGGGCGCCTGGGTGGCTCAGTTGCTTAAGCGTCCAACTTCGGCTCAGGTCACGATCTTGCGATTTGTGAGTTCAAGCCCCACGTCGGGCTCTGTGCAGACAGCTCAGAGCCTGGAGCCTGCTTCGGATTCTGTGTCTTCCCCTCTCTCTACCCCTCCCCCATTCATGCTCTGTCTCTCTCTGTCTCACTAATAATAATTAAAAAAAATTTGAGGGCTGCGAATAGACTGGCAACTCACTTCATGAATGGACTATTCCTTATGAATGGAATATTCTTCATGAATGGAATATCCTGAATATAGAACTTGGCCATCTCAGGGTGGGGGAGAAACCTGGAGATCCTCTCATCCAGGGGTTCCCAAACTTCCAGCATGGACCCCTACTTTGGGCCCCTAAACCGGTGCCAGGTCAGCTATGTCAAGAACTCAGAAGCATCTTCTAGAGGTTCTTGGGTTTCCTATCCTCAGAAATGAGTCTGGGGTAGGGCCCTGGAATAGGGTTTTGTTTTGTTTTTTGAGTTTCCTGGTTATTTCAAATTTGTTGGTAGGTTTGAGAATAACGATCTGGAAGAATCTTCATCCAGTGTTTAAACTGTCATTACAGAACTTCTGGTACTAATCAAGACAGAGTACGTCCATGACAACCTCTCTCTCCCACTGATTATAAATAAAACCTCTAGACAGAATACAAAAGCTATTAGCTGAGGACTCTGCAAAGTAAACAGTAGTAAATAGATTGAGAAAGGTAGAAACTTGAAGAACTACTGGCATGGCAGTGAACTTACTTGGCTTTTCTTTCCTTCTTTATTTCTTGGCATTAGGCAGAGGGGTGGCTGATGCTTGAAACTAAGCCACAGTACGACAGCCAAACATCTGAAAGCACCCCCCTTTTCTAGCCAGAGGATCAAGAGAAGGGGCCCCTGAACCTGAAGATGGGGAGAATCCCTTTAATTTTTCTATTTTTATTCTCCCCCCCGCCCTGCCATCCTCAATGCCAGCCCTAGCCCTAAGGTGGCACTGCCACGGCGGCGGTGGCACTGGCACAGGCACTGAAAACCCTAAGACAACCATCCCTCAGTGCACAGGGCAATATTGGGAAAAGGGGTCTCAAGAGTCCAAAAAGTATGGGATTCCTATTCCTGTCTCTCTCTTTTTTCCCTTCAGGTTGTCCTGAGGCACCTCGGGTGCTTAGAAATGTGTCCCAGTACATGAGCTAAAATTCTCAGAGAGACACTGGCTTTCCAGCCGGAGGTCTAGGAAAAAGGGCCCCCGGGAGCCAGAGAGTGTCAGGGAAATTCTGAGGATGAGAAAGCTTGAGAAGAAATCGTTCATTTTGTATACAACCTACCACCAGTTTCCGATTCGCCCCTGTGTTACGCATGCATCAAACAAACCCCACCAAGAATAGGACGGCTTCGGCAACTAAACAATGATAGAAATCGCTGCACATGTTGGGCGGGCACACACGGCACTGCAAGAGTTTTGAAAAAATAGCTTTGAAAAAAGCACGGCGGACGCTTCGAAAACTCAACTGCCGTGGGACCGCTGTCAGAAGGCGAGACACGGCTGGAGGGATGAGCTGAACCAGGTACACCGGCTGCTAAAATAAACAATTAATGTGAAAACCGATGTCCTCCAGAGGATTTTGATAGGGCCCAGAGTCTCACGACATAATATTCAAAATTCCAGAATACGACTCAAAATTACTTGATTTAAAGAGAAACAAAAAACAAAGAGAAAAGCTGCTCAATTTTCAAAGGAAAAGACAATCAACAGACGCCCAACCCAAGATGGTCCAGGTGTTGGAATTACAAAGATTTTATTTTTAAAAATTTTTTTTAAGTTCGTTTATTTATTTTGAGAGAGAGTGCATGGGGGAAGGGCAGAGAGAGAGGGAGAGAGAGTTCCAAACAGGCTCCGCACTGTCAGCACAAAGCCCAACGCAGGGCTCAATCTCACGAACCACGAGATCATGACCTGAGCCAAAATCAAGGGTTAGACACTTACCTCACTGAGCCACTCAGGTGCCTCAGAATTACAAGGATTTTAAAATGACTGTTATGACCGTGCTTTGTGAAGTAAAGGTAGACACTCTTGAAATGAAGGGAAACACAGATGTTTTCCCCCAGAGAAGTAGAAACTATAAAAAACAATGAAAGCAGAAACTTTAGATCTTAAAAATACAGTTTTTGAAATAAAAAGAAATCCATTGCATGGGCTCAATAGCACGCACAAAAATTAACATTCTCCAGAGACTATAGTAAGACCCTGAATCAACAGAGAGTCCAGAAATAGACTCATGCAAATATGGTCGATTGATTTTTTTCTTTTGACAAAATGCAAAGGGACTGCAATGGAAAAAGAACAGTCATTTTAGCAAATAGTGCTAACACAGGTAGACAGCCATACCCGCAAAAAAGTGAACCTCAAAATATACCTCACACCTTATAAAAAAATAAACCCAACCAGGATAGTATTGCCTGAATATAAACTGTAAACCTATCAAACATTTAAAAGAAAACATAGGAGAAAATCTTATTACTTTGAATTAGGCATTTTTGTT
Source organism: Paguma larvata (assembly GCA_030068075.1). Classification (NCBI taxonomy): domain Eukaryota; kingdom Metazoa; phylum Chordata; class Mammalia; order Carnivora; family Viverridae; genus Paguma; species Paguma larvata. The sequence goes on along the minus strand of CM057831.1, from coordinate 72,278,090 downwards.
CTTGGATACAACCTCAAAAGCATGATCCATCAGAGACAAACTTATTAAGTAGGACTCCACCAAGATGAAATGTATATTCATAAAAAGGCTCTAAAAATATTTTTTAAATGAAAAGACCAGTCACAGGGTGGGCAAAAATATTTGCAAATTACATATCTGACAAAGTACTTGTATGTTCAATACATAAAGAATTCTCAAAACTGAACAAAAAATCCAGTTCTATTCAATTTTTAAAAATTTTTTAAATATTTATTTATTTTTTAAAGTAATCTCTACACCCAATGTGGGCTTGAACTCATGACCCCAAGGTCAAGAGTTGCATGCTATACCGACTGAGCCAGCCAGACACCCCAGAATCATCTGATTTTTTTTAACTGGCAAAAGACCTGAAAAGTCGGTTTACTATAGAAGATACATACGTGGCACACAAAAAGATTCTCAACGCCATCGTTCATTGAAGAAGTGCAAATTTAAACCATATTAAAATACCAGTATTACGAAAATGAAAACTAAAGCAGGAGGCATCACAATGCTGGACTTCAAGCTATATTGTAAAGCAGTAATCATCAAGGCAGTATGGTACCGGCACAAAACAGACACATAGATCAATGGAACAGAATACAGAACCCACAAATGTATGGCCAACTAATCCTTGACAAAGCAGAAAAGAATACCCAAGGGAAAAAAAAAAAAAAACCTCTTCAGCAAATAGTGTTGGGAAAACTGGATAGCAACATGCAAAAGAATGAAACTGCACCACTTTCTTACACCATACACAAAAATAAATACAAAATGGATGAAAGACCTAAATGTAAGACAGGAAACCATCAAAATCTAGAGAAAACAGGCAGCAACATCTTTGACCTGAGCAGCAGCAACTTCTTACTAAACATGTCTCCGGAGGCAAGGGAAACAAAAGCAAAAATGAACTACTGGGACCTCATTAAGAAGAAAGACTTCTACACAGCGAAGGAAAGAACATAACTAAAAGGCAACTGACAGAATGGGAGAAGATATTGCAAATGACATATCGGATAAAGGGTAAGTATCCAAAATTTATAAAGAACTAATCAAACTTAACCCCCCAAAAACAAATATTCAGTGAAGAAATGGGCAGAAGACATGAATAGACACTTTCCAAAGAAGACATCCAGATGGCCAACAGACACATGAAAAAATGCTCAACATCATTCATTCATGATCAGGGAAATACAATTCAAAACCACAATGAGATACCACCTCACACTTGTCAGAATAGCGAAAATTAACAACAGCAATGGCAGATGTTGGGATAGATGCGGAGAAAGGAGAATACTTTTGCACTATTGGTGGAAATGCAAACTGGTGCAGCTACTGTGGAAAACAGTATGGAGGCTCCTCAAAAAGTTAAAAACAGAACTAGCCTGTGATTCGGCAATTGCACTACTAGGTATTTATCCAAAGGATACAAAAATGCTTTATTGAAGGGGCACATGCACCCCAATATTTATTGTAGTACTATCAACAATAGTCAAATTATGGAAAGAGCCCAAATGTCCATGGACTGGATACACTCACACACACACACACACACACACACACTCACTCACTCACACAACGGAATATTACTCAGTGCTCAAAAAGAATTAAATGTGGATGGAACTAGAGTTACTATGCTAAGTGAAAAGAACTTCTCAGTTTTGGAAATTTCTCTTGACGTAGCCTCACGTTCCCTGATTCTTTCCCCAGTTGGGTCCAGTCTACTAATGAACCCACCAAAGTCATTCTTCATTTCTATTATAGTATATTTGATTTCTAGTGTTTCTTCTGCATTCTTTCTTAAAACTTCCATCTCTGCTTACATTATCTATCTGTTCTTGCATATGGTTTACTTTTTCCATTAAAGCTCTTAGCGTATTTACCATAGTTATTTTAAGTTCCTGGACAGATTATTCCAATATCCTTGCCATATATGACTCTTCAAAATCTCTTTTTTTAAATAAATTTTTAAAAAGTTTATTTATTTGAGAAAGAGAAAGAGAGGGAGGGAGAGAGAGAGAGAGAGAGAGAGAGAGAGAGAACACAAGCAGGGAAGGGCAGAGGGGGGAGGAGAGAGAGAATCCCAAGTAGGCTCCGTGCTCAGCAAAGAGCCCTATGCAGGGTTTGATCTCACAACTGTGAGATCACCACCCAGGTGCCCCCAAACTCTCTTTTTTGCCTATTGTTATGTCTTCTAATTTTTTGTTTAAAGCTGGATGTGATATACTGGGTAAAGGAAACCCCATACAGGTTTACACGGATGTTTCTCTTCCAGTAAGTTGTGATTCTCTGTATCCACCTGACTGTCTCTCCAACTTGGGGGGCGGCAGTTTGTCCTGTGAGCTTGATTCCCTAATGGATCTGAGAAAAGATGTTGACTTTCAGTTCGTTCCGCTTTTTACTTGTCATTAGAATGAAGCGATGATTTCCGAACCCCTTACACGCTGTACTAGGAACTAGAAGTCTCTCCAATATTCTTCAGCTCATGAAGAGATGGACATTATGGTAGATCTATACAATGGAATGTTATTCAGCGACAAAAAAAGAACAAACCATGGATGAGTTAACAACATGGATGAATCTCAAATACACTCTGCAAAGTGAAGGAAACTTGATTCAAAAGTCTGGATACTTTCCAAAAAAAAAAAAAATAGCTGCATACTGTAATTGCATTTATATGATATACTCAAATAGGCAAAACTATAGAGATAGAGCGCAGATGAGTGATTGGTTGCCGGTGGTTAGGGATGGAGGTGGATTGACTACAAAAGGGAAGTACAGAAGAATTGGGACGGGGGGATGGTGGCATTGTTCTGTGTCTTCACTGTGGTACTGGTTAGGTGAGTCTATGCATTTTCCAGAATTCATAAAACTGTACGATAAAAAGTTTATAGATTTTAGAGATTTTTTTTAATGTGCCATTATAACACCCCATCTGAGTTATTTCCAAACTCTACCTGAAGATTTCCGGTAGTGGGGAATTTACCCTTTTCGGAGACCACTAATGCTATTATGACAGAGCCTCCTATCCACTGTGCTGGGATTGGGTTACAGATTCAAAGATATTAAATATCTCCCCCTCAGGCATCAGTAGTCATCAGGCTACTCTTATCCAGAGTGGGCTACGAAATTCTTTCATTTTCTATTATTGCCATAAAGTGAAAAAGGATGCACTACTTTATTAGAGGACTCAAAGGTTTTCGAATACATCAAAACACTATCAGCCTATCTGCACCGTCTACATTTATTGGTCCTAGTTTTTCCCTCTCTCGGGACAAATTTATTCCTTCTTTATATATATGACCATTCATCAGATATTTGAAGAGTTGCTATCCGTATTCATAGTCCCACCATCGCCAACTCTCCCCCGAAAATGTGTCCGGTTCCTCGAACTGTTCCTCACGTGGTGTGTTTTTAGGATTCTTCACTGCCCCCTGAAACACGATCCTTATGTTCAATATTTCCTTCCCAATCTCCAGGATAGAACATGATATTGAATTTTCAGCTAGCACACAGGATCTACAAAGAAAATGTTTTTATTGAAATCGGTCCCATGATTTCTGCCTTCACATGTCCAACAGAGGACACATAATTCAATCTTTCTCTGAAGACCGAAAATATTACAGGGTCTCATGCTTGTCAAGTTCTGTGGTCTACTGAACGGCCTCTATACCCTCTGAGAGTTCCTGGAGCACTTTCAAATTCTAGCGTCTGGGGACAACCCACTAGAAGGATTCAGAGACTTAAAATATCACCACACGAGTCAACAATAACTACAACACAACCACCAACGCCATATCTCAGCATCTATAAAAGGATCCGCATCTATAAAAAGGTCCACAGCTGTCACACCATATACTTGGAACCCTTCAGCACTATGTCATTCTGTGACTAGAGATCCTTATTGCCCCGACCACATTCTTTCAAATACTCATGAGGCCAAGTCCTCCCATCTTCCAGGAAATAGGAGAGCTTTGTTAGGTTCCAGCAAATCTTCTCAGGATATTGTTCCTCACCTTCAAAGCATCTCACCCTCTACTTCCAGGGGAAGACATTGCTATACTCAGTAAGAAATAAATTTTATCTCCTGGGGGTTTATGGAACATTTGTTGGAATCTTTTGGTCTGTGACCTCAGATGTGGCAAAAGCTGAGTGAAGAAATGGGGTTGAAGTCTGCTAACCCCAAGACATCCCCTCCGTGGATATTCGAAACGCATGTTGCAAGTTATTAACTCAAATCTGACCACAGATGATTTTTCTAACTTCTATTTCTACTCATTCCTAAGTCAAGGAAATACAAGTAAAACAGAGCCTGTTTCTATAGGCTAGAGAGAAATTTCTGGGTAAGTGCTATTTCTGCTAAAACAGTTTAAAAGTAGAGTTTTGTTTGAGTGTGTCTCTTAAAAAATGGGAATTAAAAATTCTCGCCGAGAGAATGAGAAGACGAACCACAGACTGGGAGAAAATATTTGCACAAGGCATCTGATAAAGGACTGTTTTCCAAAATATACGAAGAACTCCTAAAACAATAAGACCACGAATAATTCAATTCATAGTGTTAGATGCCAAAGAGAAATGAGCTATCAAGCTATGAAAAGAAATAGAGGAAACTTAACTGCATCTTACTACGTGAAGGAAGCCAATCATGAAAGGCTACCTACTGTATGAGTCTAACTATATGACATTCTAGAAAAGGCAAAACTATGGGGACAAAAAAAAATCAGTGGTTTCCAGAGGCTAAAGGACAAGGTGGGGGGTGGTGAATAGACAGAGTACGGAGAATTTTTAGGGCGTTGAACCTATTCCGTAAACACTTCGATGGTGGATACGGCCACTGGACATTTGTCAAACCCAGAGGATGTAAAACGCCGACACTGAATGGAACGTAAACTGTGGAATTCGGTCAGTGTAGGTGCACTGATTGTGACAAAGGTACCCCTTTTTGTGTGACTGGTACTAGGAGGAGGCTGTGCACGTGGGGGGCAGCGGGTATATGGGAACTCTCTGTACATTCTGCTCAATTTTGCTCTGAACCTAAAGTTGATTTTTAAAAAATGAAGCCTATTTTTTAAAAAAATGGGTCGATCGCATTTCAGAATATTGGGGGGCTTTCAGGTTTCTTGGTATACAACGGGAAACTGTCACGGCATGTAGGAGGAACCAGTGACGCAGCCGCACTTACCTCGATGACTTCCACATCTCTTTGTAACCGTGACATGTTATAGACTGCCTTCCCTAAAGACTCGAGTTTAAAATTCAACCTCCAAGTACCTTCTCCTTCCTCTGCAAACCATTTTCATGTATGACTTGACCATTTTACTCTCTCCTCCATCTCTATAAACCCAAGATTAGATCAAGTCATCTTTCTGAAGTCTTTTTCTTAGTCTGATGCACAGTCTTTCAACTTTACAGGGGTAGAATCCTGATGTTTTAGCAGTAAGGAGTTTTGTTTTGTTTTGTTTTGTTTTAGTTGTTTTTGCTTTTATTTTTGTTTTTTTTTTCCTGTGTCACGAACTCTTGCTTCATAAAATATTTTGAACTATTTCTAATATCCAAATTTTATGTAATGGGGCCACATTAGAACAAAGGCGTCTTTGTAATATAAAATGTCTCTTCTTATTACTAAGGAATCATCACACTCGAAGGGAAATAAAGACTTGGTTTTCCTAGCTAGAAAATAAGAATCGAATTTTAGAATTAGAAGATGACTTGAAACTCATTTTATTCAGCATGAATGTTTTATAAATAAAGACATCAGAAAGGGGAACTGACTTGCCAGAGGTCACACAGCAGTTAATAGCAGAGCTGAGACTGCAAAGAAACCCGTATCTGTCCATTCCAACCCGTTGCTCTTTCCACTTCGGGCACAGCATGAACACTTAGGGAAAGTTGAAGTTGATATTAAAAAAAAAAAAAGTTTCCAACTATTCTAAAAATGTCTCCAATCCTTATTTTTAAATTTTAGATGGAGTGCCTATTGCTTAAATAAGTAATTTCTTCTTGCTGAATTTGTGCTTTCTCTTTCGCTGCTTGTTCCAAATCTGATAGAAATTTAGCCTTTGTGAGTCTTCTCAAAACCACTCAGTTATAGGAATAAGTTCGACGCCAAAGTTTTAAATGCCTACTGGGTGCCAGCAGCAAGGACACAAAAATGAATAAGATGCTCTTTGCTCCCCTAAAGAGTCCATCACCCAACGAGTCAAAGTGACACATGAAGAGCCAGCAAGGTTCCTTGTCATGAGAAGCTCGAAGTGTTTGGGGGGCCCAGCACAGAGAGTGGCACGTCCCACCTGGAGGCCTGTACTGAAGAGAGCATTTGACCTGTTTGTGGAAGGATGAGGAAGTTCCCACCAGCGGGGGGCAGGTTAAGGAGGTGGTGGACATTCCAGGCAGAGGACAGAACATGAGCGAAGCCGAGAGGCATGAAAGTGCAGGCTATTTTTAGAGAACAGCGATTAGACTGGAGAGGCTGGAAGATAGGATAAAGGAAAATGGGGGTGGTGGGAGAAAAAAGGGGAAAGTTAATTTGGGGCAAGACGAAGAAACTTGGGTGCCACATCAAAACTGTTTAACATGATCTTGGAGTGACGGGATGCCGACGGCGGTCTTCAGACTGAAAGGGGCCATCGTCGGATGTGGTGGCAGTGTGAGAGATGGAAGAGAGGTGGGGAAATCTACATGGTGGGGAGGCTTCTGGAAAAAGTCTAGGCAGGACTTCTGGAACCTGGGCAGTAAGCAGAGCAGGGATAAAAAGAAGGGCTGGGTTCAAAAGCATTGTTTAAATATCTGTTGTGGACGCAAGTGAACAGTCACAGACTCTACTCGACCCATGGAAATATCTCCTAAGCAGCAATCCCATTGATCCACTTCTGAATCTCTGTGAGTTGATTCACATTTGTCAATTTGCTGGCCCTGTGATTGCCGCTTCAGGGGCGTGGACTGCTTCGGGCTTCGTACTCGCTGAATAACAAATGTCGAAACAGCATCTACTGAACCCACAGGACCGTTGATGGAAAGCCCTGCTAATCTCTCAGTGCAGGATGAGGTCGAGCCGGCGCTTGGGCTGTGGAGGTGCTCAGTCCTGCGGTGATTCTCAGACCCTACAGTGTCCTGTCTTCTAACTACATAAAGCCAACCAGATTAATTAAAATTCCCCTCAGAGCATTGACTGTACAGTGGAGAACCTGATTCCGAACTTGACTTTGCCACATATTACTTGTGGGACCTAACCCCTCGAGCCAGGTTCTTCATCTGGAAAGGGGGATAATAAGACCTATATCCTCCCGCTGCTTGAGAGAGAGACAGAAACAGAGAGAAAGGGACAGGGAGAGGAGACAGATCACACCCGAGAGAATTAAACACATAGTGCTGAAAAGAACTAGTTGGCTAGTACTTTTAAGCCGAAAAGCATTACATAGGGAACACGGTTACAGCTATAATCAGCAAGTGAAGAATGGCCATAAAAATGAGAAGACCAATAAAAAAAAATCCGGATGATGTAAGTAAATCATGTATTTGTTTCACCAAGTCTCACTTCATTTCAGTGAAGCTGATAATATTTGTTCTTTTCCCCCCTCTCTTGAGAAAAAAAGAACCATCTTGATGCACTCAAGTGTTGCTTTGCCCATTTCTTTGCTTTTCATGGATGGGACATATGGCCAGGAGCAACCTTTGAATGGTAGTTTAAAATTAATTCTCTCTTTGAAATAAGAGCCAATGACAAATGTCAGACCGCGGGTGCATAGAAATAGTGAAAAGCCCTAGTTACTCAAAGAATGTGGCTGACATTGAATACATTATGGCCCAATTACGTTTCTTTTCAAAGTAGTTTGGATGAGCAGATGAAAGCTGAGACTCCCAGGCCTGTAATTTCTTCTATAGCATATTCTCTTTTTGTGTGACATGGTTTAGGGCAGTGGTTCCCAAAATGGGAGACGGGCCAGGGAACATGTGAAATAATACCAGAGTATGAGAAAAAGAAGCAGAACTTTTATTGCGTTATTATCTTTTTTTAGTGTGTAGTTTGGAATATATTTCATAAGTTCATATTATGTAAGCACATATTACAAATGTATACCTAGGCACACATAACACATTTACTTTTAAGTATGTATGTGCATGTGTGCGCGTGTATTGCTCAAACATGTTTACTGAGGGACCGTGATCAAACAAATTTGAAAACCACCTTTGGAGAAGGGTTTTGGAGTTAGATCTGGGTTTAAATTTCCCTGTCGCCTTCGTGATCTGTATTTCCCGATGACTGACCAGCTGACTCTAGAGGAAAGAAGAGTAGGATGCAGTAGATTCTAGTCCTGACAGGGCCACTGACTCACAGTTGACTCAACTGTGTGGCCTTGGAGGAGTTAGCTTTCATGAGCTGCATTTACTTAGTTCCTTCTTCAGACAATAGGTATAATAATACCTTCTTTACAAAGTTATTGAGGATTAAAAAGAATAATGTTGAATCTGATTTGGGTGTAAATGTGGTGTTTAAAGCACGGGTTTAAGATTGCACCCATCGTCCCACCTCCCTTGCCTAGTCTCCTTCGTGTCCTATGTTTCTCAATGGCTTACTCATTTATAGTTATTCCAGGGGCACAATGAGGCAGAACAGTGGATCCTCATCCTAATATTACCATTCGTTTACTGCTAAGTTAACATTCAGCTAGTATCGACTGAGCGTCCTGCTATGTGTCCAACACATGCTTAATATGATCTATTCTTCATAGAATCCAAAAGGAAGGTGCTTCATCTTTCAGATGAAGAAGGTCTACAGCACTGTTATCCAATAGAGCTTCTGCAATGATGGAAACATGCTCTATCTCTGCTGTCAACGTGCAGGGCCAGCCACGTATGGGTATTGAGCTCTTGGAATATGGATACTGTGACTGAGGAACTCAACTTTTAATTTTAGTTGATTTTAAATAATTTCAATTTAATTAGCCACATGTGACTCTTGGCTTCTGTATTTGTCCGTACAACTCTAGTTGTACTTGTAAGTGTAAGGCAAACTTAAGACTGTTATGGGACGAATTTGTCTCCTCCAAATTCATACTTGAAGTCCCAACCTCCAGGACCTCAGAATGTGATTGTATTTGAAGGTAGAGTCTCTAGAAGTAAAATGAGATTATATGAGTGGGCTCGAATTGAATATGGCTGGTGGCCTTATAAGAAGACGGGATTAACACATAGACACACAGGGGGAAGACCATGTGAACACGTGGAGAAGATGGCCATCTATACTCCAAAGAGAGAGACCTCAGAAGAAAGCAACTGACTTGATCTTGGACTTCAAGCCTCCAGAACTGTGAAAAAATAAATTTCCGTTGTGTAAGCCCTCCAGTGCAGGGTATTTGTTACAGCAGTTCTAGCAATCTAATACAAAGAACCTTCCAATTATGTGAAAATTTACCTCCTTTACAACAGATTTCCTCAATGGATTCATCAAGGATGCATTCGATCACACACACACTCACTCACAGAATTAAAAAGGGAAAATAGCAAAAATAGGCAAGAAACAGTAGTTCAATGAAGAAAGCAGTAATATTTATAATTAAGTTGAAACAACTACTGATGCATAATGAACAAAACTAATTACAACCTGGAAGTAAAATCCCAAATGATTTACACACGGGACGTGGTGGGCAGGTGTGTGAGTACAAGGCCAATGTGAAGGAAGAGGGCAAGGTAGTTATAGTGAAAGTGTGCTGAGGTTCTTTGAAGTTTCTCACCTCTGGGAAAAAAATGGACTAGAGCTACCAATTAGATCTATATAAATATATATATAATGTTATAATATTATATGTTACTGTGGTATTAGTTTTTTAAATTAGAGGGGAGTGTCATTTCTAAATCATAAGAGAAAAGCATGGCCCAAAGAAAACTATTAAATTCAATAAAAGGCCAGAAAAGAAAACATAAAAATAAAACCTAAAATAAGATAAAGGGAATAGATCCATATATATCCAAAATCACACAATAAATGTGAATGGGCTAAAATCTCTTTTAAAAGATGACTCAGATTGGGTCAAACTCAAAATACTGTCAGTTATGAACTCTGGGAAAAAGAATAGGGTTGTGGGAGGGCACTTTTACATTTTACCCCAAATACATCCTTCTTGTTTAGTCTTTCACAATAAAAATGCATTCCTGTGTTCTTTGTGCAATTAAGAAATATTTTATTTAAGGGTCAGAAGCATTAGACTCAACCCCAGATTTTCTGACTCTGGAAATAATTCGACTATATACATTGCATTTCCCCTTGAGCAAGTCAGATTCCCTTCTTTGACCTTAATATCTGTATCTAAAAAAATGAATATAGTGGGCCACACTTGTGACTTATACATTTTGTTCCAAAGAAGTATTTTAGAAGCCACCTTGGGAAATTCAGGGAAGGGCTATGTGAGAGATACTCTAAGACCACCTACTTATTTTAAGCTGTGAAAATTCTTCTTTTATCTGGTTTATATATTGATGTTCCATTTGAGATTATCTACAGAAAAAAGTATGTTTTAAAGTTTATTTATTTATTTTAAGAGAAACAGAGACAATGCGATCAGGGAAGGGGCAGAGAGAGAAGGAGAGAGAGAATCCTAAGCAGTCCCCACACTGTCAGCACAGAGCCGGACGCAGGGCTCAAACTCATGAAACCATGAGATCATGACCTGAACCGAAACTGAGAGTCCAACGCTGAGCTGACCGAGCCATCCAGGTGCCCTGAAAAGTATTATTAATCCAAAAAGAACTCCACAAATGCTTGCAAGCTGCTATCTTAGAAGACTTCTAAAGTGCCTTCTAACTTTAACATTCTAGAGTATTTGCCCCTTTCTCATACATATGAATACTTTTGCATGATGTAGATTGAGGACACCTTATATGAGGTTGTGCTGTGTCCATATTTACGAAACGACTCCAATCTTCTTTACCGTGAAATATTCAATCCCTCACCCAATTGCTTTGCGGGCATGTAACCAAAGGGCTAAAATGGCTGATTTGAAAGGCCGGATTTCATATGCCTCGTGTTTGGGTACTACCGACACCTAACCTCCACATCCAGGTCAACACTAGGGGAAAGTGCCTTTGCCTGAGAAACGGATGACCTGAATTTCAATCTGGAACCTGGCCTGAGCGAGTTAGTTAGGTGCCTCGATTTCCTCAGTGACAACATGAAGAAATAGTCTAGTAAATCTCTGACCTTCTTGTCACCTATCGAATTCTCTAATTCATATGTGTCCTTGATGCTTGATCAAAGCCAAAACTATGTATCTATTATGAAAAGAGAAACTAGGCTTCCAAAGAAAATGCGGTTTCAAAGAGGCTTCTCGAGATGTGCCATCAATATGACAGCCTGCCACGTTAAATTCTTAGGAAGAAAAAGATGATGAACGTAGGAATTCAGAACTTTTGAGAGAAAAATTTTCCTCACAGGATGGTGGCCCATGGATGCCAGGACCCTGACCTTTTCTCCCCCAAGCTTCTTTGCAGAGATTATCTAAGTACCATTTCATACACCCATCACTCTTATTTTTAGCTGTGAGTTCTCTTCACGAGTGTCGTGACCTGTGTCTCGGAGTTCCAGAGGGTTCCCAGATATGGCTCATGATTCATTTGCAGGTACCTTGCATTGATTTCCAGGAAGGACAGGGGAGTAGGAGCCTGGAAAAAAGATTTTAGGTAGAAAATCCTTCTTCGCTCTTGTTCCTGTTCCAACCACTCGATCAGAAATTTACACTCCACAGAGTGATCCCTTAGCCCCATGGGCAATTGGCAACGAAAACAGAGCCTGTGCGGTCCTGTTCTCTAAGGGCCTCACAGCTGGCGTGGGGGTAACAAAACTCGGGGCTTTGGTCACAGGCTATTTTCAGCCTCTGATAGCAGTTGTGTTACTCATGTCTCATTCACCCTCTCCCCTCGGCCTCCCTCCCGCCCTTCCCTCTGCAGGCCAATGCTAGGGCGACCTCCACATATTTAAAGAGGGCGAGAGCCCCCCCCTTACTCACTTGAGCCGACGAGACCACAGAGGCAGGTACGTGAAACAAAGCAGACATTTGGGCCGGGGGTGGGCTGGCTTGGGGCTGGCTGGGACCATGAAGGGGCCCATGGAGTGAGAGTGTGTTTCACGTCCCAGTGTCCAGCGTCCACTCTGCTTCTGTGTGAGGAGGCTCCAGCTATGCTCGATTCTAGCGTGGACCTAGCAGCTGTTTAAAGAAATTTCTAAGAGTGGGATTCGCGTTTGGGGGTTCAAGGGAACCTCACGGAGAAAGGAGTAAGGGATTGTATTTGGTCTAAAACTATTTCCACGGTGGAATGTTTCCCATTGTCTTAGTCAAAAGACATGAACCCAGTCCGAGAGCTACCACGTCGTGACTGGAGGTGTGACTTCGGAAAACTTCCTGACCTCAGGGCCCTGGTCTCCTCTGTGAGGCTCAGAATGGATGCGGGGTATTTTTCTAACTGTGAAGTATCGCACGGTTACAAAGGGGTCGTTATAGATACAATATGGCAGAAGCCAGCTTTCCAATGCTCAGAATACAAGGGATTGTGCTATTCACAAGGTGTGGGCAAATGCCTGAGATTTCTGTAGTTCGCCATACCCTGCCCCACACAAGGGAAACGCTCAGTGGCGTTTGCTGGTTTAAAATAGATTTTATGTCCCAAGGATGTTCAGCAGCAGGTGCGCTTCTAATAATTTAAAATTAATCAAAACAGGACCCAAGAAAGACACTGCTCCCCTGAAAAACCCATCGAAACTCGACTTCATAGGAGCATGCTCCCCGTGGAGGGTGAGGGGTGATTCCCAGGGTCTCCTCCGGGTTTCAGTTAAGGATTTGAATGGCAGGCATGAAGGTGACAGAGAATGGGAAGTGGTTTTAAGCAATGGTCTGAGCGGAGACACCGTCCGGAGATCAGAGCTGCCACCTCTAATTTCTGTTCTGATCCCTGAGCTGGGGCAGTGACATTTCCAAGAAGGAAGAGACGGGTGACCGGTCTGAGGAACTTGGTCTCTCTGCGTTACAATTCAAGGCCATTGAATGAGCTCATTTTGACCATCTTGTGTGTCTTTTGGGACCGAAACCTCAATGCTGGGTGCATCCAACTCATCACAAAGTGTGTGCGACGGCTTTATGACCCGGAAAATGTAAGGGAGGCTTCTGACTTGGCTTTGGTTTCTTTCGGAACAAATCAGTCATTAAAATGAGTCTGGCTGTTGGCAGAGTGCAGTGTAGCCCGGGGTTTGGTGCTCTCTCTGGCCAGGCAGACAGGTGCTCCCCAGCTCAGGCCCCCGAGCCATCCATTCGAGATACGGGAGGGAGGCCAGGGGGCGGGGAAAGGAGACAGACAGACAGATCGAGAAACAGAGACAGACACAGAGAGAAAGAGAAGGAAAGAGTGAGCAGGCTCACTCGGCAGCCAAATAGCCACCATCCTCTTGAAAGAGGTGGAGACAGAATCTTGGGAGCACCCAGACTCAGAAATCCTGGGAATCTGAACAAGGAAATAGAAGAAAACGGCATCTGTCACTGAGACAGGTCAAAAGCCAGCTTTGGATATCACTTAACTTCTCTGAGTTTCCATTCTCTGAACAATAAAATTAAGCTCAGGCCACCTATCCCAAGGGGATTTGTTAGAATCGAATGAGATAAAGTATAGGAAGTACTTAGCAGAGCTGAAGACAACAGCACAAGTATGTGGGGCCTTGGGGAAAAGGCACGGGACCAAGCCCGGCAGGCGGAGGGAGGATTTCCCGCGAAGTCCAAGTGTGATGATTCAAGTCCAGAGGTCAGAGTGGATAACAAGGTGCCCAGGAGTTAGAAGATGATTAATTTGCTTTCCAAGAGGAAGGACACAGACAGGGAATCTAATACACACGAAACACAACTCCCAAGGCGGGCAGGCTTCCGGCGATCAGCACGTAGCTCGGATGCCCGGGAATACTGTAGCCAGGGTTGGGCTTCACGGCCAATGCGAAACGTGACGGCTTCCAATGTGAAAAGCTGCAGTTACTCATCACAGTGAGGAAAAGCGGGAGGGGAGACAGTGATGGGTGTGAGGGCCGAGGGTATGGAACCTTCCCGAGCCTCCGCACCGACCTCATCGTGGGAAAGGATCGGGCGTGACTTTGTCGGCTGCTTACTGCCCGGTGCAGGCGTGGAGCAATATTCGCCTATTTGAGTGTCACAAAAAGCCCTGTGGGAAGTCATTCTTCAGAGGAAGAAATGGAAGAAAGTTCAAAGAAGCAAAATCAAGTGACTCAGGGCCACGTGGCTAGAGAAAGTGGCAGGGCCAGGAGACAAACCAGCGTGCCGCGTGGTCTTTACAAACACGGTATAAAGGCCAAAACGGAAGAAAGCCGGTTTCTGAAAGTAAATTTCGGCCACACTTCAGAGGGAATTTCAGAAAAGGTATAACATGACTCTTGTGGTACAGCCGCAGTTTGACGGGCAGGCGTGTCTCCCCTAAGTCTTAAAGGGATGAGAGCCAACGCTCGGGGCTGTTTCTGTGCTGGGAATAAGCCACCTCAGCTTCCCAGGCTTTGCGATATGGCCTCTGGACAGGAGACTTCATTCCTCTGTTCAGAAGCTTAGGAGGAAGCCTTTGACCTTGAGTATCCTACACGGGGGAGCTGAAGGGCACGGTCTCCCTGGGCCCCAGGGACTCCGCTCGGGCTTGCTGCTTCCCTTCCGCATCCACATTGCCAGGGAGGTCAGCTGGTGTTAGGCGCCAGGGCTGCCAAAGCGAGGAAGCAGCTGTCTCTGGGGCACAGGCTTAGGACTTTGCCTGACGCGGCCATCTCTGGCACCAGGCACCCTGATCCCCCCAAGGGAGCTCTGCCTCTGGGCCTGGCCGGGTCTCCTCCTGGGTGCAGCACAGTCCAAAGGCTGAGAAATAGAGTTCACAGTCTGAGCCAAAGGGGCTGCGGAGAAGAAGCAAGGAAAGATTTGCTTGTTTTAAGAAAATGGACTTAGGGGCGCCTGGGTGGCTCAGTCGGTTAAGTGTCCGACTTTGGCTCAGGTCATGATCTCACGGTCTGTGAGTTCGAGCCCCACATCGGGCTCTGTGCTGACGGCTCATCAGAGCCTGGAGCCTGCTTCAGATTCTGTGTGTCCCTTCTCTCTCTGCCCTTCCCCTGCTCACGCTCTCTCTCTATGTCTCTCAAAAATAAATAAACGTTAAAAAAAAAAAAAGAAAATGGATTTAAAAGCTGAAGATAAAATAATAACAATAGTAATAAGGAAAGTGACTAAAATTATTAGACACCTGCCATGCATTACGCATTTGTATATATAGTACCTTAGCTGTTCTGATGATCTAATCTAACCTGGAAACAACCTTTGAAGACAAACCTTCTCATCTGTCTTTACACGCGCGAGGACACTGGGCTCGAGATTTGGGGCACTTTGCCCAAGGTCCAACAGAGAGGGTTTTTTGAACCCTGGCTGGTTCTTTCCAAAGCCTGTGCTGTTCCACCCATGCTCCGTCCCCTCTTTTCCCTGAAGGGTAGGAAAGAGGCAGTGTTTGAGAGTGGGTGCCGCTGGGCAACATTCCTGCAAGGTGAGGCTCCAGTCACCACTCGGATCCCTCTACCTGTCTGGTAGGATATAGACGGGGTCTCAAGGGTCCTTGAAGAGGCTTCACAACATCGCAGTCACGTGAACAACCATCCCCGGCCGACCCAAAGTCAATAGTGACAGGGAACTCTCAGGCCCCAAAGGAGCTCTCTCTGTGTCTGAATGGCAATGACTCTTAGAAAGGCTTTTATTTTACTGAATTAGATGCAGGCTTCCCTCTATTTCCACCCGTGAGTACTGCCTGTCCCAGGGGGAGACGCTGGGGTCAATCAGACCCCAGCTCCCATCACCTGGGAAGTTTGGTTAATGGAGATGGCGATCCTTGTCCCCTCTCCAGTGAGTTGTAAGCACAGACATGGGATAGAGAACCAGCTTCGCCCGGGTTTGAATCGTAGCTCTGCTGCGTACTGGCTGTGTGATCCCAGACAAGTCACTCAAGCTCTCTGAGTCTCGGTTTCCTCATCTGCAAAATGGACATAAAAACATCTGCTCTGTGGGGCGGCTGTTTTAAAGACAGTATGTATAAAGCAACTGACACAGAGTAAACAATGAAGAGTAGCTAATGTTAATATAAGAACACAGCTTTGGAGGCAGAGCCCTCAATTCCAGTGTAGCCATGTGACCTGGGGCAAATGTAGTTTCCCTGAGACTCCATTTCCCCAGAAGTTACAAAAGGTAGCTTTCGTAATAGTGCCTACCTGGAAGGGTGGCTCTGGGCATGGAATGATACATACCACAGAGGCTGGCCACACACTTTAGCTTTAATAATAACATTATTATGTTGGTAATGATTAGCCCTTACATTCCAGACATATGCTCCTATGATACAAAATCTCGGCCTCAGTCAGTGTAGACATTTAACTCACCATGGAGAATCAGGCGTCTAATAGGATGACCACATGAACCAACCCTGAGCTAAAAATGGCATCGTCACTAACAGCCTCTGCTCAAAGTCATGGCCTAAGATTCCCTCCCACATTCTCTAGTGGATCCCTACAAAGAAGAAACTGAGTCACTAGGTATGCATTTTATCTCCCCCACCCACTTTTGCCCTAAGGTGTCACCTTTCAGCTCCATAGTTGGTAAGCTCAATAAGCACCAAACGGAGTGTTGGAGTAGGAAGGAGGCGCCCAAATACACAGCATAGCTATTCTTCTAAAGGCTCCGATTGATATACGACAGTTTAGATTATTGCAGATCTAATTAGCTCGCATATTTTATAACACTCTCCAGTTTACAAAGGGATTTGAGGTACCTAAACTGCCACGATCCTCCCAGCAAGAGTGGAACAGATAGGACATTGTGCCCATTTTACAGAGAGAATACTGAAGTTCAGAGAGCTTCGCCGGTTTTCCCAGATCACATAGCTCTAGGAGCCTGGAACTAGATGGAACTCGATAGAGCTCTGGCTTCTTGCACCTGATCCAATGCCTTTCCCATACCCACTACCGCACATCCTCAGTATAACTGTTTCCACAGCAATATTTGTGAAGAAATCGACACGGGTCGTCTGTCACTGGGATCCAGGTATCCAGAAGTCTGGAGTCCACCCTCCCCCTAGCTGATGTAGCAAAGCTTGCGTTCTCTCTCATCTTCAGAAAACCCAAACTGTCCCCCATTTCAATCCTGACCCTCGACTTTATCAGTGACAACACAGTCATCTCCAGGACTGGCCCAGGGAGTAATGCCAGGTGATGTGCTGGAGACTGTGACCCAGGTGGCAAACGGGGCTGAGTGACGGGCAAGCCTATATTTGGCATCCTACCTTCAATGACCCTTGCCTGTGCCAGGCAACGCTGATAAACAAACGGCCCATCCCTTGGTATCTTGCCAGCATAAACTCACATTCTGGACCTGGCTAGAGGAGTGTTGAGACACAAGAATCCCAAAGCAATGCGGGAGGCTGAAAAGGTTATGTACGTGAGCCAGGCCTTAGATGTGCTTTCAAATCAGTGACTCAATTAGCAGATGGTTGCTCCTTGAATAACCTGAAATAAACGGGGTAACAGTGACTTGCCTTGGACTAGCTCCTCACTACTGCTTTAAATCCTATCATATTTTACCCAAGTTCAAGGTTACATGGTCAAGATTAGAACCTGTGTCTTCCACTCCAAGATGCTTTACAACAGGCTCTGCCTTTTGGCCTTGGAGCATTGGAAGAAGAAGTCAGAGACGTCTTCTGTGTTTAGCCTTCGTCGCTATGTTTCCAACTTTAAAAATGGAACTCGGCACCTGTTTCATAAAATACTTACGGATTTCATTTCTGGGTTTCAAGTCCTAGTAGATGTATGTCAGACATTTATGATCACTTAAAAAAATAACCTGTGCTAGGATCCATTACCTGGTGGAGAAGATATTATCTGTAATCTTATCCTCACTTTGAAAAGTATCATGCATGGGCAATTGCTGAGTGCACGGGCACACACCTCCCAGGAGGTGTCTCTGTCTACCATTAACTTGCAAGACACGCCAATAAGATTGCCACCAAAGATCTGAAATAAGAAATGGGACCTAGGGTTGTTTTCATTGAAAATTTCCATCTCATTAATTTCGCAAGTGTCACTGTCTTGTTCCTGGTTCTATATTACATTTCCCTTCTATTTTATATTATGTTACAACCCAGGGTCAAAATGAACACGATCAAAATTATATGATTCTACTCTTTTCCAGAGAATGTATTATCCTTAATCAGAGAAGGAGGAATCTTAGAAAAAGAAATTGGGGGGCACCTGGGTGGCTCAGTCGGTTAAGCGCCCGACTTCGGCTCAGGTCATGATCTCACAGTTCGTGGGTTCGAGCCCCGCATCAGGCTCTGTGTGGACAGCTCAGAGCCTGGAGCCTGCTTCAGATTCTGTCTCCCTCTCTCTCTGCTCCTCCGCCACTCATGCTCTGTCTCTCAAAAATTAAATAAACATTAAAAGAAAAAGAAAAAGAAATCGGCTTAGAAAATACTCCCAAATGTTTTACTTTTTTTTGTCTTACCTTGTTTGTAAGTGAGGAGGTTGGTCAATCTTAAAAATCTATTCCAACACTAGAGACCTAAAATTTTTTTAAAAGTCAAAAATAAATAATCTTGGGTTCTTTTAGGAGGTATTAAGATATGCCTTTCTGTGTGTTCTCTTCTCTGCATGAACTGTCCTCCTCCTTTTTCTCTCTCTGGTGAACTCTTACTCACCCTGCACCCCATTTTGATGTGACATCTTCTGTAATCCTCCAGCAACTCACTGATTTCATCCCTCGTCTAAATGTGGGTAGCCATACTCTCCTTTGAGTGTGCGTGGTGCCCTCATAAGACTCTTCTCTGGAACAGAGTATTCTGGTTCCTGCTTCTCTTCCTCACTAGATTGTGGACTTCTCACTATAGGCAACGCAAATTACTCATTTCTATAAGTTTTTCTCCCTTCGATCCTTCTCCAAGTGCCTAATGCAGGGCTTGACACATGACATGTAGGTAGGAAATGCATGGTGGGTGAACGAATGAATGAGTGAATGCAGACTTGATCCCAAACCTTTCATTTCAAAATTCATTATTCTTTCCTCTATACTACACAACCTGAAACATAGAAATAGAAGCACTAAATGTTTCCTTGAAAAAAAAAATTTTTTTTTTTTTGTATTTAGAGAGAGCACAAGCCAGGGAGAGGGGAAGAGAGAGAGAATCTTCAGCAGTCTCCATGCTCAGCGTTGAGCCCGATGCAGGGCTCAGTCCCATGCCCCTGGGATCATGACCTGAGCTGAAGTCAAGAGTCGGACGCTCAAACGACTGAGCCATCTAGGTGCCCTTATGTTTCCTATAAAAAAAAAAAAAAAAGTTTTATGTGCATTTTCTAAATTTACTGAATAGAAAGAACAGCCCGCTTCTACGAGAGCAAGGATAGGGTGCTCCTGGCTAGCCTCAGGCTATTTTTTAAGTGGGAAAGTTCTTCACAGCGACAATAAGGTAGAGACGCTCCCTTCGGTCCTGGTCTCAGGTTCAGCGGTCTGTTTGCTATTTACCTTCTCTTTCTTAGCAAAACCTGTCTTTGTTACGAGGCTGGAAGGCACAGCCCAGACCAGCTGACCCAGGAGAGCTTAGTGTTAATTTCCAACTATTATAAGAAGGTGACTGGCTTCCCAGAAGGGAAAGAGAAGGTCAGAAGCAGCCACTCGGAATGGCCTGATAGTCAATGGTGTCAATGACAAGATGACATGCCAGCCTTCTTAGAAACCAAAGGATCTCAGAGAAAATTCGGCCCGCTGGAGCCGGCAGGAGCGCAGAAATTTCACTATTGATGGCTGACTTCAGTTCTGCTGTGGGGCAACTGAATTCGTACTTACGCAGAGACACAGAAGGAAAGGGGAAGTGGTTTTTTGATGCCCCTGCTTGTCCGGTATCTCTGACACGGATGCCACAGGGAGGAGACAATGACGGCCTGCGGCTGTGACTACCAGCCGCTCTTCGCAGCAGAACATCCCAGAAGGGTGTGGGCGGACATGTAGAGTCATTGCGTGGCTCTTGTGATCGCACCTGGCACCGTGAGCTCTGCCAACTACCTGCCGGCACTTCGTGTTATCTGGGTTTCCAAACAACACCGTGAGGCAGCAAGGGAAAGAACGACTCTCTCCAGAGTAGAGGGGGAAGACAGACCTAAGAGAAGCCATGCAGTTTGTCTCCCTGCACGTGGCAAGGTGTGGCAGCCCTGAAAGTGGAAGACAGGTTTCCCGACCACGGAGCTAGCCTAGTGCCACTACAGCTTACTGCTCGGGTCTAAGGGATAGGAGCAATAAATCCGAATAGGAGATTTTAGATGTCATAGATTTTTATCAGCAAGATTAGCTAGGGCTTGGGGCGCCTGGGTGGCTGAGTCGGTTAAGCGTCTGACTTTGGCTCAGGTCATGATCTCACAGTTCATGGGTTTGAGCTTCATGTCTGGCTCTGTGCCGACAGCTTGGAGCCTGGAGCCTGCTTTGGGTTCTGTGTCTCCCTCTCTCTCTCTGCCCCTCCCTTGCTCGTGCTCTCTCTCTCTCTCTCTCTCTCTCTCTCTCTCTCTCAAAAATAAATAAACATTAAACAAATTTTTTAAACTTAAAAAAAAATAATTAGCTAAGGCTTTTGCTACCCAAGGCATGGTCCCTACTGGTAGCATCAGCACTGCCTGGAGACCGTTAGAAATACAGAATTTCCTGCTTCTCCCACATCTACCAAACCAGAAGCTGCATGGTAGTAAGATCTTCTGACTTGAGAAGCACTGAGCTAGATAAGAAGATAACACCATTTTCATAGATTATCCCACTCCTGATAGAATAATGTTTAAAACCTTAGATAAAAAATTATACTTAATATTTGTATATAACTTTCTATCCACAAAATTCGCTCATCTATTCCTTCCAAGAACCCTAAGGGCGGGTGCTACTGAAATTTAACAGAAGGGGAAACTGAGTGCTAAAGAAGTAAAGTGACTCGCTCAGGGCCATCTGAGTGTCTGAGCTTCTTCAGTGATGTGCACACAAGTAACTATTTGCTGAATGAATGTGCAGATGAATGAATGAATGAATGAACGAACGAACGAACGAACCACCAAACACACGGAGGCTGGATCCCGGTCTCGAGAACACAGTACTAGGAGGCGCTGGTTCGCTCCTGACTTTGCCTACCTTTAGGGTATTTGCTTTATATCCCGTTAGACTTGACCTCGGTCAGAAGGCCTTCAAGATGCCAAACTGGGGCGGGGGAGCGAAGTGTGGCGCCTGCGAGAAGACGGTCTACCACGCGGAAGAGATTCAGTGCAACGGCAGGAGTTTCCACAAGACCTGCTTCCACTGCAGTGAGTTGGGTGAACCCCGTGAGGGCCCCTCGGCACCCCCAGGGCATTTCAGAGCTCACCTTTACCCGCAGGTACTGCACGCACGCGGCCCGGGGCCCCGGGGGCAGCAGCAACAGCATCACCTTGGGGCCCCGCCTAAAGGGGATGAGGTTCTCCTGAGCACCCTCCCTCGCCAACGACTTGCCCGGCTCAGAGAACCTGCCAGTTCTTGCCAAAGTCAGAACACGCTGGCCTACTGCTGCCATCGTGGCACAAACCTCGACCCGGTGGCAACATTTACAAAGCGTGACTTGGCAAAGAAAGGCAGGCCTCGCTTATCGGGAGCCAGAACGCGTTGGCTCTGTGCTGCTCCCGCTGGCCGGTGTTACCGAAGCCAGCTGCGACTGGTCTTTCCTAAGAAAGCACCTGCGTCAGGTGAGGGATGACATCTGCCAATTCCGTAACAGTCCGAACGGGAAGAGTTTGGGGTGTGGACACCAGTGACAAAGGGCACCTTGACCTTCGCCTGCTGGACGCGGATGCACAATGTCACAGCTGGGGGGAATACAAGCCCTGGGGTCCACCTGGGAGTCTGGCTTTGCCTGACCCGTGACATTGGACAAATCATTTCTCATCTCTAAGCCTGAGTCACAAGAACCCGCAGCAGAACCAGGAGTAGAACCTGTACCTTCAGACCCCCGGTCCGGTCCCTTCGACGCAACTTCATTCTAGAGTTTCCAACGGCGAGTCCAGTTCTAAGAGAACAGTCTTTTTTGGCCACTTACTTTCCTTGCCTCCCTCCAGGAGGTCTGGCTTGAGGGCTAGTTTTTCCTGGACGTTTGGCAGACTCCCTCCCCACACGTTCCCCCACACACCACCTCCATAATTTAGCCCAGTGGCCACAAGGTGTCACACTGCCCCAAACTGTTTCCAATGGAACTTCAAGGATTGGGCTCCATCTGTTAAAGCATGGCGGCCCTTCATCCTTAAGCTGCCCAAAACAGTCACGTTGTATCTGCTTCCAGAGCTTCCATTATCTCTTACCTTCCATGGCAAACAGAACTGTCATCGAAGAGCAGGGGGAATCATGGCTTTGAGTGACTGGGTTGGTGGAGTTCCTAATAAGCTTTGGGCTCTAGTGATGGGTAATTATTTTTAAGTCATCATACACGTCCATCAGATTCACCATCATTATTACAATCATCTAGAAGTCATTGCTCAGCAGTTCCTTCCATAACCTTCTGGCTTTTGCTCAAAAGCAGCTAGTGCTTTTAAAAAGAGCCAGCCTTGGGACTAAGGGAAAGATACTAGAATTAGACTAAAAATGACTAGGGTTTCCGCCTGGGCTCTGCTGTGGACTAACTGTGTGACCTTGGGCAAGCGGTCTCACCTTTGCGAGCCTCGATTCCCCCCTCCATGGAATAGAGATGACAGCACCCACCACACAGGTTGTCACGAGACGGAAACCGGGGTCCTCAATCAGGCCTCTATTCTTCTCCGATCAACTTCGATATCTGAGTGCGAACGGGACGTGGTAGGGAAGCTTCCCACGGTCAGGGCTATCTTGTTGTCCTCAGGTGGCAGGCAGCTGCCCTATTCAATGGAGCCACGATAGAAGGGAGTTGAGCATTTGCTGGTACGTCCCTTTTAACCCTTTGATATTTTCCTTAGAACTCGCGGGCAGGGGGTGCCTGGGTGGCTCAGTCAGTTAAGTGGACGACTTAGGCTCAGGTCATGATCTCACTGTCTGTGAGTTCGGGCCCCGCGTCAGGCTCTGTGCTGATGGCTCGGAGCCTGCAGCCTGCTTCAGATTCTGTGTCTCCCTCTCTCTCTGTCCTTCCCCTGCTCATGCTCTGTCTCTCGAAAATAAATAAAATGTTAAAAAAAAAAAAAACAAAACTCGCGGGTGGGCTGAGGATCTGAGCAGTACGTGTTTCTGTAGAAGTGGACAGACGCGTCCTCGGAGGAGCACACTTTTCTAGATTACCATCCCAGGACTTGCCTGTCTATATTGTCGTAAACAGGCTTCGGCAAGGCAGAGCCTACCTTAGCCTGTCCCCTGGCCATTGTTCTCCAAACTCCTAGCCAAATCTTAATCCTCCTTACCGGTGCTGTCCAAAAGAAATACAGTGCAAGCCACATATATAAATATAACTTTTCTAGTAGGCATATGTTTAGAAAGGTTTAAAGAAGTGAAATTCATTTTAAAACATTTCATTTAACCTAACATGCCTAAATATCATATTTCTACACGTAATCAACATATAGATTATTCATGGGATAGTTTACATTCTTTTTTGTTTGTACGAAGCGTTGGGAATCGGCGTGCGTTCTGCACTCAGAACGCATCCCATACACGGCGGTGAGGGGCTACGGCAGTGGCCAACACAGCTCGACTCTGCCTGTGTCTGAGTGCGGGTCAGGAGCCAGGGAGTGGCTGCGGAAAGGGCCCCGGGCATGAGGGGGCGTACAGGGCCCTGGAGTGGTGGGGAGAAGGACTGGAGCAGGGGCAGAGGACCTGAGGCCAGTCGTGGCTCCACAACTTTCTGCTGTGTAACCGTGGGCAAGTCACTGGCCATCACTCACTCGTGCATGCCTTCATTCACTTACTCATCCATTCGTTCATTCAATGGATGTTTACGGAGGACTAACTCCAGGCTAGGCCCCGTAGGATGTTCTGGGGATAGGAAACTAAAAGTGTGGCCCTCAAGGAGCTCAGAGTCTAGAACATCAGCGAATATTTGAGACGTTTTTCTGGAGACTGGAAGCCGACAGCAACAATAATGGTGGAGATAAGTACATACGTGATATGCCCAAACAGAAGGCGTTTTTCTCCAACGATTTTTCCTCATAAAAAGGGTTTGCCTTGTGTTCAAAGCCTTATAAAATATCTTATGCTATAGGACAGTCTCTCGACTTTTTTTTTTTTTTTTTAACATTTATTTACTTTTGAGAGACAGAGAGAGACAGAGCAAGCAGGGGAGGGGCAGAGAAAGAAGGAGACATAGAAGCCAAAGCAGGCTCCCAGCTCTGAGCTGTCAGCACAGAGCCCAGCCCGATGCGGGGCTTGAACTCACAAACACTGAGATCATGACCTGAACTGAAGCCGGTGGCTCAACCCACTGAGCCACCCACCCCTCGTCTACAACCTTGTCTTCCCCCACTCTCATATTCAGTTATATGATGTTTTTAAATAAAATACTATTTGAGGAAAGCATATTACCCTGAAACCGCTTCATTCGATGGTCGATTGCTTAGAAGGTCCCTTGAACAAAGGCCAAAACAAGAAGGCGAGTAAATTGAATGCACACGTCTTGTTATCCTCGAGGCCATGACGTCACTGTTGCACGCAGTGAGAGCCACCATAAACAGCCTTTGAGGATCAACCTTGACAGAGCAAGACAGCAAGTTGTTAAGTTCTGGAAATCCTACATATTTCCACATGCAGAGAGAGAATCTGGATACGATTTTTCCCCGAATTTGTGTGAGATTAGAAAAGAGTAACCTCTCCAAATCTGTATGTTACTGATTGCTATTATTAAATTAAATATAATAAGTAGGTAGTTCACACTCTCACTTATATCCTTAAAAGCTTATTTTTTCACACTGGCAAAAAAAAAAAAAAACAAAAACCAACACACCACTTTTTTTGATGTATCTTTTTGGAAAAATGGGGGCTTGCCTTATACACTTCATATTATGGGGGAGACTTTATATTAGGTAATAAACAGAGACTGGGGACTTCTCCCCAGTATAAGCCTCAGGGTCTGTGAGACAGGGCTCCTCTTCACCACCTCCCACTTCCAGACCGGGATCAAAAGTAGCCTCAGTGGTAACTGTCTCCTCGAATAACATAGTGTTCTTCAAAGGCCACGGTAAGTACAGAAACTGCTCATTCCCGATTCTGATATTAAGAAAAAAATAAGCTTATTCCCTGCCTCAGTGCCTTATCCCCTACTCCCCCCCGCACAAGCATACACACACGAGTCCCTGATGTCACGTGAGGACTGTCAGGAATTCCTGTCAGGAATTCAGGTTGTTCCGAGTCGGGGACAATATTCCTAAGTAGCCCAAGACCACACACCTGGTTCCGATCCCGGCCTCCCCTTCTTTCTAGCTGGGCTCCGCTGAACACATCACGTCCCTTCTCTGTTCCTCAGTTTCCTCATCTGTGAAATCGGGGCCGCTCTGGAATGCACGGCTCAAGGTGCTCTGGTGAGGAATCAAAGTCGTGCTCTTGGCCGAAGGGTCCCTCTTGCCGGGTCACGTGGCCCTGAGCGTGGCCTCGGGGGTTCAGGGGGAGGGGGAGGAGCTTCGGCCCCAGCCCCCTGACTGTCCCTTCCTCGGCAGTGGCCTGCCGGAAGGCTCTCGACAGCACCACGGTGGCAGCTCACGAGTCGGAGATCTACTGTAAGACGTGTTACGGGCGCAGGTACGGCCCCAAGGGGATCGGGTACGGACAAGGCGCCGGCTGCCTCAGCACGGACACGGGCGAACACCTGGGCCTCCAGTTCCAACAGTAAGTTACTTCCGCCCGCTTCTCCCAGCCCCGCAGAGCCCCAGCTACCAGGACAGGTCATTGTGTTCCCATAGCAACGTTTTCTGGGAGTGGGAGAATGGACTCTACTGTTGACTGGCTAACAATACTCTGACCAAGTTTTAACAACGTGTCATCTCTCCGAAGACTCTCTTCAAATTATCTGCCTTTCTAAAGGGCAATTACTTTTACACCATGGCCCTTGGTTTGCAGGTCAAGAGAAAGCCCAGAAAGTACAGATGTTCCATTGTTTGACCTTGGCTAAACCGCATGGAGTCTCTTTTCTTCCCCTTTGAGCGTTTCTGTGTAAATCACATAAATATGGCAGGGAAGCAATGGCCATTCTCTGCGTGCCTGTCGCTAAACGATTTCTTCCCTCAGGGTTGTAAGATGACTAATACCCACGTCACGGGCGGGGGGGGGGGGTGGTCTGCAGGGAGGGCGGTGTGCCTCAGGAGTAAACAATCAATTATGACTGTCGTGTGGGTCTCCCCGGTTGCCTTGTTGACAACACAGCACTGAGGTCCCCCCCCCCCTAACACTCTCAAAGGAAGCTGGGACATCGCAGTGTACAACCTCCATCTCCCAGGCTATTCCGCCGTCTTGATGATCACGCTGAGTTCCAGCCTGGAGCCGAGCACAGACTGACGACAGCCCCTCGCACGCAGCTGCTCTCTGGCCAGCTGGGATCCGGACTCGGCTCTGCAGTGGGACTAGACAGAAAGGCCGAGCCCCACTGAGGCAGTGGCCCCCGGAGGGCCTCCCCCAGAGGGAGGCAGTTAGACCCTCTAAAGAGTCATCTGGCACCTTCTATACAGCCTGTGGTGGAGCCTGGGAAAATGCGGGAATGCAGTAGTCATAGTTTACATTTTTCTCGTTACTTAATCCCAACTGGACACCGTTTAATGAAGAAAGATGACCCCAACCACACTCTCTGCCACACGTTACCCGAAGCTCACTCTCCTCTGCTAGGGCTTTTTTGTTAACGCTGCGCAAAGAGAAACAAGAATCCTCAGACCGGGGTTTCATCCCGGATCCGATTACGAGCTGCCTAACCTTGGCAGTTACCCCTCCCACCCTCACTCTCTTGCAACTAGCCCTGCCCACCCTAGAGGTTATGGTGAGAGGCAGGCGATAAACGCACAAGGAAACACCAAAAGATATGGAAGCAAGGGGGTGGTTTCCTGTGCTTCCATTCTTGGACGTTGCTCACCTGGGGACGGGTGACCTTTGGATGCAGGATGGCCACCTGAGCTGTGACAGGGAGTGTGTCAGCTTACTGGACCCATGGTTTCTTTGCCATCAGTTATCAGGACCCCGTGTTGCTCTATAATGTTTCCACAACTCACTCCATAAAGCACACCAGAGGGCTTTAAGACGGTACAGAAAAACGTAAACGCTAGCAGAGATGGTAACACAACAACACAAACCAGCACACATGGAACACTGGCTATGGGTTTTACAACAGAAGGGAAAGATGGAAGCCGATTAGAGCTAGGTTGGTTAGTCCTTACTGAACGCCAGGAGACACTCAGACTTCTAAGTGCTTTACACAGGGTCCCCTCATTAAACCCTCTCGGCGACCCTCAGGAAGGCACCATGATTAGCCCCATTTTCCAGGTGAGGAGTCTGAGGCGCGGACAAGTTAAGTAACCCACTTAAGGTCACACAGCTAAGGACTCTTTTCCAACAAGGTCTACGGGTTTCATTCATCTGTTTGTTTCGACCAGGTCCCCGAAGCAGGCACGCTCAGCTGCCACCAGCAACCCTTCCAAGTTCACTGCGAAGTTCGGAGAGTCGGAGAAGTGCCCTCGATGTGGGAAGTCAGTCTACGCTGCTGAGAAGGTGATGGGAGGTGGCAAGGTAAGGATGGCCGTGTGCGCCGGGTGGGGCTTGCTCATCTGCACCACCTCAGTCAGGAGGGCTAGGAGAGGAAAGTAGGAACTGTGAGCGGGTGGGGGCCAGACCCTTCGTTCGCCTTCGCTCCCAGGAGCCGAGCCAGGGGACGCCCAACCTCACCCACTTTCCTGGGCTGTGAGCGCCACTCTGCAGAGCCCTTGAAAACTAGAACTGGTGAAATCTGATGCAACAGGCCTAAGCCCACCAGGTGGGAGGCCCCCAGCTACGAGCTCTGGAGATACAAAGCTGCACGAGCCCCTCGCCCTGCAGCGTCCACAGTACTTCCCAAAAGCTATGAGCCCTGCGAGCCCATCGCCGCCACAGAACTCGACCTGCCACTGGCATCACGACCGATGGACAGAACAGATGCCTCGTGGCAGGAAGAAGCGTCCTCGCTCGCGAGCGTCTTGGCAATCGGAGGAGTCATCCGATGTCCGAGACAGTTGCGGACGCTCACTCTGCAAGCTCTGGTTTCAGGGTATTCACCAAAGGGTCTGAGCCCATGGAAGGAAAAAAAAAAGTGTTTATACTAAAGGGGAGCGGGGTGGGTGGAAAGAAGGGCCATGGAGAATGTCTGACTTCGAATAGGAGGGTGGTCTCCACCCCGAGACTGGCCACTTGAAGACGGAGAACCCCCGGGCCATGCCCGGTGGACATGCGGGCGTGCAGAAGGACGCCATCTTCCGACGATGCAAGCCACGCGACTCTCTTCCAGCAGAAACACACAGAGCTCATGCGAGGCTAAATTACCTGGCTAATCACCTCATTTCTTCACTTCTTTTCTTCTTTAACTTTATATCCAATGTGGAAGTTACCCACTGCCCCCACTTCATTCCTCAATCTTCTAGAAGGGGGAAGCCCTTCCCCGTTTGGTCTGTTCTGAAGGAATACATGTAGTAATCACTTTGATAAGTGGTTTATTTTTAGGGGTTCTGGGAACTGCTGGCCAATTCCATAGCATCTCACTTTCTCCCAATCTCCGGAAAAATTGTCCTGGGGGTTATCACCTACGCGAACGGTTTAGAAGCGGCACTCCTCCATATGCTGCGGGTCAGGGGATTTAACGGGGACACAGAATATGCCGCCCGCCCCACCCCGCTAATGTAACGCTCCTGCTCTCCTGCGCCCCGCAGCCTTGGCACAAGACCTGTTTCCGCTGCGCCATCTGTGGGAAGAGTCTAGAGTCCACGAACGTCACTGACAAAGATGGGGAACTTTACTGCAAAGGTGAGCGGTTCCGGGGACTCTCTGGAGATGTTTTCCCAAGGCAGGTCCTTGGAGGGTAAGCTCTGTCTGCCAGGAGGCGTGGCTGCTCGGCCTGAGCAGAGACCGGGCTCTCGGGATGGGGAGCAAAACCACCTAAGGGGAAGAAATCTCTCCCCCGCCCCAGCTCTGGTCCCCTCAGTTGGAGATTGGGTGGGGGACGGGGGGAACCGGATGCTCACAGATACCCAGTGGTTCAGGGCAGCTGGGGGCCTGCGGTCAGAGAGGACAGGGAGGAAAGAGTGTCCTGAAATGGCCACAGCCCTGATAAACCGCATCACATTCCCTTCTGAAAATCCAAATTCCCTCTGCCTACCTGAGTGGTGGTTAGGGGTGACTGGGGAAGGATGAACTCCCTTTAAGTTATTAGATTAAATAATAGTTCATTAGTTCAGAGAGATTGGCCTCTCCTTAGTTTATCAAGACATGCCTATTTCATTCTTTCCTTCCTTCCCTCCTTCCTTCTCTCCTTTCTTTCCTCCCTTCCATCCTTCCTTTCTTTTCTCCCTCCCTCCCTTCCTTCCTTCCCTCCTTTCCTTCCTCCCTTCCTCCCTCTCTCTCTCCTCACCTTCCTGACATTTTTTTCTAACGTTGCATTATCACCTAGTGATCACAGGGATCGAACTGACAGCTAATCTTCCTCCTGGTCCTCACGGCTCTGCCCCCCCCCCCATGCCTCTACGTTCCCTTTGTCTTGTGGAGAGGTAGTAGGTTAGCTCTTCTCTGATGCTACAGAAAGGAAGGGATGCCTCAGGGCCACGGCAAGGCGTCCTCCCCCTCAGAGCCTCTCCTAGGCCTACTGTCTCAAGGTCTCCAAGTGTGTGTGTTGGCACGGAGGGGAGCAAGGGAGAGGGGAAGCGGGAGGACATGACTAATCATGACTGCAGGGTGCCCAAGCTTGGCCCCCTCGGTGAGACAGCATGCAAATGAACGCCCTAGCCAACGGGGGGGGGGGATGCCTCCTCCCAACAGTAGAGGACACAGAGGGTCCTCAGCATTCACAGGCCAAAACCCCTAAAATGTTGCTGCAGCCAGCAGCGAGATGAACACAGAGACAAATAATTGCATTGCCAAGTGAAAAAAAGTTCTAGAGGCAGCACACAAAGAGGCGAGTGACCAGCTTGGGGTGTTCGGGAAGGCCCCTCAGAAGACAAGCCCCCTGTGGGTCTTGAAGGGTGAATGCAGGTTTTGGTGGGGGCCTTCCAGGGACCGAGAGTGGTTCCGTGTGCCTGCAGTGTCAGGAGGGAGGCAGAGCAGCAGGGGACGAGCCTGGGCAGGCGCTCATGGCCCCGGATCGTGTTGACTCAAATGAGAAAACATTTGTGAACGCTAAGTGCCCGGAAGTGTGAACAATTTTGATCAGCAGACCTAAAATAAATGTAGTTCCATATACTCAAAACTTAAAAATACATTTATCACAAGGACGTCTCTCATGGGTGAAAGAACTGTGTCCAGATGCAAGGAAGCGCACACGTGGTCTAACCAACTCGTTCTCTCTCCCCTTTCCTCCCTCTCATTCAGTTTGCTACGCCAAAAATTTTGGCCCTACGGGTATTGGGTTTGGAGGCCTAACACAACAAGTGGAGAAGAAAGAGTGAAGAGGGTGACAGCCTTCCACGGGCCTCAAGCATGTGCCACGTACCCCTGCCAGGTGGAAACCCTCCCCCGAACATCCTCTCGTTGGGGGTTGGGCAGTATTTCTCTTCAGAAGTGACCGTAGTCTTTACCCAAAGTTAGAAGATACCCTCGGAACAAAGGAATTAAAGGTTTAACCTGTAACGAACGCGTTGTTATTTCTGATACTCGGGGTGGGAGAGGCAATAAATAAATGTTTTAGCGGCACCTTGGGTGTCTCTGGATCTTTTCCTTCAAATAGAGGGAGATTTTCAAAACACAGAGAGGTGTTTCTAAAAACTCACTGCAAACGACGTAATGAATCTTGAGGTCACCTGGGGGAGGCGTGA
Source organism: Paguma larvata (assembly GCA_030068075.1). Lineage (NCBI taxonomy): Eukaryota > Metazoa > Chordata > Mammalia > Carnivora > Viverridae > Paguma > Paguma larvata. Next base: position 72,247,057 of record CM057831.1, on the reverse strand, counting down.
GGAGGAGGAACACGAGGCAAAGGAAAGCAGGCTTCCAGGATCTGCCAGCTGAGCTTTCTCGTGACTGACGGAGAAGGAAACGGGGTTCCAGAGGAGGCAGACGACCATGAGAGCAAATTCTGGAAGGAAAATCGAGACTGCTAAAACTGCTGAAGAGGGGGTCCTTTTGTCCCATCGTGGGCTCTGCAATCTCCCGCGTTTCGTGAAAGCCCAGAAACGGCAACGAAATGCGGAGTCTGCGTCTGTGTTGCGAACCACGGGAGGATGATTTTCTTTGATTCTGGGACAATTCCCTAGGGCTTGGCAATTTTCTGAAAACCACTCCTTCGTCAAATCGCCAGCCTCGCCAATGAAACACAGCCAATTAAGACGAGCTCTGTGCCTCCTCAGCAAGTTTTCAGCGGCCCGGGCGTGCGTGTGTGTTTTCTCGGGCCTCCGCTTTTAACCACCCCCCGCGTTTCTCCCGCCACGGTGCAATTCTCAATTCTTCGGAGGACACGAAAGCAAAGGACGAGCTAGACTAAACCATGGGGTTTTCCGTGCTCCAAGCCCCAAGGCTGCCTTTCAAGGGAGCGCGTGTTCGGGGTCGTTTAGGCCCCGTACGGACTTCGTCATTTATTTACTAGTTTTTTGATGCTTCGGATGCAATTACCTTGCATCGTTTTCTCTATTTGGTTGGCATTTTTAATAGAATGGCTCCGAGGGAAAAAAAAAAAAAAAGAGCTGGCAGAGGTTGTGTCCCTTTCCACTTCCAAAGAGATAACGAAGAAATATGTTTTACCCGTTGGAGACCCTTGCCGGGGGAATGCAGCTGCTGGGTTCCACTGAAATGACCCGAAGGTGGAGATATTGTTCATTTTACATTCTTGGGGGAAGGGAGCATAGGGCGATTCTTTTTCATTTGTAAGCGTCTGGCCAGAGGTGTATGAGATTCCGTCAACGTCAGGCAAACAATTAACAACACTAGGCATAAACTGAATTAACGAAATCAAGTCCCCTTTAACCTGCGTGGACTTTAAAAGCAATATAGTGCCCTTGGCCTTGGCTGGGAAGTGCCCTACACTAGAGCCCTCCAGGCTTGCAGAGGGGTCAGACACACACGTGAAGTGAGCCCCGGACAGAGCGGCCTGCTCCTCCATCACAACTCACGGTTCCTAGCCCCACCGCCCAGCACCCTGGAGGCGGAGCTAAAAGCTTGAGTCTGCCTTAGCTCTCTGCCCTCTCCCCCACCCTCTCTGGCCTCACCCCCCAAGCCTCCTTGATTCTGACTTCCCTCTGTCTCTAGAATACACCCCCTCCATTCCTACCCTTTGGTATACGTATTAGTCAGCTAGGGCTTCCCTAACAAAGGTCTATGGACCAGTGGCTCAAACAATGGAAATTACATTTTCACACTTCCAGTGGCTAGAAGTCTGAGATTAGGGGTCAGCAGAGTTAGTTTCTGAGGCCTCTCGCCTTGGCTTGTTGATGGCCGCCTTCTCCCTGTCATCACATGGCCTCTCTCTGTGCCCTACTTTCCTCTTCTCATAAGGACACCAGTCATGTTGGCATAGGAATCCGAAAGTCCTCGTTGTCACTTAATTACTTTTGTTAAGACCCCGTCTCCAAACACAATAACGTCCTGAGGTTCTGGGGGTTAGGACTTCAACATATAAATGTGGGGGCAAGGCAGCGGGACACGGTTCAGCCCATAACAGTATGTCACATAAGGACTTTCACAAGCTGGCCTCGGACTCAACCTTCAACTTAGCCTTAGACCACCTCTTGCAGACGAGCTCCAGCTACACTCAAAGACTTGAAGCTTTCCAAATACGCTGAGCACCCCACCCCGTCACGCTTTTGCTAATGCTGCCCGCTTTGCCTAGAGCATCTAGAAGATGGCACCCCCTTCACCCGACTCCCCAGCCTGGCAAACTCCTATAATCAAGTCACAGGGCAAATGCTACCTCCTCTGCAAAATCTTTCCTGAACTTCCTGAGCAGAACGAATCCACCTCTGTGGTCCCACGGCCAGTACATACATAATTGACCATAATTGACGCTGCTCTCAACCCATTGGAGTTTCGAATTCCCCTCTGCTTCCTTGTTAGAACGTGACATGCTTGTACTCACAGTGCTCGACAAACAGTAGGCAACGCACTAAACACTGGTTGAGTGAGTGAAGTGGGAGAGAGCGTAGGCTGGGCTAAATGCAAATTCTGCTAGAATAGAAAAGAAGAGATTATTATAACTGGAGTGAGGAGTTTAGAAATGAAAAAAAAAATAAAACAAAACAAAGAAAGGGCTTTATTGTGGTTTCACAGTCTTTGGGTTTCCCCTCTGCTTCCTGAGCGTGGTTCTACTACCTTTTCCGGGCTCCCCTACCATTGACTGGGACCCGGGACTGAGTTTGGCCAACGGAGGCCTGGCCCCCAAGACATCCGGGAGGGTGTCCGTTCTCTTTCCACACCTGTGGATGCAGAAGGGCCAGTGGACACTGAGGCCCTAGGAAATGGTAGAACCACTAGCTGGGAGGGAACTCGGGTCCCTGCATGGAAGGGAATCTGCAAACAGCTAAATGGACTGTAACCAGAGGGAGAAATAAACCTTATGTTGTGTTAAGCCAGTGAGATGGGGTGGGGGGTGGTTATTATCCCATTAACTCCCGTGACTAAAATACTCCCAGGTGTACTACTGGGTGTGCTACAGCCAAGATACTCCACTTCCCACCGCTCAGAGTCCAGCCAGTCTGTTAAGTCACAGGGAGCACCATCAGGATGTTGCCTAATAGCTGTGGAAATGATTCAAATGCCTTGTCTCCGGGGTGACTATACATGTATTTGGGAAGGGGAATGAAGTTAGGGCATCACGGTGTAATAGTCCCCGTGGCCCCAACAAACAAGCCCAAACCTGCCTTCTCCCCTCTCCTTTCAAAGCCAAACTCTAAGACCCCGTTCCATTTAGTCCTTACTGCCTGAGCATCTGGCTCCCAGGTGCCCTCCTTGCTGCCCACCCCACTCCTGGTGCCACTACTCCGAGCCCTCCAATAACCTCTAGACCACAAATCCCGTCTTTCCTCAGTTGTTCTCAACCTCTCCTCAGCTCCCGAGAAGGGACTCCTCCCTCTTGGAAAAGAATTCTTCTTGAATTCCATGCCAGTGATTCTATGAATCACTCTCATTGATTACCTTCCTATCCAACCTCCTTCCAGTGCCTTCCTCCTCTTCTCGGGCTCCCTAAATCCATGTTCTGGAAGGCTGTGCTCCTGCCGTTAGCACAGAGGTGATAAACGCAGGAAGCAGTTACGAGTGGGGCTGGGGAAAACACAGAGACAGGCCACCCTAATTTAGATGCCTCGAGGAAGGTTTCTTTCCCTCCCTCTCCCTCTCTCTCTCTCACATTTTGTTTATTGGTTGTCATCTTTGGTCTCTTTTTAGAATTCGTCTTCCCATTTGAGGAGGGCAACTCCCTTTTCCATTTTCATCTCAATTTTCTACCTCTCTCCTGTGACAACCTCACCCATCCGTGCTCATGACCCCCATTCATGCCCTGGTCTCTTTACAGCTGCCTTCTAGACTTTTCCACTGCATAGCCTGCAGTACCTCAAACTCAGTAGGCCCCAACCACCAAATTCATCACCTAGTCTCCCCACACAGTTTCCCTTACTTCTCAGAAGAGCACGGCCACCCTCTCATTCACTGGGTTCAAAGTCATCTTTGACTCTGCCTCCCCCCCTCCCCACATTCAATCAGTAATCTGGGTCTTCATTACATCTTGCCTGGACCATTATCAAAAGCTTATTTCTAACGTTCTATATCCATCAGAGTCCAGTCAGAAAAACAGAAAAACAGCTTTTGTTGTGTTTTGCTTAACAGAGAGGAAATAATAGAGGGAACTGATTAAGCAGGTGCTAATCTTTTTCCGAAAGCAAAGAGGAGCACCCTGACTTGGCACAGAGGTGATAACTGCAGGAAGCGGCCCCGAAGCGTGGGGCTGGGGAAAACAAAGACTGGGGGTGCCCAAATGTGGATGCCTGACAGGTTTCCCAGGGCTAGGAGTCAGACCCCTGAGCAGAGAGCCCGGCCTGGTTCCTGCTGGGGCTCCTAGGGGAGGACGATGGAGGTGGTTGGGGAACGGCGGGAGAAAAGCCAGACACGGATTCCCACTGTCCTCATCAGGGTTCAAGGCCATTGTCGGACCAACACTGAGAGGAACAGCTGGCAAGAAAAGTTGAGTTAAGTCTCTTCTCCCTTCCTCCTCCTCTAGCTGCAGAACTTCATGGAAAATCGGCTGACAAGGAAATTGGAGTTTTTAGAATGCTAGTCCCAGAACATACAACGCAGAGTGCGGAAAGGTGAATTGGGCTCATTCCCTTACCTCTAGTCAATTTTCCAAAGATTTCTAAATTCATGGCATGTGTTGAGCATTTATTATGTGCCAAGCATAATTCTAAGCATTTTCTATGTTTTGACATATTTAATCCTAACCACATTTGGGGTACATACTATTGTTATCCACATGATACAAGTGAGGACACAGAAGCATTCTATAGGGAAGTCATTTGTTCAGAGGTCCAAGTCACTTATAACTGGCATATCCAGGATTCAAACCCAGGGTGCCTAGCTATAAAACACGGACTCTCAAAGTTTTGATTTTTTAAAACTTTCACACCAACACGTAGCTGAGGAAAAAGTCACAATCGGATGGTAGGGGTACGAGTCCTTAAGTAAACGATTCTCAAACTACAGCATGTGTGTGTAAGAAGCGTTTGGGGAACCTGATACAGACTCAGATTCTAAGACTCCCTCTTCAGAGAGTGATCTGGAAGATCTGAGAAGAGGAATTTGAATCTTAAACAAGCGATCCCTGGACACCACCCCGTCTCACCACCCCCGGCCCATTATTCTGACGCAAATGGTCTATGAACCACACTTTGAGAGTACTTACCTAGCAGGGGTTGGTGAGAACAGACAGGAAGATAAAAAACTTAAAAAAATCCTTCTGTCCCCCAGCTGAGAATCAGTCCTCAAACACAACTCTGATCATATCAAGTCCTGCTTAAAATCCCTTCAATTTGTTCAACGAGCTCATGCAACAGATTGATTCAATTATTTATTGAACACTACTACGTGCTAGGCAATATTCTAGGTGCCTGGGATACATCGGTGAACAACACAAGACTCTCTCAGCGACCTGCTATCCTCAGGGGCTGGGGAAGGAGACAGTAATGCAGCAGACATGTTAAATGACATCGTCTGTTCAGAGGCAGTGCGTGCCAGGGAGAAAACGCAGAGCGGGGTAAAGAGGAGGAATCGTTCAAGGAAAGGAAGTTCCAACTTCCCAGACGTTGGTGAGCACAGGCCGCACGGAGAAGTTGGCGGTTGGAAAAAAGCTCAGAGGAGAGGCGTTTCACCCCGTGGGCATCTGGGGAAGGAGCATTCCAGGCAGGGGACAGCAGGGAAAGGCTTGAGGCGGAAGCACGCCTAGCAGGAGTACAGGCATCGGCAAGAGAGAAAGCAGAAGCGGTCAGACCCTGTCGGGCCGCGCAGGCCACCGTCAGGGCTTTGGCTCGTCTTCTGGTGAACTCAAGAGCCTCTAGAGGGTTCTAAGCAGGGAAGCGATAGGATTCGATTTGTCTTTTATAAGGATCGCTCTGGCTGCCCGCAGCAGGGTAAGAGTGGGAGCAGGCAGACCAAATAAGAAGGCTGTCGTAATCCAGAAAAGGGGTGATGGTACCTCAGAACTGCAGCGGCAACGGTGGCCGGAAGCATTCAATTCTGGATGTACTTTCAAGATGGAGTCCACAGGATTTCCCAAAGAAATCTCAATCTGGTGAGTTACGAGGGAAAGAGAGTCCTCAAGAAAGGGGATTCTAAAGTTCTGACGCTGAGTAATTGACAGGATGGAGTTTCTAATCAACTGATAGGGAGAAGACTGAGGGTAGGGAACAGGGTTGTTTACTTTTTATTTATTTTATCTTTAAAAAAATTTTTTTAATATTTATTTCTGAGAGAGAGAGAGAGAGGGAGGGAGGGTGTGAGCACGAGCAGGAAAGGGGCACAGAGAGAGAGGGAGACACAGAATCCGAAGCAGGCTCCAGGGTCTGAGCTGTCGGCACAGAGCCCGATGCGGGACTCGAACCCGTGAACTGCGAGATCATGACCTGAGCCGAAGTCAGACGCCCCACCGACTGAGCCACCCAGGCACCCCTATTTTATCCTTAAATTTACTACACGTTTTATTTAATTCTTTATTTTTTATTTGTGACGGTGAGGACAGGGTGGAAATTGGAAGTTCAGTTTCAATTCTGGACATGTTAAGATATCTATTAGAGGGGCGCCTGGGTGGCTCAGTTGGTTGAGCTTCCGACTTCAGCTCGGGTCATGATCTCACGGTCTGTGAGTTCGAGCCCCGCGTCGGGCTCTGTGCTGACGGCTCAGAGCCTGGAGCCTGCTTCGGATTCTGTGTCTCCCTCTCTCTCTGCCCCTCCCCCTCTCATGCTCTGTCTGTCTCTGTCTCAAAAATAAATAAATATTAAAAAAAAAAGATATCTATTTATTTAAGGGGGTAGAGTTGGAGAAGAAGTACGAACTAGAGTTAAAAATCTGGGGCGTGTTGGCACACAGATCGTATATGCGATCATACAATCGGATGAGATTATCGAGGAAGAAGTAAGTTTAGATAAAGAACAAAAAGTTCGAGAACTAGCCACTGAGACCTTCCAACATTAAGTGGTAGGGGCAGGAAAACAGCCAAGGAGACTGGGCATCTCAAGAGCAACCAGTGGGATTAAAAGGAAACTCAGAGGTGCTGTCTCCTGGAGGCCACGTGAGGAAAGTGTATTTGGGAAGAGGGAGTGGCCACCGTCAGATGCTGCTGAGCAGTTTCCATGGAGGGCAGGGGTGAAAGCCTGACCGCTTAAGTGGGGAGGAGGATGGGGAGACAGGAAGTGGAGGTGCCGGCTATTCACAACCTTTTCAAGGACTGTTTACTGACAAGTGAGTAAAGAAATAGCTCCTACTGCTCACTTAAACCTACGGTGCCTTAACATTCAAGGCCCCTGGTGATCTAGTCCCAATCAACCATTCCAATTTACAACCCAAGTTCCCCATTTCGAACACCCAGCTGTCATGGTTCTCACTATACTTCAGACTCTCCCATTATCTGCACTTGGAGGGTTCTCCACATGAGAAGGCCTTTCACTTCCAACTCTGTATTTCCAAACTAAATATCACTGAAAGGGCCTTTCTAATGCCTTCTTGTCCGTAAACTCCATATCATATCTCCTGAGGCTCTCTCCAACCTCTAAACTCTAACAATATTTTATTTGTACCTTTCTTATGGCTTTTAATATTTTCCACATTATACTATCGTTTCGTTCATCTTAGCTTTCCCTCTAGACTGCAAGCTCTGTGATTAGTATACCAATTAAATGTTTCAGGGCCTGGAAGACCTATCACGGTGCTCAATAAATATCTGTGGAAAAATTTAAAATTAATGAATGGGCTTTCCTTGTCATATATCACTTAGAAGCACTGGCACAGAGTGGTTTGGAAGGTGTGAGGCGAGGAATTTGAATTTTAAACAAGCGAGCCCCTGCCCCATCCCTATAAATCTGACTAAATGGTATATGGACCACAATTTGAGAAAATATACTTGGTAGGGTTTGAAGAGAAAGGGAAAGGCTATAGCTTGAGAAAGTCCTTCTGTCCCCCAACTGAGAATCAGAGCCTTCGAACAATTACAAACACATCACATCCTGCTTAAAAACCCTTCATTGGACAACTTGAAACACTTACTGAACACCCACAACGTGTCTGACAATATTCAAGGTGACCAGCACTCTCGAGTGGCTACCCCGCTTAGTATCTTAGTGACCTTGGAGAAGATACAAACTTCTCTAGGCTTTAGTTTCCTTATCTGCAGAGGCTCCGTGCTCTGTAGAAGAAAGAGGAAAGGATCCTTGAAAAATGGAAAGGACAATGCGGCCAGAGGACACAGCGTGGTCCAGAGTGAGCCCGGGAAACAAAGGAAGGTTATATCATTCCAGGCCGTGTAGCTCATGATGCGAAGGTTAGCCTTTACCCCAAGGGCAAGGGGAGCCCGAAGGAAGGGTTTTCAGCAGGAAGGTGCCATGCCCAGGGGCATTTATTTTTTTTATTTTCTTTTTAAAAAAAAATTTTTTTAATGTTTATTTATTTTTTGAAACAGAGACAGAGCATGAGTGGGGGAGGGGCAGAGAGAGAGGGAGACACAGAATGTGAAGCAGGCTCCAGGCTCTGAGCTGTCAGCACAGAGCCCGACGCAGGGTCAAACTCACGGACCGCGAGATCATGACCTGAGCCCAAGTCGGAAGCTCAACCGACTGAGCCACCCAGGCGCCCCGATCTATTAGGGGCATTTATATACAACACCAAGAGCTAAAGTGGAGTTAGCTTTTCCTCCAGAAGAAGGGAAATTAGCAATTATAATCACATCAGTCCAATATTTGGAGGGTACTAAGTAAAAACAGTAATTAATTTTGAAGACCTCCTCTGTTCAATTTTCTAAGTAAGATGGAAAATTAAATCTTACTCACTGGTGTTAACAGTGAGCTCAACTTGCTCCTGGAATTGTGAACCAGTTTCTTTATGCCCTACACACACCTTTTCTCAACTTAAGATTCTGAAAGAGTTGAGGGTCAGAAATGAAGTCTCAACTACAAAAAAAAAAAAATTTATTAAGTGTGAAAGCAAAACAGGTACTTCTATTTAAATATTTTTTACATATTTATAGATAAAACAAATAATTTATCAAAAATTACAAGTTTAAAGAATAGTACTATTTTGAAACAACCAATAAAGTATTTGAAAATACTACATTTTATCCATAATTAGTGAATATTATCTTCAAAAAAAAAAAAAAGTAACTTGTATTTTCTTGTGAAAAATATAAAAGTTTTTTTTAGATGTCTGCCAAGATCGTTCGGAACAGTCCATCCTGCTAAATCTAAACACGCAGTGCCTTTCTGGAGAACTTCTGTTTTTAACCAAAGAGCTTTACAAACCACCTGCGTTTTCCTTTGGGCTTCAGTGAACTCTTACTCTTCACTTCGCCTGCAGACCGCAGGGCACCACCACAAACACACACGGATCGGGGAGAGAGTCCGGGGTCGCTGTCCTTCATACCGAGCGCAGGACTTTCTCCTTGGCTGGGCGGAAGACCATACTGTACTGGGAAGTCCAGTCGACCGCACAGGGCTTCACCAAGCCAAAGCAGCCACACTGGAAGAAATCGGCGAGGTTCTGCATGAACCCAAGGCTGCCAAGGAAGCAAGAGAACACATCTTACTACGTTTCCCGTTTACCTTTTGACAAACATTCATCCGAACCATAAACATTCACGGAGAATTTACAATCTGCGACGTCCTTTGAAGACCCTGCAGGAATCCAGAGGCGAATGGGACCGTTCCCTGGCTCACAGGACATTGAGATGGACGCCCAGTTCCGTTTCTGGACCGGGATCCCTACCGTGAGACTCTGACTCCTGCCCACCAACTTACTTTCCTTCTGAGTCCCCCACTCACTGGAATGACGGCGGCCATCAAGAAGTCTCCTTCTTTCCATTCCCACTGCTCTGATTCTGATTTTGATTATTTCAAAGGCCGGGCAGGCCGGAAACATTATAGTCAGCAAGTTGAGTTTTTTTCTTAAACATTCTAAATTAAACATGGCCTTGTCTCAATTCCTTCCAATTAATCTTTTTTTTTTTTAAATAGTCCAGAGGTCTTTTGTCCTTTTTTATACCTATCACACCATGAGCTCTGAGGGGATGGGTCCCACAGCCCCTGCTGCTTCCCGCTGGTTCCCACAGCGCGTGCCTCTCCTGGTGGAGCAGGCCGCCGCTGCGGTTGAGCCCAGTCACCTTCCTCCTTGGCTTGCTTCTTGTTCTGATCATTTTCCTTCACGCGCTTCGGGAAGCCATCTCGGCCCTTAGAGGGCTTGATGTGCCCAATATGGACATCGGTTCTCTTGGCAAGCCTCTTCCCTCAACTTCTGGGTCTCTGACAATGCCAACCGCGCGCTGGGTGACGCTGCGGACTCCTGTGGTTGCGCCATGGGGATGTTTACGGCCCATTCCCCTGATGTCTACGCTATCACCTTTCTGCTAGGTTCACACGCGTGTGGCCAGGACGACGACTCTGTGTCGCCTAAAAGGCCTAGAGAACGTGCAGCGGGTGCCTCTCCTCCTTCCCTTCGGTGCTGGGCACTTCGGCGAATTCCTGGAAGATGGCAGATCTAGCCAAAGGGAGGAAGCGCCTGCCAATTAATCTCACCTATTGGACACGGTCTAGTCTTCCAAAACCCTTACCAAAACCCAAACCCTAGACACTAAAACACATCTGTGCCTGAGGCTAGCTGTGCGTGTGCCGCTGCCGCGAGGGTGAGCAGGACAGGGCCACCTCTGCTCCTAGGAAGCCCGGCTCCAGAGCTAGTTGGTGAGGGAAAGAAACTCAGGGCGGGACAGACAAGATGAATCTCCAGTCTGGGCAGCTTTGGGGAAGCTAGATTCACGGTGCCTCTAAGGCTTTACCGTTAGGTCCCCCAGCTCACGCTGCCATCGCTCAGTAATTCCAAACGCGTCCCCAGCTCTCTCATCTCAGGCCGGTCATCCAGACTCTTCTCTAGAGCCTGAAAGGCCGTCTGTCCTTCTCCATCATGTCCCGCCACCATCTTTCAAGGCTCCGCTGAAAACTCCACCTCTGTCACAAAGGTTTCGATTCTTCAGTGGAGTAAGTATTTCTTTCTCTGGTTACGCTGCTGAGAAAGGACTTTTCGATCACTGCCACTCTGGGACGATCATCACGAGCCTAACGCCACTGTCCACCTCCCGCCACCGTAGCCATCGCATCCCGATTTAGTTGACGGTTCTCCTCTCTAAACACAGATCCAGGTCGTACCCCAGGCTCGGGTTTCCGTGTCTAATAGCCTAACAGCTTCGTCTTGCGCCACAAGTGTGCTTTAAAATAGACTGCTCATGAGATACGTGGCGAGCATTAAATCCCCAGAGGGCTCAGGGTCACCTCTGCGGCACTCCCAGCTTCCAAGACCCCGATACATATGACAGGGAGATAAGCTTCAAAGCCTGACTGTTCATTTCGTAAGATGACAGGCTTCCCGCAAACACTCTCATTTTCTACTGAGGACAGGTTTGATACGCCCGCTGCTCTGGGGAAAGCGCGCCCCCAGCCCGAGATGCTTGTTTCTCCCTGACGCGGACGGGCACGTTAAACACACGGCTGAAAGCTTTACTGGTGATAGAAAGGCAGGCTGAAAATCTTGGCAAAGTTCATAGTCTAATGCTTTCTGCAGAGAGCCCTGTGGCTGGAATTCTAGCCACATGCCCGCTTATCTCACGCTGACTTCACGCCAGCAACACGCGACCTCGTGACCGTGTGGCTCGACGAAGAGATTCCCCACCTTGGCGAAGCTTCAAAGTCACTTAACTATTTGTGCCAAGTCCAGGAGACTAAGCCCCAAATCCTTACCACCTCGGGGCTCATGACCTCACCACTCACCTCCTGTCACTAAGGCTTCCAAGAAAAGAGGTTCAACTCCATCGGATAGCAAGTTAGAGGCAGCAGGCTGGGAAACCGACGGTTAGGCTAGCCTCCTCCATGGGCCTCGGTGGCCAAAATAGATCGGACTTACTTGTACGGGGTCCTCCTGAGGGACAATGTCTGTTTCATATGTCTGCTCTGCTTCAGCAGGCTGGTTTTCTCGTGGGAGGTCAGGCCCAGGAACGCGATCTGCAAGAGAAGGTTGGAAGGTACATGAAAAATACCACCACGCCAAGGTTCCGTCTCTCTGAGTGCATCACAGGACAGAAGTAAACACTCAGTACTCCCCCAAACACGGTGTCACCTAGCCCTCTAAGCAGGGATCGTGGTGAGGGTAACAATACTCGGCAGCTCTAAATGGGACTCTCCTATGTAAATCTAGTAGCTGAGCATTTTTTTTTAATTTATTTTTTTATTTTTAAGTAATCTCTACACCCAGTGTAGGGCTCAAACTCACGACCCCGAAATTAGGAGTCACATACTCTTCTGACTGAGCCAGCCAGGTGCCCATGAGCATTTATTTATTTATTTTTTAAATGTTTATTTATTTTTGAGAGAGAGAGAGACAGAGCATGAGCAGAAGGGTCAGAGAGAGAGAGAGAGACACACAGAAGCCGAAGCTGGCCCCAGGCTCCAGGCGGTCAGCACAGAGCCCGATGCGGGGCTCGAACTCATGAACCGCGAGATCATGACCCGAGCTGAAGTTGGTCGCTCAACCAACTGAGCCACCCAGGCGCCCCGCATTTATTTTTTTTTGACTGATTTGTATTAACCTTCAGAAAAGCACAGTCATGAAAAAATTGCTGTAGTGATTCAAGCCATGGCTTACACCTCGTTTAGGTTCTCAGCACATTCAGCACGCGACTTTTAGAAGAATAAAACAACGTACGATCAGCATCACTGTGGTCCTCTCACCTTGTGTATGCTTCTCAGTAGTTCTTTGGAAAGGGCCAAATGCCAAAGTTAATCTGAAGTGAAGAACATTTAAATCCATAATTTGGGGAAGGGTAAGAATTAAGGTAACTTCAAAACTCCCAAATATGGAGCACCCAGGGGGGCTCAGTCGGTTAAGAGTCCAACTCTGATCTCAGCTCAGGTCACGATCTCATGGTTTTGGGAATTTGAGCCCCACATGGGCTCCGCACTGACAGCGTGGAGTCAGCCTGAGATTCTCCCTCTCCCTCTCTTCTGCCCCCACTCTACTCGCACTCTGTCTCTCTCAAAATAAATAAATAAACTTAAAAAAAAAAAACAAAAACAAAAAACTCCCAAATCACCGGGGCGCCTGGGTGGCTCAGTCGGTTAGGCAGCCAACACTTGATTTCCGCTCAGGTCACGATCTCATGGTTTGTGGCATTGAGCCCCTCATCGGGCTCTGCTTGGGAGCAGAATCTATGCCTTCCCCCACTCACTCACGCACTCTCTCTCAAAATAAACATCAAAAAAAACACTCAAATCATTAAAACCACTATTATTCACTGAGTTACCCCATTTAATCCTCAAAATAACGCAAACGCCAAGTTCCTTATCTGCCGAACAGAGACTATCACACCGTCCTCCCTCATCTCCTCCCTCATCGGACTGCTTAAGGACCTGACATCATGTACTGAAAATACCCAGTGCATACACAGAACAGAGAGAGGGTTGGTGGAGGGACTGTGGGAGGGGGGATGGGCTAAATGGGTAAGGGGCATTAAGGAATCTACTCCTGAAATCACTGTTGCACCATGTGCTAACTTGGATGTAAATTATAAAAAATAAATAAATTATAGAAAGCAAAATACCCAGTGCAGAGGTTTCTTGAGGTGAACTGGTCCAAGGTCACGCAGCTTAGAAAGTGGCAGAACTGAGACACACCTCAGTGTCAGTGTGAGAATAAAGTTCATGGTCCTTAACACAGACTACATGCTAGCTCGACTTGCTATAGCCAAACCCATGACTCACCAGAGCAGTCGTCAAATAAAAGGCTTCCAACAACTGAATTGTTTTTGTTTATTAAGAAAACAACATTACCAGGGGAGCCTGAGTTGGTTAAGCGTCCGACTTCAGCTCAGGTCATTTGCAGTTTGTGAGTTTGAGCCCCACGTCGGGCTCTGTGCTGACAGCTCGGAGCCTGGAGCCTGCTTCCGATTCTGTGTCTCCCTCTGTCTCTGTCCCTCCCTCACTCCCACTCTCTCTCCTTCAAAAATAAATAAACATTAAAAAATGTTTAAGAAAACATTTCTCTGAATTCCTGTATTTGAAAACTATCCAAAACTTTGAGTCCATTTTCCTGCCTTAGATAGTATTAAAAAAAATTAAGGTTTCTTTAAAAAATTGATATTATAGGCTCACATATACTGCACTTGCCCTAAGACTCCAGAAAAGAAGAAAGAGAATTAGAATCGATGTCTCCAATCTCAGGTTCCACATCTACTTCCTCCTCTCACCACCCTCATGGACAAAAGCAAGGCACTCAACATCTCATAGGCTTAGTTTTCTCCTCCATGGAATGGAGACACTACTTTGGCACAATCTACACCTCAAATGTTTGTCAGGGAAAAGACACGAAAGTGCTTTGGAATATGTAAAACACATATAAATATTAGGTATCATACAATACTAATAATCACTGATGCTAATACTCATTCTTACTGCCTGAGTCTATTGAGGCCAGAGGGGCAGGAGATTAAGATGAACATTCAGGGGGCGCCTGGGTGGTTCAGTCGGTTACTTGGCCAACTTCGGCTCAGGTCATGATCTCATGGTTCGTGAGTTCGAGCCCCGCGTCAGGCTCTGTGCTGACAGCTCGGAGCCTGGAGCCTGCTTTGGATTCTCTGTCTCCCTTTCTCTCTGCCCCTCCACCACTCGCACTTTGTCTCTCTGTCTCTCAAAAATAAATAAACATTAAAAAAAAAAAGATGAACATTCAGTAGCCTCTGTTCAGTGTTACCACTTAATTTCTTTCCTTAGCATTTTTTTCCTTTGTCTGTCTTTATCACTTTGTTATTATTATTGTATAATTGGTTACTTCCCTGTGAAAGTGGAATGCGTTTTGTTTTTGAGGAGTAATGCTCTGATTACGTGAGGTCTCCCAGTTACTGGCTCAGCCTGATCATGGCTGTCCGCTCCACAAGCACGGGCCAGAGCGACAACGAGAATTCGGTCATGCTGGTAGGGGAAGGAAGGCGGCAGGGAAGGGACAGCAGCTTCTGCATGTGGCTACTGCCCTGGAGCGTGAACTTCCCAATGGCCATGACCTTCCTAGAAGTGTAATTCCCACATCCCCGGGTTAGCGAGGGATCCTGCGTTTCCTCCCCACTCCTGCCCATTTAAGCACTGCATAATAATCAGGATAACAAACAGGACTGGAAACAGGGAGAGAAGACACTCAGCTCACATCTGCACAATGCTTTATCTTTTATATCATGTTTTCACTTACTGTATGATTTAACGGCCTAATGCAAAAAGCCTTTGGATAGGACCGTCAGCGGCCCTAAGTTTCCAGTTCTGATTTTGCCACTCACTGGGTGACCTTGAGCAAGTCCCCTCTCTGTAACTCTGTCCGTAAAATAAAAAGGTCAGATTAGATCACTCCTGGGGACAAGCTAACGACTTATTGCTCTAACCTTTAAACGAGAGTGGCATTAACAACCCCATTTCACAGACAGGAACTGGAAATTCAAGAGTCAAGTGACACGCCTCGACCCAGAGAGTAAGCGACAGAGGTGGAACGAGGACCCCAAATCCTTCTGATTAAAAATTCAGGTCTTTCCACCTTATCACGGCATATTGGAAATTTTACTCAAAGGCTTTCCAGAAGAGAAGTAAATACCTGAAAGAGCTGGTTCACTAATAAAAATGTTGACCATGAGAAATGGAAAGCCGCCAGCATGAAGATATACAGAACCCAAGGGGAGCAGGCCACAATCTGATTGAGGTAGGTCCAGAGTCCGTCTTCTCGGAATGTGGTGGCACAGTGATTTGACCAATCTGTGGATTCACGAACAAGAAACTCATTATTTAAGAAGGCAACAAAGCAGTGATGGTTGTACAAGAAGATAAAATCACTGCACTTCTTTTCCGGGAGAAGAGAAAGTAAGACACGATAGCACAGATTAGACCCCAGCCTCAAGAATTTATCTTCCAGTCGGCGAAGTGTCTGATTCTCGATTTTGGCTCAGGCCATAATCTCATGGTTTGTGAGTTCAAGTCCTGTTGTCAAGCTCCACGCAGACAGTGCAGGGCCTGCTTGGGATTCTCTCTCCCTCTCTCTCTGCCACACCCCTACTCACGCTCTCTCTCAAAACAAACAAACTTTAAAAAATTAAAAAAGAATTTAAAAAATCTAAAACATGGTGAAAAAAAATTTTTTCTTCCAAGTGCCAGCTTAACTAGCAAAGATGAAAAACTGGTCGCTCATTACTCATTAAGGCTATATGATAACATTGCATTGGGAGCTGGCGGTACAGGAATAAAAGCAAAAAAGGTCCATAAGACCAGCACTAAAACCACCACATTCGGCATAAAACGAACTGGCCCAAAGTTAATCGCTCAAGGACTTGATAACAGAGAATGACTGTATTTAATAAATGTCTGCCTTAGAAAATTCTTTATTTTGTCCACGATACACAAGATAGGAGTCTATCATAGCACTGAATAAACTCTCATGAAGGGTTCAGATCACCAGGCCGTTGCTATAAGCACAAGAAATCCTGTGAGCACCCAGATACCACGGGGACACAACCTAACAGCATGCGGTTACTGGGTGTACGTCTGCACTGGCACCATAATTTACCCCGTAGAGAGGGAGC
This sequence comes from Paguma larvata, assembly GCA_030068075.1. Taxonomy (NCBI): domain Eukaryota; kingdom Metazoa; phylum Chordata; class Mammalia; order Carnivora; family Viverridae; genus Paguma; species Paguma larvata. The sequence goes on along the minus strand of CM057831.1, from coordinate 72,230,687 downwards.
GAGTCCGGGTAAGGCAGTTCGTGAGACAGACGCTCCCAGGAAAGGAGTACAGGGGAAGAGTCATACAGGCACAGCGCAGTTCCTCTCCAGAACACCTATTTATACGCCAGTTAAAAGAGAGGACCTCACTCTGGCCCCGTGACCTCCTAAGCCGTGCAGCGAAAGAGCAGCAGTAAGGAGAACGAAGGTAAGAAGCAGCAGAAACAAGGAAACAAGTCTTCACGGTCTTGTGGAGCCACTGGCTTCTGTGGGCACCGAGACAGTTTATAAAGGGCAAATTATTCTGGAAATAAGAATTCTGTAAATTTGCACCTTGAGGTCTCATAAATGCCTCTGACAATTTGATAAGTAGTTTCAGACATTTCCCCAAAGCAGCGCTAAGAGCTCCTGGGACAGAAAGAAAACGAGTCCCTGACTGTACTATCACCCGTCTGTCCGTTTCAGTCTTAAAAAAAAAAGTCTTTCTTTCCCCCGTTTTGAGCCTTATTCGGTTCCCAACCATCGCTCCCGTGTCAGAAGCATTCTGAGAGTCATCATCACAGAGCAACAATCAAGGCAACAAGTTAAGGCAAATTACACTCTCCTGAGAGCTTCTCATCAGGAAAGTAGACAAAGATGCCTCCCACACACCTGAGATGACAAAAAAAGATTGTAATCCCCAACAGCAGGTACAGGAAACAGCTGCTGAGTGGGAAAGGAAACCTACTTTCTTCCAGCTTGGAGATTTCTACTGCTCTCTTCTGGGAAATTTTCTGATAGCACAGCATGCCCTCAAACTGGACTTTTCATAGGGCCGATTGCAGATTTAATGTCAAAGATACGGTTACGAATGACCACGTACGTTACCTTCTGCGACACACGACTTTAATATGCGCTAATAACACATTCTCGTCAGGTGGTCACTGGCTAAGAAGAGGGGACTCCTACTGTGCCGAGTCGATCCCTTTCACCTGGGGACAGCTCCGCCAGCTCCGGTGTTCTTTCTAACAGTGATCTAAAATCTTTCTCCCTGTAACTTGTAGGATGCTGACCCTTTCTGAGGGTCCACCCTGAAAACAGACCCCACGAAAGACGGAACGGACGGAGGCTACACAGAGCCAGAAGTAGCTGTAACCGGCTCGCGCGAGGCCCGCGCACGTCGGGGCTCTCGCGTCAGGGGTGTTAACGGGAAACAAAGAAGGCGGCATGACAGGGAGGCCTCGTTAGAAAAATGAGGCACAAGTTCATTTTTTCTGTCTGTGAAGTCATGATAAATGACACGATGTCCTCATTCGGTGCAAAGAAATACTGCCAGAATAGAAATGGGATAAAAGTAAAAAAATTCATTCACCAGTCTACACGGTCCCAGGTGAATATAAAGTGGGACCATTCCTAAGACACAAAACCATAACATACAAATTGGTTCAGAGCCAGAGACTGAAAACAAAGAAGAGGGAAGAGCCAACGCACAGAGTATGAGAGCAAAGTGGAAAGAAGGAAAGAAAGTGATGGAAAATTACTTCTGTCCTTATCAGTACAGTCTTAGGCTGGACACAGACACCAAACACAGGTGACTATTTTTAGTGAAGAGAGAAGCAGGAGAGACAAGAGTGGTGTGAAGCCTGGCTCCTCTCCCAATAGGATCAAGTCCAAGGGACAAGCTGGTCCACGGGCCAGCTTCAAAAGGTTTTCCAGGAATATTCTTTATTGTGAGGCTTTGAAAGGGCAGTTCTTTCAGTAGAAAAATGCACTGTCAAGAAATCTTATTTCTTACACCACAGGACATAATCTAAGGGTTTTTTTAAAAATTCCAACGCTCAGGATTACTTATGGCCTTTGACAAGAAATGAGATCAGGGATCACAACCTTCTGACTATTAGATCCATTTGAGGTGGTGGCAGTTACACCGAACCACAGAAGCCTTCCCTACTGATCACAGATGCCCGAGGTGTCGGACGAGAAAGGGGCCGACAGGGTAACTGAACCCCTCTCCATGCCTAGGGCAGGGCAAAAAAAAAAACACAAAAAAAAACATTTCGTATAGCTATTAATTAATAATCTCTAAAAATGAACCGCCAAACGACCCAAAACTTGATGTTTCTGTGGAGGGTAACTGGGAGGCTAGGGTACAGAGTAGGAGGAATTATTTTTCAAAAACTAAACAAAATTTAAACTCAACAAAAGCTGGAGCAGGGGCATGGGGAAGGTAGGGAGAGGCGGTGCCTAGGATGCCAAGGGAAGAAGAAAATAAAGTAGGAAAAAAACGTTCCTAACGTCTCCCTGGATCATTCTGCATTTTGGCCCAAGCAATAAACTAGTATTCTGCCCACAGAATCTAAGACCTGAGCGCGGACGTAACAGGAAGGTGGGAGGAAACAGATTTACAGTGAGGCCAAATTCTCCCGAAGTCTTCAAAATAGATAGTAAACAGTGAAACAAATAAAGCCACAACAAATAAACTACAAGCACTGTATGTTTTCCCAGTTAGGTAACCCACTCCGAGGTCTGGGAAGCACAGCCGTGCAGCTGGTAAGAGCTAACCCAAACCCCTCTTGCTTCCACGTAAACCCGTTCTTAGTCAATGCCTTGGAAGCGCTGCATGGCCCTCGCCACACGAGCCCCCACGTGCCTGTTCCCGCTGCTCCTGTGAAGTTATTCTCCCTTCTCGGGGAGGCAGAATAAGCGGCCGAATGTTTTCTTCCAAGTCATCATTCCCGAACTTCCAATGACGACGAGTGCTCCCGTCAGCTCTAAGCTGTGACCCGACACGTATCGAGAGTGGCGTTCCCTCACTGTGGTGACCACGTCCGCCCTCCTTCGGCCTCCCCGGCACCAGCCTTTTCGTCTTCCTATTTACTCATCACGTCCCGAGCTTTGTGCCCGAGCCGCTGATTCCCTCACTCCGCCGGGTGATAAACCTGCACCTGACTTAAATGAATCTGTATTCTGACCCCTCCTCAGCGTTATCGAGGTCACTCCGGAGTGCCATCCCTTCCCAGGTGCCGACGGCTACCCTCTCCAAGTCTTCCCCTCGGCCTTCCCGAGGCTGAGAGTCTTCGCGGCAGCCCTTCATTTTTAGCAGGGGCGTGGCTCGTAGGCACCTGGCCAGAATGCGCCATTCGGAAATGCACAAAAAAAGCATGCGAGGGTATGGGTGCATGAGCTTGCTGTAAGAAAAATTTATACTTACACGTTAAAAAAAAAAAAAAAAAAGGGGGCGCCTGGGTGGCTCAGTTGGTTAAGCGGCCGACTTCAGCTCAGGTCATGATCTCACGATCTGTGAGTTCAAGCCCCACATCAGGCTCTGTACTGCTGGCTCATCACAGCCTGGAGCCTGCTTCAGTTTCTGTGTCTCCCTCTCTCTCTGCCCTTCCCCTGCTCACGCTCTGTCTCTATGTCTCTCAAAAATAAATAAACGTTAAAAAAAATTTTTTAAAAAGAAAAATTTATACTTACAGCTGAAAGATTCGTATATAATCCAATCACAAACAACGGAAAGGAAAAATAAGAAGAATATGTAATAGTGATGGTTGCCGAAACCTACAGCAAAAGAAAAAAACGTAGTGAATACTTTGGCTTACGATGGTTTTCCAGCTCAAGACCACACTAACCACTTTCCTGTCAAAAGCCTCCACCAAAGTAAAAGCGTAAATAAGCGAATACTTAGCTTTTAAATACCATTAAACCAGACCAAACAGCTCTGGTATGTCACGGTCAACCGTCCATGTCAACTGAACAGGTATGTATTTGTTGCTCACCTAAAAGAAGACACCTTGTTTTAACAGACAAGGCTTTCTAAGCACGCACAGCTCTAGCATGGCCAATGCCTCACTGGAGGAAGGGGAGCGGGCAGGGCTTTGGACAAATCATACCCTAGACTCTCCATGTAATGAGTTTAAGTACAAGTGCGGAACCCCAAGGACTCACTTGATTAGGGGAATGGAGAACATGAATCTGAAGAGCCGCACTAAACAGCCCTGCCACAGGGGCCCAGACGCAGGAAAACGGGGCGACCCGCAGCCACGCTCGCACACGCTACCTCGATCTGCTGCTCTCTGGACACCGGAGTGGTGAGCCCCTTGATGCTAAGGACACAAAAGTACCACCAAGTCCTCACTTTCTCCAAAGGCAGCAAAGCCCAGCAGCAGCAGCAGCAACGCCCACTGCAATGAGGAGACCTAGGTCCCCTGGTGACCAGTTGTGTGGCCAGAGGGAAGCCATTTAACCTCTCTGATCCGGTGTTCCTGCTTTTAATATGGGGAGAATATCTCTTCTGTCTGCTTCACAGGCCTGGCGGCCCACGATGACCCACTAGGTTAAATGCAGCAGAATGAAAATACATGGGCTCACTACTGTTGCTTTTCCACTTCCATTCAAAGCTGTCTGCTTCACTGTGAACCATCCCATCTTTACGGTGGGATGGGGTCCGTGAGGCTTGGGACCCTAGGAACGATCTCTCCACTGTTCTCTAGGAACAGTAGAGAACATCAAAATGCACCAAGGAAACCTGACTCGCTGAGGCAGCCTTTGTTCAAGATTAGAGAAGCATATCCTGGAGAGACATGACCGCAGTTCCTCTGAAGTTCCTCGGAATAACCCCCGGCTTTCCCAGTGCCCACTCAGAGGACACTCAGGGCTACAGACCAGGACGAGGAATACTCCACACCATCTCCGGCTCAGGCTCCACCTGAGCTCTGAAGGAGGCAAGTGGGGAAGTACATGAGAGAGACAGGCCACAAAATGTGGTAAGAACCTGGTCATTTGGTATAGAAGACCGAGACTACTGAAGTAACCTCAAGCAAATAACTTGCCTTTTATGTTGTCTCCACCTCTCAAATGGAGCCAGTAATACCAACCTCGTAGGTGCGCCCTGACGACCAAGTAGGATACTACATTCAAAACTGCTTTATAAACTCTAAAATACTGTACAAATGACATTATTTCTTATCACCATCGACAGTTTTCCAAACGTGTTAACACCATAGAGGGGATTCTCTGACAAAGAAGAGTTACAAAATGGACCCCTGAGATGCCCTTCTATTTTTTCTATTAATAACACACATACATGAAGTATATTCCTAACTTCATAGTGTTAACTAAGAAATTCAGTCTCTCACCTATGCACCGTCCAGTCCACAGACAATGCTGATCGTACCGAGCGACACAGGAGTTACACACGTGGCAATGAAGTGACCTTAATGGCTTCCTTATCTGAGGGCAATTAAGACAGGTCTAAGCAAAAATCAGTCTTAAAGGGGTAACAAACCACAAGCAAACTCTTACTCCTAAATCGTAAAGACAAGGGGACAAATAATCCGAAATAGATCATTAATTCACAGAGAGGCTCTGAATGCCTTATTAATATTTACGTCCATGTAACTATTTGGGGGAGGCCAACACTCAAGGGGTTTTGAATTCCAGAGCCTATTCACGCTGACGAAGGGGAAATAAGGCAGTACCATTAAAACAAGGGGAATAGGAAACCTGACTTAACATTTCTGGCTCTGCCAATAATTTGTTACTTTGTTAGAGGGAAGTTACTTCTTCCCTCTAGACCTTAATTCCTCAGTTGCAAAGTGAGAGGTTTCACTAAGTGGTTTCTAGGGCCATTGTGACTCTACGACTGGAAGTTAGTTCTAATATATGCTTCATGGCAGGAAAAAGCAATCGAATCACACCACGGATCATTCACAGAGAGAGCTAACCACAGACAACTTCGAGAAACTGTAAACATCATTCCTTCAAATGCTCAAGGCATTTGAATACTTTGCATTCTGATAGTAATACAAAATTAGAAACTGGTAAAAACGAAGGTGTACAAATATACCAGGGAGATTTAATAAATGCCTAGAGAAACGTTACCAAGAATTTGCTTTCTCGCTGTGGGATACGATTAAAAAAAAAAAAAAAAAAAAAAGACTCACAAGACATGAGGTACAAAACGTTCTGAAGTCCAGACAGCCAGTCTCTGCAAGGGCGATGATATTCTGAAAGGGACGAAATTTGACCTTACGATTATGTTTTACTGGGGAATGGACAATGCATGGTTATTCATTGTTGTCACAGCTCTCTCTCCAGGCTGAGGTGACCAGAAAAGCAATCTGGAATACCTGCCACCAAATCGTTCTGTGCCTGAAAATAATGTGACTTTTCAAGGCTGCGTTTTCAACCACGGCCGATAAGTTAGAAGGCCCACAGATTACACCTCCCCACTCTCTCCGTGAATGGCAAGCGTCTGCCGGTTACAGTCTGCGAGAGAAAACTACACATACACGGATACACTCATCAAAAGCAAACAAAGCCCATCGGTGTACACTGGAACTGATGGTGCAAAGCTCAGTCTTCCAGGAACTGCCCGCAGGTAACACCGACCGCGACACTTCTAAACATTCACAAGCAAAGGAAGACACGCGTGTCATCTGACACCTTCTAACTCTTACCATAAGGACGGCTCTCCCTGGCCCCTGCCTGGTTACTCTCCATGTATCAAATGGGAGAATTTAAGCTAAATGATCATTATCTAAGAGTTCCTATAAAGAAATCCAGGTCATGTGCGCTAACGAAAATTACATTTGAAAAAGTCTTGGGTCTAACTTTAAGAGGAAATAAAAGTATCTCTTAAAACTCTTCCATAAATAAATGCAAAAGCATGACCGTGGAGAAATCTCAACTCTGTTGATTTATGCTGCATCTATTTCATGCCAGGCACTGGAGATGACCCATGACAAACATGAACATTGCTATGACCTTCCTATGTAAAAAAAAAAAAAAGTAACCTTACAAAGAAAGCTCACCGTTTTCCTTTCTTCTTCAGAAGCTTTAGTGAAGCCTGGATCCGTGGCCCAAGTCTTGTAGAAAAAGTAGAGGAAGCCTATTATGCTGAGAATGAAAGCGAAGTAGAAGGGGGTGCCTGCCAGATGTGAAAACCACGTTAAGGAACGCACCGACTTCCACTAAGAACGGCGTGATTATGACATAAGCAAATCTCATTATCGGTGCCTAGGAGCCTCTCTGCATTCCACCCGCACTCTCTGTTTGTATACACATCCCTCACCCCATCCTGTGTTCTGATCCTACAGGAATTTGCTCAGAGTTGGCTAATAATTAATCCCTTCTGATTAGCTCAAACTCATACAAAAAATATCGACAGGAAAGGTGGACTAACACCCTGAGGACTGAAAAACATTCAAGATCCAAATAAATTAATCTCTCATGGTGTTACCATGGCTCTCCTGTAAGCATCTAGAAGAATTATTATCGGTCATTTTTACAAAATCATTCAAAGAAACAAACCATTTGATTCAGAGATTCCAACTAAAAATATTTCCTTATACGTTAGATAAATGCTTACAAAAGTTTCCTAATGGAAAGGTTAATAACTAATGCCTGTCACTGTATTAGGCTGTATTAATTTAGAAATTTAAAAAAAAACTGCTCTCTTTGCAAATTAATTACAAACCAAATACTATTTTGGGAAAGGAAGATACTATAGACACATTAAGATAAAAAGTATTTCAAGGATAAATATTACCCACTTTGAAATGTTTTTGAAGGTACAAATTCATTGTATAAAAAGTAAAATTTTGCTCCGGGGAAAGACAAATGAAGGTGCAGTAAGTAATAAGCCAATATATCAGGAGGAAACCGATTCTCCTTGCCTAATTTAAATCATGATCAACACAGTAACCACACCTGCCTTCCAAGGTATTATCAAGCTGTCTCGTGCCAGACTTCAGAGTGGAAAAGGCAGCCATAAAATAAACTCTAAACCCTTGCTATTCAAAGCGTGGTCCGTGGCCTCACAGCAATGGCTTTACCTGGGAGTTTGTGAGAAAGGCGTAACTTCGGACTTTCCCCCAGATCTGCAGAACCAGACTCTGGATTTTAACAAGATCCTCGGGGCACCCACACGCACAGTAGGGTTTAAGAAGCACTGCTCTGACCCACAAAACCCAGCACAGCCACCTCTGGTTCGGGTAGGCAGGGGCAAATCTTGTTGGTTTGTTAGTTTATCAGTTTGGGGGCGCCTGGGTGGCTCCGTCGGTTGAGGGTCCAAGTCTTGATCTCGGCTCAGGTTATGACCTCACGGTTCGTGAGTTCGAGCCCCACATCAGGCTTGGCACTGATAGCGCGGAGCCTGCTTGGAATTCTTCTCTCCTCTCTCTCTGCCCTTCCCCTGCTTGTTCTTTCTCTCTGTCTCTCAAAACAAACAGATCAACAACAACAGAAGTTAGTTTATCAGTCTGTTTGTCTGCAGAAGGGTCTGGCTTAAGAAAGAGGATCTAGAGGAGTTGTGCGAGCTGAAACCCTAACAAATAAAGCTCACTTAGGGTGGATTAAGAACACTGTGCAAGAGCACCTAAGTCAAGACCTCTAGTTAAACAATCACATCCTGTTTTCTTCCCACAGAATCTTGATTAACACACAACAGTCTCAAAAATACATTCAGGTTGAATCACGTGATGATTCTGCACATTGAGCTGACTGAACTTTGGCCTCCTGTTCTGAAGATCTTGCAAAATCAATCCCAGGCAGAACCACCGGACCCTCTCTAAGTAAAATGAATGCATTCTGTCCCCTCGTATAAAAGCCAAATGTTCCCTGCTCCCATGCCCTTGCTTTGTGAGGTTCATTAGCCTCAAATGCTCCCCGCTGCCCCCATCTACTTCCAGGAGCACACCTTTAGGATGCTCCGGTCTAACTTTATTCTCCCTCCCCTTGCAGGTCTTCCCTGATTCCCTAGAGAGAAACGATTCTTTCCCTTCCCAGAGTCCAAGAACGCCTGTTCTGTGGCACTCAGACCTTAGATTATAGGTAGTTCTAGACCCTTCAGCCTCCGCTGTTAGCTTGTGGCTCTTTGCAGTTAACGTCCCTCAATACGGAGCTGAAATTTGCCTTTCTGGAACTTGGACTAACTGGTTTTCATTCTTTAGATCCTTTAGCTCTACCCTAAAGATCTACGCTACGGCTGTCCTTAGATCGAGCCTACAGAAGCTTATTCCTCATTTGTTCGATAACTTTTTATTGAACGTCCATTCCATACAATGCCCTGGCTTCCAAATGACAGACTTCCAAACACCTGACACGGGAAGGCAGTGCTCACACCCCCAGGAGAAGCAGGAGCATTGTTCCCCGTGCGGCACAGTTTCCGGGTCATGCCCCTCTGCTCGTGCTCCTGTTTGTCAATGTTTCTCTGAAAACACCAGAATTCGAAACAGAGCAAACGCACTTAGGGGTTGTACTGGCCAGTGCCGGGGACAGTGAGATGGCTGTTGTCCTTGGTGCAGACACTCAAATCCTTGTACTACTACTGGGGAATACAGTGGCTTCCTTGACTCCTGAGTCACTCCCCTTACCAGGCTTCTAGTCAAAGCTCTTGCTCTTTTTCGCCTGACCTAAAGCTGTGTCATTGCCACCGCAACACGCCAGAATCGCGGACGTGATGTTCTCTGCTTCACCGTTTCTTTCCTGAGTCTCCATCTCCCCTCCAAACTCATCAGCAAGTCCTAGCTCTTCCACCCGATCCTGCCTCATAAAAGCCGAGTACATTACTTGCTGAACACACACAAAAGCACCAAAAGGAAGGGATCGCCTGAGGAACCAGCCCACAGTTTCCCTTAAAATTAATTTCAACATGCGGCCTTCTACACGGATTTTATTCAGAGGAGTGACTAAGAATAGAATAGGTATTATTTATAAAACGCCCATTATGCAATGAGGACCGTGGTCAGCATGTAACAGACATCATAGCACAGTACTCCTGGTGCCATCCCACGACCTGGGTACCGTCATCCCTCGGGATCTTTTTTACGGAAAACTGAGACTTGGTGAAATTCAGTGATGTGCCCAGTGGTACGTAAGAAAGAGAGCCAAACTCAAACTCCTTCTGTCTGATGACACAGAGGGTTCTCTTTCCCCAGTGCCCCGGACACTCTTCCCGTAAAGGACTGGGAGAGGGAAAGCCCCACACAACCCAGACTCGGTAACACCTGGGACGAGACTGGTCTACTCAGAACTGAGGGCAGCGTCTCGGGCCACACCCAGGGCAGTTCCAACGGCCTTTTCCACTCAGCTTGAAAGACACCGATGCGACGGCAAAGTGTGCCACCTACTGACTGACACGCACTCGCCCGCAGCGGGTGCGCACTGCCCCGACCCGAGGGCTTTCTGCCGTTCGCGCGAGTGAGAGATCCCGTCTCAGCAACTCCGACATACAAGTCAGAGTCTGTCTAGCTTTGGAGATCCGTTCTTCTGATATAATGGCATGTTCGCGAATGGTGAGCTGCTTGCGATTAAACTCAATTCAATACTAAGTTCTGTCACTGAGGCTTTCAAAACTACAGTGGGGTTACTTTTTTGTCGATACTGATTCTGCAAAAAACTCATCAGGAAACACTATTCTAAAACTGTGTCAACCCCACTGCCACACAGGTTGGTAAACAAAAACCTCAGTCAACCCTCCTCACAATTCTGTCACTGATCCTAGAATGTAACAGGCTTCGGATTTCTGCAAGTAATATGGGGTGTATATTGTCCTGTTGTTTTATACACTTATGGTTACTTATAGAGTATGTTTATAACACATAATATCATGCAAGCCTTCATTAAGTAGAGGTAATAAGACTGGTGCTTAAAAAGCTACCCCCAAATCGGCAATCATGAGACAAACGCTTTATGTAATAACGTCTTTTGATAAAAGTCAAATGACCCCACAGTACGCTACCGCATTCACTTACATTAACGGAATCTGAAAAATATTAGAGAGAACGCTCAGAAACAAGAATACCATCAAAGTATCGACACGCTATAATGAAAGGAGATATATGCGCTCTGGGAACTCCCATGCTTCCTCACCTTACATTGATCCTATGAAAAGAATATTCCTGAATTGATCGTACGCATTTCTCCCACAAACACCATTTTTCTTTCTAAAACTGCCACTCCCATCAGGACACGTAACACGGAAGTTAAAGGAATACGTTTACAAGTACGTTTCTATCCACGACATTCTTTCTCCTCCCACCATGTGAAGAAAACAGTTTACGATGGCTTCCTAGAGTCCCTGGGGGGGGGAAAAGGGAACCTGGAAAGAGGTGGGAAGATAAAAAATTAGAGGAAATACGCCTCCCTCCTAATGGCGGCTACAAATAGCCATAAACCAGGGAATGGGCCCTAAGAGCGTCGCACAGCCCTAAGCTGGCAGTGGCCTGAGCCCAGCTCTTCAAGCGACAAACCTACTTCTTAGATGGGTTTTTTATTTGAAACCATGGGCTGCCACTCATTAGCAGTTCAGGAAAGAATTAAGTGGGCTGTGACCAGCAGTTTGAAAAAAGGAAAGAGGATAGGATAAAATTACAGAATTTGACAGTAAAGCACACATCAGGAGTACCGTTTTCTGTGTCACATTCGTTCTAGGAGGGCAATGTAAATGTATTCTTCCTGCGGACTGAGAATCGCAGCTGGGGACGGTAACCCTGCACCGGCCGCTGCTGAGGAGACACATTTCCCGGATGCCCCTCCCCTACAGGCCGTCCTGGCACCCAGAAGATTCATTCATCACCTGTGACTGCCGACCAAGTTAAAAGAACCTGCTGACCTTGAAGAGAGTATCTCAAGGCAATACAACAAATTTGCAGGGGTCCAAGTAAAACAATAATTCACTCTATGGTTTCTTTCCTCTGAGTAATACACACTAGACACTGCCGCTTCCGTAGTGTGTTCTGAGATTATTTCCAGAATTGAGCAGACTTTCGACACTAAACGTCTGCAGCCAAAAGAATTAAAGCGCACACAAAGAGGAGCTGCATTCCCCGGATCTCTGCTAATATCTACGTTCTAACAACGGCATTACTTTTGTTTAAAGGCAAAATGAGATATGCATTTAAATTTCAGCTGGAAGGATATGAGGAAAGAATAAGATGAACCAAGTCACAAATATCCAAAAAATGGAACTCAGCAGGAAGACTGTTGGTAAGTAGATGAGACTCTTATAGCCGACCAAGAACCTAGAAGAAAAAACGATAAACATATGGTATTAGTAGAAACAGTGATGGTCCATAGAAGGTTTAGTTCTAAATCCCCTTAAATAATAACGGTAATAATAATGATTCCCTTAGGTAACAGCAACAGTAACAGCTTTCGGTACTGAGTGCTTCCTATGGGCCACTTTCCATGTGGTTAATTAGGAGTCCGTGGGGCGCCTGGGTGGCTCAGTTGGTTAAGCATCTGACTCTTGATTACAGCTCAGGCCATGATCTCAAGGTTCATGAGATCAAGTCCCGGACTGGGCTCTGTGCTGGCAGCGCGGAGCCTGCTTGGGACTCTCTCTCTCTCTCTCTCTCTCTCTCTCTCTCTCTGTCTCTCTCTCTCTCTCTCTCTCTCGCCCTTCCCGGCTCAAACTCTTTCTCTCTCTCTCAAAATGCACTCAAGAAATGCATGTTCCGGTTCTTACAACTAACACCTACGTTACTTCATTCCCAATACCATTCTACTTGCAGTCAATCTTTATTTCTAATGAGAAATACCACATTTGTATTTCTGTTTGGCATATTGTATTTTCAAATATTCCAAAATGCAAAAATTGTGAACACTTGTGAGATTCGCCTTCACAGCTAATGAGCTTTCTTCTGGAGGCTGGCAGTGTAGTTTTAAACCACAAGAGATGCACATAACCTTAAGCAGCTTCATCCCACGACCAGCTTGAGAAGCAGACACTCAACATAAAAAGAAGAAATAAAGGCTGAAGTGGCCAGAGTCATCAGAACGCTAACCTTCTCGCTTGGGTAACAGGCTGTGGAAGTCCACAAAGAACTTACTCAAATGTTAACATTGTAGTTTCAGAAGAAAACAAAATCTGTCTTTTGTGTTAAATACTCACTATAGTAAATCCATGCATGAATATGGTTTACTTGGATCTATTTTAAAATTATACCAGGAAAAAACAATGGTTGATGATGGGTAAGAAAAGGATTTTTTAAAAGCTATCAAGATCAGAAGTATAAGTGTGATAAAATATTTGAGAAAAACTAAAGGTTCCAAACCTCAGGCACATAATATGCGACCAGACAGGCCAAATAGAGTCCATGTCATGTCCACAGCGTGACCTGTCTGAGATTCTGCAGCACAGATGTGTCTGACTTAATTAAGCAGTGCAGGGAACTACCTCATTTGTAAGCGTCTGCTACCACGACCCGTGCCCTTGGAACGGGCATCACGTAGCAGCCTGGATCAATAGCGGCTGCCCCTGGAGCCTAGAGAACAGAGGTTTGCAGCCGCCTCGCTCCATGAGACGGGGTCTCTACAGAAGGGTAGGAGAGAAATAAAAGCAGTATGGATAAAGCTGCCGTAGGCATTTGTCTCCCATTCGAATCGTGTCCATAGGCCAAGCCTAGCATACAAAGCCCTCGACACAATGTCAGCAAAAATAAAAGTTTCCTATAAACTGGTGTACGCCGTTGGTTTCTACTAAAACAAACAAAATCTCAAATGTTCCTATCCTAGAGCGAGTAGATATTGTCAGCTCTTGCTTTCTCTCTGAAAGAGAAAAAACAAAAACCCCAAAGGGATCGTTGCGATTTCTGGTGATTTGGCTTAAAACTTCTTTGGGAACCAAGTCACAATCTACTTAGTGGAAAATGAATAAATATCTCTAAGTTACAAGTTTTCTGTATAGTGGACAATTGGAGGCATTTTGTTATTTTTCAGAAATGTAAGTTTTTCCTTTATGTTTATATTCTAATTCATTTCCAACCAACTATCCCCTGCTCTTGAGTGACCAAGAGGTAAGATTCCTCTAATACCTGGTTTTTCCTTATTACTCAAGCAGCTCATGCTTATTCCAGAAAATGCTAAGAAGCAAAAAAAAGGCATAGGAATACTCAACATCACACCCTGAAGAGAGAGCCCTTTAGATCCTTTTCACCAGATCATCACCGTACACTACATTTTTCTTTCATTCAGTAGATGAAAATATTGAAAAGAGAAACATTTCCTGCTTGCAGGGGTCTTAACACTCGGGGAAACGGTTGAGTAAGGGCTATGAAGAAAACCAAACAGGGTGATGCAGACGGTTACTCAGGGATGGCCTAAGGAGGTGACACTGGACCTGAGGCCTGAATGGCTGGGTCTCCAGCTCTAAAATGACAGGGAATCAGAACACTTCAGACAAAGACCTACGCAGGAGTCAAGGCTCTGGGGAGGCATGAGCTCAATGTGTTTGAGAAACAGAAAGAGGGCAGAAGAGCGGAGAAGGGAAGAGAGGAGAGAGATGAAGTCCAAGGGGAGAGATCGAATCACACAACACCTCGCGGGCGAGGAGTCTGGATTTTATTTTGAAGACACAGAAAATTTACTGGAAGGTGTTAAGCAGGGAGACGAGAAAGAAACTGATTATTTGCCTTTTAAAGAGGCCACCCCGATTGCTAAGTGGGGATGAAGTATCCATTAGGGTTATGAGCTGACCAACTGGAGGAAGAACAGGAAGGATGTGGGGACGAGCTGGATTTGGGGAGGGAAGAATCGAAGATGACAGTAACCCAAGGTGACATTCATTATTCACATGGGAACTGGAAGCCATTTTACTGGAAAAGGGAAGCAAGAAGAGACTGGGGCGTGGCATGATTGTTGAGTGCCACGTGTCAGCCATGGTTCTAACCATCATACACGTGTTAATCACGAAGCAGCATTGTCACAATTATCCTCATTTCACAGATGAAAAAGTGAGGCACAGAGAGGGAAAGCAACTTGTTGAAGGTCAGGCTGCCGTGTGGGAAAGCCTGACTTGAACCCAGGCAATCTGACCCTTAATCATGACTAAATACAATCATGTATAATATTTTCCTAAACATAGAGCCATCCCATGGTTACTATTTTATAATTTCCTACAATTCATTAGGTTGCTTCAACTAAGAAACCTCAAAAGCAAAAATAATAAGCTAAAAACGAATTTAGATCAAGGAAAAAAAACACAATTTCTGAAAAATGGGCAAAAATGCTTCAAGATGCAAAATGGTTACAAAAGTCTTCTTGTTATTTACCAAAATCAACCATTCAAAAAGTGAGCTAGGGTCTTTATTTCCTACCAGTTGCCGGTTCAATCAAGTTACTGGGTTGGCCAATTTGCTTTCGGCCATATCATATGCTACCAGAGCCCTTCCCTCCCGCCACCCCTGAAGGCGTTTCTCTGTGGTAAGTAACATTCGGAGCTCAGTAAAAACTGTGATTTCAGCTAGTCGACAACAGAAACAAGCAATCACATGGTAATGCAATACCCAGCCTTGCAAAGACTAATATACACACCTTGGAAGCAAAGATGTCAGAAAAAATAATGTTATCAGAAGACATCCTTTTAAAAGCCAAGAATCTGAATTGAAGTCCAGTATGTATCCAACAGCCCACACGGTAATCACAGAAAGCATCAGCAGCAGGAAGAGCTATTAAGAGATTCAGAATTTTAGAACCTTATGGATTTTACCTCCTAAGTATCTAATAACGATTAGTACCCCAGAACTACTCCCTAAATATATAACCATTAACACAACAGCAGAACACAGAGTTTTTCTTCAAAATTGCTGGTTGATAAATCTGAAGTCTTGGAAACAATCTTTAAAAACCTTGGATTTCATAAAATATTGCCTAAACATGTTTTCTTTTGCTTTCTCCCCCTCCAAGAAACGGTGGTGTTTTAGGGAAGTGCTGGTGCTAGTTTTATTTTTAAAAATAATTTCTTCCAAACAGTACTACAGGTCGGAGAGCATAAAGCCAAACGAAGGACCACACAAAAATCAAGACACCCGAGTCTCAGAGAGGAGAGTGCAGGAGTTGCAGCCTGGACACCGGATGCTGCCGTCCCCTAATAAAGGTCAGAGGGAACAAGTTTGCAGAAAAGATGACAGTTGGGGGCGTGTGGAATTTCAGATGCCATGGGGAGACAGCCGGGAGGCAGTCACAAAGGCAGGTCTACCAGCCAGGAGAAAACCTCGTACTCATCAGCATGTAGTCTGGAAAGCCATGAACCGGTAAGGACAGTGTGCAGCTAGAAAGGGGCAGATCCTTAGCCAACGCAAACACTGAAGGGGAAAAGAGCTAAGTCGTCAAAAGAGTGACTGGTGTGACCAGAAAGGCAGGATGGGAACACAGGAGAAAGGTCCCAGCGAAGCCAAGGAAGATTCAAGTTTCAAGAAAGGGGTAATTCTCAGTTGTCAAATGTCACACGGAGGCCAGAGGCTGAGACGTGTCCTCGGGATGCCAGCCATTCGGGTTCATGGCGGCAAAGTGAAGAGAATGAAACGCCTGTGAACCAGCGGTGTGACTGTCTGCGCTGAAGCCAGGCACCTCGTCTCTGCGATGCCGTCCCTGAACTGCAACACACACGACCTTGGAAGCCAGGAAGGCTTTTGCAACGGCAAAGGGAAAATATATTCGGCCCTATTTTCTTCAACTTTTACTTCTCTAAGTATTCTCAGGATGAATACTTTCAAATGCTATCAAATCTCTGAAGTCCTCAATCTAGGGGCACCTGGGTGGCTCGGTCAGTTAAGTGTCTGACTCTTGGTTTCAGCTCAGATCATGATCTCACAGTTTGTGAGTCTGAGCCCCGAGGCAGGCTCTGCGCTAACAGTGTAAAGCCTGCTTGGGATTCTCTCTCTCTCCCCTCTATCTATGCTCCCTCCCACCCTGGCTCATGCTGTCTCTGTCTCTCTCAAAATAAATAAGTAAACTTAAAAATAAAAATAAAAACTAAAATCCTAAATCTAATTTGCATAGTAATCAAGTCTAGGGTTTTTTTTTAAAGGCAGTAAACCTAGAATCTACAAGCAGCATAATCTCAGAACAGAAATTAAACGTGGATCTCAATTTTTTTTCTGTCTTTTTTTTTTAAATCTGAGACAGAGAGAGAGAGAGAGAGAGAGAACACACAAGCAGGGGAGAAGGACAAAGGGGGAGAGAGAATCCCAAGCAGGCTCCATGTCCAGTGCAGAGCCCCACTCAGGGCTTGATCCCATGACCCTGGGACCATGACCTGAGCTGAAATCAAGAGTCAGATGCTCAACCAACTGAGCTGCCCAGGCACCCCTGGATCTCAAATTTTAATCCCAGACATAACACTCATAAATGAGCTGCACTATTTACTCATTCAATAAATATTCCATTCATACTATATGCCAGGCACTGTTCTAAGCACTTGGGACACGTCATGAATTTAAGGCCTTTCTCTCACGGACCTTAAATTCCAGCAGAAGGTGACAGCCAAATGTATTCAGTGATTTAATAGCATATAAACAGCTGGATGACACAGAGCCTTGTAAGCCAGCTGTAAGGACTCGACTCAGGTTTTTCTTCTAGACAAAGGGGGAGACATCCCAGGATTCTGAGTAGATGAATAACAGGATTGACCTACATTTTAAAAGATTCATCGGGGGGCGCCTGGGTGGCTCAGTCAGCTGAGCGTCCAACTTCAGCTCAGGCCATGAACTCGAAGTTCATGAGTTCGAGCCCTGCACCAGGGTCTCCACTGTCTGCACAGAGCCCACTTCAGATCCTCTGTCTCCCTCTCCCTCTGCCCCTTCCCCCGCCTCAAAACTAAATTAAAAGAAAAAAAAAGATTCACCTGGCTGCTCAGTGGAGAAAGGACTAGAGGTGAGTGGGGGGGGGGTGGCGGGGAGGGGTCAGACAACCGCGGGAAGCCGAGTGACAGACCAGGGCGGCCGGCCCAGAATGCCATTGGTGGAAGGGTGAGAAGAGGTGAGATGCTGCGTACACACTGAGGGCAGACTTAGCCAGTGTGTCTTCCTGATGGCCTGGATACACGGCATGACAGAGCGAAGACAAAGATGACTGAAGGCTGGAGGTGCTGCCTACTGAGAAGGGACAGGCCGTGGATGGAGTAGTGGGGGCAGGGTGGGGAAAAGAGCAGGAGTTCGGTTTTGGATGTGTTATGTCAGAGACACCTATTAGATACTGAACTGGAGAAGTCAAGTAGGTAATTCGGTAGAGGAGTCTGGAAAGATCAGGACCAGAGAACGAATGGATAAAAAAAGACGTTCAAGAACAAAACGTAGGGACACCCTACCAATAAGGGGGAGGGGAGAAGCAGAGGAGCTGGCAAAAAGGATACAGAGGAGGAACAATTACTGCCTCTGCCTTTACACACCTGGATGCAAATTAGGTGCGGAATTCGTAAGGAGCCCTGCATAGAAACCTGGGGTCTATGAATTTAGGATCGTTCTGAGTATAATCACTACTCGTCATTAGAAAAGATGAGGCCATCTTCATATCTGAAAACATTGAAAACAATCCATTCGATACCCCATTTTAACAGTTTGAATTATGACTAATATGACGCTAACAGGGCTAGATTTTTACGAGAATAAACTGAACTTCCTAAGCTTCCCTATCGGTTAGCTTCTAAGTTCAGGAGAACATCCCTCTGAAGAAGTTAAACAAAGTTAAACAAAGAATAAAATTGGAGTTCATCTCTTGAAATTCTAGATGTTTTCACTTTGTGAAGTCTGCAACACTGTTATTTTTAAAGTCTGACTCCTCAGGATTCTAACAAAACGTTGAATCTTACTATTTTCCTCTTGAGAAAGAATTTCTGTGAAAACAAATTTTCCTCTTGCTTCTCTAAGAATGTAAACCATCTGTTTCAATTCATTCATTAAATAAACGTGGAAGTCGGCTATGATATTCACAAGATGACACGCAGCGGTCGCGCCATCTAGCTGAGGACCCAGAGTAAATTGCCAGTGAGTGCCACGCTCCCCACTCTGGGCAACGGGATACGTGGCACGGCTGTGACCCATGGATACGATTCGGCACTAAGCCGACGTCCTGGTTTCATCCTGCTTTCCTCCTTGCCTTAAAAAACAAACACGGATGAATAAAACGGTTCTGACAGCCCGGAGAACAGGACCCATGTGAAAATACCTCGCATTTCTGCAGCCACCTCCAAAGTCGGAACTTTTTGTTGGCTCTCATTTTGGCTTCTGTTTTTAGCATGTGAATGATGAGCCGATTTTTGTTTTGTAGAGCCATATCAAGAGGTGTTTCGCCCTTAAAAAAAAAGAGAGAGAGAAAAGTTCGATTATAATTTCAAGAGAGTATGGGTGCGAAACACTGTACAAGAAACCAGCCGGGTCACAGACCCAATGTATTCACTCTGGAAGTAGTCGTTACTGCTGTCGGTTATCTACCTGGTGGTAACTGAAAACATACGCATAGCTTACGTTTATGTCGATGTACTAATTTTCCAGCCGAAGACGGAATAAACCAAGGGAGACGAATACCTGGTCATACCTTAGCATTTCGGATGTCCAGGCTGGAACCGGCTTCCAGAAGTTTATCGACAGCGTTAACATTTCCTGCTGCAACTGCCCAGTGGAGGGGAGTGTTTTGGTGTATTTTATCAACCGCACTGAGAGAAGGATTAAACTTCAAAAGAAATCCAGTTGGTTCCGGCCTGCCTCAAAACAATAAAATACCGAGGAGTATTAGAGAGACGTATGATCTGAAAGGCAAATGCAAATAACGAATCTTTTAAGCTAACGTATAAATTAACCACTCAGTTAAGTATTCTGAAAACCGAGAAACTTCCTTGGGCAGAGTTCTATGCCAGGGGCTAAAGGGAGAGCTGCACCTCCAGAAAAGACATCTATTAACTGACAGTCGGCGACACAAATACTGTAATTTCAACATCAATACACTGGAATAACTACTTTTGCTTTTCAAACCTTTACTTTCACGTTGTTATTGGATTGCTTAACATTTTTTTTAATTGTGAATTTAATTTGGGCCAATGCTGTTGTTTATCTAATTAAAAACTAAGTGTGGGGGCACCTGGGTGGCTCAGTCGGTTGAGCGGCCGACTTCGGCTCAGGTCATGATCTCGCGGTCTGTGAGTTCGAGCCCCGCGTCGGGCTCTGTGCTGACGGCTCGGAGCTTGGAGCCTGCTTCAGATTCTGTGTCTCCCTCTCTCTCTGCCCCTCCCCTGCTCATACTCTGTCTCCATGTCTCTCAAAAATAAATAAACATTAAAAAAAAAAAATTAAAAAAAAAAAAATAAAGACTAAAGGTGCGCAACATTATATTCAAAGAGATAAACCAAAAGCTGACTTCCCATGCTTCCTTTAACCAATTATTAAATAAAGCAGACATAAATAATGTCCTAAAATATTTATTTATCTTAGAAACCTATGGACTAAAAGGCAGAATTCAATAAAATATTTTTACTTTGCCATCAATACCTTCCCTTCCTTCATGACTACTCAAGAGTTTCTTTAGAACGTAGTATTCTACTTTACTAATTCTATCAACATCTTTAAACACTATTATCTGACTTCAGAGTTATCGGCGAAAAAGACAAAATGCTTTTTAACAAAATTCAACCTCAGCCCCAGCACTCCATGAATAAAAAGGAAATGGCATCACGACAGATTCGGACCCTAGGAGAGAAGTCTTAAGTAAAAGTAGATTCAGAAATTAAATACAACACAAATTCATAAAGGCAAAACTGTAGCAAGTATTTGAACAGAAGAATACCAGAAGTTAGACTATGTGGTGGTCATTAATCACATGTGTTTATAGACAAACAGAAACACTTAAATATGGAAGTACCTGGTAGAAACATATAAATAGACTATATCCATAGATCAGTTAAAATTAGTATTTTCAAAGCAGTCGACAATGTCAAAGAACCTCAAAATATACTGTTGTCTAGAAAGAAGATTTTTTCATCTCAATTTCAAACTTTGAGAATATTTAAGCTTGTAGCCATTTTTTAAAAAATGCAAACTGAGAAATATAAGTCATGTTAACCGGTATATGCTGTGGAATTTCTACCTGTTCTACCAGGAAATGTTTTTCTAATTAGCAGTTTTCAAATGGTTCCCCAAAGCTATCAGAAGAGAGAAAAATCGACTTCGGTGGTGCCTTTCTAATCACAACTACGTTAAACGTTCATGTCAGAGTCACAGGGTGGAAAATCTTACTTTCTTCTTCAGAATGTAGTATCATCTCAACATAGACGAAGCTACTTAAAATTATACACGCTGAAAAGAAATTGTCAGAATCAAGACTCGGAATGAGGCAATTCAGTTTGACTTACTTACCCAAGTACTTTGTGAGCTGATAACATGAGAGGAGTCTGCCCGTTCAAATCTGTCATATTCACGCTCTGTTCAAAAAGAAGAGTCATCAGCCTAACTGCAAACACAGCCAAAATTCTCTCTTCTCTTAATGGAAGTATCTCTTTAACACATTCAACATTACCACTGCATTTAAAAGAAGGGTTCGGATATCATTTGAACAAAACAGTGTTCTGCTTCTCTTCCAAAGGGTAAAAATCCATTGATTTCTACAAAATACTCTTAAAGGGAAAAATCTGAATATATGGTTTTAAGTGTTGTCTGATGTGAACGGAAGAAAGCTAAGGGGAAGAGGAGAATGCTGATAACCGCCATCATGTGTAAGAGACTGTAGAGACCGTGGAGTCACCTAGTTTAGACCTTAGCTGACGCAGTAATCCTAATCCTCATGTCTTACACAAAGCCACCCAGTCTCCATGTAAACACTTCCAGCAACAGTGAAATCTTATCTTTTCTGAGGCAACTCACTGTAATTTTGGACTTACATTTCCAAGACTAAAACGTGAAAAATTCTTTTCTATTTTCTAAAATATAAGGGGGAAAAAAGGAAACCACGTCTCTGTAAGGATACGCTCCTTTTACTAAAATAGGCCCGGGTTTAAGGCGCACAACAAAGGTTCCAACCAAGTCAAAGAAAGAGTTTCAGTTACCGAAGTGTCTTTCGGGCCTTGGAGGAATACGACTTGGGAAAGAGCCCAAAGAGAAGCAAACGGAGCTCCTCCTCATACGTCTTCTCAAAATGAGACCCAGGAGGTTATAATTATTCTACTCCAGTTGGCTAAGTCTGAGAGAAAGTACTTATTTAAAAAGAACACAATCATTCCAACGGCATTTGTGCAAACACGTTTCCACGCCTGTTACAGGCGAGCCTGCTGATATGGAAACCACTCTGCGAGCAGAACGCACATCCCGGGCGAGTACAGCTGACGGGGAGGCTCCCACGGCCGACACCCTATAATTTAACCTGTGCCGCAAATGGATGCCTCGTAAGGCAAGTCATTTCTCATGGAATTACTTCACGGAACAATGAGAAGCACACATTCAAATTGGTCTCCCATTTGGACGCAAATAATGGAAGCAAATGATGGGTTAATTTAGTGATCTGACTACTATTTCTACATTCAACCAGAAGAAAACCACGGGCTTAGAAGTCATGTTTTTGAAAAACTCTACAAATTACTGGGATCATAACGAAATCTATTACAGCCTTACGAGATTCAAAAACACCTATTATATGTTACTGAGCTAAATGACCTGTCCTTTTTGCTCCCATGAAGTTGGAAAAGCAGGATTCAATAGCTAGACTTACTGAGGCTGCTACCTGAACATTTGCTCTCTGTAACATACGCTCTAAAACTGAGGCCTACTACTGATCATCCTCTCAGTCTCTTCAGATTCGCAATGGCTGGAATGTAAGCTCTGTTTCAAAACATACCTGCCCTTTTGAGATGAGATATGCTATAATAGGCATGTGCTGAAACAACACCGCCAGGTGGATGCTGCTGAAGCCCTCCCCGTCGATGAGGGTGGGGTCCGCGCCGTGCTGCAGCAACAGTATGACCATGGGCAGATGCCCCTGTCTGCAAATAGAGAGCAAAACCGACACTGTTTTCTATAGCATGCAGAAAAAGAAACAAATTCAGGAAGAAACTGATATCCCTAAGACAGGAGAGATTTGGGGAGCGCCTGGGGGGTTCAGTCGGTTAAGCGTCCGACCTCAGCTCAGGTCATGATCTCGTGGTTCATGGGGTCGAGGCCCACATCCGACTCTGTTCTGACAGCTCGGAGCCAGGAGCCTGCTTCTGATTCTGTGTCTCCCTCTCTCTCTGCCTCTCCTCCACTTATTCTCTCTCTTTCTCTCTCTCTCTTTCTCTCAAAAATAAACAAACATTAAAAGAAAACTTTAAGACATGAGAGATTTTGGTTCGATACACGGAGTATTTCCTAACAGACTTTTAGAACACTGGAGATTGTGCAAATGTATTTCACTTTGACGCTTCAAACTTAGGGCTATCTGGATAGTCCTTCTTTAATGCAGGTAATACATGTAATAACCTCCCAATCTGTTATAAACCTTATGTTGCTACAATGTATAAATAATACATGTAACACATGTAATAATAATTATTATATGTGACTACTGCATGTAATTTTTTTAATGTTTATTTATTTTTGAGAGAGACGGAGACAGAGTACGAGTGGAGGAGGGGCAGAGAGAGAGGGAGACACAGAGTCTGAAGCAGGCTCCAGGCTCCAGGCTCCAAGCTGTCAGCACAGAGCTGGACGCAGGGCTCGAACTCACAAACCGTGAGATCAGGATCTGAGCCAAAGTCAGATGCTTAACTGAATGAGTCACCAGGTGCTCCTGAAAATGAAAACTTTATAACACTTCACTGTTGTTATCTTAAAAGCAAGAAATAATCGTGAGCATTGAAGTATAACATTCAGACTGCAGGTATACTATGATAATATTATTTTCAGGAACTACAGACTTTTACATTTGAATATGGCTCATTTTGCATGTAAAGCATTGCGCCCTACTTGCTCAAAAGGGATAAGTTAGTTAACCTGAGATTCTTCAAAATTCTTGGCTACGAAAAAAAGATTCCATTCCCTTCTTAAAAAAAAAAAAAAACTATTCATTTTAGCTTGGGGTTCATATCAACCCCACCAATCAGAGACTAGGATTAAAATGACAGACGAGGAGGGGCTCCTGGGTGGCTCAGTGGGTTAAGCACTGGACTCTTGATTTCGGCTCCGGTCATGATCTTGTGTTTTGTGAGTTTGGGCCCCGCATGGGGCTTGGAGCTGTTAGCATCAAGGTTGCTTGGGATTCGATTTCTCCCTTTGCCCCTCCCCTGCCCTCTGGCTCTTAAAATAAATAAAACTTTAAAAAGAAATGGTGGATGAAGAAATTGTTAAGTATCAAGACAGGCACATATTAATTTCAGCTTCAAGTGGCCAATATAGTCCAGAGAAAGGAATTAAGCTTACAGTTCACTAACTTAACCCTTCATCCATGTGATCAACTATAAAAGATACTTAATTTGATTATAAGAAAGTGTAACGCACAGATTTCAGTTTTAACATCATAGTGGGACCCTAAATTAAAGACAAAAATATGTCGTCCCAAAATTATAATTTTTTTTTTTTTTCATGAAAGGGAAAAAAGGGCAAGAGAGCCTTTCTCCTGGTCTATAACAGCAGTTTTCCCATATGGTCGTTACTAGCCACACTGTGGCTATTTAAATTCAAAGTCATTAAAATTAAATAAAATTAAAAATTCACTTCCTTAGTTGCATTTGCCACATTTCACATTTGATATGTGGCCACAATATTGGATGGCACAAAATACAACATTTCCATCATCACAGAAAATTCTGCCGGAAAGTGCTAGTCTACAGGATTTGGAAAACGGACTTGAGCCACCTTGACTCTGACCAGCAATCCCAGTGTTCTAAGAAATCTTTACCTGATGGCCCAGTGAAGAGGAGTCGAGTTTAAATCTCCACCCAGCTGATCTACTACAGCACCTTTTGAAATATAAAACCTATTAAGTAAGAGCAGACATAAATGAAAATAAGATTTAAAACTCAAAATTCATACTGAGAAAGAACACATTAATTTTCCATAGTTACAAATATATGACAACAGAAATTATAATAACAACCCTCCCTAAAAACACCCAGACCTACAGAAGTCTGAGAGTCACACAATGGCATCAAACAGATCCCTGGGGAAATATTCTTAGCACATCAGTAATTACTCCTGCTGTCATGAGCTTTCCATCGTAACTTACATACCAAACACATGAGAACTACTCTCCGTATGTTCTAATTACCCAGCGCTCTTAAAATGGTTTATATTCAAAACACTTAGGATCGCACAGATAGTCTACTTAACCTGCAGGAAGAAAGGTGGAATCGTATCACTGTTAACAGTTGAGAATTAGAATCACTATGTGGGATGGAAGTCTAAATGTAAGTAGTAAAAACTTAATTCAAAATCCTTTCAGAGGGGCGCCTGGGTGGCTTAGTCGGTTGAGCGGCCGACTTCGGCTCAGGTCATGATCTCGCAGTCTGTGAGTTCGAGCCCCGCGTCGGGCTCTGTGCTGACAGCTCAGAGCCTGGAGCCTGCTTCAGATTCTGTGTCTCCCTCTCTCTCTGCTCCTCCCCCACTCATGCTCTGTCTCTCTCTGTCTCAAAAATAAATAAACATTAAAAAAAAAGTTTAAAATCCTTTTAGAAACGTTAGTATTCGGCTTCCTATTTCGGGGTCACAGATGTGATACACTGTATCCAGTGAACTTGTAAGATAAAGAGACTTCTCTTCTGTGACCTGTAGGAAGTGGTCTCATTATGTGAAGTTGTGCTTCAGAGATCATATTATCTAAATAATATACTAGTTTATTTCCACAGAAAAGGTGTTTGCCTGGGAGTATAGAGTGTGGGGTTTGTTTTTTTTTTAGCGTATTTTGAACTTTAGTATATTTTTATTTCCTTAAACCCCAAGGATTTTAAATATATAGAATACAAAATACATACACACATATCATTTACGTGCTAAGGAATAAAATAAAGAAACAAACAAAAAACAACACAATGGGGGAGTAGTGCTTTATGATGGGGAAATATTTTATACAATCCAACACATGTCTACTTAAAAACGTATTTCATATTTAACCTAAAAAATGGTTAAATCATGCTCCTACCCATCCATTCCTCCTGGGATTTTTACAAAGTAAAATATTTCCATGTTTTTTCTAAATTCAATGAAACTTTCTGTACTATCCTGAGACAGTCTGTGTTACACTTTTCCTTTTCAAAAAATGTTCAGGGCACCTGGCTGGCTCAGTCAGTAAAGCATGCAACTCTTGGTCTTGGGGTTGTGAGTTCAAGCCCCACGTTGGGCCTAGAGGTGACTTAAAAAAGAAAAAACAAAAATATTCAATTTCATTGCCTGAACTTTATCTTGACAATGGGTCCCCATGGTTTTATCTTTAATCTTCCTCTTTGGGCCAGTGAGAGTCCTGAATTATATGGTCAGTAAGGCCCTTTTCAACACTATAATAACCAATGTGTGCAGCACAAAATTTCAGGCATTCATTCACAATCAAAGATTACAGATGGTACGGCATTCGTACGTGTACTGGAAGAAAAGGACACATGAAAAGCGGTCTAGAATAAAAAATACACACTTAATAACACGCACAGAGCCCATCTTACCTTACGAGATCCAGCCTGTTGTTAATAGCAGCCCAGTGAAGAAGCGACACGTTTTCCTTGTCCGGTTGCCTGACATCATATCCTGCTTCTACCAACTCTTTACAACGTTCAAAAATCCCGTACCTAAGGGGAAAAAAAAGGCAGAAGTGATACCATTAAAACAATTTCAAATACCAAAATTTATTCCTTTTACCATGTCTTTATCCAATCTCTCAGCCAACACAGATACGATAACTAACAAGGACAACACGAAGAGGACGTGCTGTTAAGCCAAACAATGAAAGCAAACTTTACTCACTAACTGATCAGATGCAGCCGCGTGGAGCCGAACTTGATTTTCTTAACTAGACTTCAACATTCACATGTGCCCTCCCTTTAATAAATTTCACTTTTTCGTTTCCTACATGCCGGGAACGTATGACACTCATCCCTGACCACGATCCTACCCCGAATAAGGGAGAGAGACTAATGGCAAACTTGGAATGGGATAAATTCGACAATAAGATGTGGACATGGTGTAAGTACAGCAAAGAAAGGAAGGATTAGCCCTTCCTGAAGGAGACGAAGCATGATATATGAGCTGTTTTATAGGCTGAAGGAAGGTCATTTCAGGCAGAGAAACAAGCGTGTACAAAAACAGAGACGTGAAACTGCATGGGTGTTCAGAGAAATAGAAGCAATTTCGCGCAGTAGAAACATAAAGCATGAAAAAGGGAATGGCAAGAGATGAGGCTACGAGAAGTAGGCGAAGACGGCATGGGCCTTCTGTGCCACGCTATGCAGTTTAAGACTTCACAGTTCGAAGGGAAGTCACTGAGATTTTAAAGAGGAAAGCACACACACTTTGAGTTTTAAGAAAGGTCCCATTGGTGGTGGAATGGAGGCTACTCAGAAGAGGGTGACTCTTGCACGTAAAAACAGGTGAGAGGTAATGAGAACCTAAACTAAGAGAGGCAGTAAGAATGGAAAAGGAGGAATGGACTTGAGGGATATTTAAGAGGATCATTCATTAGCTTTATTTCTTTCTAACAGAAACTATTAAGTCCCCAACAGACCATTTAGTGCTTTCTTTGAGATTTCTTTCTTTATGTTTTTTTTTAAGTTTGAGAGAGAGAGAGAGACAGCACACGCATGCGCAAGTTGGGTAGGAACAGAGAGAGAGGGAGAGGGAGAGAACCCCAAGAAGGCTCCATACTGTTGGCACAGAGCCCGACGTGGGGCTCGAACCCACAAACTGTGAGATCACGACGTGAGCCAAAATCAAGCTGGATCCTTGACTGAGCCACCTGGGCGCCCCGATACTGTTTCTATTTAGAGGGACTCAAATGTGTCAATGGGCCCGCAGGGGTGAAAATCGCAATGTTACATTAAATAATTTATACCTCACCAAAACGTGTGTGCTTATCAGGCTGGCTTTATGGTACCTTTTTAAAGACAGAGATACTTGTTGAGAATGCTAAGTGAAAATAGTAACAAGAGAGTGAACTCTAGATATGTATATTTATATTCTCCATATTTTAAGTGTCAACTTTAACATTTTACCGAAAAAGAAATACTCCCTTTATGTGAGAACTAGAGTAAGGGTACACACTAGTAAGGATCTGGGTGATTCCGAGAACATACATATCCCAGCTGTTTCCAGTACTAGCGAATGATCTCCCCACAAGCACTTAAGGAGGTCCGAGACCTGAAGGACAGTTTAGGAAAGATCTAAGAGGTGAGGTTTACTGGAGATCCCTGTGAACAAAGCCTAATTTCTCACATTTATCATAACAGCGCTCTACTGGCAGCAGGGAAACATTTAAATGCTTCTATGCTAATTAAAGCAAATGCTTACCTTCAGAAGACTCTCACCTTCATATAAATATAAAAATATAACTAATATCAAATAATATTCACCTAAGGTTGCAGTTCCAAGGGCTTCTCGCGTTCATATAAATTAGTAATTAGAATATTCAAATAACTGTTGATTTTTTTAATGTTTTTAACATTTATTCATTTTTGAGAGACAGAGCATAAGCAGGGGAGGAGCAGAGAGGGAGGGAGACACAGAATCCAAAGCAGGCTCCAGGCTCTGAGCTATCGGCACAGAACCCAACAGGGGCTCGAACTCACAAACTGCAAGATCATGATCTGAGCCGAAGTCGGACACTTAACTAACTGAGCCACCCAGGCACCTTGAGTTGATTATTTTTTAAACTTAAATAATAGATAAGTTTTTGTTAAGGTCTAACAGGCTAATTAGTCACAGAACATCTTTGCTTTTGACAGAAATTATATCGAGTTAGTGTGGTAACATTAGTTCCTTACATGCTGATTAGAAGCTCTGATGGGCAGATCTATATTTGATTACTAAGAAAATGATTACTAATTAATATATTTTAAAAGACAAAATATTTCAAAATGTGTTCAATGGCAAGAGATGGGGTAGATGTTAATAGTCAGTGAGATCCATGAGAGGGAAAATGTTAGAAATGATTTAATGCAAATACCCACATACGGAGATCTTAAGGGGAAACTTTCAGAACATACTTTCATTTACAGTGCAAGCAAATAACCCACTGTGGTCACTCAAGTGGTCAGAAAACCTATTTCTACTTTACCGACATTTTTCCTCGGCACCCAATACAATGGGTACATAGAAAGTATTTGAGGGTGCCTGGGTGGCTCAGCAGGTTAAGCATCCAACTCTCGATTTCAGGCTCAGGTCCTAACCTCTAGCTTCACGAGATCAAGCCCAATGTCAGGGTGTCCGCTGACAGCATGGAGACTGCTTGGGATTCTCTCCCCCACTCCCTTTCGCCCCTCCCCCTGCTGTGCTCGCTTTCTCTCTCTCTCTCAAAAAAAAAAAAAAAAGTGCTTGATAAATAATCATTTAAAATACTCATAAGTGTGTGAGCTGATATTTTTCTATCCCATTGACCCATTTGGGTCATAGTACATTTTTCAAAACTCAGATTTGTGTTTCAAACTCAGAGTCTAGTTTTAGTATCAATTATAGTCATTAATTCACTCAACAAACATTTATTCAGCACCTAACACGAGACAAGAAGTATGCAAAAGCACTGGGGCGACAAGGATGAAAACGACATGCTCTTGCTGATCAGCTGCTCATGACCGAACGCAGAGACTGGCACCGAGCCACTAAGGTGCGCTGTAGTCAGCGCTCTGATGCTGACAGGACAAACACACCGGCCGCTAGAGTAGGGGTGAAGAAGGTATACGCTGGGGTGCCAGAAGCTGCACAAACATTACCACAATTCAACATTACCACAATTCAACAGAACGCAGGGTAAGGTGAAGCGCTGGGGAGACTTACTGAGTAGCTTTTACAATGTCACAGTTACTGGAGTCCTCTATAAGAGGGAGAGCTTCTCTGGCCTTGGCAAGTTCCTTGCTGTCATATGCACAGACTCCGTGTCGACCAAATCCTGGAGGGTGGGGGCCATGGCTGTGATTCCTGCACTGAAGCATAAGAGTAATTTGACAAAGCATAGGAGGAGAATTAATGTCACATCCAATTACATAACGAACCATCTGCCACCATCAACAGTATCTGTATTATCAAATTAGAATTTCTTTTGGGTCTTACAGGTATATCCTAGGGAAGATTTTTCATCTTAATTCTATTCACTAAGCTGAGTGTCAGAAAATTCCCAATTATATATTTAACGAAACAAAAGTCATTAAACAAAACAAAAGTCATCTACGAAAGCACCAATGTGCCTTCTTACCCGCAGCGGGTGGAGGGTGATGGCTACTGACATGGTAGGAAGGTCACCAGCTCTCTGCTTTGGGGAGTTGTGACAGACACACCCTAAGGATACACCCTAACCTCCCAATAAAACGAGTTCTTGAATAGGTATAACGGGGGTCTCAGGAGAGGAGGAGAAAATATTTTTAAATATTTGACTACATAATACCCCAAAATCTTCCCAATTTGGTGAAATTATAAACCCACAACTCTAAAAGCTCAACAAACCCAAGTAGGATAAACCTCAAAACCGTACACGAAGGTATATTATAATCGAATCACCAAAAACCAATGTGAAAGAGATTATCTTAGGAGCAGCCTGAGGAAAAAGACACATTGTATTCAAAAAATCAAAGATATGAGTGAATTCAGACCTCTTACCAGTAAGTGCAAGCCAGAACACAAACACAACAGTTTTCAAGAGCTGAATGAAAGAATTACAAACCTGAAGCCACAGCAAAAATATTCTTCAGAAATGGGGGTGAAATACATACTTTTTCAGACAAGCAAAAGATGAGAAAATTGCCAACAAATTTATTTTCCAAGAAATGATAAAGAAGTCCTTCAGGCTTACACGAAAATAACACCACATGGCAATCTGAATCAATACAAAGGAACGATGCCAGACCACATGGGTAAATACGCATAATTATGTGGGTAAACACAACAGACTTTTTCTCATTTTTTAAATTCTTTTTTTTTAATATTTTTTTAACGTTTATTATTTTTGAGAGACGTAGAGACAGAGCGTGAGCAGGGGAAGGGCACGGAGAGAGGGAGATACAGAATCTGAAGCACGCTCCAGGCTCTGAGCTGTCAGCACAGAGCCGACGCGGGGCTCAAACTCACAGACTGTGAGATCATGACCCGAGCTGAAGTTGGCCGCTTAACCAACTGAGCCACTCAGGCGCCCCCAAAATTCTTGATGAAAGTAGAGAAACCGAAGTATCCTTATAAGTATACTTGTAAAAGATGCTATAATAGTTATAAGAAATACTACAGTAGTATTTGCAGGTAGGCAATGATAACTTAAAGTGTATAATGCCAACCTGAGAGCAACCTTTAAATGAAGAGGTCTAAGTAATAAGCCAAGAGCAGAGATAAAACAAAATACATAAGAGACACCAAATTAATATTTTTTATAAAGACAAGAAAAGTAGAAAAAAATGAATAAAGAACAAAGAAGAAAAAGAAAAACATGCAAGATGATATATTTACACCTAACCACTATATTGATAATCATGTTAAGTACAAATGGTCTAAAAAAAAAAAGACAGAGATTGTTAGATTGGATTTTAAAACACAAACAAAAATACAACTATAAGCCGTCTACAAGAAGCCTGCTTTAAATATAAAAATATACATAAGTTAAAAGCAAAACAACAGAAAAAGACATGCTATGCGGAAACATTAAGCATAAAGACTGAGGCAGCTATACTTATATAAGACAAAGTAAACATTAGCACAAGAATTATTACCAGAGATAAGGAGAGACATTTCATAATATTAAAGAAAGAAGCCAGTTCATCAAGAAGACATAACAATCCTAAATGCTGTGTGCACCTATAAAAAACTTTAAAATTCATGAGGCGAAAACTAATGGAACTGAAAATAAAATAGAAATTTTCAAAATTACATTTGGATATTTCTATACCTCTTTCGGTAACTATGAAGGAGCAAACAGAAAATCCTATTAGATAGAGAAGAGGATACAGAAGACTTAACAACTTTTCATAACGTTCCACCCAACAACAGAACAGACTGTTTTTCAAGTGCACACAGAATACCGAGACAGACAATATATTGAGCCATAAAACATGTCTCAACAAAGTTAAACAGACCGAACGCACACGGAGTATGTACCCTCACTACAACAGAATTCAGTTAGAAATCAATAACCAGAGGGTATGTGGAAAATTCTCAAGTATTTGGAAACTGAACACCACATTTCTAAAGAACCTATAGGTCACAGAAGAAAACAAAGAAAAACTGGAAAATATTTTTAACTGAACGGAAAAGAAAACACATTAAAATGTGTAGGATGCAGCCTAGCAGTGCTCAGAGTGACTTTGTAGTTTTAAATGCCAAACAGGCAAAAAGAGCCTAAAAAAAAATGATCTAAGTTTTCACCTTACGAACCTAGAGAAACAAAATTAAACTCAAAGTAGATAGAATAAAAAAAACAACAGTAAAGGTAAAAGAAATCATAAAATACGGGAAACAAGGCAGAAAATCACTGAAAACAAAAACTCATTCTTTGGAAGGAATAAATTAATGAAATTAATAAACCTCTAGTCAAACTGATCAAGAAAAAAGACGTCAATGACATATAGGCTTAAGAAGGGGACATCAATACAAGATTCTATAAATGTTAAAAAGGTAATAAGGCAGGGCTCAGTTAGTTAAGCGTCCGACTTCGACTCAGGTCATGATCTCACAGTTTGAGTTCAAGCCCGGTGTCCGGTTCTGTGCTGACGGCGTGGAGCTTGGAAGCCTGCTTCAAATTCTGTGTCCCCCTCTCTCTCTGCCCCTTCTCCCATTCACATTCTGTCTGTCTCTCTCAAAAATAAATAAACATTAAAAAGCATAAAAAAGGGAATAAGACAATACCAAGAACATCTTTATGTCAATAAATTCAAGAACCCTGATGGAATGCACAAATGCCTCAAAAGACACGAGTTATCAAAACGGGCTTAAAAAGAAATGAGTAGCACTCTAGCTACTAAAGAAATTGAATTCATAATTTTAAAACTTCCCATTAGGGGTGCTTGGGTGGCTCAGGTGGTTGAGCATCTGACTCTTGATTTCAACTCAGGTCATGACCCAGAGTCATGGGATCAAGTCCACCATCAGGTTCAATGCTAAGCATAGACCCTGCTGAAGATTCTCTCTCCCTCTCTCTCCTTATGCCCCTCTTCCTCACTTGCACGCACAGATGCACATGCTCTCTCTCGCTCCTTAAAAAACAACCAATCGATCGATCGATCTTCCATTAAAAAAAAAAAACCAGCAACCCCAGGTCCATATAACTTTTAACTGGGGAACTCTATCAAAATATTAAGGAAGAAGTAACACCAATTCCATCAGAAAGGAGAGGGAATGCTTCCCAGCTCATTTTAGGAAGCAACGTTACCCTGATACTAAAATCAAGAGACACTGCAAGTAAAAAAACAAAATAAGGAACAAAACGAAAATATAACTAGACTCAATACCCTTCATAAGCATAGATGCAAAGATCTTTAAACAAGACATTAAGCAAAGTGTACCCAGTAATACGTAAAAAGAATAATATAAATTAAGGCCAAGCTTAAACATTTTAAAAGAAATCAATGTGACTCGCCATATTAACAGAATAAAGGAAAAAAACTACACTCATTTCAGGAGAATAAAGCAGTTGACAAAATTCAACACCCATGCGTGATAAAAACTCTTGGATAAAAATTCCTGGCACACCAGGGGAAGAACAGAGCTTCCTTAACCTGATAAAGAGGTACAGGATAAGAAATCTACAGCTACCACACACTGTGGTAAGAGGCTGCATGCTTTAATCTAAAGACTGAAAACAAAGCAAGGATGTCCACTGTCACCACTTTTTTTTTTTAAGTAGCTCTATGCCCAACATGGGGCTTGAACTCACAACCCCAAGATCAAGAGTCGCTTCCTCCATCAACGGAGCCAGCCAGGCACCACATTTCTAATCAACATTGTACTGAATCCTAGACAGAGTAATAGAGTAAGGAAAAGAAATAAAATGCATACAGATTAGAAAAGAAACAAGTCCATCTTTATCTGCAGACAACATGATCATATACATAGGAGATCTGAGGAATCTTTATAAAATTTATAATAGCATCAAAAATATAAAATACTTAAGATGATTTTATACCATATCCAGCATTTTTAGTTACATTCAAGGGGGAGGTCCACATCAAATATCTAGCAAACCATTCTTAGAAACTGAAACTGGCTACTATTTCATTATTCCTTCTTGTTCTTTACCATAAAGTTATCCAGCCTTCACCCACCTTATTCATCAGCCCTGTCCCTCTGAACAACTTTTCACTGTTTACAAACAGACACCCCTCCAAAAAAAACCCCCGCCGTTCTCAAAGGGTAAATACACATTAGGAGTAGAAAAACTGAAGATATTTGAATATGCCTAAATCAATTCTCCAAAGTTTCAAAAACGGTGTAAGAAAGGACAGTTTTACTGAAATAAGTCTATAACCCCTCAATGGGTTTACCAGAAGAGCAAATAGCCCTTCCTTTTTTTAAGTTAACTTACAATAAAACTTTGACTTTTTTATGTAGTTCTATGAATTTTAACACATTATGAGTTGTGTAACCACCACCAAAATCAAGATACAACACAGCTCCGGCACCTCAAAAAAACTCCACTGGGATACACCTCTGTTGTCATACCCTCCCCCAATCTCAACTTCTGGCAATTACCGGTATGTTTTTCATCACTAGTTTTACATTGCCCAGAATGTCATATGGAATTATACAGTATGTAATCTTCTGAGACTGGCTGGTTTCACTTAACGTAAGAGTTTTAAGACTCATCCAAGTGGTTTTATGTTATTAATAGTTCTTTCCTTGCTGTATAGTATTCCATTACATGAATGTATCGGTCGGTTTATCCTTTCAGACAACTCATGTGAGTTGTTTCCAGCTTTTGGCAATTATAAATAGAGCTGCTATAAACATTCGTGGTTGTAGGAACATATGTTTTTGCTTCTCTAAGAGTGAGACTGCTTGGCCATCTGGTAGGTATATATTAAATTTATAAGAAATCACCAAATTATTTTCCAGAGTGCCTACACCACTTTGCATTGCCACTAGCAACGTACGTGTGGGAGTGCCAACCGCTCTACACGCCCACGGGCGCCCGCTGTGGCCAGCGTAGCAATACATCTGCATGGTCTTAATTTGCATATCCCTAAATGGCTGAAGTTGACTATCTTTCATGTGATTATTGTCATCTGTTTACGTTCTTCTTCGGTGAATTGTCTTTTACCCATCTATTAATTGGGCTGTTTGTTTTCTTACTGTTAAGTTTTAAGAGTTCTTTACAGTATAGATTCTAGACACAAGTCCTTTGCCAGATAGGAGATTTGCAAATATTTTCTCCCAGTCTGTAGTTTATCTTCCCATTTCTTAAAAGTCTTTTATATACCAAAAACTTTCAATTTTGATGAAATCATACTTATCAATTTTTTTCTTTCATGTGTCATGTTTTTGGTGTCACTTCTAAGAACGGCTGCCTTGGGACCGCAACGCCTCTGTTCAAAGAGGAAGCTCTCCTCCCACAGAGTTTCAGGCGCTCATGCTCCCAGGAGACCTCCTTCTTGCTCCTTGAGCCTGAACCAGAAGGCTTCTCCCAGAGCACTCAGTCTGCACTGACGCTCATCTCCATGGTTCAAGTTCAAGCATGGCGGGGAACAGGGGCAGGAACCCCAATGGAAAAAAATGTAAATTCGCTCCTGGTTCAGTGGTTTTTTTTTTGAATTCTGATCTTTCCCCACAATCTACCTGTTACAATTTACTTTTCAGAATCCTTACACGGCTGCTACTTACGTCCTGCCCAGGGCATTCGGTGGGATAGGCAGGGTGGAGTGCGCTTGCTGCCTCTTACCCAGAACCACAGCCGCAAGGGCTCCTTTCAGTAGGTAAGTCCTGCTCTCGCTGGTGAGTTCAGCCTCACTACCTCACACTCTTTACACACAAGCGCTCTCACACACAGCTAAAATAATAAACATATAGGTAGTGAAATTAAAACATGAGCAAAAATATTACTTTAGGATTCTTTTCATTATATCCCAGCAGTTATAATTACATCCAATTGGAAGAAGACAGGGCTGTTGAGGAAAGAGTTGAACTATGCTCAGAATTATTAGTCAGTAAATAGCAGATGTAGTTAAAACTGACAGAGCAGCCTACTTTTTACATCAACATTAATTTTTTTAAATTACAAAATGATTCATATTCATTTAAAAAACCCAGCAATATAAAAGTGAACAAAGGGTAAGCAATCTGGACTGTTTTCCCTCGAATCTTGCAGCACCGGAGAAACTATTATTAGCAGTCTGGTGTAGCCTTCCTCATTACGTATATAGCTAACGCTTGAACAACTCGGGTTTGAACTACACAGGCCCGCTTACGTGCTGATTTTTTTATATAAATACAGTATAGTACTGAGATGTATTTTCTCTTCCTTTTGATTTTCTCATTAACATTTTCTTTATCTTACTTTATTGTAAGAATACAGTGTATACTACTGTAACATACAAAATATGTGTTAAGCAACTATTCATCTTATCGGTAAGGCTTCCGGTCAAAAGCAGGCTATTAGTACTTGAGTTTTTAGGGAGTCGAAAGTTACACATGGACTTTTTACTGTGTGGGTGGGTCGGCGCCTCTAAAGCCGGGGCTATTCAGAGATGCAGACCGATCTCAGCATTCACTTCTAAAAAGAATCCTACAAAGAACACCCTATAGATTTTAGAGCATTTCTGACTGCTGGGTCAGAAAATATATGTGTAAACATAGATACTAAGCAACTCCTTTCCCCATTCTGAACAGCAAGTGTGTAAGTATTCTTTTTTCCCTACAAACCTCCCCATACTGAACATTATCAATCATTTGACAATCTTGCCAGTCCGACAGCTAAAAAGAGCATCTTGTTTTTCATTCACAAGCCCCTAGTTGCTAATGAATCTGAGCGTGTTTTATTATGTTTATTGGCTTTCATATTTTCTCTTTTGTGGACTCCCTTTTCCTAGTCTACTGTTTTCTAGTGGATTGTGTATCTTTCTCCATTTGTATGTTACAAAGATTAACCTTTTGTTTATATACAGATTTTTTCAACGCAGAAATTTATTCATTTTACAGATACAAATTTGTTGCTTCTCTTAATGTCTTAAGGCATTAAAAACATCTGCTTCATTTTTCACGTAGAAAGTTGAGGAGGATTATACCTTTCATTGTAAAGAATATTCATGATTAAAAGCATTTACTTTTTTCAGTAATTAATTACTGGGTATTTATGGCACACAAAGCATTATGCTAGGGGCACAGAAGACGTGGGTATGTATCTTCGAGGAGTTTAAGTCTAACAGAGTATTTCTAATAGAGACAAACAGAGTAAAGAGATAACAGAGCCAACGTATGACTAAGTGGCTAAAATGGGTGGTAAAGACTAAAGAACAGGAGCGACCTTCTGTTCACGTCATCATTTTTTTTGCCAAAATCCAGATCAGAGTAAACCTAAAAACTGAATATATAAAGTCAAAGCCTGTGTTCAAAGCCAGTGATCTCCAAAGTCAGGCAAGGCCAGTCAAGGCCATATATGCGGTGACCCACGGGGTAATGGGAGAACATGCCAAAGCTTCTATTATAATGATTTTTAACTTTTTTTTTAAAAAAGGGAAAAATCAGGAAAATTTACAAATCCGGTTCTTTAAGAATTACTAATTTTAGCACGGCCAGCAGCCTCCTTTGATTTGTACATCAAGCAAGTCACTCTTTTAACTCTTTCACAGTCTACTTACAAGGTTGGGGGGGGAGTCAAATTCTACCACCCGGAGGGGCTGACAGTGGGACCTTTAGCATACCGCAGAGGGGCCTTCAGGTTAAGTTCATTCTCAAGTTACATCATCTAGTTTGAACTAAGTTACTCCTCTGGAAATAAGCGAGTGGCTTAAGTTGATTCCTGCAAAGAAGCCATGAAGTAGGATAATAATAAACAGCATAAGTACAAGCAAACGAGAAAACAGCAGAGCTGAGACTTTGATTCATAGTACCTTCAGTATTACCTAAAGTAAAAGCAAAGACCATCTAATCTGATCTAACAAGAAGCCAGCCTCCCTCCAAAAAAATAAAGTCTAAATTAATCAAAAGGGCTACTTTGAAACAGGGTTATATTTATTATTTTTAGTTCAAAACCTTACCACAAGTATACACAGAGCTGTCGATCAGTGAATATAATTTAGAAACATATTGCCAAACCTTATAATAACATGCCCCGTGACGATATGAATTCGGCAACGGGCTCCTGTCCCCAGCCAGCCCCCACGTACATCAAACAGAGGGAAGCTGAACTTTTTAAGCCTCTGCTGACCACATAATACAGAACGGTCCCGTCAGCGCGTAAGTTACAGTGATCAATTCCCCACAAGTGATTCACAAACTGTGGTTAGTGCCTGGGTGACCGGACTGCGCAGCGTGCGGTGCAGGCTTTAACCTCGCAGTACATGATGTTTTATAACAATGAAAATTCGGGATTCCGCTTTTCACATTAGGGTAGGGTTTTACTCTAGGGGTACAAGCGCAAAACTGTTTTACTGAGAGGAATGCATGATCGAAGCAGCTTAGAGATCTCCTTTGCTTTGGATATCACACCCCCCCAAATTTTACAAGAGCTACAGGTGAGAAAGGGAACGATCTGCTTTGGGGGAGTCAACTTTGGAGGCGGTCACCTAAAAATGTTTAAGGAAAACAACCATACATTCCCATCACCAAGACTGAAGCAAGATAATAAATCCTTCTTAGAAATTACTCTCTAGTTATCAAAAAAAAAAAAAAAGTTTAAGTATGTTCCACTTTCATTTTTACCATATTGAAATGTCAACCCCTTGAGAAGAGGCCAAAGTCTCGGATTTCACGTTGGTGAATGATGGTGGCGAATTATCTACCCTATTTTTGACTTCAGCTTTTACGTTTGTAAAAAGGAAAGAACAGGTCAATATAGCTATAAAATTCCTTCCACGTCCATACTGTATGGGCCTAACAGGAGCTGTTACGACAGTCATTACTGAAATGTGCACTGACGAAGGCTTCACATAAACGAACACCCCCTACGGCAGCGGAAGCTCCACCGCCACGTGGCCGCCTACAACGTTAAGGGAACAGAAGAGACTAGGCAAATTCTCGCGATGCCAGCAAACTCCTAAGAGTGCTCATGAACCATGCATGCAGAGAAATGTAAAGAGCACCTGCTATGTACCAATCACAATACAGATGGTCCCCCACCTACAACTGTTCATCTTAGGATTTTTCCGTTTCATGATGGTGGGAAAAAAGTAGGTATTCAGTAGAGACTGTACTTTGAATCTTGAATTTTGATCTTTCCCAGGGCAAGCGACACGCGGTAGGGCACTTGTGATGCTGGGCACGACGCCCACTCAGCCGTGCGATCACAAGGGTGAATATCTGATACACCTCCAACCCCTGTGTACCCAATATAGCCATTCTGGTTCTCATTTTCAATCCTGTATTCAAAAAATTACATGAGATATGCAACACTTCATTACAAAATAAGCTTTGTGTTAGATGATTTTGCCCAACTGTAGGCTAATGGAAGTATCCTAAACACATTTAGGTGGGCCAAGCAAGCTAAGTTATGACGTTCAGTAGGTCAGGTGTAATAAATGCATCTTCGACTTATGATTGGATGTAGCCCCTTTGTAACTGAAGGAAGATCTGCCTTAGGTAATTAGGGAATAAGACAATTCCAGCTGCAATCCATGCATTTACTCACCAGATACTGAACGCCCTATATGTGCCTGGCACTGTTTTAGGCACAGGGATATGGCAGTGAACACCACAGGCAAAAGTCAAAGAAGGTGAAAAGGATGGGGCACCAGGCTAGCTCAGTCAGTTAAGCGTCCGACTCTTGGTTTTGGCTCAGGTCATGATCACATAGTTTCGCAAGGTCAAGCCCCACGTCAGGCTCCGTACTGGCAGCACAGAGCCTGCTTGGGATTCTCTCTCTCCCTCTCTCTCTCTGCCCTTCCCCCACTTGCACAGTCTCTGCTTCTCTCAAAATAAATAAATAAACTTTATTTTAAAAAAAACAAGTAAAAAGGATACCAAGAAACATGTAACTAGCTGAATTATCTCCCTCACAGGGAAGAACAAGACATTATGAAAATTATTAACAGAGGTATGGACACATCTGTGGCGATTTTTACAACAAAGTCCCTAAATTCTTGGCTACCTCTCCATCGAGAGGAGAGGGTCCGTGTCCCTTCCTCTGAAACCTCAGCTCTGTGACTGCCTCGCTGATAAAATACCACAAACGGGATGCTCCACCAGTTTGCAGGTCCAACTCTTAGACACTGGCAGCTTCCTCTCTCTGTCTCTTGAGATGCTCACTCTCGGAACCCAGCCACCGTGCGTGCAGAGGCCCGGGCCACACGTAGGTGACTGACTTTCCTGCTGAAAGTCCACGTCGACTGCCAGCTATGTGGGTAAAGACACCCCCAGGAGAGAGCGACCCCAGCCACTAAGTGTTAGCCCAGATTGTGAGGCTTGCCAGCAGACACAGTAGAGCAGAAACAAACCATCTCCGCTCTGCCCTGTCCGAATTCCTGACACGCAGCCCATGAGCAGGACAAGGGCTGTTCTACACCACTGTCTTTCAGGGGGTGGTTGTTACCTGGCAATAGAAAACTAGAACAATTTTAAGATATAAGGGATCATATATTTTTCACGTGGGGATATCAGGCATCATATTATTTTTCTAAATAGGAAATAAGAGCTCTTACAGTTACAGTGGGCATTAATTGAAAAGAAACCCGAGATCTAAAAAATCATATTCGAACTCTGATGAGGATCACTAACCTGCCAGATGATCAAGTAAAACAAAGAGAAACCTAACAGATAGCCATTCAAACTTCTCAGGACACTAACGGAAGTACCAGAGTTACTTCCAAGTTCATTCATTGGACATTTGTTTACAGAGTGCCCGCCAGTGCTGGGCACTGTTCTAGATGCTAGAACAGCAGTGAACGTAACAGACAAAAATCACTGCCCTCATAGACCTTACATTCAGCGGAATGGAAAGAGACAACAAATAAGACAACGTATGTTAGATGGTATCAAACAGAAACAGAAAACAAGAAAGGAGACTAGGGAATGTCGCTGGTAATAGTGATGGTGGAGAAGGGGTGCCCCACTGAGATGACATTTGTGTCAAAACCTTAAAGTGACAGGGGCACCTGGGTGGCTCAGTCGGTTAAGCATCCAACTCGATTGCAGCTCAGGTCATGATCTCACGTTTCATGGGTTCAAGCCCCGCATCAGGCTCTGCTGTGCTCTCTCTCTCTCTCTCAAAATAAATAAACTTAAAAAAAAATGCAATACTCTTTATGAAAAAAGACAAAAAACCTTGAAGTGGTGGAGGAATGAGCCATGTGGGTCTATGAGGAAAGAGTACTCCAGAAGGAGTAAAGAGAAAGTACAAAGGTCTTGGAGGCCAGTGTGGCTGGGGTTGATTAAGCAAGCAAGAAAGTAGTTTAAAAAAAAAAAAAAAAAAGAGGTCAGAGAGGAAACTGGGGGCCAAATGGCATAAGCGAATTCCGGCCAAAGGCCAACAACACTGAAACCGGAACCAGTAGAACCAAATCCAACAAGAACAGGAATGTTTTGCCCGTTTCGCTCACTGATTTCTCTCCAGCACCTATACCAGCGCCTGGCGCGCAGCAGAACGGATGAAGTCTTGGCTCCGTCGCTTCGCGGCTACTTACTTGACTTTCACCAAATGACCCCGATTTCTTGAGCGTCAGTTCTAATCTTTAAAAGCAGAATAACAATCCCTCCCCCCCTCATAGGGTCACAGTGAGCAAGCAGGGGGAAATATTTTGCAAACGGTAGAGCACCACATACAGGTGAAATCTTTATTACTGAAAAACAATTATTATTACTATGGTATTATTAACAACAATGATTATTAACAATGACCACTCTACCATGCCGCGTTAATTTCAGTCTCTGAATCATTCTCTTCTTCCGTCTGTCATGAAACTGGGGCAGGGCTATCTTTCCCGCAGCGCGAGGGAGTGGACTTTCAGCACTGGGGGGCTTTTTGTAAATGAGTGGCAGTAATTAAGATAGGCTAGGTACTCCTCCTCTCAACTTTTCCTGGAGGTTCTCCGAGAAATAAAATGAGCCACAGTTTCCACGAGAAGATTCTACACCGTTCTGTAAAATCCAGTCGGCTTGCAAACCTTTTTTTTTTCCTTCTGCCAAAATGCAAGAACACCTAATACAACAAGAAATTAACAAATTCTTGACACGTTTTATTCTTTCTCTTAAACCGACAACAGACTGTTGAAAGAAGGACAGGAATGAGGAAGCATGAGAAACACTCTAAGGATTGGAAAGATTTTTTTTTTTAGAGGCCAACTAACTAATCCAGTCATATCCAACTGCCTGGATCCCATTAGGGGCAGAAAATCTCCGTAACTCACTCCAACTGGAGACAGACAGCTTCGGTTTTCTCATCAGTAAAAAGGCGATAATATTATGTTCTTCAGGATGCTTCAATTCCGGAATAAAATAATGCATATAAAAGCATCTGGTATATGCTAAGCACTCACTAAATGTTGGCAGAATCTGCGTCTTCTTCCTTTATTCAACAGCAAGTGAAGCTGCAATATGCCAGTCAGCAGTCTAGGCACTGGCAAAGGGCCACAAGCAAAAAGGACAAAAATCCTGTTCTCTTGGAACGTCCCCCACTGGCCCGCTCTGTTCTCTGGAACTACATCTGGCTTCTGGTAGGATCTCCTCCACAGAAGAGCATCTTATGGGGTTCTGCAGATCGCTATCAGGTACCTACCTCTCTTTCCACCCACCTTTCCCCCAGTCGAAGCTAACAGCCTCAGTTCTTTGAAGGAGGCGGCACGGATGTGGGAACAAAAGCTAAAACAGGGCTAGGTGGGGCGAAGGCCAGTGCCCAGGCAACTCCACGGAAAAAAGAGATCAAGAGAACCGCACGGATTCCAGGCCAAGGTCAAGACAGGCTGGTCCAACTCAGGTGCGTCACCTGACACCTCTCCCAGGAACGGCCACACTCCCCCTCCCAGGCCTCTGCGGTCCCTGCTGGGCACGGGGGTACCGGGGGGGGGGGGGTGCGCCCTGGCCCGCCATGTAGGCTGGAGGGCCGGGAGGGCACTCACCCGTAAGTCCTCGCCTTTTCTTTCCGGTCGCCTCGGAGAGAATTCCCAGCATCATTCTCAGCGTCTCCATGCTTCCTCCTCCCCGGCCCAGGCCCCTCTGCCCCAGGAGGCTCCTGTTAGGAGCCGCCTCACACCTACGCCCTTCCCTCTCCCCACGGCCCCCGTCGCTCTCCCGGCCCCCAGACCGCCAGCGTCCGGCCGCACTCACCTGCGAGCCCAGCCCTGGCCCCTCCATCTCGCCACTGGCGGCCGCGACAAGGCAAAGTGGCGGCAGCAGCTCGCGGGCCAGCCCCCTCGAGCCTCCTTTACTCCCACTTCCTGCTTGCGGCCCCGCCTCCGCCGCGGCCCCGTCGTGCCTTGTGCTGCCAATCGCCCTCGGAAGAGCCAATCTCTGTCCTGCCTTAAGTGGAGGGGCGGGACTTTCCCGCCGCCCGGTCTGTTAGTGGGGAACCGCGGGTCGGGGACCCCGCCCCTGACCCGCCCCCGCCGTGTGCTTCCAGCCCCAGGCCAAGAATGTGCAGTGCGCGCCCTGGTAGGCGTCCGCCTGTCCTTCGCGCCTCATCCTGTCCCCCAACACACGTCCAGGATCACCAAAGTCGACCCACCACCTACTGAGAGCAAATGCAGACCTGGCTACTTATGGCTAGATAACCTTGTGAAAGTGTTTTATTTTACCTCATTTCCTCATCTGTGAAATGGGGGGGGAAAAGGGTATCTGTCTGACAGATTGTCAGAGCGTTAAATGAGAGAAAACTGCAAAGCCCCTTAGCCAATGTTTGAGCTATAATAAGGAATCAGTAAATGTTAACTATTAAAACATTTGCCACTCTCCACTTTTTGATCTTGTGTACGTCACTTCCACCATCTGGGCCTCTGTTTTTCTGGGGTTTTTTTCATACAAAATAGAAAATATGTGAGTTTCACTGCTCAGACTAGGGAACGATAGGGCAAGAGCCCTCCACCCCCACCCCGCATTCTCATGCCCTTTTGCGGACTGCATTGAAGAAGCTGGCATCTAAACTGTTCAGCCTGAAGGACAGCTATGCAGCTAAGATAAGGCTTGGTTCTCAGGGTAGCTCCACTGGGGCAATGGGGTTCTCTTACGTCAGACCCCAGAACACACTGGAAACTTCTAGCCCAGCCCTTAACACAGCCTTTGTAATTATTCTTTAATGTATCTGTTGCCAAACCGAATCAGATTAAGACCTTTGTAAATTAAACTGGAAAGGAACTGAAAACACTATTCTGTAAAAATAGTTTCAGTGATAAAATAAGTGTCTAGAACCCAACAAAGTGATGGAGTTTCCCATAATAAATACTATCATACAATATAATTAAAATATACAACATACGATATAATTTTAAAAACTTTAATCTTTATTATTATTATTATGATTATGCTCCTGCATAATATTGAGCACACTAGCCCTGAGTTGCTCCAAAGCCCAAACTCGTTGAGCCATAAACAAAATGGACTAAAACCTTGTTCTCTTGGAACACCCTCCTGTCATCTCCTGTACTGTCCCCCACTGGCCTGTTCTGTTCTCTGGAACTACATCTGTCTACATTACAGACCAATGCCCTTTGGGATTTCCCAGATAGCTGTCATGTATCTCTCTTTCCATCTACCTCCCCCCAGCCTAAACTAACAACCTCAATTTTTCGAAGGAGTCTGCACGGGTGTGGTAACAAGAGCTAAAACAGGGCAGGATAGGGGCCAAAGTGAGTGTCACGCACCCATCTCTGAACTCCCA
Source organism: Paguma larvata (assembly GCA_030068075.1). Lineage (NCBI taxonomy): Eukaryota > Metazoa > Chordata > Mammalia > Carnivora > Viverridae > Paguma > Paguma larvata. The sequence continues at coordinate 72,185,870 of CM057831.1, read as the reverse complement.
GTGCCCAGCACAGCACTGGGATGTGAAAAATGGTTAGTATAATGTTATTGAGTGGGCGGACAGAACGATTGGTGTGTTATCAACTTCTATGATACAAGGAAGGACAAATAGAAGTGTAAGCAACTTCCTGGGAGAGCCGGAGCAGTGAGTTATTAATTTGGACAGGCTAGGATGAGGCATCGGGAAAGGTTTCATGGAGGAGAAAGCCTTTGGGTGTGGTTGTTTTGCTTAGCTAATAAGAGCAGTGTTTATTGATCACTTACTATGTACCAGCACCTGTAACAGTGTTTTTGTATATCCTATGTCTAATCCGGGAGAGGAGCGTTAGTTTCCCCATCTCCCAAAAGAGAAAACTGAAGTTCCAACCAAGTATATAAACCCCAAGTCACACAGCTGGTAAGTGGTCAAGAGAGGACTTAAACCCAGGTCTCGTACTGCGGAGGGCTTTCACTGAAGTGGTTTGGTTGCAAAGAGCTTTCCCTGAAGTGGTTTGGTTGTTTCACTTTCAAGGACTGACTTAGAAGCTGTTTTTGAACTTGCACGATGCTTGAAATCTGTTGTTTCAGTGCTTCTGCATTGATATCCTAACACATGGGAAGATTCTGGAACAAATAAATCCTAACGTTCTACTCTTTAGCAAGACTCCAGCTCCCCTCTGCTCATTTGTTTTATGCCTCCCTTGAACCACTTCAGAGTGGGGTAAGTATGGTCACAACCGATGGCTGTATAAAAGCAAACCCAGCGAGGCCCAAAGTGCCACCATTACGTCGCATGTTTGAAAACTCCCTTGGTATGTAGACAAACCACAGTAGGACAGCATGAGGGTAGGAGCAGCCTCCGTAGAGGCTGTCAGCCACCCCAGCCTGAGTAGCTGGCTGCTCTTGGGTGAGTTACTCAATCTCTTCATGCTTCAGTTCCCTCATCTATAAAAATGGAACAACCATAGAATGTACTTCCCAGGAGTGTCGAGAGAACTAGATGAACCACTGTATGTAACGTACGTAGGAGAGTGCCTGGTGCCTGGTTAGCACTCCGTACGGGTTAGCCGTTAACACCATCGTTCTCACCCTCGTCAGGAGCAGGTGTTGGGAGCACCGAATGGACCACCCGAGCGGGGTCACACAGAGGGCTTGAGAGAGAGCTTCAGCGACCTGGCCTCTCATCCTAACTTTGCTACCACTGATTGTGTGTATTAGTTCGCTTAGGGCTGCCATACCCAAGTCCCACACACAGAGGGACTTAAACAACAGAGCCAATATTCTCACAATTCTAGAAGACAGCAGATCACGGTGTGATACTAACAGGGTCTTTTCTTCTGAGGCCTCTCCCCTTGGCTTATAGATAATCACCTTCTCCCTGTGTCTTCACAAGGCTCTTCCCTCTGTAGGTATCTGTGTCCGTATCCCCTCTTCTTATGAGGACACTGGTCATACAGATTAAGGGCCACCCATATGTCTGCATTTTTAACTTACTTGCCTCTTGAAAGACCCTCCTTCCAAATACTGTTCACAGTCTGAGGTACTACGTGTTAAGACCTCAACACATGAATGGAGGCAGGACAAAATTCAGCCCATAACACCGTGTGGCCCCAGGCGAATCATTTTCTCTGTGACAGTTTCCCCATTTGTAGGATGGAGCTTGGAATAGTTAGAGGAAGTGCATTATATGATTTCCCTAGCTGAGACTAAGCTCTACCTCTCCAATCACCGAAGCACTTTTTGAATCTCTTTTAGGTTACACTATTTCCCTCATTCTGCAACTATACATTGAGTTCCTACTGTGTACCAAGCACCATTCAATGTTGAGCAAGACACACACACACACACACACACACACGCACGCACACACGCATGCACACACACACAGTCCCTGTTTCCCTGAGGCTTACTGTTCAGTAAGACAGACTTTTTAAAAGACTTTTTTAGTGTTTATTTTTTGAGAGAGAGAGAGAGAGTGTGTGTGGGGGCGCGCACACATGAGTGGGGGAGGGGCAGAGAGAGAGGGAGACACAGAATCCAAAGCAGGCTGCAGGCTCTGAGCTGTCAGCACAGAGCCTGATGCGGGGCTTGAACCCACCGACCATGAGATCGTGACCTGAGCTGAAATCGGACACTTAACCAACTAAGCCACTCAGGAGCCCCAGTAAGAGACAGACTTTAATCAAATGGGCTCCCAGATACTGTCTTAGAGGAGCCGTGCGCTTCTTGGGGAGATGCTCTTGCCTCCACCTGGCACGGACTCCTGGCACACGCCTGCCATGTTCTGCTCAAGGTCGGCACACAGCAAAGCCTAAAAAGAAGGGCTATCCAAACAAATGAATGACTACAGCGAAAGTCAGGGTTGACCAAAGGAAACCGCACGTAGTTCAGCTCCATAATTCACTCTAAGAAGCGCTGATTTCACCATGCTTAACAATTCCTGGCTTGGGAGAAAAATTCCACAATAGGGTTTGCTAATCCCTACTGTCACACTGTGGGTGGCGACTGACTTCCTCCAGACTGAACTTTTGATCTGGCCTCGTTTCTCCACGGCCTTGGAAAAAAAGGAGTGCTTTTTGTACCAGGGCCTTGTGTTTGTAATTATTTCAAAGGCGCTGGAATGACCCTTCGTAATGTCAGAAGGCTCTACACATCTGTGAGCACAGAGCTTTTTACAAACACCGGTCAGAAAAACCCAGTGCTCTCCGGTATCAAGCCAGCAGGGCTGGGGTGGGGATGAGTGCTCATCGGGAACGATTGGGCTACAAATGTTTATTGAGCTCCTACTACGTGCCAGGGGTACAGGCTAAAACATGAGCATAGTGGCGAACGTTAGAGTCTCTGTTCTTCTGAAGATCAAGTCTTCAGGAGAGGGCAAATACTGCTAGAAATAGATAAATAGATTTTTTTTTTAAAGAAAAGAAGGAGGGACAATGAAAAGTGCTAACAAGGGACCCACATTAGCCTGAGGGGATAGAGCACAAAGTCCTTTTCATAAATGCATGAAACTAGCTCCAAAGAACTTTCTCAACTTCCCCTATTTACAGATGGGAAAACTGAGGCTTGAGGAGGGAAGCGACTCCTCTAGGCCCATTTCTACGAGTTAGTGGAGGAGGTAGGATCAGGACAACGCTTCCGGCCGTGCCCCAAGGCTACGATCTCGCCAACTGTCCAGTAGCCTCAGTTCCTAACTGTAACCAACTTCCCAGGTTCTCAGGGCTGGGGGTTGCGGGATGGGACAGGAATCGCTTACAAGTCTTGCTCGGTGTCTTGTCTTCTGTGTATGAAAAGCTTCATCGTTAAAAAGCGAAAGTGACTCTTTCCCTTCATTTTATAGATAAGTCGTCAAGATCTGGTAATGAGATACTCTAAGTTAATATGGTCTGAATTAGGAGACCGTGGTATACTGGTTATATTTTCCTTACCAAATTCACTAGATTCATGTGGGTGTAGGTGTGTGTGGGTGAGAGAGAGAGAGAGAGAGAGAGAGAGGAGGTACAGCAGGGAGTATTCCTACTGTTTTTTTGTCGGTTGCTAGTTTGAGTCTTAGTCACCTACTTGCAATCACATATTTAAATATCTATTCATATGGAAATTTTTCTGGATGGGTCCAAAGTGTGACAGCAGCACTGAGGATTGAGTAGTAAATCTACCTTGACTTTAATACAGGTGTGGCAAGACTTGCCTCTCCGCCTTCTCCGTCTATGTATCACCGCTCTGTATTTATTATTGATTTAATACCCACTCCCCGCTTAGTCTCTGCGCTCTCAGAGGACACTTAAATATCACTTCCTCAGGAAGGCCTGGACTCCTAGATCAGGTTAGGGCTCCCTGCAAAATGTCCTCCTAGCACCTGTAGTTCTTCTAAGAACGCCCATGGAATATTACCGAATGTTTTGAACATCTCTCTTTTCTGCACATCCTGAGCAGTTCTGTGAGCATTGAACCTGGCCTTGAGTTAGACGCGGACGCGTTCTCAATGCACAGCACGGTACCTGGCCCATGGGAACTCCGCTCAATACTCGGTTGTTGAATGAACAAACGATCCTCTATTATTAACTTTTATTTATATCCCTGGCACCTAGCACATTTCCCAACTCGGGCTCAGGGCTCAAAAAACGTTGACTTGAGTTGAAGAATCCCTCCCGAAGGCTTTATACAGCTTGCAAAACACTTTTGCTTTTACTTAGATTGAGACAGAACATCCCTGTGAGGTAAGCAGAGCCGGGATTAGCCCTCCACTTTATAGACTGTAATTCAGGAAGTTTGAGCAATTGCCTCGGGGTGTCAGGCTAGGGACTATAGAAGAACCCAGGCCCAGAACTTCGGGTAACAGGGATAGGGCTGTCTCCTGTGTGACAAGGCTGTGGTCTTGGCAACACAGTCGCTGACAAGAATCAAGTTTGGGGCCTAGGAACCACCGGAACCTCTCACAACTTCATACGGGTATGTTTTTTGCAAAAGTATTTTCAAACTTCCCACCTACTTGAAGGGATCAAGTTGGGACACGAGTTTCAGAGGCTCGCTTTTTGTGTGTTCTTAGCAGGAGACCTTACCACTTTGAGCCTACATGCTCCTGTCTATAAAACGGGAATAGTGAGAGAACTTACTTCGTAGAGCAGTTGTCCGGATTAAAGGAAAGAACGTATGTAACGTACATACGATAAGTTAAATGTTGGCCATTGCTAGATACTGAGACGACAGAGAAAAGCTGAGATCGTAGGGAAAACTCCGCCTTAACATTGATTATGATCCCACTCTGAAAGATTCCTGACTTCATAGGAAATACAATGGCCACCGTTCCACTGGTCAGAATGTATTCCTCGTTTCAGCAAGGAGCGAGGTTGTGACATTTTATAGGAGTAATTGTTCTTCTCTCCCCACCACCACCCTGCCCTACGCACTAAACCATTTGTGTCCATGAGGAGAGCTGCGTTCCCCTCAGCTCTACCTTCCCCGGAAGACAAGAAACTGATTAAATCGGCTGTTAGCTGCTGCCCAGCGGGCTCCAATTAGAGCCACGGTGGTGTCCATGGTAACCGGCCAAGCTGCCCTGCTGTGGTTCAAGAATATAGAAGGGACCGAGAAGGCCTAATCGGTTAACTGTCATCTCAGTTACTGAATGAAAGAATTCCGCACTGTGCTTTGGACAGACGGTGGATCCAGACGAAATCTGGATTGCCCAAGCTGAAGGCACTGAGGTCGCTCCCAAAGCCACTAACTTCCTGATGAATCTGACGGCGGGAGGGCAATGGGTGTGATGGCAGGAGAGGCGGAACTCAGAATAGAACGATTACGTGAAATTCCGCCATTCCCTTGAAACTTCTGTGGCTCCCTATTGCCCGAGGCAAAATCCTTTGAGGAACCGGAGTTGAGCACTGAGGCGCCCTCAAGAACCAAGGTAGCCATGGTCGCTACTTTCTCTCTCTTGTCTCTGCGCCTCTGGACAGCTGTCCTGCTCTCACTGTAGAGCGAGGCCTCCTCCGTGCTCACAATGCCCGCTTTCCCACAACTTGTGCTTATGTGGGACGTTGACGCCAGCCCTGCCCCTACAAGATCTTACAAGCCCAGCACCGGCTACTCCGGGAGGGGAGAGGGTGGACAGATCAGAAAGGAGAATCGAGACTGGTGACTTGAATACAGGGCGCCAGAGGCTGGGCCTCCAGCTGTGATCAGAGCTGGGTCACAGAGGCACGGAAATCCTGAAGCAAGAGCCTACCTTTCCCTAGCTCAGCTTCCTCCTCCATCAGCCATGCCACGGAGCAGCCTGTGAAGGAGACGCGTGGGGCGGGGCAAGGGGCCAGCCTAGGAGTCAAGAGGGCCAGCTTTCAAGTCTTTACTTGGACAGTCACTGGCGAGACATTGAACCTCTAGAGGTCTTAGTTTCCTCACCTGCGAATGGAGCTTTGGCCACAGCGCACCTGAGCAGCCCTTAGAAGTATGTGCCGTGGAAATATTTGCATGGTTTGCCGTATGTCACAGCCAAGAAGGAAGGGGGTCTTGAGTTCCGAGGCCAAGTTGGTTTGATCCCAGTCCCAAACATGGGACCGTGGACACTTCCAGGTGATTCTCCTCGTGGTGAAGGACAAGATGGACTCCTGCCTCAGGAAGGGAGAAATAGTGCCGCGTCATTACTTCAGTGCGCAGCTGGGGTGATGGCCCCGGGGGGCAGAGGGCAGAGGGAGACAGAAGGAAGCTCGGGAGATGCCTCCCAGACAAGACACAGACTAGACACTCCCACTTACCCGCTTGTCAGCTCCCTCCCCCTTCTCTGCCCATCTCAGCCCCATCTGGGTCCCTTTCTTAAGTGATTGGATGTAGACTCTGAGGCAGAATATTGAAATCAGCAAATTTTCTCAAACAAGCAGTATAGTTTTAACTGGATAGGCATGGAGTACTTCTTAAATGATGGAATGAAATGTAAGAATCTGGAGAAGTCTGAGGCGGCCTTAAAATGCTCAGAGTGGCACAAAAGTTTGCAGAATGTGCCCGTGGTGTGTCTGTATTATCAATACACGGTTTCGGTTTTGTGGGTTTTTTTTTTTTTTAACAACCGATGTGTTATCTTGACTTACTTGGTTTTTTAAATCAAGGGGCGCCTGGGTGGCTCAGTCGGTTAAGTGTCCAACTTCGGCTGAGGTCATGATCTCCCAGTTTGTGGGTTCGAGCCCTCTGACAGCTCGGAGCCTGGAACCTGCTTCAGATTCTGTGTCTCCCTCTCTCGCTCTCTCTGCCCCTCCCCCGCTTGCTCTCTGTCTCTCAAAAATAAACATTAACAAAAATAATTAAAAATAAATAAATAAAATAAATCAATTTACCGTCTGGAGTTGACCCAGAATCTTTGCAAGAATTGTAACTTCAGGAAATGGGGTGAGCAGAAAGCAAGGAGTGGTTTCGTCGTTGCAGGATCTTTAACGGCGCTGAATCGGGATTTTCTCACCCTCCCACGTCCCTCAAAAGGTGCGCCATCCCATCCCTTTGAACACTCACTCTACCTTCTTCCATTTTGGTTATACTGAGCAGAACTTAACCTTACTATAACTTACATAATTGGCACAGTTTCCAGCTCTTGGGGCCACAAAATTCCGATGAATTCTCTCTCCTACCTCATGGCACATTGGATATTTGACTGCATAATGACACCTCCATGCGTACCGACCTCTTGGTTAAACATCCTCAGTTCTTTCAACCATTCCTCCATTGGTGTGACGACAAAGTAGGAGAAATACTGCCTTTTGGGGAGCCAGGCTTCGGTAGCTTTATGTCCTGACTCTTTCAAAGCAGCTACAGACCTGGGCCAAGTCATGCAAGGTCACAAGGATTTTCCTGATGGATCTTCTGTGTCTTCTGGCAGCAGGTGTTTCCTCCTCAGTGTGGCGTGCGTGGAATATTAAAAAAGAAAAAAGAAAAAAAAGGGTCCCGGTGACTCACGTCTTAATGTTTGCGTTGCGATTATCTATGGCCGTCATCTTCGGAATCCGCAGATATTAACATTCCAAACCTCTCCCAAGTCATGTTTCATAACCTCCCCAACAGACATCCATCCCTGAATAAGATTTAATTATTAAGAATTTCATTTCTTACCATAGGTTTTTTTTTTTTCTAATTTAGGCTTCATGGGCAAGGCGCCGAGATGACATGATTTATTGCTTCCAGTTTACTGGCCTTGGATACTAATTCCGCCTGTGTACTAATTTTATGGCAGGCTGAACTTCTGCTCCTTCACCAGATTCTTCCCGAAGGAGGAAGAATGACCGACCGTCCCTCATGTGCTGAAAACGAATACACAAAAAGCACCCCCAGAAGGTAGAGGCACAACTTTCCCTCGGAACAAAGGTTTACATGTGTTCAGAACGCTAGTCTCCCGTCCGTGGGCCCTTGAAGATGGATTGAAAAAACGTCAGAGGCATAACGGTTCTGGCAGGAAATGAAGCAGACGGATTACTTCTTAATTAGTATCCGTGTAGAGTAAAGCTTCGTGGGCAGGAAACATCTAAGCATGGTCCTCACAGGCATTAGATTCTGCCTTGAACGTATTGATTCATAACGGAGCGCTTTCTTCCTGGCAATGAAAGCTAAACGGACATTCATGTTATTTATCATATAATCCACGTGCAGGTGTATTTTCCAGAGCTCAGGGAGACTTTGAAGAGAGAGCGGATTCATACTTATTGAGTGGGTTAGTTTCCCGTGGCTGCCGTAACAAATTATCACGAACTTGGGGGCTCAAAACAACTTGGTGGTTTTCTCGGACACCTCTAGAGACCAGAGATTCAAAATCAGTATCGCTGGGCCCAAACCAAGGTGTTGGCGGGGCTCCGCGCCCCCTCCTCCCCGAGCCTCTAGGAAGAATCCATTCCATGTTGCCTCCAACTCCTGGGCTTGTGGACACATCTCCAAATCTCTCTAAGCTCTACCTTCACATTACTTTCTCCTCTGCGTGCGAAGCCTCTCCCTCCCTCCCTCTTAGAAGCGTACAGATTACTGCATTTAGCGCCTACTAGGCTAAGGCAGAATCATCTTCCCCACCTCAAGACCCTTAACTTAATCAACATCTACAGAGACCACCCCCCCATTTCGTTTTGTCATATCAGGTCACATTCACAGGATCTAGGGGCTAGGAGATGGATCTCTCTTGGAGGGTTGTTTACTCTGTACTATTTCCTACCTGTATCGGAATACCTGCCTCTCCTTCCACAAGCCCTCTATAAGGAACACGCGGCAGGGGCAAGTCCTGGGGCTGGGAATCGGGGAACCTGAGTTCTGTAACTCACCAGCACGGGTGCCATCGATTTCTTTTTGCTGCCCGGGCAGACACTGCTAATTGATCACAGCCCTCGTTTTTGCTACTCCCCTGGCCTCGACGTCAGAACCCTCGATACAATGGTATAGAAAGTCAAAGTGAACTGAGACTATTTGCCACCCCTACCTCGAAGCCCTGGTTTCCTCCTGTGTGAAATGGGACATTTCACACGGCACATCCACTTTCTAAGGACGGCGTAAGGATAAAATGACACAATGGATGGGAAAGCAGTTATAAATGCTTACAGTAGGTGACTAAAGAAGATGTGTCCTCAACAGGAACTCGTAGGGAGACTGTCGAGGACAGCCCTGCCTAGAAAGGTAGAGGGATCTCACTCAGTGCAAGGAGATTATGAAGGTCAGGTTCAGAACCGGTGAGGGTAGGCCTGCAACAAAGGTGATCATTCTTCCTTTTCAGCCAATAAAAAATAACATAAGCAAACACAGCCTATGCATTCAGTAAGGCTGGTTTTAAAATAATGTAACCAAACATGTAAACCTTCCACTTGGGTTTGCTCGGCTCACCATAGCCGTGTGTCAGTCCGAAGCCAGGACTGTCCACTTGCTAGGCATTCAGGTGCCACCAGCTCTGTTCGAGTTACGTCAGCCCTTCGGGGACTCTGCAAAACGTGCCGCTCCAGGAAGTCTTCCCTGATGCGACAGAAGGTGCTACCTCCCAGCTCCATATGCATCTTTTGTCGCTCTGCGTATGCATTGCAAGGTTGCCTTAGAGCGAGAAAGGACTAATCGGTCTTGTCTGCACAGGTGTTTCAGGGGCTCGTGCCTAAAAGCCTTTAAGTGAAGACCCCAAATCCCCACCCCAGACGTCAAAGCGTCTCTTCTTCCTTCCTACTTTTGGAGTCCGAAAACCACCGCTAAACATTTTGGGGACCCCTTTGGGTCCAGCTCAAGCTGGCCTGTCTTCCCTGGGATCTGGTTCTAGGCTTCATTCTGCCACAGACCAGCTGCGTGTGCTCTTGACAAGCTCCGAGACTCAGCCCGCTCCTCCTTAAAACGAGAAGGGTGTCAGACACTGCCCCCCACCCCCCGCCTCCCCTGCCTGCTTCTCAGGGTTGTTGGCAACGACTAAGAACCCAGGCTTTGTGGCCTACAGACTGGGTCCCGTCCCAGCTCATTTCCATTCTTGCTGTGCGACCTTGGGAAAGGTGCTAAACCTCGTCGAGCCAGTTTTTTCACCTATAAAATGGGAAAGCCTACCTTCTAGGACCATAGTGGGAACGAAACGGGTAGGATGCTCGGCGCGGTACCCGGCATCTCCTAAGGGCTCACTACATGTTAGCAAGAGTTGTTATGTTAAAGAAACTGCTTTAGTTGAAAGAAATGGTACTGTCAAATGGGAGGTACAGTTAGGCAGAACATAGGCATCTGGAACTAGACAGAGAGCCCAAGAGCAGGCAGGTCTGGGATGGTGGCGGGGTGGGGGGGGAGGCGGGGGGAGGGCGGGAATCTTCAGTCTGAAGTTCACGGTCAGGCAGGCTGTGTTGAAGTACTCCTAACGGGAACTACAGGCCCACGCACGAGATGGAATTGTCCTAGACATTCACGACGCTTCCTGTTCCCCTTCGCCTCCGCTCAGGTCTCCAGCTGTATCTTGACCCAGCTTGCTAGGAATGGGGAAGATGTGCAGTGTGGTTATCAAGTTCAAGGTGAAGACCCTAACTGGGTAGTAAGAAAAGACTTGTTCTTGGGAGCTAAATATGACCCCAGTTATGCACACAGAAGTCCAAGGTCGGCCCCTTCCCTGCTCTAAGGCAGCAATTCCCTGGTGAAAGTCAGGCTGCAATATGGCTACCTATGTATTTCCTGGAGACAGATGCTCTCACGGAAGGTAACGTTATTTTACAGATGAAGACACTGAGACTCGCGGAGGTTAAAGGATTGGCCTAAAGGTCACACAACCTTTAAGCGACAGACTAGCCATGATCTCCAGGTCTTTGGGGGTCTCATTATTGGCCGTCTCTGCTATGTGATGTTCTCCTGAGGTCCCAGGAAAGAAAGGGACCCACCCCACTTTCTCCCCTCCCCAAGCATTTTCTGTCTCTAATGAATTCACCGCTTTGGTATCACTGTTCAGTGACATGTCTGTGGGGGAGCTTCACCTCACCCTTCAAACTTTTTCCTCCTGAGAGCCCTTACTGTTCACCAGGAGGCTGAATGACAAGCAGTTATGGGGCCGCTGGGAAAATCAGGGGGTTACGTTGCTGGAGGTGTATAAATTGGTACGTGTTTCCTAGAGAGTGGGTAGCAATAAGTACCAAAAGTCTTAATGCTACAGATGTGCTTTGATGCAGCAATTCTGCTACTAGAAATTTATCCTGAAGAAGTAATCAAACAAATATATAAAAATACAAACAAGTGCAAAAGAAGAACCACAAAACAAAATCGAAAAGGCGTTCAGAAGGGATTAGGCAAAGGTAAGTGAAATACATCATCATTCAGAGGGATGATGTTGGACTGTATTTATTGTTATGTAAATAAACAACTTGATAAACCAAAAAATAGGCCATATGTGTCGTATGATCTCATCTTTTGTCAATAAATTATAGGTTGTGTGTGTGCGGCGTGATCTCTCCTGACTGGCATCCAACCACTTAGCTGACTCCTCAGCCGAGTCAACCCTCCCCTTCCACCTGAAAACCCCTAGGGCTGACGCTCAGATTCCCCGAAGGTTCTGGAAGGAAGAAGAAGGCTGTTCCTTTTTAGCCCCTACTTTGGCACCCACCAGATAGCTCGCGTGGTTAGCAAGTACCAATTTTAGGGTTCTCTAGCCTCTTTATTCCAATGTCTTTATTATTATAATTTCGTAGTTAAATATTATGTAAATTGAAAAACATGAGCGAAACCAGAAAAGCTACTTTTAAAAACGAAGTGGAATGCTTTGAAGCAGTAACGTAGTGGTAATGTAGTTATGATAGATGGTAGGTGGGGCTCGTAAAAATTCAAGATTCTGCTCCTGGAATGCTTTCTTCGTCAAAGAAACAAGAACTTTGAGGCTACCTATGATGGCGTCTAGATAAGAAAGACAAAGGGTGAACTCCCTCCAGCAGAGTGCTAGTAACATAAAAGACTATATTAAAATACTGATATATTTTGGGGCTCCCCCGGATGGCTCAGTCGATTGAGCATTTGACTCTTGATTTCCGTTCAGGTCATGATCTCAGGGTCGTGGGGTCAAGTCCACGTCAACCTCCACACTGAGCACGGAGCCTGCTTGAGCTTCTCTCCTCTCCTCCTCTGTCCCACTCCCCTGCTCTCTCTCTCTTCAAAAAAAAAATACATTTTAAGTTAAAATAAAAGATTTGAAGTATGTTTATATTTTATGGCTATCATCATTCGTCATTTCAACTAACTTTTTTGCTTAACCCACCAAACATAGTCCCCATAATATCAGATGAAAAGGCTTCTGCTACATAGGTCTAGAAAAAGGAAGGGTATAAGGGCATAATGATGTATCTGGAAGATTAGAGAGAGATTATGGTTATTTTTACTCTCTGCGCCTTTCCGCACTTTTACAAATAAAGTGTCCATTGTTTTAACAACAGAAAATACCATAAAGCCATCACTTATTTGGAGAAAGGAAAACAGAAAAAGAACCTTCAGAATGAGGGAACAAGACTGATGCTTGCAGGGCGCCCCGGGGAGACCTCGTCTGTCTTCCTCTAATGACTGGAGCTGGTAGAATTCTTTCCTTATAAAGCAGAATGGTGATCACGAGTTTGACTTCCTGGTTTCACCCTATCCCGAGGGTCAGCTTGACATTAGCTCTCAGACATCTCAATACACGTAACTGCCATGGCGAGGGGGCACAGGGACTCAGACAGAGCAGGTCTGAGAGGAGGGATGGACACTCCCAGGTGACACAAGCCGAGGGGCCCTGAATAAGCCAGATCAGAATCAGGGTGCAAAACGGAGGGCAACAGTTCTGAGCACCTCAGGTTACTGTCATTCACCGAGGTTACTGTAAGCTGTCAAAGGTTATCCACTAAGAGATACAGCCTTGCACAAAGATGGGCTCAACTTCCTTATGTAAAAAAGAGGGGCGCTTGGGTGGCTCAGTCGGTTAAGCTGCTGACTTCAGCTCAGGTCATGACCTCACAGTCTGTGAGTTCGAGCCCCGCGTCGGGCTCTGTGCTGATGGCTCAGAGCCTGGAGCCTGCTTCGGATTCTGTGTCTGCCTCTCTCTCTCTGCCCTTCCCCTGCTCACACTCTGTCTCTATGTGTCACAAAAATAAATAAAAAAATTAAAAAAAAGAAAAACCTACGGTCTTTATTTTTTTTATATAAATATCATGTTCTTTCCATAGGAACTTTTAAGTAATTGTTCATTCTTGACTTACAGAAATATTTGTTGAAAACCAACTTCTGACTATAATAATGTTAAAAAGAAAATCACAGGCCCAAAATGGCGTTACTTAGGCCAAGTCACCAAACTGGGGTTTAATACCTAAATTAATTGCACTTTTAATCTTCCCCAGAAATGTAGTCTTAGCTGGTCAGTCAGGAATTTTCTGGCCAGCACCAACAAGGTAATCTGTCATTGAGACCTCTCTATCCCGGAAAGGAAGACCTACGACCACCGTTTTGTCCCGAGGTGAAGGTGACCCCACCTGAAATAAGCCTTTTTCATATGCCTTTTTCTGCTTATGACCTCCTTGTCCTACTTTTGAAAACCTTTCCCTTTCTGCAGCCCTTTGGAGCTCCCCTCTACTTTCTGCATGGGATGCTCCCCAATTCATGAATAATAAATAATAATAATAATAAGCCAATTAGATCTTCGACTTCACTCGGTCGAATTTTGTTTCTTAGCAATAACTGATTTTAAAATTATAATAAAGTGGTTCAAGCCTTGCATTTAAAGAACAACAATGACAATCAAGTGGAAATGAAAATTTGTTCTCATTTGAACACCTTCGCACGATACACTCTGCTCCAGGGCTGGAGAGGCGGGGACCACGGGGCAGTCAAGAAAGCCTGACAGGTTTGTGGTCCTGCCCTTGGCAATAGGATTCTTAATTGTGCAAGGACATTCTGGGGAGATAGAGTTTAGTAGCATCACAGACAGGAAACGTTCAGGGCTCTTCTTGGAATGGATGGTCAAGGCGGGGGTCACGTGCGAAAGCAAATCGGAGGTGTTGTTGCATTCAGTCTAGCTGCGACTGACTCGGGAACACGCGGAGGAACAGAGGTGAGGCTGTGTGACGCCTGCCCTTCCAGTCTGCGTCGGGAGGAGCGCAGGCATCTCTCGGTGCGGATTTGGAGCCCCAATTACAATCCCATCCCGGGCACCATTGGGTGAGTTAACTTCACTCGAAGGCGAAGCAACAGGCTTTGGAATCAGCCAGACCCGAATTCACATCCTGGCTCTACCCCATGTGAGTTCTTGAACACAGATGTTTAAGCCAGTTCAAAACAGAAGGCATGTTGGAGGGCACTCGTGCTAAAAATCAGTCCATACATCTGTCCGTCCGTCATTTTATGTAATCGATACATCCCAGCAGAGCGAGTGCTGGGTTAAATGCAGGACGCGCCCCTCTTTCTCTCCTATTCACACACATGAGATCAATGTTATCTGTAAGACTCAAATAGAAGAAGCATCACTTTTTAAACTTTTCTAAGTCAACTCGAATCTTGCTCGCCTCCCACCTGCCTGGTTGGCAGACTCAGGAGAAATAATCTTGGTCACTTGGAAGGTTGTGCCCCGTCACTTGTGACTGTGCGTGAATTTTGACCTCGCACGCTCCGGGAATGCTGAGGAGGTACGTAGAGTCTCACATGGCCAAGCCAGCGTGCGAGCGGTCCGTGTCAGGGTGGTGCTTCTGCTAGTGGCACCCATGCCGTCTCACACGCACTGGGCCACTGGCCTTCGTGTGGCTCCAAGGACATAGTGCTTTGTGCTTGGTACCCAGGCAGCCCCGTAGCCCTCCTCACCTCTCAGAAATCTTGCCACCCCCGGGGAGGTGGGAAGAGGGGGCGCAGTGGCTTCTAGGCCTCCTCCTTATCCCAGTCCTGTGGTGCAGCATCTCCAGGCTGGGCCACACTCCTCTTACGTTTGCTCCCGCAAAGCCTCTAGCCCCTCTCTTAGGGACCCGTCTACCTTCCCCCCACATCTTGGAGCTGAAGCAGAAAAGCCATCGCGTCCCCACAAGCATCCGGGTTAGAGGAGCCCAGAATTGAGAACAGAACACCCGAGGGAAATTCCTGGGAGGAGAAAGGGAAACGTACCTTTCTTTTCTTTTTTTAACTCCCCTGCTTTCTCTCTGTTTGCTCTTGAGTCCAGAACAACAAAAAAGATGACACAGATTAATTTCTCCATAACTCGGTGTCTTTTCCATAAAGAAACCCTGCAGCCAACCCTCCATAGAGTAAAAACACCCTCTAGAGTTTTGATTAATAATCACTCCCCAATATAATTGCTTTACAGACAGGTTTTTTTTTCTTCAGTAAATGAGAAAATCAATAAAGAAACACATCATGGCCACACGTGAGCTTAAAAACTTTTGGAGACAGCATTGGCTTGGAGGTCCACGGCCACAGATTCAACCCCAATTCCATCACTTATCAGTATGTGACCTTGGCAAGTCACTTCCTCTTCCTGAGTTAGACTATCGATATCAAAAAGGCCATAACCATTTGTTTACTTTTGTGTTGGTAGACAGAAGGCATCAACTAAATGAACAAGCTGAAATCGCTTAGCATAAGCTAGATGTTTAATAAGGAGGAGGTTCCTCTGCCTCTTCCTTCCCAGTCCGTTTTTCTTCCTTTTTGTTTTGAAATAGGTATGGACTCATGAGAAGTTGCACAACGAGTATAGAGAGGTCTTGTGTGCCCATCACCCAACTACCTGCCATGGTGACTTTTAAATACCTGGAACACGTTGTCAAGTGGTTGATGCAATAGTTCCACCAGTTTCTGCATGCACCGTTTTCTGCTAGGTCTCTGCGGTTGTGTAATTTGTATAACAACCGCCACAAGCAAGGCACAGAACTGCCCATCGCCACAAAGCAGGGGTTTGGTGCTTTTTCCTTTACAGTGACACCCCTCCCCCTGCCCTTCCCAAGCCCCTGGCAACCACGTATCTCTTCTTCAGCCCTGTAATTTTGTCAATTGGAGAAATGTTTTACAAATGAAGTTATATAATATCTAACCTTTAAAGCTCGGCTTTTTTCCACGGGGCATAATACCCTTAAGAGACACCCAGGCGGTTGCATGTGTTGACGCTTCCTTTTTCAGTCAGGGGAGAGTTCCATGCCACAGATTGTTCAACCAGCACCCATCGAAGGTCATCGGGCTTCCCGTTTGGGGCTTCTCCAGATGAAGCCGCTATGAACATTTGTGGGTAAGAGATTGTGTGTGAACGGGTTCTGCAAATATTCTCTGTGAAATGAGTTTGTGTGGGAGGAAAAAGGGGCACTATGAACATTTTGTATGAAGGTAAGTTTTAATGTCTCTGAAATAAATGTCCAAGATTGACATTCGTAGGTCCCGTAGCAAGTATGTGTTAAACTTTCAAAGAAATTGCCAGATTTCCTCAGTGGCTGTACCATTTTCCATGGCCGCCGAGAACACTTGCAAGATCCAGTTTCTACACAACCTTGCCAGCGTTTGTTTTATTAGGTTTTTGGGTTTTTTATTTTAGTCATTGTAATGAGCGTATAGTGATATCTCATTGTGCGTGTGTTGCGGGGGTTCCTAAGTGGGGTTCACGTCCAGTGGAGCCCGTTGTGGGCCTAACCAAGGACTCGGGAGATCACGACTAGGACACTTAACAGACTGAGCCCCCCAGGTGCCCCTCATTGTGGTTTTAACTTTATGCATTTCCCGAACAATCTGTGATGTTGCAATCTTTGCATGTGTTCATGAGCCATTTGTAGGTCTTTTTCGTGAAGGGTCCAAGCCCTTCAGCTCATTTTCTAAATGGATTGTTTCCTTAACTATTGAGTTTAGAAAGATCTTTATTCCGAAAACGAGTCTTTGGTCGGATCTGTAATTTGCAAATGTCTTCTCGGAGTTCGGACTTATCATCTCGGCTGTGGACTCAGTCTTTTCAGGGAGCATGAGTGTTTCACTTTAATCAAATCCAGCTAATTTCCTCTTTTCTTCGACGGATTTTGTTTTTGGCACCACATCGCCGCTCTTCTCCCACCAGCTGATGAAGGCTGTTCTCTTTCGTTCTCTTCGGAGAGCGATCTGATCTTCCATCTTACGTTTAGATCTACGATCTATTCTGAGTTTATCGTTGTATGACGTGTGAGGTGTGGGCCCAGGTTCCTTCATTGCCTCTGGAGGTTCTGTTTGTTTCTGCCAAGTGAAACAACAGCCCCGGGTTTTACGGGAGTCACGGAAAGAGGATGACACCCAGAGAGGTGGGATGTCTGAACACAGTCCCTGGCAGGAAATTAATCACCCTTCCATGTGTGGCTGGGATGAGCCTGATGCTGTGGAAACGAACACTTCACCACTGAGTCTTCTGAAACCGTGTTGTGCAACCCAATATGGCACCTCCTGGATCCCTAAGGGGAACCCTGCTATGCTTGGCATCCCAGCCTAGAGCATACTTCTGTTTGAAGCAGGAAATAAACATTGGAAATTCCTGTTGCCCATGAGAACGTATTATATGTAAGAGCACGAAAGGGTACGTCTCATAGAAGCATGGTCCCAGAGGTGGACAGGGCCCAAAGTAGCAAATTCCTTCTATAGCCCCTTGGAAAGGACAATCATTCATTCAGCAAATATAGACGGAGCAGCGGCTATGTGTTAGGAACTAGACGATAAAGATGCAGAGTGAACAAAACAGATACGGTCCCGGCCCTTTGGCGGGGGAGGGGAGTGGAGTGTAGGTAATTATACACGCACAATACTGTAGGCCAAAAGTTACGGAAATGAAGCAGAGGTAACATGTGGCGGGGACATCTAACCTAGAAGCGGAGAGCCCGACACTGCTTCCTGGAAGAAGGGACGCTGCAGTTGAGATCTAACAAATGGATAGCAGTTTGAATGGAATTGGTGGGGTGGTAGTGGTAGGAAGAAAGAAGAGTCTTCCAGGTGAAGGGAACAGCACGTGCAAAGGCCCAGTGGTGGGAGTGAGTGTGGTCGGGCACGATTCTAATACATCCAGTGTTGCTGGTGTGTAAGGTGCCAGGGGAAAGGGCGAGGGAGAAAGCTGTGCTGGTCAGGACCATGCAGGTCCATACTATGACCTTGAAAGTCATAGTAAGGAATACACCCATTTCTTTTCTTTCTTTCTTTTTTTTTAATTTTTTTAACGTTTTTATTTTATTTTTGAGAGACATAGAGGCAGAGGGTGAGCAATGGAAGGGCAGAGAGAGAGGGAGATACAGAATCCGAAGCAGGCTCCAGGCTCTGAGCCATCAGCACAGAGCCCAACGCGGGGCTCGAACTCAGAGACCGTGAGATCATGACCTGAGCTGAAGTCGGCCGCTCAACTGACTGAGCCACCCAGGCGCCCCAGGAATCCACCCATTTCATGAGGAGACCAGAAATCCACAGGGAAGAGTGTAACGGGAGTGTAACGGATGCACGTTTGTATTTTAGAAGTCTCACTCTGGCAACACGGAGGCAGGCGGCCGGCTGGGGCAATTTTGGGAAACTGTTGCAGGAGATGAGAAGACCAGAATAGGGGCAGTGGAGAATGTTCAACGCATTTACATCAGAGTAGGATCCGAGGCGTCAGGACTGAAGACGAGGTTTTAAAGATCACTTCGAGCGACGAGGGGAAAGACTTGTAGGGAGAAGCACAAGCAGTAAGTAGCGCGTTGAGGAAGCTTTGTGTGGACACTCGCAGCCAGGAAAGCCAAAGTAGTCCTCCTCCCCCTCGAGCCCCTCCCGCGTTCGACAGCCCTGATTGAGCAGAACTCTGCTTCCCTGTAGCTTTTCTGTCCTGGTCCAACTTCAGCCCTGAGGGGCCACGCAGAACGAGCCCATCTCTGAGAGTCCATGGCAGCCCTTTGACCATTTTATTCATCCATTCATTCATTCAAGCACAGGGAAGGGGCGGAGAGAGAGAATCCCAAGCAGGCTCCACCCTGTTAGCCCAGAGCCCAATTCGGGCGATCTTACAATCTGTGAGATCATAGCCTGAGATGAAATCAAGAGTCAGACGCTTAACTGACTGAGCCACCCAGGTGCCCCCTGCTTGCTTGCTTGCTTGCTTGCTTGCTTGCTTTGTTTATTTATTTATTTCTGAGAGAGAGAGAGAGAGAGAGAGAGAGAGAGAGAGGGCAGGCCAATGGGGGTGGGTGTGGGACAAAGAGGAGAGAGAGAGCGTCCCCCACAGTGTAGAGCCTGACAGGGGGCTCCCATCTCACAAACCATGAGCTCATGACCTGACCCGAAATCGAGAGTCAGACTCTTAACGGAAGGAGCCGCTCAGGCGCCCCCTCTCAAGGCTTTCTTCTCTCCCACTTCCTCACGCCCGGTTCCTACAACCCCTTCCCATTCGGCACGGGTTCTCAGCCCCGCCTCTTCCCGGTAATCCTTCTACCTCCCGCCTTTTATTTAATCGCGAGATGCCCAAACTCTGGACGGAGTCTGGTCGGCCAGAAGACAGTACACGTCGCCTCCTGGAGCCTGGACGTTCTGCCCCTGACATCCCCACACACTTCTGCCCTGGCTGAGAACGTCGCCTCCCTTCCTTGAACGTTTGAGCCACTATCGTCCAGCGAGATCTGTGGTCAACCCAGGCACTGGGTCAGGCCTCGGCGGGGGAAACAGTTGAATGAGGTCTTGCCTGGCTCGCCTCCAACAGCAGGCAAACCGAGGGTGGGAGCGCATGACGCAGCCTCACCTGGAAATGGATTTCCTGCCTTTTCTCCTCTCTGGAGAATCAAGGCGCCGACGACAATTCACTGAGCACTGTCGGGCATGTGGCTTGGTGAAGAAAACAGATGTGGGAAACCACCCTGTCTTTAGACAGCATGCAGCTTCGTTGGGAGAGAGGATATAGAACGGGCAGTCGGAGAAGACCTTTGACAGAGGAGATGGGGCCACAGCTAGGCCTTGAAGGATGGGAGGAAAAAATCAGCTGACAAGAAGAATGAGGCAATGCACTAGAATGGGAAAAGAGAAGGGTAGAGGCCAAGGTATCGAAGGTGGACTTGGGGGAAGGAAAGCAGATAGTGTGGGCTGAGTAGAGCCCCTGTATACGTGAGCATCGAGAGGAAACGCTGCCAGCGTAAGTTGGAGTCACACTGGGATGCCGGCTCTAGGAACCGGGCTCTCCTCCAAGCAGGGAGGTGCCAAGGGCTCTCGAACCAGAGAAGGAAATGATTTGGTTTCCGACCTGGCAAAGCTTGACAGATGAATCCACGCTCAGCTGTGACCCAGGAAGACAGAGCTTCATGAAGTCTGGGGGTGTGGGTGGGGGATAAAACCCTTCCAGGAAGTGGTCCAGAGAATGCAGAGAAGCACCTAGCCGGCCTAGTTTGAGCTGACCTCAGGTAGTCTTTCCAATGGTCCTCCCTAGGGGGATAAGGACAGAGAGAACAGTGAGCTGTTCATATGAGTGAGACCCATAGGTGGGACCCCTTTGCTTGCAAACTATGAAGAAATTCAAGATGGCAACATTAAACCAAACACGCGGCCCTTCTAAGCACGGAATTCTGTGCAACTTTACAGGTCGGACGCCTACGATGCTCTCTCTGTCTGAAGATAACGATGGGGGGCAGGTTCTTATCCAAATGCATGCAGTGGGCTTGCAAGGGGTTCCTGTACTCAGAAGGTCCACAGTCAGGCATTTGCCTCTCTTTCCTGGGCAGGTGACAGCCTAGCATTCTAGCTCTGGCGGTCAGCTTACGGCTGTTAGCTTCATTAAAAGAACAATAGACGAGGGACAGGAAATCTGAGCTCCAATCCTGGTTTTACTTCAAAATTGATCTGACTCAGTTCTGGACCTTAGTTTTGTGGCTCATATTAAGTGTTCAGTCAGTATATTTTTTCTTCCTTTCCATAAAGAAACTCCAATTCTGGAATCCTTACCATATTGGAAAGAAGACACAGCTTCCAATGATGGGCCTTCGGTTGCAGAAAAATCTCAGTTGAAATGCCTTCCTATCTCAGAGCAAACGCCAAATACCTTTCTGTATCCTAATCCCTTCCTACCTCCCCAGAAAAGTCTCCTTTGGCCGTTCTCGGCCAAGGGTATATTTTAAAGGACTTCGGATCTACTCTTTTTATTCTGCCAGCTCTCTGCAGAACCACAGGTAACTGATTTCCTCCCTCCATGTCTCAGTTTCCCCTTCTAGAAAATGTGAGAA
Organism: Paguma larvata; assembly: GCA_030068075.1. Lineage (NCBI taxonomy): Eukaryota > Metazoa > Chordata > Mammalia > Carnivora > Viverridae > Paguma > Paguma larvata. Next base: position 72,164,797 of record CM057831.1, on the reverse strand, counting down.
CCGACGAGGTCATCTCCAAGGTCCTTTTCTGCTCTCAGTGCTCCATTGCCTCGAATCTGTGAAGTATCGGGTCCAGCATTTGTCATCACCTGGTGTGGAGATGAATTTACCTGTCTCTATCAATAGACAGTAAGGTCTCCGAGATCCAAGGATTGCGTTCCACATCCGAATCTCCATTTTCTGGAACGGCACCTTGCACTCAATGAGGTGTCGAAAGGACAGAGCTATCCATGGATGGACAAGGTTGCTGGGGGAGAAACATAAAACAAATGAGCCAAGGAAGTGATAACAGAGATATAATCGGAAGAATCAGAAGAACGTGCAGAGGGAAGAAAGAGAATCAGGGCAACAGCATATCAAAGGACCAACATCGCCAAGAATACAAAAGATATTTACAAATTTAAGGTTAAAAAAACCACACCGGATTTCATAATTAAGATGTCCTTGGTGACCTCCCAAAGAAGTCAGCCTGCCAAAAGTTAAGACGTGGGTGGATCCTGAAATGCGGACAGCAAACATAAATGAGGCAAGAACTTTGGTGGAAGAGCAGAGAAAGATAAGAAGGTCTCAAGGCACCTGGCAACTCTAAAAGAAGAATAATTGCTTGTTTATTAGTCTTTTTGCGGTCAGAGAAGGAGACCCAAACTATTTGTTAACCGAGAGGAAGGAGTGGAGGAGAAAGAGACTGACGGTTGTAGAGAGGGGTAGAGGAGCCCTCGATGGATTGATGTCCTGATGGAGGCAGAGAAGGGGACTGAGAACACAGCTCTTTCTCCCCAACTCGGCCACCCGCAAATCTGGCAGATCGATCTCCAGATACTACAGAGGGAGTCCAAACACCTGAAGGGGGCCGGGCGACTCGTCTTTCAAGGTCCCTTCCCAATTCTGTGATCACCACGTCCATCCATCCTTATGGTGCCCTATGGTAGCGGACGGTGTGAAAAAATCTTTGAAATGTGATCCAGCGCCTGCGGTATTTCCTGACCTACCAACACCAGTAGGCGATCAAAGAGGAAATGAGCCTTTAGAGACAAACTCCACCTGCTTTGGAATGTGGGCCCAGGAAGGAGAGTGGCGGAGAAGGAAAAGCACCAGAGTGGAAGTCATGAGTTTGGATCGAGTCTCTCATTGTAATTCTTTGTGTGCCCTCTTCCTTTGAGCACATCCCCTCTTCTCTGAGTTGCAGTTTTCCTTGGAAAACAGGAGCTCAAGACAGGAGATTGATTTACTCCTACGTGTCCCAACCCTTTGAGTGTTACCGAGGCATCCCTAAAGAGCTGGCACTTGTCTCCGTGATTCGTGGGCAGCTCTGCACTTAATGTGGCCCCCGTGGTACAAGGAACAAAAGTGAGGCTAGAGCAGGTAAGTCCTCTTTGGCAATTCACACTGACGTCACCACAGAGCTCCAAGTATGGCCATCAGCTCCAACAGGAAAACCCGCATGCTTGTCAGTGATGTTCTGGACTTTCTTGTTTGGGCTGTGGCACCAGCTAGACGGAATCGTGTTTAGCAAAAGAAGGGTCACGTCTGGCTGTGTCCCGACGACACTGGTGAAACTCAGCATTGCCTTAGAGGACTGAGTTCCTGCCTGAGTTCCAAGTTCTGAGTTCAGAACTCGGTTTGCACTTTGTTGACCAATCTCCACTAGGATTAAGGGGAGGTGGATGTATCTTTGTCATCGAATACATCATGACAAATTCGGCGTTTGTTAATTAGTAAAAATGCATTGTGCAACTGCTTTATTCATTAAGTATATGTGTATTGAATGGATGGACGGATGGATGGATGGATGGATGGATGGATAGATGGGTAGATGGTGGATGATGGAGGGGTGACAGATTGATGGATGATGGATGAGGAGACCTAGGATCTGGTTCACAATGTCATTCACCAGATGGGCATATGAGCCAGGATTTTTTCAATTACAAGTGACAGAAACCTTAATCTAAGTGACTTAAGAGGAGATTTTAAAAAGGAATGTGATTTATATACCTGAGAAATAATCAAGAGTACCCAAGTCCCATGTATCTTGCAGCTCTGGCTTCTTCTGTTCTAGCCTCATCTGCAGACAGTCTTGCCTCCACCTGCTAGCCAGTTTCGCACTCAGGAGCTCCATGCTCAAGTCCTTCTAGCTTTGCAAAACCAAAGGAAAGAGTGCCTTGCCCCCATGAGGTCTACAAAAAGTCCTCAAGAAGGTCTGCACTGGCCCGGGTTGGGTCATGGGGTCGTCTCTGGGCAAATTCTATGGCCAGGAGGGTTCCGCTCTGACTAGCTGGGTCTGAGTCTAGAGGAGACAGCAGCCCCAGTGAAACATACAGACTGAGAGCGAAAACAAGGTGGCGTTCCCCCCTCCCAGAAGGTAAGGAAATGGACACTGGACTGGGCAGGCAAACCGCAGCCAGACGTCCGCTCGCTGGGCAGCTACCCTCCCCTGATTGTCCTCACTGCACAGGCCTTATGTGATGGGCAAGCCCTTTGACAAGGCGGGTGGTTCTTCTCTACCCTTACCACTGACTAGTAACCACCATGGCTCCGCCTCCTCTTAAACCCCCGGCATCTTGGCCTCCAGGTGCCTCCCTTTTCCGATCTAGGCCATTTCACCTTTCATGCCATCCCACTAATTGCCAAGTGTATCTAGAGAGGTAAAAAGTACCTACGACTTCCTCAGGCCCAGCAAAGAAATACGGCATGAGTAAGACTCTCTATCGACCTGGGAAACTCCCAGTCTAGTCAGTGATAAATCCCTTTGCATTGTTCTCTAATAGCTCTGCTTAGATTTACATAAATCTAGTCTGATCTCCAAAACAGAACTGCCTCGGCTCCTTGTGGGCGGGGCCCTGTCTCATGCTCCCAGGTCCCTCCCACCCCTGCAAGCTGTACCACCTGAGAGCACCTGTCCTGGGCCCTTGGAGCTCCCGTCGGTTTGATTGGAAGCCTTTACCCCATAAGTCCCAACTTTCTTTCTAAAGGATCCCCGTGCCCCCAGCAGCCAGGTCGGTCCTCCTCTTCGCTACCTCACACCATGTGCCTTGCTTCCCACACCATCTCACCCTGAGGCCCTCGGTCACCGCGTCACGGGCAGCCTCACCCATAGCTTAGGAGTGTCTTCCATTCCTGGCTTCTAAAGTCATTCGGGCTGCGTGGCCCTGGCTGTCCTTTGGATCTAGCCGTCTGCAAGCTGAGGAGAGAAAGCTTCCTCCTCTGGCCTCCATCAGACCATCTTGCAAGGCCAGAAAGAGGGCGGCAGCTTCACGATCGGCTCTGTGTGGGTCAACAGCTATGTGCTGAGCATCCATGACTCAGCACCCCGCACGTGGGCTGAGGGAGTCGGTGAAGAGGCAGGCAGGGCTCTGTCCTCCAGGAGCCCACAGACCAGAAGGAAAGGCTACAGAGCCCTCGCCCAACCCTGGGCGAGTGAAGGTTCTCACGCTCCCCAGTGATCTCTTCCATCTACTCACCGGAATGCGAAGGAGAGGGACTTGTCTTGGTACAAGTACCCCAAGCGGCTTGGTTATGGTGCAAGGGAGTGCGGAGGGAAAGAGAGGAGTGGCCCCCATGACGAGCTATTCAAAATGGCCCTCTGTGTCATTTGTCAATCAGGTCCCTGGACTTAGCATAGGGACCCAGACTCATTCTCCCTCTGCCAACTGCCAGGGAGATATCCGGCCACCTGCCGGGGCATCTTAGCTTTGACCTTAGCCATTCACTTAAGGCAGCCAATCAGGGCTCTCCTGGGAGATTCCTGTATCCTCGTTGCTTGCACCAATGCGCCCACGCCTGCGATGGGTATGCTCTGAAACCTTTGCCTCGTGTGTACTTTTCCATCACCAAGCACAAGCCTCTGTGCTGGGAACCAGCTCTCGAGGACAACTGATCAAAACAGTGAAATGAAGCAAATCTAACTGAACCGAGCCAGACTGAACGGCCCTCTCTCAGGCGCTTAGCAGACAGCAGGTGATCTTTTAAAAAGTAGGAACATTTCCTGATCCGTCCACCCTTCCCCTAACAACCCTTGAATTCCTGCGGATGGTGAGCATTTCTCGGGCATACGTCTCTTCTCTCCTTTGAACTCCGAGGTGCAATTGCTCCCAGGATCCCGGTCCCCTTCCCTCTGCCCCCACTTCTCCTTTCTGACATTAAAATCCGTCTCTGCCTTTCATATCCACACGGGAGGGGGTGGGGCTCCGCTAATGAATGTTTGGGAAGCCCTTTGAGATCTTGGATGAAAGGCACCTTGTAAAATACAATTAAAAATAATAGGGGTAATTACTAGCTGGGTTCGTCCCTGTAGGTTAATTAGAGAGTTTTCCTCTGGCAGGTTCTGAATTTGGGCAGAAACACACAGGTACAAAAGGCGAAACTGATCTGCGATTTCAGGGGCCGCTGTTACGCTTCCTGGATTCCGGGGTCATGAACTGGCCTCTTTTTTGAAATCTGAGGCGCACTGCAGCAGGCCAGAGCTGGAAAAGGTCTTTCGGATGATCTGTCCAACTTTCTTGGTTTGCTGATAACGTCAGCGAGGCCCAGAGAGGTAATGGGACTGACTCAAAGTTGCACAGCAAGTGTGACACCACCACAGCGCCAGAGGTCCAGTTCCTGGCAACCCCGAACAGGGTAGAGGTGGGAGACCCTGTCATCACTCCTGACCAATAATGCACCCTATCCAATCTGGTGACTTTCTATTGCACAGTAGAGCATTGGAATAAGAGTCAGACCGAGCTGAGTTCAAATTCTAGCTCTGATACGTATGACAGACGATGCCTGGCAACTGAGCCTCAGTTTCCTCCTGCATAACATTGGAATAGTATCTGCCTCAGAGGGTTGCTGAGAGGTGCCAATAAGCAAGGCGCGCAGAAGCACTTGGTTTGGAGCATGTATTCGGTCAATGCTGCTTGAAGGACTCCGTAAGAATAAGTCTTGGCGATGCTCAAGTTTGACCTACTGTCCTTGCTCTACATACCTATGTTCAGTCTGTATTTAATGAGCCCCTATTATGTGCCTAACACTGTGCTAAGGCTTTCAGTACTTTATTTCAGTTAATCATCAAGACAGCTTCCATGAGGTTATTAGCTATTAGCTATGTGAAATTGAGGTTCAGAGAGGTCAACTAACTCATCCAAGGTCACACAGCTGAAAAGGAGGCAAGACTTGAACCCATCCATGCTCTCTGCCACAGTGAACACCGCCTTCCTTTGTGGGGGGAAAAAAAAAAGGCATAGACATTGTTGTAACCATACTGGAGCCCCCAGAGAATTTTCTGCTGTGATGCTGGAGACGAGTGATGGAGGGCGTCGGGGAACAGGTACAACCTGAGAGGATTCACTGAAGCATTTGTTTTTAAGGTTATGAAAATTACACTCTTTGGCTAAAATGAATAAATCAGGAAACCATAGATGCTGGTGAGGATGTGGGGAAACAGGCAGCCTCTTGCACTGTTGGTGGGAGTGCAAACTGGTGCAGCTGCTCTGGAGAACTGTGTGGAGGTTCCTCAAAAAAATGAAAATAGAGCTACCCTATGACCCAGCAACAGCACTGCTAGGAATCTACCCAAGAGACACAGGAATGCTGATGCATAGGGGCACGTGTACCCCAATGTTCATAGCAGCACTTTCGACAATAGTCAAATCATGGAAAGAGACTAAGTGTCCATCAACTGACGAATGGATAAAGAAGATGTGGTATGTATATACAATGGACTACTACATAGCAATGAGAAAGAATGAAATTTGGCCATGTGTAGCAAATTGGATGGAACTGGAGGGTATTAGATTAAGTGAAATAAGTCAGTCAGAAAAAGACAGATACCATATGTTTCCATGCATAGGTGGATTTTGAGAGACTTAGCAAAAACCATGGGGGAGGGGAAGAGAGGAGGGAGACAAAACATAAGAGACTCTCAAAGACTAAAGAACAAACTGAGGGTGAGGGGGGTGAGGGAGGGGGGAGAGTGGGTGACGGGCATCAAAGAGGGCACTTGTTGGGATGGACACTGGGTGTTATATGGAAACCAATTTGAAAATAAATTATTTAAATTAAAAAAAATTTTTAAAATTCTACTTCACTGGAATTTAAAAACAATGCAAAATTAAATACATAGAGCAATATAAGTTTTGGCTTCGCTTTAGCTTATTGAATTGGAAAATTCTGCATGTTTGCACGTATAACTTTTAGTGAGATCATTTGAAAATATATAGTAAAGATTTTTTCGTGAATTTTAAAAAACAAGTTTTGTAAAAAGTTTGTGTGAAAAATTAGAGATGTACGCAATTTTTTTGAAACAAACTTATTTAGACAATGAAAAAATAAATAAAAATAAAATAAAATAAATTACACTCTTCTCCTTACTCGATATTTATTTATCTTATTTATCTGCATCGATGCCGGAAATCAAATGATCTCCCTCAAGAAAAACAGTAGCTGTAGCTGGGTGTAGGATCAAGACATCTAGATTCAACTCTTGGGTCTGTTCCTTAGAAACCACGTGACTCTAGTCAAGTTTCTTAACTTCTCCATCTTCAGAGTCTCGTGGTGCCGATCTGTATAATGGGGGTGACACTTCTCACTTCCTCCCTCACATGGGCTCTTCAGGGGCCCAAGCGGCAGGAGCACAGAAGTCCTTTGTCAATTGCCACCTCCTTTACAAATGGAAATCATTACTATTACCGTTCATCGTTCATCCGGTCCTCATTCATTGTTTAGGAGATTTTCAGAGCGATAGAGGAGGGGGCTGGAATTCCTGGGGACTTCAGGGAAAATGACTCAGCATTTGTCTTCAAAAGACAGTTGAGAGCATTCTTAGCTCTAAGCTCAGATTATTTGGTTGGAAGAGAGCATTTTAGGGGACTGGGCCTTTGAGATTCAATTGTAAGTTGTAATGGGATCCATTTGTTTGAGATTTCAAATTTTTCCCCAGCTGAGCCCCGAGATCAGAACCAGCCGTGTGACATTTTCTACTTCTGTGGGTGAAGAAGAAACTCAGCCCCTGTGGAAGGCTGCCAGATGAGGCCAACAAAGAAGGAAAGAAGCTGACCTTGAGTCCTCAATCATCCTCCGTGATTTCCTCATCAATCAAGCCTTTCATGATACTTCCTAGAAACTAGAATAGCCTGGACTATATTCTTCTAAACTACTCTTTCAGAATGGGTGATGCTGAGTCATCCCCTCCAGGGATTTCTAGGGTAGACCAGGAGAATGATAGTGTCTCAACTACCAGAGCTGAAACTCAGACGTCCCTCTGCCTCTGCCGGCGTTTGGGCCTTCTGGGGAGACAGGCATCCAGCACTCCCACCGATGGGGCGCCCACTCCCTCACTTTGTCAGACACTTGCTAAAAGTCTCCCTATGTCCAGCCATCATCTGCCTTCATGGAATTCTCCCTCACTGCTCAAGGGTCTGTCCTCGGGAGCCACAGGGAGAGATCTGCCCCTCTGCAACGCCACCGGTCATGTGCTGACCCTGAGACACCCCTCCCAAGACTAGATTTCCCATGTTAGACGGATGGGGTGATACAGACAAAAGCGCATGGCTTTAGAGGTCAGAAAGAAAGAATCGAATTCAAATCCTGGTTCAACAACTCATTAGCTGCATGGCTTTGGGAAATTTACTTCACCTCTCTGAACCTTATTGTCTTATCTTTAAAATAAACAGTTATCAATACCTTTTTGGATTGTTATAAGGATTTGAACTAACATATAGAAAGTGTTTTCACGTAGTAGGCATTCAACAAGCGGTAGTCTTGTTATGGTAAGATCTGTTCACATTTAAAACATTTAGGGAGGGCTTACTTTGTCCCAGGCACTTTCCTGGGTGCTGCCCACAAGGGAGTGGAAAGAGAATGAATTCTGTTGTCACGAACCTGGGTTCTAAGCCAAGCTCTACCGTTTACCAAACCCGTAACCTTGGAAAACGGACCAACTGAAGCCTCATCATCTCACCCCTGCACAGGTGTTACTGAGCCTCACCTGTCTCATCTTGGCAAAGGGATGAGGTGGGGAGTAAATGCCATAACGCACATCAAGCCCGGAGCCCAGTACCTGGTTCGGCACGAAGACTCCGTGATTGGCTGCCATATTGAAAGAGTCAAGGATACTGAGTACATAATGGAGTTAAGGCAAGGTTCAGCTCAAGCACGGCAATGGATATTTTATTATATGGAATTTAAAGTAATCTTATCTAAGTTTATGGTTCCTAACATGGACTCTGGACTCCTTCTTTTTTCTACTTATTTTCCCAGGGGGATAGATTCTCGATATACGGGGACAAAGCCCTTTAGCTCTGTTGTGCTGTGGACACCCATGGGAACGTTCTACATAAGGATGAAAGCTGTATCACTCAGCTAGACATAGTCCTGGCCAAAGAAGGGTCTGGCTATGTCTCTGACCCTTAAGAAGTTCAATTACATTAAGGTGTGAGTGGCTGGTAGCTGCAGGTTTCCAGAGAGAAGGCTCCCAGCCTGCACTGAGAAGTATGGCAACAAATTCTAGCCATCTTTGAGATTAGAAGGGCATCGGGGTTGGGGCTCAGGGCTAGCTATGGCTTCTATTCAGAGCAGAGAAACTAAGGCAGAAGATTAGCCACATAGACAAGGACAGCATACAGGGAGGGAGTGGGTAGAAGAAGAAAACTCAGAAGGTGCCAGGTCAGCCTGGCCGTGTGAGGACCAGGACAGCACTGGGACCTCTGAGCCCATTCCTTGGGGGTCATGCCTAGCTTGAGAACGGACCAGGGCTGAGTCTAGCACTTCGGGGTCTCTGTGGGGCTGAGAAAGGCAGCAGCTGACAAAGACAACACTACTAACCCTAGCCTTTCTCTCCATTTGAGCCACCAGACGCCGGGAGAAACAGGTGGAGAAGAAACGAAGTTTGACTTTGTCGCTCTTTCAGAACACTCATGCCAAGTGCCCCTCCTCGTCATGTTCCGCATGGTGACCATAGTTAATAATTCTGCATCGCATATTTGAAAGTGGCTAAGAGAATTGATATTAAAAGTCTTCATCCCAAGAAAAAAAATTCCGTAGCTGTGTATGATGATGAATGTTAACGAGACTCATCGTGGTGATCATTTTAGAATATATACAAATATTGAATCCTTGTGTCATATACTTGAAACTTACAACGTTATGTGTCGATTATATCCCAATAAAAAAAAACACGTTTCTAAAAAGTGCCTATCTTACTTCCGTTTCAGGCGATAGGATGAAAGAAAGCCATGGTTCTCAATCTCTTTTTTTTTTTAAGTTTATTTATTTATTTTGAGGGTGGGGGCAGAGAGAGAGAATCCCAAGCAGACTCCGTGCCCAGCACGGAGCCTGACTCAGGGCTTGATCCCATGCCCATGAGATCATGACCTGAGCTAAAATCAAGAGTCGGACACTTAACTAATGGAGCCACCCAGGTACCCTGGTTCTCAACCTCTGTAAGTCACCTGGGGTCTTGCAAACATGTGGATTCTGATTCTGTGGGTCTGGATAGAGCCCCAAATTCTGCATCTCTGAAAAGATGATGCCGAGGCTGTTCTGAAACTCTCTGCGTAGGAAATACATCAAGTCAGAAAAAATCTTTACAAATATGCTTTTTATTTATTTATTTTTAATTTTTTATAATGTTTATTTATTTTTGAGACAGAGACAGAGCATGAGTGGGGGAGGGGCAGAGAGAGAGGGAGACACAGAATCCGAAGCAGACTCCAGGCTCTGAGCTGTCAGCACAGAGCCCGACGCGGGACTCGAACTCACGGACCTCGAGATCATGACCTGAGCCGAAGTCAGATGCTCAACAGACTGAGCCACCCAGGCGCCCCACAAATATGCTTTTTAATCAATGGCAGAGACTTCAAGAAAGGGGAACCTGAGGGCAGGGATGAAGCCGGACCCCCGTCCCAGTGGATACATGAGAAAAGAAATGATCCCATCTTCTGGAAGATTCTACACAGTCCCGTGGCCTAGACCTGTTACACATAAAACTTTGCCAGGAACGGAAGGGTGACACTGGGCAGTAGTTCTTGTACCCACGTGAGGCGGGGAGTCAAATTGGAGACCAATCCACATAAAGCCAGGACACAGGAAGGCCTATATCTTGAGAAAAAGGTGATCAATATAAGTAAAAACAATAGAAATAAAAGCAAAAACAGAGAAGTGTGTGTGTCAGCCCTGATTTGGAGAAGTTGAAAGAAAAAGTCCCTGAGATTTTAGAGCTACTGGCTGACCCTTGTGTGCTGTGAGAATCTGTCATGACACTGGTAACGTGGTCTTAAAACCTCCAATGATCATTTAAATCTAAAGCGAACCCTGGTGTGTTATCGGTGCATCCCGATGCCCAGCTGAAGCAATCACAAAGTCCTCCCTGCAGGAATGCACCTCAAACCAGGCCGTATAGAATTATCATAAGGTTTTTTAAAATAGGGGCTCAGAGGGGCACCTAGGGGGCTCAGTCGGTTAAACGTCCGATTTGGGCTCAGGTCATGATCTTGCGGTCTGTGAGTTCGGGCCCCACATCGGGCTCTGTGCTGACAGCTCAGAGCCCAGAGTCTGCTTCGACTCTGTGTTTCCCTCTCTCTCTGCCCCTCTTCTGTTTATGCTCCGTCTCTCTCTCTCTCTTTCTCTCTCTCTCTCAAAAACAAATAAATATTTTAAAAATTTAATAAAAGTAATAAAAACAAAATATAGGGGTTCACAATCAAAACTTCGACGCACGCGAGGTAACAGACCGCGTGACTGAGACACAGCAGAAAGAGCAAGCCTTAGAATCAGGCCCTCGAAGACTTCAGATATCGGGATATAGAATATAAAACACTTATATTTAATATGTTTAGAGAAATAAAATAAAGAATAAAAGGTAAATAAAGAGCAAGAGGCTACAGTTACGGTTTTGGTTTCCACTGTTAGTTACCGGGCTCAACCGCGGTCGGTAAGCGGACAATCCCCCCAATGCGACAGCAGGTCAGTAGCAGCCTAACGCTAGGTCACGATGCCCAAGTCATTCGCGTCACGTCATCTCATCACACAGACATTTTATCATCTCCCATCGTCGCGGGAACAAGGGTGAGGACAGTACAATAGGATATTTTGTACGCGGGAACAAGGGTGAGGACAGTACAATAGGATATTTTGAAAGAAAGAGACCACATTCACATAACTGATCGGTCTATTTTATTATTTTTGTTACTCTCTTGCCATGCCTAATTTATAAATCAAACTTTATCATAGGTATGTAGAAAATCATAGTATATATAAGGTTCAGTACTCTCTGCAGTTTCAGGCATCCATTGGGGGTCTTGGAACGGGTCCCCCCCACATAAGCAGGGGACTACTATATAAAAATGAACGGGTAGATTTGAAAAAACAATCCAAGTGCCAACTACTAATGACATAAATCAGTATCACTATCTTCCTATATTAAAGCCAATGCACTTTCTATTAGAAAAAAATTTGGAAATTTTTCTGCTCCATCCCCAGCCATTAAATGCAACCTGGCCCTACCCAGCAGCAAGGAATGTTATACAAAATATTTTTCCAGAATCATCCCTCTGCCTGACACATCTTCTTGTGTGGTGCCCCAGATTTTTCCCCCAGTGCCTCCTTTTAGGAGATACTCCTTGGGTCCCCTCTCGACTGCACGTGAGCCCCTCTTCCACGCCGGCACCCTCAGTCTGAGGGGGTCTCTGACCTGACCGTGCCGGCAGTGATTATAATCACGCCCGGTTCTCCTGCCGCCACCCGCATACCTGTTTACAAAGCCCTTTCATGTCGGCTCGAGCACTGTCATCCTCACAGACAGAGGAGACGGGCTCAGAGGCACTGTCATTCGGCTAGAAATCTCCAGAACCAGAATTCCAGACAGGAGTCACTGCCCTGCCTCCCCCATGGCTACCTCCGATTAGAGCAATGATCAGTGACCCACTCGCTCTGTCTGCTCCTTTATTGTGGGAAACCCTGACCAGCCCTCCTCGAACTGAACTGACATCCTCTTAGTCTTGCCCGGTCGATTTGGAAATCTCTGGGTCATTGCCGAATGCAGACTTCTGCTCAAGGAAATGTCAGTTTATGTTCTGAATGTCTCAGGAGAATTCACTTCTGGCTCTAGTCAGGAGAGACGGAAGTACAGGTTCTTCTCAACGGAAGTCGGCCCAAGCGCAGCAGACGGGGAAGAGGTATCAGATGGAGACAGAGTCCCCAAGTGTCTCCCCTCCCCCTGTCTCAAAGGAATATCTTAAACTCCCACAGAGAAACTTCTTTTTTTTTTAATTCCTAAGGAGGACATAGAAACACCACAACACATGACAGTATGTGGTCGGCCCAACAAGGGGGACCAGTCAGCAGAGGTCTGACTCACGGGGCATCTGGACATCCCGGACTCACGGGGCATCTGGACATCCCGGAAAGGTTCCCAGGTGTGTTGGGAATCTCTTACGCCCCCCCCTCACATATCCTAGGCCCACCTTTTAAATGTAGCCATTGCTGTGGCAACCAGCCGTACAACAGCTTGCAGAATATCCCTTGCTTCCTGACAGCTTGTACTGTGTGACCCTGGGCAGTTTCTCAACCTCTCTGTGGCCCCGGTTCACCATCTCGAAAAGGGAGATGCTAATGGCACTCACTTCCCACGGTGGTGAGGATTAGACGAGTTAATAGATGTAAAGTACCTTTAACAGTGCCCGGCACAGAGTAAGAATTTTTTTTAAATTTTTTTTAACGTTTATTTAGTTTTGAGAGACATAGAGACAGAACGTGAGCAGGGGAAGGGCAGAGAGAGGGAGACACAGAAACTGAAGCAGGCTCCAGGCTCTGATGAGCCATCAGCACAGAGCCCAACGTGGGGCTCGAACTCACAGACCGCGAGATCATGACCTGAGCCGAAGTCGGCCGCTTAACCGACTGAGCCACCCAGGTGCCCCTATTTTTTAAAAAATAGACGTTGCTCTTCTTATAATTGTCGTTATCATTTCATCTTTATTCTTACTCTCATCTGGCGCTAGGTGCTTGAAGAGGCAGACTGGGCTTCTTAGCGCTGAGTCTGCCACCTCAGAGCCTGACTTGCTGCGGAGGGGACTTGACTTCAGCCCTCGGGCCCGGGCGGGGGGAAGAGGGGGAGAAGTGGGGCAGGAAGGACAGGAATTACCGTTTACGGAAGGCGCAGACTCTCAGAATTCTTACAGCTCCTCGGAGAGAAGGTGTTCTTATCACCTCCATTTTAGATATGAGGGAACCAAGACGTAGAGAGGCTGGAGGAATCGCCTGAGGTCACGTGGCCAGGAGTGGGCACCTCCCAGTGAGAGGTCACTGAGCCAGGGCCTGGCGCCTGGGGCCCCCACGGGAGGCTGCGGAGATGGAAAAGGAAAGGGCACGTTTCTGTTGTCACCTGACTGATACTGTCCAGGAAGAAGACGGAGGTGGCAGAGAGGTGCCTCCCAGCCCCTATACCTGCCCACGAATGCTGCAGGGGGTCCCCTGTCAGGGCTCTGAGAGGAGGGGGGCACCTGAGCACAGTCCGGCAAGGGGGGCTGCGCTCCAGGTGAGGTGGGTGGGGCGGCGGAGATCTGGGCCAGGAGTCAGGACCTGGATTCCAAGCCCGGGCAAATTCCAGCCCCTGAAACAGGGCCAATGGGCACTCCGTGAACAAATGGATGAACGAACCCATAAATGAACAACGGGGCCCCCCTCTCAGCGAGCCCCTGGCTCCTCCACACTGGTTCTCTAAAGTCCAGCCCCATGCGAGGAGACCTGTCGGCTCCCAGGCCCCAAGGGTCAGCTCCATCCAGCAACCATAACAAGGCCGGGGACCAAGCCAGCCCTCAGGGAGCTGCAGGTTTAAACCGAACCTGGGTCCGGGACCCGAACGCTGTCCTCCTCCTAGGTGCCCAGCCCACCACCACGGTGTTCACACACACCCTCCCCACTCGCTGGCAGCCCCTCCTGGCTCCTCCCTCACTGAATCTCACTACCTCACCCCACCCTGCCCTGGCCAAACACTGACAGAGGGAGCTGGAGAAAACCAGCCAGGCAGGCCTCCCCAGGTGGCAGCCAGGCCTTGAGGAACCAGGGGAGACGAGGGTGACGTGGAGGTCACCGGTGCGCCTCGAAACCAGAAAGACATGCGCTCTGTTGGAAACTAAAGAGCAGGGAGTCTGGCCCTTTTTGCTCCCCAACAAATGTCCCTGTGAGAGTTAGGAGAGTTATAGTAGCCATAATGATCCTTTGCGTCTTTATAGGGCTTTCTAGTTTACAGCTTGTGTTTACACAAGGTATCTATTCTAATAGAGGAGCAGCATCAGGAGCGGAGGCGGGGGCTTGCCCTCAGTCACACAGCGGCAGGTGGAAGGGCCAGGGCCAGTCGCCTGCTCTGCCCCCAGGGACTCTCCGTGGCCGATGTGCACTGAGTAGCTTCAGACTCTGCTGGCCTGAGGGACTTGGAGGTCAGGACCAAGTTTCAGAGGCCTTGTGGGATTCCAGGGAAGGAATAGTCTGACAAAAGTGATGACCATGACATGCACTGTCTTGACAGTCATCGGGCTTTTCCCACGTGCTGGGCACTCACTTGAGTCTTTGAGTACCTCAGGCCAACTCTAGAGGGGACGTCACCATTTCACTGCGGTCACCGAGGGTTAGTGAGATGAAACAACTTAACCGTCAGTAAGGTTCATTCATTAATAATAGTTGTTAGAACCAGGATTTGAGACCAGGAATGACCATTCCAGAGTTGGCTAGCTGACACTGCGACCCATGAATAACCATCCAGAAAGAACATGGCTCCCCTCCGCTCTCCCACTTTAAGTTGGCCCTCTTCCCAAACTTCTCTTACTGGGCCCCCTGCAGGCCCATAATAATCATCGACTGCCACCTAGTGGCGCCACATGGAATGTCACATCTCTAGCCCGATGCGATGTTCCCAATGCCTCCTACAACAGTGCTTGGCACACAGTAGACATCCAATAAATATTTGTTGAATGAACTTAAGTGATCCTGAGAGGAAAAAGAAATATCAACTAGGAAACCTAGAGCATTGGTGGACCCAACTTTTTTATTCCTAGTAACTCCCCCGGGCCATATTTTATGTCCCCTGACGGCAGATCTGAAGGAACAAAGGGCCAGACGGAGGAAGAAGCTGGCTCTCCCCAGTCAGATGGACCTGCCAGCAGCTTTCCCTGACCACATAGCTTCTAGAAGCCCTAGAACGCCCGTCTCCATGATCCTCTGACTTTCCGAGGAACTAGCCCTTGGCTGAGCGAGAGCAGTTTGACCTGATAAGGCAAAGGAAGGGAAAGAGAAGAATTCAATAAGCCTTTACTTTCCTTCTCCTCAACTTCCTTTCTCCAGTAGAAAGTCAGCTCAGGGGTGCTTAGGTGGTTCTGTCAGTTAAGCGTCCTGGCTCAGGTCGTGATCTCACAGGTTCGTGGGATAGAGCCGGGCATTGGGCTCTGACCTCCGAATCCTGCTTGGGATTCTCTCTCTCTCTCTCTCTGCCCCTCCCCTACTGATGTGCACCGCCACCCCCCAATAAAAATAAATGAACATTAAAAAAAAAAAAGTCAGCTCAGAGCTGCCTTGAAGCCAGAGGTCCTTCCTGGAGCTCCTGAACCTGAAATGAACTCCTGGTCCTCTGGCCAGGGAGAGCCCTGTAGAAGCTGCTGCCTTATTTGGTGTTATCAAGAGCCTGAGAAGCTGTGTGATTTCCTCTCCAAGGACTGTAAACAACCATAACTGTATGAGAAAGGCACAGGGCTCTCACGAGGGAGTCTCCTGCTTCGTGCCCTCCCCGTCTCTCTCCAGACTGACTTCTCTTTCCCTCTCCGAAGTCTTGTGACTGTTCTTTCCTCCATCCAGCCAGCTCAGGCCAATCTTGATCCATTTCCCCCGGCACCCCATGGTGGGGCCACTATGCATCAACCATCGTTCTGATTATGTGGTCATAGTCTTCCTGCCCTTGTCAAAAAGAGACAAGAGATTCGGCGAGGCCCACTCTCCGGTGGGGCTTTTATAGAAAGGATTCTGTAACCCTGTGGCTTTTCAGTCCTCGCTCCGGACCCCAGCTTACTCTGCCTCCATGTTCCTGGACTGCCCGGTGATTCTCTACGTCACGGTGGCCTGCTCCCCCATCCCCTCAAAACGCCGATTCCCCAATTGCATAGTAATCGAGAAACCAATCTAACTACAGAAGAGTTCCATTTCCCACATGGGCTGTGCTTCTTAAATGTGAAAATTTTAAGGTAGACTGTACCTGTCAACTGTCCTTTGTCTCTGCTTCGGTTTGCTCTTCTATCGGCAGATGTTTCTCACAGTTAGGCTCTAAAATTCTCTCCCTAAAATACAAATCAAAACCACACTGAGATACCACCTTGCACCAGTCAGAGTGGCTAAAATGAACAAAACAGGAAACTATAGATGCTGGCGAGGATGTGGAGAAACAGGCAGTCTCCAACACTGTTGGTGGGAATGCAAACTGGTGCAGCCACTCTGGAGAACGCTGTGGAGGTTCCTCAAAAAAATGAAAATAGAGCTACCCTATGACCCAGCAATAGCACTGCTAGGAATCTACCCAAGAGACACAGGAATGCTGATGCATAGGGGCACGTGTACCCCAATGTTCATAGCAGCACTTTCGACAACAGCCAAATCATCGAAAGAGACTAAGTGTCCATCAACCGATGAATGGATAAAGAAGATGTGGTGTATATATACAATGGAATACTACGTGGCAAGGAGAAGGAATGAAATCTGGCAAGGTGTGGCAACATGGATGGAACTGGAGGGTATTATGTAAGTGAAATAAGTCAGGCAGAGAAAGACAGATACCGTGTGTTTTCATGCAGAGGTGAATTTTGAGAGACTTAACAGAAAACCATGGGAGAGGGGAAGAGAAGAGAGAAAAAAAAAGTCACAGAGAGGGAGGGAGACAAAACACAAGAGACTCTTAAATACTAAGAACAAACTGAGGGTTGATGGGGGATATGAGAGAAGGGAGAGTGGATGAACAGCATTGAGGAGGGCACTTGTTGGGTTGAGCACTGGGTGTTGTACGGAAATCAATTTGACAATAAATAAACAAATAAACAAACAAACAAACAAAAATAAATAAAATTCTCTCCCTAGACTTCCCAATCCTCACCTTTTCAAGCGATATGCAGACACAAGTGTGTACTCTGAAAAAAATTTTGCTGAGCATTGGGATCAGGCAGTGTCCCTGGCACTGAGACTCAAAGACAGCTCATTATTCTCAAAGCACTCACTGTGCAGTAGGAAAGAAATAGGTCCTCAGATGCTCAAAGTACTATGTGATCGGTATTTTAATAGGGACATATTTGTGGCTGTGTGAGCAAAACGTGGGCCCAAATTAAATTAGTTTTAGCAAAACTAGATATTATTGGTTCAAACAACTGAGATTCGGCAAGAGCACCGGACTCCAAGCATGGCGGGACTCAGAGCTCAGATGCTATCATGAGGATCTCCCCCTCCCCTCCCCCGCCTTGGTTTCCTGGCACCTGCCCGGCTTTCAGCTGCTGGTGATGCCCCATGAGGCAGAATGAGAAGAGACTCAGATGCAGGGACGGGCCACACCCTCCCAAAATATAACTGTGCAAGTTTACATAGTAAAACAGCTACATGCACAGACTCACACACCCTCACACACACACACACATGCACACACACTATACAACAAACTGTTCTTTATAGGGACTTCCTAAACATTGCTCTGTCTTCTCAACTCTACTGAAAAGAATTCATAACACAAGATTCGGGGCCATGGAGGGGGCCTCGACTGATGACTTGATCATGGTGATGAAAAGTGGAGTCTCTGGGAACCATTAAGGACCTGACAGATGAGAATCACTTTGGGATCAGATCTGGCCTTGGAGAGAGCCCTAGCTGAGATCTCCACTCTCTTTGGTACAGAGCAGATCCAAGGGGGTGGGGCGAGGGCACGGGAGGGAGAAAGGCCTCCGCAGGCACCAGGGATGTCTCCGTTTTAGATGCATCACAGCTGGACAGCTTCTCATGTTACAGATGAGGAACCGAGACCAAACGCATTCCACAATTAAGAATTATCAAGTCGGAAATAAACTATATATTACAAAACAGCATAAACAGTTGGATGTTTTGTGTGCATGTGCCAAAACATTCATGCAGTTGTTTTTCTTGCAGACGTACGACTAGAGATTTATATTTTCATTTATATTCTAACTATTCTCCTTTCCGCAGCCTATGGGACTTTTCTGAAGCACAGAGCTGATAAAGTTACTTCTTTGCTTAAATTCCTTAAAAGGGATCCCCTTTGCTCTCCGAAGGAGAGCGTATTTCCTATTATGGCTTCTAGAAGATAGAGTTTTAGGACCACCCGAAGGTCAGAAATCTAACAGAAGTACCCCATGAAAAGTTGGGGCCTCTAAAGACTAAACCTTCAGTGTATTTCTCTTAGTGAGGAATAAAACCACCAAGAAATTGCTTGATCGAGCTTGGCTCTGAGCGAAGAAAAATTCTCTCTCTTGAGAAATTGTAGCCCCAAGTCAGTATCACGTTGTGGTCCTAAAACTTCAAATGACAGGTGAGGTTTCTGGGGATACCCCAAAAGATGAAAGCCATGCTGGGCAGGTCCCCCAGTCCGCTAGCAAAAGAAAACACAAGACCTCTCTGGAGGGACTTAGTTATAATTCAGGCCTCAAAGAACTCCTACAGATAAATTCCTGAGGAAAATGAGCAGCTCGTAGTCAAGAAGAAACAAGGCATCATATAAAAGCGATAGAAGAAATAATAGAAATAATAGTAAACTCAGACACATATAGACTTCAGCACTGGAATTATCAGAGAAGCATCATATTGCCACGGCTGATAAGGTTAGAGACGTAAAAGAGAGAATTGACAATGCGAGCCAGCGTCAAGAGATGAAGAAATGACCAAGCAAATTTGAAAACAAAATCTCAGGTAGAGCTTCTACAAAGTAATACTATAAAAAGTGAATTTAAAATTCAGTGAAGGGGTTAAACAGAAGATTAGACACAGTGGAAAAGAAACAAGCAACCTAGAAGATGCATCTGTAGAAATTATCCAGAAAGCTGCCTAAGACACAAAGAGACGGAAAATAAAAAAGACCTTAAATGATGTGGAAAAATAGAAAAAAGAAACTTGAACATGTATTGAATTAGACTTCCAGAAAGAGATAGCAATAAAAATCATCATAAGAATTAGCGAATATATTGTACTTACTATGAGTCCCTATTCTAATTTTATTAACATTTTGTTTATTCTTTTTTTTAAATTTTTTTATGTTTATTTATTTTTGAGACAGAGAGCGAGGAGGGGACGGACAGAGAGACAGGGAGACACAGAATCTGAAGCAGGCTTCAGGCTCTGAGCTGTCAGCACAGAGCCCGATGTGGGGCTCAAACTCACAGACCGCAAGATCATGACCTGAGCCGAAGTCGGCTGCTTAACTGACTGAGCCACCCAGGCGTCCCTATGAGTCCTTATTCTAAACTGTTACATAATTAATCCATTAATCTTCACAGCAAATCTATGGTTTTGGGCAAATGAATGAGTAAATACATTTTTCTGATTGTTTTAAATGCTTCATGGTTAAGTTTTTAAAGGGGGTGGCCAGAAACTCAGTTTGGCTGCGGCATGGGCACACAAAAGGAAGCCATAAGAGCTAAGGCTCTAGATGCTCTGAAAGTAATCTAACAAATATCATGGTGTAGAGGAAGGATGGTGATAATACGTGCAGTGTGCCAAATTCCTTATCTTTTATAAAGGAACTCGATATACCCTATGGTTGGTATTGACAAATCAAAAGTAGAAATGTAGTTGCATTATACAAAGCTATAATTGTAACATCTAAAAGAATTAAAATGGAAAATGGAGGGTGCCTCAGTTGGTTAAGCGTCCGACTCTTGATTTCGGCTCAGATCATCAGGTCATGATCTCAGGGTTGTGAGACCGAGCCCCACGTTGGGCTCCATGCTGAGTGTGGAGTCTGCTCGAGATCCTCTCTCTCTCCCTCTCTCTCTGCCCCTCCTCTGCTAACATGCTATCTCTTTCTAGAAAGAAGAAGAAGAAGAAAAAGAAGGAGGAGGAGGAGGAGGAGGAGGAGGAGGAGGAGAAGAAGAAGAAGAAGAAGAAGAAGAAGAAAGAAGAAGAAGGAGAAGGAGAAGGAGAAGAAGAAGTAGAAGGAGGAGGAGCAGGAGGGGGAGGAAGAGAAGGAGGGGGAGGAGAAGGAGAAGGAGGAGGAGAAGAAGAATGGAAACTAGACATACTTGTTGCTATGTTTCTATGATTAAATTTTAAAAGGTCAAGGGGAGCCTGGCTGGCTCAGTCGGTAAAGCATGCAACTCTTGATCTTGAGGTTGTGTATTAGAGCCCCACATCGGGTGTAGAGATTATAAATAAATAACCTCTAAAAAGATCAAGTGAGCCAGGCCATGCAGGGTCTTGTATGCCAAGCAAGCAAACCTTTAGCTATGGAAGCTCACACTGCTTGGTGGATGGTTCACTGCCCAGGCTCATGGAGGGCAGCAAAAGACTCTAGGACAGCCATTCGTCACAGGGTGGGGGACCGGATGGGGTAGGGTGGGGACAGACTGAGATAGATAGATTGAGAGGGCAAACAAGAAACATCTCGTGAAGTTTCTCGTTTGACACATCTCCGGGATCTCAGTTGGCCGTCCCCTCGAGGCAGGAAATCACAGGGGCTGTCGTCCGGCATTTTGATAAGCCTCAGGCAGCCGCCAGGGTTCAGTCCTGCTGCTGCGGACACCTTGCCATCCAGAGGGCAGAGAAACATTCTCCGCCGTTGCCGATCTCAGGAAAGCTCTTCCTCTTCTATTCTCTACTTCCAGCAGGAAGAATGGTGCTCAGGTAAGAGTCTGCTCAAGAACTGTCTTCTTTCAAAGGCGGTTTTGTTTGCTTCCTCACAGTCTACACGCTCGTGAACTCATCGTAAGGGAGGGCCTGCGGGAAACCGGGGCACCCCATGGCAAATCAGGGGACACGAAGCTCCCTCATGGATGCTTTGGGTGCTGGTAACTTGGACTGTGGGAGACCCAAACGGGATCCACCAAGTTCTTTTTGCTTCTTTCCTATCTCCCTACACTCTCTCTTTCTCTCCAAACATTCAAATCTGCGACTGTGAAGAGGTCCGTTTTGCTACTTTTAATTTAGGGAGCAAGAGGGCGTGTTGGCATGATACTCCAAAGCTAAATTGTTTTAACGACCTCAGCTTTCACAGATTTGCTTGCTATTCAGAGGTGGGGTGTTTTTGGTTTTGGTTTTGGTTTTTGGATCCTTGCATCTGGCATTATCCCAGCAGAAATGGTAGGGCACGATCTAACAGGGTAAGTACTTGAGGAGAGTTTAGTGCAAGGACTGGTCCACACGTATGGGCAGAGCTAAGGGAAATCTATAAAGGATGCTGGCTGAAGCCCCCAGAGATAAGGCCTGAAGGGAAAGGGGAAGAAGTTACCAGAACCCGGGAGGGCTGTGGCTGTAGGGGTAGTCGTAGCTATGCCTGTAGGCAAGGGCCACCAGATGGGCACGAAGTCCTCAGGCAGAGTGACACCTCCACTGCCAAATCGCAGCCCGGTGGAGAGAGAGAGCCAGAAAGTCACAAACCTCCAGTCGCCCTCCTCCCCCCCCTCCAGCTCCTGTCTGCCTCTCCCTTTCGCTGAAAGCAACCCGGAGCCAGAGACAGAGGGGTGAGGATGGTGAGGATGCAGAGGAGGGGAGAGAAGATGGAAGGGGCATGTGATGGCAAATGGAGAGAACCCATCTCTTCTTATGGCCTCCTCACAGCTGATACTTCCTGAGACTTGTCCCTCGATGTGATTGGGTCAGTTTCTCGTTGCATCTCCTCAGTATGTCTGTGTGACTGTTTGCATCTCTCTATTTGGTGTCACTGCTTTGGAATAATCTCTCATTATCGTCATAGATGCCTTGAGAATCGATTTCAGTTTTGCGAGGTGTTTTGTTTTGTTTTAATATAATTTATTGTCAAGTTGGTTTCCATACAACACCCAGTGCTCATCCCAACAAGTGCCCTCTTCAATGCCCGTCACCCACTCTCCCCCCTCCCACACCCCCAATCAAACCCCCTGAGTTTGTTCTCAGTACTTAAGAGTCTCTTATGTTTTGCCTCCCGCCCAGGTATTTATAAGTACTCTAAGTTTATGATTTTGGCTGCCCTAGAAAGAAATCCATTGTAAGAGTGATCTGCGCTGTGTCCCCCACAACACAGCTGGGCACCGAGGACACACTAATGGACAGGAGGAAAGCATTTCCTGTCCTCATAAAACTGACGCAATGTGCCATTTCTGGCCACGAGGCTTGGCCATACTCATACCTGTCACAGAAAAAGGCCACATGCTTTTCATGACCCTAAATCACGATCTCCTTTCTGGTGGAGGGAACACTCTCAGTCACTGAGATTGTCCACAGGAGGTTATGCCTGAGTCTTCCGACTCCCTGGTCTTAAGAGAAAATCTCAGTCCCAGACAGAAAGAATGCCAAACTCAGAGTCCTGTTGTCATCACACATAACCTGTCCAGACTTTTCAATTCCTGCCTCCTCCAGACCTGGCGTGGTCTGGGAGCTTGAGCGGAGGTGTCTGAGCCATAGAATATTCCCACGTCAGTAGAGGGCCTATGTTGCAGTAGAGAGAGCCCAGCCTTTCGAGTCAGAGAGAACTGGTCTGAATCCAGGTTCCGGAACTTCGAAGCAACGTGGCCCTCAGCAAGTATCATAATTTCTGCAAGGCTCCATTTCCCTCCTCTGGGACGTGGAGACAGTCACCCCCATGCAGCAGGGCGGCCCTGAGAATCAGTGAGCATACAGGGGGCGCTCAAGTCTTGTTTGTGTTCCCAGGAACACCAGCGGAGGGATCCTGAGCACCGATCCCACTGCCCCCGCCTGGGAGAGCACACTCACGCCAGTGAACGGAAGCGACGAGGCCCACCATCCAGGTTCCCGCGTGGAAATCCTGATCGTGACCTTGCTGAATTTCACGTTTGCCCTGGGCGGGCTGGTGGGAAACGGGACTGTGCTCTGGCTCCTGGGCTTCCGCCTGCGGAGGAACGCCTTCTCCGTCTACATCCTCAACCTGGCGGGAGCCGACTTCCTCTTCCTCTCCTCCCACGTTGCCTACGCCCTGGAGGAATTCCTCAACCTCCATTTCCCGTCCTTTTCCTTTCCCAGCTTTTTCACCACCGTGTGGACCTTCGCCTACATCGCCAGCCTGAGCATCCTCAGCGCCATCAGCACGGAGCGCTGCCTGTCGGTCCTGTGTCCCATCTGGTACCGCTGCCACCGCCCCAAACACACGTCGACCGTGATGTGTGGCCTGCTCTGGGCCCTGTCGCTGCTGCTGAGCATCCTGGAAGGAGAGTACTGTGGCTTCCTGTTTAGGGCTTTTGACCCCGGTTTGTGTCGGGCCTTTGATTTCATCGCTGCCGCCTGGCTGATTTTCTTATTCGCGCTCCTCTCTGGGTCCAGCCTGGCCCTGCTGACCAGACTGCTGTGTGGCTCCCGGAGGATCCGGCTCACCGGACTGTACGTGACCGTGGCGCTCACGGTGCTGGCCTTCCTCTTCTGCGGCCTGCCCTTCGGCATTCACTGGTTCCTCTTGTTCTGGATTCAGAAGGGTTTTGAAGCATCCCTCTGGCATCTCCACCTGGCTGCACTTGCCCTGTCCTGCTTCAACAGCTGTGTCAACCCCATCATTTACTTCTTCGTTGGCTCCTTCAGGCAGCGGTGGCCCCGGCAACGGAAGACCCTCAAGATGGTTCTCCAGAGGGCTCTGCAGGACGAATCGGGCGGGGACGAAAGCAAAGTCAGCATTCCTCAGGAGACTGTGGAGATGTCGGGACATAGTCTGGAGTTCTGATTCGGAGTCGGCCTCGGTCAGACAGAGGTGGCTTTGAGGACCAACTCTGTCCCTATCGGTTTGGGAGGTTTGCTTGACTTCTCTCAGCCTCGGGGCCCCTGATCTTAAAACCTTGAAGCGGTCAGATAAACCTTAAGGTCAGGATGATATCCTCCCTCATGAGGGCTGAGACCCGTGGAACAAACACTGAGTGCCACGGCTCAGGGACTGCCGTCCCCAGGGCCTTTGCACCACCCCAAGCTTTACCAACTCTGGGGTCCACTTTGGAAGAACCCCACCTTCAGCACAGACTGAAAGCAGCACAGGGACAGTCTAAATTTCTTTGGTCGCTGCACTTGGGAGGGACTAGAAGAACATCCCATGACAAGTTTCTGTGGCCACCCTCCTGCATTCTCTCTCCGTAGACAGAAAGAACTAAAGGGCAATCTAGCCCCCAAGAGCAATCTTCTTTGATTTTGGTAGACTCTGGAATATGTCCCTACCTTATTGAATACAAGCCTTAATGAGTAAATAAATGATGAATTTTTAAACCAAGCCTGTGCTAAACACCCACGTACCAGAATCGAGTTACCGTCCGTGAGTCTTTCTTTCGCCGTTTTCAGTCCGTGCAAGCGAAGTTAAGTTTTATAACTGGATAAATCGACGGAGAAGCACGCTCAAGGTTTGAGGTAGTTCGTCTTCCTATGATTTCCTGTCCCGCATCCATAGGTGTCCCCCCCCCGCGCCCCCCACCCAAGAGCTCTCGCCCTGGTTCTCCCTCTCTGCAGCTCTCCGGTCCTTCGTGGCAAAATGTCTAGAACCCTAGACTCTACTCGAGTCCTCAGAGAACAGGATCTTTGTCAGATTGACTTTTTATCCCGCAGAGCTCACAACATTGGTTGTATTAATCTGATCACAGACAAATATTTCTAGAGTTACATGTTCGATAAAAACGATATGTTGAGTTCAAAGGTTGTATCTTAATAATTTTTTAGTTCTTTTCATTGAGGTACAACTAAGGGAGAATGATTGCACAGATCGTAAGTGTACGGCTCAGTGAGCTTTGGCCATGGCACACCCACGTGACTCAAGCAAAACGTAACATATTTTCATCACCTGGGAAAGTTCCCTCCTGTCCCTGTCACACGGTCCTCCTGCCCCAGAGGCAATTTTTATTCCTACTTCTATCACCAGAGATTAGTTTTACCTGACCTTCAGCTTCGTATACTTAGGATCATTCAAAGGACTCTTTTGTTCCTATGTTGTATCACTCAGCATAATGTTTTTAGGATTTCCCCAGGTCCGGCAGTTACAAACATCAATAGTTCATCTCTTTGATAAACCCGAGCACTAGCTCATTGTGTGGGCGCACCTGCTTCTTTTCATATGGATAAATATCTTTGTGGTATTCTATCACTGGCTATTTTGAACAAAGCTACTGCGAACCTTCGTCTTCACGTCTTTTTCTGCATATACGTTTTTCTTCGTCTTTTTCTGCATATACATTTTTCTTTCTCTCGGATAAAGAACCTGAAGCGAATTTGCTGGGTCACAGAGAGATGCATGCTGGGCTCTGAGAAACCGCCAGGCTCTTTTTTCAAGTGCTTATGCTCTTGCACATTCCCACCAGCAGCGTCTGAGAGTGCCAGTTTTTCCAGATCTTTCTTCGCAAACACTGCCAGTCTTTTGAATTTTAGTCATTCTAATGAGTAGCAAGTGGTATCTCATCGTGTTTTAATTTGCATTTCCAAAGTGACTTATGAAATTGGCATCTTTTCCCCGGGCTTGTTGGCTGCTTGTAATTTTTTCGAACTGTCTTAAGTTTTGCCCATTTTTATTAAGTGTTTCCGTTTTTCTGTTATTTATTCGTAGGAGTTTGTATACATGCTGCATGAGTCTTTCCTTAGTTATGTGCGTTATAAATATTCATCCTGTTGGTGGTTTGCCTATTCATTTTTATTTTTTTTCATTTTTCTCAATGTTTATTGATTTTTGAGAGAGAGAGAGAGAGAGAGAGAGTGTGTGAGTGGGGGGGGGGGTGTAGAGAGAGAAGGAGACACAGAATCTGAAGCAGGCTCCAGGCTCTGAGCCGTCAGCACAGAGCCCGAGGCAGGGCTCAAACTCACAGACCACGAGATCATGACCCGAGCCAAAGTTGGATGCTTAACCAACTGAGCCACTCAGGCGCCCCTTGCCTATTCATTTTTAAATGGTCTTGTATTATAGAGCATTGTATTGTATTGTATTTTAGATTTCTGGGAAAATTTCACAGGAAGTACAGAGGGTTTCTGTCTACTCTCTCTCCCCATCCCCATTCCCCCCCGCCCACAGTTTCTCCTATTACTAAGATCTTCCATTAATGTGGTACATTTATTAAAATTAATGCACCAGTACTGATACATTATTAAAAACTGAAGTCCATAGTGTACCTTTAGAGTTCCCTCCGTGTTGTATAGCTCCATGGATTTGACAAATGCAGAATATCACACATCTATCATAATCATATCATACAGAGCTTTCGTCTGCCCCAGAAATGCATACGTAGCTATAGGGGTTGCTGTTGCTGTGGTTGTTTTTTTCTGTTTTTACTTTTATGTGCATTTATTTTAGGCAGAATTTACTCCCGGGCCATAAGTTTGTGTTTCTTCAGTTTCTTCTGTGATATCTTTTTCCTCCCTGCAACTTCCTCTTCTGGTTTAGGAACAATCTGCTCGTTTTCAGCGAGGACCGTCTCAGCGCGGCAGGAGCGCTCGCGTGGGGGTTCATCCGACCGCGAGCCTTGCAAACTCTACGCCGCATTTGGGGGCTTCGTTCACCCGGATGTGCTCGAAGACCAGAGAACCTACATCTAGACCCTGGAGTTCAGCATTACTGTCTGCATTTTTAAGCATGTGCAGTAAAAATGCAGCACTCGTTTTGAGCCACCGACCCCGTGTCCAGCCCCGCTGTTCGGCTGGGCCCACCTACCAACCCCGCCACCGTAGCGTGGGAATGGCACCTGTGGCTTCTGCAAAGTGACATCTTTCAGAGAGTTGGTGGCTTTTTGGCTATGCATCCCCTCGATGGCCTGGGGAGTTTCACGTGTGTTCTTAAAGCGAACACGAAGATGCGAACCTCTTGATCTGCATGATTTTGTGGAGTTTTCCAGACCGAGTGAATAGCGGACCATTTTCAGAGATCACCTCAGGCCGCTTACGGGAATAGCTCTGGTTGCTTTTATTGTTTACCCTGGTTTGGATTCTCCGTGCTCCCTGGATCTGTGGTTTGGTGCCTGCAAAGAATTTGAAAGTTCTTGGCCATGATTGCTTCATATATATCCTCTTCTCCTTTCGGTATTCCTATTCCGTGCATTTTCTACCTTTTGGAATCATCCAAAATGATGATCATCCAACAATCATCTTGACTGTTCTGTTCCACTTTTTTCAGTCTTTCTCTTGGATTTTCAGTTTGGGAAGTTCCCATTAACTTATCTCGAGGCTCACTGATTCTTTCTAGAGAATTATTTATTTATTTATTTACTTACTTACTTACTTACTTATTTCAAGAGTAGAATTTAGTGACTCATCACTTCCCTAGAACACCCAGTGCTCACCCCAACAAATGCCCATCCCCCATCTAGCCCATTCCCCTCCAACAACCCTCGGTTTGTTCTCTGTATTTAAGAGTCTCTTGTGGTTTGCCTCCCTCTCTGTTTTTATCTTATTTTTCCTTCCCTTCCCTTATGTTCATCTGTTTTGTTTCTTAAATTCCGCATACGAGTGAGATCATATGATATTTGTCTTTCTCCAACTGACTTATTTCGCTTAACATGTTACACTCCAGTTCCATCCGTGTCGTAAGGCTCACGGATTCTTTGAAAAGCTATAGCTGGTCCAGTCAAAGACATTCTTCACTTATGTTACAGTGTTTTTATTTTTTAACATTTCCTCTTCCTCTTATCGTATTCATCTGCACTTGCATATTGTCCACAGTTTCCGCCAGCATCCTTAGCTTATTAATCACAATTATTTTATTTTATTTTTAACGTTTATTTATTTTTGAGAGACGTAGAGACAGAGTATGAGCAGGGGAAGGGCAGAGAGAGAGGGAGATACAGAATCTGAAGCAGGCTCCAGGCTCTGAGTTGTCAGCACAGAGCCCGACGCGGGGCTCAAACTCACAGACCGCGAGATCATGACCCGAGCCGAAGTCGGCCGCTCAACCACCTGAGCCACCCAGGCGCCCTGATCACAGTTATTTTAAATTCCCAGCCTTACGATTCCAAATCCTCCGCCACATCCTGAATTCTTTACATCTTCTCTAAGGAATCAGTTGATCCTTTTGTTAATACCCACAAGTTAAAAGACAGAAGCGTTACTTTGTGAATCAAATCTGTAACTGAAAAGAGTCTAGAAGCAGAACTGAAACGAGTTATTGCTTCTGGAGACGAAGGCTCAGGAAGTCTTTTACTATTTATGGGGCACACTTCTACGTCAATTGGAAATAAAATGTAAACCCGCATGCGTTGCTCCTAGCACAATGAAAAAGCGTGGGACAGGCCACGGAGGGCCCCAAGTGACAAGTAGGGAGAGTGTCTTTGTTCTTAGTAATAAAGCCTCCCGACACAGGCTCACGTGGCTAGGCGTGGCTGCCCAGGCACACAGCTGCCAGCCAGAGGCTCCAGAACGCCACTCTATTGCGGGCCCGGGCACTGGATGGGGTGGGGGTAAGCAGAGGTTGAGAGAGAGCAGTAGAGCTCGGATCAAATGTCGAGAAACATCTCACGAGGGGTCATGACTCAGAGAACCCCACCCTCTCACGTGCCAGCGGGTCCCCGCACGGGAAATCACGGGGGCTGTCCAGCATCTTGATAAGGCTTGCTCCTGCGCCAGGCTTCACCACTGCTGCCGCCGCCGCCGCCGCCACCGGCGGCACCTCTCCGGGGCAAAGGAGTGTCCTGTAGTGACTGTCAATCACAGGACAGCACAGGGCAGCTCGTCGCCTCAGCAAAAAGAATCGAGGGAAGGCACCTTTATCAAGTATTTCTTTCCAGAGCCACAGTTGGGTTTCTCCTCTTCTCGCGCAACCGTGTACTTCATCTGGGAGAGCAGTATTCAGGGAGCCACAGGGGCAGGAAAACACAGGAGGCACGGAGCACTTTCTGGCACCTTCTGGCCACTCTGGGGGCTGGCAGCCTTGACTGTGGAGGTCTGGATGGATAAATCCACTTTGTTCCCTTTGTTAGACCCTTGTCCCGTTCTCGTCTCCGTCCCGACCATTCAGACTGTGCTGTCATGGTGAGAAATCTGTTGCCTTCCTTAATTTAGGGAGCAAGCCTGGGAACATGCCCGCATCCCAAAGCTAAAGCGCTGTGAATAACCCAGTCATCTGTTTTACTTGCTTTTTGAAATTTATTTTCCTTTCAGTATCTCTCAGGATGCCAGCAGAAAACAGATGGCCCAAAGCGGGATAATTCAGAAGAGTTTAATTAAGGGACACTTTATCAATATGGGCAAATTTAGAGGAAATTACAGAGGATGGTGACCAGTACCCCCAATGGAAAGTAATAGCAGGAGCCTTTATATGACTAGGCTTGAAAGACAGGAGAAGTTACCAGAACCCGGGAGGGCTGTGGCTGTAGGGGTAGTTGTAGCTGTGCCTGAAGGCAAGGGCCACCAGACGGGCAGTGAAGTCCTTAGGCAGAGTGACACCTCCACTGCCAAATCGCAGCCCGGTGGAGAGAGAGAGCCAGAAAGTCACAAACCTCCAGTCACCCTCCTCCCCCCCCTCCAGCTCCTGTCTGCCTCTCCCTTTCGCTGAAAGCAACCCGGAGCCAGAGACAGAGGGGTGAGGATGGTGAGGACGCAGAGGAGGGGAGAGAAGATGGAAGGGACATGTGATGGCAAATGGAGAGAACCCATCTCTTCTTATGGCCTCCTCACAGCTGATACTTCCTGAGACTTGTCCCTCGATGTGATTGGGTCAGTTTCTCATTGCATCTCCTCAGTATGTCTGTTCGACTGTTTACATCTCTCTGGTGTCACTGCTTTGAAATAATCTCTCATTATCTTCATAGATGCCTTGAGAATTGAATGCAATGTTGTTGTTGTTGTTTTTAAGATAGGGTATGCAGTATTTATAAGTGTGTGTGTGGGGCGCCTGGGTGGCTCAGTCGGTTAAGCGGCCGACTTCAGCTCAGGTCATGATCTCACGGTCTGTGAGTTCCAGCCCTGTGTCGGGCTCTGTGCTGACAGCTCAGAGCCCGGAGCCTGCTTCAGATTCTGTGTCTCTCTCTCTGTCTGTGCCCCTCCCCTGCTCATGCTCTGTCTCTATGTCTCTCAAAAATAAAAAAAAATAAAAATAAAAACGTTATAAGTGTGTGTGCGTGTATGTGTGTGTGTGTGTTTGAGAAACAGCGCACACACAGCAAAGGGAGGGGCCAGAGGGAGAGAAAAAATCTTTTTTCTTTTTTTAATGTTTATTTATTTTTGAGAGAGAGAGAGAGAGAGCCGGGGAGGGGCGGAGAGAGAGGGAGACACAGAATCTGAAGCAGGCTCCAGGCTCCAAGCTGTCAGTGCAAAGTCGTCATTATGGCGCAGGGCTTGAACCCACTAGCTGTGGGGTTTTTAAAGGGGAAATTCAGGGTAGGAGATTATAAACGTGTCAATGAGAAGAGTGGGGAAGCTTGTAACTCTTCATGAGGAAAGGCGGAGCATGCGCGCTGAGCAAACGTCACGTGACATATATCCCATGTTCACTATGGGGTGGAGACAACATCCGAACAAGGCAAAATTCAGTCACTGACGCCAGGAGGTTATCCAAGGACCAGGGGAAGGGGCTATGGGTGTGCTCTGAGAGCTGGTATAAACTCTTCGATGGAGTCTTGGGCTCATTAAGGCACACAGGGCCTTGCTTGTTCCTAGGCTTGAACCGTATCATTTGACCTTGAGTCCAGGTGCCAGTGGGTTTGTTAGTGCGGTCTGAAGAGACAAAATAGCTGATCAGCAGGAAGCAGGTCTCTGAAAAACAAGTTTCAAATTCTCCGCTTTCAACTTCGTAACTTTCTGGAAGAGTTTCACTTCTCCCTTGAGTTATGACCATTCCTCGATTTTGAGGACTTGGGATGGCGACCACTCCGGCTACTTCCTTATCTCTTCGGGTGAGGTAGCTTTTGGATAAAGAGCAGTGTTTGCAAAGCTGTGATACACCTACATGCAGGACGAAGCAGAAATTTCTAAGCTGTGGGTCAAAGCAGCAAGGGAAATAGAAGCAACAATGAGCCAGGCACGCTAAGTTTCTCCCTGCTAGAGGTTCGAATCTAGGCTCTACCAGTTTTGGGCTTGAGACCTGGAGCACATCCCTCAACCTCCTTGCACTTCCGTTTTGTCACATATAAGATGGGAATAATATTAGTCCTTGTCTCAACTGGCTATTTAGAGGATTAAAGAGGTAATAACAAGTAAGCACTCAATCAGCTGCTACAGTTCACCTTCGAGTAGGCTGGTCCTTCTTTTTCGCCTGCAAAATCATCTCTCTTTTCAGTCAAAGCCCTTCATAAAGTGGGAATACACAATTTTTAGAAATCCCGACCCCCCAACCTGTTCTCTTAAACAAACGCCTTAATCTGCAAAGAATACTGAGAATCACATGCAGGAACAAGAGGTGGGTTTTATACTCTACGGCTCATAGAAAAATCACTTCATAATCCTCTCCTGCGCTTCTATGCCTCAGCTGCCTCTATCCAGACCCGGGGCTGCTCTCTCTCTTCTCCTAGCCTTGCTTCCTCTTCCTCTAAAATGCAGAGAAATTCAGTTAAGCTCTGAATCCTCTCCCTAAACTATGCGCTTAGTTCTGGCTGCTCGCTAAAGCCATACGCTGGCCTTGCCCGGGTCGGAGACCTCACGGTGGCCATCACTCGTTATTTGTTCAGGCATTAGAGATTCTTTCAAACACACACCAGAACTTTCCACAGAAGGAAATCTGAGAAATGAAATTTTCTTCATTTCCTTATGGGTGTGTCTCCGTGTCAACGAATTTCATTAAGAATTTTTTTATGTTACACCAAACTTATATTTTCCACTACCCTTAGGCTCCTCATTCATTCATTCATTCATTATTCATTTGTCGATTCAAAATTTCTTCTACCTGCTGTGTTACCCACACAGAGTTAGGCTTTGGGGACACAGCAATGGACAAGAGTAACCCCCTTCCGATCCTCATAAAGCTGACACTTCGAGCTATTTCTGGCCCAACAGCCTAAGGTGTCCTCACCGCGTCACGCAAGAGGCCACATCCCCTTCGTGACCCTACATCATGATCTCCTCTCTCCTTGACGGGTGGACCTCTCTACGGTCACTGAGATTATCCACTGTTCATGCCTAAGGTTTCCGACTTCCTGCCTCTGAGCAGAAGCCCTTGTCCCCGAGCAGAAGTAATGCTGGCCCACAGTCCTGTTGTCATGCCACACAGCGAGTCCAGACATGTCATGGCCTAGGACGGCCAGTGGGGAAGTTTGGACCATAGAATATTCTCCTGTCAGTAGAAGGTCTGTGTTGCAGTAGAGAGAGCCTAGCCTTAGAGTTGGAGAGAACCAGGTTGGAACCCAGGTTCCAGGACTCCAAAGATGTGCAACCTTCAGTAAGTTTCTTAATCTCTGCAAGCCTCCATTTTCCTCCTCTGTAACACGGGGACCCTAATGCCGGTGTAGCAAGGTGGCCCTGAGAATCAGTGAGCACACAAACAGGCGTTACCAAGGACACCAGTGGATGGTGCCCCTGGGAGTACACTGGGGTCAGTGACGAAGTCTCTGCCCTGGTCAGTCAGAAATGACTTTAGAGTCAACGCTGCCCTGTCATGCTTGGCGATCATCCACTCTTCTCTCAGCCTCAGGCCTCTGGAATGCCTCAGTGATTCCCCAAAGCCTTCAAATCGATTGTTTTTAATCTGGCTCTTTTAGTTTTTCTCAGAGAAAGCATTAATCTTCTGAATCTTCCCTATCAAATCCTTTTTTCTTTTTTTTTTTTTTTGGCAAATTTTCACTGCAATGGAAAGAATCACTATCCCAAAATCATAAGACCCTTGTTCACAATTGTTTTCTATCTGATAGTATAGGAAAAGAAGAGTCCTTATTTTTCCTTCAGGCTATGTTCTCCTAAGACTCAGGATTGATCCTACGACTGGAGGCATTGGGCAGGTGAGAAGATTGAATGAGTACGTTCTGCTGGATTTAACCTCGTTGGGTTCTCTGGGTTTGAGGAAAGCGATGTCCTTCGAGGCATACCCTCTACCTGCATAAGAATAGTTCGGGTAATTCTGTTTATCAAAAGTCCTCTGGAAGCACTTGTCCACGGCACGGTGACAAGCTGGAATTCGGGTCCTAATAAAGAAAACCATGGCCTTTGCCCTTGAGAATTGGCGAATGGCTTTTCGGTTCTGCCTCAACTAGCACAGAGTCTAGAAATATGTTTCACCAGTTCTGATTTGGCCATTGCAGCCTGAATTGATTTCAAGATAGAAATTATCTTGGAAATCACTTATTATTAGCTGACAGATATTAGGTTTGGGAACATTCTGTATGCCTCGGGATTTTGTACCGATCGTACTGGCTGTGACTTTCCAGTGAGTTTCATGACGGGTCCCCATAAGGGGCAGGATTGAAAACATCTGTTCTTTCCAGAGCCGTGTCAGTCTATTGATAAAAACTTAGATTCAGGACAGAATGCTGGACTATTTTCTGCCAGCGGTTACTCGGTCCTCACAGAATTCAGCAGACAGGGAGGGGCCACCATGAGACGGTGTGACCACACAACAGGCTGTCTGCTCCTCACAGACGGGGAGATTTACCTTCAGAGAGAGGAGCTACCAAATGAACTCCGAGTACTCAGGAGACAACACAAGGTAACTATGAATATGAAGCCAACCACAGTTTTCTATTTCTCCAACCAAATACATCAGTCATTACTGTAACGCGGTTCAGTACTTAGAACTCTGGTTCCTTGACTCCAGGTCCAATGCCCACCTGTGTCCAGCTCTCTGCTGTTTCTATGTCTCGTGTGCATCTTCCAAATACTGTAGGAGGGCTTGCCTGTAGGTGTGGCTCAGCTAGAGTGCAGGGTCGCGGAAGGAGGCAGGATGGCTGTAGCCTATGCATCAGACAAGGTACTTTGATGTGATGTCACTGGCTTAGACTGAGGGTTCCTATGAGAGTCAGCCCTGGGAGTCTGTGATTTCATCCATCGTACAGCTTTGGCTGGATACATACATCATGAGGAGGTCTGTAGAAAAATTTCATCTAGCCTGTGAATCAAAGCCTGCTGGGCTTCACCTGGGCGACTGGTTCTTTGGATGTCAGTGACATTCCTCTTCATGTTGACTGCAAGGAGACAGAGTTCCTGGATGCTTAAACTTCGTTAGCTGCTGCAGCCCACGCTGAACTTGCTTGGCCCTGACGTGTCTCTATTATAGCACGTACAGCATTTGCCGTAATGATTCATCTGTAAGCCTCCTCCTCCACCACGCTGTGAAGTCTTTAAGAACAGATAGCATGTCTTTGAATCCCTAGTGCATAGGACTTGCCCTGCAATCTTAAAGATGTTCAGCAGTGATTTTTCTCAAGTGGCTCCTACTGGAAAGTCCAGCTTCTTGAAAAGACTGGCTGTGTCACCAGGCGCCATGAAAGCACCTGCAAGCATCTCCGGCTCAGGAGAACAGAAAGTGTCCTCCGGAGTCAATCGGTCTGACAAAGGCTCTGCCTTTTCATTGCAGTTCTGTTTGCTGCCGCTGGGGGCGCAAAGAATGAGAGAGGAGAAGTGTCTGCTCGTGAGCTCCTTCCCAAAGCTCATGATGGTTTTCCTCCTAGCTTCACCTTGGGGTGGGTCAAGCAGGATGTCCACGCGTTCCCTGCAGGGAGAGAGAAAAGATTCGAAAGTCCCTCCTGGCACCTTTGGGAGCTGGCATCCACAACTGTTTATGCGAGCATCCAACAAACTTCATTTAAACCTACTTGATCAAGCACCGTGCTATTTCTGTGTAGAGCAAACACCTTTTAAATAAGTCTCTGGCTAATAGCCTCCATCTTTTTAACCAATCGTGTTCATTCTACCTTGAACATAAATTGATCGATGTCCAGTAAACGCTGAGCCCTCGGGGCCACTTGCTGGTTCTCTAGCACATCTGGACACTAGCTCCCTGACTTACCTGTGTCACAAGAACCAATCGGGTCTGTTTCTAATCCTATCTATGCCAGGTGGAACTGTTTATGTAATTACCTGAACAAAATGCGATGTAAATCAATATAATAAGAGAATAAAAGGAGAATTCTAACTTTAATGAAAATTACGAATGTTTAAAAGGCCGATAAAAGCCAGTCTCAAAATTATTGTTATCGAATTAGCCTGACAACTCGACGAGATTGAAAAAATCGAACAATATTGAAAAATATCCTCGTGCGGGACACTGTACATGTGATGTTACGCTCTCCGCTTTAATACATCCAACTGCAAATCACAAACAACGTCTGACACATCCGCTTTCTGCGAGAAGGACAGAGTAGAACTCTATTTGCTAAATCCACATGCAAAGGAAAGTCCTTCTTTCTCCTTCATTTGTGGTGAATGAATTCTAAGTAAAAATAAAGTATACAAGTGTATCCTTTTTTATAATTGCCATTTCATGGACCTTTGCAATTCACCTAACCACTTGTAATCTCGAATTGATTGTGAAGTGAGCTTTTCATAGCAAAGTCACAGTCATTCTGTTGATTCTGTAAATAAGAACTGAACATCTTCGATCTTCTGGCCCCAGTGCCAGACAATGGAGATTCAAAGGCAACATACTCCTCTTCAAGGAGCGCACAGTCTGTGGAAGGAAGGAGCTGGCTGCAAGACAGACTGTTGTGCAATGGGGGGTTGGGGAGCAAACACAGGGGGGAACGCGATTCAGCCCACAACAATAAGCCCAGATCCTTATTAAATATTTGCCGATGGGGCACCTGGGTGGCTCAGTCAGTTGAGCATCCACCTCTTGATTTCAGCTCAGGTCATGATCCCAAGGTTATGGGATCAAGTCCCACATTGGACTCGCCTTGGGTGTGGAGCCTGCTTAAGATTCTCTCTCTCTCCTTCTGCCCCTTTCCCCCGCTTGTACTCTCTCTCTTCTCCCTCTCTCAAAATAAAAAATAAAATAATAAAATAATAAATACCTGCTGAATAAACCCATTAAGGAATTTTTCTGAATATCTGAAATCGTTTATTATTTTTTAATTTTTTCTAGCATTTATTTATTTTTGAGAGACAGAGAATGAGCAGGAAAGGGGCAGAGAAAGAAGAAGACATAGATGAGAAGCAAGCTCCAGGCTCCAAGCTGTCAGCACAGAGCCTGACGCAGGGCTAGAACTCATGAGTGAGATCATGACCCAAGCCGAAGTTGGATGCTTAACTGACTGAGCCACGCAGACACTCCTGAAATAGTTTCTAATCAAATGACATTTAAAAAAAGGAAAGACAAGTAGCTTAATTTGACCATAGCATGGACACATGAAAAGAAGTCATGGGAGGGAAGACTTATTTTTTTTAATATCTACACCACATAAAAACAAATAGATTAAAATTTGCATGGAGTGGAGGTAGAAGACTATGTTATGTGTGCTGAACTCTTCACATTGTGTAAGTCGTCTCTTGATCCCCTTGTTAATGCTGATATACTAAAAATAGAAATATAAGCTTACTATCCTGAGCTATTAATAGTAAAAGAAATAGGAATGGAAACTGTAATAAGGAGTTGCTTCTGGAGAATGGGATTCAGGGATAGTGTCACTTTGTAACATTTCTCCATCATTTGGAAAGAAATTATACACATGAAGGCATTATTACTACATAAAGAAAACAAACAAAAGAAGTGAGGTGAGGCCATGGTGAACTTGGGATGACCCTATGATATACTTTCTTATTTAATTACAAAGCCTCACAATGCAAGCACACATTGCCTACATGTGGCTACCCAGTTTATTAGACGTGGACTAAATATTCCAGGGCCTTCAGACACCGGCGTTCCTTCCAGTTTGCTGCTCCTGCTTCCCCTAGAGAAACTCCCATCCTTTCAGTCTTTTACGGCTCTGGGTCACATCTCCATTCAGCCCCATACAGCTCCTGGGCGGGGAAACCATGCTCCTTCTATGAAAGCCTTGACCCGGAAGTTAGTTACATCACTTCCGCTCTCCTCTCATTGGCCAGCACCTACTCACATGGTGACATCAGTGTTGGAAGACGGGGGTCCTTCCTCTGTTCTAAAACTCTTAGAATTCTTACCAGGGGAGAGCAGAACGGTTATTGGGGGTGGTCTCTGCCCCCCTTGATCGTCTCTAACATTCTGTGATTTTGTTGAATCTATTAATTTATTTGGAAGTCATTGACGTCTTAGACTAAAGAGTCTTTAAATTCTACACATGGTATAACTTGCTATTTGTTTAGGTCTTCCTTAATTTTTCCCAGCAACGTTTTCTGGTTTCCATTACACAAGTCTGGCACACCTTTTGTCCAACTAGTATGTTTTCTAATGTTATCGTCCATGATATTTTTTACCTTATTTTATGATTGCTTGTTGCTAGACTATAAAAATACAGTTAAGAGCAAGATGTGTGGATAGGAGGCTCCTGACTTGCCCTCCTCCCACAGAGGGATCCCTTCGAGAGAAATCCGGGAAAGAGTCGACTGATTCCTGCACCTCGAGCCACTGGGAAAATGTGAAGAATCTATCTTTGCTCGTGAGAAAGGAGGAAAGAATAAGAGAAGAAAGAGAAAGAGAGGAACCAGTGGGATGGCAGGTGGCTGGCTGGGTACCAGGTAGGACGAAGAGCCGGTGAGAAACCTTTAACGAGGGAAAACAGAACTGTGTAATATTTATGCATAGATTATTTGTTTACTTGACATATGACCTCTTCCCATGACCTTCGAATCTTCAGTGAGGTCTACGTATTGTATTGTAGACCTGCCAATTTAGCATATTGTATTGTAACATATGGTTACAAATAACGTGGGTAGGTAGGAGAGGGGTGGGGGGGGTGTGTAGGTGTGTGTGAATCAAGTCAAATGAGCTTTCTTCTGGAAAGATGTACCAAAGAAAAAAAGAGGTCGGGTATAAAACAGATCCTAGAGACAAGGAAGAATGCAAGCCCCCCTAGGACCTCTGGGTTATCCATGACAGTGTGAATTAAACATTGGGGCAAAAATTTTTTAAAAAGACACTCAGGGTTGGGGACAGAGTGAGGTCCAGAATGTGACTGAAGTGCCCACCATGTGAACCCCTCAGGGCCCCGAGTTTTCCGGCGGGCTCAAAGACGGAAGTCTTGTCAGTCACACATTCGTGATATATATAAATAGGCCAACCTCCCAGGAGAACCGCCCTTGTACTTTGTCTCAAGATCAGAATGGACTCTGCCCCCGGGATACCCTCATAACGCAACATGCTCAGCTACACCCTGCCAGAACGCACAGACGTGAGCCTCTGCAATGACTTCTGACGCGGCCCATCAGGAGTAGGACCAAACCTCACAGGGGAAGGGCACCGTCCTCATGAGACTGCCTTCACCTCAGAACCAGCCGCAAGTTTGGGCCACCTCTGGCCAACCTCACTTCTAAGTGGCTGGCTATGAATTCAGTGTTTTTCACTATCCCCTTAGGTTCGATAATTCTCTAGAATGACTCACGAAACTCAGAAAAGCACTGTATTTATGTTATTGTAGCAAAAAGATACAAATCAGAACTAGGCAAAAAAAAAAGACACGTAGGGCAAGGTCTGAGATTTGAAGCTGGGAAGCTCACTCGAACTTCAACATCCAGAATTTTTATTGGAGTCAGAGTATGTAGGCGTGATTAATGGACTCATGGGCCATGTGGTCTTGATGGACACTCCCCTCCCCAGGACTCAAAGCCCCAACCCTCTAATCCCACGGTTGGTCTTTCTAGCATGGGTAGCCCTCATCCTGACTCATCTAGTTAGCCTACATGGTCTAGGGCCCACTACGAGTCATCACATTACCACAAACTATGAGGTATGGTCTGAAAAGCTCTCCATGAATAGCAAATACAGGAGATTCCAAGGGCTACCTCCCAAGAACCAAGCACAGAGGGCAGCCAATTTCTTTATTACACGACCTCTCATTGGCCGTTTCTAATGACAACCCTCAAACTAGAAATGGTAGCATTAGACCAAAGCACAAATCAGAAAAAAAGTCATTTTTTAAAATATTTATTTTATTTCTTTTTGAAAGAGAGAAAAAGTGCATACACACACACAGGGGAGAGGCAGAGAGAGAGGGGGACAAA
Organism: Paguma larvata; assembly: GCA_030068075.1. Lineage (NCBI taxonomy): Eukaryota > Metazoa > Chordata > Mammalia > Carnivora > Viverridae > Paguma > Paguma larvata. The sequence continues at coordinate 72,125,662 of CM057831.1, read as the reverse complement.
GGATCTGAAGCGAGTCTCACTCTACTTTGACAGCAGTGAGCCCGATGTGGGGCTTGAACTCACAAACAGTCAGACCATGACCTGAGCCAAAGTCAGACGCTTAACTGCCTGAGCCACCCAGGCGCCCCCAGAAAAAATCATTTTTAATTGAGAACTGTAGCTGACTGTTTATGGTGGAATAAAGGAAGCTTTTTCTCTCAAAGTTCTGGGAAGGGGTCTTCTCCCAGCTCCCAGAACAACATCCAGAAAGAGAAGTAGGAACAGGATTCAAAGCTAGCTCGGTGCAAAGTGCACTAAGATCAGCTTTGGGCCCCTCGTCCACCAACTCTTTGTGTAAACTTGGGTTCACCTTTCCCCTCTCTGGGGTCAGCATCCCCATCTATAGAGGGAGGGGTTGGAATGACATGGCCGCCACACACCTCCCACTCAGGGATTTGATGGTTCTTTACTCTCAATGCTAGTAGGATCTTAGACTATCTGGGTAGCCTAGACCTTCTCTGTCCCTTTGCCTGGTCTCAAAGAATCAGATTCTTGTCACTTGTTCCCCCACGCAATTGTAGGCTGTGCCCTCCTCACACACACACTCACTCTTCTGGTTGCCAAAAGTAATTTTCTTTCCGGGTGGCTCTTCCTGGTTCTAGGTTTTACCCACCGGGTCAAGCTGGATCACAATTAAGCATCACGCTCAGAATGCCACCGGAAGTCTCTGTGGTTGGGTCTCCCTAACTTCCAGTCACCTAGCCATATCTCAGCCCACTCAGCAATGACCTGAAATAACCTAATTCTCCTCTCTCCTCTCTACTTCAAACGAAATTGAATCCGCCTTCGTCTTCTACTCCAGTATAGGAGGCAACAAACATTTTCTGCGTGTGGCCAGATAAAAAACATGTTTGTGGGCCAGAGGGTCTGTATCGCGATGACCCGACTCTGCCATCATAGCGTGAAAGCAGCCATTGACAATACCTGACAAATGGATGCACCTGTGTTCCAGAAAGACTTCATTCACAAAAACTGTTTGTAAGCTGGGTTCGGCCCCCAGTCAGGCTGAACCTGACTCTAGTGAAGCAGGTTCTGGGGGGAGCCTGGAATCTACACTTGTGGAGGGGGAAATAATAACAACAGTCGCCCCTTCCTCAGAAGACTCATGAGATGCATTACCTCATTTAATCCTTGCGGCCGCTCCGAGGAGTGAGTGAGGGCAACCAGCAAAGGCGCTGAGGTTGGTGTGAGTGAAAATCGTGAATGCAGGTAGATCCGGGAGCCAGACGGCCAGGGCGCAGCCGGCGTCTGGACTAAGAGTCACAGCTAGCGATGATGGAGCACCGACTGCTTGCCGGGCGCTAGGGGCGTTTTCCTCACTAATGTTCACGATACCCCTAAGCGGTGAGTGCGAGCATTATGGCCTCTTTTCAGTCAAGGAACGGAGGCACACAGCGTTCACTGAGGCACTAGGTCACTAAACTTTAGGTTCAGAGCCCAGATTTATTCCCAGACGGCTTGTCTGCAGAATCTCCAACCAGCAGCGCTATGCTCTCCGGCTTCCCCAACTGTTCTTGCGCCGAGCTACCCATAAAGAAAAAAGAAGTTATCATTTCTCGTTCACAATGAAACAAACTAGACAACCAAAAGTGACATCGAGGGTGTACGTCCTCACGTGAGTGTTTATGTGACTGGGTACGGTGAGTGTGTGGGGGAGGGAGGAGGTCGAATCTACCAGAACGGGAAATTTCAGACACAGCGTGAGAGAAGGGGCAACAAAATCCGGAACTGGGAATAGGTGGGCGAAAGCCATTGCGAAAAGGAAACAGCGCCCTGGACTCTTTGCTCCCTCAGAAGAGCAGCCCGCGAGGCAACCAGCAAGGGCCCGAGTTATAGGAAGGAGGCCTGCGGTGGAAAGAACTTCACAGCGTCTGAGAGGTGAGAGTTGGCAGAAACACTGAGGCACACCGAGGCGATCTCTCGGCGAGATGGAGTCAGTCCTCAGCAGATTAGCCTGCTCCCTTAGGTTCCAGGGCGTGAATTTCGTCATCCTGTCTGAGAGCATTGCACACACAAATATTCTGACGTCCCCGTGAGCGCAAGTAATAGTTGGCCTTCTGCTAGTTGAACTATTGTCCATTGTTACCCCACATGTCGCAGATTTGAATGTTTGCAGGGATCAAAGCAATGGAGAAAGGTGGACCAGAAGAGAGAAGAGTTCCGGTTACCATAATCGGATCTCCCACAGCCGAGGTTGTCCACACCCCAAGCTGTCAGGTGGACGTTTCCCGCCTCCCGCCTCTTCCTGGGGGAGCCCCCAACACACACCTACCCGAAGGTGGAGTCATGAAGATGTGAACGAATTGGAAAAACCATCGCTGGCTTTGAAAGTAAGACACTCCTTAAGGGAAGTCCTTACCTTTCCTCCGTTCTTTTCACCGGAGCGGGTGAGGGGGCCACGCAGAAAGGGAGGAGTTTTCCTCTTAGCTCTTCGCCCTCTCAGGGGGTGACTGGAGGAGCTCCAGTGGAAACTGGCGCCTGAGGAAGGCTTATCAAGATGCCACACAGCTCCTGTGACTTCCTTCCCAGAGGCCCACTGGCCGCTCGCTGGAGGCCCAGATTCGTTGGACGCACAAAACTTCACAAGATGGTAATCCACTTCAACCCCTGCTATCCCCACCCATCCAGCATCCTTCTTGCAGAGGATCGCTGTTCCAGAGCCTTCCTTCACAGCCCATGGCGAGCCCAGCACCACTGCCAAGTTACGTGAGCCCACACCAGGAGGCTTTATAATGAAAGAATAAAGTGCACTCACTTTTGTTTGGCATTCAAGGCCTCCATGGCCTGGCCCGCTCTATCCTTTTGTTTTGTTGTGTTTTGTTTTATGGGACCATTTTCTTTTAATCCTAGAAGTAATATACACACAGATTTTAAATATTTTCTTCAAATGACCCAGGGGTTGTGTAAAACGAAAGATACAAGCCCTCCCGTTCGGTTCCCCAGGGGGCATCACAGTTTATAGCTCCCATTTTTTAATGTTTAGGAGTTGTCTTCATAACTTTAAATGATAAATTCACAGATTAAGCTCACGGCTTTCTAAATCAGGCATAATCTGTCGACTCCTTCAAAAGATAAGGAATTTAGCGCATACTTCTTCCAACTCATGATTCTTGTCAGCGATAGCCTTTCAGTTTGTCAAGTGCCAAGAAACATTTTCAGCTTTATGTCCTGGGTCTTCCTCTTAAGAGCTTCATGTTGCAACCAAATTGAGCTACTTGGCATCTTTTTAAAAAATTATTTCATAATTAGATATACCAAACTTCGGGAAAGTTTCATTCAAGTTTGACAAGAGAGACCCTCTCCAGGTTCCTGATATTCAAAGTCCCAATCAATTTAAAAGGATTAAAAGCATACGGTGTATTTTCTCCAAACAGAAAAGAGTTAAATGAACTAGCAATAACAAAAAGATATTTGAGAAATGCCCAATATTTGGAAATTAGGTAACGTGGTTCTAAATAACCCATGATCAAAGAAAAAAAAAAAAAACTAAGGAAGTTAGAGAATATTCCAAACTGAACAGAAATGTAAAGGGTTCTAAAAAATTTAGAGGAAACGGGGCACTTCCGTGTTGTTGGCGGGGCTGTAAAATGGGGCGACAACTTTGGAAAAGTAGATTGGCGTGTTTTTATAAAGTTAAACAGATACTCTTCCCCATGGCCTTAAATCCCACCCCTGGGTATTTATCCAAGAGATGTAAAAATATATATACACACAAAGGCTTATTCATGGACGTTCGCAGCGGCTCTCTTCACAGTATCCAAAGACTTCAAACAATCCAAATATTTAACAACAAATGAACAGATAAACGGATTTGGATAAGTTCACACAATGGAGTATAGTCAGCAATAAAAAGAACAAAGTCTGAGTACGTGAAGAAAGAGGTGGGGCATGGAAGTTTACATAATAAGTAAATATTATTTATATATATATAATAAATAAGTAATAAATAAATAACAGTCCATTCTAAATCAGTAAAAATTACTCCTTACTAACAGAATACAGACAAGTGGTTGTCTCAGGTGGATTTGGGAGACTGATCGCAACAAAGCAGGAAGGAACTTTTGAGGGTAAGAGAAAAGTTCAGTATCTTGACTGATGGTTGTGGTTTTAAGGATGGACAGATTTGTCAAAACTCATTTTTCCATGCATCGTACCCACAAAATGGACCCATTTTATGATATGTAAACTAAAGCTTACATAAAGTTCATTAGAAAAATAAGGAGAAGACAAACTCGAAGGATAAAAAATGACATTTAAATCCAACTTCATTGAATAACGAAAGAGAATAATCGCAGAGATTTTTAACTCATATGTTTATACAAGCTCAGAGGGTTGTTGGGAAATCAAGTGTGCTCATATATAAATAAGGTGATTAGAACTGGTAGTGATACATAGGTGTTAGTAATTCATTATTATTAATTATCAAATTACATTCTAATTTATAAATTCCCATGGACACCAAAACTTAATTAAAGTTTATTACACTAACCAAGATTTTGTATGAGCTTTTTAATACGTGTGAGTTGGTGTGTGAAAACCACATGAAGAAAGAGCCGAAAGCAGGGGCTTCAGGGGGCAGAAATGACCGTGAGAACGAAAGTCCACCATGACTCATGGGGGGCCTGGATGGCCCAGTTGGTTGAACATCAAACTTCAGCTCAGGCCATGATCTCATGGTTCATGAGTTTGAGCCTCACATTGGGCTCTCTGCTGTCAGAGCAAAGCCTGCTACAGATCCTCTCTCTCCCTCTCGCTGCCTCTCTCCCACTTGCACACATGTGCCCTCTCTCTTTCTCAAAAATAAAAAAATAAACATTTTTTAAAAATCCACTGTGACTCAGAAATTAAAAGTACAAGAGACGGAGAGAAGAACAAAGGTGGGGTCCAAAATAAGCCATGTACCCCCTTAAAATTAAGTCCAAGATTCCTACCCCCTGGGACTGTTTCACACGTTCCTCCTAAGCATGCACACAGCCCATGGGGACACAGATGTCTTGTCAGAAACACAAATCCCATTTGTCATAACATTTTTTGAAGTCCCTCATACCCTTGTAACAGATGGGAATAACCCTAATCACCTTGATCTCAGGGGATAAACTATCCTCCCCTCATCTTTTCTAGAAGCTCCATAGGAAAAGGAAATTTCCTTGCCACCTCTAGTTAGGAAAACACAACAACAAACGCCCTCCTCCCCCCCGCCCCCTCCCCAAATCCAAACACCACCACCACCAACAACAAAACCTCAGTGGGTGGTGTTCATTGGTCCACCCTTGATCACATGACCACCTGGACCAATCGCTAGAGACAGGATACGGAGCGTTCTCAAGGCCTCTGGTTTACTCACAGACCGTCATCCTTTTTCAGGAAGGTGGGATCCGTCACCAGCAAAAGGAAAGGTTGTAGAACAAAACGTGAGCACTCAGGGGCCTGTGAGCCAGCCAGCCACACGGATCGGGCTGTTTTTATTCAGACCTAAACCGCACTGCCCTCTGCTATTCCGAGCCTGCCTGGCATCTGGACTGATGTCACACTGCACATTCTGCTGGATGGACAGCCATTTCTGTCTAGTCATCAGTTGATTAGTAAGTATCAGGTATCAACACCGGAAGAGCACTAGAACCCTGTGGGAGCCGTAGAAACGGACAAGGTCTAGCACTACAGTGTGTTCTCGGTACAGCCGGGGATGTTGAGTCCCAGGAACTACCACCTCAGAGCTAGCTGCACACAGAGGGGGGAGGTGGCAAACACAGGGCAGCTTCAGGGAAGGGCCTTTATACAACTATCTTTTGATCTTTTGATACTCACACAGTCCCAGGAGATGCGTAAGTTTAAGATAAACTTTTCGATAGGAAGACATGGTGACAGGGAAAGCAGACAGGCAGACGGGAGGTAATTTCAGGAAAGGCACAAAAGTTACTCAAGAGAAGTGACCAGTGCGTGGTTTCCTCTCTCAGGTTAATGTCCATTGATTGGTAGAGTCTGTTGAGTGCTGTCTTCAGAGGAATTCTCCGATTCCAACCAGACTCAGTGTGATGAGGTTCTAGGATCCATTGATTATGTCTTTTATGGGCAGGGTTTGGGAGGATGATGCTGGGAACTAGGAGAGGGAGAGTAGTGATAATGAGAATGGAAGGGTAAGTAGAAGCCAGCATGTTAATTGTCAGAGAGCCTGGGAAGTTCATTAGACATTGTTTTCTCTAGTTGCTAGAGGTGCAAAAAAACCAAAAGAACAAAAACAAAAAAACACAACCCTATTCATTTGGCTTTGGGTTACACCAAACTGTGGGACCTATCCATTCAAGTGTGTGAGACTCCTGTATCTCTAACAAGTAAAATGAAATGTCAGGACTGTTTTCATAACCACCGTGCTACTCTCACGGGCCCATAGATTTCTCTCTGCTCCCCTTCTGGAAAGCCCGAGGTTCAGCATCACAGCCTGAGGTTCAGCTTCACAGTGTGTGAAGAATGACAAGGGCTTCCTTGGTTCAGCCAATGGGAGGCACCAGCAGGAGATCAGAAGGTAGGAGAGAGTGGTCAAAATATGTCTTGCCCTGCTCCCTCCCAGCTCTGGGTGGCACAGAGTGGCTCCTGGTAGACCAGCGGTGCCATCTGGGTGGAGCTTCACCCTCCAACTCCCCGCTTCTACCGCATGGGGGTTGGCCTCAGTAAGAATAGTGATAGTTTACCTACAGTAACAGCAGGGAAGGGATGGTTCACCTACATTAACAGAAGGGAGGAGAAGGTACATAGTTGAAGATGTTGGCAGGTGACAGAGAGTTGGAACTTTGGGGAATTTCTCTTAAGATTGTTTCCATTGTCTTTCTTAAGGTCATCAGTTGACGCTGAGGATGATGGAGAAGGTATCAGAGACTTAAGGAAAGAAGAAGTCACGAAACAGTCCTGTAGGAGCACAAGAGATGAACGGACTGGGGAGACACCTGCAGCATTCAGGATTCTTTGAAGCTGCTAGTCATTTTGATTTTTATTTATTTATTTTTATTTTAGGGGTGGGGAGGGGCAGATGGAGAGAGAGCGAGAATATCTTAAGTAGGCTCCGTGCTCAGCGTGGAACCCGAAGTGAGGATCGGTCTCACAACAGTGGCATGGTGACCTGAGCTGAAATCAAGAGTCAGACGCCTAACCGCCTGAGCCACCCAGGCACCCCGAGGCCGTTAGTCATTTTTAAAAGCGATACCATTCAGTGAGATTATTCTCTAGCCTCGTTCAGCTGTGAGGGTGCAGACACAAAAGAAGCCGATTCAGAGTTACCTACGGTTGAGGCCTGTCCAGGTATAGCGGACACTGCTGGTGACCTGTCTAGATCCCTGAAACTCTTTTCGCTGGTTTTGTTCCATTTGTCCATCCACCAGCTGGTGCAGGCGTCACTGCTAGTAGCTCCACCGGCAAACTTGAGGCTTGTTCTTGGGTGAATGGAGCCACCTGACTCCGAGGTGCCTGATTGAGGGGGATCAAAGTTACAAGAACCCCACCTTCTTGCTCAAGATGAGACAGTCCCCACGTTACTCAAAGTCAAGGTGAGACTCAACTCTACATGCAACCATTTCCATGCTTGGCTCTGCCATTTCTTTATTCTGTTTCCCTCACTCTCTCACGGGTTTCTTATGAGGACACTCCGTTATCTAATCACTGGTGCAAGAATCCGCAGTTCAGGCTTTGCTCCTCAGAATGGCCCAGAGGACGCTACCTCTACCAAGGTGAAAAGGAATGAATGATGGGGGGGCGGTGTCAGCACGGTTCAGAAGCGCCGCGGTGGCCGTCCCCTCTGCAGGCTGGAACTGGCAGTAGGGGATTCGATTACAAAGCTGGGCTCCCTGGTTTTGAAAGCGATGATAGGATCTGGAGTAGTAGAGGCCAGATGGCAGCATTAATCATTAACGACAAGATGACCTTAGTCACCATAACGGGCAGCGACTTTGGAGTAGCAGCCAGGGGGTCTGACCTGGAGGAACCCATGGAGATAGAAAGTGGAGCGCGGTATTCCTTAGGGCCATGAATATTTGCGGGCATCAAAGATACCACTTGATATATATGATTCAAAGAAATCAAGGGTGAACGAGCAGAAGGTCGAGGTCGGCCACCTCAACGGATTGTCATGATGCTTTACCCAGTTTTCAGACCCGAGCCAGGTCTCAGACCCAGAGCCCGCCAGTTGAAAAGGAGGTTGACAAGCCCATGTCAGGGGGACTTCAGAGCAGGGGGGGCGAGGCAGACCAGTAGAGCAAAATCAAGGCCTGCCTGAGGAGGGTGTCCCAGCAGAATGCTGGCCCAGCGTGGTCAGGTTATCAGTCAGATGTAGAGGAATTCAGCAAACAAATATATTGAGCATAATGGGAGCCAGATTTCTCATAGTTAGAAAAGGCAAATACACGGAAACCGGTGGGCCCTGTTGGGTTGGTGTTGCATTGGAATTGGAGGTGTAGGTGTACGCTATATGCATATTGATAATAATATATTGATAATATATTGATATATTGACAATATTTTGATAATAATATCACTATTTATATGTAGATACGGAAATATCTATATTTATCTCAGTGTATATACACAGGTACACACATACATATATTCTAGCTCTGACAAGCAGTGGCAGGGTGTAGGGGCTGGAAACAGCAATACTCCAATAGATTTTAGTTTCTCAATGCCATTCTCCACTTCAAGGAAGGAAGTCTACTTAAAAAAAAAATGGCTGATCCCAAGACTGAGGCAGGATAAAAACAAAGATGACCTCGGAAAAGTTGTATTATTCTAGAAACTAAGGGAGCACTCAAAGAATGATGGAGATGTGTAAGACAAACACAGAAATCAGCTTAAAGGGACTCCCACTGGAAAAATCTAGGACAATATGAGCTTCAAAATGAATGCCGATAGTATCAGACTATAACTCAACAAGCAATAGCACTCAGTGAGTCCACAATGACAAAAAGATATAAATGAAAAAATAAGTGGGGAACAGAAAAAGTGTTTCCTTATAGGAGAATACCAACTGAAGAAAGATTGATGAGATTAGGAAATCAACATTTGGGAACCACTGGAGTAATAATTAATTCAGGCAAGCAATATCAATGGATGCTAAAACCAGAGGATTAAAATGGGATGAGGACTGGGGTTTAATATAACTTTAAAGTATTTCCCTACAGAATTCATACTATTTACAAAGGGGGAACAAGTAACTCTAAGTGGAGAAACATGGCAGACGCCATCTTGGTCAAGTGATCAGATGAATATCACCAGTCGTAGGACAAGTCCACGACTTGTAGGACTGCAGTGAGAAGGATACAGCATTGCTTCTGTGGTACTCTGGCCAAAATGTATAACCCAGGGCTAATCATGAGGAAATACTGGACACAACCATGTTGCGGAACATTCTACAAAATGACTTGTCTGTGATCTTCGAAAACATATAGGAGTCATGAAAGCTGCTGAAGGGGAGACCACAGAGACATGACATGTGATCCTGGATTAGATGCCAAAAAGGACATTCTTTAATTTATTTTTTTTTTAATTTTTTGAGAGAGAGAGAGAGAGAGAAAGGGAGAGGAAGAGAGAGAATCTTAAGCAGGCTCCACACTCAGTGCTGAGCCCGATGCAGGACTCGATCCCACGACTGTGAGATCGTGACCTGAGCCAAAATCAGCTCAGATGCTTGGGGCACCTGAGTGGCTCAGTGGGTTAAGTGCCCGACTCTGGATTTTGGCTCAGGTCATGATCCCAGGGTCATGGGATTGAGCCCCTGCCCCTGGCTCCTCGCTGAGCATGGAGCCTGCTTAAGATTCTCTCCCTCTATCTTTCTTTCTCTCCTTCTATTCCTCTCCCCTGCTTATGTACTGTCTCTCTCTCTCTAAAAATAAATTTTTTTAAAAAAGGAGGTGGATGCTTAACTCACTGAGCCACCCAGGTGCCCCCCAAAAGGACATTCTTTCTTTTTAATGTTTATTCATTAAAAATTTTTTTTCATGTTTTTATTTTACTTTTGAGAGAGAGAGAGAGAGAGAGAGAGAGCAAGCAGGCGAGGTACAAAGAGAGAGAGAGACACACACACAGAATCCGAAGCAGGCTCCAGGCTCTGAGTTGTCAGCACAGAGCCTGATGCAGGGCTCTAACCCACAAGCAGTGAGATCATGACCTGAGCTGAAGTTGGATGCTTAACTGACTGAGCCGCCCAGGCACCCCTTTGTTTATTCTTTTTTTGAAGAGAGAGAGAGAGACAGAGTGCGAGCAGGGGAGACAATAAGAGAGAGAGGGAGACACAGAATCCAGGGCAGTCTCCAGGCTCTGAGCTATCAGCACAGAGCCTGACGCAGGGCTCGAACCCGCAAACTGCAAGATCATGACCCAACCTGAAGTCGGACCCTCAACTGACTGAGCCACCCAGGCACCCCTAAAGAGGACATTCTTGATAAAACTTGAATGGGCTTCTGGAAGAGGGTATACAAGCTTTCTTTGTGCTATTCTTGCAACTTTGGTGAGCTAATGAAATTGTTTCAAAATAGAAAATCTCTGTAAAAACCCATATCTTATTTTTTTTTAAAGAAAGACTGAAATACCACAGTTACGCGAAATACCGCAGTTAAGTATGTTGAGTAGCGATCCCTCCAGTCCTTCCAAAGTATTTGAGTAACCGCCAGCACCAGGGATAATACAATGTCTAGATAAAGGAGAATGCCTGGATCTTTTGAGGACTACTATATACAGAGTCTGAGTTGACCCAGAAACCCAGGGAACCGAAGTGCCACACTCGTCCTGTGTTAGAGAAGTGGCACAAGGGAGTCAAGTAATAAATGGCGTGCTAAGCCAGGTCTGTCTCGCAGGGAACCCACAGAGTTCACAGACCAACTGGTGGTCACCTCTCCAGCTCTTAAATACAGAGAACTGGAATGGTCTTCCTTAGCAGTTCGCAAAAGCCCCATATCGCTTCCTTAACCTGTGGAGTAAAAGCTATTGTAGATGAAAGATCATACAGTTTCAGAAGTCCCTGAAACCATACCTTTACGAGCCAAAAGGATAAAATGTTTAAAAGTTGCAATCCAGGGGAAATGGCGGAGATTGGTGCTCCCCTTCAAATGTGTAAATGATGCATTGAGTCCGCTAGTCTGGCCCCCACACAAAGGAGATGACCATGGCAATGACTACTGACGTCTACCAACTGGAGGTGCCAAGGGCAGATGCCGTGCTACCTTTGCTGTCTTTACCAGAACGTAGTCACGTGGCCTCTGGTATATGGTATTGCTTTTGACCTGGCAAATGCATAATGTTTTTTAATGTTTATTTATTTTTGGGACAGAGAGAGACACAGAGCATGAGTGGGGGAGGGGCAGAGAGAGAGGGAGACACAGAATCTGAAGCAGGCTCCAGGCTCTGAGCTGTCAGCACAGAGCCCGATGCGGGGCTCGAACTCACGGACTGCGAGATCATGACCTGAGCTGAAGTTGGACGCTCAACCGACTGAGCCACCCGGGCGCCCCATGCATAGTTTTTAATACCCAACAGGAAGAAGGATCGGAAGAAATTTGTTTCAGGGAGGCTGCACAAGAGTATATACAACACTGATGCTCTCTGTCACACAATATTCAGAAGAGACACGAGCCATCTGGACATTCCAGAAAATACCGTCTCGGTCCATTATATTGATGCCATCTTACTCCTATGCCAATTTTAACTGTAAATGGGCAAAAGGTAGTAACCATGGCCTAATAAGAACATTATAAAAAGAGGCTCAGACCCCGAGTGTCTAGGTTACTCCACCGTCAAGCCACCCAGACCAACAGAAATCCTAGAAGAGGGGCACCTGGGTGGCCCAGTCAGTTAAGCGACCGAATCTTGATTTTGGCTCAGGTCACGATCTCCCAGGAGTGGTACCAAGCCCCACGTTGAGTTCCACGTTGAGCGCAGAGCCGCGTGGAGAATCCTGCTTGGGATTCTCTCTCCCCTTCTCTCTCCGCCCCTCCCCCACTCAAAATAAATAAACTTTAAAAAGAGAGATGCCAACAGAGGGGAAGAAACTCCATCGTGGATGGTACAGAAAGGAGATGGTAAGTACTTTTGTGGCCTTGGGGCCGGCCACAGAGGTGGGGACTGCCAGTCATCTAGTATCCCTGTCCTACAACTTTCACTACAACTGGTGGCCATCCAGAATCCTGGAGAAGCTGAGACAAGCCAGAGTGAAGCAAGCGGATCTAAATGGTGCTACAGCCAGACCAAAGCAGATGCCGTCAGCGCCCCTGGGATCCCTTTTCCCAGTTTGCTACACTTACCCCCAGCTGCCAGCTGAATTCCTGCTGACAGCTCGCACTTGCTACTGCACCGGCAAGTTATCCTTGGCCGCCTGGATCCACCTCATAGTTTACAATACCCCCAATCCAGGCTGCCTATGACTGCCGACTGCCCATTGTTGGGGTGTACAGAAGCCCAGATCCCTTGGCTCCAGGTGGGACCGCTGCGTGGTGCCAATTACCCCTCAGAGCTTCCTGCGAGATGATGCTGAGGCTAGCCTTTGCTGACATCATATTCTGGGGCGGATTCTTCTTCTTCCCTGTTGGACTTTCCTCGTTCCCTCACAGGCTCCTCCGGAGCACTCAGCTTTGCGAATCGCGTGCGCAGGAATGCCCCCTCCCAGAGAACCTGACCCGAGACTGCAAAGGTGATTTCGATTTCCATGCGAGCACAAGACTTCAACGGAATCTAAATCGAAGTCATCGCAAACGCAATTTGAAGTCATCCTCTTGGCCAGTGATTCGCAGACCTGGGATTGAAATCACACGACAGGTGTCTTCAAATGCCTTTGCCTGGGTCCTGTGCTAGGCCTTCCCTAACCAAAGCTCCAGAAGCGTGACTGCGAAGTCTCGATTTTCGTAAAGGCTCTCCTGGTATGATTGGTTATTAAGGTCTTGGAATCCACAAACTGTTTGGACAAATCTGTAGCGGATGGCTTTGACGTCCCTCTATATGAACTTGTAGGATGTTCAAGATGAAACTTTGAGGCCCCTCCCAGTAGCACCAGTCTCCAATTCAGTTAACTGGTCATTGCACATCGATATGCCTTAAAGGAAACAAAAAAATGACCTTGATTTTAAATCAAACGGAGGATGATCATTCACTACACATATAATTCAATGTGAAATTTGTCATCAAAATGTCTAAATATTGTGCATCCGATTGATTGCGTTTTACAAAATGGCAATGATTCTTTTTATTATATAAATTGGTTGGTATGTGTTGCCGTATTGGTCGCTAGCGTCTAGGTAATGCCGTGGTAACAGACACCACCAGAATCTCAGTGACGTAACACAGAAAAAGTTTATTCCCTTTTCCTACAAAGTCCACAACATGTCTGTGCACTTTCAGAGCTGCTGTCCTCCAGGTCCCCCACTCAGCAGTGCCAGAAACTTCCAGATGGAAGGTACTTCCATCTCGGCATGAGGTTTAGAGTTTACAGGTGTAAAGTTTAGAGACTTGCACTGGAAATTAAATGCCGTAGCCCTAGGGCAACCTCTGGCCGTTTCCATCGGTCACACAGATCATAGCCTACTGGGCAGAATTAGTAATACAGTGAGTACAGGAGCCAAGAAAAGTAATCCCCAAGGAAGGGGAAGCCTGCTTATGCCCGGAATGAGGGAAGAACGGCATATTGGGAAGACTACCGATGTCTACGACAGTTATTAAATAAAATGCAGAAGAATCATGAACGCGGAAAGAAGAAAAAAGAAAAAAATGTATATATATATATATATATATATATATATATACATTCCACCACCTGCTATGGGGTTTTGGTTTGTTTCCTCGAATCTTTGAAAATACAAGTTCTGGGGCACCTGGGTGGCTTAGTCCATTGAGCGTCCAACTCTTGATTTCGGCTCAGGTCATGATCTCAAGGTTTATGGGTTCGAGCCCTGCATCAGGCTCTGTGCTGACAGACAGAGCGGAACCTGCTTGGATCCTCTCACTCCCTTGCCCTCTGCCCCTCCCCCCTCAAAGTAAATAAATAAACTTAAAAAAAAAAGAAAATAGAAGTTCTTTTGAATAATGTTTATTTTTATTTTATAAGTATGTACTCTCACTGTAAAATATTTTAAAAGTACATCGGTGGGCGTCAAAAAAATTAAAACCCCTCAATCTCACCTCCAAAATATAACATACGATTTTTTTTCTTTTTTTTTTTTTTTTTAAGTAGGCTTCACACCCTGCGCAGAGCCCAACGCAGGGCTTGAACTCACAACCCTGAGATCAAGACCCTGAAATCAAGGGAGGCCTGAGTGGCTCGGTTGGTCGAGCATCTAACTCTTGATTTCAGCTCGGGTCAGGATCTCGCAGTTCATGGGTTCAAGCCTTATGTCGGGCTCTGTGCTGACCGCATGGAGCCTGTTTGGGATTCTCTCTCTATGTCTCTCTCTACCCCTCTCCCACTTGCTCTTGCATGCGCTCTCTCTCTCAAAAATAAATAATTCATTAATTTAAAAAATAAAGATTTAAAAAAAAAGACCTGAGATTAAGACCTGAGGTGAGATCAAGAGTCGGAAGCTTAACCGACGGAGCCACTCAGACGCCCCTTCCATGTACAATCTTTAGTCAAAATTGGAATCGTACTATTTATACTTATTTGTAATATGATTGTTCTCCTTAACAATACATACAAATTCGATTTTTAATTCCACTGTGCTAATGATCATCAGTTGTGACGTCAGGCAAGGTACTTCTCCCTGGATCTCAGTTGCTCTGTCTCTAAAATGGGGATATTATAAGAGACCACCTCTAAGCTGGCTTTCCGGGTCTGGTGCCCTGTGAATACATGCAGCTCCTGACGTCTGTCTACCTTCCTCTCTCTCACCTCTTCTCGGATACCTGGGAAAATGAAGACCTTGAACCAGCTCCTTCAGATTCTACTTTCAGGACCCAGAATAACTTCCGGGGGTAGGGCTTCTGTCTGTCAGAGCTGTGTCCTGAGGCCTCGATTGCTTTCGACCGGATATACTAAATTTCCCTAGGGCCCCGAGTCCCAGGCCAAATCACTGTTAGAAATTGTTGCCAAACAGATTACCATTACTTGGAATTGGTGAATCTCCGGGAATCTCAGATTAGATAAGAGTGTTGGGGCTCGTTTCCCCCACCCCCCACCCAATAAAATGTAAGCTCGTAAAACAAGGACTTTGTTTTGTTTGCAACTTGTACACCTGTCCCTTAAGAAGTTTCTGGAACATAGTAGGGACTCACTAAGGATTTGATCACGTGAATAAGTGAATGTAACCTTATCCCTACCCTTTTTTAGCAGTCCTCAGAAGGACGCCTGCAACGAGTGTTTCTCCACCTGCAACCACTGAGAGCTGATTACGTCCTGGAATAACCAATCCCACAGCTGCACTGAGAAACAGGCGTAACTGGGGGATGGCAGTGTGGAACTCAACACACCTGCTGCCCCAACCGAGCGGGCACGTCAAATAGGCACAAGTTGTCTCTGGGGGTGGACATACAACCTTCAGAAACAGTCACTTTCCTATTTGTAGGCTGTATATTACTTTGCAGGACATTTAAGCCCTTTTTTAAAAGCCCCCCTTGAGGGTTAGGTGGAGGCGGGGATTTAAATTCAGTATTCGTCGAACGGCCGAGCCTTTCTGCAATTTTTACATCGGTCACCAGGGGGCGCACTTGTTGCTTAAATCATCTCCATCATCTCTGTGGCTGGGGACCTGCAGAGTCTGAGGGTGACACTGGACTTGTGAAATCAAGTAATCACAGATATTTAGGTCCTACAACAAAGGAACGGCACTAAAAGTAAGACTACCCCAGACATCAGGGGCACCTTACACCTACTGAGAAGGGCGGATAGAAATCCTTCCTTTACCACTGATTAAATACCCAGAGGACAGCAAGCCAAAGACCTACTGCTGAGTATTAATGGCTTCAAAATGAAGAGGTATCAGGGCCTTGCTGACCTTGAAGGAGAGTCACAGAGACCTGCTGGGGCTGCCTTATTCTCTAAACCCCTGGCAGTCTCCTAAAATGTTAGTGCTCCGAGGAAGTGCGAGAGCATGCAAGCATTTCCTCCCATCTTCCATTCTGTAGATGGGGAAACTGAAGCCCAGAGAAAAATAAATTACTTACCGAAGGTGAAACGACTGTCTAATGGCAGAGCCAGAATTCAAACTCGAGAGTTCATGTCACTGAGTATTTAATAGTTTGGCTGGGGAGGGGGTGGTCTTTAGCAATGACCCTTGGGATTCAGGGAAACCTAAACTCTATTGGTAATCTTTTTAGAAGAGATTATTGATTTTGACATCTTTGCTCCAAAGAGCTGAGAGAGAGAGAGAGAGAGAGAGAGAAGAGAGGGAGGGATGGAATATAGGAAGGGAAAGAAGGGGAGGGGAAGGAAAGAGGGAGGGGAGAAGCAGGGAGGGGAGAGGGAGGGAGGGGAAGGTAAGAGGAGGGGAGAAATGGGATGGGAAGGGAAGGAAGGAGAGGAGAGGGGAGAAGTAGGGAGGGAAGGGGAGGGAAGGAAGGAAAGGGGAGGGGAGAAAAGGGAAGGGGAGAGAAGGGGAGGGAAGAAAAGGGATGGGGGGAATAGGGGAGGGAAGAGAAGGAGAGGGGGGAGGGGAGGGCAGGGCAGGGCAGGGAAGAGAAGGAGAGGGGGGAGGGGAGGGCAGGGCAGGGCAGGGAAGAGAGACCAGAGTTTTCTGCCGGCCCTGTCTCCAGGCAGCCTCTGGGGCTGCCCTCTTCCTAGCAACAGAGGCTCGGCTGCATTGTTCGAGGTACTCATTTTTTCTTTTTTTCAAAATCAAAAGATGAAGGATAAACTCCCAAAACAAAAGGCATTTTTCTTCCAAGGGCTTCGATAAATCATCATTCAAGGACAAAAGAGTCAAGGGTGAGCAATCCCTCAAAACCCATCTGCAGAGCGGTTATGCATTGGCAACAGCAGAACTCGCTTCCGAAGTGCAGGCTTGGAGGGCCTTGGAGTCGGCACACTCAAAGGCCTGGCTTCGCGGAAGAGGGACATCCACCGAGGGGAAGGGGTAGGGTCAGAACTCCGATGCTTTCAGAGGCCGGGGAAATGAAGCAAGCTGGGGACAGATAAGAGACATTTTAGTTACGCCACCAAAAATACGCGACTTTCCTCTTTAAGAAAAATGACAGAGGAACCCTGTTGACAAATGGCAAGTAGCAGAGCCCTCAGTAAAGGGGATAAGACTGGGGACTGTGGCAAACAGGACACGGCCCGCTTCAGGCGGGCGGCTGCGCTCCAGCGCCTCTGGAGCACTGTGGCATGGCAGGGAAGGGGCCTTCTGGGAAGCCCCGTGCTCTGGCTTTAGCTGGGCCATCCACTCCCAGGAACAGCTCGTCTCCAGCCTCTGTTTTCGCATCTCAGACGTGAAGGGAATGAAGTAGGGGCGTTCCAAGGTCGATGTGACAGACTCTGGGTTTCTGAGTGTTCTTTACAGATGGAGGGTCTCAATCAGCAAGGCATTCTGGGAAGGCCACAGGGTCTGGAAGGCAAAGGGGCCACAAACGTCGATGTCCCTCCCTGTCCCTGTCGTACTGGAACTTCGAATACCACGTCTAAAACCGAGCTGTCATGTGCCACACCCAAATGGCTCCTCAGCCTGACTTCCCCCATAGCATAGAGCACCGTACCTCACCTAGTTGGCCAAGTCAGAAACCCCGGCCTCTTTCTAAAACCTTCTCTCACCCCCCACCCCCCGCCCCACCGCCAGCCAACCAGCAAGCCCTTCAATTCCACTTTTTTTTTTAATTTTTTTTTAAGTTTATTTATTTTTGAAAGACATAGAGACAGCGTATGAGCAGGGGAAGGGCAGAGAGAGAGGGAGACACAGAAGCTGAAGCAGGCTCCAGGCTCTGAGCCGTCAGCACAGAGCCCGACTCGGGGCTCGAACTCACAGACCGTGAGATCATGACCTGAGCCGAAGTCAGCCGCTTAACCGACTGAGCCACCCAGGCGCCCCCAATTCCGCTTTTTATCGGTCAATTCCGTCCGCTTCCTCCCATCTCCCATGCCATCATCCTAATCCAGGCAGCCACGCTTCTCCACCGGAATCACCCTGAGACTGTCTCCCTACCACTGTTCTTATCTCCCCAGTCCATTCTTCATACTGGCTGTCGGAGCCGTCCACATAAGACACAAGTTCCCAGCTTAAAATCCTTCCGTCATTGCCCTCAAGACAAAATCCAAACTCCTCAACACGAGGCCCTTCGTTTTGGTTTTTTCTGGGCCTCGCTCATGCTCTAGACTCTTCTCTTGCCACTGCTCCGAATGCTCTGCCCTGGAGTTGGTGACCTCCTGGAGAGAAAAAAACTGCAGCTTGTTTGTTAACCAAGGAGTTCCCAGAACCCACCGCGGTCCCGACCCCTGAGAGCTTCTTGCTGTTTGATGCGAGAAGGAGCCAGTGGATGGGTGATGAGGGAGGGAGTACGTGAGTCCAAAGACCCCTCCACCTACCGTGTGACTCTACGGCGTCTGCTCGATCACTGTCTCTACCTGTAAACGTGTCTGATCTCGCTTACAGGGGATTATGGGGAGCAAATTGGACAACAGGTGTACATGACCTTCGGAACGTACAAAAGCAGAAGGTAGACATTAGTGTCTCCCTACCTTCTTTGTGGTTCACTTTCCTAACTCAGTACCTACTTCAGGACCTGCCTCATAGCCTTAAAGCATGAGTTAAATCAGCTCCTGTATAGAACATGCTTTAAATAGTACCTGACACACTCTACACGAATAAGCGTTACTCTGATGACAGTGATGATACTGAGGGGTACTCTTTACAACCCTCTGAGGTGGCAGATGTAATGGACTTTTCGGGCGGCTCGTTTGGTAACAGACCCCTGGTTTCCTCTTGGGTGAAGTCTGGATAGGACCGTCCATCAGGGTGTGGACTCCTCCAGCCAGTGGGGTGAGTCTACGACCAGAATCCAGCCAATCAGACTCTGGCTCTCCTATGGCTTCGAGTCGCGAGTGGCAGGAAGGAAAGAAAACCGAGTCAGGGGCTCATGCATCTCTACGGCAGCATCCGGATGGGACCGGGGAGATGTTCTGACCCCACAAACCTGCCAATCTGACTCCCGCCTCTCCAGGCATGGTCCTTCAGCCTTCCCTTCCATCCCCAAGCTCCGCCACGGCCTTCCAATAAGTCCCCCTGTGCCTATGTTAGCCAAGAGTCACTTCTGTGGCTTTTCACTGGAGACCCCTGGCCATCACTGCTCCGGGGTCTGAGCAGCCATTAACACCCCGTGTGACGTCAGACAAGGCGTTTCTCCTTCTTGCACTCAGAATACTCCTGGGCCTCCCTGCTGTGCCTACAAGAGAAAGTCCCCGCCCAGAAAGCTCTTTCCCTACTCTGCACGGTCAGCTCCTTCTCCTGACTCATGTCTCTGCCCAAATGTGATCTCTTCTGAACACCCAGTCGGAAGGGGCTCTCCCTCTGCCTTCACTCTCCACCACCTCGCTCTCTTTTCTTTTCCTTCATCGCACTGACCACTGTCTGAAATGATCCTTTTATTCTTTATTTTAACCTGGGGCACAGGCAGCGTGCTGCCGCGAGAACGTACGTTCCATGAGAGCGGGGAAGCTGACCGTCTGGTTCTCTAACAGGTTCCCAGCCTCTGGGAGCCGGAGTGGCCGGCTCAAAGGATGCCCTCCGTAAAATCTTCGGTGAATGAATCTGCTTCGTAGGATCCCAGAGAGAGACAAAGTTCTGACTCCCACTCCTCCTCTCACAAGTGTTTCTGGTGTTGCTTCCTGGGATTGGCAGCCGGGCGCCCTTGGCCTTCACCTTGAGCTGCCAGGCTGGTGTCTGCGGCCCGTATCTGCGGCCGGCCTCCCACAGCGAGATCACATCACACCCCCCAGCCCGCACCCACCCCGGCAATTGGTCTCAGTTCAGCCTCTCCTCTGACAAACCTTGTTACGTCCTTGGCTTTGCACTCTTCAGGCTTGCGGCCAGGAAACATGACTCCGGAGGTGAGCTCGTAGAAACACAAAGATGTCCTCTCCTTTTAAGTCAATTATTTCGCACAAATGCCCCGCTTTTAATTTTCCCGTCATCTCCATCCCCTCAGCATCTGCTCCAAACCCCAAGCGCTTGGGACTGCGACTTGGAAACTATACCCGGACCCCTAAATGCATTACCTTCACCAATTTAGCTGTGGGATAATGCCCAGCTTTTGTTGAGAGACCTCATCCGAATCAGCGTCATGAATCCCATTTATGCGTTTGCTGTAGCAATGCTACTCAGGTCATTGGCCACAGGATCCCGAAGAGTCTACCATCAGAAAAAGCTTCCTGAAGCCTTGCCCTGAGAGCTTAGTGCTAGAGCTACCTTGAATTCTTTATGGAAACAAACAGGAGAAAAATAAAGAAGAAAAGAAAGGGGGAAGGAAGGAAAGGAAATAGGAGCTAGAAACAAAAGTGACCTACTTTGCCACTTGAGACACATCAGTCTCTTTTTTCCTCTCTGAAATCATCATTCAAGCGCTCAACAAAACTTTATCGAGCACTTACTATATAGCAGGTATTGCCTGCGACCCTTAGGATCTATCGAGGGTTCCAAACTGTCACCCATGTCTGCCCATGTGGACCTTGTATATTCTAGTGCAAGAAGGTGGACAATGAAACAGTGAGTATATTAAAATTTAAAATTAAAATAAATAAAATGCATAAAGGCATTAGTAAAGAATATATTAAAGAATGCCTTATGTTATAGCAAGTATAGGATATAGCTTGTCAATTACCTAGTATGTTAGAAGGTGAAATGCGCCATCATGGAGGGACAAGAAAGGGGTATCGGGGCGGCTGAAGTGGGCGGAAGAGTCAGGCTCAGGCTCCACTAGTGAGGAGCGGTCAGGGTGAACCTGATCCAGGAATTACGCCTGAGCAAAGACTTGAACGCTATGAGGGGCATTAGTTCCACGTGCTAACTATTCCCCTCTCTTTTTGACCCCTAAGAAGATCAGAAGGGGCTTTGAGGCTCAATCCCAGTCCTCTAGAGGCCCCTATGGTCTGCACACTTGTGGCCTTTTGCCCCTTGGAGAGGCAGGGCAGGACAGTGGTGAAAGGGATGAGTTCCGAAATCAAACTCGATTCAAATATTGGTTCTCCTGCTCCCCAGCTACGTGGCTTTGGACGCCCTAGCCGATCTCTCTTGCCCTCAGTCTCCTACGCCTCAAAATGAAGACAGGAGTAGCACTGACCTCATGGGGCTCTTTTAAGGATGAAAGAAAATAACGTACACGAATTCCTTTGCACTCAGGAAGGGCTCAATAAGAATCAGCTGTAATTAGCAAGCCTCGGTCTGGTCTCTCAAAGTTTATTTACCTTTGCCTTGGTCCTGATTCTCTATCCTTATTGATATTTTAACATTGTTTTATGGTTTCTGCTCCTGTGGTAAGCTACCTCAAATCCTTTGTGGGTTGGGGTGGGTTATAAATAAGTACGTAAATAAATAAAATCTGGATAGGGGAACATTTTCACTGAAGCAAAACATTTCATTACCAGTAGAGTGAATTCCAAGTGAGCCCAAAAGCAAGAAATATTGACTCTGATCTCTAAGAGCCCATCAAAAACCACCAGCAAGACACTCTGGTTACTCAGACCACCTTTCTCTCCTCCTCTTCTTCCTCTTTCCCAAACCCCTCTTCCTCCCTTCCTCCGGAGAGGGTAAATGAGTCGCACAAAGTGATCCGATAAGCCTAAATCCTCCCAACCCCCCCCCATTGACTTCATTGCCCTGGGACCCACGGAATTCTCTTTCTTCTCCGTCAGAGAAGAGAAACAGGTGGGCTCACTCTCCGTGCTGACGGGTTTAAGAGACAGACCAGCGCTGCTCAGGGCCTAGAGGCAGATATAAGCTAGAAGCTCACTCCTGCCATTAATTAGGGAGTACTGTGGCCATGGGGAAGCCTCTGACCTCTCTGGGTCTCGGTTTCCCTATTGGTGATAACAGTGCCTCGTGCAGATGAAAGGAGAGAATACAGGGACATAACACGGAATGCCTTGTTTTTAAAGCCTTGACTAACAGTTCGACTTTCCTTCCTTACCTGCACCCCGGGGTAACACTCACCAGACAGTGGGAGTCCGAAACTCTTCAACAGGAGGAGGATGGACAGGACGGAAACAAGGTAAGAAGACTAGTGTAGTTCCAGCCCTATGTGATGGAAATGCCCTACAAGGAGCAAAGAAGACAGATCTTTTTTTTTTTTATTTTTTAACATTTATTTATTTTTGAGAGACATAGAGACAGAGCAAGAGCAGGGGAAGGGCAGAGAGAGAGGGAGATACAGAATCTGAAGCAGGCTCCAGGCTCTGAGCTGTCAGCACAGAGCCTGACGTGGGGCTTGAACCCACAGACCGTGAGATCATGACCTGAGCCGAAGTCGGCCGCTTAACCGACTGAGCCACCCAGGTGCCCCGACAGATCATTTTTTGAGCCTCTACTAATTCGTAGGTAAATTCATGTAGGTGGATAGCCTGCAAGTAGGTTGTCATATATATCATCACGGTTCCTCCCTGTAGCCCTTTGAGATGACATTGTTAATCACATCTGACGGCTAGGGCTGAGCTTGGAACCCAGAGCGGCCAGCTACAAATGTCTGTGAAGCAGCGTTGGCCTTCTGGAATGGTCTTTACGAAGGGCAACTACTAGCCTTCACCACAGGGTGTCCCAAGCGCCATTGACAGAAACCTGTGACGTCCTGCTGGAGTGCCAAGCTTCTGTGACTCCTGAGCCGGGGCCAAAAAGAATCTGGGCCAGGCTGACCTTGCAGAGGCTCTCTGAGCCCTTTCCCTCTCCCCCTTCGCCCCCTCCCTCAGCCCCCAGGGCCTTCACAGTTAACGCACCCCTGCTGTATGCACTCGGGCTTTGGGCTTTGGAATTAGCTAGATCTGAATTTGAAACACACACCCCTCACATATCAACTGTAGGACCTCAAGTCGCTTATTCTTTCTGGTTCTTCTTCTGAAAATGGGGAGCTCAAAATGCCTGCCTCCCAAAGTTACCATGAAGATTAAATAGAGCAGCGCGTCGAAAATACACAAAACCGGTGCCTAGAGCATGCTAAGTGTTCATTTATGGTCGCTGCTATTGTTCCATTGACGCCATCAGGGAGAGTCAGCCTTATGCTGAACGACTCAGGCGATGCTCTCGGGGACAGAGAGCAAGTCCTTGAGCAGCAACTGATAAGTCTACCCCCGCTGCCATAAGACCAACCCTCACGGCCTGGTTATTAGACATTTGATCCTTCCGCTCACGCCACAGGCAACTCCTTAAGGGTAAGAAGGAGACCCAGCCAGCCTCTGTGGCCCTCCTAGGGAAAAAAGCTTAATCAAGATCTAGGACTTCCAATCACTGTCTTTGATCCACAAATATGTACTGATGGGAGAGACAAGAGACCCAGCCCTTTTCTGGGAGTTTAGAGTGTGCTTGGGGGGGGGGGGGGGAAAGACAGGGAGCTGCTATCACAGCAGACAGAAAGGAATGAGTACTGTGTATCCCTGGGGCTATGAGCGAAGGCCCCATGGAGAAGGAGGTATTTGAACCGGACCTCACAAACTAGGGCCATGGCTTTCCAGGCCGAAAGCACGGCATGAACAAAGGACGGAAATGGGGAAAATACAGTTTGTTCAGAGAACAGAATTTTGGTGAGCCCGGACGACTGGAACACCAAAGGACTGAGGTCAGAGCTGGCAGTGAGCGGCCAGTGAGCCACAGGGAACACACAACAAAGGTCATGACTACCCTGGAGAAAATAGGGGGAGTGGACCTGCGATTTAAAAAAGGATGGTCACGCAAGGCCTCTTTGAGGTCTCATATAAAAGAGGTAAAAGATCAAGCCATGTGACTACCTTAAGGGCCGTTTCCAGGCAGAGAAAATAGCCGTGCAAACGTCCAGAGGCCACGGAGTGGGTGCCATGTTGGTGATGCGTTTAAAAAGGCCGGTGTGACTGGAGCGGTAGGAAGTGAAGTTAGAGAGTTCAAAGGGAGCCAGCTCTGGAGAAGCCTTGCAGGCTGGTACAGGGGCTTTCGCTTGGATGAAACGAAGAGCCACCGTAGGGTTTCCGGTAAAGGAGTAGACTTACGTTTTAAAAGGATGGCTCTGACTGCTGTGTAGAGACTCAACTGCAGGGGGCCAAGGGTGGAAGCAGGAGACCAGTCAGGAGGCTATGGCAGAAATCCAGACGAAAGAGGGTGGCGGCTGCAACCAGGGTAGTAGCCGTGTGATGGTGCGCCTCGGTTTCCCCATGTGAAAATGGAGCTTAGGATTCCCACTCTGTGTGCGGCCTGCCGCCTCAAAAAGCCCCCATCTGGGGGGAACATCTGGAACCTCCGGCCAGCAGGGCGCCAGCCGGGGGAATGTGGGATTGTGGGGCGCGTGGGCAGCTTCTCGCGCGTCCCGGCTCAGGGTGCCCGCGAGAAAGGCAAGACAGGTGCGCGCCCCGCGGCCAGCGTCAGGCGGGAGAGACCCGGTGGAGGGTGGTCTTGCTCCCTAGAGACTGAAGAGGGAAGAGCCGGAAGGCAGGTGCCTCCTCCAAGCAGATCCTGGGCACCCAGCACTGCGTGCGCCCGGGTATGCGACCACTCTGTGCAGATGCTGGCATCGTGCGGGCAACATCGGGGAGCGCCACGGCCCCCTCTCCAGGCGTACCGTCCCCCCCCCCCCAGCTCTGACCCCTTTGTCTCGCTTTCTTCTACCCCCATCTGTCTCCCTGTACGTCCCGCACTGGGCTCGGTGCGCATGGCCCCGCTGGGGTCCCTCTGGCGGTCGCCGAATAGGCGCAGCCCGGGCCCGGGGCTCCGGTGAAGGGAAAATCATGAATGAAATGCATGCGGTTCTCCCGCTCCCCCGCCCTCCCTGTCCAGGCAACCTCCGCGCGGGGGCGGCGCGCGCGCGCGGGGACTCCGAGCGGAGTAGGGGGGGAGGGGGCGCCCGAGATCAGGGTCCGGGACTCAGGGTCCGAGGTCCGGCCCCGCTTGGGCCCCGGGCGCCGCCGGAGCTCCCGCGCCCCGCCCGCCAGCCCCGCGGGCCCTGCGCAATTCCCGGGGAGAGGCGCCAGGCCGCCCGGGGGCGGGGCGGAGCCGGGGCCGGGGGGTGCCGGGCCGGCCGGGCGGCTGCGCCGGCGGCTCCGCAGGCCAGGCGCAGTCGGTGGGGCGGCCGGGCGAGGGAGCGCGCACGGAGCGCGGGACGGAGCGCCGGGCGGACGGACCGACGGACGGACGCCCCCGCACACGCAGACGCACAGAGCTCGGCGCGGCCCCCGTCACACACACACACACACACACACACTCGCGCAGACACACACAGGAACACACGCAGACACACGCACACTCGCGCGCGCACATCCTCCCGCCAGCCTGCCCGCCCGCCAGCCCGCCCGCTCGCCGGCGCCCGGAGCCCGCTCTGGCCGGTAAGTGCGGCGCCTCCGTGGGCGCCTTTGTGTGGGGAGCCCGTAGGTGGAGGGCGTGGGGTCCCTCCCCGGGCGGCCCCCACGACCGAGACCTCCTCCAGCCCCCGGGGCCGAGAAGCCAGCGCCCGCCACCGCCACGCCCCCATGGGGCTCCCTGCGCCCCCGGACTGGGGGGAGGGGGCCTCCCCCCGCGCCGGGGAGGGGTCCCGCCGCTAGGTACTGGGGAGAGAGCAGCAGCCACTCCCCACGAAGCTCGTGCACGGTTCCGGGGAAGGATGGAGACGGCGGTCCCGGGTCCGAGCCTCGGCAACCCCAGGCTGGTGCGCGGTTCTGGGCTGCAGTGCCTCTCCAGGGTCTGAAGCCCCGGAGAGAGGCTGGAGCTCGCCGCTAGCCTGCTGGCCTGCGAAACGCGGCTCCCAGCCTTCCCTTCGCTTCGCCTCCCCCGGACCGACCGTGTAGCTTAAACAACCCGCTCCCCACCCACCCCCAAAATAAGAGCCCTAGCGCGTTCCCCTCCCCCAGCATGCCCCTTTTTCCTAGCTGAGGCCCAGGCGCCTGCGGAACCCGAGATCGGCCGGGTCAGAGCCCTGAGGGGCTTCCTCTAGCAAGGATCGCGGAGCCTAGAGGGGCAGGACCAGACGAACCTTCGGAACTCATTTAACCCCCTCACTTTACAAACGGGGAAACTGAGGTCCAGTGGGGCGGCTTGACCAAGGTCACCAGAGAGTTCGCGACAAAGCCCGCCTTAGAATCTAGGGTCTCTGGCTTTCGTATTCATTTCCTCCTACATAATGCAGTCCTATACCCACTGAAGCCCCAGAACCCCCCAAATTCATCTGAGTGTACCAGGGAAGTCTTTGTAATTCCAGCCCTGTCCCTACTTGGAGCGGCAGGTGCCATTTATTTGCTACCATCCTTACTGGGGGGAGGGGGTGGGTGGGAGAGGAGGGGGCGGGTGAGGGGGGAGGGTTGGCCTTTAGTTTGTCTCAGGCAGCCTCAAAGGAGAGCTCTCTCGCGCAAGCAAAGACTCCAGGTTTGGGATTTCGTTTGGGAGAAAGAAGCAGCTCCGGGCTGGAGATCGGATTCCACAGTGTCGGCTTCTCCCAGGAGTCTCTGAACTTGTGTCCTCAGTTGGACCAGTTGAGGTGGCATTCAGGAGTCCATCCCTTCCCCCACCTGGACCTGACTACATGCCCTCCCAGTCACTCTCCCCTCCTCCTTAAGGGCCTGGGTCTTCTGCTCCAACCAGGCCCTTTGCATCATTGCTTTGTGGAGGTCCCCAAGTCCTTGGCGTGGGGCCACCCCTTCCTCCTCCATGTCTGTTGGCTATGGCCTCTGGGTGTTGCTGACAAGGCTTTGGGGGAAGCTTGGGTTACAGCCTCCCCAGGCTCAGGTGGTAACTCAGGGCAAGGCTCCCTCAAGGGCAGCTGGGTGTCCCCAGCGCCGAGCCCGATGCCTGGCCCAGCCAGGGTGCCCCGAGAGATGTGTGGAAGGAGTGCACGCCGGATGGTGAATGGACGAAGTCAGTCACTTTTGAGGAGATTCCGTTGAATGAGACGGTTGGCAAGGAGGGCGGTGTTCAGTCTCCGGGGGCCTGAAGCTCTTGTCTCCAAAGCTTCCTTCCTGAGTGGGGCGAGCAGCCTGGCGCGGGGTGAGCAGATCCAGGGTGACCAGGTGGCATGACCCCAGGGACCACCACCCACATCGTAGTCCCCATAAATGGCTTTGCCCTCCAGAACCGCCATTGACACAGGCTTCAGCACGAGCGGTACCCCCTGGATCTTTGCCGAGCAGCGGCTCCCACCCTGGGAGTGAGGAGCTCTCGCTGCCAGGCGCTTCCTCACTGGCTGGACGGTTTCAGCCAATGCTCATAACCCCTCTGGGGGCTCGGTTTCTCCCTCTGAAAAATAAGATCGTCGGACCGGAAATTGTCAGCGTATCTTTCAGGTCTGAACGGTGGAAAGGGTGGGGCGGGGGAGGGGAGCCCTTATTTATATAACCGCTGTGGGCCAGACTTTCCTCTTCTATTACTCTGTGAGGGAATAAAATGAGATGAGATAATTTATGGAGGGTACTTAGCACAGTGCCTGGGGCACAGGAAAAGCTCCAGGATCAGTAGCTATTAATACCATTAGGGCCCCAGCTTTGGATCTTTCCTCCACTTCTTCCCCCTTCAGATCGCCTAAGGATATGGGATTTTAGGGTCTTAGAGTCCCTCTGCCTCAAAAAAATCCCTTCCCCACTGACCTCTTCCTGGACTTAGGGCTCAGCCAGCAGGAGACTACCATGAAACCTCCCCGGGACAAGTCACGCTTTGGTTGATCAGTTGTTTAGCTGCCGATTATGACCGAACTTAGTAATTTATATAGTGCTAGAACTTTCCTTACACTGTCATGTACATTTACTTCTCCTAACACACTCACGACAGTCATACTGTGATCGTTCCCATTGCCTGAATGCGGAAGCTAAGACTCAAGAGTTGAATGTATCTAAGGGCGCCGACTTCATAAGTCTCAGAGCCAGAGAGCTATGCTTCCAGCTCAGATCATCCGAGTCTGGATTCTGAACTCTTTCTTCTGCCTCGTGTTGCCTGGGCTTTCCTGACACCTGCCCCAAAAGAGAAACAGATGACCTCTGGGAAAGAGTTGAGAAGGACGGACTTTATTCTTCCAGAAAATCGGGAACCGCTTCTCGGAGAAGCTGTGTAGCATTTGAGTTGGGTCTAAGTGATGAGGACGCTAGAAGAAAGGAGGGAATGTAGCTCAAGGATTGGAACCCGCAGGAAAGGTGGAGGCAGTTTCTGGGAGCATTGAATGGCGACTTAAGAGATGGGTCTTTAGTTTCTTTTTCCTTTAAATTTTTAAATTGCTTTTTATGTTCGAGAGAGTGCAAGCGGGGCAGGGGCAGAGAGAAAGGGTGATCGAGAATCCG
The DNA here is from genome assembly GCA_030068075.1 of Paguma larvata. NCBI lineage: Eukaryota > Metazoa > Chordata > Mammalia > Carnivora > Viverridae > Paguma > Paguma larvata. The sequence goes on along the minus strand of CM057831.1, from coordinate 72,097,263 downwards.
AAGTAGGCTCTGTGCTATCAGTGCAAAGCCCGATGTCAGGCTTGAACCCGTGACCTATGAGATTATGACCTGAGCTGCAGTTGCCACCCAGGAGCCCTGGTCTTTTAGTTTCTGAATAGCAGAGAAATGTGATCAAGCCTGGCCTTGAGAAAACTCATCCTGGCTGCCCTGTGGAGAACAGACTGGAGGGGAGGACCTGCTGGCTGGAAGCCCAGGTAGAAAAAACGACCGTGGTCTAGGTGAGAGATCAGGAGTGTGGGTCGTCATAAGAATGAAGAGAGAAAGGAGTTGATGCAGGAGGCCAGAAGGTCACCAAAATTGGCAGTTATGGGTGCCGGAGGGATGGAGGAATGAGAAGTGGTGGCAAGGTTTTGAGCCTGAGAGGGTAGGGACGCCGTTCCCAGTGAGAGCCCAACAGGAGGAGGAACGGGGAAGCCTGAGCCGGGGCCATGGCGGTGACAGGGAACCATGACGACTCCTGCAAAGCTGGCTCCCCGAGCACCCCAGACTGTCAAGAGCCGGTGTATTCATTCATTCAGTCAGTCTCCAGATACATATAAACATCTGTTATGTGCCAGGTTGTTCTGGGCTCTGGGGATACATTGCTGAAAAAGATGAACTTCCTGCCCAAGCTCTACCAAGGGAGGCAGAAAATAAAACATAAGCAGCGATATGACATTTCAGGGGACGAGCAGTGCTCCGGAGAAAAATAAAACAGGGTGGAGAGGAGGAAGAGTGAAGGGAGACTTTTGCCTTTAAATAGAATTGCCTTTGAGAAGGCGATAGTTGACCAAAGCCCTAAGGGAAGTGAGGAGACCCGAGGAAAGAGCATTCTTAGAAGCGGAGTCTGCAAGTGCAAAGGCCCTGGGGTAAGAATACCTTGGTGTTTTCAGGGGCTGTAAAGATAGGTGGAGAGGAAGTTTGGTTAGGGAAAAGGTAGGAGAGAGGGGCAGGGCCAGATCATGTAGCTGTTTACAGGCCTGAGGAATAAGAAATCACCATGCGTATGGGTCCCAAGAGAACCAGAGTCCTGTTCTTGTATTCTTGATGGCTAGCCTGACACACAGCAGTGGCTCACTAAATAGTCGTTGAATGAATGAATGTCAGAAATGACCATTTCTGTACGAAACTTCATACCTCGGAATTATATGAACCCCTAAATAAAGATATTATGGCAGAGTACGCTGTAGTGTGAGCAAAATAACACGCAGATGATTTGAGTGTGCCATCATTCAAGTATGAGACACCCTCAGTTTGGAGATTTGTTCAAGAGCAGGCGTCTTGGTGAGAATTTCTGACTTTGGGCTAGTGTAGGGGATAAACTGTTCATGGCCAGATCTCCTGGTCACTGTGATGGCAAAAATAAGGACCCTAAATTTGTCCTTCCTTTGCATGGCGAGGTGGTTGGTGGAAGTCATTAGAGAGGCTTCAACGTGACTGTCTTAAGAGTCGGAGTGGTCCCCTCTCCTGGAACTCTCTGGAAGCCACTCAGGGGGATTTGTGGATTTCATGCGGATGTCAGTTCCAAAGATGGTATGTTTCATCATCCGCCTAAGGGCGTTGCCCGGCCTTAAAAACGAGTCGTATTGTAAAAATAACATGGCCATACTTACAGCAAATGCGAGGTTAACCATGGCTTTGGACCTCTCATTCTGTTTCTGCTAAAGCTCGGTGTTTTTTTCTTCCTGCAGTTTATTGTACTTATTTTTTTATTTAAATTCCGGTTAGCTAACAGTTTAATCCGAGTTTCAGGTGTACGGTACAGCGATGCACCACTTCCGTACAACGCCGGGTGCTCCTCATGAGCAGCGCGGTCCTTAATCCCCCTCACCTGTTTCACCCCCCACGCCCCGCCCCTCCGTTAACCAGCCGTTTGTTCTCTGTCATTGAGTCTGTTTCTCGGTTTGCCTCTCTCTAAAGGTCTGTAGTTGTTAACAGATGAAATCAGCCCACATGTAGCGGTAGTGCATTGCAGTTTTCACTTAACTTTTTATCCTAACTTCTGCGTTCAGTCCTGATCCTTTTATCCTCGGTGGCCTTACCGTGTCTTATTTAACCGTTTCTTCATCGGCGGATATAGTAGGGGACATCTCAACCACAACTTTTCCGTCTCTGATTCTCCAGGCATCCACTTTAAGCCTCCTCAAGAGGGGATGGATGGGACCGAGGAGGGTTTAAAGAGGGCCCCAAGGGACAGAAAGGGGTGACCGTGGGCAAATGTGAGTTGATTTCATGGACACAGATGGTGTGGCCCTGGGTTCTGGGGTAGAAAGAGAACAGAGGACACCAGAGCAGGGGCCGAGGAGAGGATGGACAGGGGATATCATGGGTCAGGAGGCCAAAGTCAGTAGACCCCTGAGGGTGTGACAGAGTGGTACCCAGCACCCTCCGATCTGAGATGGATTCCTTCCAGAATTTTGTTATTCAGTTCAGGGTGCCTTTTTAAAATGAGGTGGTACATAAAGTTTGCTCTTTTAGCCATTTGTAAGTTACAGTTCGACGGTCTTATGTACGTTCGCAGTGCCGTACAACCCTCACCATAGACCTCTGTTCATGAAACAATAATTGCTCCTTCCCTCCCAGCCTCTGGTAGCCTGTATTTCACTTTCTTTCTCTATGGATTCACCTATTCTAGGTCCCTCATGCAAGAGGAATCATGCAGTATTTGCCCTTTTGTGTCGGGCTTATTTCACTTCGCATGAGGGTGTCAAGATTCCTCCATGTCGTAGCGTGTGTCAGAATCTCCCTCCTTGTTAAGACTGAGTAGTAGTCCATTGTCCACGTATACCACATTTTGCCTGTTCATTCAGCATCCATCGAGGGGCGCTGAGGCGGCCTCCAGCTCTTGGCTACCATGGACAGTGCTCCTGCGCCTGTTGATGAGCTTGTACCTGAGCCTAGAAGTGGAGTTGCTGGATCACATGGTAGTTCTGTGTTAACTTTTTGAGAAACCACAGGGGATTTTTTTTAAAAAAGGATTTTTGTGGGCCCAGCATGAAAAAGGCTACTGGATGAAGTCTTAGGAGTTTGGAGTCTGGGAAGAAGCCCTTAATTTTTAAAAAGTAGATTTCGGGGGGGTACCTGGGCGGCTCGGTTGTTGGGTGTCTGACTCTTGATTTTGGCTCAGGTAAGGATCTCACAGTTTGTGGGATCGAACCCTGCATTGGGCTCTGTGCTGACAGCGTGGAGCCTGCTTGGGATTCTCTTGTTCTCTCTCTTTCTGCCCCTCCCCTGCTCACAGTCTCTCTCTCTCTCTCTCTCAAAAATAAGTACACACTTGGGGCGCCTGGGTGGCTCAGTTGGTTAAGCATCCAACTTCAGCTCAGGTCATGATCTCGCGGTTCGGGAGTTCGAGCTCAGGGCCTGGAGCCTGCTTTGGAGTCTGTGTCTCCATCTCTCTCTGCCCCTCCCCCACTTGCACTCGGTGTGTCTCAACAATAAACATTAAAAAAAATTTTTTTAAATAAATACTAAAAAGTAAATCGGTAAACTAAATTAAAAAGTAGATTTTTGTGGATTCGGCATGGCCTTGGAGATAACAGAGAGGAAAGAAGAGAGAATGGAGGAAAAATGAACCCGGCCTCCATTTCTGAAGAATTACTGTGATTTCGAGACATTGTGGGTGGAAAAAGAAAGCTCTCAAGAGAGGCCTTAGTGGATGCGGCTCATTCATGCATGCAAGCATTTACTGCGCCGGGGAATCCGCACGGCCGCAAAGACCCTGCCCACAAGGCGCTCACCCCTCTCGGGCGTGCCAGAGAAGCAGCCCGGTGCCCGTGCTCCACACCGGTGTGCGCTCTGCTAATAATAATAAGCATTAACCTTTTTCCAAGTGATCGTTGTATTATCTCACCTAACCTTCGTAACAGTTCAGCATGGAAGGTCTTTATTCTCCTCGGTTTACAGACTCCGAAGGCTTAGGGAACTTGCCAGGAACACACAGCTAGTTGGTGGCCGAGCCAGAATTCAGACCAAGGCAGTCCCTGTCCTCTGGTGCGGGGCCGGGGGCTGCGGGATCACAGGGGAGACCCCTGCCCGGCACGGAGATCAGAGAAGGCTTCCTGAAGGAAGGGGCCAGGCGAGCATTTTAGTGTCAGTCAGCTGGGCCCTTCTTGGGCCCATGATTTCAGGAAATGGTTTTCTGCAGCAGCAGCAGCAGCAGCTCCATCCAAGCCTGCTGCGGGGGACTCTGATCTCCCAGGGTGCCCCTCCTCACGGAGCCTGCATTTCGGAGGAAGATGATCATTCATCATCTCTGATGCTTATCAGGTGGCCGGGAGGCCAGGCAGGGGGTATTTCCTTTTCCCTCTGGCATCAGCTGCCTCTGACTACTCAGGCTGGCCTCCTTCCAGCCTCTTTCGGGGTGCCTCAGAGGGACACGCAGGGCCCCTTCTGGGCCTGAGCAGCTTCAGGCAGCAGGCTGGAGTTGACCGAACACAAAGCCCCGAGCGGCAGTGCCGGTCATACGTCCACCTTCTGTGCCGCCGCAGTGCCCTGAGATGCCTGGACCCCGTGGGCTCCCATCGTGGCCAAAGCCACGTCTTCCCCGGCCCAGATGTGGCCGGTTCTCTGTGCCCTCTAAATTCCTGGTGCTGCCTGCGGCCTGCACCCGTGCTTCCCAACGGGGACCCTCTTGGCCTTGGAGTGGGGGAGCTCTTCATTGTGAAGGCGTCCCCGGCCCTGTCCCCTAAATATCGCCAGCAGCCCCCTCCGTCGTGACGACCAGGAACGCTCCCACACATTTGTGAGATCTCTCTTTAGGGGGGCACCTCGGGGGGCTCAGTCGGTTAAGCGACCGACTCTTGGTTTCCACTCAGGTCGTGATCTCACGGTTCTTGGGTTCAAGCCCCACACGGGGCTCTGCACTGACGGTGTAGGGCCTGCCTGGCCTTCTCCCTCCTTCCCTCTCTCTCTGCCCCTCCCACATACTGTCTGTCTCAGGAGAAATGAATAAACTTTAAAAAAAAAAAAAAAAGAAAAATGTTTTGTGAACAGGGAAACAGGGAGACACACACCTTAAATTTGCCTTCAGCGAGTCTTGACGATTGAATGAAGTTACGGAACCATGACCAGGATTGGGATGTGGCACGTGTCCCGCAGCCCCGAAAGTTCCCTCTTTCTCCCTTCCAGGCAGTACCTGCCCTCAGAGGCTAACTGTGGTTCCTGGTTCTGTCATCCTGGATGTTTTGTCTGTTCTCTTTTTTTTATGTTTATTTATTTTTGAGAGAGAGAGAGAGCTGGGGAGGGGTGGAGAGGGGGACAGAAGATCTGAAGCGGGCTGTGCGCTGACAGCAGCGAGCCCGACACGGGGCTCGAACTCACGAACCGCGAGATCATGACCTGAGCAGAAGCCGGATGCTTTAACCTACTGAGCCACCCAGGCGCCTCTGTTTTGTCTCCATCTTCGTGTGATCGGTATCATAGACGTGGTCTCTGGTGGAATACAGAAGTTTGGGGGGTCCGCCCCCGGCGTCGCTGACACAGATCGCTAAGTGCCAGCTCCAGTGGCGATACCTGCCTGCATCCTCCCGAGAAAAAGCGACCTCCAGGTTCGAGTCCCTGTGCCCTCGCCTGCCAGCACACAGGGGTTCGCCCAGCGCCTGAGTCCCGCCGTCCAGCTGCCCGCGCGGCGCTCCCTGCCTGGAAGGCCTTCCCCGCGGTCCACCAATCCCCTGCTTGGTGCCCCTTGCCTTTCCGTGCAGCGACCCGGACCCTCCCGTAAGACAGCCTCAGTTGACACTTGGCACGTCTTTGACTCGGTGTGCTAGCCTGGACACCGGCTGAGGGCAGGGGCTGAGTCTGAGCCCCAGCGGAGCCTGAGAGTAAAAATGGAGATAAGAGCATAGCAGACACCTTGTCTCAAGACTGCGTTGGAGGCAGGGCGCCTGGGTGGCTCAGTCGGTTATGTGTCCGACTTCAGCTCAGGTTAGGATCTCATGGTTCATGGGTTCAAGTCCTGTGTCAGGCTCTGTGCTGACAGCTCAGAACCTGGAGCCTGCTTCAGATTCTGTGTGTGTGTCTCTCTCTCTCTGCCCCTCCCCCAGTCATACCCTGGCTCTCTCTGTCTCTCAAAAATGAATAAAAATCTAAGAAAGAAATTAAAAAAAAAAAAAGATTGTGTTGGAGGCAACCTGGATTTAAAACAACTGTGTGCAGAATAAATCTCAGCCACCCCTGAAGCTGGTGAAAGAGACAGTGTGAGACATCTCCGATCAGAGATGATAAATGTAGAGTGGAACTCACCGCCAGTGAGGCAGAGACCTCCAGCCCTTCCCCAGAGGGCCTAGCGTCCTGGCGTCCGTGCGTTCAAAGTAGCGCAGCTCAGGGAGCCAGGGAGAGATCAGAGTCAATCAGGGAAGGCTGCCTGGAGGAGGTCACGTTCCAGTGGTTTTCAAGAGGAGTCTATTAAGCCAGGGAGTTACACAGTCAGGATAATTCACAGAGAGTCTTAAAGCACGATCCAAAGCCGGCTAGCTCCTTCCTCCTGTGGCCCTGGTCCTGAGCCTCCCACAGCTGCCCTTCCCTTCCCTTCCCTTCCCTTTCACTTCTTTTCACTCCCTTCGTTCTTTTTCTCCCTCTTAGTCACTCCTTCCGATCTTCCTCTCAAATCCGAGTGTGCAGGGAAACGGTGGGCGCACACCGCCCTGCCTCCCATCCCTCTTCCTCTGCTCTGGGCTCCCTGTCGTGGGCCGTACCGGAGAGGCCCGTCCTCCGCCCCTTCTCAGCCGGGGCAGCTCACGGAAGCCCAAGTTAAGAGCTGGAGAGCCAGGGAGCGGCCCACGGCGGGACCAATTTCCGAGTCCCAGAGCAAATCCAGGGAGAAGAATTCAGGCAGAGGAGAGGTCTGCGTGCCCCGGACTCCCTGGAGAGGCTTCCCGAAGGAGGCACGGTGCGGAGGCAGGCCTTGGAAGGGCCCGAGGCCACCGCTCAGAGGGGAGGCGCGGGGAGGCCTGCGCGGGAAGGAGGCCCAGGAGAGACCAAGGCCGAGACTCCGGAGTGGCGTGGGAGATGGGGCAGTGTTCACGGTGGGGGAGGACCTGGGGCGTCCCGTGAAGTCGGCTCTCCCGGTTCTTCGACCCGCCTTCCCAAGGGTTTCTGGGGCTGAGGGGGAGGGGGGGAGGGACCTGGAAACAGCCCGGGGCTCTCCAGAGGGAGAAGGAGTCTCTTCTGCTGGGGAGGCCCTGCCTTGTTCTCATTAGCTCCAGGAACACCTGCCAGAGCCTGAGGAAAGAGGAAACAGACCTTTGTAGCTGGTGGCGCTGCCTGGTGCAAAGAGCTGGGGCATCTCCTGTGCTCGGTCGGCCTAGAGGGAGCCAGAAAGTGAAGCTTTGAGCTGGGTCAGCTGTGATAACGAGGAGGCTGTCTGCCCTTCAGTCACTCGCGCTTTCCCCGCCACCCCTCGGCAGGCAGCTCCGTCGTTCCCGCGTCCCAGAGGAAGAGACGGAGGCTCAGGGAGGTCCAGACACTGGCCAGGGATCCCATGGGGAGGAGGTGGCACAGCGCCCAGTGTCTCAGCCAGGCCTCTCTGCCTCTCCATCCATCCTTCTTCCAGAGAGTCACCTTCTTCCAGAGGTGTGTGACCTCAGAATGGCCGGCCGTCGTGTTTCGAGGGCTCCTGCCCATAACTGGGGACCTTTGTTGACAACCTGCCGTGGGCCCCAGGTCTCCAGCTGTACGTTGGGAGGACCAGCCGTCCTCGGCTCAGGACCAGGCTCTGTCCTGTCTTCTCCGTTGGCCACCAGAGCGGGACTAGAGTGACACTTACCTGCGCCCGTGCCAGTCCCTAACCCCCCCACGTGCCCATTAGCTCCTAATGAAGGAGGGAGGTAATGGGCGAAGGGAGGTAATGAGATCTCTGTCACAAGGTCGCCGCAAGGGTCCCCCGAAAGAAAGCCCTGGAAAGCATGTAGCGCATAGTAGGTACACAGCCGATGTTTGTTAAGTCTGATTTCAGGAGGTCAGATCCGTTTCGGTTTAAACCTTGACTCCTGGTCCCATCTGGTCTTTTTCTTTCCTGTTCCATTTGACACTCCGTGGTCTCTCCTGCAAAGAAGCCTCAGACCCCACTGTTTCCAGATGCAGCCTCTGATTCAGTTTGCCTGAAACTTTCATCAAATCCTAAGGTGCCAGGATCTCCCCAGCCTGTGCTGTCACTGCGTGGGCCAGGCCTGAGCACAGAAGGGTTAAATCAGAGGCAGAGGGTGGGGACTCTGGCCCTCACCAGGAACTAGAGCCCTCACTGGCCTATCCGGTTGGAGGGGGAGGGGGAGGAAGGGGGGTAACCCTCCCTCGCTCTGAACTCCAGCTCTCCCCTCCGTAAGTGCATACAGGCCCTCTGAGAAGTGGTTTCGTAAGTGACGGAGAGCAAAGCAGATGCCCAACAGGACCATCACGGGCGGTCCAGAACAGGGCAGAGGCACAGCTAGTCCGGGCCGAGGGCTGGCATCGGGGGCGCCTAGGGCTGAAACCAGAGGCAGGTAGACACCAGCAGCGCAAACCCATTTGTGATCAGGGTGGGTGTGTGAGCAACACGGGCTAAGTGAGCGTTCTAGTTCCCGGTGGGTTGGGGAGAGAGTCGCAAGAGTGGACAAGGCCCCAGTCCTAGAAGGCAAGTGACCAAGGCAGGGACTGCCTGCCAGGGCGTCAGGCGAGAGGCCAAGGTGCTGGGCCCGGGCCAGCGTCAGAGCCAGACAAGCAGCAGTGAGCGTTGTCACAACTCCCAACGACCGTCATGGCCGCTAACACTTGGAGAACGCTACGTGCCAGGCCTTCCCCTGCAGGCTTTACGTTTGCTCCTCACAGCAGGGCTGTGTCCAAGATGAGGAAACCGAGGCACGGAGAGTTGGAGTAAAACTCCCGACCGCCTCCAAGACTGGCAGCATGACCCCTCATGTCCATAGCTTGGAATCAGCCTTCGTGGGATCCTTTACACCATGGTAATTGGCGAATGCCACTCCTCAGGGCTTTGGAAATTTATTTATTTATGTATTTTTCTGAGAACCAATTTATGAGCGTATCACAAGACTTCTTCTAGAGGCCCCACGGACCTCAGTGCCACGGGGAAAGAAGGGCTATATTAACCAAGAAACAAACACCTGACATGCAAAGTAATGACAACTAACATTTTTAGGAGTTTACCGGGCCCTGTTCCAAGCGTTTTCCATGTATCTCGTGTCAAAACGTCTGCGAGGATCAAAATTCACTTAATCTCCTGAAGAATCCTTTGAAATGTACACATGGTTATTCCCATTTCACAGGTAAGAAAACTGAGGCAGAGAGCATCCCAGTCTCTTGCCCAAGACCAGGCAGCTGCTGAGGGATCCAGTGTTACTTGGGCAGCCTAACCCCAAAGCCTGTACTTGGTGTGTGCGTTTTTAAAATAAGTTTTTTCTTTATTTTGAGAGAGACAGAGAGAGCACTAGTGGGGGGAGGGGCAGAAAGGGAGAGAGAGAATCCCAAGCAGGCTCCGCGCCGTCGACGCGGGGCTCGGACTCATGAGCTCGTGGTCACGAGATCGTGACCGGAGCTGAAACCAAGGGTCAGAGGCTTAACTGACGGGGCCGCCCAGGAGCCCCTGTGCTTTGTGTTTTTTAAGGAACCGTTTATTCATGCTCAGGGTCTAACCCATTTTTAATGTTTTTTTGTTTTGTTTTGTTTTTTTTCAAAAATAGATCTTGAATATCGGCCTGGTGTCAGATAGAGTGTAGACGTGGGAAACAGGAAGGTCCCTGCCGGAGAGTGTACTCCTAGTGGTTTAAATAAAGCTGGGCCTGGGGTTGAGGCACAGTGAGTTTGAAGCCTGGGTCTGCCACGTGCCGACTGTGTGACCTTGAACAGTGACTCAGTCTCTCCCTGTGTAGGTGGAGGAAGATAACTGTGTTCAGTCAGTAGGGTGATAGGAATGAAGGAAGCACAGCCGTTGGCGTGGTATCCAGCACACAGTAAGCACTCAATCCCAGGGGGCCCGCCCTGACTCCAAAGCACAGGTGTGGGCACGGATGCCCCACGTGCTTTGGGGTCAGGCCTCAATAGATGATTTCTGGACAGAGAGGTGAGAACAGAAGACAGAATACCCACTTCTTCCTAAGGGAGTCGGGGACGGTTCTGCTGAAGGGGTGACATTTGAGCAGGATCTTCAAAGGGGCTTAGAGAGTTTTCCCAGCAGGGAAGGGAAGAGGGGGCTTCCTAGCGAAGGGAAAAGTATTTTCCAAGGCGTTGCAGGTAGGCGTGGGCATCTAACTGAATGGAGATGCCGGGACACCCTCGCAAGAGGTACGATCATGCCTTCACATTCGTGAGTGCCTGCTTTCCCCTCGTCCACTAGACTCTGTAGCCGGGGCTTGGGAGGTGTCGAGGGAGGGAGCAGAATGAGTGTTTTTCAGAGTGTTGGGAAACAGGGTTAAGCCAGATGACCTTTGAACTCTGAAATGTTCCATTGCTGTTTTGGGGGGCTCGCCGCACAAATAGGACTGCCCACAGCGGATACTAATCATGAGAACTGGACACGGCCTCTGTCAGTAACTGGCTGGGGTTGGGCTGGGCGGCCTTTGCCAGGCTCCACGGACCAAGGCACTGTTTCTCTGCTGCTGGGAGCGCCCTCTGCTGGGCCCTTGCCACCCCACCTCCATCCGCCTGGACAGCCCTGAAATTGAACTTGACCGTAAGGAGAGAGGCCCTTTAAAGTCATTAAATTCGATTCTCTTGATTTTCAGTCGGTGCTACTGAGACTCAGATTAGAGGAAATGACTGGCCCGGAGCCACAAGGTGGCCTCGGACAAGAGCCCGGGGCTGCTGGGTCCTTGGCCAGTGAGTGCATTTGCTGCTCCAGTCATGAGCACGGCTGCCACCATCACCTACACGCTTCGCCCAAACCCGTCTCCCAGGGAGGAGTCTCTGGGTTGCTCCTTCACGTGGAGAAACCTGAAGCCACAGGCCAGGGCAGGACTTCCAGTCCCTCCAGTGCCAGGGAAGGCACACGAAGCTAACGGCCCCTCAGCAGCGAGCTCCTTCATTCATTTGCCCACCGTGTGAGCCTGGCAGTCACTTCACCCCCAGGCCTTAGTTTCTTCATCTGTAAAATGGGACGCAGCCACAGAGACTTATTGCGAGGATTTTTCAAAAGAACATACACAGCACGGCTGCCGAGGTCTGCTGATGCATTCCTGCTCACTCTCCTCCTATTTCCAGAGCCTTGTTTTCAACCGAGGCCACAAGCCAGAAGAGGAGAGAGCTTAGGAATATGGGCGGGGCGGGGCAGATCTGTCATTACTAGCTGTGTGGCCTGGGGCTGGTCACTTCGCTTCTCTGAATCTCCATTTGGTCATCTAGACAACACAGGTAATGAACGTACGTTCCTCCTAGGGCCGTTTGAAGAATTAACGTCTGCCTCACCTCTCTGGAAAGCAGGGGAGGGAGGTGGACAAAAGAAGGGAGAGTTTCCCAGATGAGCGTCTCAGTCAGTGTCCCCGCCTCACCGGCTCTTGTCTGCGCCGTGCTTTCTCTTAACTCCAGGCCTGTTCCCACCCCCCGCTTCTGCCTGGAACACCCCATCGGCCCCGCTCACCGTCCACGGCCACTGACCCCAGCTCCTCCTTCGCAGCATAAAGCCCTTCCGGGGAACCTTGCCTGACATCCCCGCCTCATTAGGGGCCTCGAGGTGCCCCCACAGCACCCTGTGCCGCGCCGTCACCCTGGCCACCCGTGTCACCATTGCCTTGGCTGACCCGCCTTCCCCCATCATGCCTTGAGCTAGAGTCCACGCCGTGGCCTGCACGGAGGAGCTGTTTAGTGAACACTTGTTGAACGAGTGAATGTTCTAGTCCTTGCATCTGACTCACATGAAAGATGGAAAACTTTGTGTTGCCCGAGCCCCTCCACAGGCTGGACCTCTCCAGCATCTCTCCCCCTTCCCTTCCCTTCCCTCCCCTCCCCTCCCCTCCCCTTCCGCCACACCCACACCCGGGGCTCCCACCAACAGAGCAGGATGGAGAAGTCATCGTTTATCTGGGCACATCCCAAGCAGAGAGCACTCAGACCCTGCGTTTGGGATGCAGAACACCCCAAGTTTGCAGTCTGCTCAGACGCGGGGACAGATGGCTGGGCAGTGGACAGCTGGGCAGGGAGGGTAGGCAGCTTGGCAGGATGGAAATAGCAGTGAACGAAGCACCGGGAGCCCAGGGCTTGGAGCCTGTGTGTTCCCCCAAGTTCGCTGCACGCATCGGTCTGAGTCCTTGGGTAACCAGCAACAGAAACTGACTCTGAGTCATTTAGGCAGAAAGGTCTAACACAGAAGGACCAGTGACAGGCCTCTGGACTTGGGCTCTCCCCGTAAGCAAGGCACTTAACCTCTCTTGCCTCAGCCCCCCATCTGGGCGTGCTAAAGCTGGCTTCTCTCCATTCACATCTCCAGTGTGCTTCTTGCTGAGGAACTTCCTGGCCCAGCCCCCGATGGCGCCTCTCCCCCTCCAGACACCTTGGGAATGAATTATGAGGAAGCCAGGTGAGTGACGTGTGTGGGCTTCCCTGCAGCTCCGCCCTGGCGAGGGGCACAAGCCCTCTCCGTGTGCATGCGTTGGGACCTGGAACTCATTTGCATGAAGCAGTCAGCCCGGTCATTTGTCTTCCACGAAAGCAGCCTGTCCTGGGCCCACGCGTGCCGAGCAGCCTGCTGGACATCTAGATGGCACTGGGGGCCTCTTTCCGGTCTGGTCTGGCTGTCTCCTCCGGGCTGGGAAGACCGTAGCTGGAGTCTGTCTTCCCAGAGCCCCCAAAGTCGCTAACCCTAAGACACCGCCTTCCAACTGACCTCTAATGCGTCTAGCGACAGGCTCAGGCCCTGAACACCTGGGACGCAGAGGTGGCTGAGGGGGCGGGGAGGCTCTTAAGTGACTGGAAAGCCGGCGGGGGGGTGGGGGGAGCAGGTGCATGAACAGCTAACTATAGCAGCAGAACAAAGTAAGAGGCAGAGGGAAGTAGCGAGCCAGGAGTGTGGGGGAGCCCCGAGATGGAGATCAGGGAGCGCTCCGTGAAAGAGGTCGTGTTGAGGATGGGGAAGATTTGGCAGGAGGGGAAAAGCAAACCTCAGGCTGAGGGAAGAGCGTGAACAATGGCCCAGAAGTACAGTACCCAGGGAATAGCGAGGCGCGGTGGTATCGGAGCTCCGGGAGGGTGGGAGGAGCTCCGGGAGGGTGGGAGGAGCCCCGGGAGGGTGGGAGGAGCTCCGGATTGACAGGGACGGGTGTGTGTGGGGGGGGGGGGGGGCCCGGAGCCCCGGGAGCATGAAGCCCAGGGCAGAGGGCACATCTTCCTGGGGCGGGGTCTGAAGGCTGCTGGGGGCCCAGATCCTTGCGCCTTCTAGGCCCTCAGCTATGTGGGAAGAGGGCGCAGCCTTTTCCGCCTCCCTCCCCAAACCTGGCAGCTATTTCTCTACACCAGTCTGGGGCAATGCTGGCATCTATCCCAGGATACCTCCTCCCAGCACGCCCCATCCCCCCATTCCCCCTCCCCCCCCCCCCCCCCCCCGCCAGGCAGAGGTGAGGTGCTCCCGGCCCGTCCCAGACAGTGCTCTGTTAGAATGCCGACTGGGGCACCTGGGTGGCTCAGTTGGTTAAGTGGCCGACTTCAGCTCAGGTCAGATCTCATAGTCTGTGGGTTCGAGCCCCACTTCGGGCTCTGTGCTGACAGCTCATCAGAGCTTGGAGCCTGCTTCAGATTCTGTGCCTCCCTCTCTCTCTGCCTTTCCCCTGCTCACACTTTGTCTCTATGTCTCTCAGAAATAAATAAACGTTAAAAAAAAAAAAAAAAGAATGCCAACTCGCCCAGCCCGCAGTAGGTACCAGTCCTGTGTCTCCCCTACCCACTGTGGATTCCAGGACAAGGCAGGCTGGGCCGGGTCCCGTCTCCGGCATCGGGCAATGGTGAAATACCTGGGGGGTACACCTGACGGTGAGGCGTGCGGGCTGCGAGGGGTCTGACCACCTTATCGTAGGGATGAGGCTTCAGGGGCCCGGGGTGAGACAAGATTCCCCAGAGTCACAAGTGCGTTGGAGGCAGAGTGGAAAGAAGTTGGGTTCAGAGCAGACTGTTCTTAATAGCCAGAAGGTGGAAACAACCCTGGTGTCCACGGCTTGATGAATGGTTGAATAAACATAGGCTATCCACACGGTCGAACGTTGCTCAGTCATAAAAAGGAACGAAGTATTGATACGTGCTCCAACCCGGATGAGCCTGGAGGACGTTAGGCTAAGTGAAAGAAGCCAGACGCAAGAGACCCCATGTTATATGACTCCATTTGTATAAAATGCCCAGAACAGGCTCTTCTATAGGGACAGGAAACAGATGACTGGTTGCCAGAGGCCGGGGGGGGAGGGGGGGGGATGGGGAGGGGCTCCCTAACGGGTACGAAGTTTCCTTCCGGGGTGATGAAATTGCTCTGGAACTAGATAGTGGTGGCAGTGGTACCACATCGTGACTATATTAAATGCCACTGAGTTGTCCACTCTCAAATTGGTTGAAAGAGCGAATTTTGTCTTATGTGTATTTGACCGTCATTGTTAAAAAGGAGTAGATTGGGACCGGATCCAAGGCCACCGGCCAGGCCTGGCGTCCGTTCCTCAGGTCCCCTGCCCTGTTACGGCCCTCCGCCAACCAGGCCAGGCGTGGGGACCTGTGGCAGCTCTCGGGTCAAGGGAAGAAGGCCGCCTCACCGGGAAGACAGGATTCCTGGCCGTGAGGCCTGCTTCTTACTCATCGCGTGCCCCTCACTTCCCCGTCCCGCTGGCCGTCCTGCTCCCGGTTAGTGCCGGGCATTCCTTACGTCTCTCGCTCTTGTCGTCAGCGCTGTGAAAGAAGTTCTTTGCCTCAGGACCCCTCATCCATGGAAAAACGTCCTTTTTTTAGAAAAAAAAAAAAAAAAGAAAAGAAATGTTTTATTTATTTGGGGGAGATAGAACATGAGCAGGAGAGGGGGCAGAGAGAGAGAGAGGGAGACACAGAATCCGAAGCAGGCTCCAGGCTCCGAGCTGTCAGCACACAGCCCGATGCAGGGCTCAGACCCACGCACCGTGAGATCATGGCCTGAGCCGAAGTCGAACGCTTCACCGGCGGAACCACCCAGGTGCCCCTAGAAGCATCCTTTAAGAACCAGCTCTGGTTCCCCAGACACACAGCCCGCCCCCTCACCACAAGCCAAGCTCCCCCAAGGTATCTAGTGAATACGTCATCATCGATTAAAGCAGGTGTGGGTGCGGTCGGTCGTGCATGTATGTGTGTGTGTGTGTGTGTGTGTGTGTGTGTGTGTGTGTGTCTTCGTCTTCCAGAGACCACTGGGAGCTCTGTGGGCAGGGGCCCGGCTTATTCGTCATTGGATTCCGAGGACAGCTCTGGTGCCCTGCTCACAGGCCGTGTGCGGCAAACGCTTGTTGAATGAGGCAGTGGCTTTGGGAAGGTTCTGTCCCCGCCCAGCTCTTCTCCATCAGTGAGGGAGGGGCAGGCTGGGTGATCTCCAAGTCCCCTCCTCTCTGGGGTTCTCCGGCTCTCCCAGCGGCGATGGGGGGCCAGCCCGGGGGAGTCGCCGCCCGTTGTCCCAGGAGGCCGGATTTCTGCCCCTTTCGCCCAGCTCCTAGCGGTGGCACAGGAGGGAGAAGGAGCCTGCGGTAATCTACTGCAGGCAGCTATTTCTGCTCCTGGCGGGGAGGAGAGCAGGCAGTGTCCAGAGACTGGGCTTCTCCGGCCTCCCTGAATGGACCAGCTCGCCTCTTCAGAAATCTAATTACAGCCCTTCCCCGAACAGCCTAGCCACGCGGGCTCTGGCCCATGTCACCTGGAGCCCTTCAACGGCGGGCCCGAGCGGCGGGCCCTTGCTCCATTTTCCTCTACAGATGAGAGGTGCTACTCTTTCTGCTTTTCTGATTATGAAATTAGTCATTTTCTAGGAAGCTTATTTATAGAGTCCGCTGCATACATGCAGCGCTGAGCTATTCTGAACACGGCTTGGGGCCTGGGAGGCTTAAGGTGTGAAAGCAGCTGTGAGTCACGCCTGGGTCCCCTTCCAGAGGTATCTGGATCCCTTGGTTACCTTTCTGCGCCCAGCCGGGAGCCCCCCCCCCCACCTCGTGCTCCTGGGGCTCTTTACTATAAAGAGAGAAAAAGCTCAGAGTCCCAATACCTGCGGCCACCCGCTTGCTCTATTACCCGTACCGAGTCAGACCCCGATTCTGTGCCTCATTTTCCTCCTCTTCGAAACGCGGGGCTTTCCGGATGTGTGACTCGGGGCCTGCTCTGGACAGCGGCCGCAGAGGAGGGTGCCAGGTGGCCTCACAGAGACCCGCCCATGAGGCAGCTCAGACAATGGCTGTGTTCGGGGGTTCCCGATGCTTTTTCCAAGAAAGCCAGGGCGACGTTCGCTTCTTCAGCGAGCGATCGTTTGTGCCTTTATTGAACACCTATTATGAGCCAGGCGCTGTGCAAGGCTTCGAAGATACAGTGGTGAATAAAACAGAAATGGTGGCCCCCGTCTCCATACAGCTTAGAGTCTAATTAATGTTCATCTCGTAATGGCGTAAGTGAAAATGAAATTTCAAACGGTGTCAAGTTCTATGAGGAAGAAGTACCAGGAAGTAGAGCTGGGGCAGCTCTCTAGGCAGAGAGAAAAGCATGTGCAGGGGCACCGTGGAGAATAGAGCCTGTCCAGTGCAGCTTCAGCCCAGAGGACAAAGGGAAAAGTGATATGAACTAAGGTTGGAGGGATACATAGGGGTCGAATCATGCAAGACCTAGTAAAGCACGCTGAAGGATTTCTGTCTTTCTTCTAATGGCAATAGGATGCCCTTAATGTATTTTTTAAAAAGAAGGTTATATGATAAAATGTTGAGTTTCGAAACAGTTGATTCTCGCTCAGGCCTGCCCCATCCAGTTGTGCAGGTTGTAAACTGCACAAACCACGAAGCCGTGTGTTTTGGAACCATAGGGAGAATGTTTTAGGGGCCCTCCTGAATGAATGCCAGAGACCAGTTAAAAGACTGCCAAAGTAATCTAGGCAAGAGAGGCTGGCTTGGGCCAAGAGGTAGGTGGCAGAGAGGAAGAAAAGCGGAGGGATTCAGGAGGCACGTAGAAGGGCCTTGAAGATAGCAGCCTTCTCTCTGCGAGAGAGCTGGGCTCCGAAATTTGGGATTCTCAGAGACCCCGCCGGTCAGAATGAGGAAAAGATAAAATAATGCAGTGCCAGTCGAGGGCAGAAGGAGTCGGAACGAAAGGGGTCACCCTTAGCCCCGTCTGGCCATCCTACATTGTCTCCGATCCGCAGCCTGGCCTGAAACCGGCCTCGGCGCCGGGCTGAGGGGCAGGGTGGCGGAAGCAGCGGGCAGAGGGGCGCTGACTCCTTGGACTCCGTGGCGATCTCGTGCTGGCGGCGCCGTATTAAAGGCTCCTTTGGCTGCCAGTTTCAGAACTCCATTCCCCCCGCCTTAAGCTAACATGTTGGAATTTATGGGGAGGGTCCGGGGGGCATCTCGTGGTTTCGACAGACGTGTTGCCCATTCCAGACTCAGGCTGGGCAGGAGGGCGGCAGCCCCGAGGCCCGCGGCGGCAGAGGGTTTGAGGCCTTCTCTCCAGGGCACGGTGGCTAGCGTGATTTAGAGCCAGCAGCTGCAGGCTCCAGGCCCCGCAGAGTGCATGTGAAAAGCGCAGGGGAGAGGACCTCAGGGCCGCAGCCTGGTGCGTGTGTCTAGCCAGGGAGCGGAACGGGAAGGGCGGACAGCCGCCGGAGCCCGTGTTTGATGTCAGGCCATTCCCAGAGCCGGGGAACCCCTGAGAGCCGCACAGGCGCCCTCGGGGGGCGTCTGTTCTACAGACGGTTCACGGGGTCTAGCTCATCTCCAGAAACCTCTTCCCAGCTTATGGGGTAATGGAGAAGAGCTAGTCTTGGAAAGCGCCCCGATCAGCTATCAAGAGGGCTTTCTGACGTCAGAAAGAAATAGAACATTCGGAATATGCACGCGCGCGCACACACACAAACGTAGCTACGTTTTCTAACTATTTCTGGAGGAGGGTTCTGCAGGCCACTTTGCAGCACCCGAGGCCCAAGGTCCTCGCGGGCCTCGGGGACCCGGACTTAGACTGTGTGTCACCCGGACCCCGCTTCCTGCTCGCCCGTGGTTCACACCCATGGGAGCCAGGAGGCGGAAAGCACAACGGTGAGAGCCTCAGCCTGGAGTCCTCGACTGTAATCTCATGCCCCGCTCCGCCCCAATGAGCTGTATGACCTTAGGCAAGTTACTTAACCTCCCTGAGCCTGCTGACTGACCCCTAATCCCTGGGGCCGCGTTTAAGATTTAGCGCAATGACGTTTGTAAGTGCTTTGCACAGAGAGGCCTCCCTCCATGGCAGAGGTAATGGTGGTGGCAGTTGTAGGGCCTGCTACTGCTGCTCCTTCCCCAGGGAAGACGGCTGCAGAATTCCGCTCCTGCCTCTGCGGCTTGGCCCTTCTGTTCAGGTCCCCCACTGGGGCGGAGTTCTTCAGAGGGACGGAGGGCAAGCAAGAAGCCCTTTTATCTTCGTTCAGGGTTTTGCCTTGATCCCGGCTCAACGGCTCCCATTCTCCATCTGCCGCAGGAGTGAGAGAGGGACGCACCCCACCGATGCCTCCGAGGGAGGGGCCCTGGACATGTGCTGCAGCCAGAAGCTGCCGGGTGAGTCTTCCTGGCACCCCGGTGCCCCCAGAGTCGCGGACGCAGGGAGAGAGCCCCGGATGACACGGGCGGGAGGAGGGCCCGCTTGGCTGTGCACTTGCTGGAGAGGAGTGACTCAGCCGGTCACGAGGTCTCCGTTTAAATGAGGATTTGTTTTCCTAAGCCCTGGTGTCTTTCCGACCTGTAGACCTGTGGTCGTAGGAAGCTGCAGGGAGGGAAGAGCAGACGCCGAGGGTGTGCCGGGAGGGGCAGGGGGGTGGGGAAGGAGGAAGAGCCCCGAGCCCAGGGCTGATGGGGACGTGACCGCCGGCCGGCCGTGCGCGGGTCCGACTTCCGGAGGTAAGGTTAGGAACCACAGGCGGGCCGAGTGCGGCGTGAACCGACGGTGGGGCGGATAACGTGGAGAAACCACCGCACCCTGTGGACCGAGCTGGCCGCGAGCGTCGGTTGTCTGGCTGATCGCACTCGCGGGGAACCTGGGTGGCTGGACCGCAGGGCCTCGCGGTCCCCGCAGAGACTTTACCAAAGGCGCTCTCGCCCGTTGGGTGGCGGCCTGCCGCAGCTGCGGACCAAGTGCCCAGGCCACGGACAGAATAAAGGAAAGGCCACTAGGAGGAGTTTTTAAATTTTTTTTTCTTTTTAAAAAAGTCTTTTTTTTTTCTTACAACAAAGATCCATTGTAGAAATCATAGAAAACCAGACAGATGAAAAAAATTGTCGTCGTCCCCTAACACGGTACATTTTCATCTTTTCTTCCAAACCTTTTTTGTTCAAAAAAGGATGCTGACTTGGAAGTCCCAAACCTGTAGCTCGTCGTCAGACTGACCTCATGACTGGGGAGGAACCCTAGAGTGGAGTCCTCAGGAGTTCTCTTTAGGATAGACATTGAGAACCACGAGGTGTGACTCCGAAGCAAGGACTCTTAATCAGTGGTTATTTGACTCACTCCGTGAGCCTGTGGCCCGCTATGGCTGAAGCTTTCTCAGGCCTCCAGGTAACGGCTGAGCCCCTTGGTGCAGTTCATGCTGTGTCCAGTAGGGGGCGCCATTGCTCAAAACCACTTTGGAAGGCTCATCTGGGACGGATGTCCTCTTCCAGGTGGCCCTGTGGGGACCCGAAACAGCTAGCGGGAAGAACAGAGTCCTCCAGAGGGATGGGAGCGCTGTCTGTGAATACATGAAAGGCCGTCTTTGTAGAGGGGGGTCAGCAGATTCGTTCTGCGTTCTCTCAGGCGGCTGGCATAAACCAGATACAGAGACAATAAAGTGAGGCCTGCTGGCCCGCGGGCTGCAGAACTTTCTTCCTGGCTCTGAAAGCGGTCCAGTCGTCGAGCTGGATGATTCAGGAGGAGGAAAATGAGGGTTTCATCACTAGAGGCATTCAAGTATTGTCTGAACAGACAGGGGAGTGGAAATTTCCACAGTGGGCGGGAGGTCGAGATGACCTCCCTTCAACTATTAGACGTTCTGTGATTCAGATATGAGTCATAGAATTCAGAGATGATTCTACGACCGGGGATGGCCCGCCGGCTAGAAAAAAAAATCCGCGGAAAATAGGACATGATGTATAGGAGGCCAGCGAGGAGCCCGGCGTGAAGGGAAGGACGCCGGCTTTGGCATTCGAGTCCGGCTTTGAGCTCCGTGTTGACGGACAAGTCTCTTTCCCTCGCTGGGCCTCTAGTCCTCATTCGCAAATGGAAACAACAGCAATACAAGCGCGTCTCCTCCCAGCGGTAGGAATATTTATCCTTCTGGGGATTAAATAACTACCATCTCACAAGCATTCCTTCCACAAATGCTTTTTGAGCACCTGCTGTATGTCGGGTATTATACGAGGTGCTAGGAATATAGTGGCGAGTAAGACGGGCGGAGTCCCTGCCCGGCTGTGAGCCGCTTCTGGAAAACGGGGTGGAACCACAGGAGAGAGACTCCAGGAGTGAGAATAATATGGTAAATTCCAACCCTCCCCGAGAGCCAGCCACCAACTTAGAACGGACGAGGAGCACTGGGTCCTCTCCTTTGGAGCTGGGACGTTGCCCTCCTTGTGCCAGGCCCTGTTCTAGATACTTGCACGCACACGTCTCGCGTGATCCTGTCCACCGCCCTGAGAAGTTGGTATCATTTCCTGTCCCCGTCTTAGAGATGAGGGGACCAGGGCCCAGGGAAGTGAGAGCGTCTGTCCAAGGTCCCTTAGCTAGCGTTCAGTAGAGCGAGGGTTGCCTTCACACAGCCTCTCTCCAGAACCCATGCTCCTGGCCACTTCCCCCACTCTGCCTCCATTGTCACTGTGGAGCCCCCACCGTTTTCCGGCACCCGAGGCAGGAAGAGCTAAGGTGTGTCCGTCCCCAGAGAGGTGTGTCTGCAGGAGAGGGGCGGTGTCACTGTGCCCATCCGCATCGGCCGCGTGCTTCTTCTGGAAATCCCTGCCTTCCAAGGGCTAGGTGAGTTAGATGCCCCTCTAGACTCTCATGAGGCCATTGTGACAGGGTCTGACGATGATATTTTGTCTGTCTCCTCCTCCACGGGACCGTGAGCTCTTTGAAAGCAAATGTCGATCTGTTTCGTCCCACGACCGGCCTTCACTCACTCATTTCTTCGTTCGTTGAGCACCTGCCTGTGCAGGGCCCTCCTGTAAGGGCTAAAGATTCAACAGCGAACCAAACCGAACATCCCCCCACTCACAGGGCAGGGTTGCGCGCTGAGGAGGAAAGCAGGGACTCCGGACCTAGGCTCGGTGCCACCACGTACCCCCGGGATGATCGTGGGCAAGCTAGCTAACCTTCCTGTGCCTCGCACTTACAAAACATAAGCAAGAATACTCTTCACTACCACGCAGAGTTGTGGGAGGGTCACATGAATTAATGAAAAGCTCAGAACAGTCCCTGGCACGTAGCGAGGGATCTATAGGCATTTGCTGTTTAGAGAAAGATAGACGGTGAGTTCCATAAATAAGTAAACTATTTCGCATGGCAGATAGCGGTAAGTGCTGCGGAGAAAATTAAAGCCAAGAAGGAGGCAGGAGAAAGGACCCGGGGGTGGTTTGGCCTTGTAAGTAGGGGGGTCCTGGGACCCGGTAGGGAGCAGACTTCCATAAATGCTCATCACTCAGAACCACCGGCCCGAGCAGCTACCTGGGCATAAGAGAGGGGGTGGGGCTTATCCAGGCTGAGAGAATCGGGGTGCAAGGCGTTCAGCTCGCGGGCACTGTAAGCAATTGCATAATGATGGCGTAACAATACAGCCCTCCAGGAATCTCTTCCCCGCTCCCAGCTGGCCCCCTGCGGGGCGGGACGTGGTGGCGTGAGGGCTAGCCGTGCCCGAGTGACTCACGCGTTCCCACACGCACCGCCAGCGAGGGGCGGCATGGCCAACGCGCCCGGCCATCGTCACCTGGACCTGAACCAGCACCAAGCAGGGCATGGCATCCTCCCCAGGTGGAGATCTCTGGGCGGAGACCTCCTCGGCACTGCCAGCACCCCCGGGCAGCCCGCAGCTGCCGCAGGACGGGCTCGCTCACCCCCTCCCCCCGGGGCGCTGCCCGCAGGTGCCTGCACACTCGTCTCCGTCCTCACTTGTCCCGGCCCCGTGCTCATGTGTGCACGTGTGCACATACCCACACGCAGCTCCCCGGGCACACACCCCACCTCTCTCTGCCTCATGCAGCCCCACGGGCGCACACCCACTGGAAGCTCCCGCGCCCGCGAGCCTCCTTCCTCTGGCACACTCGGGATCTCTTCGCTCCGTGGTGCCATCATCCAGGCTGACCTGCCTGCCCTGTCGTTCCTGCTTCGGGTCCCTTCTTCTTCCGCAGCCATGCCCCTTCTCACGTGCGCTTACAGACCGGCGGGCACACTCCTTCCCTCCCGTTCTCTACCCTGTGCCCAGGCCCTCGGCTGCGCACAGTCCCAGGCGCTGGTGCCGCCTCTCTGCGCCTCTTGCATGCGCACACACACGATTTTTTCTTCTCCCTCATGCACACACTCTTGCACACATGGTCACTCTCCTTTTCTTCTCTCTCACTCCCCCTTGCTTGCTCATTTACTTGCTCACATTCACCCAAACACATTTATACATTCAAACTCACACTACCCGCCCCCCCCCCCACCATGTGTAGGTGTTCGTATTTGCAAGAAACCAGGCAACCCCGCCGATGCTGGGGCCTCCGCTCCTTCCCCTGCCGGTGCCACTGCGGTCCCAGCCTGGCACTCGCAGCTTCCTTTGGGGTACAGGCTGGAGGAAGAAGGTGGATAAGGCCCCAGTAGGTGCTGGTGATTGGCACGGCATCACCGGGTGTTGCTCACACGCTCACACTGCCTCCAGCGGGCGGGCCCAGGGCTGGCCCGCTCCTGACCTTTGCAAGGACCAAGGTCGGACTGCAGCAGAGGCCCCCGGTGGCTCGCCACCCTCTGCTGCATCCTGCTCTGCAGGGGCCCGTGTGTGGCGTGTGGGCGCGTCAGTCTGTGCGTCCAAACGTGGTCCACGTGCCACCCCGATCGCAGCTCTTTGGCCACCCCTCAAACCTAAAGGTACCCAAGCAGGAGGCCACGTCCCCCCCGCAGGAGGGCATACTGCGCATGTGCAGGCTTCGGGGTGTTTGAGCAGGGAGCTCGGGAGTCCTGGTAGCCAGAGCACGGCCTGGAAAGGAGCGCGTGGGCACACCCAGTCGGCCCTGGGGACTCCTCGCCCCATGGGGACTGGCGCAGCCAGAGAAAGGGCTCAGCCTGGCTCTGGGGACAGCTCTGCTCTTAGAAACGAGGTGCTCCCACGGCATCCCACAGCCGACAGCTGGCAGGAGCCATGACAGTCACCGCCACGCTGGGATTTAAGTGTGTCACGATTAACCGGCTCTGTGCAAGGTTGTGAGGAGACCCCCAAGGCCTGAGTAGGCCGCTGCCCAGCTGGCCCCTTGGCGACTCTCCTGACTCCCACCTAAGTCCCAGTGCCTTGAGCTACCCTCTTCCCAGTCCTAGGTTCTAAATCATCATGGGTATCAAGCTTCCCCCTTTTGGAAGGGGACAATGTCCAGGTCTCAGCTAGCGGCCCACTGCCCAACCTGGGTGGCTTTTTATATAGCAAAGGGGATGTCATTATTGGGGACATCTTCGTTACCCTCACCTGTAGTGACTGCCCCTGGCCATCACAGAGGGTCACATTATGGCTTTCACAGCTGTCCTGTCATGACACAGACAAGGCCTTGGGCCAGAAACCAGCAAGGGCCAGTTGAGAAGCCCTTTTATCAATTTGACAAACTTTTATTGAGCATCTACTGCATGCCCAAGGCTGTGCCAGGCCCGGGTGATACAGTGAAGAGCGAGACAGACCCTGCCTGGTTCCTGTGCTCAAGGGGGACAGAGCGCCATGGAAAGATGCACCAATAATGCAACCTCGTCTTGGGGGGTCAGGGAGGTCTTCCCGGAAGAAATGGCCTTTAAATTGTGACCTGAAAGAGGAGCAGGGTCCTGGTCCTGGTTTGTGTCTTTTGGAACCAGCTACCAAAGCGTTTTAAGGAACAGATTAACCTCACAATGGGTCGTGTCTCCCATCTACCAACCCTTATTCTCACCAAGACCCTTCAGTCTGGTACCTAGCATTGGTTCACACTGGTCTGGGAGCAAGTGCAGGAGTCCAGATAGACAGACATAGAGAAGACAGGCCTGGGGGATCTAGGTTTACTGCTCAGGGGTCCTCTGTGCCCGTCAACAGCAGCCTAGGTTCTGTCGACTTGTATTTCTTTGTATAATTGGGGTTCTGTTTTCATCCACAATTTTTAACGCATTTGGGATTGTTTACTGTGGCCTCTGGTTGTCTTTGTCTTGAGTCTTTAGAATGGAAACTAAAGAAAACCAAAACATTTGGTTTGGAGGTGCTGAGAACCCTAATTGGATTTGGAGGTGCTGAGAACCCTAATTGGAGACCATGCTCCTGTATTGAGAAACCCAGGTACTACTGACCAGTTATCCTAGGATAACGCTTCTCAGATACTAGGGCAGATGTGGAGACACGAATCCGTGTAGCTGCGTCTTGGGAGGCCGTGGGGAGGCAGGCCGATGTGGGTTCAAATCCCAGCTCTGCCACGGACCAGCAGATACCCTTGGGTAAGCTATCTGACTGCTTCGGGTTCCATATCCTTTACTCTAAAAGGAGGGGGACCCATGAGGAGATCCTTACAGAGATCTCGTGTGGGTAAATGAGACCACGCGTGCTGAATGCTCTGTGAATGCTAGCTTGTAACGGTGGCGAGGATTGTTCCAGAATACGGAGCATGAACAGAAAACCCTCCGCGTATTCCCAAGGGCCCACGCATCGTGTTCCCAGCCAGTCCTCTGGCGCTGGAATGGACCGTATAGCTTTGCGGGTCTTTCCGGACTCCCCACCACAGGCCCGGCGCCTCACAGAACCAGCACCGACGCACAGGGGAGCATTGTCTACTTGCAGAGTCAGGCGGGGAAAGGGGCCGGGGCTGCAGGGAAGGACAATCACCGCTTTCCCTCCCTCAGTATAGAAATGGTTCTGATATTCTAGAGAGTTACCTGGATGGGTGACATGACCGGCGTCTTCACAATGTGAAGAACGGCCGTCTGCCTGCACACACAGGTCAACACTAAACCCCTCTCAAACAAATGGCCATCCGCGGTATCCCTAAGATATGCAGTGACAGATGCGGGCCTCTTTTTCCTTGGCCTGGCCCGGGGACTCATCACCCCAGCTCCCAGGAAGTTCTTTATACCTTAAAAAAAAATCTCATCTTTTCATTTGAGCCCATTTCTTCTTTTCAAGTCCCAGCCTCTCGTTTTGGTTAAATCTATTGCTGCCTAACAAATGGTCTCAAAGCTCAGTGGCTTCAAACTACAACCTCTTCCTTGCTCATGGTTCGGGGGGCTTGCGGGTCTCAGCGGGGTGTTTCTTCTGTTCGCGTGGCTTCAACTGAGGTCCCTCACTCAGCTGTATTCACTCGGTGCTGGGTGGGATAGAAGGCCCAAGAAGGTTCTTCTTACATGTCTGGCCCCTCAGTGGGAATACCAGGGGGTGGGGATGGTTAGGGCACCTTGGAGGCTGTCCACCATACTGCTTAAAAGCTGAACCCTTGAGATCCAAAGAGGCATATTCTAAGGATATGCCTCTATACAGAATGATTTATGAAGGGAAAAAAATCCACCCACAAAGAAAGAAAAAATACCAGAAAATATGTCAAAAGGAAACCAGTGCCTTTCTCGGCTTGGTAGGATTATGGGTGACTTGAGTTCCCTTTATGTTTTTATTAGGAGGTTTTTTTCCCCTTCATATTTTCCCAAATCATTTTAAAAATGACTAGCCATCCCAGAATATTCATTAACCCTTGCCAGGCGAGAGTGGCAGTTGGGGGTAATGGAGGCTGTTCTGGGGTGAGTCACCTCCCTCTAGGTTGGGCTGCTCAGCCTGGTGGGACCAGAATCTCAGGCTGACCCAACCCCGGGGGTCTTAACGGGGGCTCGTTAGTCCTGTGGGGGCATCTGTGGAGACAGTCGCCAAGCCCTAGAGAAAGCCAGCCCCCGCTCCCTGGAGAAAGCCAGCAAAATGACTCAGATATCATGTTGGTGAATGAGCTCAGGAAGAAGGAGGCTCCGAGGTCTCCTTGGCAGTTGGCTCTGCTTCAGCCAAGTTCATGAGCCTTTCCCCCTAAAGAGGGCAGAGCCTGCCCGGGGGCCAGAAGAGCAACGTCCCTCTCTCCCGCCCTCCCAGGTCCGGGACCCACACGAGATGACAAGCCTTCCCTCCTTCAGCCATTGTTCTTGCCCTGTTGGGCCTTGACCCAACTTACAACTCGGTGGTGGTTTTGTTTCATGGTTCCTTGGGGGAGGCAGGGAGTGATCGTTTTAGCACGTTTAGCACGTTTAGCACGATTAGCGTGCTGTCAGTCATAGTCGTGGGTTATCCTTGGGGTCTACAGGAGACTCCGGTCTGGTTTTCTTCACTTATTCGTGCCCTTTTTTTCTCCCACTGCCATACTCCTCCCGGTAGCTAGTGTGTTCTAAGGCATTTAGCGTATGGTTTCTGCATGTCTCTGTGTGCACTTGCAGAATGGGCGGCCATATTCACTGGGTCGCGTTAGGTCTCATTCTGTCCACTCCGACCGCTCTGTTTCCGAGATCCTTCGTGTGATGCTGTGTGTACTATGACCCTTCGCCCCTAAGGACTGCAGTGTCCTCCCCAGCATGTCCCCAGACACGGCCTGCCAGCTCCCCGAAGCGAAGGACATGCGGATTCCCCCACCTCTCCCACCCCCCGCCACAGAGAGAATAGGCATACATGCCCCCTTAGGGACTGGGTGAGAATTTCTTGTACACTGGTTTCCAGACTTCTGCCTCCCAGGCCAGTTCCCACAGAAGATCTGGAAGAAGCTAGAGCAGAGAGAACTAGGAGTCAGGTGGTGTGAGTGGAGGCTGGGGAGGTAAACAGGGGCCAGGACATGCTGGGCCTTTATTGTTGACCGTGCCAGAGAGTTTGGTCTTTATACTAAGAACAAGGGGAAACCGTTGAATTAAATTAAAGCAGAGGCTCAAGTTTGTTTTTTATCTTTTTTTTTTAATGTTTATTATTTTTGAGACAGAGAGAGACAGAGCATGAGTGGGAGAGGGGCAGAGAGAGAGGGAGACACAGAATCCAAAGCAGGCTCCAGGCTCTGAGCTGTTAGCACAGAGCCTGACGCGGGGCTCGAACTCACGGACTGTGAGATCATGACCTGAGCCGAAGTCGGACGCTCAACCAACTGAGCCACCCAGGTGCCCCCAAGTTTGTTTTTTAAAACTGGGTGTGTGCCTTTAGTGCTGGAAGGGCCCTTAAAGACCCCTGGTTACACTTTTTGAATTTATAGAAGGCCTCAGGGGCCCTGGAGAAGCCCCGGGCCACTAGCTCGCCAGAGGCAGAGCTAGGACTGCCATCACGGCCTCTTGACCCTTAACCGTGGTGGTGAGGGGGCCACCCCAGGATGGCAGCCTCTAGAGGCTTGGGATTTGTGGGCGCTGCCGTCCTGGGGAGTCTCCCTTCCTGCCACCAGGACTTTCCTGTACTTGTGAGGGCACCTGCCAGGGCCTGCCAAAGAACCCCAAGCCAGGACTCGGGCCTCTGCTGCCGCGGGGCCTTAGTCCTCAGCCCCTCAGATACCCACCGGCAGCACCTGCGAAACCTCCCGTGCTGGCTTCGCAAGCGAGCACCAAGTTAGAAGGTTAAAGACATCCTGGTTCTGCCTCTGACTCTCTGAACCTCAGTTTCCTCATCTGTAAAATGGGCGGTAGGCAGACTCTCAAGTCTGTCCCTTCCTCGCCATGCGTTTGTGTTCAAGCCTCAGGCTCTAAGGACCTCTGGTTCCCCGTCACCCCAGGGCCCCTCTGTCAGTTCTTTCAGGTCTCAGCACGGGCAGCTGGAGGCAGGGGGAGCCGCACCCACGGAGTTTCATTGACCCTTTTCACCCCTGTACTTCTGGGCCTCCGCTCCAGAGAGGCACAAAGGACCGAGGCTTTGTTTGCAGCAACAAAGCTGTTTGCAATTTCAGATAGAAGCATTTTATTATATCCCATCCAAAGATTACTTGAGTTGTGTTTTGTTTTGAAAGCTTGTTAGCATTCTGGATTTAATTAACTGGCAGAGACAAAGCTGCCCCCCTCCCTTCTGCCACCCTCAGTCCGGGCCCACTCCCTCCACCAGCCCCAGTTGCGGACCTACGGCCTCACAGCCCCTGCCCACGCGGGGGCAGGGCATCTATTGTCCTCCGGGGTGGGGGGGCCCACTTGGCAGATGAAAGGGGAGTCCTTACTGCTGCCCCTCCCTCACACTCCCTTCCCTCCCCGCTCTGCCTCCTCCTCTATAAGTTCTGCTACTATTTATTGAGCATTCACCATGTGCCGGGCAACGGGTAAGCACTTGGCGTGTTTTACTGTATGGTATCCTCAACATCCAACGGGCAAGTCTTATTATATCCGTTGTCTGGAGGAGAGATTAAGTCACTTACCCGAGGTCACAGAGGTGGCAGACGACAAAGTCAGGCATCGAGCCTGAGTTTGTGTGACCCCAAAGCTTGTGCCACAAGCCACTACAAAAGGCTGCCTCCCCGGAAACAAAGCCACTTTTGGGGGACAGGAAGAGCTCCAGGGTCGGGTCCTGGAGATAGTTTTTGTTCCTTAAATCTGCCTACTGAGAGCATCCACACCTGGGTCCTGTTCTTGCCTCTTAACATGCGCCCTCCCCTAGCACAGCCTCTCAGCCTTCGTCACCCCTGCCCGCCCCCTCCCACACCTCCCCTGCTCCAGACTGAACATCCGAGGGAGACCCGAGTTCCCAGCCCTCTGCCCCTCACCTGCATCCCAGTCTTGCTTTTCTCGGCCCACCCCGCCCATAGCGGAGCCCCCTCCCTCTCCCGACCCTGCCCCCATGCTGGGGCGTGATGGCGCTAATCTCCCCTCCATTCGGGGCGTGGTCCCTGTCCCCTCTGTCCTAGAGTGGGCGGGAGCTCTTTCCCAGGCCGACGTCCCCTGACAGGCAGGAGGCAGAAGCGGTGGCGGCGCAGCCAGGGGCAGGCAACACGGGGTCTGGTGGGGAAGACAGACATGGGAGTGCAGCTGCCTGGGTCTGAGGCCTGGCTCGACTGTTCACCAGCCGTGACGGTCCTGCGCAAGTCCCTCTGCCTCCTAAACTCCTGGTGTCCTGTCTATGAGAGAGGCCAGTCCTCTCACCAACTCACGTGGTGGCCCTAAGGCCTGACCGAGTTGGTATTCGTAAAGCAATCAGGGGGTGCGAGACCCTGTGCCTTGCTAGGCTGGTTAAGAGAAAGGACAAAATCGAATTCCATGGCTCGGAGGAAGCAGAGGCTGTCTAGCCCACGCCTCACACCCACAGGCTTGCCCTTTGTGTTGATCTGAGAACCAGGGTCCCTAGCTTGAAGCAAGTCCCTGAGGAAGGTTCTGGAGAATTCGGCATCAGACAGGAAGGAGAATGGTATAGCTGTCCACCCCCTCCTTTGTGGTACAGATTTTTCACCTTGCTTGAGGTGGGTTCCCAGAGCGTCAGCTTTAAATACCAAAGTCCCTGAGGAAGGTTCTGGAGAATTCGGCATCAGACAGGAAGGAGAATGGTATAGCTGTCCACCCCCTCCTTTGTGGTACAGATTTCTCAACTTGCTTGGGGTGAGTTCCCAGAGCATCAGCTTTAAACACCAAAGTCCCATACATGTGATAGTTTGCTTGTCAAACTCTAGGGGGCCCCAAGGTGCAGGTACCCTCTTGCTGCGTTGGCCTGTGTGCTGAAGGCCAAGGTGGATGCTTTCTTTTCAGCATTCAAATTTTCCAGAGCACCTACTGTGTCTCATGCATTCAGCCTCTCTCATTCTCAAGTTCTCTCTCTCTCTCTCCTCTCTCTCTCTCTGTCTCCCCACCCCCCCCCTCACAAGGCCTCAGGGTAGCTACATATTGTTTTGCATGACTGCTGAGGGTTCCCAGAGCGATCATCCAGAGACAAGCAGCAGAAGCTGCATGGACTTTTCTGACCTAGCCTCAACAGTCACTCATCCTGCCACGTTCCCGTCTTCGAGGCCCTCTTCCAGTTCGGGGGGAGGGGACCTAGCCTCTGCTCCCATGGATGGGAGGAATGTTGAGGCACTCACAGACACATGTGAAAACCACCACAGGAATCAAGTTCCACGGAGGTTACACGGCCTGCCGAAGTCACGTGGCTAATAAATGGTGAGCACCCATGTCCTCTTCCAGAATCTTCTTAGGCCAAGATCGGTCTCCTTTTCCCAAGCCCTCCTGCGGGCACTGCTAGGGAATGCGCGGGCCTTACCCTCGGCCAGCTTCCCTTCCGAGAGCACTGAACTCGCTGCCATCTGACTATCTTGCCATCTGACTACCTCCTTCTATGGGTGCGTGGGCCTTCTCGCTTGCTGTTCAGCAGGACTGATGAGGTGGAGGTGTTGGAGGGAGCTAGTGCAAACTTCCAGAGCCCCACGCCCATCCTCAGTTCGCCTTTGCCCACAGAGGCTAGAATGGTTTCCTTTTTGCCAGGCTCACCCAGGAGCCCTGCCGGCCAGTGTAGGATCCAGACACATAACATCCCAAGAGCCTAGAACAGGTGCTCGGCGAATGTTTGTCAAGCAAAGATATTGTTTTGGGGAATCTTCTCACCCTCTGCCACATCCCCTCTGACTCCTAGTTTGCCTGCTAAACCCCCCCCCAAAGGCAGAAAATGGAGGCTACCACTGTAGCCTCTCCCAGGGAGGACAGAGTCCATGGCAGTGCCCAATGGGCCCAGCAAGGCCAGGCTGTCCCTCTCCCAGCCCAGGGCATTGCCGAAGAGTGTGATAATTGTGGTGGCAGAAATAGCTGACTGGGCCTCTTCCTTCTAGACTCTTCCACCCCTTCTCTGTTCCCCTGGCAGAACCTACCTCCCTTGGTTCTACATTCAGGGCTGACCCACACAATGCCTCAGAATAGGCCCGAGTGGCCTGCCCTGCCTCATCTTCTCGTGGCTTTCCAGATCCTTCTGTGAAATAGCAGAAAGATCATGGGTTGCAGCGCTCCAGAGACCTGGGTCCAAACCCCGGTTCCACCGCTTCCTGGCTCTGTGGCCCTGAGTTAGCCACTTCCCTTCTGGGACCTGAGTTTCCTTGTCTGAAATGAGCAGACTAGACCCGCTGCCCCTCGGGGGCTGTCAGGCTCTCTGACTGTCAGTGGTTCTAAGAGCCTGGTCGGGACCGAGCGTGATGTTCCGTTGGTCAGGGCCCCCTGTGTGTGCGTGGGCGCGGCCGAGAGGTCACCCGTGGCCGCGCTCGGGAAAGGAAGAAAAGCTGAATGGGGCAGAACCTCCTTCGTCATGTACACAGGAACGGGCTGAGCCAGCCTTCTGTGCCAGTTCCGGTGGGCTGGCAGCCGGAGAGCTCCAAGGATGAGTCACTGACAGGAGCAGCCACGGGTTCTGGAGCTCAGGCGGCGCCAGCCCCGGGGCACACGGTAGCTGCGGAGCTGAATGGTGGGATGCAGGTGCCAGGTGACAGGAGAGGGATCATAGTGCTTCCAGAAGCCCCAGGTGGAATCGAAAGGCTGTTTGTTTGCAAGCCTCGCCCAGGGTCCCTGGAGCTTCGGCCTGGGATACTGAGCCCCTGCCTTCCAGTGCTTCCTGCCTCCGTACCCTGTAGCCATCGAGGGTCCGTCAGCCGGGGGTGGGGCACGAATGCCGCACCCCACCCCCTCCCCCATGCAGCTGCTTAGGGTTCAGGGCTTCCCCCGGACGCAGGGACTCCCTCCCTCCCAGGCTCTCTCCTGGGCCGCAGTGACCCTTCCTGATAAGCAGTATGGCAAAATGGAAAGCTCACTCTGGGTCGGGAAGCCCTGGGTCTGATCCCCAGGTCTTCACTTCCGTGGGCAAGCCACGTGACCTCCGTAAGCCTCGATGTCCATGCCTGGAAAACCCCCTCCAGCCTGGCGCCAGAGGCGAGCCCGTGAGGAGCCCGACGTTAAATCACTGTCAACGGGCTGCCTCTGAGTCAGGGTTTCACGCGTGGCAAAGCAGCTACCTCGCTGTGAACTGTCGAAAAGCCAGCCCTTGACACAAGCAGCCGCCTCTCACCGACAAAACAGGGCCGATGATGTGAATGTCTACCTCACAGGGCTGCCGAGGGAAGCAAAGCGCTTTGGGGCACCGCTCGGAGCCTGCCTGGTTAGGCGGCGTGATGGCTCCCAGAGCACGAGAGCGACTAGAAGGTGGGCAGGGCAGGAACGAGGGCTGGCCTCATCTCTAGGAGAGGGACCAGGAGCCAAAAAGACAAAGGGGGCCGGGACCAGCCTGGCCAGGTGGTCCTTGCTGGCGGCGACTGTTTTGTCACTGTTGTGTCCCCCCAGAGCCTGGCCCAGGGCTTGGCAAGTATATAATCGGTGCTCAATAAGTGTATGTGGGACTCGCGGTCGAATGAACAGACACTAAAAGAGAGATGAGTTCCCAGACCTGTTCTCCACCTCCCCTACTTCCCTGCTTCCTGATGTTTTTATTTATTTTTGAGACAGAGAGAGACAGAGTGGGAGGGACAGAGACACAGAATCCGAAGCAGGCTCCAGGCTCTGAGCTGTCAGACAGAGCCCGACGCGGGGCTCGAACCCACGAACCGTGAGATCGTGACCTGAGCCGGAGTCAGACGTTTAACCGACCGAGCCACCCAGGGCGCCCCACTGCTTTCTCTCACAGACCTCTAGTCTCCAACTCCAAGATCAGAGGTTCTGTACCTGAAGTCTGTGGGTCCCCTCCAAAATTATATGCAGAGTATGCTGTGTGTCTGAAAATGTAGCTTCCTGGGGCACGCCTGGGTGGCTCAGTCAGTTAAGCGTCTTGATTTCGGCTAAGGTCTTGATCTCACAGCTCATGGGATCGAGCCCCGCTCGATTCCAAGCCAGTTTGGCATTCTCTCTCTCCCACTGCCCCTCCCCCACTCTCGTTTTTTTTCTCTCTCTCTCTTTTCGCTTTCT
The DNA here is from genome assembly GCA_030068075.1 of Paguma larvata. Lineage (NCBI taxonomy): Eukaryota > Metazoa > Chordata > Mammalia > Carnivora > Viverridae > Paguma > Paguma larvata. The sequence goes on along the minus strand of CM057831.1, from coordinate 72,064,095 downwards.
GCCCAGAAAAACTTCTCAGTAAACCCTGCTCTGAAAGGGGAACTGCTCCCAGGTGCTCAGTGAATACCCGTGAGTTGGCTCCGTCTGGCCCCCTGGGACGGCCAGGTGCTCTCTGGATTTCAACACGAAACAAACCCAAATGAAAACCAGCCTCACTTTTTGTCTTTGAGGTGCGCACACGGGGCCCTGCCCGCCTGCAGTTTTCCCTCAACGCCCCCGCTAAGGTCCAACGCAGTTAACCTGCCGCCCGTCATGTGGAAAAGTGATGACCACATATCATGAGGGGGGTTGTCTTCCGAGCGGCTCTGACGCCGCTGGGCGGGCCACGGAGCTGTGTACACTCTCTCGCTCTCTCGTGTCCCACCGTGTGCATTTAGGCGTGACAGGTGTGACTGTCAGGGCCCAGAACCCGGGAGTATTGACGAGGCCTCATGGTATCTGAACTCAGAGCAGTGATCTCTTTTTTAGAATGTTTCTTTCACTATAAATAAATACAGGTATCCGCGTACATATATGTACGTGTACGTATAGGCCTATATTTATCTACGTATCATTGTGCATATTTATTTATTGGAGGAAATTTGTAACAGATAAACAATGAACAATAATCACCTCTCATCTCCCCCTCCTCCAAAGGACTATTGTTAACACCTGGCTTCTGTTCTTCCCATGTACTGTGTGTAGCATTTATTGAGCACTTACTGTGTGCCCGGCGTTTGCTGTGCCGTGTGCTCCCCGAGCACCATCCCATGTTCTCATCTCACAGTGGGTATTTGCCAGCTTTTTAGAGGCACGTTTATACTCGCTTAGTTTTTAAGGCTGAGGAGATCACCCCGTTTTGTCACCTCGCCTTTCTCCCCACCGTGGAAATTTCTTTCCACGATATTAAATATTCATTTACAGAATCTTTCGTAACGGCAGCGTGATGCTTTATTGCAGGCGGTTCCGTGCCTCCCAGACTGGGGCGCGTGTATCCCTGAGGGCAAAGCCACGGGGTAAATGGTAGCATGTTTTCCTGAAGGAGAAATTTGATTCAAAGCTTTGGGAGGGGGAAAGTCTAATTATTTTAATATCAGAACAAGTACAGACATATCGTAGCATAGGACGTAGAGCACCCATGAGGTTTAAAGCAGCAAAGCCCAACACGGTGTGAGTTTTCCTGTTACTTTCCGAAGACCCGTGTCCCCTCTCTGAGGATGCCAGAGACATCTGAGAAGCACCGAGTTCTAGTTCGAGCCCCTCTTTTTACAGATAAGGAAACAGAGACTCAGGGAGATGGGACTGCCCGAGGTCCAGGGAGTGTGACTGCAGAGCCTAGCCAGGTGACCTTGGGGCCCCGTCCCCCTCCCACCCTTCCGTATTTGGCATCACCCTTTGACTGCATTTTCCGAGGGTGTGCGCAGAGACCTTGCCACTCGCGTCATCAAGGCTCTGCGTGTTTTTAGGGGCATCTCCCGGCTTTCTGCAGGGTCCATTGCTCAGCAGCGGTTTTCAGTTTTCACCTTGCCAGCCAGGATCTGAGCTGCCAGCTCAGGGAGGCCATGGTGCCCTCCGTGGGCAAAAGTGGGTAACCTTCAAAAGTGACTCCACCAGCACCATGATTTTCCACTAAAGGCCCCGGATGAGAGGGCATGCAGCCACTGGTCTGATTTCCCCGCGAGACCGGGAGCCTCGCGAAGGCAGGGGTTACGCGCCGACGCCGTGACTGTCGTCTGACATTGATCGAACACCTGCTAGACGCCAGGGGCCATGCAGAGCATTTCATTTATAGTATTAACCATCTTCATCGTAGCTTTTCAAAGAACACGTGGTTCTCCCCATTTATCTGGTAAGAAAACCGAGTGGAAGGTTAGCTCTTGCCTACCATGAGTCGCTCGTTCGGTAAATATTTATTACAGACTTACATGCCAGACTTTGCTAGATGCCGTGGGCAGCCACGGCGAGCAAAACCGACACCACTCCCACCCTCGTGGAACTTACAGGCAAGTGGGAGACAGGATATTCAACAAGTAATTTTACAAACCGAGGCCAGTGCGGTGCAGCCCAGAGCCCGTCTATATGCCTCCATCGGAACCCATCTCAGCCACTTTTCGGCTACTTGGGAGAGTCTTGGACCCTCTCTGAACCTCCTCTTCCTCGTCCATGAAATGAGGACAGGTGGCGTCCCGACTTCACACGAGTCCCGTGAAGGGCGAATGAATCCACGCATATAGAGCTCACAAGGCAGGGCCTCGCACATTCCAGACGTATGGTTGCTGCTGGTGGTATGGAGAGGCGTGCGGCGCTAGGCGAAGGTGACAGAGGCGGGAGGACCTACGGCGGGTGACATCTGATTGAGTTCTATAAGGTGAATAGGAGTTAACTTGGCAGAGCGTGGGGAGTGGGCAGGGGAGGGGAGCAGGATGTTGGAGGGATGATCCAGGCAGAGGGGAGTGGGGAGGGGTGGGGCGCAGGGCAGGTAGGTGAGCTCACCCGAGGAACTGCAAGGAGTGTGGCTGGAACACGGAACGTGGGGGGCTGTACCAGGTCGGCATCTCGGAGGAGGGACCTGTGATAGGTACAGATACAGCTGTCACCAGGACCTGGGCCCATCACACCACACCGTCGATCCGGGCCGTGGAAGGTGCTCGGTACGTGTCCAGTGAGCGAGCAAGCACGTGGCCAAAACCCTGTTGGCCTCACATGGTCTTGGCCGCGGGTGTTCTGTTCTCACCCAACTAGAAAAGGAGTCCGTTGTCCCATTGACCCAGGGCCGGGTGGACAGCCCCGTCCCCACCGCCAGGCTGTCACACACCCACCCGGCAGTAGGTTCCACCGGGTGGGTTCGGAGGAGGGCCGCGGACATCTGGGACTCCCCACAGTGGATGCTGACCGAATCCCTCCCGTGCCGCCGGCGCCTCAGATCTAAGCTAGCGGTGTTCACACGGTCGTAGCAGCGGAGCCCCGTGTGGCAATGATCTTAGAGGAGAGCGGGGCGTGGAACGGAGACCTGCAGGGCTTCCACGCCAAGGACTAGAGCCCTGGGAACCGCCCGCTGCACCTGAGAAAACACCAGGGCTCCGGAAAGCAGGAGGAAATGCAAGGGTTGAGCTGAACCTCCACTTCCCAGGTATGGAAAGAGAGCCCAGAGAGGGGGTGACTCTCCAAGGGCCACACGACTAGGGACAGGCCCAGAACGAGACCTTTGATACCCATTCTACTACACCAAGATCGTCCCCCTCCCCCCCCCCCGCCCCACAGTGCGGGGCCTCCGGTGGCAAAGGGCCACGTGGCTGTGGTCGTGTCCGGCGTCCAGCCCCAGTCAGAGCACAGACCGCAAGAGACAGGAATCTGGAGGGTAGGCGTGGGAGGGCCGTTCAGGGTCACGGCCTGGTTCTGCCGTGTCTCTTTTTCCCTCCCTCTCTCTTTTAATTGAGTTTGTGGTGGTTGTTTTTTGTTTCCTTAAGAAATGGAAAAGAACGAAGCTGCGTAAACACGGCGACGCTAACTCCCTGAAAAACCTCCTGCCATTTTAACTCTGTTACTGGAGAAATAAAAGAGAAATAATTTGTCCACCCACACTTAGCTCTTTCTGACGAAGGTAGGTGAATATTGCTTTGCTAATCGAGGGTGACGGCTGGAAGTGGAGCCACGCTGACTGATCCCAGATTGAGCGGAAGCCACAGCAACCCCAGAAGGAGCGGCCCGCCGTGGGTCGGCGGGCCCCGAGTCACCGGGCGCGTGTCCGCCTTCCACAGGTCTCCCCCAGCCGGTAGTGATGGAGGCGCCGGACCGGGCCGAAGGGCTCGCGGACTCGCAGAGAGAAATGCCACCGCCCCCACCGCCTTCGCAGCCCTCAGAGCCAGCTCAGAAGCCACCACCTCGAGGCGCCAGGAGCCACTCCCTCCCTGGCAGGAGCAGCCTGTGCCTGCTGGCTGCCTCCCAGTTCCTGGTAAGGATCTCCCAGGCCTCACAGGGGCCTGGCAGAGGGCAGGTGGAGGGGCCGGCCCTCCACGTCCTCCCCAGGAAGGCCACCTGGGGGTCATGGGGGATGAGGGGCCTTCTGGGCGTGCCTCAGTGACTCCAAGCCCTCAGGCCTGTGTGTAGAGGAGGCTGGAGTTCTCAGCTACGGCCTCCGCAGCGAAGACCCTCCCAGCCTGCCTCCCCGAACCCAAGGAGCGGGACTTTAGGCCTCCGCGGCCGCCAGGTCCACAGAGGGTCTCTCTGACCACTCTCGTCTATGGAGATAGATCTCTGGGAAACTTTTCTTTTTATGTGGGTACCTGGCGGGGGTCCCCTCTGGGAAGGGCTTTATCTTGGCTCCCTCCAGTCAGCCCTTCTCCAGGGAGAGCCCCGAGGCCTTCTCTGTGCACACAGTGCCTGGGCTCTTCCCTCAGCTCCGCGGTCTGGACCGTGGGGGGGACCGGGTCGAGGCCGCAGGTGAGCCCTGCAGGGGGAGTTTGGGGGCCAGGAACCCAGGGTCCAGACTCAGTCCGCTCCCTGTGGCTCCCCAGCTTGCCTGCGGGGTGCTCTGGCTCAGCGGCTACGGCCCCACGTGGCCACAGAATGCCACCGACCTCGTCTCCTCCTTGCTCACGCTCCCGGAACAGCTGGGACCCATGGTGAGTAAGCTCCAAGGTAGGAGGGAGCGGCCGGGACCTCCAGCCCCACCAACCCCTGGACGGGGCTTCCCTGAGGGCAGAAGATCCTTCCTACTTCCATGCCCGCGAAACCCATCTCCCTGCTCCCCACCCAGACCTGGTCAGAAGCTTTCAGAGCCTCAGTTCTGTCGCGGCCGGAACGGATGAGAACTTTGCCCACCCCCACCCTGCCCTCCTCCCCCGGCCCCACCACCACCACCACCACCACCACCACCACCCTGCGGTGACTGTCTGTCTCGTGTTCCCCAGACCTGGCTGGGCATCGGGACCTGGGAAGTCCCCAATCTGCTGCTGGTTACCCTGGCCGTGGTCCTCTTTACCACCCTGGTAAGGCGCCTCCTGACCTGACCTCCGCGCCCCCCTCCTCTGACCCAGAGGCCCCGTCCCCGCCAGCTCCCACTTGACTTCCAAGCTAGATGTTTCAGGTCGGGCCAAGGACAAGGCATCTGTGCCCTCCCACCACCGGGGAGCCCAGCCTGGGATGAGGGGACACCTTCTTCTAGAAGATGGGTTTGCAATGTTCTAGGCTGAGAGAAGGACTAAAGCCAGAGAAGATGGGTGTAGGAGCCCCACACCCCACCGAGAAGACCTCAGTCCACAAGAAACTGAGGGTTGGGGGAGGGTGGGGGCAGGGAGTCAGGCGGGGGCTGGGAACTCCCATCTAGGTGAAGGGCAGCGCCATGCAGACAGCTCCCAGGAGAGCAGGGCTGCTATAGACTCATCGAGGGCAGGGGACTCAATGTCCTGGACACCCCATCACTCAGGGGCCAGCTGACACGGCCCCGGGTCCATGCTGCTGTCTCTTCCCAACTAGCTGTGGCACCTGCTGAGGGCTCCCCCGGAGCCGCCCGCCCCACCACGCGCCGAGGACAGGCGCCAGTCAGTGAGCCGCCAGCCTTCCTTCACCTACTCCGAGTGGATGGAAGAGAAGGCCGAGGACGACTTCCTGGACCTGGACCCGGTCCCCGAGACCCCTGTGTTTGACTGCGTGATGGACATCAAGCCGGAAGCCGATCCTGCCTCCCTCACCGTCAAGGCCATGGGTCTACAGGAAAGGTGGGAGGGGTGGAGGAAGGGCGGGCTCTGTGGGCTCTGGAGCTCTCAGCTCCCCATCTGGAGGGCAGATGCCCGACTCTGACTCACAGGGCCCTGGAAAGAGCTGGCCTCTTGGTTTCGCCAGCGTAGACACGTGCTCGCCAGGCCTCTCGTAGGTCAGAGTGCCCCAAGGTAAGTGCTGAGAAGCACTGTCACCGCGCGTGAGCACATAGGCACCTACAGGTATGTGTGCGTGCACTCTCACACACAAACTCCTGTGCTCAAGCAAGTTTGGGTAGGTTCCTCTCTTCCAGGACTTGTCAGGGCCTAGGACACACTTGCATTCATTGTAAACCAGCAAGGGGGTGGCGTGCGGCATTGGCATTCCTCAGAGTCTGTTGACCACAGAAGCCTACTTTTTCTAGGGTGTCCCCTGGTATTCTCTAGAACGTACCGTGGGAGGTGTCAGCACCTTTTCAGAGCCTAGTCGGGTGAGCCAGATCACACCGGGTTTGAGTTCTCTGCGTGATGTCTTGGAAGACGCCCCGGAGGAGGCGTCAGAAAACCTAGCGTGTAGTTTCAGCTCTGCGATTCCCTTACTGTACGACCTTGGGCAATTCTCGTCCTGTCTCTGGGACTCGGTTTCCCTTTCTGTGTACGAGGGCCTTCCAACGGCTCTGTCGACACGTTAGACACTTTAGACACTATTGGGGCGGAGCTGGTCCAGGGCAGACATCTTTGCCGCTGCCGTGCGGCCCCAGGACTCTGTCTCCCCTGTCATCTCCTGCGTCTTAGCTAAGGACCGGCTGAGTGCTCAGGCAGGTAAAGCAGGGATGTCTTATCGGGCCCCTCAACATTCAACAGGAGGCAGCTGGACCAGGCCGTTGCGGAGGGTCTAGAGGGGAGGTGACCCGAGGGAGGTCATGATCGAAGCCTGGTGAGGTCAGCAGGGAGAAGGGAGGGAAAAACGGGCTTTCAAGGCACAGTACTGGGCCTCTCCCGGATGGTATTTCCACGACGCATGCACAGCGCCATCCAGGCCTGGCGAGACCGAGGCCATGATGCAGGGTGTGGAGCCTCGCTTCCCTGCTGTGGGCAGGTGCCCTCTCTCAGGAGCTTCCTGGGGCCGCAGGGCTGGGACCTGCCTCTGGCCATGACAAGCGAGTCCAGGGAGGCCATGTTGAGGCTGCGTCAGTTGGAAGCTCTGGAACCGGGGCCCCCACCTCAGTTAGCACCTCCATGGCAGGAGGCAGGAGACAGGGAGTCAGGCCTCAGCTCCGGAGCTGAGACCCGTGCTGCTCCCGTCAGGGGCGCCGTCCCCCTTCCACTCCTCCCACCGCCCCCCTGCTCCCACCCTTGATCTCTCCCTCCTCCCCGCCCCCGAGGCTCACTCCCCCTTTCCCGGTCCTTCCAGGAGGGGCTCCAACGTCTCCTTGACCCTGGACATGTGCACACCGGGCTGCAACGAGGAGGGCTTTGGCTATCTCATGTCCCCACGTGAGGAGTCCGCCCGCGAGTACCTGCTCAGCGCCTCCCGTGTTCTGAAGGCTGAGGAGCTTCACGAGAAGGCCCTGGACCCCTTCCTGCTGCAGGCGGAATTCTTCGTGAGTCCTCCCGGGCCAGTCGCCCCACTGTGGGTGGACCCTTCTGCTCACGTCGATCACGCCCCTAGCAAGGCAGTGGGGCGGAGTGCCCGGAACCCAGCGTCTGATAGATTTGTCATTTCCTTATCTGTTCTCGCACCGTCTTGGGCAGGCCGCTTCCCCTCTGAGCCTCCGTTTGCTCCTCTGGAAAATGGGAGTAGGAGTCACAGGAATGTTGCAAGGCTAGACACGGCTAATGCGTGCAGAGGGCTCAGCTGGGTGACTCGCGCTCGGTGGCATCCCCAAGTCCTTACTGCCCAGTACTGTGCCTTGAAAGTCAGAGAGAGCCTTCCTTCTGACTTCCTGTTTTCCCTCCCTCCTCCCTGCTGACCTCACCAAGCTTCGATCATGACCTCCCTCGGGTCACCTCCCTTCTAGACCCTCCACAACGGCCTGGTCCAGCTGCCTCCTGTTGAATGTTGAGGGGCCTGATAAGACATCCCAGCTTTACCTGCCTGAGTACTCAGCCGGTCCTTAGCTAAGACGTAGGAGATGACAACATCCCCTATGTTTTTGCTGACAGAGGCCAAGTGTGAAATGAGGCGTAGGTGCATAGTAATAGTGAGCCCACTAATACTAACCCTAGAATTTGCAAATGTTCTACCCACCGCAGGTGGTGCACCCCTCACCCCAGGGGGGCCACCCCTATATTTCTCTCTCTGCAGGAGGGTTCCCAAAGGAGGAGAAAGGGGCTCAGGTCCAAAAGCCCATTCCTCACTCGAACCCACCCATCCGGTAATGCACCGGTGTGGGCAGAATGGGAAAGAGGCCTTGAGTATTTGGGGAGGGTCACTCCCGGGGAGGCCAGAGGGCTGGGGAAGCCATGTGCCTCCCTCAGCTCCCCTTGTCCGGGCCTCTTTGCCCCCTACCTGGGATGGCTGTTTCCTCTGTGAAAACCCCTGTCACCCTCCCACCCACTGCCCTGCACTCTCCAGGGCTGGCATGGCCCATCTTACCCGAGTCGGGGTACCCCAGCCTCTTCGTTCAGCCATACAGGGACTGTCCGCCTCAAACTGGCCCACCACCTCCCCTCGCCCCCGAGCCTCTCTTCCGACGCCTGCACTCACGTCGTCGCCCCACTGGATGCTTCCGGAAAGCCTTCCTTAGCCACCCGAGCCTCAGTTCTGCTCTGTGTCCCCCACCATCACGTCCCCTCGAAGAAGGGGCTTGCATCTTCTCTGGTGTTTCCCGTTCGGTAGACCGCTATCGATTTTGCCAGAGAGAAAAAAAACACGGCCTGCACGCTCACGCCATGGGTGCTTTTGTACATGTTGGTTTTTGGTTTTGTTGTTATTGTTGTTTTTCTGATTCTCGTGAGAACCCTAGAAAGTGAGCCTTTCTCAATACTTAAAGTCCCTACTTACTGTGTCCAAACACCAGGGACACTGCGAAGCTGTGTGTAGTCAGGCGCTGAGCAGCGGGGGCAGGTGGGAGGGGAGCGAAGAAGCCCGAGGCACTGGGGAGCCATCCCCGAGAACAGTGGGGAGGGGGCAAGAGGCGAACTTACAGGCCAGGAGCTGTTTGGACAGGTGGAGGGGGGTGGGACCAGTGCCCCTGCGCAGCAGAGCCGGAAGGCACAAGGCATGCTGGGAGCTCAGACCTGGAGAGGGGCAAATTCGCAGCAGGGGAAAGACCAGTCTGTAACTAGAGAGCGCGTCACTGAGGACAACCCGGGGTAAACAAAGACCAGATCCGGGGCGACCTCACACGCCAAGCGGAGGAGCTCGAACTTGGGGCTCTCGACACAGAGCGTGATCGGGAGGGGAGGTGCGAACGTATCCTTGGGAGCTGGGAAGGAGGCTCCTTTCCTGCTGGAGAATCGGGGAAGGCTTCTTGGAGGAGATGGCATTTAAGGCAGACAGGACAGAGGATGGGGTGGATGTTAACCACAAACAGAGGTTTGTGAGCTCCTGAGGTAGGGGGTGCCCTGGGCGGGAACACAGATCCGCCAAGCCATTCAGGGTGGCTGCGGCGCGGGGAGTGTGATTGGCCAGCCTCTTGTTGTTCTTTGTTCGGCACCCGTTAATTGAGTATCTACTATGTGCCAGGCTGGCCCTTGATCAACTGTAATAATAATAACATTTATTATACACTCACTGCATGCCAGGCGTTATTTTAAATCCTTTTTATGTGCAATGACTCATTTAATAGTAAATGTTTACAAAGCGAAAGCATGCACTCAAGCAAACGCCTGGACTAGAAGTTAGGGGCACACCCAGGCCTGGATTGAAACGTCTGGGAGAGCCAGCCCACAGCTGCTGACACCCCCGTGGCCTCCTCTTGCAGGAAATCCCCATGAACTTTGTGGATCCGAAGGAGTATGACATCCCTGGGCTGGTGCGGAAGAACCGGTACAAAACCATCCTCCCCAGTGAGTACTCACTGCCCCGGGAGGTGAGGGCAGGCTCACCCCCCCGCCCCGGGTGCCCCTCGCCCTGAGGAAGACCTCAGTCCCAGAGCTAGGCCTTCAGGGTCACAAGGCAAAGGGAGGGAGGGCTAGGGGGTACCCAGTGAAGGGAAAGTCTCCCTGCTCGGGGCAGAGGCCAGTTCTTTCCTTCACCCTCGCCTTGGCTCTGCTTGGCTCTGGAAACCCAGAGAGAAAGAGCGAAGGTACTAACAGCTCCTAGACGGTGCGTGGTACCGAAAAGTATTTTCCCACTCCTTATCTCTTCAGAGTGGGCAGATTTTGAAGGGAGGCAATTAAGGCTCAGAGAGGTTAATAGGCTCACCCACAGTCACACAGCGAGGCAGTTTCAAAGCGGGCCTCTTTGACCCCGGAATTGGGCTCTTTTGTCCACGTTGAGTTGAGTTCAGTCTGATTGTGAGTCCTCAAACAGGAAGAGCCACCCCACAAGGGAATGAGCTGCCTGTCAGAGAGTGAGCTCCCCGTCACTCCAAGTGTTCTAGCTGCACCGTCAGGCCCCTGGCAGGGCTGAGAGGGATGTCCCCCTTTTGAGGGCAGTTAGACCAGGTGACCCAGTGTTCCTCTTTCAGCCCTGGGGTGTCATTTTCAGGTAACTTTCATCAGGCCCCTGGCTGCCTGTCATCCCTGCCAAGTTCAGGCCCCAGGCCCCAGGGCTAGCTTAGGGGGTGACTTGTTGAAAGTGAATCCCCACCAACCTACTGCGCTCGGTTTGTGGAGTAACGAGGCTTTAAAAAAGCAGTTTTGCCATCAGCATCTCCGACAACATGTAAGATGTCATGACTTATTTTTAACTTTTAAAATATCGACTTGTGGTTGCTATGGTTACACAGTCTCTAGGTAGTTCCGGTTAAACAAAGCACCATTTAAGGCCGGGATGCATTATTCAGGGCTGCTCACCTCTTACCTCATGGCGCCACCCTCCAGCCGAGCAGCCCCGTGTGAGGGGAGGGGCTCGGGTACCCCAGACCCGAAGGCGTTGCGGGGGGGCCCCTCAGAACGACCCCTGGGGGAGGGTGGGAGCCAGGCCGTCGCGGATCGCTGAGCGGCCCTGAGCCGCTGCAGCCGCGCTCTGAGCCTGCAGGCCCTGGAGCTCAGCAGAGAACCCTCTGTGGCCAGCAAGAGTTGACCCTGTGCCTCAGAGCCGGGATCCGTGCGGGGGTGTGTGTGACAGAGGACACGCTCACTCGGCAGAGGCCCGCCCGATCGGGGCGCCCTGTGGCTGGTTCTCTCATTCACTTGGCACACGTTTCCTGAGCCCCCGCCCCAGGGGCTGAGAATTCAGGTGCGAACGAGACACAGGGAGTTCACAGTCTAATGGGAGACGCAGATCCGGGGACAGCGAATAGTGCAAAGTGACCAGGAACCCAGCTGGCAGCGCTGGGGACGAGGTACAGGGGAACGCTTTCTGTCCACTCGCCACCGTGTCCCAAGTACCGAGATCGTGCCTGACACGTAGTTGACATTCTGCTCCTGTCTGAATGAGGGAGGGGTGGGAAGGAAGGAAGGAAGGAAGGAAGGGAGGGAGGAAGGAAGGAAGGAAGGAAGGAAGGAAGGAAGGAGGAAGGAAGGGAGAAAGGAAGGGAGGGAGGGAGGGAGGAAGGAAGGGGGAAGGGTCTCTTGTACCAGCTCTCTCTCTCCATCCTCACTGCCAAATGACTTTTTGGGGGGTCAGGGCTCATATAGTGCCCACTTCCAGCGGTGCCGTTTACACGGACTGCTTTGACGCGATGCCCGTGGAGTTGTCATCTCCTGACTGGTCGCCCCTCCCGTCTGGCATCTCCTGTCGTCACAGAGATCCAGTCATGTCATTCTCCTCCTTAAACCCTGTCATTGCCACCTTTATAATCCTCCGGTTTAGGTCCAGCCTTACAAGCGTGGTTTATAAGACCCTTCGTCCGTGGGTTCCCGGCCACGTCATGTCACCGTCCCCCACCTGGCCCTGTCCGCTGGCATCGGACAGAACGGTGTTCCCTACTCCTGCTCCTGCGGGGCCTTCGAACCCCACCTGGGCGCTGCTTGTCTGTCTGCCCGGCCCTCGGGGCACAGTCGCTGTGTCTTGTTTGTCAGGGAGTCCCTACCCTCCAGCACAGGGCCAGGCACAGAGGCAGTGTTCAGTGGGCTCAGCCGCACCGTTCCCGTCCCCACAGTGCTGCTGCAATGCCAGAGGCCCCGGTGTCCGGTCAGAGAGGGGTGTGCCCCTTCTAGCACCTGATCCGGGCGGGCGCCGGTGAGGAGGGAGACGGCCCCTCGGCACCCCCTGCTCCTCTCTTCTGCGGGCCACCCAGAGTCTCCTTCACTGACCCCCCCAACCTCTCTGTGCCCCCCTCCACAAGGGGCCCACCCCCAGATCACCTGCCAGGACCTTGGGCCACGGGGCTGGGCATAAAAGGGCCGGAGGACAGAGGCTTGCGAGTGTCCCCTCCTGTTTCTCCTACCGGGTTTGGGAGCCTCTCGGCCCGTTAACCTTCAGGGACGCCTGTAATGCTGGCAGCGATAGCAGCCGCGCGCTGGGCTGTAGAGCGCACGCCGGGCTGTTACCGGCCTGAGGACGACTGCATACCATTCACTCCTGTGACCTCTACAAGACGAAGGTCACAGGTCCCACGATGGAAGGGATGCCTCCGGCTCGCAGATGCAGCACAGGGAAACTGAGGGAGCGACGCGCGTCGGCACGGCTAGCCAGGCACAGAGCCAGGGCGCGAAGCCTGCCCTCTGGCTCCCCTGCGCTGCCTGGGGGAGCCCCGGGCCAGACCGGGAGCCGGGTGTGCCTGTGGTTCAGCCCTCCCTACTCGGGAGAGAAGCCGAAGCCCAGAGAAGGGCTAAGGCGGTGAGCCGGTGACAGACCCAGACCAGAAGCCGGGGCCCCGGGCCCCCGGCCACCCTCCCGGCCACCTCACTCCGTCCCGGGGCCCGGCCTCTGCCGGGCTGGTGGAATAGTCGATTCAGGGAGGCTGCAGCTGGAACAAAGCGGATTCCACTCTAGGAAGAGGAGCAGGAGGTTGTGAGACTCTGTCGCGCGGGGGGACTTCGACACAGGAATAGATTGGGGAAAAAAAGAAAAACCCCTCTGCGCATACGTGCGTCTGCTGCGACGACCCTAGCGTTCCGTCGCAGGGCGGGGAAGGCTTCCCTCCTTCCAGCCCTGGGCTCTCCCTGGGCTCTCTACCCCCAGATCTCACTAGCTCTTTCTAAAGTGCTTGACGGTTTATCTCGCACGTGTGCAGCTGCTTTCTCATTCACCTTCCCGATAACCCTAGAAAGCAGGCCTCTCTGTCCCCGTATTACGGATAGCACAATCGAGGCTTAGGAAGGATCTGTACTCTTCACGTGTACGCAGCACGCCAGTGACCGCGTGCACCCAAACTCTTGCCACCCCTGCCGGCCAGGATGCGTACTTTCCACTTAGCTCTCTCCTCTCTGGAACATGAGGCACAGGGCGCTCAGGGCAGCTTGAGGGTCGCAGGCAGGGGGCAGGCGTTGATGCCCCGGAGGGGGAGACCCAGGGCCACGGAGCCGGGCCGGTGTTTTGCTAGTGGGGCGGCGAAGGAGGAACTTGAGTCCCCAAACACATGTGGGTGCCCTGAAGCGGACCAGCAGAGCTGGGCCCCGCACGAGAGGGGAGCTGCCCCCATCGCACACCAGCCTCACCTGTCTCCCCCCGCCCCCCAGACCCCCACAGCAGAGTGTGTCTGACCTCACCGGACCCCGATGACCCCCTGAGTTCCTACATCAACGCCAACTACATCCGGGTACGTAGCCCCATCCCAGTGACCTCCCCCTGAAAGGGAGGCCCAAGCCAATAGGATCTGTGCTCCGGGCTTGTCCTTAAGCCAGCGTGGCCCCCGCCGGCCCCCCGGGAAGGGCTCGAGCGTGGGGACTGGGCCCAGGGAGCGCTGCGTCTCACCCTGACACCTGGACTTGGCTGGCCGCAGGGCTATGGCGGGGAGGAGAAGGTGTACATCGCCACGCAGGGGCCCATCGTCAGCACGGTCAGCGACTTCTGGCGCATGGTGTGGCAGGAACACACGCCCATCATTGTCATGATCACCAACATCGAGGAGATGAACGAGGTAGGCGCCCCACACTGCTCCCCGGCATCTGCTGCTTCCTGCCCTTTGCCAGCCTCTCGTTTCCATAGTAATCCTGACAACCGTCTTGCGAGGTTGGTAGCCTTCACTCCGCTGCCAAGGTGAGGAAGTGGGAGGCCGAGCAAGGTGAAGCCCAGGCCCTGCCCTCTCCACCTCCGGTGCCTATGATCTGCGACGGACCCTGCCTCCCTGCCAGCCAGGGCCCGCCCGTAAAGCCCACTTAATCGAATCCCCGTTAGAGTCCTTCGAAGTACGTGTTACTTCCATTTTCCAGAGGAGGAAACTGAGGCTCAAAAAAGGGAAGTAACATACAGGTCATGAAGCTGAGATCTGAACTGCTCTCTAACTGCGAGCCTGTCGCCCTTTTATATCTTGCCCCTCTGGCCCTGCTGGGGCACTGGGGAAACCGGGTGGGGAACTGGGAGAATATGGCAGCCTGGTCTGGGCCCCTGCAGAAGTGCACTGAGTACTGGCCGGAGGAGCAGGTGACCTACGATGGCGTGGAGATCACTGTGCAGAAAGTCATTCATACTGAGGATTACCGGCTGCGGCTCATCTCCCTCAGGGTGAGGCCAGGGACTGGGCTGGGCCGGGTTGGGCTGGACTGGGAGGATGGAGGACAGGGCCGTGACTGGGGGACTCCACAGATAGCAGGGTCCCAGAGTCCACGGTAGCTGAAATCCAGGCGTCTGTCGCTCTCAGGGTGTACTGATGAGCGGGGATGAGGGAGGGGTGGATGGACTTGGGGGCCGGAGGCAGGACCAAATCTCAGTTGTATTTTGTGCTCTTGGGCTCTCTCTCTGTCTATACTGTCATTCGTAATGCCTTCCAGCTCTGCTTCAGATACACTCAAGTCCAGGACTGCCTGGATAAGAGATCTCCAAACAACTTTCAGTCCTTAGAATTGAAGGTCCATTAGAACTTTGAGATCCTGTAGTATGCAATCTGTCCACCAGAGGGCAGGCACTCCTTGCCGCATCGGGGCTGCACAGGGAAGTCATGGTTACACGAAAAGGAAGACCTATAAAATATGAGCAATACAAAACAACCCAAAAGACTGTGCTTCTTCCGGGCTCCGCAGAGTAGAGGAGATTGCTCCTTTGGAATCGGGATTAACGGGTTCTGTTTTTAAGACACGATAAGACCCGCGTTTGCAAAGGTAGAGCCCAGTGTAATAACCCCAAAGGCTGGGAGAGGTGAGCCAAGTACCAGGAAGCTGAGACTCTATCCAGAAACAGCCAGAAGTCTACTGACACCTGCAGCCGCAGGGTCACACTCAGGGCCTGACACTTGTTCCTCTGAGCTGCCGTCTCCCACTGGAGAAGGTGGGAGGCAGGGTGTCAAGGAGCACTCCGCCCCCGGAGGGCAGCGCCCACTGGAGCAGCTCCGAAATACAGGCCTTGCTGGAGAGCATGACAGGTCCGGGAGGTGGGGGCAGAGGCTCCAGCAGCTATCACTGCTGGATAACCGAGGGGCCCAAGGAACCAGCTTTCTGCTTCCCCAGAAAGAGAGGCTGAGGTGAAGTGAGGGCTGCCTCATTGTCACACTGCCATGGCCGGGGGTGGGGGGGGGGGAGGCGGGGGCTTTACTTTTGTCCATGAGTCCATGAGTCTTTACAAGCAGCCTAGTTCTGGGTTGGGTACTCAGAACACAGACTGTCCAAAGCCTGGACTCTCTCCTAAAGGAGCATCTGTAATGGTAAGTACCAAGCTAGAGATTGGCAAGAACATAGACACTCTGTTAGCCAGGGTGTTCAGGGAGGGCTTCCTGGAAGTGGTGGTGCTGAATGGAGTTTGCAAGATGAGTAAGAGTTGAGTAGGGGCAAACAAGTGAGGAAACATTCCAGACAGAGAAAAAAGTGAAAAAGGAAGGCACGGAAGATGGAATAGGTGTGTGTGTGTGTGAGAGAGAGAGAGAGAGAGAGAGGTTTTACGTACAAACCATTTGGAGTGCAGGAGCACTCCAGATCGAGTACTAGTGTCAGGGATAGGAGATGGGCCGGGAGGGCCAGATCCTGTACCACGTGCTTATTTGCCCGACTGAAGACTAAGGAGAGTGGGTTTCATTCGGAGAGCAACGAGAGCCACTGGGGGGCTCTGAGCAGGAGAGCAGCGTGTCACGTTTGTGCGGCACACGGCCCATGTTTGGCCGCCGCGGAGACAGAGCACTCAGGGAGGAGGGAGAGATGCTGGAGAGACGATAAAGGGCAAAGTGGCGGCAGAGCCGGTGGAGAGGAGAGAGCGCTGACAAGACTCGCGGGGGGTGGGCAGGCGAAGCGGAGTGACGTGAGAGGGAGAGTCCCGAGGCTCCGGGTCATGGGCCCGAGCGGTGACCAGAGGACAGGAGCGGGTTGGAGAGGGACTCTCTGCCTCTCTTGGACGATCCGGAGTTGTCGGGGCAGAACCGGCCAGTGGAGACCAGTGTCACTGTCGCTGAGCGGCTTCCGCTGCCCGGCCGGGTGTGGGGCTCCGTCTGATGCCGCCGAGCAATACAGGCAGGCCGGTGTTGAGGGCGGAGGCCCTGGGTCCCACGCCCGGGGTCCCCCCCCCCCCGCTGTGTTCCCGCCGCTCCCATCCCATCTTCGCGCTGCTTTGGGGGCTCGAAGAGTTCACGTGTACCCGGGGTGGGCGTCTGTCTCCCGGACAGAGCGGGACCGAAGAGCGAGGCCTGAAGCATTACTGGTTCACGTCCTGGCCCGACCAGAAGACCCCGGACCGGGCGCCCCCGCTCCTGCACCTGGTGCGGGAGGTGGAGGAGGCCGCCCGGCAGGAGGGGCCCCGCTGCGCCCCCATCATCGTCCACTGCAGGTGGGTCCTCCCGGCCACCCGCTAGGGCAGGGCAGCCCCCCTGCTCCCCAGGCCGCCCCGTCCCTTATGCACCCCCCCCCCCCGCCCCCGTCCCCTCTGCCCTCAGCGCAGGGATCGGGAGGACAGGCTGCTTCATCGCCACCAGCATCTGCTGCCAGCAGCTGCGGCAGGAGGGCGTGGTGGACATCCTTAAGACCACGTGCCAGCTCCGTCAGGACAGGTCAGCCCGCGCACGGGGGTGGGGGCGCATGGGGGGAAACTGAGGCATGCACGGGCTGAGGGGCAGGGGGAGACACGGCTGTGGACGTGCTGGCGGACGGGGAGTAGAGGGGACAGGTGGGGAGAGGAGCCGGGTGGCTGGACGAGGAGGGGAAAGAAGCCCAGCTGGCGAGCGGAAGGACGTGAGTGAGGGGTGGTGGGGCGCGTCATCTCTGTCCCTGCTGTGTGTGCCAGTGCTGGGCGGGACAGGAAGGAGCAGGGGGGTGGGGGGCGTGGCTGGCAAGGGCTGAGCCCTCCTCGCTGCACAAAGACAAGGCCCCTCGCGGGATTTGGGGCCGTGGGTTTGGGAGCGCCCTCCCACAGCCCGTCGTCTCTCAACAGCCCCGTCTCCACTGTCTGCCCGCAGGGGCGGCATGATCCAGACATGTGAGCAATACCAGTTCGTGCACCATGTCATGAGCCTCTACGAGAAGCAGCTGTCACGCCAGTCCCCAGAGTGACGGCGCTCCTGCCCTGAGGTCCTCCGGGCACCGCCCAGCCTGAGTCTGGGCCCTCACCCCGGTCCCATGCGGGGGCCCTGCCTCGGGTCCCCTGCTGCCCCCCTGTCCCTGCTCCTCCTGCTTCCTTCTCTTCACTCTACCCCCTCCCTCCTCCCCCCTCCGGCAGCCTCGGCCTGGCCCCTGCCCCCCAACATAGCTCTTCCTACTGTACATACTGGGAACTGGGGCAGGGTGGGAGAGGGACGTGGGGCCAGGCCAGGCCTGGGGCCCCAGGGCCTGACCCATGCCATGCAGACCTGGGGCCTCAGTTTTTAATGATAGTTCCATTGCTACTTGATCCAAAACATTTCTGTGCCACAAGCGTCCCGCTGTAGCGTGTCTGTCTGTCCGTCCATCTTGGCTGTCTGTACCGGACACTGTGTCTCCTCGGCCCGGGGAAAGGGGTAGTGAGTTCCAGCCCCAAAGTAGCCCAGGCAGAGGTGCCTGCCTTGGGCCCCCACCCCCACTCCCCACCCGGCAAATTGCATTTTGCCCCAGTTACTGGGACCGGGATGGGGAGCTCCTGAGAAATCGGCTGAGAGATCTCAGCTGGGCAAGAGGTCTCTGGGTTGGGGTGGGGTGGAGCGCCACAGCCAGGATGACCTCTTGGTTTCAGATGCCTTCAGGAGGCAGTGACCAGCCTGTGAGGCACTGAGGAAGCAGGGGACAGGCAGGGGGGCTGTGAACCCAGAGGACCTGGGCCCTGGTGGGGGTGGGCGAAGGGGGAGCTCTGAGGGTGGGGTGGGGTCTGGGCCCCAGATCCGTGTGGAACACTTCTCTGTGTCCCCGTGGGGAAGCCTTCCCAGAAGTCTCGCTGCGCGTAGCTCCGCGTGCGTTCCTGTGTCCATGCGTGTGTTGAGAGCCCGTCAGCAGGGCGTGCATGACTCTTGGCAACATGTGTTATCTTGGAGCCACGTGTTTTTATTGCTGACTTTAAATATTTATTCCACGGCAGACAGAGACATTTGGTGTCTTTTTATAATTTGCTCGTGGTCATTGAATAGAGCAATAAATGGAGCATTTTGAGCAAAACTAGCCTCCTGCGTCCGTGTAATTGCCTCTCCCCTCCCTGGCTCCCTGTAACCTGGTCTTTGTGCACCACACACACACACACACACACACACGCACACACGCACACACCTCAGGCTCCCTAGCGCCCCCTGTGGAGATTGAAAGTATGGACCAAATCCATTTGATTTTGGCAGGATTCTTCCTGCCCCCTCACTCCCAACCCATCCAGGAGGCCTGGACCATGAGGAGCCTCAAGGACAGGTATGGGAGGCTTCCAGAGAAGGCGAAGTGTCTGGAAGGCCACCAGCTCGGACAGATAGGCCAGCGAGGCCAAGGCTAGGGCAAGGAGACTTTCAGGTCACACCCAGGCTCCTCCCTGTTGGCCAGCCCACTTATCCCATGAGACCCTACAGGTCCCAACAGCAGCTGCAACCTGGAAGTTTCCCTTATAAGGCCTGAGCTGACAGTAGCCCTCCCCACCAAGGGCCCAGGGACTCTGCCCCAGGGCTCAGATCCTGAGCCACCCGGACACTCCTGCTCTATTCTTACCCCTGCCCTCAGGGATGCAGCAGAAGTAGCTGTGATGCTGCTGCTGGCACCTGGGGGTCACTCCAGGGCACGGGGAGGATCCAGGGCAGGGCTGCTGAGCGACCGGCGAGTCCTTACAAAGTACCAGAACCTTGCGTGTGTTGGTAGAGCGTCCAAGCATGCAGACAGTGAGGAAAGAACGGGGAGAGGCTTCGAACAGCTGGGGTGCAGGTCCCAGAGCAGGGGGGGCATGCTCTCCGGCCGTCCTCCAACAGGAGGGTGGGCCCTCCTCCCCTCTACCCAGATTAGAAGGACTGAGCTGGAGGAGTGGAAAGGGGGAGGGGAGCTAACATGTCTATCTCCTCCTCCAGGGTGGCCCTGTGAGGCCACTTAAGCTGTGCAGGCACACACATAGAGTCCAACATGAACGGTATCCCCTGGATGTATGCGAAGTGGCAGACGTCCTTGACTCCGGCCCCGCTGGACGGTGCACCCACGTACATATGTGTATGTATGCGCGCGTGCGCCCACACACACTGCCCTGAGCCCCTCGGCTCGGAGAGGTCCCACCCACCAGCAGTGAGAACCGACACCTCTGCCAAAAAGGGAACAGGAAAAGCAAGCCGGGACCACCACCCTCAGTTCTCTCCTGCCCACGCGCCTGGTCCCTGGCATTTCCTCCAGCCTCGGCTCCAGCCTCACTCCCCCCTACCCCCCCCCCGCTCCCATCCCCCACCCAAGCAGCATGCCAATCTAGCCAGGGGCAGCTGCGGAGGCTCAGTAAGGGATCGCCCCCAAGGGGCCAGACATTTAAGGAACTGGTGACTCCACTGCTGGGGCTAAAGAAGGAGACTTGCCAGCCTACAGGCCAGGCAGAGCTGCACCCCCAACGCCGCGGACACCGCATTCAAGGGTTAGGAGGGACTGGTCACGCAAAGGTAAGCCTCCCCTGTTTCCTCAACAAGGGTGCAGAACCTGCTACCTTCTGAGCCCAGAGCAGGACTCTGATGGGAGTTCGCTCCCTGGGGGGCAGGGGGGGGGGTCCCAGGTAGAGACTACAGGTGACTTGCCACACAAAGGAAACTTTATTTGCAGCAGATGAGATGGTGGGGCAAGTCTTCCAAAGTCGTGGCCCCCTGAACAAGGGTGAGTGGGTTTCTTTTATAGAGGGTTAGGACGCACATGTAGGTGGGGGGCCACGTCGCCGGATGTAGAGCCGAGCCTAAGGTCACTCGTGCTCCTTAAGGAAACATGCCTCTGCATACATTGTATGTTATGTAAATGAGGCTGTGGCTCGTTGGGCGGAGATTTTAGTGTTTTGAGGAGGTAACTGTCGGTCACTTCCTGGTCCATCTGCACAGACCCAAGTCAGGGTAGGGTGTTAGGCTTGAACTGGTCTGGGTGGTCTGGGCCGCCAGAGCCCCCGTGCAGCAGGTGTTACTGCCTGAGGGGGTAGTTCCGGTTTCCATCACAGGATGCTTTGCCCCTCAGGTCTTTTGCCTGAGTTAAGAGAGAAGCCGGAAAGAAGAGCTTAAGGAAGGTAGAATGTGGGACAAAGGTCAGGGGGAGCAGGAAAGGTCAGCTCTTGGGGTCTAGCCGGTGATAGTCTCCGAACTCGGAGGTGGAAACAGGCCAGGCAGAGATCTGGGGGGTGGAGGGAGTCAAAGTTTAGCTTCCAACTGCCTCCTCAGAACAAGGCTCTTTTCAGGAGGGCGGTGGGCTGGGAGTCAAGAGGCCCAGTGACGTCGGCCGGGTTATTTCTCGCAGACCTCAGTTTCCTCAGACACAGAGTGTGGGTGGAGACCGCCATGCCGGGTAAATAAAGATGGCGGGCCCATGCCTTCTGTGAAAGACTGCGTAGCTGTTAGAACGAGGAAAGCCCTCATGAACTGTCACAGAGAGATCTCCAGGATGGATTCAGTGAAAAACAAAGGGCCGAGTGGTGTGTAGAATCGGCTACCTGAAGCGTAAAGAGGGGACGAGGACAAACACATACCTGTCTCTGCATGAAGGAGCCCCAGAAGGAGCCGAGAGGCCACAAGGGGTTCGTGTTGGGGGAGGGTCGGGAATGGGGGCTCAGGAGGGGGCCTCCTCATATACAGGTTTATATTGTTTTACTTCTTAACTGTGAGATTGAAATACTCATTTAAAAAAGAAAGTATATGAAATAACACCTCAGCCTCTGCCTTTACCGAGTCACAAATGAAAGCAGGGCTGTAGAAACATGCTGTCATCTCTCCGCCTTAGCATTCCACCAAGGCCAGGGGTCCCCCGGGGCACGGGAGGAAAATCCCCAGCTTCCTTCCAAGGCCCGCTGTAGCATGGCTTAGTCAGGAAGTTCCTTCTGAGGTCTGACTTCATTCCCTCCTGACGAAATAGCTAACACTGCCTCCCGAGTTCCACGTAGCTATTGATACACAGCCTCAACTCCCCCTGGGCCTTACTTGGCTCCCTGGGCGTATCTAAGCCCTACATTCTCTCCCCCTGAGAACCCAGAATGGTTTGGGATTACTCGGTGGGCGACAGGTCCCCTGCTCCTGGTAAGGTGAGATCCAAGGGGAAGAAAAGAGGCCGGAGAGAAGAGGCTTCCTGCCCTACTTCTCCTCGCCCTCTCCTGTGCACGGTCGTCTCCCCTCATGTCCACCTGCCCCGTGTCTTCCCCCCCAACACACACACACACACACACACACACAAAATCTCTGGATCTCCCCTCCTACGCCCTTCCTTCATGGCCTCATCCTCTTCCTGGTCCTCCCAGGTGAGTGCCCACGCCTGCTGTCACCATGACGACCATTCACCACCAGCAGATGCTGCAGGAGCACGTGTCCATGGAGTTCTCCAGCTCCACCACCCACGTGCAGACCTTCTCCCAGACAACCAAGATCGTGGGAGGCAAGTAGAGTGGAGGGGAGGGGGAATCAGGAAAGGGCAGCCTTTCTTCCTCCACATCCAGCCCCCCCGGCCGGGGGTGGGGGGCTCAGCCTTTGTGAATTCCGGGCCCCTCCGGAGCCCAATATACAAAAGACAACCCTCCCGTAACCTGTGCTTCTAATCTGTGCTTTGATAAAGCGTCAGCCAGTGGGATGTTTACCTACAGATCAGATCTCCAGGAACAGAGCTTAGGAAAGCCAGTCACACGCATGCATGTGAGCGATTGATGAACTTCATTGCTTGAGGAGATCGGAGCCCTAAGCGAATGGATGGATCTCTGATGGCAGAATTTCAGACACGGGGGAAGTTACGGAAAGTAGCTCCCTTATCTAGATCTGGGTAATGCCGACCCCGCTGCACTTCGGAAATAGGAGATTTGGGGCTGCCCGTAGGTCACATAAACAAGTGACCTAAGCTTCCAGGCTCTCAGCCCATGGGGACCAGACTTAGGGGAAAGCAGATCCCAGGGAAAGCTGAGATATGGTCCCAGAGCAGAACAGACTGTTTCAGTCATGTCTCCAGTGAAAAGAGATTAAAAGATGGCCAGGGGCCAAAATATCCAATATCTCCTCCCAGTCCCGCCCCTCCCTCCCTCAAAGTCCTCAGTGCACAGAGGTCAGGGCCAGATGAACACTCTATACCACCCCCTCCTGGTCAGCGAGGCCGGCCAAGTGGAACAGCTGGGGCTCAAGACGAGATGCTGCAAACTTACATGATGATAGCGGTGATTCTCAACCCTGCCTGCATATTAAATTATCTTCGTGTAGCGGGGAGAGGAAGGGGAATGAAAAAAATAGCGATACGAAAGTCTCACCCAGCTGCTAAATCAGGTGTGTGTGTATGTGTGTGTGTTTGTTTTTCAAGCTCTCCAGAGATTCTAGCATGTAGCCAGAGTTTAAAACCACTGGCCAACAGGGTCCAGGCAGGGAATATAAATGCAGAAAAAAGACTGAGGTGGACCACAGAGGATATACCCCACCTAGTGAAACCACTACTCACCGCCCCCTGAGCGTTTGCCAGATGGGACTATGAGCTCAGTGTTGAGAATCCAGAAATGTGAATTTTTATGTGAAATCTTTCGATGGAGGGCTACTTTTTGTTTAACCATTGTAGAGGTCGAATAAAACACATCGGCAGGTCGCACGCAGCCTGCACACTGCTTGTGTGAGACCTCTGACTGCAACTTAAAAGTAGCGCGTCTTAACACATTTTTCTCACCTCAGTCCTTCAGATTAGTAGGGATAATAAAAGCACCTACTTCACTGGAGTATTGTGAGGATTAAGTAAAATAATCTCCGAAATGGGTTCAGCACAGTTCCTGACACAAGGAAAGTGCTCCGTGAATCAGAGAAATGGTCTTTAACCGTCAGCTCACCAGCCAACAGGAATGGCTGTAGTTTATACTGGAAAGACTTTTCATTTTCCAAATATAAAATTACATTATCACCTTGAATATCCTCTGTCAGATAAGGAGATTCCCACCGATCACCCCTCTGGAGTGGGAATGTTTCTGGTCCCTCACCCAAGAAACACTACTATTCCCATAGCAATGAATGCTGAACCACAGAAGGCTTAGGGAAAGGCATACAGCAGAATTCAACTAAGCAACCAGGCCCCTCTTAAGGCTACTGGGGGACCAGGATTTACAGGAGAGAAGCTCAAGAGATCAAGAAACCTCCCCCATTAATGTCCTTTTTAAAAAAGAAAAAAAGTTGGAAAAAAAAAAAATGGGACCCAGTAACTCAGCCGAATAAAGGTGATTGACCACTGAGGCGTGGAAGAGGAGTTCGCTCCCCCTGGTGGTTGAAGCGTGCCATAACACAACGACCTACTGACTCTAAACCCAAACCCTTTTCTGGCCAAAGTCCCCGCTCTGGCCTAAAATGCCCCACCGTCCCCTCAAGAAAAGATAGCCCCCCAGTCTCGGGCCCATTCTGACCTCTCGCCTGTCGCCACAGAGGAAATCGTGACAAGGAAGTCCTCAAGCACTGTAGAGTTCTTCAGCTTGGTGACTCGGAGTACTGACATCCCTGCAGGGGAGAGTGTCCCAGAGTTCGTGGAGAAGCCTCACCCGGTCACCGCGTCGGAGGGTGCGTCGCTCCCCGTGTGTCCCAGGCCCCTGGCTGCTTTCTGGCCTTCTCCCAGTGCCCCAATCAGCACCACGACCCCAGTGTCCCCCAGTATACAAACCCTGGGCCCAGGGGCGCTCCCCTGCCAGGGTGGACATGAGACCCCTGGGGGAGGGGAGGCAGGGTCCGAAGGTCCGACCTGGAGGCTAAGAGGTGAAGTTGTGTTGTCCTGTGCCCACTGCAGGGGATAAAGCTGTGTTCCGAGCCCGGGTGCAGGGGAACCCCAAACCCAACATCTCCTGGAAGAGAGAGAGCGGCATCCCCATCAAAGAGTCGGCCAAGATGTTCTACGACAGCATCAACAAGGAGCACGTGCTGAAGGTGCGGGGGGCCCAGCCGGAGATCCAGTTACAGACCAGGTCAGCGGCAGGGACCCCAGGGCATGCCGTTGGCCCCCTCGCGGACAAGCGAGCCACCGCTGCGCAAGCCAAAAAGGCCCATGGAAAAAGAAGCCGCCATTGCCCTAGAGGAGGCGCAGGATGAGAGGCCGAATCAGGAGCTGGGGCGTTGCTCGAGTGGGCAGGGGACCAAAATTAGGGGTGAGGCGAAGCAGAGCTAGGGCAAACCCAAGGAGGGGCAGGAGATCCAGCTCTTCCGGAAGGTGAGAGAGCCAAAAGGGAAGGGAGTCCAACGCTGTGGGCGTGGCTAGAAGGGGGCGTGGCTAGAAAGGGGCGGGGCTGCGGGTGGAGCCAGACTAAATTGGGGCGGCCTAGGACCAAGGGAAGAACTGATCCTAGCGTAGGGGTGAAGGTCAGGGTTCCTGGGCTCTTCAGGGGAGGCTTCCAGAAGGCTCTGGCCAAGGGCTGATCACCCTTAGATCTAACCAGCTTCTGCAGCGTTTGGCTCTAGACCCTTAAGGAAAAGGAGAGATGAGCCGTGGGGACATCTGTCCCAATTGGTCCTGCGGAGACTTACCATTGTGAAAGTAAAAAGCCTCCCCTCTCCCCAACGGACAGAACGTTCCTTCTCCTCCTAGTGGCCCCATTACTGGACACTGAGCCCCACATAGTACACACGAGCTGCCCCAGCGTCCCTCTACTGGCCACCTCTTACACAAGCTCATTCGGCAAGCGCTTCCTGAGGCCCCACTGGGCCGCGAGTGCCATGTTGCAGGCACCAGGGCAGCCTAATTCACCAGTCTCCTCCGGCTCAGTCCAGCGCCTGGCACAGAGGAGTAACTATGTGTTAAAGGAAGGAATACTCAGCCTAGTGGCAGAAACTGCACATGGTTACAGCTCAGAGGAATTCCCTGTCTTCTAGCTCACAGCCAAGAAGGAGAACCCTATGCAGAATCAGGCTGCAAACGCACACACTCACACTGATGGCTACCTGGAACCTCCAAATCACAGAGGCTGCTCAGTCCTCCACACATATACCCAACACCCAGCCCCATTCCCACTCCCCCCCACAAAAATGCCCTCCTTTCCCTTCTCACAGAAGGGGTCCCCCTCATTTCCTCACTAATGGCTTGACTCTGATCCAGCTGGAGCCACTGACCTTCGATGACTCTGACAACTACAAGTGCATTGCAAGCAATGACCACGCAGATGCCATCTACACTGTGTCCTTGCTGGTGACAGAAGGTGAGCCATCTCCCTCCTCCTGGCCTTTCCTCGTAGGGACCAGACTCTGCTGTCTGACCCTGTCCCCTTTTCTGTCTTCAGGTCAAGAGAAAATGGATTTCAAAAAGATGTTGAAGAAGAGGTGAGGCTGGGAGGCCCCTCTCCCCAGGGTGCTGTCCCTCCACCCTCCGGGCCAGAACTTCTCAAAGGCCTTTGGGGCCCTGAGTTAATGGCCCAGACTCCAAGAGCCCATGAATAAGGGAGGAGAGCCTCCCTCAAGGTTAGGAGAGCCTCCCTCTGTTCTTCAGAGGGAGGTGCTGAGTCCATGCTTGGTACCCACCCCCTCCCAGGGCACCCCCTGCTCCCAAGAAAAAGCAGAAGAAGGGGATAGGTGAGAAAGAGATGCTGGAGATTTTGTCCAAGGTACCCAAGAAGGACTTTGAGAAGGTCTGCATGGAGTATGGTTTCACTGATTTCCGGGGGCTGCTCAAGAAGCTCAAAGAGATGAAGAAAGTAGAGGTGGAGGTGAGTGACCACAGCGGGGCAGGGGTCTGGGTCTCTCCAAAGATGCCAGTTGCCTGAGTGTCTCCCAGGGGCAATGTCTCTCCTGTACACACGTGCTCAAAGGCAAGAGCAAGAATCTGCTTCTCTCCCCGCTCCCCCCTAAGGTGCTTGCATGGACTTTAGAGCCAGACAGACCCGGGTTCGGGTCCCAGTTCTTCTGCTTTATTAACCGTGTGAACTGGGCATCGCTCTGCCCCTCAGTTTCTCATTGGCAAAATGAAAGTCCTCCTTTCCTCTTTCATATGTTTTTGTGTTTTCATCACACATTCACTCAACCAACTCACAATGATTAAGCATCTACACTGGAATTAGAGGACGTATGTAGTGGGCCCAGGTCCATGGTGACTGTTCTGTGAATGGGGTTCCTTTCTCAGGGTCCATCATATCTTTCTGCCCCGAACTCTTGCAGGCGATCAGTGGCTGGAGCTTGGGAGAAGCACAGCTATCCAATCAGCCTAGTCATTTCTCCCCCAACCTCTAAGGGTTAACAGACTAGGTAGGCTCCCCGTGTCCCTGACACCTGCCATTTTATTATCACAATCTCACAGACCATCCGGATTCTGAAGCCCCTGGAAGACATAGAGACCAAGATTGACACCACTGTGGTCTTTGACTGCATCATGGAGCTGAAGGACCCCAATGTCAAGATGACATGGATGAAGGTGGGGAGGGGACACCTAGGCAGGGCCCGCCCTGGCAGTATCATTTCCTCTCTGCACCTCCCCCCTTCACAGACACTCTCATTATCTGTGAACCAGCTCCTCTCTTCTATCCCGGCAAGAGGATGATGCCTCCTGGTAGGATTGAAACTGACCGAGAGCTGGGCTCTGTTCCTAGGTGTTCCATCACTCCGCTGTTTGATTTGAGATAGTTCCTTTCCTCTCTCCATGTCTCAGTCTGCCCATCTGAAAAGGATGAGTTAGGTAGTCCCGAAGGTCACATTAAGAGTTCAGGTCTCAGGGGAGGCAGGGACCCTGTGTCCCGCTGAGCTAGATGATGGGGCTAAAGAGATCTCAGGGGCCTCTGGTGTGTCTGAGGATCTTAGAGAGGTTGATGTGGTACCTTCCAGCTCAGGCTGGCCTTGGGGAATGGGGACCTCTGGAAGCCTCCTTCTAAACTCCTTCACCGGCTTTCCTACCCATTTCATGAGACAGGGTAATGAGCCACTGAGGATCCAGTACTCGCTGGGCAAGTATGATGTGAAGCAGATGGGCACCAAGTACATGCTAGTTATTACCAATGTGAACATGAACGACGCAGGGATCTACAGCCTGTCCGTGGGCGACAAGAAGATGAGAGCAGAGCTCAGAGTGCTGGGTATGAATGTGGGCATGAGGGGGGACCAAGGAAGATAGAGTCAAGATCAAGGGAGGCGTAGCCAGGGATGTGGGAGGGAGGACAGTGCGGCCATGCAGGAGAGGACTGCATGGGGATGGACATTAATGGAGGAGGGAAACATGGGCATAAGGGAGAGGATTATGAGAGAGTAAGTGCCATGGGGCAGTGTAGCATCACGGTTAAGTACACAACCTCCAGAGTGAGACCACTGGGGTTCCAATCCCAGCTTCTGTCACTCATGAGCTTGTGATCCGGGACAAGCTATTTAACTTTCGTTTGCCTCAGTTTCCCCATCTGTAAAATGAGGAATAATAGTAAAATCTATCGATATGGGAATTGGATGCATTAATACGTGCAAATTGGCTGGAAGAGTGCCTGGCATATATCTAAAACTACATAAGTGCTTTTTAGAATTGCTGCTAATGTTACGGGAGAGGAGACCATATGAATATCATGGGAGGGGACTCCAGGATTCACAAGCAGAATGAAAGGAGGGATGCTTTCCCCAGTTGTAGGCTACGAGAGGCCAGTGACCCCTGAGTCTCCGTGTCCCCTGCATCACCCCACCCTTCAGGAGGGACCAGGGCTGCAGCCCAGCAACTGCCCCTCCTACTCTTCCACAGATGAGCCGCTGAAGTTCTTGGGAGAGATGACACCAGTGAAGGTGACAGAGCGCCAGACAGCTGTTTTCGAGATCCGCCTCTCCAAGAAAGTGCCCAACTTTGTGTGGAAGTTCAATGGGAAGGAGCTGAAGAGGGATGAAAAGTATGAAATCACAGTGTCTGAAGATGGTCTGACCCACACGCTTAAGATTAAGGATGCCAGACTCAGTGATGCCGGCGAGTTCTCTGCTGAGGTGGGGGACCTGGTACAGAAGGCCCAGCTCACTATTGACCGTGAGTGGTTGGGCCTGAGATCGAGGGATGGGCTTCATGCCACAGCCACCTCCATGTGGGCAGTCATCCACCCATCCATCCATCCACCTATCCATCCATCCATCCATCCATCCATCCACCTAGCGATCCATCCATCCTCCACTCATCCATCCACCCATCCGTCCATCTATCCATCGATCCATCCATCCTCCACCCATCCATCCACCCATCTGTCTGTCCATCCATCCACCCATCCATCCACCCATCCATCCGTCCATCCATCCATCCATCCATCCTTCCTTCCTTCCATCTATCCATCTCTCCTTGCAAAGCCATTGATGGATACTAGAAAGACAGAGGGTTCTCTCCTCTACTAACTCCTAGTGTAGTGGGGGAGGCAGCTGTGAAAATGCAAATGGAACATAAGTTCTCAAGCAAGGAGTCAAGACACACCGGGGTCTTATTATCAGCTGGGAGATCAAGGGTCAAGAAATTATTAGCCTTTCTGGCTCTAACCTTATATATTATAGCCCATCACTCTTAACCACTTGCGTTCTTACATTAGAACTAGTTTGGGGAGTTACACATGAGGCACGTCCCACATGGGAACCTCACTTGACACATGTAACATGGAATCATCATGGCTGCGATGGTGGGAGACACAGAGGCTGTGGGAACCCAAAGGAGTACCACTTGGTGATGTCAGGAAGGATGTGATGAGGTGATGGCCAAGCTTTACCAAGAACCAAAAGGAGTTCAGCTTTCAGCAAATGGGGAAGAAGAGAGGAAATTCTCAGCAGAGGGAACAGCATGTGTATAAAGGCCCAGACACCAGAAAGACAATGCGATTATGACTGGAGTTCCAAAGGGGCATTAGAGATATTGACCGCAGTGCTGTGACGAGGTAAAACTATTATCCCGTTTTCCAAATGAAGAAACTGAGACTCAGAGAGTGAACGCATTGCATACAGTCAGCTAGCAAGTAAGGGGCAGAGCTGGGACTCTCTCTGTGGGTCACATGTTGCACACACACATTCAATGTCACAAGTCCCGGTGTTTCTGGGGCCAAAAAGAGGAGTAGGGCAGCATGTAGCTGCAGAAAAGGGATGTAAGGGGTTGGATGCAGATCCAAGTCTGTCTGTCCGCAGGCATCCCCATCAAGTTTGTGAGAACCCTAAAGAACGTGCGTGTGAAAGAGAGGAGCCGCGCATGCCTTGAGTGTGAGCTGACGTCCAAGGACGTGACCCTGCACTGGAAGAAGGACGGGCAGCTGCTGGAGCGCAGCACCAAGTACAGCATGATCCACGAGGGCAAGCGAGCAGAGCTGGTCATTGAGGATGCACAGCTCAGTGACAGCGGCGAGTACACCGTGGTGGCCATGCAGGACGGAGACCCCACTGAATACTACAGCACTGCTATGGTCACCGTGGAGGGTACATGCTCCCCCTGTCGGCTCCCACTGACCAATCCCCCCAACCCTGATGGTTCCCTACCATGGGCACTGATCAGCCCCCGACTGACTCCAGCCCTCCTCAAAGCGGGATCGATTTCTACTTCCCAGTCTGACCACCCCCATCAACCAAATTCTGACCATCGCTGACCTCCCAGGCCTGAACACTCTACCTCCTAGCCCCTGATTATAGCCCGTCTCTGGAACCCTATCCGGAATGCCTTGACTTTATCCTTCCTTCACTTCCAGACTCTGACCATCCCCAGTAGCCCTGATCATCCAATCTCCTTGACCTTGACCAGCCCCTACTCACTAACCCCGATGAGCCCCCCTGACCCTGACCACCCTCAACTCCTAAACACCCTGGGCATCCCACAGTCCAGCATAACCACAACTAAACAGCCCAACTCCGCTAACCACCTGCATCCCCACCATCTATTCCCCTTCTTCAGCTGAGCCTCCCAAGTCCCCACTGGCCATCCTCCAATGATCGGGCCCCCTTAGCCACTTCCCAGTGCTAGTTGGACTTTTCCCCAACCCCCCACCTACTTGCTCCAGTTCCTCCACTGACCATTCTCCTACCGCCCACTGACCCTTTCCAAACCTCCTACTCATCATAAGTTATTTTTACAGACACGGCACCCCAGCTGCTTCCCATGCCCATCACGCCCAGCCATATTCACGTGAGTCCCTTGCACCCCGCACCCCGCACCCCGCACCCTAACCCAGCCCCTGCTCCCTGTCTCCCCCAGAGCGTCTGGCCACGGTGAAGAGCGGGATGTCCGACGTGCATGCGGCCACCGGGAGCCCGGCTGAGCTGTGCGTGGTGCTGAACGACGAGAAGGTGGAGGGCGTGTGGCTGAAGGACGGCAAGGAGGTACGAGGCGAGGGCTAGAGAAGGGGCCAAGGAGGAAGGGGTCGACTGGCCATACATCGGCACTCACGGCCGCCCCTCGCCCCCTGCCTCTCAGATCACGGACTTGCCGGGCGTGCAGATCGTGAAGCAGGGTGCAGTGCACAAGCTCATCTTCCCCAATATGGGCCCGGAGCACGAGGGCAAGTACACATTCCGGGCCAAGGGCGCAGAGAGCGAGGCCTCCGTGTTCATTGCAGGTGAGGTCTCTGCCCGCTGTAGACAAGACTCAACCCTCAACCCCTCCCGGCCAGCCCATGTGCTCAGGGCTCCTCCCCCATCCGCGTGGGGTCCTCCTCCACCCCTCATCGCCCCACCCCCCACCCCTAGTAGGCGAGCTTGCCCCACTGCCACCCCACAGATCCACCTACCATCGACCCGTCGGTGCTGGAGGCGCTGGCTGCGCACCCCGTGACTGTGAAGGTGGGCCACACGGCAAACATCAAGGTGCCCTTCCGGGCGAAGCCGCTGCCCAAAGTGACATGGTACAAGGACGGCATGGAGGTGACAGAGGAGGAACGTGTGTCCATGGGGCGCGGGGAAGACCAGGCGCTGCTCACCATCTCCAACTGCGTGCGTGAGGACAGCGGCCTCGTGCTGCTCAAGCTCAAGAATGACCACGGCACAGCCACGGCCACTCTGCACCTCAGCGTGCTGGGTGAGGGCTGGCCCCCGGCCGGGCTGAGCCGGCATCTGCTCTGCACTCAGGGCGGGAGGCAGGCCGGGGGTGAGAGCTGGAGTTGGGGGTTGAGAATGGGATGGGAGTGCCGGCTTCGCACCAGAACGCCACCCTCCAAGTTCGTAGTTAGGTGGCCTCGGGCGAGCCAGGGAACCTTCTGAAGCCTCGGTTTCTCATCTGCAACAGGGTGACTTGGGGCCGGTTTTGGTTTTGGTGGTGGTTGTTGTTTTTGGGGTTTTGTTTTTAGCATCCATTGCAAATGAATTTAAAGCACATAGCAGGGTGCACGGCACACAGTAGACCTTCCAGTGTTCCTGACCTGGAGACGAGGACATGGCTGGAAGTAAGGTGGAAATGAAGTGAAAGAGGGGCATTCAGGGATGGACGTGGGGTTGGTGGAGAAGTTTTGGGGTTGGAAGTGAAATGATGTAGGAGTGGGTGAGATAGGGTTGAGGCTAGAATGAAACTGGAAAGATGAAGGGGGTAGGAATGGGGGTTGGGATGGGTCCAAATATAAGAGATGAGGAGCTGACCTTAGTGAGCTCATAGTCAACACATACACACACACACACACACACACACACCACACACCCCATGCCACCAAGCTGCGGAGCGAGAAGGTTTGGGTTGCGATTCAATTCAGCAGCATAATTGAACCCTCTTCTGTGTTCTCAGCACTGAGGACACAGAGATGGAAGTATCCCAGCAGTCTCTCAACCCGAAAGGGGTGAAAACTGGCAGACGTGTAATTATAACACGATAAACTATAAGATCAGAAAGCACAGGAGTTCTGGAAGCTGAGAGAGGGGGAGATCTTGTCTGGAAGGGGACAAGGGGTGAATCCGCTGAAACAGGGGCTCCTCCGGTCCCCAGTACCTATTCCCGCATAAGTGAGAGTCTCCAGTGGCCAAAGATCAAACTCTTTGGGCAAGTCTTACGAGAGGTGCGGTGAACACAGGGAAGGGTGAGGGACATCTGTGCCCCAGTTGGGCTGGACCTCTGGCAAGTGGGATAAAGCCTTTCTGAGCCCCATCATGACTCCATCTTCTGTCCTCAGACCGTCCGAAGCCTCCCCAGGGCCGGGTGGAATTCCTGGAACTCTCGGGTAATTGCGTGCACATGAAGTGGAAGGCCCCCAAAGACAATGGTGGGCGGCCTGTGACACAGTTCATAGTGGAACGGAGGATGGTCGGCAAGAAGTCCTGGATTAAGATAGGCGAGGTGGACAGCAAATTCACGAAATTCGCCACCAACAAGGTAGAAGAGGGAAAAGCCTACCAGTTCCGTATCCTGGCGGTTAATTCAGAAGGAGTGAGCGACCCGCTGGAAACAGATGAAGTGTTTGCAGGAAATCCCATTGGTCAGTGAGATACCCCGCATGCTCAGTGGGAACCTCAGGGGTCGGCATGGAGGGCTTCAGTCAGTGAGGGATGCTAGCTAGTCTGTGGGGAATTCCGTGGTGTCACCTCGGTGGCTACCCGATGAGACAGATGGAATCCAGAGTATGAGCAGAACATTACCGTGGGCGGGAATTCTCTCCTTTTCCCAGTCACGTCGCATGCACCACACACCCCTGTGTGTATATCCAGAATCGCATTCAATTACAGGGCAATGACTCCACCTGTTTCTCCATTCTAGAAATCACCCCAGATTCGAGTGAGAGGAGTGTTACTGTAGAGATAACCTTGAATCTGTTCTAACTGTTCCCCAAAGAAGCCCCTCAACAACATGGGTGTTTTAGTTTTGAATGCTAATTAACCTCGGACTCCACTCCTCCCTACTGGTCTCCATGTCTCCATGTGTCAAGACAGTACATTAGGAACTGTGCCATTGGGGATGATATGGGTTGAAAGACCCAAGTTGGTGATTCTCAATCTTGGCTCCATAGAATCACCTGGTGTCTTTAAAAACATGCTGATGCCTGGCTTCCACCCCCAGGCCAATTAAAGTAAACTATCTGGAGGGTAAAACCCAGACATTCGTTAAGAATCATTGGTTTAAGGTTGTTTTGGGTTGTTTTGTTTTTTTAAGGAGGGAGCCAGAGATCAGCATGGGATAGGCAACTGTCTACATGCTCCCCCTCCTAACCTCAGCCCTCTGTCTCCCACAGAGCCCCCTGGTCTTGCATCCCAGCCTCAAGTGACTGATGTGACCAAAGACACCATGACCATCACATGGAATGCCCCTACCCAGGATGGGGGAGCCCCAGTGCTCGGCTACATTGTGGAGCGGAGGAAGAAAGGCAGTAACCTCTGGGTGCCAGTCAACAAGGACCCCATCCAAGGTGAGGTCCCGGGGAGAGAGGCCCAGGAGGACCAAGGGAGGCTTTTCCGGGGGGACCTGTGTACTCCTGCTGCCCTGAACAAACTCTGTACCTCAACTCCTTTGGGGGTTTTAATA
The DNA here is from genome assembly GCA_030068075.1 of Paguma larvata. NCBI lineage: Eukaryota > Metazoa > Chordata > Mammalia > Carnivora > Viverridae > Paguma > Paguma larvata. The sequence goes on along the minus strand of CM057831.1, from coordinate 72,030,319 downwards.
GCACCCCGCCACCCCCTAATCCATGCCCTCTCACTCTACGGTCTCCCATCTCATGGACTCCTGGGCCTCAGGACCCCTCAAATTCCCATTTCAGATACCAAGTGCACTGTGGATGGTCTCTTGGAAGACACGGAATATGAATTCCGAGTTATAGCTGTAAATAAGGCAGGCCCTGGACAGCCCAGTATGGCATCCAACTCGGTGGTAGCCAAGGACCCCTGTCAGTGAGTATGGGGCTGCCAAGCCCCAACACGTAGTGGAATTATCTCATTCAAGGGAGACAGCAGACTCTTTCTCTGGGAGAGTCTAACAGGATGACCCCTCCACACAGTCTCCACTCTCTGGGAGCTGCCAGCCTAATAGAGGGACAGGATGCACACATAAGAGAAAACCAGCAAATAAAGATTGAGCATTAGGGACAGTGAGGAGGCAGCGTGGAAAAAAAGTTATCAAGCTTTGAGTATTTCTGGTTAGGTGAGGTGGGAGAGGCATGTTTGAGGATTGGGTAGGGGTCTAGGGTGGACGGTTGGGAGGGTGCTGAGCTTGGGAGATGAGGTGGGGGTACCGCACAGGAATGGATGTGGTGGAGATGGGTGGGCTAAAGGCTGGAGTTGAGAATACAAGGAACTCGAGGCTGTTGAACTTGGAGGGTGAGGGTAGTGCCTTCCAGGGTGAAAGTGTTGAGCCAGTGAGAGAAGTGAATTCGGAGGTTCTCGGCGTGCGCAAGGTTGGTGTTGAAGGTGTTAACTGGGAGCCGGAGGCAGAAGTGGTGAAAGCTAGGTTTGAGGATACTGAGGGTGGGAATGGGCATCGGCATAAGCGCAGATGAGTCAGAAGGCTGACTGGCTGTCTCTGCCACCCAGAACCCCCAGGCCTGGTGCAGGGTCTGCACGTGTCTGATTCTTCCAACTCCAGCATCTCGCTGGCCTGGCGGGAGCCTGCAGAGGGAGACCCGCCCTCTGGCTACATCCTTGAGATGCGGGCTGAAGACACTAAGGAGTGGTCCAAGTGCACGAAGATCCCCATCTCGGGCACCTGCTACACGGTGGGAGGCCTCACCGAGAGGCAGAAGTACTTCTTCCGGATCCGGGCTGTGAACGAGGCTGGGGTTGGGGAGCCTGTGGAGCTGGATGAGGGGGTGCGTGCCATGCCACCACCAGGTGAGGACGCAGAGAGAGCTGGGGTTTAGGCCTCAACATCCTCACTCCCTACCTTCCTCCCCACGATCCCATCCCGCAGGGGGAAACCGGGTGATGCTATGGTCAGGAAGTCATCCGTACTTTTGCCTGGACTGAACTAGGGGTGACGTGCTCCCACCCAAAAAACCCACTCATAGCATGCTAAATAATCTCTACTGTGTGCCAAGGGAGGTGTTAGAAATCTAGAAATAAATAAGACCTGGAACCTGCCCTAGAGTCTTACATACTAATAGGGGAAGACAGACAGGGAACAAATAGATGCTTCACGGTGTTGGGGCTCCTAGCTGTCTGGATGGGCTGTAAATGAGAGCATGGAGGAGAAGCTCGGGAGGGGAGGTTTAAAGCTGAGCCTTCCAGAGAGAGAGGTCCATGGCCCCACCTTGATCTCTTCCCTCTCAGCTGCCCCCAAGTTTGACCTCAGTGCCCGGCTGAAGAGTCACATGGTGGTTCGTGCTGGGACAGCCCTCTGCATCCACGCGGCCTTCTCTGTGAGTCGTTCCAGACCCTGGCCCCCAGACGCCCACCAAGATGGCTGCCGTAGCCGTCACAGTCTCTGTCTCGGCCCCTCGCCGGAACCCTGGCACTAGAGCCTGGCAGGAGACCCCTCAACAGCGGGAGAGGGCCCACCCCCAAATACCCCCTGGGTGACCCCCGTGGCCTCTCCCGTCAACACACAGGGCTCGCCGCCACCCAACGTGGTCTGGCAGAAAGACGGCATCCCCACCAAGGGCAGGGAAACCATCACCAAGAGCAAGAACCACTCTCAGTTCCTCATCAACAGCACCAAGCGCTCCGATTCAGGCGTGTACCGCATCTTGCTCCAGAACGAGTTTGGAGAGGCGTACTACGATATCCACGTGCGCGTGGCAGGTATGCTCGCGGGCAGCGGCCTCTGGAGGGAGCTGTCCTCGCACACACTCCCAAAATGTAACTCCCCACTGCCGCTCGAGCTCCTGTCGCTATAAAGTCAGGCCTTAAGGCAGCGAAGTCTTGTCCAGCACCGCAAAACAAGGCTCGACTGGCCTTGGCCTTAATGGGGAGGACTGTGTCCACTTTTCCTCCATGCCCTGAAGCCCTGGAGGCACTGAGCCGGGACCAAACCCTTGGTTCAGTTTCTGCACGCGTATCCGATGAGCTTCGGGGCATATGCAGAGTATGGCTGGCGGAGAGAGAGCAGGAAATGAGGGGGAGGCCGGAGAGACAGATGGAAAATGAGTCCATTCAAAGTCCAAGTGACCTCATAGGGAGGGCTAGAGGCTTTATAATAAAGGCTTAAACCCCCAAGGGAGGAAGGGATAAACTTTTATTGAATGGTTACTATGTGCCAAGCACTTTACTCAACATTTCTGTGATAGTTGTGTCAGCCCTGTTCTGCAAATGAGGAAACAGGTCTCAAAAAAGATAAGCAACCTGCCCGAGTTCGCAGGGCTGGTAAATGGCAGGGCTACGCCTCAGAAATTGTTCTTTCTGACCCCAAAACACCAGCGGCCTGAGCCTCAAAGAAGGGACATTCCCCATCTCGTCTTCCTTGGGGCTTGGCAGGTGGCCGCGGTGGGGCCTGATCCTTCAGGCCCCCGAGGGTGGCTGATGGACCTTGTGGTCTTTCCAGATTTTCCGCGGCCACCCACAAACCTACAGCTGTTCGAGGAGGTCCCCAACACAGGTGACCCTGACCTGGAACCACAGCCCTGACGTGCAGGAGGACAGCGAGGCCCACTACGTCATCATGAAGCGGGATGCCAGCAGCCCCACCTGGTTCACGGCAGCGGAGCGCGTCTTCAGCAACAAGTACACGGTGACCGGGCTACTCCCGGGCCGGAAGTACTACTTCCGCGTGGTGGCCCGAAACGAGATCGGGGACAGCGACCCGCTCGACTCCAAGGACACCTGGCACGTCAACAAGGACAAGAGTGAGTCAAGGGACTCGGGGGTTCAGGTTATGTCCCTGATGGCAGGGACAACACAGAGATCACCAGGGGGGCCCAGGATTAGAGGTAAAATCTGAGAACCACTGAGGCGGGAAAGGCTAACGTCAGGGATGCTGGGAAGAGAAGTAGCGATCCGAAGCCTGGAGGAGGAACTGCCTTCTGGGTACTCTGAGGAGGGGGGCTAACATGGAGGTGGGACGCCCTTGGGGGTGGGGATGAGATGTGGTCCTCTGAGCCAAGGGGCCCGCGGGGGTGAGGGCTGGGGAGGGTCTCCAAGGATGATGCCCAGGAGCCCTGGAGGGAAGTCGGCTGGGGTCCCAGATGCACTCACAGCCCACCGCGTCCCGCTCGCGCAGTCGAGGACCTGAGCGCCAAGCTGAAGCCGTATGAGCAGAAGGACTGGCGCCACGCCCCACGCTTCCTGATCCCACTCAAGCCGCACACGGTGCTGCGCGGCCAGGACTGCACCATGACCTGCGCCTTCCTTGGGAACCCACGGCCCACGGTGACCCTCTACAAGGGCGACGTGAACATCACGGCCAACTCCAAGTTCTGGTACAACTCCACCAGCGGCGTATGCACGATCGTCATCCCCACCTGCACGCTCAAGGACAGCGGGGAGTACAGCGTGCTGGTGGAGAACGAGCTGGGCAAGGACCGCAGCAGCTGCACGCTCACGGTCTACGGTGAGGGCACCTGCGTCCCATCTGGGCCAGAGGCCCGGGGTGGCCATCCGGTGGTGCCTTTTTTCATGGACTCTGCCAACAGGTGGTGCAAACATTCACCAACTGACCGTACTTGGTGCCTCTCTCCCATCCTCTCCATGCCATCTGTTAGGGGTCTGGCCCCTCCGGACTCGGGAGTTTGCAGTCCCTGGGTAGACTTCGTTTGCAACCCTTAGTGGGCCTAGACTTGCCTTTGAGAAAGATACTGGTGATTAGGCCTAAACCAGACCGGCCGGTCACAATCTCTGTGGCAGGGTTCTGGAAAGGATTTTTCTGTTTACAAGATTTTACGAGTGATTCTGCTGTGCAGCCAAGATCGAAAGCTACTGGTCTAGGTTAAGGACAGGTGGGAAGCACAGAGGGGATGGCGGAAGGGAACCTAGTGGAGACCCTTCCCCTGCACAGGTGTGGCCCACCTCTGCCCATGTGTGTGCATGCAGGGGAAATGTTTTCTTTCTTCCTCCACCCTCTACTTGTCACAACTACACAGCTAGTAGGCTGAACTCGCTAAATGCAGAGCTGACCTGCCCTGCTCCCTCTTACTTAAACTCCCTAACTCTTCCATGATCTTCTTGAGGGAACCCCAAGCGGCAAGCCTCCCCACACTGTCCCCTGTCCCCACCTTTCCAGGCTTGTCCTCTGCCGCTCCCTGAACTCTCTGCAGGCGGTCCACTGGTCTCCTGTTGGAGGTCCCATTCCTCGGGGAAAGACCGCATCCTGTCACTCTGTCCCTCAAGGGCTCAGCTAGGTGTCCGGCCCTGAGATGATGCCTCCCGGGTGGCTGCTGAACCGTGTGACAGGACTGGGCCAGGGAGGGCGCTGTGGGAGACATCCAGCTCTCATTCCACAGCTAGAGAAATCCCTGACAGCTTAATTCTGGTCGTAAGCACGTGGGCCCAGGGCCCTGGCTCCACCACCGTCCAGCCGTGTGACCTTGGCAAACCACTCCGAGCCTGTTTTCTCATCTACTTCTTGGGGCTGTCGGGAGGCTTAAATGAGATAGTGCACAGAAGTGACTGGCACCAGGCCTGGCAAATGATTAAGAGCTGAATAACTGGCAGCCCTTGGCCCCACACACTCAGCTGACCTTGGGAGACGGGGGCCTTAACTGCAAGGGCAGCCATTTGGAGTTTCCCTTCCCCCGAGCAACGTTAACACTGACCAGTACTTGCTTTGCTCTTTCAGACAAAGATGACAAGTCAATCCTAGCCTCAGTCACCGAGAGTCTGCAGAAGAAGTCAAAGTACCTCATGTGAGCTCCGGCCCAGCCCAGGCATCAGGAGAATGCTGTGATAGGTGGCTTCTGGGCCCATCCCGTGCGTGGCCCCAGGGAAGGCAGCCCAGTTTGCTCCCTGGTGCTTGTCAATGTAAACAGTCAGTGAAGGCATGGGACAATAAACTGACTAAGCCCACCCCTGCCTGTTCCTGAGGGCGGCATGGAGCAGGGGCCAAGGACAAGGACTTGGGAGTAGATGGGGATACAAAGAACACAAACCCCAAGAGCTTAGTCCAAACCCACCCCCATTGGGAGTGACCAGCCCCTTTCTGACTGGGCCTTGGCTTGCCTTCCCCTCCTCCGCGGCCATATTGCACCCTCCCCTCCCCTCAGGGGAGGAGAGGACAAGTCTTCTAGGCAAGTTCTCCCTGTCCACCCCTCCCTCCCCACCCTACATTTCTTCACCAGGTAGGTCTGTCCTCAGAGTTCTAGGGTTTGAAGGGATCAGGGCCTTGCTTCTTTGGGGTCTAGGGTTCCCAGTATTTGAGAATTAATGCACCTCAAAGCTAGAAGCGATTGGTCATCCCGCTCACTAGGTTCCAAACTGAGGTCGTACAGCAGAATCTTCCCCTTTAAAAGAAAAATCATTAAGAAGCTACTGGACTTCAAGCAATGATGGGGATGGGGGGGGTCTCTCTCAGGCTCCCTCTTCTACATATTCAGGGATCTCTGTCAAAATCCTAGCTTGAAAATGACTAAGTCATCCACCCCCCACGTGGGACTGAGCCTCCTCTATCCTGTCCCCATAACTCTACCACCTCTTTACTGAGGGCATATTCGCCACCACCCACTCAGCTTCTGGGTCAGGGCGCTGCCCATTAAGATGCAAATGTCCCTGGAGCAGGGTGACCCATTATTTTGCCAGAGTTTCTCATCTAAAGGACAAATCCGCTAATCCAGTCTCCCTCCTCCCCACTGTGTAACTGAGCCCAGAGTTCAAGGAGAGCGGGAGCACTTGAAGGGAACCTGGATCATCGTGGAGCAGGCAGCAGGTCTGGGAGGAGGCGGGCAGCAGTGGAGGATGCTGGGTAGCCAAGAGTCACCAAAGGTGCCAGGTGCCCGCGCACAGGGGAATGCATCGAAGACAAATTCAGAGGGTGGCAAATACTGCCCATCCCCCACCCTCTTGAGCTACATCCACGCCCATACACATGACCAAGGAAGTGTGACCCACTCCAACAAGCAGCGTGTCACCAGAGCCAGGGAGCCAGCCTGGCGCCCAGATGCACTGGCCGGGAGCGTGACCCAGGCTGTGAGGACATCCAGGGCCCCTGGCACCATGCCCCCACCCTTTCCTCTCCAGGACAGGCACACGCCCCACAAGCAGACAAGCAAGGCAGCCAATGGCCTTTGGTTTATATTTTTATTTTTTCACATGAACAGCAAAGGATGGAGTGGTCCCATCCTTGCTCCTTTTGCATTGAATGTGCCTTAGGTCTTACGACCCTAGAATGTCATTGAAGCCCCCTTCTCTTGCTCCCAGTGCGGAAGGGGCAGAGAAGCAAGCACTGATGGTGGTGGGATGGGGTCCCGGCTCTCTAAGCCGGGCTCAGCACCCCCTCAGCACCTCCCTGAGGCCCTCTCCCTATAAGACTCAGACAGCAGGACAGAGACAGACGGCACGGAAAGACATAAGACAGTCTGGGAGACAGACCACACAGACACAGAAATTCACACGCACAGACACACATACAGGCTGGCCCTTTCCTTTGGCATAGTTCACCCTAACCCTGGGGATAGGGTCTAAAGGTGGTGGTGGTGGTGGGCCTGAGCTCTGGGCTGGCCTCTGACAGAGATGGGACCAACTGGCAACATTGGTAGCCCAAGCTCCTAGGCCAGTGAAGTCCCCCGTCTTCCCTACCTGGCCAGACACCCCCCGCTTCAAACCTTCCGACCCACCACTTAGAAACTGAGATAGTTCAAGTAACAAGGATAGACGAGGGAAAGGGAGACTCCATCCTCATCCGATCTGCTCACCTAAGGGGCCTGTGAAGCGGGGTTTCAAGCCCTGGGTTTGGGTCATCTCGGGTCAGATTTCTCCCCTCGTCCCTCGACTCCGTGCAGATAGGAAAGAGTGGGAGTGGGGCGAGTCAGACTCTTCCATCTCATAGAAGTGGGGGGAGGTCAAGACGCTGAGCACCACTGCCCTCTCGAGGGGTTTGGCAGCCCCTATGGGGTTAGAGGTGGGGAGATACCTAATTCTGGCTCCAGCAAGAAGATCAGGCTGGCCCTTCTTAGCTCTCGGCATTGTTCTGGACCCCCTTCTTTGCTAGAGAGATCCTTTCCCTGCTTACCCCCTCAAACTCGTGCATTTGCCAAGCGGTACCCGCTGCCCCGGGTCAGTCCTGCAGCCATACTGACCCGTTCTCGCAGGTCCTGGACCCCCGCCCCAGGAGGAGAGAGGGGTAGCCAGACCCTGGCTCCTCAGTTGGCCTTGCTCAGTCTGTAGTCTTCCACTGGCTCCCGGCTCTCCACGGCTGACAAGGCGATGAGCATCTGGGCAGCATAGTAGGTAGACATGACGAGTGCCCGCGAGTAGGGCACGGGGAAGCAGAACTTGTTGAGGGCGATGGTCAGGTCCGAGATGATAAAGAGCAGGGCGCCACCACCTGCCGCCAGCTCGGTCCAGCGCCAGGCTGCGCCGGCCAGCCGCAGTCCTGCCACAGCCCGCCAGCCCATGAAGCCGATAAGGGCCACGTAGACGCCCACCAGGTAGGTGAAGGCGCCCGAGAGGCCTGGGTAGAGGAGAGCATAGCACAGGCCCGACAGCGCCGCCATCACCAGACCTGTCCGAAGAGCCAGTGGCCGCATGCCAAAGGCCGAGGCGTAGAGCATGTGGGTCACGGCAAACATCAGCAGGCCTGGGAGCGAGAGGGGACGAGGGGACGCTGAGGGCAGGCTCAGGCGAGGAATGAGAAATGGGGTGACGGGGGGAGGGGAGCGCCTGGGATAACCCAGGAGATTTGTTTGGGGAGTATCGGGGTGGGAAGAAATCCGCAAAGGTAAAGATACACCCCCCCCCTCCCCGCTCCCCCGAGGAACTCCAGAACTATCACCAGAGCCTCTGCAAGGCAATCCTCCCACAAGGGCGCCGCGGTCTTGAGCCTCGGAACCTCTCAGATGCCCCACGTTCTTGTTCGAAAGCCCCCTCTCCAGAATCCTCGGCCACCTAAGACCCTCTAGCGGCCCAGCCCCAGGCCGCGTCCCAGGTGGCTACTGTGGCCACTGACCGTGCACAAAGTAGCCCTGGTCTTGCCAGATGAGGAAGGCATCACCCAGGGCGGAGAAGACGAGCCCCACAAAGATGCGGGCGGCACTGGGGTGGGTCAGCAGGAATCCTAGGCCATGCGCCAGAAGGAAGAGCCAGAGGCAGAAGATGGGCAGGCACTTGATGAGGGCGCTGACCCACGATGGGCTGGACGAGGGCAGCCAGAGCACAAAATACACGCAGGTGGCCTTGAAGAAGGGCACCAGCTTGGGCCCCTCACTCTTCACCTGGAGGACACAGGACAAGGGCAGCGCTTAGGAGCTCAGAAGACCGCAGAGGTGTTCAGAGCCAGCACCCCCGGCCCCGACGTCTGCCCCGGAGCCAGGCCCACCTCCCGAGTAGGGAGGACCGACACCCAGAAATCCAGTTTGGCCTGTCCCGACTAGCCAGCAGAGCGTGAACAGGCCCATCGTCCCCCTGAGGCTTAATTGATTCGGGAGGGAAAGGGCTCCACTGTTCCTGGGGCCCATGTCCATTCCTGGCCCTAGGGCAGGACCAGAATGGTCACTCACTGAGCGGAAAACAGATCTTGGGATAAAGTCCCCTCCTGCGGGGCCAGTGCTTCTCCTATCCTGGCCCCTCCCCATCCCTCCAAAACTCCTTTAACCCCCTCTCTGCCACCATCGGCCACCCGCTGTATGGAATGGAGTGAAGTCAGCAGGAAACCACAGAGACACCACAACTAGCCACCTCGTGATCTTCTGCAGTGGGGCCAGGGCACAGGCTTAGGGCCCTGGCAACACCGGGTGAGTGCCAGGAATGTGTGAGGGTGAGCACCTCAGCCCCCACAGGCTCTTTCCTCGGCCAGTCTGCTCCTCAGCCTCCACGCCAGCTGCCCCTAAAGGTACCAGCCTAAGGGTACCATCAAGGGCAAGGAGAGGAGATAGGGATGCTGGCTAGAGAAGGATTTCAAGGGGTTGGGGAGTTGCAGGGGGTTGTCTGCCGGTCACTCTCATTTCTCAGAGAACAAAAGCAACTCAAGAGATCATCAAAAGGAGAGGCAGGAAGCGGGGGAGGAGTTCTTGTTCCAGCTTTTGCACTGGAGCCAGCAGACTGGCTGGGAGGAGATGTGGAACCGAGAGGGGGAAGTTAACAGCAGCTGACTTGGCCTCAGACGGATTAGGGGGGAGGGCAGCGAAGACAGGTGTGTCTAAGGCCACTGCAGGTACTCTCCAAGCGAGGGAGGGGGGGTACTGCAGATATTCTGAATCTGTGATACCCTGAAGCTCCTTTTCTTGGGCTTCTGGTACGGGGTCTCTGTGGATCATTCCGCACAGGTTCCCTGTACACCCACATTCTGCCCAAAATGACCGTGCCTCTGGCTGGATGAGCTGTCCAGCACAAGGCTCTCGGAACACACTGGCTCCCAGATTGCCAGTTACCGGAGGGCTGATCAGACTGTGATGAAGGAGGTTGCAAGAGGCAGATGGGTAGGTCCAGGGTCCAAGCCTGCCCTTGCTCTGATGGGTGAAAGCAGGGAGAAAAGATGACTAAGTCCCTTCCTATGGAGATATCCCCCATCCAAGCTTGTCAGGGCAGGGGTATGGGCGGAGGAGGAGACCGGAGGAGATGAACAACCACACAGTCCCCAGTTCCCCCCATCAACCACCTGCCAGCCCCTGGAAGTATCAAGGTCTGCTCCGGACAGTCCCCCAGCCCCATATTTCCTATAAGGAGAAACAGGCAGTAGTAGCTGGCGAGACTTTGATAATCATAGAAAACCCAACACTAGAAGAGGAAGGATGGGGCAAAGAGACAAAGGTTCGAGTTGAGAAAGTCTGAATGGGAAGAAATGTCAAGAGAATGACCCCTCTTCCTCCAGCACATTACCAACGCTGCTTGGACTCAGGGACATCCCTTCCCCCCGCCCGAGACTTGTTTATGAGATAAGGAACCAAAGGGAACAAATTTGGGCCAGGATTCCCAGGAGGTCCCAGCCACCCTCCCGCCCCCCCCCACGCCTCCCTGTGATCTGCCCACGCAGAACCGCGGGCCAGCTGCTGTCCTCTACCTCTCCAGGCAGCCAGCCCGCCGACCCGCGTCAGACACACAGACATCAACAAAGTCACGCTTCCGAGTCACGTGCCCACTGTTTTCCTCCCTCCCGCGGGCGGGCAGGGGCTGCGTGGAGGAGGGGCGCCGCGGGTCCCGGGAGGGGGGGCCTTGACAGCGCCCACCTCCCTCCCGGGGACGCCGACCGCCGCGAGATCCCTGCCTTTCCTCGGCCCCCGGCGGCCTGGCCTCCGCAGCCCAGTCCCCAGGCCGGTGGGCTCCGGCCGCGCCGGACACTGGCTCGCTCGCTCGCTCACTCACCACAGTGACTGGGGACACCATGGCGGCGGCGGCGGCGGCAGCGGCTGGCACTCCGCTCCGGGCTGCAGCGGCCAGGACGCGCCCACGGCCAGGTGAGTAGCCGAAGACGTAACAAAGCCCGGGGTGACTGACAATACCTCCCGCTCGCCGGGCGCCGGGGTTTCTGTCTGCGATCCCCATGACGTCATAGCACCCACGGCCAATCAGCGGTCTGGAGCGGGGGGGCGGGGCGCCAGAGGCCCCACCCCTCCGGGAACCTGTGCCAGGGCATCCCAGAACGTGACCGTGACCCTCCCAGTTCCTGGGTGAGGACCGAGCTTGACTGAGAGACAAACACATCCTGTAGTGTACACGCAGCTACACACATCTTCTCGTAACCCGGGGATACAAGGCGATTCCCTTCAGTCTTTAAACATGCAGTTCACACGGACATAATTCCGATTAGACCCACAGCCTTCACTGTGTACGAACACACGTCCAAAGGACACACAATGGTCAGTGTATATACACTCTTCAACGTGAAAAGAGACACTTAAATAGGTACGCGGCAGCCCACAGACACATAATCCTAACACATAGACAAACATATACAGAATCACAAGTACATTTAGGCATCGTACAAGTACTCAGACACAAACCCAGAAACCGCAGTTGGACACACATCCTTCGACATGAAAACAGAGACAAACAGGCACGCAGCAGCCTCCAGACCACAGACACTTAATTGCCCTTGGGCACATGCCTCTCATAGCTCAGAGACAACAGTAACAGGAGAACATACCAGGAATGACTGACAGGCAGACCTGAGCGTACTTACGGACCCAGAGGAGTATGAACCTTGTCAAAAATCGAGCTTAAGCAAATTTAATGTCTGTCTTGCACGGACTAAAAGGTACACAGGCACGTTTGGAACCAAGTCTCATCAGAATCATGGGAATTATACGGGCGGACTGGTACACAAATGGACTGAAATCTAGTCCCAGTTTTGCCACTTCCACGCTGTTGATTGGTAAATCACTTCCTCTCTCTGGCCCTTGGTTTCGTTATATATAATGAGTGCATAATATGTAAGGTTCCTCCCAATTCCAACCTGTTGTGTAGGATGGGGAAGGGCGGGCTGCCGGTGTCGGAAATGTAAGCTCAGGAAGCTTCCTGGAGACAGAGATTTCAGGTACTTCTTCAAGTATGACAGGTGGTCTTTGATCTGCAGTAGGAGCGAAGTGTGCCAGGCTTTGGGAATTGGTGTTGGGTGGGAGGGAATAAAGCAGCCCTAATTAGCCCTGATTAGTAACCAACAAGGAGTTTTAAACATCCTGGGATGACAGCAAGGCCCTAGTGCTGGACCCCAACCTCCTGCTGGGCCAGGAGAAGCCTATAGTCTACCTTCCGTGAGCCCCTCCCGCCATGGGCCTCTTTTTCTTTGGGGACCTGCCCAGCTTTCCCCAAAGCCTGACCTGACCCGACACCCACTTGGAGTGGGGAGGAGCCCTCTTTCAGGGATAGAATTAACAACCAGAGATTCAGAGCCAGGGGCAAGAGGGTGAGAATCAAGGCTTGAGAATGGGGGTCACCCACAGCCTTCCCCCAGCCCCTCCAGGCCCCTTGTGCATAGAGCCCCAGTGGGCAGGGAACTCTACCTGCTCGGCTTTACCCCCAGTCAGGGTCTGTGGGGAGGCCTACCTCACCAGAATGGGAGACTAGAATAGCTGCCCCGAGGACTTGGCGCTCTACACACACACACACACACACGCACACGCACACGCACACACACTCCTTCCTACAGTGTCCCGCCTAGAAAAGAAGACTGGATTGAGAGTTACAGGTCCTGTACTTAGTGCTAGCGATTTACTAGCTATGTAAACCCCTGTGATTTACTAGCTATGTAACCGGGCACATCACTCCATCTTTGGAGCCTGTGTTTCCTCATCAGAAAATGGAGAAATAGGGCTAGAAGATGTGTGCAAACATTTCCATTTTCCAGCCAAACCCTTTATTGTCACCTAAGGGATAGTGCTCAGAGCACGGCCGAGGCAGGGCATTTTTTCATTTTTCTGGCTGTTAGTTTCCCTGTGATAAAAAAAAAAAAGAGAGCATGGGACTATAAAAGTGGTTCTTAACAAGTGAGACCTATCGAGATGACTTGGGAAACTTTTTAAAAACATAGATACCCTTGTCCTATCCCAGACCTACTAATTAAGTGGCACAGATTTTAATAAGCTTAGATACACAAATACCCAATGACACAAGACCCAGAAGTGTCATCCGCAGGGCCTGAGCCAATGTTTGATGACCCAATAGGTAATAAACATATATGTAGGTCACGCCCACGGCAGAAGCATATCCCGCAATGCCGGTTATTCTCAGTCCTCTCACCACCCAGTTCCATTCTCGGCCCTTCTCTGCCCTACCCCTGGAGACCGACCTCTATGAACTGTGTTCCCAGGGCTCACTGGCCCTCTGGCTTCTGATTGAGCTTGGCTTATGAGAGTCAGAGGCAGCTCTGAAGGTGGAAGGAAAGCATGGGTGGGATTCCCCCTCACCAGCTTGCTGGGCTGAGCTGCAGTTCTGGCAATGGCTTCTCCATGGCTACAGCTCCAGACGCCCGCGCTGGACCTCAGACTTAGAGATGGCAACCTCTTCCTGCTGTTGCTAGTCTTTAGGTAGGTGCCTCTCCAGCCCTAACCAGTTTCCTTAACCCTGCCCACCTCTCTGCTCAGAGTCATTGCATTCTCTTCTGTTGTATTCTTTTTTTCTTAAATTTTTAATGTTTATTTATTTTTGAGAAAGAGAGAGACAGGGCATGAGCAGGAGAGGGGCAGACAGAGAGGGAGACGCAGAATCCAAACCAGGCTCCGATAGCTCAGAGCCCAATGCAGGGCTCTAATTCATGAACTTCAAGATCATGACCTGAGCCGAGGGCGGATGCTTAACCGACTGAGCCACCCAGGTGCCCCTCTTCTGTTGTGTTCTTGAGTGTATGAGTACCTGGACTAATCCAGTTGCCAACCAAGCGAAGGTGATGGCCCCTTCCCAAAAAGAAAGAGCTTATGCAATTTCATGCCTAGGGATAAGATTTCTTGTTTGTTTCAAAAATAAAAGTTTAGGGGCGCCCAGGTGGCTCAGTCCGTTAAGCATCTGACTCTTTAATCTCAGCTCAGGTCTTGATCTTCAGGCCCCGAGTTGGGCTCTGCACTGGGCACGAAGCCTACTTAAAAAAAAAAAAAAAATTAATTAATTAATTAATTGAAATTTTATTTTACCGTTTAGTGTTGAATTGCATATTACAGGGGGCAGAAAGTGGGATAGGGGCCTGAAATCAGGCATTCCTTCCTTTCTGTACCCAAAATGACCTGTTAGCATGGTCACTTCTTCCCAGCTTTGTCACGTTTTCTTTACTTGTTTGTCTCTCCTGTAAGCATGTAAGTCCATTCACCCATCCGTTCATTCATCCAACAAATGTTTACTGTTGCCAGGTATGTCCTCGCCACTATTCAGACGCTGGGGGTTAAAAAGGGCAGTAAGATACAGGCTCTGTTCTTGTAGAGCACACAGGTCAGTTCAGGCAGGCAAGCGAACGATTAGTGTGTGTGGCGATTGAAACAATTTAGGTATAAAGGCGTGTTGTAGGTGACATTAGAAAGGCGTCAGAATCATTCGTTGTGCCTGGAGGCATTGAGGAAGCTGGGGCTGCCTCCAAAAGGATGAGTTGGTCTTTACTGAGTAAACATCAATGGAAATAATGTTCTAGGCAGAGGGACTTGCATATGAATATAGAAGCACCAGAGACACACTGAATTCTAGGAAATGCCTATAGTACTGGCCTAAGCTGGCAAGTGCAAAGAGTGACCCTCTAGAAGGAAACATGATCCAAGCCACAAAGGGTAGGAATATTCTGCTAAGGAGTTTGGTCTCGATCTATAGATGGCAGTAAGCTGGTGTCTTCTGTTCCTTAGCTTCTCTGATCGTTCCCAGCTCTGACACACCAGATACATGGAGGATGCATAGAAATGGTGACCGACCATCATTCTGGGCTAGCCTCGCTTTCTCCTGTGGGGCTTCATCTAACCTAGTAGCTCTGATTCTTCTGGTTTTGCCACGGGATTCTTTGTTCTTGCCTGGCTTACTCCACTTGGCACTAATCCAGCTCTAAATTGTTTACCTTCTTCTTGACTCCCTGCCGGATCTCAGCGAATTTCTCTACCTTTGTTCCCAGCCTCTGTTTGTTCCAGAACACTTTTAGCCAACTCTCAGAGCCACCCTACCACATCCCATCGCACTCCGGTCCCACCTGTAAATCTAGGCAGGAAAATTAGACATCGGTGAAGAGGTGTTCAGGAGGGTATGACAAGTTCAGAAGTTCTGATAACACTGTGGGGTCACAGGTGAGTTGTGAGAAGCAAGTTGAATGTGTGCCGGCCAAATGCATATTGGGGAGGACCTGAATACAAACCTGGGACTCAGGACCAAGGTGAAGATAAGGATATAGATTTGGAATTCATAGCCATACGGAAGGCTGTGTGGATGTGATTAACCAGAGAGAGGTCTTGAGGGAGTAGAGAAGAGGGGCCAGACCAAGTCCTGAGAGATATGATATTTAAGAGGGAAAAAAAAGGAGAACCAGAAAGGAAACAAATATGGAGGTAGAAAGATATGCTGAGGATGTATATGGCTGTATCTAAATATATCCATGGCCAAGTGTACTCACAAGGAAAGAGACAGACACACCCAGACACAGAGGATATGCGGGGTTTGTGTTTGGTCACCTCCTTCTAAGACACATGACAGATGGTAGTTTTGCTTCCCCGTTGTGGTAGGTCAGAAGCTTTGAAGACAGAGGACAATGATCCTTCTCCATTCCTGACTGTGTGGTTCATCGACTCATGGTCTGTATAAGGTTCAACTCCCCCAGTTCCAGCCCAGGGCATCCCTACAGGTCCCTCTCTGGTTACAGGAGTCAGCCTAGGAATATGAAATCCCAGTGTCACCCATCCTGTGAAGACACCCATTCCAGAATGCCTCTGCCATGCTGGAGCCCACTTGGGCCTGGCAGGCGAGCCTTGGAGCGGCTGGTGTAGCCCATGGGGCAGGGTCTGCTCCTGGAGCCTTTAGGAAAAAAGACAAAGATTTTATCAGGACTCATCTTTCCAGACACTCGGGGCTAAATTTTAATGCTGTCTTGAGATAGGAAGTGGGTCAGTGTCCCTTAGGACATTCTGGGCTCTTGGGTTGACTTCTGGGTTGGGGACCAGATACGCCTGCGTTTTTACTCCTCTTTCCTTTCCTTTGTCTGTCGACAAGGGCATCAGGAGGCCTTGACACCTAAGTGGATTTCTCTGACCGGAAAGCTACCAAACCAAGGGGCTCCTCGTGGGGTTTAATACCAGAGATCCCCCAGGAGGGATCCCTGATTTCAACGGGGTGTGTGGGATCAGATGACCTCTAACACCCAAGCTTCGAAAGTCCCGAGCTCTGTGAAGTTCAAACGTCTTAGTCAGTCCTCATGTTGGGGTCACTCAAGTTCAGCTCTCTTGCCAACCTCAATCCGTCACCTTCCCTCTCCATCCAGACCTTGTGCTCTCTGTGTTGTGCTTTTGTGTTGTTCCTCCTTCAGGGTTGGGATGTTAATACAAGGAAGTAGAAACAAGAAGGAGAACTATCTGGGGTTTGAGCAAGAGAAGGATTTTTGGGGAAAAAAAAAACCCAACTCTAGATGATTCCAACTCAACAAGCCCCAGAGCCCGGGATGAGTAACTATCCCCTGAATACCAGTGCCTTGTGGACCAGTCTTGGGGTAACAGGCCAGAGCAGACCCTCTCGTCTCTTCCTCTCAAAGACCCCATCTTCCCAAACAGATGATGTCCCCTGCCCCGGCCCTTCTTGGGTTACCCCACTCAGATACAACCATTCATTCGTGTAACTGGTATTTATTGACCAATTACAATGGGCCAGGCTGTATCTGGGACACAGGTATGAACAAAACAGACCCTCCCTGTCCTCACGGAGTTCACAGTCCAGTGGGAATGGCCCACGTAATGACCACGGTCTCAGCTTCCCACCTCCATGCTGCCTCCTCTCCTCGGATCTCTCAAGACCAGAAAGTTGGGCGGGCATAACGAGGACCGGTAGGACTTTCTCCAGGAGATTCCTCCTGATGGCACCAGAGCAAAGGCAGCAAGGTGGAGGCACCCCGTGCAGGGGCCAGGAGAATTATTTGTGTTACCTCGGCCCTCTCCAAACCCTTTCCTAGTCCAGCTTGGCTTCCCGCCTCCCATTAGGACAAGAGAGGGCTTGGGGAACATGTTGTGCTCATATATTGCAACAGGGTTTAAATCGCAAAAGAAAAAGAGCTGGAATTGTGCCCATACCCCTCTCCTTCCCGCCTGCCCCCCCCACTGTAATGGCTCCCCCCTCCCCCCCGCCACGCCTTAACCAGGCTCAGAAGGGGAGGGAAGGCAGCAGTCAAGTGGGGATGCTGAGCAGTTCTCCCATCCCTGAAAAATCTGCCCATTCTTCTCCATGACTAACACAGACACACACAGACACATAGACACACACACACATCCCACGGGGCAACAAAACTCCATTGTGCAGAGAGATGTGTGATGAGTGATCTCCCTTCACCGCAGGAGGAGCCAAGGAAGCCGGCTCACACCGCAGAAGGAAGATGGTATTAAAATCTGCCTCGCCATATTTAAGGATTTCCAGAACAAGTCTAATTTAAGAAAATTAAAAAAAATTTTTCTAAATTTGGACACTGACCTAGGGTCCCCAATTTTTTTATTTTGCCCTGTAAAGACTAAGAGAGGGAAAACAAATGCTATCACCTTACTTTGTAAAGTTAGAAATAAACATTTTAACCCTAAAATAGGAAAAAACAAATTGCCCCCAAGGCCAATCCTTTAAATAGACTCCAGCTTAATGAAAAGGGCCGTATTACTTTTGTTTTTCCCAGTTCTCCTAGGCCAGCAGCAGGCGCTTGGGCGTTATGAAAAACGAGGCACAGAGAGAGGCAGGCAGTGGCCGCGGCAGCGCGGGTGTCGCAGGAGCAGCTCTGGAGGCCGGCAGCACCACCGGTTTCTCTTGGGCACATGATTGAATCTTTCTGAGTCCCCGTTTCCTTTGGGGAAAGGAGTAGTTCCCTCGGAGAGTCTTTGTGCGAGTTCAGTGAGACAAGTGCATAAGGCACCTACCTAACTAGAAGGCACCGGTGCTGAATAAGTGTTAGGGGTATAGTGCTTACCTTCCTCTGGGGGTGGGGGGGACGTTTAATTGCTTGCAGTGACTGAGGCAACAGTCTCTTCTGAAGACAGGTGGGACTTCTCAACATTCCCAAGCTTTGGAGTGCATCGGAGTCCCCTGGGATGCTCATTAAACATACAGATGAAGGAACTTCACCCAGGAGTTCTGCCTCAGTAGCTTTGGGGTGGGGCTCCCGCATCTGTGTGTTAACGAGCTCCCCAAAGCATTCGCATCCTTTGCGCACTGAAATTCGAGAACCTCCCTGCAGGAGACAAGCCTGGAAATCAATAACTAGCCGCAGGGACTGGCGATGAAAGAGGCACCAAAGAAAGGGTTAGCCCAAGGGTAACTTAACTCTGCCTACAGCCGCAGATGTCTGAAGAGGCTTCCCAGGACTCGAAGAAGAAGCCAGGTTTACCAAGCAGAACGGTGGATATGTGCAAAGACAGAAAAGGTGGGACAGAGTGTGACTAGGTCTGTCTGAGCATAGGGTGCCAGGGCGGGTGGTGGGAAAGGAAGCAGGGAGAGCTGTACGTTGGGCACCGGATTGTGGCGGACCTGCCTGCTAAGAAGTTTCAAACTGAGATCAAGTCCAGGGGGAGCTGTGAAGATGTGCAGATGGGGGTGAGCAAACAGATTTTCACTGCGGAAAGCTCCCTTTTGACAGCAACCAATATGGAGAGCGGGATGGCACCGTCAGTCCTGGGGGGGCAGAGAGAACAATCAGGAAGCTGTCCTAGTAGCTCAGGAGAAAGTCGAGAAAGATGCGAATTGGAGTAGTGGCAGTAGAGGGTTGAGAGATTTGTTTTTTAATTTTTTAAATGTTTATTTATATTTGAGAGAGGGAGGGAGGAAGAGAGAGAGCTCGTGGGTGCACATGAGCGGGGGAGGGGCAGAGAGAGGGAGAGTCCAGAGGATCCAAAGCAGGCTCTGTGCTGAGAGCAGAGAGCCCAATGAGAGGCCCAGACTCATGAACCGTGCGATCATGACCTGAGCTGAAGTCTGATGCTTAACAGACTGAACCAGCCAAGTGCCTCAATGAGGAATCTTGAATAAGACCGTGGACGCAGGTGCTTGGAGATAAAGGCTCCGCTGGCCTTCCATCTTGGATAACGAAAAGCATAAAGAATCCTGATGTATCAGTTACCATAAAGTTTCTCCTAAACCTATATTTATTTATATCCTGTCATTATAAACTTGAGTTTTTTTGTTTACTAAGAGTATTAAATGACTTCCTTATAATAGGACCGGTTGGTTTTAATGGTTTCAAGGATTGCTGACTAACCACCTTGAGACCATAAATATATTTATAGGAAACTCCTTTTGTTACAAGCTTTGTGTCCTGAAATGGGGTTATTTACTCAAAGTTAGATACTGTGTTTATGCTAAGTCCTTGAACTCACCCACCAACTCGTGATAATTATCTCCCTATGACTTCTCTTCTTTGATTATGTAACTTTACTAATAAAGGTGACCGAACTCGTTTGTTGGCAGTCCCACAACCTCTGCCTTGGATATTTGCCCTTTTGGCGCCTGTACCAATTTGTTCTTTCGTGTTCTTTTTTTAAAATAATATTCCATTTACGGCTGTGCTGCCGTTTGTTTCTCCATTCACTTCTGGAGAGATGGTTTGTTTCTGTTGTTGTCATTTTTAAAGTTAATTTATTTTTGAGAGAGAGAGTGTGTGTGAGCGGGAGAGGATCGGAGAAAGAGAGAGGAACAGAGGAAATGAAACAGGGGCTCCGCGCGGAGATCATGACCTGAGCCGAAGTCAGACGCCCAACCCACTGAGCCACCCGGGTGCCCCTCCATTTGTTCTTTCGCAAATGTCATCTCAGTTTATAATCATGAGCACAATTAATTGGACTTGATGATCTTCTCCCCGACTAGATTAGAAGCCCCGTAAGAGATGAGACCATGCCTGTTTCTAGCCATCATTGTACCATCAGTGTTTACACAGAGCGTGGCACATAGTAGGTTCTCAAAAATATTTGCTGCCCCTCCCCCTCGGATGTGACTGGAGCTTGAGACGCGCAGGGCCGGAGACGCCGCACAACCGGGACCCAGGGCAGCTCGGAGGCGGTGAAGAATAATCTTCAAGTCTGCAAAAAAATGGCCTCCAATAAAACTACATTGCAAAAAATGGGAAAAAAAAAAAAAAAACAGAATGGAAAGAGTAAAAAAGTAGAAGAGGCAGAGCCTGAAGAATTTGTGGTGGAAAAAGTACTGGACCGACGTGTAGGGAATGGGAAGGTGGAGTATTTCCTGAAGTGGAAGGGATTTACAGATGCTGACAATACTTGGGAACCTGAAGAAAGTTTAGATTGTCCGGAGTTAATTGAAGCATTTCTTAATTCTCAAAAAGCTGGTAAAGAAAAAGACGGTACGAGAAGAAATCTTTATCTGACAGCGAATCTGATGATAGCAAATCCAAGAAAAAGAGAGACGCTGCTGATGAACCGAGAGGCTTTGCCAGAGGTCTTCATCCTGGACGAATAATTGGTGCCACAGACAGCAGTGGAGAATTAATGTTTCTCATGAAATGCAAAGATTCAGATGAGGCCGACTTGGTGCTGGCAAAAGAGGCAAATATGAAGTGTCCTCAGATGGTAATTGCTTTTTATGAAGAGAGACTAACCTGGCATTCTGGTCCAGAAGATGAAGCTCAATAATTGTCTGTGTTGCTTTATATATATATATAAAACCTGGGTCTTGGTTTTTTTATTTATTAGTGTGAAGAAGTAACATTCTAATGAAAATCAAGTTTGATATGTTTGTTTTGGAGTAGTATTGGGGGAGTTGTTGGGGTTTTTTGCATCTATTGCACTGGTTACTTTGCACAAATAAAAGCTTTCTGTAGTTGCTTCCTTTATCAGAAAAGATATTTGAGACCGTGGTGTACTATTTCCCTGCTTTAAAGAACACCTTTTCTAAATGTCGGGGGAAATCTTCATAGTTGTTACTCAATCAGAATTTGTGTTTAACTGCTGTATGCCTAAGGACCATTCTGGGTTTTTTGTTTATTTGGGGTTTTTTTGTGTATATACTTAAAATACATATGTAAATAGCTTTCTTCCTTCCTTCCTTCTTCTTTCTTTCTTTCTTTCTTTCTTTCTTTCTTTCTTCCTTCCTTCCTTCCTTCCTTCCTTTCTTTCTTTCTTTCTTTCTTTCTCTTTCTTTCTTTCTTTCTTCCTTTCTTTCTTTCTCTTTCTTTCTTTCTCTCTCTCTCTCTCTCTCTCCCTCCCTCCCTCCCTCCCTCCCTCCCTCCCTCCCTCCTTTCTTTCTTTCTTTCTTTCTTTCTTTCTTTCTTTCTTTCTTTCTTTCTTTCTTTCTTTCTAACATTCCCCAAAATAAAAACAGCATTTTATAACCATGGATAAGCCCATGTTTCTGGGATGCCATCATTTTCAGCAACCTAAGAAATAAATCACTTAAATTGAAATTTTTCCTGAAGCCTTAACCTTTCAAATTTTGTAATTAATTGGAAAATTTACATATAACGTAAGCAATTTAAATTGGACACTTTGAAAGCACCCATATCAGAAGCCACGTCTACAGTCACACAAATGCAAGTGTGTCTGCAAGATCTCTGAAAGGAAAATTTGATCACCACCAACACCTCCCCACCCAAATGGGAAAACCGGACAAGTCCTGGTGTGTTTTAATTAGGTAAGCAGAACTTAGGTAAATGGACACCTAAGGGTCCCTTCTGGTGAACCATTCCTTTTCAAGAAATTGAAATCCCTGTGCTGCAGTGACTAAAAGGTCATGATTCATGGAATGTCTAAGACGTGTTCATGGAAACCTGGTCATAATCAGATGGATGGAGATGTTGGCAATGTAGCACCTGCTGGAAAAGGGGGGACAAACCCTGTAATCTAAATTCTTGACCTACATGTCTTTTCTTTTCCCCAACTCATTCCTTACATGTAGGCTCAATCTTCTCGATATTTGAGTTACTGGTTCAGCAGAAACCATATGCAGTAACTTTGTAGTCAGAATGTTATCCAACTGTATATTGTTCACTTTATTGTAAATACTGGTAAACAGTGGTCAATAAACAGTTTTATATTCCTTTAAAATTTTTTGCTGAATAAATGAATGAATGGGTGTCTGACTATTCATGCCATACAGCCTGTCGGGGTCCCGTGGAGGGAGGAGAACTAGAAATGAAGGTCGGGGGCGGGTTGGAGGGAGAATGATGAAAAGGGAGACAAAAAGGACTGGATGTTGTCGCCAGAGGGAAAAAGTCGACACTTAATAAGGCAGGGAAGTTATTGACAAGAACGGAGATGATTAGGGGCGCCTGGGCGGCTCAGTCGGTTAAGTGTCCAACTTCGGCTCAGGTCATGTTCTCACGGTTCGTGAGTTCCAGCCCCGCGTTAGGCTCTGAGCTGACAGCTCCGAGCCTGGAGCCTGCTTCGGATTCTGTGTCTCCCTCTCTCTGTGCCCTCCCCAACTCATGCTCTTGCTCTCTTTCCTTCTCTCTGTCTCAAAAATAAATAAATATTTTTAAAAAATAGAGGTGACTGTAGGGTAAAGTAGTGGTTCTCAGTGTTCCTGCGGGACTCCAAGGATTCCTTAATTTTCTGTGAGCTGGCCTGAAAGTGGTTTCGTAGTGCTCAAATAAAATAACCCTATGCTTATTCCTAATTTTAATTTTCTCAAATTAAAATTTCAGGTATTTTTCTTAGATTTTAATTCCTGCTGTCTCTTATCTATACAAAGACCTAGTATATTGGGGCACGTTACGTCACATATAGTCAGTTAAAAATTAATACGTCAACGCTTCAGAAAGTCGACAAAAAACAAGCTGGCGGTCTGTTTGAAAGTACCTGGGGAAGAGGTTTGCAGATGGAAGGATTTGTTTTGAGGTGATAGAGGC
This sequence comes from Paguma larvata, assembly GCA_030068075.1. NCBI lineage: Eukaryota > Metazoa > Chordata > Mammalia > Carnivora > Viverridae > Paguma > Paguma larvata. The sequence goes on along the minus strand of CM057831.1, from coordinate 72,007,486 downwards.
AGGGAGACCCCATACTACAGCTTCCTAAAACATCTTAGGACGGTGTTGTCGGAATGCCCAAATACAATGTTGTCCCAAGAAGGTCTGCATCTGACCGGAGGAGAAATGTCAGCTCTTTGGGCAGCCACATTGTCCTACCTGCTTGAGCTAAACTTGTAGTTAATTAAATCCAAAATATTTTCTTCCATCCTTTGACTTTGCCATTTTTTACATCAAATTCAGGGGTGGGCCTTTTTCCTGTTATGTTTCATCTCTGTTAGATTCTTGCCCATGAAAGCTCTGTGGATCTAGATTCCGGCAAGAAGTTCCATAGGTCCTGTCCATCCCCTCTGCCACGGGCTGAATTGTATCCCTCTCCCAAACTTTTATATTGAAGCCTTAACCCCCAACGTGATGGTATTTGGAGATGGGGCCTTTGGGAGATAATTAGGGTTGGGTGAGGTCAAGGCTGTCATGGCGGCAGTAGTGCCCTCTTAAGAAGAGACGCCAGAGAGGTTGCTTTCTCTCTCCGCCATGTTGAAGACACAGCTAGAAGACAACACTCTGCCAGCCAGGAAGAGAGTACTCACCAGAACCCAACCGTGCTGGCACCCCGATCTCAGACTTCTAGCCTCCAGAACTGTGAGAAAAGAGACATCTATTGTTTAAGCGACCCGGTCTCTGGTATTGTGTTACGGCAGCCTAAGCTAATTAATACACCCTCTTTGCCCCAGTAGCTCACGACTTCATTATCCTCACCTGTCAACTTTGTCATCTAGTTCCATCGCCAGGTCACACAGTTACTTACTTTCCGGGTGCCCTTGCATTTGCTCCACAAGCTACCCTCGGTACCACCTGGCCTCCATCCCCCCCACCTCCAACAAAACTGAATAGGACTCTGGGTCCTTCCATCTTCCATAAATCAAGTTTTGGAAGCCACTAATATTTAGCAAATCAATGAAAAACATTCTGAGGTCAGAAGGTCAGGGTTCATGTTCCAATTCTACCGTCTGTTTACTAATGACCTTAGGAAGGTACTACAACATAACTGGGCCTTAGCTCACCCCTAAAACCAGGTGATTACATGAGTTCCTATAGCTCTACTACTTGGAACGGTGTCTATTACATAACAAGGACTCAATAATTGTTACCATGATTATACCTTGTCTCAGGCACAATGCCAAGTGCTTCATATGTTACATCTTATATAATCTTTATATCAACCCTGTGAAGTAGGAATTAGCATCTCCTGTTACAGATAGGCGGCCCCTGGCCACTCTATCATGTGACCGTCCTTTACTGTCTTTATGACGCCTACTACCATCCCCGTGTGACATAATTTACTAGTTTTCCTGTTTATTGTCTGCCTCTTCAACAACCTCCCACATCCGCTGGAATGAAAGCTCTCGGAGATAAGAGACTTTGTTTTGCTCACTACGTAATTCTACGTCTAGTAAGTTCTCAATAAATATTTTTATTTTTTTTTAATTTTTTTTAACATTTATTTATTTTTGAGAGACATAGAGACAGAGTGTGAGCCGGGGAAGGGCAGAGAGAGAGGGAGATACAGAATCCGAAGCAGGCTCCAGGCTCTGAGCCGTCAGCACAGAGCCTGACGCGGGGCTCGAACTCACAGACCGTGAGATCATGACCTGAGTTGAAGTCGGCCGCTTAACCGACTGAGCCACCCAGGCGCCCCAATAAATATTTTTAAATAAACGTGTGATTGATTGAATGAATGAATGAATGAATGAATGAATGAGTGAATGAAAATAAAGAGCTCAGGTACAGAAAAGCCAAGTTGCTAGTCTAAGGTCCCACGGCAAGTAACCGGCAGAGCCAGGATTCGGTATCAGGTGGAGATGGTTCTAAAACTCCCTCCTCGCTCTACGGCTGCCTCCCAGCTCAGCAGAAGTGAGCACAGGTGGAGGAGAGAGCTGGCGGGAGGGGGTCAGATAGCATTTAGCTCCTTAAGCCAGAGCTTCCCTCTCGCCTCCCACTCGTCAGGTCGAACAGCTGGTAAAGTCTATACTGACATCCAAGGTGCCTTCGGGACCCGCCACCCAGCTCCACCTTGTGAGTATGACCGGAATGTTCGGAACCGGACAGGATCTCACAAAGTAAAGAGAGAAAACCTCTGGAATGGCCCCAGTCTAGGTGTCTAGAGGCTCAGGCTCCGGTCCGGGCTTAGCAAGTCAGCCAGCCACCGTGAATCATTTAAATTCTCTTACCCTTTCTTTTTCCATTTTGTCATTTGTGCTGATGGCGTGATTTTATTGACACAAATAAGTAAACAAACTCACAAAGGAGGGAACCTACTTTAGTGACAACTAGTCATCAGAAAGTGTGCCTTAGTGTTAATTGTGCCTACTTTTTTTTTTTTTAATTTTTAAGGTTTATTTTTGAGAGAGAGAGAGACAAAACACAAGTGGGGGAGGGATGGGAGAGAGAGGGAGACACTGAATCAGAGGCAGGCTCCAGGCTCCAGCTGTCAGCACAGAGCCTGAGGTAGGGCTTGAACTCATGAACCAGGAGATCTTGATCTGAGCAGAAGTCGGAAGCTTAACTGACTGAGCCACCCAGGCGCCCCTTAATTGTGCCTAAATTTTAAAATGCTGTATTTGGCAGGAACTCTCCAAAATTTAAATGGAAAACATTATGCTTTATGGTCAACGAATTCAGCCCTTCTGGGGACATTTGGGAGTGCAGTGTTTGGAAGAAATATAAAATTTTTTTTCTGATAATTATTATACCAAGCACAGTTCTGGTAAAATATATATATATATATATATATATATTACATACATATTTTTAGTTAGAGTAACTGGTTTGTAATATTTCCCCTGAAGATTTTGGATATTCTCTTTTAAGCTTTGTATGCGGAATTGTGTTATGTCAGCCCTTGCGTCGAACTTTGGTTTCTTCCCGCCGTAAAACGGGTCTGATAATTCCTGCCTCACAAATACGTTGGGAAATTCACGCGGGATAACGTTTGTTGAACCCTTGGGAGAGAACATGGCACGTAGTAAGCTTTCGGCCAACGGTACTTCTTATCAGTTATCTATTTCGGCCTAACAAATTATCCCTAAACTTAGCAGCTTAAAAAGACAGACCTTTATTATCTCCCTGTTTCTGAGGCTCGGGAATCCAGAAGTGGCTTAGCAGAGATAAATCTGGCTCAGAGTCTCTCGCGAGGTTTTCGTCAAGATGTCGGCTGGTGGCCTGGGACAATGGTCATCTCAAGATCCGTCACACCCTTCCGACCTCTCACCTGGTTGCTGGCAGCTTTCGGTTCTTAACGAGACGGAGGCTTCTTCTTCTTCTTCTTCTTCTTCTTCTTTTTTTTTAATTTACATCCAAGTTAGTTAGCATATAGTGCAATAATGATTTCAGGAGTAGATTCCAGTGATTCATCCCCTATGTATAAAACTCGGCGCTCACCCCAACAAGTGCCCTCCTTAATGCCTGTCACCCATCTAGCCCATCCCCCACCCAGCGACCCTCAGTTTGTTCTCTGTATTCAAGAGTCCCTTATGTTTTGTTCCCCTCCTGTTTTCATATTATTTTTGCTTCCTTTCCCTTATGGTTATCCATTTTATATCTTAAATTCCACATGAGTGAAGTCATATGATATTTGTCTTTCTCTGACTAATTTCGCTCAGCGTAACACCCTCTAGTTCCATCCACGTGGATGCAAATGGCAAGATTTCATTCTTTTTGATTGCCGAGTAATACTCCATTGTGTATATACGCCATATATTCTTTCTCCATTCATCACAGGGCAGAGGCTTCTTATCCTTGGGCCTCTCCGCAGGGCTGCTCACAACATGGAAACTGGGTTCCCCAGAGTGACAGATTCAAGAGAGAGAGGGAAAGTGGACGCTCCAGATGGAAGCGAATGTCAGAAGTGACATAGCTTCCCTTTTGCCATATGCTGACCCCAGCACGATGTGGGAGGAAACTAGACAAGGGTGTGGATATCAGGAGGCAGCAGTCATGGGAGCCTCCTGGGAGACCGGCTACAACCATGTTTATTATTGCTCTTCTTTCTTCATCTGGCTACGATTCCGTTTCCTGGACCCACCTCTAGAGCTTTCCATTTAGCAGCACTGGCGTGACCACCAAAAAGCCAGATAGTTTTGATACAGGGAGTCTGCAGACAGTGAGGAGTGGTCCAGTAGAGAGACTAAAGCACAAGGGCAGCAAATAAGGGAAGCAGAAACATTAGAAAAGAATTTTAAGTTTGGTATTTAAAAGATCAGAGTCATCACGATGGGAAACTTCAGAACTTTGCTGGACTTCCATAACCTTCTTTTATTTTTTTTTAATGTTTATTCATTGTTGAGAGAGAGAGAGACGGAGTGTGAGCAGGGGAGGGGCAGAAAGAGAGAGGGAGACACAGAATCCGAAGCAGGCTCCAGGCTCTGAGCTGTCAGCACAGAGTCCGACGTGGGGCTCAAACCCACAAACCGTGAGATCATAACCTGAGCCGAAGTTGGATTCTTAACCGACTGAGCCACCCAGTGCCCCATATATCTTTTTATTTCTCAATTACTTAGGTGGTAGGAGGTAAAGTCTGTGTTTTTCAATGTTTAGGGCCCTGTCTGGAGTGCACACTTTGAGGTCCAATGTCATTCTAAACTCTATCTCCTGTTCTAAACTGCTTCCTGTTTCCCTCCCTTAGCACTGCCCCTATCTCGGGTCCCTTTGTCTTTCTTTCCTTGCTACCGTTCATCTTCTAGCCTGAGTGGCTAAGCAGACCACAAGCTCTTTGTGAAGTTTACAATGTAAGTGATGTCCAAGACTCCATTAGTTGAAGTACCAAGGTGAAAAGAGGTTTCAGGCCGTGCCCTGTGCTGGCCTCACTCACCGGCAGTTTTTATGGTCATCTTATCCCCGAGCTGCCCAAGAAGGGGCCAGTGGGCAGGGTCCACCCACAGCAGCTTCTTGAGTCCTGAGGCTGTGAGCATCTCCCCAGCTTACGCCAAGGGAGGCCAGGCCAGGCATCCTGAAAACCAAAGGTTTTTTCCGAGGCATTCTGAACACACCTGCCCAGCTTGCTACTGCCCGATGACTCACGCCAACCCCAGAGGCTGAATCCATTTCTTTTCCCATCTTACGTTTTTGGATACATGTCCTTCTACCTGTTAGTCCAACTTTGACATTCTCTATTTTTTCAAACGTTTTTTTTATTTTAAATGTCTAAGATAATACCTGCATATGGTTAAAAAAATAATAATTAAAACCTATAGCGTGCACAGTACTTTTCCTTCCCGTCCGGCACCCCCTGCCTCCCTCCCTAAGGAGAATCACTGTGGATGGTTTCTTGGATATCTTTTCAAAATTTTCAGTGAATATAAGTAGGTCTCGTCCCTCCCGTCTCTGTTACACACAAATTGGAAAAAAAAAAAAACTACATATGATCATCTTCACCTTGCTTTATTCACTTGGCAAAACATCCTGGAATTCTTTCCTCATCAAAGTATATATACTGTTCACCAACAGGTATACACCAGGAGACCAACGCCATTCATTAAATGGCTACATAGTATCCCATTCCCTGGATATGTGACCACTTGTTAATCAGTTCCCATCCTGTATGTATTTAGGCTGGTTGTTTGCTTTGGTTTGAGCTAGTACAACAATGAACATGGTCATATGAGCAAATCTGTTTGCTAAATCCCTAAGAGTTAAATCACTGGTTAAAGGCAGCATGCATTTTTAATTTCGATACGAATCCAAAGATGAGGCACCAGTCTCTGCTCACATAGTATTTCCTCACACTTTCGCCACACTGAGCGTTACTAATCCTTTTGACATTTTTATTTTGCCAATTGGAGAGGTGGAAAATACCTCATGTATCTCATTTTATTTTAGGTGTATTCATTTAATTATGCATGGGAGCCAGCCTCTTTTCATGTTTCTTAGTCATGCATAAGCTGTTCTTTCTGTGACCTGCCTGTTCCTCCTTTTGTGGTTTGATCTGAGAGCCTTCGGAGTCACAAGGCCCTTCCCCTAAGCCTGCTCGCCACACGCCAGTAGTTGCTCCCCGTCCTGCTTAGTTCTCTACTGCCGCCTAGTGACAGGGGTTGGATTTACCACAGTCCCTCGCAGGTGCTTGTAGTTGCAGGCTCCTTGATGGGGGCTTAACTCCCCCTTGGAATCATGCCCTTGGTTCCCAGGTTTCTGGTTTAGCGAATAAAAAAATGCAGGACCTCTAGTTAAATATGAATTTCATATAAACGACAAATCAGGGATTATGGAGGGGGGGAATTATAGAACGGGGGGAGGATAAAAAAGAATACTTTTTAAAGTTTATTTTATTTATTTTGAGAGAGCGAGAGGGAGGGAGCACCGGGAGGGGCGGGGAGGGGGGGGAGAGGGAATCCCAAGCAGGCTCCACTGTTCAACACAGAGCCTGACACAGAGCTCAATCTCAAGACCGTGAGATCATGACCTGAGCCGAAATCAAGAGTCAAGCATTTAACCAACGGAGCCACCAGGAACCCCATGGACTACTTTTATTAAAAATAAATTTTCGGGGCGCCTGGGTGGCTCAGTTGGTTAAGCGGCCGACTTCAGCTCAGGTCATGATCTCACGGTCTGTGAGTTCGAGCCCCGCATCGGGCTCTGTGCTGACGGTTCAGAGCTTGGAGCCTGCTTCGGATTCTGTGTCTCCCCCTCTCTCTGGCCCTCCCCTGCTCATACTCTGTCTCTAGGTCTCTCAAAAATAAATAAACGTGAAAAAAATTTAAAAAAAAATTTCTATTTAACTTTTAAAATGGAATGCATGTTTGCATTACTTGGTAAAAAAAAAAAAAATTTTTTTAAGTTTTTCAGGTGTGAAGTCTCAGAGCTCTGACTGAGAGCATTTATTCTGTCCTCTTCAGGGTGTCAGCTTCCCTTGGAATGGCAAAATGGCTGCCGCCGGGCCAAGCCTCACATTAGCTTGCTTACCAACCCAGGGCAGTCTTCTCTCCCTGCCATTACTCGAAAGGCCTGTTCCAAGAGAATGCCAAGGCCTGAGTGCAGGGCCGGTTATGACTTTCATGGGCCCTAAACACCTTTTTGGGCCCCTTCCTCCGTTGTTGTTGTTATTATTATTATTATTACATTACATGGCTGTACGAGTGGTACAGAGAATAACTGATACTATGTATTCTATTAGTCTGTTAAGGCAGCCATAACAAAATACCACAGACTGGATGGCTTAAACAACAGAAATTCATTTTCTCACGGTTCTTGAGGCTGGAAGCCGAAGATGAAGGTGCCATCCGGGTTGGGGTCTAGTAAGACCTCTCTTTCCGGCTTTCAGATGGTCACCTTCTTGCTGTGTGCACACACGGCCTTTCTTCTGTGCGGACGTGGAGAGAGAGAGCTTTTTGGTATCCCTTTTTCTCCTTAGAAGGACACCAGTCCTGTGGGATTAGGGTCTCACTCTTGTGACCTCATGTAGCCTGAATTACCTCCCCAAAGGCCCTATTGCAAATACGGTCAGCCTGTGTTACCCTGGGGATAAAGATTTCAACATGTGAATCTGGGGGGGACACGATTCGGTCCATAACAAATACTAAGGCTTCTTCTTGAACCTAAAAGTTCATTTTTTTTCCTTTCGATTCTAGAAAAAATGAAGACATTTTCTTATCTTTTTTTTTAACATTTATTTATTTTTGAGAGAGAGAAAGAACACAAATGGGGAAGGGGCAGAGAGAGAGAGAGAGAGAGAGAGGGAAACACAGAATCTGAAGCAGGCTCCAGGCTCTGAGCTGTCAGCGCAGAGCCTGACTAGGGCCGAACCCATGAACTATGACCTGAGCCTAAGTGTGACGCTTAACTGACTGAGCCACTGAGGCGCCCCAAGACACTTTCTTAAGTCTTAAAAAGACTGTGGGCCCTAGGCGCTGTGCCTACTATACTTGAGGAATACATGTTCCCACTTGATTGATTTAAGGCCAGATCCCCAAGTTTTTTAATTCAACCACATGGGAAATGAAGGCGAGATTATGCTGATTCTATTATGGCGCTCGCTAGAGCGGGGGCTAGGGTCCGTCCCACCCAGATGGAATTTCTGCTTTACAATGGGAGAGGGAAAGGGACAGATGCCAGTGAAATGATGGAAATATCCATTGCAGATGTGAACAATTTACAGAAGAAGAAAAAGAACAACAAATCATCAATTTGCATATGAAAAGATGCTGGCTACGAATTGAGGGCAGGAAAATTAAAAACAACAATGAGGTATTTTTCCCTCATCGAATTGGCAAAAATTTGTTTGATGAAGTCCAGCGCTGATATATAGAGAAAAGGGCGCTCCAATACATCGCTGGTGGAAATCTAAGTTAGTGTACACATTTTGGAAGACAATTAGGTAGTAGCCATCAGGATTTTAACTGTGCATACCTTTCATCCCAGCAATCCAATTTTTAGGTATCTCAATATCTAAAGGAGAAAAACCGGAGGAATGTTTGCACACAAAAGCATGTACAAGGGTGTTCACTGCAGCGTTCGTTGTTCATGTTGGTAAAAATTTATAAGAAGCCTTACAATTCATTAACAGTAGTGTGGTTTAATAAGCTATGCTGAATACATCCTATGGAGTATGGATATATAAAAAATAAAGCTATAAAAAATAAAGTACATCAATATGTACCGACATGAAAATAGTTCCAAGACGTATTTTAAACTAAAAAAATTACATGTACATATAGAAGCACATACGTGATCTCATTTCTGTAAACCAAACTGTTTCCAAATATACATATTGGAGATTTGTATTGATAAGTAGGTATTATTTATATTGTACTCTACATATATATATATTACATGTATATTGTACCTGAGGCATAATTGTGCATATAAATTTTTTTAAATTATTTATTTTTGAGAGACATAGAGACAGAGCGTGAGCAGGGGAAGGGGAGAGAGAGAGACACAGAATCCGAAGCAGGCTCCAGGCTCTGAGCCATCAGCACAGAGACCGACGCGGGGCCCGAACTCACAGACTGTGAGATCATGACCTGAGCTGAAGCCGGCCGCTTAACTGACTGAGCCACCCAGGCGCCCCTAATTGTGCATATAAAAACATCTCAGAAGAACCTGCAGCAATCTGATATGGTAGGTTCCTTTGGTGAGGGACATGAAACTGAGTGGGGCTGATGGGGTTTTTAAGTTATTCATATTGCGTGAGTTTTTTTACATTTATTTAATAATAAATAACTTTGAATTCAAATACTGTATAATACTTACATTAAAATAATAATGAAAAAGTAACTTGCCTACGGACACATGGTTTCCCCCCCAGCAGAGCTAAGATAAAAGCTTAGACCTGTGATTGGCAAACATCCAGCTCATTCCATTACTGACTGGTCACATGATCTCTCGGAGTTTGCCTTTCTCCACCCTCGTGTCTCTCTCCTTTTCTTCACCAAATGTCTTCAAAGACCGTAGTCACCAGTCCTTCCTCCCCACCCCCCTCCATTAACTCGAGGTCACTCTGTTCTCTCCAAACCACTTGCAGAAACTCGTTATAAAAGCCTTGCCGTCGGGTTTGGGGTTGCTTAATTATGGTGCGGCGGGGGGTGGGGGGAGCTCCACGTGCTGAGGCAGCTAACCCCACAGGCCCGCCCTGCCCAGGCCTCTGGCTCTCACTAAGGATAACAAAAGCACCACTGCAGCAGCTCTGCTGATCCAGAGAGGCCATTCCAGAAGGATGTCTCTGATTGGGGTATTTCAGGTCTGTAAAACGACTCTCCAGAAAGGAGTAAAAGGCTTTCCTCAAAGACTTGAGGATCCAAAAAAAAAAAACCATGCACGCGAGTGCACGTTACAAAGTGGGGAGTGCTACAAAACCACTGGCTGCCAGGATCCCTTTTTTAAAACCTAAAACTCTTCGTTTGTCTTGGAAAGGCAGTGCGTGCACGAGGCGACACATTCAAACAGCCCCAAGGGGCGTGAGGTGAAAGCAAGCCTCCCTCCCTCCCGCTTGTTCATGACTACTCTCTTCCATGGAACCAACTGTTTTCTGGATCGCCTTGGCACCCATCTGTTCAAAGATCATCTTTCCATGTACAAGCACAGATGTGTGTGCGTGTACATCTAGACTCATCTTTTAACTGCCTGAGCAGCACATGTGGCTCAACGTCTTGCTTTTTTCCCCTGGCCTTGTATCTCAGAGCTATTGATATTGATTGGGTGAAAACCATGTATCTCAGAAATATGCATATGTATAGATCTACCTCGTTCTTTGTAAGAGCCGCATAGTTTTCCACGCTAAGGCTGTACTAGGATGTATTTTTTTTAATTTTTATTTTAGAGAGACAGAGAGAGGGCAGGGGAGAGGGGCAGAGGGAGAGGGAGAGAGAGAATCTAAAGCAGGCTGCGTGCTCAGTGCAGAGCCCGACACGAGGCTCGATCCCACCACCCTGGGATCATGACCTGAGCCGGAATCAAGAGTCGGATGCTCAACCGACTCAGCCACCCAGGTGCTCCCAGTAGGTATTTAATCAGTCTCTTACTAGTGGACTTTCAGATTGTTTTTCAGACCATGCTGCAAATAATAACTTTGTTCAATTGCCTTTGCACACATGTGCAAGTATTCTGGTGGAACATATTCTTAGAAAGGGAATTTCTGTGTTAGAGTAGTTATGTTTTAGACTTTTCACGGAGAAGGCCAGTACGGTATGGTAGAGCACCGCCTGGAGCCAAGCGCTGGCTCTGCCTCTACCAGTTGGGTGAACGTGGGCAGGTCCCTTAGAAACTCTGGACCAGTTTTCCCATCTGTCACAGCACCTTCCTCATAGGGTTGCTGTGAAAATTGAGTGAGTTAATACATAAACATTGCTTAGAAGAGCACCTGGTGTGCAATAAACACATCACACTGGCCTTTAGTATATTACATTAATCATTTAGGTTGTCAAGTTGCCTTCAAAGAGGCTGAGAATTTCCTATTCCCACCATAGTCTTATTTCCCTCACCCTCACTCCCCAACATTGCTTATTTTCAAGCTTTTTGAAGTTTGTTAACCTGATGGGTAAAAAAGGGTACCTCTCCTTGTGATTTTAATTTTCATCTGATAAACTCAGTGGCCGGATTCAGTGACCTTCATGGTTCCTATTCCTACTGAACCTCGTTGGCGCATTTGACCTTTGCATCTGAAGACTAGCCCCGTTAGGTTGTCCCCTTCTCCTTGGCAAGTCTTCTCTACTGCTTCCCAGAACACTGCACTCCACTCCTTTGGTTTTCCACCTGCCTTTCTAACTGGGCTTTTACTGGTTCTTCTTCCTCCTTCTCGCCTGCCATGGCTCTCAGGATCTCATCAACATGGCTTCACCTACTTTTCTGACCTGATCTCCTATCCTTATTTCTGACTTCTTCTCAATACGTTGCCTACTTATGCTCTGAACCCTTTTATATGCGCTCCTGCCTCTCTGTCTTTGCTCATGTTCAGACTGGAATTCATCACTTCTAGGCTCGCCACGTAAAATACAGGACACCCTGTTAAATTTGAATTTCAGATAAACGATGATTGTTTCTAGTGTTTTTATTGTGTACCTGAAATTCAAATTCAACTGGGTATCTTATTTTATTGCAAAACTGACGAGCCTCTCCCCAGTACTTTATATCCTAAGGCAGTTAATACATCACTGTTACTAGTGTTCATACAAGAATGAAAGCCCTGACCAGGTGAGGGCTGGGTCTTTCCTTTGTATTGTGTGTAGGGCTGAGCACACAGTAGTTCCTCAGGAAATATTTGGTGAATTCAGTGATATACGTTTTCTTTTATTTGGGTATGGGAAAACTGCTCCTTCCTCGCCTTCCTTATTTCACTTCCACCTCTAGCTGCTGTTCTTGAAGATTCTAAGTAACTACATAGTACTTACTTAATCCAAGCCCTCTTAGGTTATCTATAATTTTATCTGTATGTATTTATACCAGTTCAAACAGATTAATTGAAATATGAAAAGGTGGTCTAGTGTGGTAGCTAATGTCTCAAAAGATTTAAGCCTTGGCTTCCCCACTGACTAATTGTACAGTATTAGCCCATTTTTTTCCATCTATAAAACAGTAACAAGAAGTGCCTTACTATAGACACTTGTGATTTAATCAGATGCTATCCAGGCCAGGCACTTAGTATATAGTTAGGGCTCAATATATGTTAGCTATTACGACATTGAATATTGAAGTCTTTTCATTTAAAGGTTCATTCATTGGGTCCCGAAACGGGGAGGTTTTCTGATGGTAGGTCTTTTTGCTTTATTTGTTGGGGTATGATTGACATATAACACTAGTTCACATAATGATTCCATATTTGTAGATATTGTGAAATGATCACAAGAGGTCTAGTTAACATGTCACCATAGTAACAAATGTTTTTTCTTGTGATAAGAACTTTTAAGATCTACTCTTTTGACAACTTTCGAATATGCATCATGTTTTTACGAGCATGAGCAGGGGACGGTGCTGATGATGGGAATAGCAATGGGGAAAATGGGCGTGGTCCCTGCTCTCACCCATCTTACAATCTAGCATGAGCAATAACCATGGAGTTGGAAAAAAAAACAACCCACAAATATGTAATTACAATCAATGAAAGACTCCACAAAGGAAAACACTGGGGGCTATAAGAGTTTACAAAAGGGGTTCTGAACTAGTTCAGAGAAAGCTTCCTTGAGAATTAATACCTGACATTTATCAAATACTCAGCATATACCAGTGTATTCAGTTGCTGGGGCTCCCATAACCAAGTGCCACGAACTGAGTGGCTTAAACAACAGAAATCTATTTTCTCACCATTTTCGAGGCTAGAGGTCTGAGACCAAGTGTAGGCAGGGTTGGTTTCTTCTGAGCCCTTTCTCAGATGGATAGCCATCTTCTCCCTGTGTCTTCACGAAGTCTTCCTCTGTACCGTATTTCTTCTTCTTATAAGGACACCCATCATGTTGGATTAGGGCCCACTCTAATGGCCTCATTTTAACTTAATTGTCTTTTCAAAGACCCTGTCTCCACATATGATCACATTCTGACATCCTGGGGATTTGGACTTCAGCATGTGAATTCTGGGGGCACACAATTGAGCAGGTACTAATCTATAGTCCTTACTGGAGTTACTTTACAGCGATCCTATCCTTGTTATTTCATACATGAAACTGATGTACAGAGCAGTTAAACCTTGCCTAAGGTCATACGATACCTAGAAATCAACAGAACTGGGGCTTAAACCCAGATAACCGCTCACTAAAGGCTTATGGTGCTGAAGGATGAGATAGAGCTGGCCCAACAAAGTTTAGAGGGAACATACTAGGCAGAGGGAGAAAGGGGGTAAGGATCTGGAGTGGAAGAGAGCCTGGCACATATAAAGAAATGAAAGAGGGTCGCCTGAGTCAGTTAAGCGTCCCACTTCAGCTCAGGTCATGTTCTCACCCTTTGCGAGTTCAAACCCCGCATTGGGCTCTGTGCTGGCAGCTCAGAGCCTGGAGCCTGCTTCGGATTCTGTGTCTCCCTCTCTCTCTGCCCCTCACCCACTCACGCTCTGTTTCTCTCTCTCAAAAAGGAATAAACATTAAAAAATATATTTTTTTTAAAGAAATGCAAGAGTAGTGCTGATGATGTTACAGAAGTGGGCCAGGGCAAATCATGGCAGTCCTTACAAGCCACAGTTAGGATAAAAATTTTGGTCTTTATCCTAACAACTATCAGAAATCATTGAAAGAGGATTCTACCTGCTGAATGGAGGAAATCACTTGAAGGAAACTCAGAAATCTTGGTTTTAATTTTTTACACTGGAGGCCCCTGAGGTCTGCTACTTTTTTCAGTACATTACACTCAAGCTTCTATCTAATCTACAAGTGAAATATTTGTAGAGTTAGCCTCCTGCAAGTGTGAACTACTTAAAAGTCAGGGCCACGACTCAGCATTAAAACTTAAGTTGTAAAGAGTAAGACCAAGCAGCTTTGCCTAATATTTTTAAACGGCCGTATTGATACATAATTTACATGCTGTACAACTCACCTGTTCTAAGTGTTCAATGACTTCCGGTAATTTTACAACAAAACCATCACCACAATCCAGTTTGGGAATGGGATTTCCATTACCCTGAAAATATCTGCCCTGTTACTTGGTGGCCAGTGGTGGCCTATTCCCACCCCAGATCTGTCTAATTAGTGTATTTTACTGAATGAGACGACTTTTACCGGCCCCGGATACTCTTAAAAGGAACCCGAGACTGGACTCCCAATTAATATGAATATGCGCCAGATATGTGTTTCGTTAGTGCGCCAAGTTGTCCAGACTGGGTCTGTATGTAAAGAGATCCTTCATTCATCCACTACGTGGAGCTTATTACCTAGATAGGGCAAAAGCACTAAGCCTGTGCCTCTATTCACGACATGCTTGCATCTGTGTAGGAGATGAGCACACACCATGCGCCAGGATGTGATGAGTAATGTGTATCCAAGACCGAGGACTAGTCGGTGCCGGGTGCGCCTGCGCAATTTCGCGAGCGCCTAGAAACCGGTAACTGAAACCCCCTGCTCGAGATCTGTCGGTTCAGCTGCTGGGGTCCCGCGGTTTCGGACCTGAGCGCTCACCCGTGACACCCAGCGAACCCAGGCCTGGTAGGTAACTCCCCACCCCTCGCCTTCCCTACTCAGAGCTCACAAGCAACACCAAGATTGTCAGGTCGCGAGTCCCAGCCTCCAGGGAAGTGGATCTCTCCCTTGGCCACACCCCTCATTTTACTAGGCCGCGTCTCCTTGGTCCGCGAAGGGTCTAGTCCCGCCCCTTCGAGCCGACGCCAGCAGCCACGTACCACGTTTCTACGTGTCTGGAGCCTAAAGGCGGAAGTTACGCCAGGGACTCGAGAGCTGAGCGGCGAACCTGAAAGAATATAGGCCGCAAAAGGAAAGGGGGCGGGCAGACGGCATTGGAAGGCGCCGGAAGTGGTCGTGCTGAGGAGGGGTGGGAGAGGGGTGGGCCAGGCAGTTCACTTGGCTGTAGCTGGGCGCCTCGGTAAGGCGTACTTTCACTTCTTTCCGAGAGCCTGGCCCAGTGTCTCCGCTTCTGTCAACATGGATTTCAGGGAAATTCTCCTGATAGCTTCCAAAGGACAAGGTGTCAACAACGTGCCGGTAAGTACCAGCCGGACGCCAGTGTAGGAGACCCCAATCTTCAAGTTTGGAATTTGTGGCCCGTGGAACTTCCAGGGATCCGCCTATCGACTCCGGGAGAGGAAAGACCTGATGGCCTTATGTGCTTTTCTTGGGCGTGCATTCTTGGGGAATGGGTGAAAAGGGGCTTGAGGTGCGAAGTGGAAGCCTTCCGGCGAGTAGGGTTCGCCGGCTTAGTCACCCCTGCAACGAGGACTTTGCAGTGCGGATGTTTCAGAGTTGTGCGAAGGCTGGTTAGTGAAACCGTGCCTGGTACGTGGTGGAATCCAGCGCTAGTAGTTTCTGGCTTTGGCGTAAACTTCAGCCGAAAGGTTGGACGGAAAGCGTGTATGTTGGGGGAGCTTCAGAGGTTTTAGGGGACTTAGCCTGATAGCCTTTTGGGTGATTTCGCGCCTCAGATGGGGTCAAACATTGTGTGATTTCTCGAACAAGTTCTCCGATGAGCCGATTAAATTAAAACCTCCCCGAGGTTTAATAATACCTTTTGTATTGGGAAGAGGAGTTGAGCGGATTCCACGAAATCCTTGGCCAACAGAATGAGCGAGCTAGTTTCAACTTCCGTTTACTTGTGGCCTTCCAGATTTGTCTTTGTGTGAAATCTGTGTCCTGTTTGCTCAGTAATTTTGCAAATTCGCTAATATTCGCCGAACGATGTAAGACTTTTAAAATCTATATGCTGAAGTGGTGGAGAGTGCCTGGTCTGCGGGGTGTAGCTGTTTTGCATAAGCTAATCATTTCTGGATCCTCAGATGGTACCCACAGCACAGCTGTAAACCGACAAATTGCGTTGTGATACCTGCGGTTTGAGCAGTGAGGTGTGAGCTCGAACAGCTCTCTGTTAAAGTCGGTTCAACTGGGATTTATTGAGCTCTCACTATGTGTTCTGCATTTCTTCGATTTTTATGTATTTGCAGTGTTTTGTTTTGTTTTTCCCACTTCTGCGCTTTTCTTGTCTTCTGAGGCTGGCCTGTGCTTTTTGCCCTTTGAAGATATTGATCGGGGGCCGCCTGGGCGGCTCAGTCGGTTAAGCGTCCGGCTTTGGCTCAGGTCAGGTTCTCACAGTTCGTGGGTTGGAGCCCCGCGTGGGGCTCTGTGCTGACAGCTCGGAGCCTGAAGCCTGCTTCCGATTCTGTCTCTCTCTCTCTCTCCACCCCTTGCCCGCTCACACTGTGTGTGTGTCTCTCTCAAAGATAAACAGTAAAAAAATAAATAAAATATTGATCCGAAGATAATAAAATAATCGGTAAATAAAACTGATGCCTGTCAGTTTAATGTTTATTAAATTCCCATACTCATCTCCCATCCCAAGTACTCTGGACAATCATGCCCCTAAGCCATGAGTCATAAGATCTGCAGGTTGAACTTAGGGGCTTAAGCCATTGAAACCTTGAACAAGGTTCCTAGACTTCCTAGACAAGTCACTATTGAATCTCATAACCATTCATCTTTGCGTAATTAGGTCCCTGTTTTATTCTAGATCTTCCTGAATTTCAGTAGAGGTCAAAAGTAGATACGGGCACCTGGGTGGCTCAGTTGGCTAGGCATCCAACTTCGGCTCAGGTCATGATCTCATGGTTTGTGAGTTCAAGCCCCGCATTGGGCTCTGTGCTGACAGCCTGGAGCCTGCTTTGGATTCTCTGTGTGTGTGTGTCTCTCTCTCTGCCCCTCTCATGCTCATGCTATGTCTCTCAATAATAAATAAATGTTAAAAAAATTTTTTTTAAATGGATAATACTAGCTTTGCTACCCAGTGATATTTTGAGGAAGAATCAGAACGAAGTTATTCTAAAATCCAATAGCTGCTGAGAGAAAAGCAGATTTCAAAGTCTGTGTATATTTTAGAATATGTACATAATCAACAGATCTATTGTTAAATAATAAAGATTGGAAGCAAAAAAGGAGACAGGTAGGTTGGTGAGATCATTTAAAATTTAATAAATGAATATAGGCATATATATTATGCAAGCATACTTTCCCCTCCCCACTTTCAACCTGCACAAAAAGCTAAAAAGCCTAGAAGTTTGATTCAGTTAGCATTATAATCCTTATGTATCAGATATAATCCTTACATCAGATGGATGTATCACAAAAGAAACTACTGAGGAACAGAGCAAGATAGTTAAATTTAATCCATGATCTTGCTTTCACTGGGTTTATCTAATTATTCTAAGTTATTTTATCAGCTCAAAGTAAATAAAGCCTCTGAGAGCACACCATCAATTGTGAAATATATATTATACAGTGTAATAGACTGTTGCAGAGCAGGCATTCTTGTAAACCCATCATCCAACTCAAGAAACAATGTTTCAATCATACACACGCACCCCATGTTTGACATGTATTGATTGGTGGATGGATGGTCTGAGAATCACAGAGGTTTTGCAGTAATTGACGGTGTAACTCCATCCCTCGCTAGTGCTCAGTTCATATTTTCCTTTTGGCCATCTTCTTCCCCACCTTCCATTTCTTTTTTTTTTTTTTTTTTTTTAAATTTTTTTTAATGTTTATTTATTTTTGAGAGACATAGAGGCACAGCATGAACAGGGGGAGGGCAGAGAGAGAGGGAGACACAGAATCGGAAGCAGGCTCCAGGCTCCGAGCCGTCAGCATAGAGCCCGACGCGGGGCTCGAACTCACAGAGCGCGAGATCATGACCTGAGCTGAAGTCGGCCGCCCAACCGACTGAGCCACCCAGGCGCCCCCCCACCTTCCATTTCAATCTTATCAGAGCCGATGCTGAGATTTCAGTCTTCAGTGTTCTCGTGTCAGACTTCGCTACAGAAAGAACTAAGGCGATTAGCACTGATTAACTCCGAGGAAGCCTAAAATACAAAACACCTGGGCAGCCACTCTGAACTTTTTGTTTGTTTTTTTAAGTTTATTTTTGCGAGAGAGAGAGAATCCCAAGCAGGCTGTGCACTCTCAGTGCAGAGCCCGACGCGGGGTTCATCTCAAAACTGTGAGAAACGACATCAGCAGTTGACACGTAACCGACTGAGCCACCCAGGTGCCCCTCCAGGGCTTCGCTTTTAAGAGGTACCTGTTGGGTCTGGTTTGAGAAGCAACGAACATTCCTATAATGCGAATTCTTTTCTGTTGTTTCTTTTTAGGAGAAATAGTTAACTTTATAATGTTTTATTAAAACAAAGGAAAGATTGCATCATGCCTAGCAACATTCATATCAGGCATGCTCTCATTTCCCAGTGGAAAGCTGAATTTAAAAAACAGCTGATCACGGTGATGTAACCAGTTATCGTTGCAAGCTCTGTTTGTATTTAAAGGAGAAAAGATATTTTTGGTAACCTTGCACTTAAAATTTTTCTCCCTGGTTCCCCTAGCGAAAACCCAGTGTCTTGATTTGATAGGAATGGCGGAGCTTAGAATATGGGTTCCCGTAGGTTGTAAGTAACTATAATTGATGACTTGTAGTGCGGAAGACAAGTTATGTGTCTCTCTCACAGTCGTACTGTGAAAATCATCCCGGACAAGGTGCTGTCGCTCTGGAGTGATCCTCAAATCAAAAAGTAAAGACGAAGCATTTATGTGGTACTAGACGCGTAAGGATTTGGGGGCTATAGCCTTTTAGGATAGGAGTGTAGGTGCTGAGAAAGGAGCTCAGAGACTTTAACTGGGGTGGCAAGTTCAGATTCTTGAGGGCCAGGTAGATAGTGGAAGCTCTCGATGTAGTCTAGATATAAAATGACAGGTACCAAGCTTTGTAGTCCAAAGACACCTATCGTGTGTCATAGTAGTTACATTTCCTTTTAGAGAACAGTACGGGCCAACAAAAATGTTTCTGCAGGCAGTCACTTTGCAACTTCTGATTTATTGGTTATAACTGGATTGCTCCCCATGCTTGGATCTGAAGAGGAGTTTGCCAGGGCCTGAAGGAGCTGTGGATTGCTGCCCGAGAGGAGCGGTACTATTCAACCAGGGTTTAGGGAGAGGGTCTTTTCGAAACTCTACCAACCACAGAGCCTCTCTTATTTTTCTTCCCCGTCACTACCTAACAGAATCGCTTTCTGAATAATAATGATAATAACAACAACCACCGTTCATAATGCTTCCTTGGCGCCAGGCGCTGTTCTGAGCAGTTTCTGTACATTGACTCATTCAGTCACCATAATGACCATATAACGAAGGTTGTTTTATGGATAAGGAAACTGAGGCCTAGAGAGATGCAGAAACTTGTCTAAAGTCACACAGCTAATAAGTGACAGGTCCAGTAATGGCAGAGCAGAGAATTTTATACAGGCTAACTGGCTCCGGAGTTCTTGCTCTTAATCATGACCCCGTGTTAAGTGAAGAGTGTATCGGATGTGCGGAAGGGTGTCGTTTATAAAGCCTGAACCCGTCCAGCTTCTAGGCAATATTCCTTAGGCAATAACTGTTGGTTTTTATGGTACTTCTCCTTAATGTACGGTAACGTCTGATGGGAGGGAAATTGAAAGGGCAGACCAACAACATTTGGACATTGGTGGGGAGAGAGAGAGAGACACAGCCTGTTTGGGAGACTGCCAGCATAGTTGACAGAAATAGTCTGAGGGTGAGGGAGGATAAGATAGAAAGTTAAGGGGTGGACCTGTGCGAGGTCGTGGCACCATCCAAGAGGCAGAAGGAAATTCAGGGAGGGTGTTTAAGATTGACGTTAGAGGGGCACCTGGGTGACTCAGTCGGGTAAGGGTTTGACTCTTGGTTTCGGCTCAGGTCATGATCTCACGGTTTGTGGGTTCGGCCCTGTGTCCGGGTCTGCGCTGACAGTGCCTGGGATTCTCTCTGCCCCGGTGCCCCCTGCTTTCTCTCTCTCTCTCTCTCTCTCTCTCTCTCTCAAAATAAATAAAAATTGAGGTTAGAGCTGGATGAAAATGCTCAGGTCAAGTTAGAAGTGAGACATGTAGTGGGAACACTTTTGGACCTGAGTCAGAAGACTTAGGTTCTAATTCACGCTCTGTTACAAATGGTTTGAGTGACCACCAGTTAATACACACCTGTGCTTTTTGGGCCACTTCTAACATAGAGGTTAGGCTAGGGACTCTGGGGTACCTATCTGATACTCATTTTATAATCAGGTATATTTTTATAAACACAGTAATAGTAAATTTTACATTTGACCCTATAGCAATCCTGGATAGTATGCTGTTTGACTGTTTTGTTTCCACTCTCTTAGCCACCCAGCTAAGCAAGCCTAATGCAAACCATTCATTTTCCAGGCCTGCATTTATTCCCTGACTGTGATGTGTTGTGAACATTTTAGAAATTGTGTAGTATTATTAAACTCAAAGACATATTCTTTGATTATTCCTAACTCCTAACTCTAACTGATAAAAAAATCTCTAACGTGTATAAAGCCATCAGGAAATTTATATTTTCTACAATCACGACAATATGTTGTTATCTCCTGAGTAAAGAACAGCTTTCAAGAAGGGATCGATTATTGATTCCAACATAGCATATTTGGTTAACACATATTTCCAGAACAGAAAACTCCTTATTTTCTTAATCTGACCAAGACGGTATAATTTCAACGCAAGGAACACATATGTCTTAAAGTGAGTTCATGTTTTCTAGGTCCGTTGGCTTCAGAATTACAAATCTTGGCAAAATCTCTGACACCGTATTTAAATGGCATAAGCGTCACTGCTGTGGATCATTCACTGGGGTCCAGCGGAATGACTGAGCTGGCTTGCAGTATAATAAAATGGATACACTTAGGATAAAAGAAACTCTTGTCCAGCTGCTTTTCATGAAGCTCAAACAATGAAGCAGCCTGGTGCCTTGAATCCGATTCAGAATTGGTGGGCGCATCTCGCTGTGCTGCCGCTAGAGCTAAATGTGACCATCTGATGCCGGAGAAAGTGCCAAATAGTTCTTCTGCTGTATTAAATAGAATATAATGTAATCCCAGCCTGGGGCTTTTTATTTTTATTTTTATTTTTTTAAGCACGGTTCTCTACTGGGCTAGCCCTGTGGGCGTAGGGGATTATCTAATGAAATATTCTGTTACAACAAATCTCAGGTCTTTCGATTGAACAGAGTCGGCCTGCAACCCGTTTTGAAAAGGTCTGGCTAGCTCCCTGTTAGGAAGATCTGTAGCCATAGATACCCAAGAGAAATGGTGTTCACACAGAAAAACTGGTGCGCAAGTCTTCATGGCAGCATTATTCGTAATAGCCAAATAACCAAATACCCATCAACTGATGAGTAGATAAAATGTGGTAAATCAGCACAACGAAATACTCAGCCGTAAAAAGAAATGAAGTACTGATACATGTTACAACATGAGCCTTGAGAACGTTGTACGAAGGGAAAGTACCAAGATACAGAAGGCCACTGTATCAGGCAGGGCTCTCCAGAGAAGCAGAACCAGTAGGATTTATTTTAGGCAATCGGTTCATGTGACTGTGGGGGCTGGTAAGCCTGAAATTCGTCGGGCCAATACCTGCTTCTCTGAGAAAACTCAGTTTTTGCTCTTACAGCCTTCAACTGATGAGCACCATCCCCATGATGGAGGGTAATCTGCTTTACCCAGAGCTAGCCGGTCGTAGATGTTCGCCACACCCGCAGAACGCCTTCGCGGCCGCACGGGGTTCCTGTTTGATTAAATGACTGAGTGCGATAGCCGAGCCGAGCTGACATAGAAAACCGACCATGGCAGCCACATGCTGTAGGATTTCATTTTTTCCTTGCAAAGTTTTTATTCGAGCAATAAAAAAAAAATTTAGAAAAGTCAACACTGACATCAGAGTAAAATAACATTATCGTGTTTTAAATTTAAATTTACTTAGCTATTACTCACATAATCGTCATCTTAAAGTTCTCGGTATATTCTGTTTTTACTCCAAAAGAATTAAAATGACACCTGTGCTGAAACTGCAACATTTGATGGTCATAGAAACAAATCGTTTCTTAATTTGCCATAAGCTAGGGAAATAGTTACAATTTCTTAGTTCAGGGATGTAAGGAACTAACTTACAGAGCATTCTCTCAAAGATATTTTCTAGGCCTTCGAAGGGGTCTATTTTCAAACTTAATAAGAGAGTCAAGCGAAAATTAACAATAAGGGTTTTCAAAATTGAAAACGCTTAATACTTTGTGTAATCACTCCTATGTAACCATTTGTCTATGGCCCTTAAATTTTATATTGTGACAAATATTGTTGTATAATGGCACACTGGGTGCATGATTTCATTTATACGAAATGTCCAGAATTGGCAAATCCACAGAAACAGAAAGTAGGTTAGTGGTTGCCAGGGGCAGAGGGGAGAGAGAGAATGGGGAATGCGTGCTAAGGGTAAGAGATTTCTTTTTGGGATAGTGTAAATGTTCTGGAACCCAGTCGTGGTGATGGTCGTACAACTCTGGATACACTAAAAACCAGTGACTTGTACACATTAAAATGGGCGGATTTTAGGCGCCCAGGTGATTTGGTCAGTTGAGCATCTGACTCTTGGTTTCAGCTCAGATCATGGTTCCAGGGTCATGGGAACGAGCTCCATTGGGCTCCAGGCTGACGGAGCGAGGAGCCTGCTTGAGATATTCTCTCTCTCTCTCTCTCTCTCTCTCTCTCTCCCTCTCCCCCACACTCCTCTCCCTTGGTCACTCACTCTTCTAAAGTTAAAAAAAATTTTTTTAAGGGTGAATTTTATGGTATGTGAATTATATCTCAATAAAACTGTTAAAGAAGGAAATTATCTATGGAGGTACCGACCCCCCCCTTTTTATAACCCCAGATTTTTAGGCTTCGACCTAAACTTTGCCTAAGAGAATATTATATTTTCCTGGTATCTGCTTTTGAGTGCATCAAGCTACAGCGGATGTAAGAAACTGTTAATTATGACTCAGCTCATGTCAGTGAATAAGATTAAGCCTCATCAAGTTAGGACCTTGCCCCTCTCGTTTCCTAGCAGACCCACGAAATGAGACATTTAATTGATTGATTGAATCCCTTCTACATCATAAGACTGGATAAAAAGTACTGCTGAGCTGTCGGTTAAAGGTAAAGTCAGCTAGATAAATACCCTTGTGTATTAAAGGTGCCAAACCCAAAAGGCTGAATTTAAAATTGGCAGATAGATAGAACAGATAGAAATAGGTGGATACTTTGAAAAAAAAGCTAAAAGTAATCTTTGCAGTTCTTTTCTGAGAGCATCTGAGAGCCTGAAACCCCCTCCCTTGTTTGTTCTTTGTGCTCTGCCTTTCCTGTATTTTTATGTTCCCTTTTGGTGTTTCCCAAAGTGCCGTGGACATAGCTCTGGCTGTACCATGATTGTAGGTGATACACAAATAGTTTTTGTTCTCATTGTTTTATATATATTTATATATATATTTAATGGTTATATTTTAATATGATTTGCAAAAATGTAACTAGCCCTCAGGCCAATCATTTCATGGATATTATTGCTTGAAGTAAAGCTATAATAATGAGTCATAGTGTTAGGTCTATATATTTTCTTAAAATTAGTAAATAATAATGCAGATGCTATACTAAAAGGGCAAAAATCATGGAGATGTTATGCACACGACTGAGGCTTAGTAAACTGTACCCCGTTGATGCTGGTGTTTTCCTTCTGGGTGCCTGTATTCAGTCGTGAGCAGCTTTTTCAGCGAGTCCTATCCCATTACCTATCTCTCGAGGTCCCGGGTTAGGAAGAAAGAGGTCTATCCTGAAATCAACTTAGGAAGTGCTCACTGCTGTAGTATCTAGGGAACGAACCAATGCTGTTGAAGGTAACACTGACAGGCATATTGGCCCTTGAGGCCGGTGGGGGGCGGGACGTTGTATAAGCCCTGATTTGGCAGGTGAACACCTGGACTAGGCTGTGGGCAGGGACAGGTAAATCTTAAGTCTCGGCAAAAAAAATATCCATTTTTCCTCTTACAAATCCTGCTAACTGGATAGGGTGAAGCGAGTGCGTGTCTCTGCTTAGGAGTCTGTGCACATCTTCTGCAACTTGAATCGTATTCACGATGGCTCTTCCATTAAGAAAATATAAACTTTTTGTAGATAAAGCGTATGTTTGAGGTTCTTGTAAACAGGACAATTTTATATAGGTCGTTAGGTAAAGCAGTATTCTCTTTCTCCTCAGTAACCCTTCCCTCTCCTTTTCTTCTGTAAATATCGGGCTCCAATCCACCATGGAAAGGGTCTACAACTAACTTTACAAAGACAGGGACTGACCGCTGGATTTTATGGTGATCCCCCCAAGCTGAGACTGGGAAAGGAATCTGGGTGCTCTCTTCTGGGATTTCCGTCAGGTCACGGCATTGCTACCTCGCAGGATTTTCAAGCTGGATCAGGGCCTGCTTCGTTGGTGAACTAACTCAGCTGGAACTTCCAGCCTGTTTCGGGATGTCTGGTACTTGCCAGCCCCATAATGAGCCTGCATCCTTTGGCTTTCCTCCAGGAATTTCATGCACATTTTGGGAATCCGGGTTTTTTTTTGGTTTTTAAGTAGCTGGATTTTGTGCTCAGAGGTTAGTGTTCCCTTTTTAACAAGCACAGCATGGGGCGCCTGGGTGGCTCAGTGGATTAAGCGTCCAACTTCGGCTCGGGTCGTGAACTCACGGTTTGTGAGTTTGAGCCCCACGTGGGGCTCCGTGCTGATGGCTCAGAGCCTGGAGCCTGCTTCAGATTCCGTGTCTCCCTCTCTCTCTGCCCCTCCCCCACTCACACTCTGGCTCTGTCTCTCTCTCTATCTCAAAAATAAATAAAGATTAAAAATTTAAAAAAAAATTACTAACAAGCACAGCAACAGGTTCAGTGGATAAGAATGCCATCTGCCTAACAAAAGAGGGAGAGCATTTAAAAACTTCTTCACTCTCCATGTAGTTGGTGTGCAGTGGTCCTACAGCTGATTCACCCGGGCTGAGTTATCTATCATACTTCCCTAATGAGCGGTACTTACACGATGGAAATATTTTTCCTGTCGTAGTTCAAATTAACATTACTACGGTCTTAGTCATTTCCTATGTAGTTACATAAAAATCAAAACCCGGGGGCGCCTGGGTGGCTCAGTCGGTTGAAGCCGACTTCAGCTCAGGTCATGATCTCGCGGTCTGTGAGTTCGAGCCCCATGTCGGGCTCTGTGCTGACGGCTCAGAGCCTGGAGACTGCTTCCGATTCTGTGTCTCCCTCTCTCTCCGCCCTTCCCCTGTTCACGCTGTGCCTCTATGTCTCTCAAAAATAAAACATTAAAAAAAAATTAAAAAAAAAATCAAAACCCAGAGAAATATCGTCTTTGCCAGGATAATGTTAGTACTTTTTGGGCAATATGGAAAGCTTTCTAAAACAGTTTGTGTAACTAATACTTAATGACCCTAAGAGCTATGGTCAAAGGTACAGAGAATTGGCACACTTCTCGCTGCTTAGAGTTCTTCGAAATGCTTTTTAGTTTGGTTTGCAACCAGCTTTGCCTGTGGTCAAAGTAAAATCTCAGTGTTTTATACTGTAAGCAAAATAACCTGTGTAGCTGTGAGTCTTACTCGATAATAGTCTGGAATAAGGTACTCAGGAGAGAAAACATTTTTGAGAAGTTTCTTTCTGTTTGAAAAGTGACACTTTAAAATTCTTAGTTCTAAAGGTTTATTTTTTTATTCAGAATTTTGAAACAGTCCATTTTAAATGATAATTTCTTTTAAAAAGTCCCCCAGTCCAAGTACCTATTTGGGGGACATACCCCAAAAATAGTATTTCTCTGAATTCTTCACTTGTGCATTATTTAGGATGTTACAGAGAAATTCCATACCTAAAAACAGTCACGCATAATCCTATTTAGACCAGAATTTTATAGCTAAGCTTCCATGTGAGTTAGATGATCTCTTAATTATTCAGAATCAGTTTTTCAGTCAGTGTTTAAACCTCTCTATTGCTTGGTGCAGTGCCTTACACCTGATAGCAAATACATGTTTCAAGTTGAATTGCTTTCATAAAACTTTACTTTTTTTTCTTTTTAGAAAAGGTACAGTTTGGCAGTGGGGCCTCCCAAAAAAGACCCAAAAGTTAAGGGTGTCCAATCTGCAGCCGTTCAGGCTTTTCTCAGACGGAAAGAAGAGGAGCTCAGGCAAAAAGGTACGTATCCATAGCCTTGTTCTCGATTTTAAGGTCTCCCACCTTCACAACCAGCTTGTACTTACCTCGTGGCTGCTTGTGATCACACAGTAGGCTAATGGATTTGTGCGTCTGAGTCAGCTGTATTTAGAGCATTACATCTGTTCTCCTGCTGATCGTTTGTATGGACGTTATCTTTTATTTCCTCCTCGTGCTTTTGGAAGTAGCGACCGCATCCTGCAGGTGGCCGTGCCAGGTCCCAGTAAGAACTCCATTCGTTGGCCTTCATTGTGAATCTGCTCTACATATTTCGTACTTTAATTTTTTAAGTTATTATCAAGAATGCTTTCTTAAAGGTTAAAATAGGGACAATTTTTGAAGACCAGCAAACTTAAACAGTAGTTTTACCTCATGCAAATGACAAGGAAACTGATTTAATACATTTAAGTACTCGTTTATTCATAGTTAATAATGACTGTGAAGTGGGTCCTACTGTTTCTTTAACTTGGTATGTTTATTTGGTGTGAATTATTTTCTATATTTAAAGCTAAAACCCCAGTCTCTCATTGCTTTGTCATAGCGAAAAACCCATATGTGACCCACTCGTTATGTAAAGGTGACTCAACTGATACTTGTTCAGGGGACTTCCTCCTCTGATTCCTAGATGTCTTCAAACTGTAGCTTGAATGTTGCCTGTTTTGGCCACCTGCTGATTTCAGATGAACATACTTGAGACCTCCAGACCTTGAAATACTTTGTTCTTGTTTTCTCCATTTTAGCTTTAGAGGAGAAAAGGAGGAAAGAAGAGCTAGTGAAAAAGCGAATTGAGCTAAAACATGATAAGAAGGCAAGAGCTATGGCCAAGAGGACAAAGGATAATTTCCACGGTTACAACGGGATTCCCGTGGAGGAAAAGTCCAAGAAGAGGCAGGCGATGGAAAGCCGCACTAGCCAGGGAACGGAACACGAGTATGAGATGGAAGAAGAAGATGAATTCTTAGAGTATAATCCAGCAGAGTCAGAGCAGGAGTACGAGGAGGAGCAAGAACCTCCCAAAGTTGAAAGCAAACCAAAGGTCCCCCTTAAAAGTGCCCCACCGCTCATGAACTTCACTGATCTGCTCAGGCTGGCCGAGAAAAAGCAGTACGAACCAGTGGAGATCAAGGTAGTGAAGAAAACAGAAGAGCGGCCTATGACTGCAGAAGAACTTAGGGAGCGGGAATTCCTTGAACGGAAACAGAGGAAAAAGAGAGCTGAGACAGATGCAAGACTACCTCCAGCCAAAAAGGCACCCTCTCAGAAAGAAAGCGCGGGCACAAAACTTAGCAAGCACCCTTCTTCCAGGGGTACACCCCTTCCTCATGCCGAGAAGAAATCCAGACCCAGTGCAGCCAATGAAAAACACTTAAGTGTGTCTTCATCCAAATGCATGCCAGGAGAGAGGACCAAAGCAGGATCTGGCAATTGCTCCCAGCCCTTGCTTCGTGAGGGCCATGACAGACCTGTGTTCAATGGGGCGGGGAAGCCCCACTCCAGCACCTATTCACCAAGTGTCCCAAAGACTTCGGCTAAAGGGCCTCAGAAATCTGCTACTGAGCACAAAGCCAAAAAATCTCCTCCCCATCCTAGCCATTCCAGGCCTGGGCCTGTGGTTCCCCCACACAATAAAGCTAAGAGTCCAGGTGTCGGCAGGCAGCCAGGCAGCGGCTCCAGCTCAGCTTCCGGGCGGCCCAGCACAGGGACTGCTCGGCCTGCAGTTAGTTCTGGCCCCGTGCCCCGGCGCCACAATGGCAGCTCCAGCTCAGGACCTGAGCGATCGTTCAGTGGGACCAAGAGGCCAGCCAGTGACTTAAATCTCTCTGGACGGACACTCAGTGGTACAAGTGGCCCTGGGCGACCCACCAGTGTCTCAGGTGATTCCAGGAGGTCTGTGGGCAGCTCTGGTGGCCCAGGGCGGCCTGCAAGCAGTCCACATGACCTCCGACGACCAGTGAGTGGCTCTGGCCCCCCTGGGCGGCCAGTCAGTGGCCCTGGGCGGCCGGTTGGTGGCCCTGGGCGGCCAGTCGGCGGCCCTGGGCGATCAGTCAGTGGCTCACTTCCAGCCGGACGGACTGTCAGTAGTTCAGGCCCTGGAAGACCAGTGAGCAGCTTGGGACCTGGGCGAACAGTTAGTAGCTCCGGTCTCCCCCTAAAACCTAAGTGTACCGTCGTCTCAGAAACAATTTCTTCTAAGAACATAATTAGCCGATCCAGCAATGGACAGATGAATGGAATGAAGCCTTCCTTATCTGGCTACAGATCTGCCCAAGGTAAAACTGTCCTTCACCCTAAAGATATTTAATTGTTACTAGGAAATTAGAAAGAGTACTTTGTTTTACATAACCAGAGACCCTGTGAACCCTTCCATGTGCCCTTTAATGTACTCCTATATTGATAGAACCCTGATGCTTGGTCTCTCCTTGTGCCCGAGAGTCCCTTTAGCGATCATAACTTGGAAAAGGCTTTAGAAAGAGCGTCATCTAGGACCCTCTGTGTTCACCCCTGTTCATGTCTCCCAAGTGCATTAAACTTGGCTATGTGATTTGTGAGACAAGATGAGTGTATGTGCCTTATATGGTCCAATGAATTAATTCATCTTTACCTTTTCATGAGGACTGGAGAGGAGGCCTTTTTTCAAAAGTTGGAGTATGTTTGTAAGCTCGAAGCCTTTGGTGCATTATTTACTTATCAGATACTTTTTAAGTTCCCACAGTGTATCAGGAACTGCCCTCGCGTTTCTGCTCCTTGTAGCGGGCAACGTCAAGGCCCCAGCTACTGAGCCTTTAGGAATCTACTGAGGTCAGCGTCTATGCTTTAACTTCCTGGTTCAGCTAGAATGTTGGTTCTCACCCAAGGATGATTTCGATGCCCAGTGAACATTTGGCAGTGTCTGGAGACATTTTTGTGATGGGAATTCTGGGGCCCAGGTAATCTAGTAAACAGAGGCCAGGGATGCTACTGTTACCTTACAGTACACGGGAGAGTCTGCTCACAAAGAATTCTCTGGCCCCAAATGTCAGAAGTGAGAAAGAAACCCTGAGCTAAGGAGATAAACCATGTGTATTAAAAACAACTGTAGACCAACAAAAGGAGTGTCTATAGTCAAGGACTAGAAAGCAGGTGTTCCTAGATGCTCCTCTATTGATCATTGCCTGTCTTTGTGCAAAGTTTTAAATCGGTCTTTTGGCAAAATGACAAAATAAAGATAATGTAGTGATTTTCTTTTAAAGTCAGATGTATTCATTTGAACAATTATCCATAATTCTGGGAATCTTTCGTACTTCGTTGGACTTCTAAAAAATGTAATGAAATTATGGTAATAGTAGATGGTAGGTTGTTACCTTTGGTGTCTTTTCTTGGCAGAATTAAAAGTTAGTGATCCTGTAAGCTGTTTGTAATTTTTTTCTTAATTTTGCCAGTCTTTTAAATCCAGAAGGAAGGGAACTACTAGGCTAGAAGATGTGACAGATGCTTCTCGTAAGCCCTGGGATAAATAGAAATTCTACTCCTTGTGGACAGTGTGAAGCAGCAGGGGTGACTTAGTAAGGACTCCGTGCTGTGGGCCGGATTGCTGGCTCTGGGTTTTGAGGGTATTGCCTTCATGAGTTCTTAAAATCTCAGTTTACCTAAAACTTTGTCGGGACTATTTTCAGTTTTGATGCTCCTATAAATAATGACGTTTCTATTCTTAGTTCCTCAAAGGCTTCCCTTCCCTAGTGGTTACAAAAGGCAGCGAGAATACGACGAGGAGGAAGATGATGATGAATATGACTCTGAAATGGAAGATTTTATAGAAGATGAAGGAGAACCTCAGGAAGAAATATCAAAGCACATTCGAGAGATCTTTGGCTATGACCGAAAAAAGTAAGACTATAGACGATTTAGATAAATGCTATACTTATTTTGAATGACTCATGCTATGGGAGAAGAACAAACATGAATAGTAGAGGCATTGAATAAAATTCTTTATAAGGAGTCATTGGATGATTGTTTAGATTTACTCTTTTGGCACTTAACAATTAACTCAGAATTTTTTGGGTAGCTGCATGCCAAAACATACCTTTTTAAACTGTTGCCCATATAGGATGTATATTTAATGAGAGCGAAGCAGCTTAGTGTGATAGAACTGGATTGGCTTTGAACTCAGAAAGCCATCCACAGGCCTATGCTGAAAGCTGGTCTGATCTGACATCTGCTTTTCTTTGATGTAAAAAGCTTTACTGCTCAAAAGTGTGGTCCCTGGACCGCAGTCAGTACGGGACCAACATCATTGACACCACCTGACAAAGGCCTTAAGAAATGTGGGCTCTTGGGCCCCACGTCAGAGCTACCAAATCTAAATCAGCTTTATAAGGTTCCCAGCTAATTCACATGCACATGAAAGTGTGAGAACATTAGTATAGATGAAAGATCAGGGTTTGAATGGAAGTTCTACCACTTGCTAGCTGGATAAACTAAATTATTTTTAGAATGGCATCTGGAAGGATTAAATGAGGTAGTATATATGTGAAACAGAAGGGATGTGTCATAGTGCGTATCAGTTGACAACTGCCCGCTCCTTTAAAACCACGGATATGAGAAACTAGAAGGCAAGACTGAGAAAAAGTGTTTTTTTGAAAAGATACTTAGTAGTAAAAAGAATTGGAATAAAATTCAAAGATCTAATATTAATGGGGCACCTAAGTGGCTCAGTTGGTTAAACGTCTGACCGGCTCAGATCATGATCTCCTGGTCTGTGAGTTTGAGCCCCACTTGGGCTCTGTGCTGACAGCTCAGAGCCTAGAGCCTGCAGCCTGCTTCAGATTCTGTGTCTCCCCTTTCTCTGCCCCCTCCCCTGCTCACTCTCTGTCTCAAAAATAAATAAACATAAAAAATATATTAAAAAAATAAAAATCTAATATTAGTAATGTCATTAGCTAGTTATATGTTCTTGGCCAAACCATTACTCTGCCTGCTTTAGTCTCTGTTGTAAAGTCCTTTCCTTTCTCATGAAGCTCAAATGAGATGAACAGGTACAAAATAATTTCCACATACAGTGTGCTTTCAGGATTTTAATATATACTCTTCTGTAACTAGACGTGAGTGAGGCGAGTAAGCATTGTTGGACTGGGGACCTTCAGTGATATGAGATTCATAAGTAATTGTCTTCAGGGAGTAGTAAGGGCTCATTTAATTTGCCTTGACTTTAGAAACCCACCTCTGCCATCCTCCGCCTCTGTTACTCCTTGCCAAACAAAGAAGAGTAATCCTGTGTTTTTTATTAGTTATAAAGATACTGATTTTTAAGACAGGAGGGTGCAGTTCCTAAATATTGGGAAATTTGGGTTTTTTCCCTAACAATATTGATTTCTTTTCATCAGATACAAAGATGAAAGTGATTATGCCTTACGTTACATGGAGAGTAGCTGGAAAGAGCAGCAGAAGGAAGAAGCAAAGAGGTAAGCACAAAAACCTAACGCATCTGTGCCGAAATGTCCTGATCATTCCTTCCTGTTTGCCGCTTCAGTTACACCATTGGGAGCAGGGGCTTTGGGCCCCTCGGTTCTGAATTCCAATCCTGGTTACTTGCTGTGGGGCTTTAGACAAATTCCTTAGCCTTTCGAAATCTGTCTTCTTGGGGCACCTGGATGGCTCAGTCAAGTTAAGTGTCCGACTCTTGATTTTGACTCAGGTCATGGTCTCACGGTTCATGGGTTCGAAGCCTGCATCAAGCTCTGTGCCGGCATTGTGGAGCCTGCCTGGGATTCTCTGTCTCCTCTCTCTCAAAAATAAAGAAACTTAAAAAAAAAATTTTTTTTTAATCTGTCTTATGGGTAAAATCAGAATTTACTCTTTTTACCCGTTGAGGTATTAGATGACGGGTACGAGTTGCTTAGTGCAGTGCCTCACCCCTGTAGGCACCCAGTCAGTGCGGGAGGCCGCCTGTGATCCCATCGTAATGTGTTCCTTGTCTTCTTTCCCATCTCTCCTTGCCGTTCTGTATCAGCCACATCTCAGTCTTGCTAACCTGGACCACTGCTGGCCTTAGGGACCTGATGAGGAATATGAAATCCTTTCTGCCTGATTCCTATTTGGCTACCCGATAATAAAACTAACGATAAGTTCTCGGGACGGAGTAATGAGTGATTACTTTGTTTATATAAAGTGTTAACTTGGTAAAAAATAATTCACTTCAGTCTCAACCCAGAATATTATGCCTTTTTCCCTCTTGCCTTACCCTCCTGTAACTACAGAAAATATCCAACTCAAGTGATGGGAAGGGATAGGAATAGAATGTTATTTATTGAAAAAAATTTATTTTTAAAAGCCATTGTCATCATTTATATTTTATTACTTTAATGGGAATATTAAGGTATTCTGTGTTGAGGTTTTATGTGAGATCTTTTTTCTACTAGAAGTTGAGTCAGTGGCAGAGGCTCCTAGTTTTACTATTCCTGCTCGCTTGTTTTCAGTGGTAAAGCCTTGAGGCGTTTTTAATGCCTCTGCACATGCCATATGAGTTCTCCGTTGAAATTTCAGTCTTAATTTTTAAAGAGAGGGGTAACGTCGTGTGTTGACATATACTTTTTTTTTTTTGACAGTTTAAGACTAGGTATGCAGGAGGACTTAGAGGAAATGAGACGGGAAGAAGAAGAAATGAAGCGTCGGAAGGCGAAGAAGCTGAAGAAGCGTTAGCTGCCGCTTTGGTTATTTTTGTGAACTTCTGGAGTCGCTCTGCTGCAAGGAGGTCCTGCCTTCAGAATGAAGAAGCCCCCTTTAGGATTTTAATTTATACTTGGGTACTCAAGGAGGAGGAATGCATACTGTTCTTTGCAGGCTGTCATTGGAGCATAAAGTATTTCCAGATGCTTTCCGGGGTTCTGTCATCTAATGCAGATGACAGAACGCCCAGGGAGTGCTCTTATGAAGGTAGCTGCTCACAGGTGCCAGCCTTGATCCCGATGAGCTATGCACTCTCACGGGGGCCGCTCGCGGGGCAGCCAGTCTCTCGTTGTTCCTTTGCTACTTTGAAAAGGAAAAAAAAAAAAAAGGATTGCCTCTTGACTTGATGTTCTGCTGATGTGTCGAGTAGGGCAGTGCCCGGCTCCCAATCAAACTTTGTCTTTTTAATGAGGAACCTGGCCCTTCCTTGAATGTCGCCAGCAATAAAGTGACCTGTCCTAATGTATATGTTTGGATTGAGAACTTGAGAATGTAGAGTAGGCTTTATAATTAGCGTATGGATGTCATCGCTGTGACTTCGAAGTAAAAAGTAGAATAAATTATATCGTATTTTGCATTACTCATGGATTGGATGCCAAGCATTCTTATTCACGAATTTAGGTGGTAAGGCGATTAACAGAAATTATTTTCCAGTTAAAATACAAGTTATGCCATTTAGTTTAAAAATATGTTTCCAAGTTTTCCTTTCAAATTTACCACTCTGTTGGCTTTAGCATAAAATAGACAAGGTCACTGTGCTGATTGATTTTTACCTAAAAAAGTCATTTTTATATTGAGGAAGAAAAATGCTTATTTTATTCAAACACTAGATTTGGAAGAGTCATAGTTTAAAGAATAAGGAAGTGACATGTGAGGCTCCCCCTCCTCCCTCCCTATAAAGATATTTTGGAAAAAGGTGCCCCTGTACCTCTCGATGTTAATGACTGCATTTTACCTTAAATTCTTTAGCAATTAATGCCAAAAACCAAAAACGAAATTCACGTGGATTGAGAGCACCACCTTCTCTTTTCGCCCATATTGCACTTTTATTTCAAACTATGCACTGTGAAGAGACTTTTTTCCCAGGTCGCAAAGGACGTTCCCTGCTACTGGTGCTTTACGGGGCTGGGGAACTTTCTTCATTCTCACTTTTTTCCAAGTCCTATTTGTAGACTTGTTATCTCTTAAGCCTCAAATCCAGGCAATTCCAATCAGGCTGACTAGGATCTGGCTGGAGAGAAGCCAAGTCTCTAGGAAGAGTCAGCGACAGAAAATGAGATATGAGGACGCTAGACGTCCTTGATTCTAAATGTGGAGGGTTGGGGACAGTGGGACAGAAGCTTGAAGAACAGCTCTAAAAGCTGTTTCTACCCATAAAGCTTGCTTGCTTCTTCAAGTTTGGGTGGCATACATCACTGTTGTTAGCCTCCCTTAATGGGACAACCGTGTGACCTAGTCCTTTAAGACTCGGACTCATTTTGAATTGAGTTTCCTATTTCAAAAGTGCAAGGATTTAAAGCTTTGAAGCCGAATCCTCTGAAAGAAGTCTTCACCACCAGGAGTGACACCCTTTCCAATGGTCTCCATAGAACTGTTAACACTGGCAGAAAATCCTAGTGACTGCCTCTCACCCGTCTCAAAAACACCTTCCGTGAAATTGATTTAAGGCTAGTGTGGTGTTCCATGTAATAAAACAGGTTTGGAACATTATTTCCTTCGCTGTCACTTTTGTGCTTCCCCCCCGCCCCCGCCCCACCCCTACTAACGTTTTCTTGGATATATTTTTTCAATATTTAGACTCTTTGAAAATCTGTTACACAATCAAGTGCTTCTCCTAGCTGAAGGATTTCTGGTGGCTTAATGTTTACTAGCACTTTACTCGACATGCAGTCGTTTGTACAGAAAGGCACCACTGTGCTAGATAAAAGTTCTAGAACTTGATAGGAAGAGTCAGGACGTGTCCTGAGGCATCTATCACTTTTGAGCGCATTTCTTCTACCGATGTCGATTTTATTATTCCTCAGCATCGACATTATAAAAGGGCACTTCCGTAGCTCCTTTAAAATGTCCTGAGAAAGTCTTTTACATTCATCTTGGCCTTGTTTCCGAATCCTGTCTTCCATTTTGTTCTGCAGTTCCTGACCGCGCTTACGAAAAGCTGACAAACCTTTGAAGAAACTGGAATAAGCTGTTATTTTATCAAGGTTTACAAATTAAGTGCTTGGTTTTTTAATGTATCCTCTACTGTTTTGATTTTCAGATTTTATTAATTCTCTATCTGAAGATGTGCCTTTTATTGGGTAATGTTAATTCACGAATGTAGTAATGTGATCTCACGATTGTACGGTTACCCGATCATGGGTGTGGCATTCTCTAACAGATGATGTGGAAGTAAGTGGTTTCCATAAATCCCCGACGGCTCCGATTGCACAGCCCCACTCGCTTTCGATCCTGCCGCGTCGAAGCAAGGGGCGCCTTTCTTGGAAGGCTACTTTCAAAACTTGTCTTTGCATTTTCTCTAAACTATAAATGCAATTACGTACACTTGGAGGCCAGGGTACCACAGGTCACAGACGGCCTTACATGTGTGCCATGAGAAGGTTCAAAGACTGTTTAACAAAAAAAGAAAGTCTATGGGAAGTCGAAATTTCATTTTTTTAATGTTACCCCAAGATTTTCTCCAAGAAAAAAATTACCGTTTTGTATTTTGTAACTTAAAAGCAGCTATTAGTACATTTCTGAGATATAGCAGGAGACCAAAACATGTTTGGAAAGAGAATAAATATATGAAGAGAAACTGGTTGGTTTATTTTCAATGTGCTGAATATATTAGACTACTATTTATTTTGTGAGTGGATGTGACAACTATTCAGGTGTTTAGTGTATGATTAAGAGTGGGATATAGATTTCTTTGAAGTTATTAAATCCATCATGTCTTTTACATAATGGACAAATCAAGTTTAAAAAAACAAAAACAGACATTTACATAGTTTAGCTTGTTTTCTGGTGCTGTTGACCTGCAAGAGAATCTACTTTTGCATATACAGGTGAAAGTTTTGCAATTTATGTATAAAAGAAATTGTAGGCATTAAAAATATTTTATTGATATTTTCACTGGTTTGCAATTTATTTACCAAAACTCAGGTATTCCTTCGTTCAACACCCTGAACACCTCCCAGCTAGAAACCCCGGTAGACTCCTCAGACTTGAGATGGGGTTTGCCTCCTTACACACACACACACCTGTTCATTCTCCCTGACACACTGACCTCTGCTCAACCCCCACAACTGACACAACTCCCCGCGCCGCCCCCCGCCCCCCAGCTTAAGAGGGCTATTCCGAAGGTCGGAGAACTGTTTGGAGGTATATTCAGGGAACCAGAGGGAAGAAGAACTCGGTATATAATTCCTCTTGTCAAGAAAAGGAGCAGGTTCTGATCCCCTATAATAAAAAAAAGGCTGAAATAACTGAGAAGACGAGTCCTTTGGGATATACAGGAGGCAAATGGGTATAGCCATTGAGCCAGAGAAGGTAGGCACTTAGTTCAACAGGGTATGTTGTGTCTAGGTCATCTAAGAAATATTGTAAGAGTTTCCTAGATTCAAGATTATACAGTGTTGCTTATGGAGTTTGAATTCACTGTTCTTTCCATAAAAAGTAAAAAGTCAATCCATTCAGTGCACAGGGCCACTTAAAAACAGTTTAACAAACGTGCGCTAAATAGTCCTCGACAAAATGTTACCTACATAACCAGAAAGATCTACTGTGGTGGTGAGGAAGCACTTCTGAACGACGGGCCTCGGTCGTCCCCAAGCAGCCACAGGATGGGAACAGTTCTATACGGTGTATTTGAAAAGTACTTTGCTTGTTGGGTTCTTCCCGCTCCCCCCTCTCTCAAATCAGAACATTCCAAACCACCTGTAGAGCGGCTTTAGGAATATCCTAGGGCTGAAACACCCAGATTAGCTGCATGGGTCTTATACTTAGGTTTCCACGCTTGGTCTCAGACTCAAACTGCATCATATTGAGGACTGAGCACTTACGCTTTTGTTTCTATGCATGAGGCCCTGTATTAGCAGCAGTTACTGCTAAAAGAATCATCAGGCACCTTCTTGGCTATTCAGGTGAAGGGGCCCCTTGAGCCAAGAGACAGACAAGATCTTGGATAGTCCAGTCTCTGGCTTGGCTCTTATCCTTGGCACATAAAAGCATGCCAAGGAGAAGGCCTGGACCTCATCTTGACTCCAACCCAGAGCTGTGCAGTCGGTAAGATACTTAAGCCTCTCGACTTCATTTGTGACAGTTTGTTAAATGGGGCCAGTGCGCAACTCAGAAGCTTATTATAAGTATTAAAATAATGTTTAATTTAGTATCTATCACCCCATATTACAATGACATCCCTTCCCCACACAATGTAAACCTTTGGTTCTTGATAACAGCTGTGAAAAGGCCACAGAAGGTTGTTGATAACAGCTGTGAAAAGGCCACAGAGAAGAATCCCCAAAAGATGGGCTTAAAGTTGCTGCAATCTCCAGCCTTTTCTGTAACGTTTTTTTCGAGCCTGGACCCTGGATGCAGGAGAAAGACTATACCTGGGAACTAGGTCTAAGGAGCTTTAGAGAATTTCTATCCTTAAGGATACAGAATAGGGGCCATCCTGAATGAGGTATCTTAGGCTTAATGTCAGTCTTAGAGACTGAAACAGAGGGGACCCAATCACGTTCGTCTAACCCAACTACCCGCCCCCCCCCACCCTCCATCTCCCTGCTTTGAGCTAACAGAATACCAGCTCTTCATCTTAAAAAGTACGGTAACTTTTTACATAAAATGTGACAAAATAATGTGCAATTACTTTATGCGAAACCAACAACAGGAACTGTACAGCTGGGCAGGTGAGCTTCAGAGCTGCATGACTTCACCAGGATCATCTTTGTTTATTTCCACCGGGGTCTGGGGGGAGAAAAGTATGTCAGGTGGGCCTTGCTAGCGTTTGCTAGAGCGTCCGGCTGAGGTAATTGCCTTCCTTGCCGAGGACAGGCAGAAGTGGTTTTGTCCAATTCTGTCTCTTAATGTCTCTGATCCCAGCTGCCAGAGGGGCTTAGCCATGTGGGAGGCGACAAGAGGCAGAGAAAGGACAAATATCCAAGGTCGAACAGGAAGAGAGAAGATTGCTAGCACCAGAACCATTTTATAGACCGCCATTTACTTGAAGGAGAGTTAAGTGTGAGTTCCTGGTCTTGGCTGATTTAAGAAATGGGGCTGAAGACCACGCCCACAAAATGGCCTCTGAGCACAAGACTAGGTCACCCATGCCAGACAGCTTTGCCAGAGTCTTTACCTTCATACCTCTAGGTTATATGAAACTGAAAAATGTAAGAGTAAAGACTCTTAGGAAAACATGTATAAAAGAAAGACATGAAAAGCAGAGGGAATTCTCAGTGAGTAGCAACAGAAGTAGGTAAGCTACGACCACTTTCTTAAAGTCTTTCTTAAAGACTATTTGTTTCTAAAGTTTCTAGAGTTGGATTTAGATGCTTAGCTAATTGATCTGGGAGAATTAATTTCAAAGTAGGAAGAGAGAACAAAGTTGAAAGCACACTTACCCCTCCTGGGGGATACTTATATCCTTTCCACATGGTTCCTGCAATGAGAAGCAACCATAAGACAACAATCATTGTGGGGCTTCTTGCTCAGCTGCTGGTATGTGCTGGGGAAAGTCGGTGGTTCTGAAAGGTGTGGTGTTCTAGTCCTTGAGTCCTGGGAACTGGGCTGTCTTCATTCCAGACCGGCTGGAGGATCGCCCAGCATGATGACAGCTCCTGGTTGAAGAGCTTTGGGATCTAGTCTAAACTGAAATGGCCGGCCGTGGCCATTTTAGGGGGCAGAGCTCAGACACCAATTGTGACATCAGCTCCTGTGACCTTGGAGGGACCCATCAGAGTGAGTATGGGATAATTGGCCAGGACGCCTGGTGTGTTGGGGCCAAAGAACGCTTAATAGGAGGGACCTGTTCTCTGGTGGCTCTCCATGTTTAGGATCTAGCTGACGTCAGACTTTATGAACTCATCACCTGTCAAAACATTAACTATTGCTTTCATGCAATCAGATGCAAAAAGCATTGCTATGCAAACAAAACAGAACTTGCACTAGGACACAGCTGAGGCTCCAAAACAAAACAAAAAAATACCCTGGATTAACTGGGAGGGTTGGCTAGGTATGCCATGAGCAATTACTTTATATACTATTGTTAGGCTATTCGCATAAAAAAAAAAGTCTTGCATTTTGTGAAATGCCACAGTTAAACCCTCACCATATAGGGTTCCCTTCCCTGAAAAGGGAAGAGGAGGGAGATAGACTGTTTTGCTCATTCCATAGCTTAGCCCTCCGGAGAACCGGAGGCACAGAACGTTTTTCCAGTGGCTTGGTCAGGATCAGGGTGGCAGTGCCCAGGGCCTCCGTCTACATCCTCACCCCGACAGTGGTCTGACCGAGTTGGGTCAACACTTGCATAGAAATTCTGGGGCCGGTGGGGGGAAAAACACCCTCATGCCCGGCTCTCAGTGTACCTGGGGTTGGGACTCGATACCACTGCTTTCCAGAGTGGCTTCCCAGAAACCCTGCTCGGGTAATCGGTTATTACTAAGACTCTCAGAGTAAAGTTTCTTTCGCAGTGGGAACACCTTTGAAAAAAACAGATCTGAGTGAAAGGGAGTGGGAGAGGAGAAACCCAGGGGATGTCAGCTAAAAGGATACGGCTGTTCCTGTTTCCTGAAGGCAGGCTAGTCTAGCGGAACGAGTGCAAGAGGCTATTAGGTCCAGAGGACTATGCTTGCATCCCGGCTTCTCAAAGGAGCTATTTGTATGGCCTCGAGTAAATAGTTGAGGTTACTGTCAGCAGTAAATCTTTGTGAACTGGTTCATTATTTTGCTTAGTTGTTAAGCTGACATTTAGTAAATGCTTTGCATCAAATGCTTTACGTGAATTCCCAGATGCAGTGCTCACAAAAATAGTAAGATACTGAGATATGTCCCTTATACAGATGAATAAACTGAGGTTTAGAGAGATTAAACTTTCCCAAAGTCACGTTGCTAGTGAGTCGCAAAGTTAGGACTTGAACTCTAGTCTCGGGATCTGCTAAAAGGTCCAACTTATTACAGAGTTTGTGAGAAAATAAACGGGAACGGCCTTTGGAAAGACTACCGATGAGATGTGCTTAACAAATCTTCGAGCCTTGGCCTGCTGTCCAAAGCAGGGCTCACTGAATTCCCTTTCCCCACCACTTCCCTTTCCACAGCTTATTGTTTCCCAGGGGACTAGAAACTTCCCGCTGAGATGTCAAGGGGTTGTCATGTTCTCTGGAAAGGGAGGAATGGAGTCCAGCGGACCTGACCACTCACTCATATTTGTGGTTCTTCATCCAAAGCCAGGCTCCTCAGTCGTGTCTTGTTCTCCTGAATAGGCCACTTCTCTTTCCACTTCAGAGTTGGAGGCTGAGTCAGAAAGAAATTTAAAGGCAGAAGCGGTTCTACTTGTTGGCCTAGTAACTGGTAATTGCCTCCGTATGTGACTGTGGCTGTTGGGAGGTCCCCCCGAAGCCCACCTTCCCTGTTAGCCAGCGACCACTGATCTACTTTGCCTGAAATCCACCTGTCTCCAGCAAACCCCTTGTAAGTTTGAAATAAGTAATGGCATGTACCCAAGGAGTGGGTGGAACTTAAAGATATCCCAATGGGCTGAGAAGTAGCCTGGGAAACCAACTTTGTTCCCACTGCACCCTGACCTCTAATTAGTGATGGGGCCTCAACTGTCCTTTCCCATTTGGTCAGAAGCCCCGGCTGGGAGGGTGAGTCAGAGCTGGGGCTGACTACTACGATGGACTCAGGGGCAGGGTCATTACTTACCATGAACTCTGGAAATGTGCCCATGTAACATGCAAGTCCAACAAAAAGCATCCAGCCAAGCACGATCATGATAACGAGTAAAACAATGTCTAAGACACAATTGCACAGTGAAAGACTATTCACCAAGATCTTGGCAACGGAGTGTGCTCACGAGACCCTCAGTTGGTAGAGGTCTTGCATGTCAGTTCCAGTCCTTGGCTTCAAAGGTTCTGCAACACCCTAGTGGAGAAGTTGAAGTCTAGTAGGGCATTGTGACATCATTGGTCATATGGCCCAGACTCATAACACGTCAGAGATACTGCCCCCAGACCAGTGGCTGAGCAGCAAACTAAACTTTTTGTATGTATTCTCTCATAGCAACAGGAAGTAGGTATTATGATCAAGTCCATTTTACTAATCAGAAGACCGAAGCGCAGAGAGCCTAAGTGACTTGCACTAGGACACAACCAAGGCTCGTATCAGGGCCGGGACTCAGGGCCCGGCTACCTGTTAGGAAGCTGGGCTCCTTAGCCTCCAGACAGGGACCGGGTAGGGTGTGTTCCTAGGTCTGTGACAGCTGTGAATGGAATAAACTGAATTCTAGGGAAATGAGACATCTCTTATTTCTGTCCCTGCAAAGCCCTCATCCTCTCAACGGCTCTGTTGCCACCATTTTATACCGTTCTTCAATATCTTCTGTCAAGAACTCTCTGCTAGTTCTCTTCTCTTGGCCTTCAAGAAGCCACAAGTATCCTGGTCCTTTCCTCACAAAAACCTCCAGCTGATGCTACGGCTCCTTCCTAACTTGTTTCTTAATTCCCTTTTATGACCAAACTTTTTAAACAAGAGACCCACACTCAAAGCCTTGCTTCCCAATCTCCACCTTTCCTCCATATTATCACATTATGACTTCTGGTCCCCCTCCCCTCCCACATAGACGCTCTCGGAGGTTACGAAAGATCTTTTCGTCCAGTCTAATGGCCTTTCATCTAATCTTCATCCCTTTGACCTCCCTGTACTGCCACAATGGACCCTTCTCTCCACCAGAATTCTTCCTACAGACATACCTTCCTATTTATTATTTTGATATCCTCTTTATTTTCATTACTTCTTCAAATTATGAAAATAACAGGTGCTCATTGTAAAACCCAGAACCACCCAAAGACATAGAAGAAAACTTTAACAACCTCCCCTTTTCTGTCCCCTCAATTCCCTTCCCCATGATGTAATCAAGCCTGGGGTATACCCTTCTGCCAAAGAATCTTCCACGAGCTTGCAAACATCAGTACACATATAGAGGGATATAAAGGGGTTTTGTTCGGTGTTGCTTTACTAAAGGTGATCAAACTACCTAAGCTACCGTGCAACTTGCTTTTCTCCTGTTAACAATAATGTATCATGGACAGCCTCTTGGGTTAATGGATTTAAAAAAAATCTAAACACATTCTTTTTTTTTTTTTTAATAATAAGCTTTATTGAGATATAAATCACATAGGATAAAATGCACTCTTTTAGTGTGCGGCTGATGAGTTTTGAAAAATGTGTCAATCTTGTAACTACCACCACAATCAGGAGAGAAAAGATTTCGATCATCTCGACAAGCTCCCTGTACCCCTTTGCAATCGGTCTCCCCCTCCCTGAACTCCTGCCCCTTCGGAAACCAGTGATCTCCTTTTGTGTTTTCCAGAAATTCCTGTAAAGAGAATTATAAGCTCATTCACTGGCTTCTTTCACTGAACATAATGCTGTGAAGCTCCATCCATGCTGTACGGTAGTTTGTCCTGTTTTATTGAATGAATATACGTTCCACTGCATGGACATAGCTCATCAATTCACCTGTCAAAGAACACTTGGGTTGTTTCCAGTTTGGGGTTATTATGAATAGAGATGGTATAAATATTTGGGAAGTTTTTGTGTGTGAACATAAGTTTCTCTAGGGTAAATACTCACGAGGGGTATTTGAATCACATGGTAAGTGCCTGTTAAGAAGCCTTTATCACCAGTTTTCAGCAATTTTAATTCGATGATTATGTAATTTTCCACAAATTTCTTCTGTCTGGGGTTTGATGAGCTTCTTGGAACTGTGGGTTTAAAATGGTCTTCATCCAATTGGAAAAAGATTTGGCTAAAACTTCTTCCGATATTTTTTTCTGCCTCCCCTTCCCCCTCTGTGACCTCAGGTACCGGTCTAGGAGACCAGGAGCCAGGACAAACATGTCCCACAAGTTGTCGGCACTCTGTTCATGTTTGAGTCGTTGTGTCTCTTTGTGCTTCACTTTGGATCATTTCCATTCCCGTCTTTTTTCAAGTTCACTCCTTTTCCCCCTACAGTGTCTTAATCTTCTGTGAACCTCACACGGTGCACCTTTCACCTGACGTTGTATTTTTTCATCTCTTTGTGTCTTTTAAAAAGTTCTTCCATTTTCCTCCACCTCGTGCTCCGGTTTCCCTTTGCATCCTTGAGCATTTCTAGAAGATTGATAATAAACATTTTAGGGACTCCACCTGCGAATCTATCATCTTTGTCATTTCTGGGGTTGTCTTGATGGCGGGTCTTTCTCTTTTCGTGATGGGCGATACTTTGCTGCTGCTTTGAATGCCTGGGAACTTTTGGTTGCGTGTTCGACATGGTGAATTTTACAGGGCCGTGTGCTGGACTCCATGATATTCCTTTCAGGAGTGCGGGGCTCTCTTCTGGGGTGTTTGGGATCGGTTTGGTTCTTCCAAGGCTTATATTAAGCTTTCTTATGGTAGACAAGGGGCAGCTTTTACTTTGGGGGTAATTATTCCCACTAATGAGCTACCGCCCCTCTAAGGCCCACTGAGTGTTCTCTATGATGCTGTGGAATTGTCCACAACTCCTACACTTCTGGGAGCTCCCGGAAGTGTTTGGCTGCTGTTTGTGGGTGGTTCTTCTCCCGCCCCATCTATGCACCCACTCAGCCCCAGACTCACAAGGACCCCGCCGGTGATCCAGCGTTGCCTCTCTGTGGAACTCCCCCTCTCCGTCCTGCGAATTCCTGGCACTCTAGCCTCCTTTGTATCCTGTTATCTTTCTTTGCAACTCAGCAAGACTGGTCTCAGTTTAGGTAACCCCACTGTTAATTGTTTTCCCACTGGAAAACTGCTTCCGGGCATTAGGCGGGGACACTCGTAAGCCCATCTCCTTTATTTCTTGTCTCTCGAGGTTCACAGTCTTGTGTGGCTTCTTATTCAAGATCTGAAAACAATTGTTTCATAGATTTTGTGCAGTTTTCTACCTGCTTATGGAGAGAAGGCAACTCCTGTAGCAGTTGGTCCTTCGTAGGCTGAAGCAGAAATCTAACTTATTCTTTTTTAATTCCTGCATAACACTCCACATTTATTTCCTCTCTCTCCTAACGATGAATAGGTCAAGAGACAGAAACTACACAGTAATTTCAACAAGAGAAAGTTTAATAAGGAGAATTATTAACTAAGGAAAAGGTAGAAAGCTCCACGTAACACAGAAATAGCAACCCTAAGGAGCAGCCACCACCTCTAGGGCTGAGGCAAACCTTCAAGGAGGGAGCACACTTGGCCGAGTCCCTCACCTCCAGGGCTGAGATCCAAAACTTGTTGACTACATGGTGGCCTGTGACCAACTGGGTGGTAGAGAAATTCAGTCAGCTGCAGGCCAGACCTGACAATTAGAGAACCACCCTAGATGCTGGTGGAATTTTCTAGGAAGTCTCCAGAAGAGGTTCTGGGAGGTTTACTGAGCATTGCTGAGAATCTAGCCTCTGGGTCGGCCAGCAGAACATACTAGGAAGCCACTCTGTGGGGGTGCTGGTGGTAGAACTCAACGGTTTTTGATGGCAAACAGTCCATAGAGAGGCCATTGAAACTCAACAGGGGTGAGCACCACTGGATACCCCCCGTGTGCCACTGGCAGCCACACAGCACAAGAACACACACACTGGAACCAGGAAGAGAAGTTTCTTCCTCCTACAGTATCTCCCCAGGGCCCTCTATTGATGCAACTTAGTATCATGCCACTAGCCAGTAAAATATGTTTACAAGTCCAGCTCCATTACAGCAGAGCAAGCAGTGAATGGTGGACTCCGAGCTGA
This sequence comes from Paguma larvata, assembly GCA_030068075.1. Classification (NCBI taxonomy): domain Eukaryota; kingdom Metazoa; phylum Chordata; class Mammalia; order Carnivora; family Viverridae; genus Paguma; species Paguma larvata. The sequence continues at coordinate 71,962,583 of CM057831.1, read as the reverse complement.
AGGGCGATACATTCATAATTGGCACAATGTACATTTCGGGTTTCTCCAGTTTTTTACAGCCATAACCAATGCTGTAATTGCTAAACAAAATTCCTTCGACAATTTCCTTGAGCATTGCCAGTGTTTTTACTTGTTCACTGGTGAAGCAGCAAGATGACAGAAAGGGTAGGCTGGGTCAGATAGAGTATGAAAACAGAGAGGCTATATAAAATCCTTGCAAGAAAAGAACTAGTTTAGGAAAGAAAGATTACGATTTCTTTTCTTAAGGTCATGCAACCAGGGCCATAAAAGACGGAGGATGTCTGTGGAAGGACTGCCTGAGACGCGGCGTACGCTGTAGGTCAATGAACAACAACAAACGCTCCAGGCATCTAAGCAAAGGATACTGGCTTTTGATGCACCCACTGTACAAATTTTTCATGAGGTCCAAGTTGCCTATTTGTTTCTTTTGTTGCCTGTGCCTTTGGTGTCAGAGCCGAGAAGTCACTGCCAAATCCAACGTCATGAAGTTTTTTTCCCTAAGAGTTTTATCGTTTTAGATGTTACATTTAGATCCTTGATTCATTTTGAGTTCATTTTTTATATGATGTTATTAGATAAGGGTCCAATTCATTCTTTTTTTTAAGGTTTGTTTACTTTTAGAGAAAGAGAGTACACGACGGAGGCAGGGAGAAGCAGAGAGAGAAAGAGAGAATCCCAACCAAGCTCCACGCTCAGCACAGAGGCTGAATCTCATGACTCAGGGCTCAATCTCATGACTGTGAGATTAACAACCTGAGCTGAAATTAAAAGATGGACACTTAACCGACTGAGCCCCCTAGGTGGGTCCGATTCATTCTTGCACATGGATATCCGGTTTTCCCAGCACCGTTTGTCGAAAAGACGTCTTTTCCACCACTGAATGGTCTTGGCACTCTTGTCAAAAATCATTTGACTACGTATGCAAATATTTCTTTCTAGGCCGCCTTTTCTGTTCTATTAGTGAGGTACTTAGAGAAGTCAAAATCACAGAGACAGAAAATTCAATGGTGAGTTTCCAGGGGCTGAAGGGAGGGGAGAATGGGAAGATATCATTTAATGGCTATAGAGTTTCAGTTCTAGAAGATAAAAAGCATTATGGAGCTGAAGAGTAGTGATTAAATACATTATAAGTGTATTTAATACCACTGAACCGTATACTTTAAAATGATTAAGATACTGAATCGTCTGTTACGTGTATTTATCACAATTTAAAAGTGGGGTGAAATGGAAGCAAATGGTAAGGATACATGTGTCTGATATTTGGAATACCAGGGTTTCATCCCTAAACGGTATGTCTGAAACGACGAATACTACAAAAGCAAAGGGTGTCAACTGAGATCAGAAGCAGAGCCCCAAGAAAAAAAAAATCTTAATTTTAAACAAGCCATTCTTGTGAGTTTTCTCAAGCTACAAACAAAGATGCAGAATATACACTTTTCCCATTTCTTAGTTTCGGGATCTTTTTTTTTCCCCTTTTAATATAATTAACTTTTTTTGGTACATGTATCCTGGGTACTTTTTTTTTTTTTCTAAGACAAGTTTCCAAACGTCAGGTTATAGAGTCAAAGGTACGTCACATTAGTTTGCCCAAAGGTTGTAGCAAATTATGCCCCCACGGACTACATTTGAATTTCTTAAACTAGCGTCCAGGGATGGGCGTCAGTGAATCCATGAACATTCCTGAAATTGGACACAAAATGGACTGGGTATGTTGGCATTTACATTTTCCCGGGTACAAGTCTGTATCTTTCAACAGATTTTTTTTTTTTTTAGTCTGAAACTCAAATAAGGCTGAGAACTAGTACCCTATACCCTCTTCTCCCTATGGCTGTGGTCACCCTACACTTTCATTCATTCAGCCAACTTAGCAAATATTAGAAGACTGAAGATGTGCATAAATTCGGGCACGCTAGGCACTGGGAATACGGAGATAAATGAGATTTGACAGCTGTCTGCCAAGACCTTACAGTCTTTGGGGACAGAAGTAAGGGAGGAGATGGAAGTAATTGGGTATGATAAAATATCCCAGCGGGCATTAAGGCTCAAAGCAAGGAAGATACAGTGTGCTTGGGGAAAAGTGAGTTTCGGCCTGGTTAGATTACAGGACCTAATAGTGACACTTTCTGGATGCGAGGGGGGGTCCTACCAGAACTCAGCCAATGTTTGCACCACCCAATCTTCCTCTTATGACTCAGTACCAATAGGTACAGAATTCCAGTTTCCTAGACATTATTAATCACAACATCTCCTCACAATTTCACATACAGAGAAGCAGCAAAATGCACAGTTAGGGACATGATCTCTGACACCATCTTCTGCAATCATGTAACCTGTCTGAGTCTTGGTTTCCCTAACTGTAAAATGGAGCCAATGATACCAAATGTCCTCTGTTTTAAGGGGCATACCTTTTTCACATTTTAGCTCTTTTCGAATAGGCATAAGGGCTAAAAATAGGTACTTATATTTAATTTTGTAATCTTTTCTCTCCTAGAACGTTGTCGATACATCTCTTATTCAACAGGATCTCAGACACAAGGAAATACGTAAGAGCACTAAACCTCAGTTTCCTCGCCAGTAGAAATGAGAGGATTCTATCTAGGTCATAGAGCTTTGTGAAGATGGACTGTGATAAAGCACACAAAACTCTTAGCAATGTACCGTCCCGACAGGAAATGATGGGCGCGCGCGTGCGCGCGCGCGCACACACACACACACACACACACACACACACACACACACACACACAGGCACACCCTGGCATTAAGTGCTCACAGTGCCTATAAGTCATTCATAGTGACTAAATCAGAAGAGAATTAGCTGTTTGGATGGAAGGTGTCTTCCATAAAAGGTTCTTTTATAAAAAGACAGAAGAACCTTGCTCAAACCTCACCTCAGAATGTGGTATCTTTTTCTTGATTAATGGATTTCTGACAAGATCTGTTAGATCCTAGAGGCCCTGGAAGTCCTGTTGTTTCCAAAGTGTGTTAGATCTGACTCAAGTGCTCTTACTGGGCTCTTATCTTTCCATCTTCTTACCTTCTTCTCACCTCCTACTGGTCTCCTGGCTTCCTCTCTTGCCCCCCAGACAGTCTCTTCACAACCTATTCTTTTAAAACTTAGATCACATCAGTTCTCTGTTCAAAATTCTCCAGTGGCTTCCTCTTTCTCTCAGGGTAAAAGCCTAAGAAAGAAAAAAGCAGCCCCTGACATCTGGGAACTGGTCTGACTCAGCTAGGAAAGAAAGCGCTCGGTGTTGCTAGAAGCTGACCTGGCACTCCCAGCTACGCTGTTATTCCCCTGATGGATAAAACAATCTCATGGAACACAAACATCAGACAGGGTCACTCAGACCACGATAAAATGAGACAAAATAAGGTCACTTCATAATTTTGTCTAAGCAGAGACAAATCAAGGTCATTGTGCAGCCCACATAGTACCAAACATCCTCTTCTTTTTACTAATGAGTAACTGCTACTTTAAAAAAATTTTTTTTTAATGTTTATTTATTTTTGAGACAGAGAGAGACAGAGCATGAGTGGGGGAGGGGCAGAGAGAGAGGGAGACACAGAATCCGAAGCAGGCTCCAGGCTCTGAGCTGTCAGCACAGAGCCCAACGCGGGGCTCGAACTCACAGACCGCAAGATCATGACCTGAGCCGAAGTCGGATGCTCAACCGACTGAGCCACCCAGGCACCCCGAGTAACTGCTACTTCTTTACCAATTCCTGCGTTATCCTTGCTCCAGCTTGCCCACCTTATACTTATTGAGATATCCAATCACAGAATTGTCTCCGCTTTCTGATAGCACTCAATCCAAAGTGAAGCGTCACTTCATTAAACCCTCCCCCAAGTCACCCAAAGCCCCAATCCTATGACAGGTTCTTCTGACACTGCCTTACTGAGGAGTCCCGCTGCTTTTCCATAGTGTCGGCACCCTCACTGAGAGGAGTAATCGGCCCACCCCATTTAAGTGTGGGTGTGTTCCCCAAGCGCTCTGGCTGGAGGGCATTGATAAGACAGAGTCACAAACATCCACAAGGGCACCAAGCCGTTCTCAGACTTCACCACGCATTAGAACCACTCAGGTATGCAAAAAATAATTGCTCGAACCCTCCTTCCCCCTAGAGTTTCTGATTCTCTAAGTCTGGGGATGGGGGTCTGAGAATCTTTCTAACAAGTTCCAGGTGACGCTGAGGCTGAGGCTGAGTCTGGGAGCCACATTGGAAGAATAACTTCCCTAAACCATCTGTGGCTTCTCCCTTATTTCTCTGACTTAGCCTACTACTGTTTCCTTACCTCTTACTTCATTCTACTCCAGCCACACTGGCCCCCTTGCTGTTTTGAACTCACGCCTGTCTTAGGACTTTGCTTTGCATTGAATGCTCTCAAATATAGAACGCTTACTCTCTCACCTCTCAAGGAGACTACCCTGATCTCCTTACCCTGCCTTTAAAAATTTATTCCCCACAACACTTGATTACCTTCCAGGGGATGATCTAATTTACTCATTATATGCATTGTTTTGCTTTCCTTCTAATGAAAGAATGACAGCCTTAGGACAGGGGGTATTTTTGTCTATTTTGGTCACTGTTGTATCCTCGGACCTAGAAAAATATCTAGCAAGTTGTCAATGCTGAGCAAAAGTTTGTTGAATGAATAAACACCCTGCCCAGCCTCTACTTTATTCTCCTAATTGAGTCACAGCATTCTTGCCTTTGGCTCTCCCTGTAAATACAATCACCCTCCTGCTTACGCACCCTCCTGACAGTTCCAATACCTATCTTCTCAGACTTTTTAAGCCCAGCGGCTCAGGCCAGGGATAATGCAGGTAAGTAATTCACAAATCAAGGAAACCAGACAAACCCAGCAAATTGCATCTTTTCGCCTTCTCTCTGTATACACCTCCTCTCTTTTTCTCAAACTCTTTCTGACCTAGCTTTTCCCTCTCTCTCTCTCTCCTGCCAAGAGTTATGGCGCCCCACCTTAAAAAAAAAAAAATAGGCAACTCCTCCCCGCATGCTGCACCAACCCTCACACCTCCCAGTTTTTTGACAAGGCTCCCCGCTAACTCCATTTTCCCTTTCTAGCTCCCTAAAATTTTGCTTTTGAAGTTCCGTTACCTCTTCCTTTCTAAATCTAACTACAATTTTTGGTCTTGATCTTTCTCGATACTCTGCTGAATTTAACACACACTTCTAGAAACTCTCTTCCAAAACAGCGCGATTTGTTTCTACCTCCTTTACTGCTTCTCCTCGGGTCCTTCCTATTCCTCTCCTTACAGATGTCCCCAAGTTTCCTTCCAGCAAGCTGGGTTGTGGCCCCTGGGCGCTAACGCCTTTCCGACGGCGCTCAGGGTCCACGCAGGGGCGCTGGTTCGACTCCCGGGAGGAGCGGCCGCTGAGCCTGGGCGTTGGAAGCGGGCGGACTTTCGAGCCTGGGAAGGGGCGTGGCCTTGGACTGCTCCGAGAGGCTTGGACCTCGGCGGCTTCCGTCCGGGAACCGGCACGGAAGGAGGTCCGCGGGCTGGGGTCGCGCAACCTGCTGGCTCCGGGACGTGGATGGAAATGGAATTCGACTGCGAGGGTCTCAGACGGCTCCTGGGCAAGGTGCAGGCAGCCCGCCGGACCGGGTTTTGGGAGTCCGGGGTGTCGGGGCCGGGCTATCTCCTCGTAGGGTTTCCCAGACTCGTCGCGACGTTTGGAGCGGAGGCGGGCTGGCCAGAAGCCGGCTCTGGGGAGTGGTCCCCCGAAGGCCGCGGGCCTCTACCTCCGGAGCCCTGCATCCCGGGGCCGGGGCCGTGGCTCCGCCCACGACTCCGAAATCCCTGACTTCCACCCGGCGTGAGATCTCACGCCACCAGCGTTTCGGGGTCCTAAACTGCGCCCAGCGCTCGCCTGTCCCTTTAACCACGCCTTTCTCTCTGCTGTAACGGCCTGCCCCTTTTTTCTTGCTTTGCAATCTTCCTTTCTGAGACTCAGCTCCGATGTCACTCCCTGCAAGATAGAATCACGCCCTTCGCTCTGCTTGCCTTCAGAAGTCTGGATGATCACATTGTGGAGTAATTATTTATTTACAATTATTTACTCACGCGGTGAACTCTGACGCCAGAGACGGTGCTGTTGCGCTCCCCTAGCACTGTGCCTGACTGCGGGGGAGGTGCTAAATAACTGGGCAGTGAATGAAAGACCCGAGTAGATACAGGAATGAAGACAGGGCTTGAAGGCCCAGAAGAGACCCGTTTAATGTTTGAGAGGTTGAGCAGGAGGCCTGACCCAGAAGTCTAATCTACGTTTCTAGGGTGTGACTAGCTCCGGTTTCCAGGTTAGCCCCGGCTCTTGGTCCAGTCTCTTTGACTTCCCACCAGTGTATATCCAGGCAACCCCCGTTTCGCCAGCTTTCTAGTTCGGTGACTGTTAACGCTTCCTTAAAACTTCCCCATGCAGAAACCATGCATATATGCCATTTCGTGGGATTTGACTTAATTGGGGCTGTTTGTACATCCGTGCGAGGTTGTGAAACCTCATGATTAGAAATGTTTATTTAATTGATTAGAATGATTTTATGTACTGTGACAGGTGGAGCTGTATCATCTCGTAGGGAGAAAAGTATCATGCTTATGATTACACCCTTGTGTCTCCTCTTCAGAGAACCACTCTATCAAGTTTTTTAAGGAGGGAAGCATGATGTACTTATTCAATGGGAAAGACTGTTAAAGGTGAGAGTAGAAAAAGAACATAATTTTTCTGTCATTAGATTAGAATAAATTAAGATGATTCAGATGATTTGGATGACGAACTTGCCTCAACCCCACTGCTGGTGGTTAAATGGTTATTTAACCATTTCGAAGAACAATTTGGCCTCGTTAATTTGATTAAGTGGGTTTTACATCCCTTCTACATCTAGGTGGCTACCGTAGAGAATTCATAGTATATGAAGCAACCGATATTTGCAGAATTATTCATAACTAAAAATTAGGAACAACCCACATGTACATTAACAGAAGGAAGGATAATTTGTCGTGTAGTCGCACAACGGAAAACACTACTATGTGGCCGTGAAGATGAATGAGCTACAGTGTGCTATAATGCAAATGAATCATAGAGGCATGATGTCGAGTGAAAAAAATTGGAGGTTAGATGCAAAATGATGTTTTGGTAAAAACCAACAAAATTAAAATTAAAAGCGAAACAATACATATAAATACTAAATAATGTGTTGTTTAGGGATGCACACACATGCATGACAAAACCAGAGGACGAAAGCAGAGGAAAGTGAGTGTACAATTCAGGGGAGGCGGCTGAGTGGGTGAGAGGAGTACTCAGACAGTCGTGGCGGTGTCGGAGAGGTCTGTGCTGCCCGGTATGGGGTCCGGTAGCCACAAGTGGCTATTCGTCCAAATTAGATAAAATTAAAAGTTGAGTTTCTCAGTCACACCAGCCACGTTTTAAATGTCAGTTGCCACATGTGGCTTGTGGCTACTGTATTAGATCTGTCCCACATAGATCTTTTCCATCGTGGCAGAAAGTTTTGTTAGACATTACTATTCTAAATCATGTGTGAGTGAGTTGGTGCATGGGCATTCAGTCGTCGAAATTAGTGTATATGTTTGTATATGTATGTATGTATATATATGTATCTCTATATATGCACACACATACACAGGTGTGTACGCATTCTTTAATTTGTTTTAAATATTAAGTTTAGAAAGATAATCTGGTTCCCTAATTCCTGTTTCCCACATCCCTCTTTGGGTTACCTTGGACGGGTAACTTCACCTAGATTTACTCTGCTCACTCCTAGAATGGCAAGATTGGACTTGATCTGTAAGATACCTTCCTGTTAATAATTTTTTTTAACATTTTTATTTTTATTTTTGAGAGCTAGAGCTAACAGGAGGAGCAGAGAGAGAGAGAGAGAGAATCTCAAGCAGTCTCCACACTGTCAGCGCAGAGCCCGACGCAGGGCTCAAACCCACGAACCGTGCGATTGTGACCTGAGCTGAAATAGAGTCGGGGGCTTAACCAACTGTGCCACCCAGGCGCCCCCGTTAACATTTTTTTTTAATGACAGGATGCCACAAAGTATTCCTCAATGTGTGCTGCTTTTGAACATGGGTCTTATAAGAATATTCTTATGCACTTTTCATAAATATAAGTATACTAAGTAAAAATACTATAGTATGGCAGATAAAGCTAAAATTTTAGTAACTTCTCAACTTTTCAGTGTTACTGACTTTACAAGAGTATAATTGCTTTAGCTTTAGAATCCCACAGGCCAGTTCCTCGCCAGTGGCGTACCTCCACCCTTTAAGCGCCTGGGATTGTCTGAGGCACATTTCCTTAGAGAATGTTATGCAGACTTCTTGTAGGTGATAGAGGAACAGTAATGGAATGTATGTCTTAATACTACACTAAGAAGATACTCTGTTTCCTGTATAGTGAAAACGATGTGAAAAAAAAATTTTAGGACAATTAAAATAGGTCTGTCTTTTTAGCTGTCAAAAGGTAAATCACGTATTTGACTAGAAGTGACATTTGGGTATTCAAGCTTTAAGGAAGAGTGCCTTTGCCCTCTTTTGACAAACTTTTAGAGTAGTTTTGCAGTTAAATCAATTCTGGTATATATCCCTACGCAGCCATTAACAATCACGTTCTCATAGGACATTAAAGACCTAGAAACAGCTTATAATTTTAAGTAGGAAACAAAACAGAAATTGTGTTCGTTCATAATAAATGAATATTTCAGCCGACAACAGCGCAGCCTTCTGTACGTTTGTGGGATGACTCCGTTTACCTTTGTTGATGCCGAGTCCGGGACCCTGAATCGGGGACTCCTTTCACCCCGCTGTGTTTGATACTCATCAGTTCTTAGTTTCGATGCCCAGTCCCGTGGGGCATAGACATACTCGTGTAAGTCTCCCTTTTTGCTCACTCCCATCCAGTCAGCCCGCATTTACCAGAGGCATACCCCGTGCTCAGTGCCGTGGGGAGGTACAGAGGTGAAGAAGAGGTGATTCCTGCCCTCAAGTTGTTGGTAATCATGGGCTTTCTCTTCTGCCAAATTCTTTCCCGTCTTAAAACGATCTTCCCCCTTCCTTCTCATTTTCTCTACTGTTCTAGACTCTAGTGCAGATGTAGACAGCTATTGCTGCAGGCCTTTCTCTAACTTAGCTATGCTTTAGGTAGATTCATCATTTCCTTCGATACTTACTATTGTATATGTTTTTGTTTAATTAACCTCACTTTTGCGTATGTTAATCGTAAGGTCCGCACACATACCTGTTGAAGTTGGTAGGCAGTGGAGTTGTATCTCTTTTGCAGATGAAAAACTTTTAAGGCTCAGAGAGGAAACAGGATCCATCGGCCGTCATTCCCCATTTCCTCCTAATCTCCCGTAGCCCTAGGCTCCCACCGTCCTGCGTTCTGCTTCGTGGATTTGCCTGGTCTGCGTATTCCATATACATATCATAGACGTGTGGCCTTTTGTATCTGGTGTCTTTCACTTAGCATAACGTTTTCAAGGTTCACCCATGTTGTAGTATGTATCCGTTCTTTATTCCTTTTATGGCTGAATATTCCATTTTATGGATATATTACATTTTATATATCCATTCATCAGTCGATGGAGATTCAGCTTGTTTCCTTTCACTTGTTGGCTATTATCAGTAATGCTTCTTTGAACAATAGTGCGCGTGTTTTTGTGTGGACGTATGCTTCCACTTTTCTTGGTTCTATACCTTAGTGGAATTGCTGGCCGTACAGTAAGTAGCTCTATGCTTAATCTTTTGAAGACGGCCAGACTTTTCCAAAGCAGCTGTACCATTTTCCCACCAGCAGTAGTTTATGTATACAGGGGTTCTGACTTCCTCACATCCTCTCCCATACTTGTTTTTTTCCGTGTTTTTATTATAACTTGTCTTTTAATTACAGTATGCATCCTCCAACTCTTCTTTTCGGCTGTGCTAGGTCTCTTGCATTTCCATCTGAATTTTTAAAAATTTACTTATTTAAAGTCAAGTTAGTTAACATACAGCGTAGGATTGGTTTCTGGAGTAGAACCCAGTGATGCATCACTTCCTTATGACACCCAGCGCTCATCCCAACAAGTGCCCTCCTTAATGCCCATCACCCGTTTAGTCCATCACCACCCCGCCAGCAACCCTCAATTTGTTCTCTGTCTTTAAGAGTCTCTTATGGTTTGCCTCCCTTTCTGACTTAATCTTATTTTTCCTTCCCTTCCCCTATGTTGATCTGTTTTGTTTCTTAAATTCCACATATGAGTGAAATCATATATTTGTCTTTCTCTGACTTATTTTGCTTAGCATAATACACTCCAGTTCCATCCACATTGTTACAAATGGCAAGATTTCATTCTTCGTGATCGCTGAATAGTATTCCATTGTATGTGTATATACACACCACATCTTCTGTATCCATTAGTCCGCCGATAGGCATTTGGGCTCTTTCCATAATTTGGCTATTGTTGAGAGCGCTGATATAAATATTGGGGTGCGTGTGCCCCCTTCAAATCAGCATTTTGTATCCTTCGGATAGATACCTAGTAGTGCCATTGCTAGGTCATAGGGTAATTTTGTTTTGAATTTTTTGAATTTTAAGATCGGTTTGTGAATTTTTGCAAACAAACAAAAAGCCAGTTGGGATATTGATAAGGATTGTCGATTATTGTATGTGTTGGGGAATATTGCCATCTTAGCAACAGAAGTCTTCTGTTAACAAGGAATGGCTTTCTTTTACTTAGATATACTTTAATTTCAACAATGTTTTTTAGTTTTTACACCAAGTTTTACATCTTGTCCAAATTACTTCTAAGTAGTTTTTTCTTTTTGATACTATGGCAAATGTAACTGTTTCCTCATATTCATTTTGAGATTGATCATAGCTTCTTCACATACCTTTTCTTTCCTTCACTTCATCCTCAGCACAAGTCCAGGAGGTGGCTCTTTCTCTTTGCAGATGAGGAAGTTCAAAAAAGTTAAATGATTTTGCCAAGGTAGGATTTCCAGGAGTACATCCGATGAATGAGGAGGCAGTTCACTCAACGTGACTGCAAACCCTCGAACGCTGTCTGCTCTCCCTTTGAAACCCAGGATGCAGCGCCGGGAGGGCTAGGAGGGGAATCCGGGCGTCTCAGTCCTCGAGCGAGGTATTCAAGAAGGAAATGAGCCTTGGGTCTTGAACGGTGGTGACAGGGGTGGTGCTCCTGCCCTATTTCTTCAGCTTTCAGGAGCTATTCAGAGATTGAGTTCGATTTAGTGATGAAAGGCCCAGGACCAGAGATCGAGCTCCGGCTTCACTCTTTAACTGTCTAACTCAGCAACTTATTTTGATTCTCTAGCTTTCATTTTCATCTTCTGTAAAGTAGAGCAGTCGTAAGCCCTGCTGCCTACTTCGTGGGGTCGTTATGAAAAAGAGTAAATCGCATACTATCCATGTCCGTCAAACTCAGAGCCCGGGGCCTCGCACGAGGTGTTCTGTTCAGGGTTAATTATAATTGTTCTGCTGCCTGTAGCTTGGTTCTGACTCGGTTCTCATCTTTCTCTTTTCAGTACAAGTTCAGAGATCTCACTGTGGAAGAACTAAAGAATGTAAATATGTTTTTCCCACATTTCAGATATTCCATGGACACCTACGGTAAGAGTCATAACCTCTCGTGTTAACTATAGTAAATTGTTATTATTCTTAGAGAGCTACAAAATTATAATTTCTCATTTCTCTCTTTTATCCTCTGGATTTTGAACTATACTGTGTGGTCTGTGGTTTCTGGGAAAATTTAAGTTAATACAGCTTATATTATATTAGTTTTCTGTTGCTGCCATAACAAATTAGCAAAACTGTACAGGCTCAAACACAGAAAACAAACTCGTTGCCAGAGAGGAGATGGGGGGGCGGTGAGTGAAAAAAAGGGGATTAAGAGTACACGTACTGCGAGCCCCGCGTCGGGCTCTGTGCGGACAGCTCGGAGCCTGGAGCCTGCTTCTGATTCTGTGTCTCCTCCTCTCTCTGCCCCTCCCCTGTTCACAGTCCGTCCCTCTCTGTCTCTCAATAAATAAGCGTTAAAAAAAAAATTAAAAAAAAAAAGAGTACACGCACTGGATGAGCACTGAGGAATGTGTAGGACTGCTGAATGGTTATACATCTGAAACTACTGTTACATTGTGTGTGAATTATCCTGGAGTATAAATCAATAAAGAAGTGAACAAACAACAGCAACCAATCCACAGGCTTATTAGTAGCTTTAAAAAGCACAAGTGTACTGTCTTAGAGTTCTGTAGGCTAGAAGTCCGATGCGTGTCTCTTTAGGTTAGACATTTAGGCTAAAATCAAAGCGTCGGCAGGTTTTAATTCCTTTCTGGAGGCTCTGGCAGAGGATCTAATTCTTTGCCTTTATTATTTTTTTTTTTCAGTTTTTGTATTTCTTCTAGTAATCTACACACAAAGGTGGGGCTTGGACTCACCACCTTGAGATTAAGAGTCACACGCCCCACTGGCTGAGCCACCCAGGCGTCCCTCCTGGCCGTTTTTAGTTTCTAAAGGTTACCCACATTCTTTAGCTTGTGATCTCTTTCCTCCGTCTTCACAGCTAGCAGTGTTGCATCTCTCTGACCATTCTTCTGTAGTCCTGTGTCTGCTGTTAAGGACCAGTGTGATTAGATTCGGTGCACTCCTGTAATACAGGGTCATTTCCCCATCACGGGGTCCTTAAGTTAATCGCATCTAAAATGTCCCTTTGCCAAGTAAGATAAGGTATTCACAGGTTCCAAGGATTAGGATATTGGACATCTTTGGAGGCTGTTATTTTGCCTACCACATAAATGGTTGAGTCTGAATTATTAATAACAAAAGTTTTAGTTATCTTGTTCACTTATAGTTATCTAACAAAGATTTTACTTCACTATCTTTTAAAATTTCTGGCCACAAACAACACTTGAAATGCATTTTAGGGCCGGCCCCCGCCCCTGCCCCTGGTGGCTCAGCGGTACTGTTTGTGGGTTTGAGCCCCGCATCTGGCTCTGTGCTGACAGCTTGGAGCCTGCTTCGGAGTCTGTCTCCCTCTCTCTCTGTCCTTCCCCCGCTCACACTCTTTCTCTCTTCTCTCTCTCTCAAAAATAAACATTAAAAAAATTTTTTTGAATGCATTTTATAGCTTGACTCCATAGACCCATAACTGAAATACTGTGTACACTCCGGATTTTTTGTTCCATTCCATTTCGTTCAAAAACAAATGCTGTTCGAGATTCACAAAATTGATTTTAGGACCCACAAATTAGTCAAAACACACAGTTTTCAAAAACTTATTTATTCCACGTGGGTATATTTTATAATAGAATTAGTTGAGTCAAGAAATGTATCGAATTCAGATTTATATATTAGAAATTTTGAGGAGTTATTGAAGTATTTCTTAGGGATAGCTAATTTCACATGTGGAAGAAATTATTAAATTCTAGCCCATCTGTGACTGGCCTCTCTTGATTAGCACCGCATAATTTGGTGGGGGGTGGGAGCTGTAACAGCTGCTGTCCATTGAATGCCAGGTACGTTTCCACATGTTTTATCTATATTATCTTACATATTTTTTACAACCCAAGCTGTGAGGTAAGACAAAATCAAAAGAACAATTTCAAAATAAAACTTTAGTAATTGTGTTATTTACAATAGGACTCAGAGAATAAAAATGAATGAATGAAAAAGTTCACAGCACAGACCATGTGATACAATTTCACATGTAAAAAAAAAGTTTGTGAACTTTTTTTTTTAATGTTTATTTTTGAGAGAGAGACAGAGCGTGAGTGGTGGAGGGACAGAGAGAGAGAGAGGGAGACAGAATCTCAAGCAGGCTCCGGGCCCTGAGCTGTCAGCACAGAGCCTGGTGTGTGAGGCTTGAACCCACGAACCGTGAGATCATGACCCAAGCCAAAGTCAGACGCCCAACTGACTGAGGCACCCAGGCACCCCAAAAGTTTGTGAACTTTTAAAAAGGCCTTCAGAGGAATATGCTAAATGGTTATTTTTCTGTAAAGGAATTATGGGTGAGTCTTACACTTTAGTTCATGTGTCAGTAACTTAATAGGTTTCTACAAGCATATATACTTTTAACATTAATAAAACCAATAAGATATTTTTTCTCTTTAATTTTTTATTTAAATTCCTGTTAGTTAACATACAATGTAATATTAGTTTTGGGTATACAATTTAGTGATTCAGTACTTACATACTGGTACTGGTACTGGTGATCATCACAGCAAGTACACACTCCTTTAAAAAATGTCTTATTTAAGCCATAAATAAATGACTAAGAAAAGTGAAACTGAAATGAAAGTTACATAGGCTAAAGGCACCTGGGTGGCTCAGTCGTTGAGCAACAGATTCTTGATTTAGCTCAGGTCATGATCTCCCGATTAGCGAGATCAAGCCCACGTTGGGCTCTGTGCTGACAACATAGAGCCTATTTGGGATTCTCTCTCTCCCTCTCTTTCTGCCTTGCCCTGCTTGGGTGTGCTTACTCTCTCTCTCTCTCTCTCTCTGTCTGTCTCTCTCTCACTCAAAATAAATAAACTTAAAAAAATAAAGCTAACATTTTTTTTCTTAATTGTATCTAGAGATTGTAAAATCATAAAATCTTAAGATTATGTAACTTTATAATAACTTTATAACTGGTATCTGAAAGTGATTATAACTGATTTGTTATATGTGACAATAATTTGATAATGTCCCTGAATTTTATAGTCCTAAATTTTATTTTATATGTTTATTTTTGAGCGCTCGCTCAGGCGGGGGAAGAGCAGAGAGAGGGGGACAGAGAGTCCGAAGCAGGCTCTGCACTGGCAGCAGCAAGCCTGATATGAGGCTCCATCTCATGAACCACGAGGTCATGACCTAAGCCAAAGTCAGATGCTCAACCAGCCGAGCCACCGAGGCGCCCCTATGGTCCTAAACTTCTTACGTATGTTTTCCCATTGTCACATTTGATCCTTCTGACAGCTTTCTGATGCAGTCCTGCTGTCTTTATTTTATAGATAATGAAACTGAAGGTCAAAGAGGTTGAAGTAACCGAAAGCTGCATGTGTCTAAGTGGGAAAATAGGTCTAGAACCTGGAGTTTCTGTATCAGCGCCCTCTGTGCTTTCAGCTGACCTCTTGGCTTTCTAAGAAAGCAGTATCTAGTAATTTCCCCTTGTCAACACAGTTACAGATTGCTAGGCGACAAACCTTGGAAATCGGGTGTGCTTCTGTGTGTGTGTATGTGCTTGTCAGACTTTCATACGGTTTTTCCTACTTTTGAGTGTACATTTTGGGGCTTTCATTTTTCTTCCAGTGTTCAAAGATAGTTCCCAGAAAGACCTGCTGAACTTCACTGGCACTATTCCTGTGATGTACCAGGGTAAGTGTGGAAGTGGAGAAAACGTGGGAACGTTGTAAAAGAGCAGCTTAACAGGAACTTACATGTGTTTCATCCCATAACTTTCTCAAAGTATTTTCACATGTAATATGATGTATACAGAACCTTACTGCATATAGCAGAATGAGGTCCCAGTCAAGGTGACCTAGATTAATATCAACAAATTCAATTCAGTTCAAAAAGTGCTTAATGAGTATCAACTATGTGCCCACTAGCCTGCTAGGTGCTGGGGTGCAGAGGAGAGTAAGACGGATGTTGGGGAGGAAGACCCTCCTCCGCCCTGTAGTCCTTCCAGCTGGACTTAGAATCAAATTGACATGAGACAGATTCACAGGAGAAAATCAAATTTAATAGGTACACGTAGCGGGGAATCCACACAGACATGAGATTCCAAGAACGATGAGGGAGCATGAAGCGTATATGAGCTAAGGCGTGGGGAGGGGCCTGCGGACACGGAAGGGAGAAAGAACACTAGCAAGAAGGGAGAGGAGATGCTTGGAACAACAAAGGCTGCCCTGTTATGTAGGTAAGTTCTTTAGGTAAAGGGGCGTCTCTGTTAATAGCCCTCTTCCTGGACAGGCTCTTCCTTCCAGTGTAATTTAGGCAGTTGAGAGGAAGGCAGAGAGCTTTTCTTGCATCTGCCAGGTTTTGATTACTTTTAACTCAAAATAATCTTTGTGCCAAAGTGGCCCATGTTGGGGCAGCCTGCCCTGGGCCCCTACACAGACACAGGCCTGATCTTATGGAAAGTTCTCTTTGCTTTCCATAGCAAAATGCAAGGATCACACCTTCTCCCTTACGTCAGTGTTACGATCCTCTCCGTTTCCCTCTGTATGCTATCCCCATTCTGTGGATGAAACTCAGTCTTCGCCTAGGTGAGTGATTTACCTAAGACCACACAGCTGGTATCAGACTGTAACTTGGATTTCCAGTAGAAAAATTTGGGGCCATTAAAGCTTAAGGAAAGCAACATGTTTTCAAGTGACCTGACAGCTATAAAGTGATAGCTGAGTGTTTGCCTGAAAAACAACAAAACCAGATCGCTAGTTCCCCCAAACTTAACTCTCCAATTTGTCCAAACCTACTTCTATCAGTGTTCAACAGGACCTTTGAGATAGGTATCGTAGGTGATTGCTTATCTAGTATGATGTGAAGAACACCAGTGAAGCTTTGGTTCTAACAGATTTCTCTGAAGGGGTGCCTGAAATTCCACCACTAAAAATCTATTCCTGGCGTATAATCCCAAGAGGGTTAATATCCCAAATCACTAATACATAGTGCTGTGTTTATGGAAAATACTTGGTAAGTATTCGTTGACTGGTTGAGCTTGTTTATTTGATTACTGACTGAAGGGGCTTAGTAATAAATGAATTTGCTGGGCATTTGAGAGAGGAGGTTCACCGAAGGGATGAGGAGGACCTGAAAACAAATGGGGAGAGAACAGTGGAATTTGCTCCTTTACAAAAAACTCAGCACTGTATTATGAGAATACGCTGCCCAAAAGACACCAAGAAGCTGTATTTCGGGGGACTTTTTTCAAAGTAGGTCCTTCATTGTGGTAGTCCTCGACTGGTAACAAACCCTTCTTAATTTCTGCTCCTCCGTGGTCACTTACTGCCTGAGGTTCACTCGTGTTTTCTTCTGCCCCCCTTTGTGTCCCTCCATGACACCTCCTTTGGCACAGAAAATGCATAAGAATTCAGTTTGGTTTTTATACACAGGAGTATGTTTGAGATGAAAGTATACAGCAGCGAGCTGGGCTCTGCGGAAATTGCAGTATTGATTTTTATTTTCCTCCTTGTTCCTCTCCTGCCAAGCTCTCAGACTCTTTTCTGGCTGCCTAGAGAACTTCACTCAGACCTGTTTCCCATTGCTTGTGTTCTGCATTTATTATGATTAGATGTTAGAGAGAGAGAGAGAGAATTACTGCCCACCCCAATGATTGGTTGATTGATTTCATTCCCAATTCTTACCCTCCCCAGCAATGTCAAGGGTAATTACATATTAACAGAGGAGCATGAATCTAAATGAATCACTGCTTAATAGCATTTCAGTTTCCAAGATAGTGTGAGGAGGTAACAGGAGGGCATAAGTCTTATTTTAATATCATTGGTAAGAAGCCCTTCATTGGCATTCTGGATCTCCTAAAGCCGAGGAGTTATTTCGTTGATCCTTACACCGGATCTTCCAAGGTAGTATCTGTGCCTTTGAGTAGAATTATATCAACTCGAGTGTGATCCATACTAGTTATTTCCTGCTGATCGGAAGGTCAAAATGTATTATCTTTTTCATCTGTAAAATGGTACAATAATAGATCCTAACTCTAAAATTATGAGGGTTAAATGAATTACCATCAGTAAAGCTCTTGGCGCAGTGCCTGGCACATAATAGAGGCTTAATCCTGTGTTACTTTCAGTTCCTAGTTTTATTAGTGTAATAATAATATATACTTGTGCTAAAAAAGTCTTAAAAATTGAGAAGGGATGAGGTTAAGCTTATAACTAACCTGCCCAGTCCTATTCCCCAGACGAACCTTCCACTGAGATCTCCTTCCGTGTATCTGCAGACATTTTCTGAATCATTTCTTATTATCTCTCCAAGATCATGTGAAGTTATGATGCTTTTTCTTCATCCACTCGTTCTTTAGGGATGTGTATCATCTTAATAAGTCATACCCATCTGAACTTTACTTACAGCTAACTTAAATTATATTTTTAAGATATAATTGCTTCCGATCCGAGGACTCTACCAGGAGTTCTGACTCTTTGGTAATGAATTCCTGAAAGCTAAGTGGGCAGGGTGGGAGGCAGGGCAGTTGCTGACAGAAAAGAATGGGAAAGAAGGAAGGAAGAAGAGAACAACACCAGTAGTGGAGTCTTACCAGTCGGACATGAGAATCAGGCTCACCAGATGCTTTGCCAGGCATGGGCTATTAGAGTGCACGAGTGCCGCTGGGGAGGGGCGCTGACGGGGGCAGCGGATCCTTGCTCAGCTGGGAGGATAGCATCAATAGACATGTCTTTCCTTTTCTTTACTGTGTAGCGCTTCACACAGCGCACCGTGGAGATTCGGCTTACTGCTCCAGCTGTATGATGGAACAAAAAACTTTGCATGGTCTAGAACAATGGCTTTCAAACGTCTTTTTTTTTTTTAATGTTTTTTTTTATTTTTGAGAGAGAGAGACAGAGTGCAAGTGGGGGAGGGGCAGAGAGAGAGGGAGACACAGAATCCGAAGCAAGCTCTAGGCTCTGAGATGTCAGCCCAGAACCCGATGCGGGGCTCGAACCCACGAACTATGAGATCATCACCTGAGCCGAAGTCGGATGCTTAACCGCCTAGTCACCCCTCAAAGGTCTTGATTCTGACCCACAATAAGAAATACCGTACTTTTATATACATAGCTAGCATACATACATGTGCACGCATGCACATTACATACATTTATGTATGAAACTACCAGGGGCGCCTGGGTGGCTCAGTTGGTTAAACATCCGACTCTTGATTTTTGTCTCAGGTCGTGGTCTCACAGTTCACGGGTTCGAGCCCCACTTTGGGCTCTGCACCAGCAGTGTGGAGCCTGCTTGGAATTCTCCCTCTCCCTATCTCTCTCTCTTTCTCTCAAAAGTAAGTTAAAAAAAAGAAACCTGTTATATATTCTGTTTTCAGTTCCGGTTTAAAATATTATTGCTTGCAGCCCACTAAATTAATTTCGTGACCCATTTATTGCAACCACTATTTGAAAAACAGTCGCTAGAGAATATGTAACACTAGACAGAGTAACTACTTTTGGAGGAATTTGATGTTGTCTCAGTACCTGTCAGTCACTTTGTGGTGCTACAGTCACCACTTTATAATCATAGAATTATCTACGAATCAAGAGCTATGCCTATACGCAAACAGTAAATACATAGACACTACGGTGACAGATGTTAACTAGACTTACTGTAGTGATCATTTTGCAATTTATACAGATATCAAATCATTACGTTGTACAGTGAAACTCATATTTTATACATCAGTGATATATCATTTAAAAAATGTTTTAATACTTAGACAAAAATAGAAGAAGAGTGTTGTTTTCAGAACTGCTGATATAAGATAATAGACCCACAGGTACTAGGACATTTCTGTAATACTGATTTGCAGTCCTAGTTGCACATTAGAATTACATGGGAAGTTGTCCACACCCCATCCCATTGAAGCAGAAACTTGGGAGAATGGTGTGGATATTGGTCTGTTTTCAAGTTTCGTAAGTGTTTCTAATGTGCATACAGGGCTGAGTATCATTGTATCCTTAGATGATTTCTAAGGATGATTATAGGGATGATTTCCTTAGCAAGAAAAAGATTTCAGTAGAAAACAACACTTTTATTTATATCTGCCCTATAGTTAAACCTTCAACATGGGTTTAAAGTAAATTGCAAAAATTACCAACCTTTCATGGTACTTACCATATGTTGTACTGTTCTAAGCATCTTACATACCTTAACTAACTTCATCCTCACAACAACCCTATGAGGTAGGAGCTATTATTATTTTCACTTTACAGAGGAAAGAATTGATGCACAGAGACGTTAAATAACTGGCCTAAAATCTTAGAGCTGGTGGCGGGTGAAACTAGGATTTAAACGTAGGCATTCTCATTCCAGGCAGCCATGTTTGTTAAGTACAGTGAAAAACATACAGTAAGACTATAAGCGCAGGAATGACTATCAGGAGATACAGTAGATACAATAGATAATGGAATTGAACAGATTCATAGTGTAAGTTTAGTTTTTAGGTTTTTATTAGGTCTTAGATTTGGGCTTCCTGGCAACCAGAGCCGTCAGAGGCTTTTGCTCTCAGTAGTCATGAGGTTGCACGTGCGTGGTTGGGAGATCATACACTCGAGTTCCTGTCTCTCAGTACGCTGAAATTTCAGAACCACTGGACAAGGTGACGCTTAAGGTTCTGTTCACCTCTACGTTCTGTGTATCTAACCCAGCTTGATGACAGTTAGTGAGCAATTCGAGGGTCAGTATCAAATGTGTCAAGTTGATCTCTGTTAATTTATTAATTTTTCATGTGTTTATTCATTCACTTCTGCATATAGGAAACCTTTATTGAGCAATCAGTATGTTAGGCTCTATACTTGATGCAGGGGGAAATAGAAATGAATAATACCTAACCTTCTGGAAGTTTACAATGTGAAAAGAGATACAGATCTGTAGGCAAATAACTTCAATGCAGAAGAAGTATAAAAACAGAAGTGTCCACTACCTTTCAAGGAAGGTACAATAGCTCTGCTCGGGTGGGACACAGAGGCTACATAGGGAAGATGCTGTATCCCAGACTCATGGTACAGTAGGTCCTGTAAATATTTATTGAATTGAAATGGATGAACTGGCCATCGTCTTGATTAAATTTCTTCAGATGTTATGCTGGTGCTTTAATGGGAACGTGAAAACAGAGAAGCAGGCCTCGATTTATGTAAGTCCTCTCTGTATACACTTGCCTAGACTACAGGGCTTAAAATGCTGCCTAGCTGTACCGTAAATAAAATGTATATGCTTCATGATTGTTCGAAGATGTGCTTCTTTTGTCTCAAATAGGTAATACGTATAACATACCAATTCGTTTGTGGATTCTGGACTCCCACCCGTTTGCTCCCCCCATTTGCTTCTTAAAGCCAACTGCAAATATGGGTGTCTCAGTTGGAAGACACGTGGATGCTCAAGGCAGGATATACTTGCCCTACCTTCAAAACTGGAGCCATGTAAGATCAATTTGGATTTTCTTGTAAAAGTTTTTATTTTTCTGGGTATTTATCTCTATCCTAATGGTACAAATAAGTGACTTTTCTTTTAACGATACTCCTCATATGGGCTTTAAAAGTAATCTTAAATGGAGCTCCCTAGCGTCACACAAGTTCCAGAACCCCAGGTTCAGACAGCAGCCTGCACGAAGCACTCTCTACAGGCCTGGAGCCAACTATCATTTGCTCCTTCTCTTTTTACAGTTGTTTACTGCTTATAAAGCACATGAAAAACTACGAGCAAGATATTGGGCATTATTTCCTAGTCCCTCCTTATTAAAGGTTTTTATGTAATATATGTATTTATTTATAGTTTCGGGAGTGCCCGGGTGACTCAATTGCTTAAGTATCCGACGTTGGCACCGATCATGATCTCCTACTTTGGGAGTTCAAGCTCCTCATTCAGCTCTGCGCCGACAGTGCAGAACTTGCTTGGGATTCTCTCTCTCCCCTTTCTCTCTGCCTCTCCTGACGTGCCCTCTCTCTCGCTCTCTCAAAATAGCTAAATAAAAACTTAAAGAAAAAAGAATGTATTTATAGTTTTGCCTGTTTTTGACCTTTATGTAAATTGAATCATACTGTATATAATCATCTATTACATGTTTTGTTTTAACTGAGCATTAAGTTTTAAAAATGCATTCACAATGGTATATGTAACTAGTTTATTTGCTTTACAAGTTCTTACATTATGCAATTTTGTTTTCTGTATTTTTCATCTACTATTATTATATTGAGCACATCTCATATTAAACAGTGTGTTCAGGGGTGCCTGGGGGGCTCAGTCAGTTGGGCGACCGACTTCGGCTCAGGTCGTGATCTCACGGTTCGTGAGTTTGGGCCTCGCGTCGGGCTCTGTGCTGACAGCTCGGAGCCTGGAGCCTGCTTCGGATTCTGTGTCTCCCTCGCTCTCTGCCCCTCCCCCACTCGCACTCTCTCTCTGTCTCTCAAAAATAAATAAATGTTAAAAAAAAATTAAACAATCTGTTCAAAATACATGCCTTTAATTGGTTGCCTGATGTCCTAGCATAAGGTTATCGGCACAATATATTTATAAATTGCTCTGTTGCTAGAAATTTAATGATGAGCATCCTTAAATATAAACATATGCAAACATAAATGTGTGTATATTATAAATATTTAATAATTTCCTAATGATAAATCTCTAGGAATGGAATTACTGAATCAAGGTTTATAAATATTTTGAAGGTTCTTCTTATATATTGCCAAATTGGCCTCCAGAAGGTAGACAAAATGTATTTCTACCATCACTTGAAATCGGTGTAGAACACCTGTTTTCCAGCACCTTTGCTCTAAACAGAAGGTATTATCATTAAAGCAAAATAAACCTTTGCTTATCTCTATATATTTATTTACAAGGATGTACAATATGTTCTCATTTTTATAAGTAATTAAGATCATTATGACATGATAACTTATAACATATTTATACGTACCCCGAAAATTGTGGGGCAGGGGGACCAGGGCTCCCTGAAGGACACCAGGAATCTCGGGTCAAGTGAGGTGGAGCGCGGTGACGTTAGGGGGATCACTTCCTGTTTTATATACCTCCCGTAAAAAGTGTGCAGTTGCGAACGTGTTTTACTTTGGTTTTACAATTTTCTCTATTTCCCATTTATGTAAAACCTTTAAAAAGAAGAAAAAAAACACAAGAGGGGATGCACACCAAGTGGTTGGTAGTGGAGTTTAGGTGCGGGAACATCGACCTTTTACTTTATCAATCTGTACGTCATTTGCATTATGTGGTGATTTTATTAAATAAGATTGCCCGTTTAATGTGATAAATAGGGCATAATAAAACCTTATCCATTGGAGGGACAAAAATGGTATCTTAATGTTTAGTTTTCTGATTATTTGGGAAATTGAAGTTTGTTTCATATATTGATCGTATATGTTCCTTCTTTTTTTAATTGTCTGTTTACCTCCTTCATCCATTTTTACCCTTTTTTTTTTTTTCCAGCTGTCCTCAAACAGTATTTTGACAACTGTTCCCTGTTGTGGGAATTCATCTTTCCAGTTTCCTTTTTCTGGTTTTCATTGGCATCTCTTTTCATAGCTTTGTTTGGTTAGTAAATACTTAGAGAAAGCCCTGTCAACCTAGTAGAGGTTGTGTTTAATTTCAGTTCAGACAGTATTGATTTCACTTTACTATTCTGAACCTCGTTATTATAAGCGGAAACTAGTCTTTTTTTTTTTTTAAAGCTGAAACTAGTCTTAAGAAGACATTGTTATTTAAATTGCCCTGTTTAAAAGTACTACAGGAATTTTATGTTCCTCATATAGTTGGAATTATAATTATATAGTAGAATTATATAGAATTTTGGACGGAATCTAGAGGCTGTCTAGGCCAAAATTTGCAGCTTTTTTCCCTAAGAAATTCAGTGTGCTGTGTTAGACCTACAGAGTTTCGATGAACAGCAAAGTGGTTTTGTTTTGCTCTTAATATAAATTTGAATGCCTATGTGTATACTCTTTCCAATTTGTCTCAATAACCATCTCCCCAAATGTTCTTATACTTGCCAACTTCACACCTTATGTTATCTGCTTGGTCTTTAAACGTGTTGGAGCTTTTGATCCTAATAGCTTCATCCTCTTAATATATAAGAAATGAAACTCTCAGACTCTGAGAAATGAAATCCTTTTTAAAGTAAGCAAACTGCTAAATATTTTTAATAATAGCAAATAAATATTTGACACTCACAGCATATGTTTGCATACATTTGTTTCTCATAATAGCCGCTTGGGGTTTATTATTCATATTATATTGCTGATAACCCTGAAGCTCAGAGAGGTTAAGTGAATTTCACTAAGGTTGCTTAATAAATTAAAAGAAACAGCACTGGATTAGATACTATTTTATCGGTGTCACTCTTCTGATTTGATAATGCTTATACAGGAGAATGTCTGTTTTGTTTTTTCTTTTAGGAAATATACACTAAAGTATTTAGGGGTAAAAAGGTATCAGATCTGCAATTTATTCTCAGTTTGTTCAGACAAATATGTAGAGAGACAGAGACTGAGAAAATATATGTGTTAAAATGTTAACATTTGAGTGATCTGGGTGAAGAGTTTATGAAAATTCTTTGTACTATTTTGGTGACTTTTCTATAAGTCTGCAGTTATTTCAGAATAAAAAGTCAAAAAAAGACTGTTCCTGAACACACGTGCTCTGCTAGTAAGCACATTCCTGCTATGTTCCCGTCTTTTGGAGACGTGGGTTAGCATTTCTCTAGTTTTCAGTTAAACGATATAAGTAATTTTTCAGTTAAAAGTGTCATAATTTATATGATAATTTTCAAAAAATAAGAGCATAATGCAAAACTTTCTTTAGGTTAACTCGATAACAATGCACAAGTAAGGTAGTATTCTTTAGCAAAATTTTTACATAACTCTTCCCTTTGTGTGTATTCCGCAGCCTAAATCGGTCCTTGTTGGACTAATTAAAGAGATGATTGCCAAGTTTCAGGAGGAACTTCCCCTGTACTCTCTGCCATCATCCGATGAGGCGCGGCAGGTAGACTTGCTAGCCTATATTGCAAAAATCACTGAAGGTTTGTATTTTTGTTAATCAGAGAGTTATGAGTTTACAGTTTCTCACTAATACCCTTTACTCTCTGCTACTTGATTTCTTTTTCTTTTTTTAAAAAAAATATTTATTTTGAGAGAGAGAGAAAGCATGAGCAACAGAGGGGTAGAGAGAGAGAGAGAGGTAGAGAGAGAATGTCAAGCAGGCTCCACACTGTCAGCCCAGAGCCTGATATGGGGCTCGATCCCACAAACATGAGAACGTGACCTGAACCAAAATCAAGAGTCTGACTCTAAACCCACTGAGCCTTCCAGGCGCCTGCTGCTACTCGATTTCTATAAGTAAATATGTTCATGTATCTGTATATATCTGTATTGAACCAAAAATTTCTACTCTTCTACCATATAACCAATGAATATGGTTTCTTAACATGTAAAAGAATTACCCTTATAATGACAGATAAGATAATTCCTGTTTTGTTCAGAATCATTTGATAGATATTAATGATCCCAAACCTTTTTCAGTATGTTTTTGTGTGGCTTTTTGCCTCATTCAGTATATCAGACCAGAAAATCTTTGATTCTCAGTGTTTCTCATTGAACAAAAGGCAAAATATCCACGCTTGTAAACTTCAGTAAGGCGTTAAACATTTTTTGCATTATAGAACGGAACAGTAAGAATAAGAATGTTTTTCAGAATTATGGAAATTCTATTTTTAAAATGTCTGGAAAGGTTTTTTCTTTTTAAGGAGGTAGCCTCTATGTAGTCTACTATGTAATGGGATCCTTGTCTTTCTTGCATTTCACTTGTTCAAGTATTTTTGAGTGCTCCGTATAGACCAGCACCATGTTTTCTGTCCAAGTTATTGAAGGTCGGTGTATTTTTTTAGATGCTAAAAAAGATTTTTGATACTATCTTAAAATTCTCATAATAATCCACTTTTATTTCTAGGTGTCTCAGACATAAATTCAAAGAACTGGGCAAATCATGAGCAGAAAACAGTCAACAAAATTACCGTGGTCGGAGGTGGAGAACTGGGAATTGCCTGCACACTAGCCATCTCAGCAAAGGTAGGTAAGCACTGTGGTTATAAATCCATCTATCATATTGCTACACTTTTAAGCAGTTTATGTTTAACGTGCAAGAAATAGTGGCTTCATTTTGTCATGTGGGAAAAACCTCACTTTGCCTTAAAATATATTTAGTAAGTTGGCAAAAAAAAAAATAGCTGAAAGCTCTCATCAGGGGTATTGCTTCTTAATTAGTACTTAGTCACGGAACAGGCTTTAAAAAAGTGACTCGAACAATCGGCTCATCATCCTTTCCAAGGGAAACCTCAACGTGACATTCATCCCACTCAGTCACAAATTCCTTTGTGTTTTCTGAGTCATGCCGCTTTAATTAAACTCTTGTTTGATATAATACTTAATTTCAGCATTTTTCTAAAATTAACATTTTTTTCTTCAAGATTGCCTTTTCTGGTGTACTAACTCCGCCTTCTCTTAGGATCATAGTTTCTGAGTTGATATTTTACGCTAGTTTGCAGTTTGTTTATTTTTCCGTCACTCCTTTTTACTAGATCTTTTGTATATAGATTTTTTGCAGAAAGGCTTATATTGCCTTCCAGGGAGGTTCAAAAAAACACTCCAGGTCCCCAGTATCATGGGAACAGCATGTCTGTGTCATTTCGGGAGGTAACCCACGGAATAGCTGTTCCTCTCTGTTTATTTGGTAGCTGGTGTTTCATCTTTTCTTTTCTATTAAAATTTGATTGTTTGCCATCTAAATTCTTCCCTTCTCATGTTGAACTCACATATGTCTTGGAGACAGGTTCTGCTTTAGCAAATAATTAAAGTGTATCCAGGGAGCTAGAAAATTTTAAAAGCCAGCTGCACAGAACAACATATGCTAACTTTTCATCTCCACCCTCCATCTGAATACACTATTCGCTCTTAATTGGAATTTGAATTGTTTTCAGTTCTTTTGTTACTAAACAGAATGCTTCCATAAACACTGCTTTACAAGTTGCTTATTTTCTCCTCTTGAATTTTCTTTTAGGGGTACATAATCTGAAAACCAGTACTAGTGAGTCAGGGCATAGGTAGTCTTTATGGCACTTACTACATACTGCTAGGTTGCGCTTCCGCAAGGCTGAACTAATTTACGCTGCTAATAACAGGTGCACATCAACCTGATTTTTGACATCGCTAGCAGTACTGAGTTGTATCAATTTTTTTTGGTTTGGGTGAGTACAAGAAGGCCCCTTAAAGTCATGTTCCTTTAGCTGTTGGAAGAGTCTCACTATCAGTATTCCTGTATCTGTAAACATTAATATTTGGATACATGGTACAATATACAAAATATTATGGTACGAGAGTAGTCATAATGGTGTCAGTAGTAGTGGCGGCGGCAGCAGCAGCTAGCGTTTGCTGAATGCTTAGTAAGTGCCAGGCACTCACTCAGCTAAACACTCGACTCATTTTTACAACAACCCTATCAGTTAGATATGATCATTACTGCCAATTTACAATGAAGGCAGAGGGAGATTACGCAACTTGCCCAAAGTCACACTGTTAATAAGTGGGGACAGGATTTGAAGTGAGGCACTGTTTACAGAGTCTGTATTCTAAATCTTTACTGTCAGCATGTGGCTTTCAGACCAGCAGCGCGCTGGCGGCATCTGAGATCTTCTTAGAATTACGTTATCTCAGGTCCCGCCCAAGACCTGTGGAAGCAAATCTGAATTTTAACAACATCCCCAGTGTCCACGTGCTGCACTGATCTGTTAAATGCTGATCCCTTAAACCTTGGGAAGTTCTTCTCTAAACCATTGTGTTATACTGCCTCATTATTGCTGTCGTTATTGATGAACATTTTGGTTGTGTCTCATTGTTTGGAAACCTTATACGTGAGTGTCTCAATCAGTTAAGCGTCCAGCTTCAGCTCAGGTCATGATCTCACGGTTTGTGGGTTCGAGTCCTGTGTCAGGCTCTGGCTGACAGCTCAGAGCCTGGAGCCTGCTCAGATTCTGTGTCTCCCTCTCTCTTTGCCCCTCTCCTGCTTATGCTGTCTCTCTCTCTCTCTCTCTCTCAAAAATAAATAAACATTTAAAAACTTAAAAAAAAGAAAACCTTATACATAATGTATCATTTTACACATGTACTAATAAACTTGTAGGGTAATTTCTATAAATGAGATAGATGGGTTAAAGGAATTACTGTGTTTTTAGATTTTGATAGAACTTGTCAAATTATCCCCCATATCAATGTTACCAGTTTATTCTCATACCCATAGTATATGAAGAAGCCTGTTTTCCCCACACTGCTGACATGTAACTTTTGGATCTTTGCATGTCTCATAAATGAAGATGGTAACTTAGAGTTTTTTTTTTTTTACATTCGTCTTATGAGTGTGGCTGACAATAATAAAATTAACAAGTACAGTTGAGAGAGGACTGCTCTCTGCCAGCTCTGTGTCACAAAATTAATCCTCATAACCCCATGAAGTAAGGCCAAGTTCAGCGACTGGCCCAGTGTTACAGAGGTAACAAGTACTATTGCTTTTCTTTTGTACTTTCTGCCTGATAGTCCGGCAGATCCCTGGGTGTTCTTACCTCTGCACTCTAATACAGGAAAGATCCTCAGATCGCTTACCACTTTAGAAAAAGACCTTTCAGGGGCGCCTGGGTGGCTCAGTCGGTTGGGCGGCCGACTTCGGCTCAGGTCATGATCTCACCGTTCCCGAGTTCGAGCCCCGCGTCAGGCTCTGTGCTGACAGCTCAGAGCCCTGGAGCCTGTTTCAGATTCTGTGTCTCCCTCTCTGTCTGTGCCCCTCCCTTGCTCATGCTCTGTCTGCCTGTCTCTCTCTCTGTCTCAAAAATAAATAAAACATTCAAAAAAAATTAAAAAAAAAAAAAGAAAAAGACCTTTCACAAAGGTAATCTGATTCCGAGGAGTTTCTTTGCCGTCATTTACATGGTACTCGGGAAGCCATCGACAGGCATATGGAGTGTTTTCCTTTCCTTTTCTTCTTCTTTTTTTTTTTAATATGTATCTATTTTTGGGATAGCGCAAGTGCGCGAGTGAAGAGAGAGGGGGACAGAGGATCAGAAGTGGGCTCTGAGCTGACAGCAGCGAGCCTGATGTGGGGCTTGAACTCACAAACCGCAACATCATGACCTGAGCTGAAGTTGGATGCTCAGCCAGCTGAGCCACCCAGGTGCTCCTGGAGTGTTTTCCACAAGATCTCTGGGGAGAGTTCTACAAGATAAGATAAATTTTATTTTAGATATATGGTTATTATCCTTTTTTTTTTTTCCAAAGAGAAACGTGGCATTAGTATTGACTTTCATGCTAGAAATGAGGTGCTAAAATAGACCCAAAAAATCGCTCTTCGGTACTTTCAGAGTGGAAATTGTGACATCAAAATGAAAACATAAACTCAAGAATGACAGCAGATCTATTGAGTGCACCAGGTCGTCTTTAATACTCATTGTCCCGTCAAAGAAAACCTGCAGTCGGTGACTTCTTAGTTAAGTCCTGCTAGATCCCAGTTTTCAGTCAAGCCTAAAGGATTACATTACACAAGTTCATAGTATTTTCTTGCTTACATGTCCCTTTTATGGCTATGGTGTTATTTTTCCTTCATAAGACAGCACATTAGGCCTGTGCATTCTCCTTCAGCTTCACTCCTGAATGAATTTAAATAGAATACCTGGCTGTGTCTGTGTAACGCTGTGTGTTCTTTTTGTTACTGTGTCGTACAGGGCATTGCAGACAGACTGGTCCTCTTAGACCTCTCGGAAGAGACAAAAGGAGGAGTGATGGACCTTGACATCTTTAACCTGCCTAACGTGAAGATCAGCAAAGGTCTGGTTGTTCTGCTTAATAGACCTTTGCCTCCTTTGCTCTTGTATTTGACTCCTAGAATTGTTCTAATATTTTTTTAAGAAGAGTTTTAAGTTCACAGCAACATTGAGCAGGAAGTTTCCTGTATATCCCTTACCTGCATACCTGGAAAGGCTCCCCTGTTATCGACATCCCCCTCCAGAGTGGCACAGTCGACAAACCCACTTTGATACATCATTATCATCCAGAATCCGTAGTTCACGTTAGGGTTCACCCTTGGTGTACATTCTGTGGATATGGACGAATCTGTAATGACACGTATTTACCATTATAATATTTTTCACTACCCCAAAATCCTCTCTGCCTTGAGTCTTAGAATTTTAATGCTAAAAAGCACATTAAGGATCACTTAGTTGAAGCTCTTCATTTTACATTTTACGTTTTACATTTTACATATTGGGGAACTAAGATTCCCATAAACGAAATTACTCGCCCCAATTCATACAGAGATTGTGATTGATTAAATTAAGAGGAGTCAGGTAAGCGAAAAGCATTCTGATTGGTTGGAAGGATTTATTCTGTCTTTGACTTATACTACAGCTTAAATTTGTTTTCTTTGCTTCCGTTCTCATAATATATTGGTTAAGAGCACTGGTTTTAGAGTTAGACAAATAGGAGTGTGCACCCTACTCTGCCACATTATAGTTCTGACATTTGTCAGGTTATATAACCTCTCAAAGTTCAGTTTTATCATCTGTAAAGTGGAAATAATACCTGCCACTTGGTGTATGGCAAAGCATTAAACCAAGATTTAAAAAAAATATTCAGGGGCGCCTGGGTGGCTCAGTTGGCTGAGCGTCCAACTTTGGCTCAGGTCATGATCTCACAGCTTGTGAGTTCAAGCCCCACATTGGGCTCTGTGCTGACAGCTCAGAGCCTGGAGCCTGCTTTGGATTCTGTGTCTCCCTGTCTCTCTCTCTCTCTCTCTCTCTCTCTCTCTGTCTCTGCCCTTCCCCAGCTCATGCTTTCTGTCTCTCAAAATAAATAAACATTAAAACAAATTTTTAAAAATAAGTTTTAATAAGAACAAAAGGATTTTGTATCATTATAAATAAAATTTTAAATGTTAGGAAAGTATTTTTTATCTCATCTTTTTAATTAAAAAGTTTGTGTATATTTTATAATATATATATTAGTGCAGACATATATGTAGGTAAATACCATATTTGGGGATGTGGGCTTAATAATATTTTTTTACTAGAGATGCACAAAAACTTGGTAGACCAGGTTATGGCCAAATTCAAGTTGTAATATGTTATAGCTGTTTGGCTTTCCTTACTTAGGTCCCCTGTGTTCCTTGACCATACTTAAAAATAAAAAATCAAGATGGTGTCATAAACCTGAATGTACTTAAGAACAAGAGTGGGTGAGAAAAGTTGAAATTATACTTACAGGTTATAAAAATTGAGTGTAATAGTTAAAGTAAGCCTCTGGATCCCTGTAGGATACAACGAATTTATTTTCCTTCTCTAGAAACAGTGCAGCGTTTGCATTAATGATCCTTTTGTAAGCTTTGTATAGAGGATCCCTTGGGGAGCTGGATATTCTCTCATCTCCAAGTGCTGAAGTTCTTAAGGGACCTCTTAACTCTTCCAAATCACTTCAGGACCCTTTAGAACCTAGAGGTTGTAAGGCCTTTTAGGACCTGAAGAAATTGTTTCTTCCTGCGTGTCTCATTAACCATCTATTACTATTGTTTCATGTAATTGAAAGAATAGAATCTTGGAGTAGATGTATGGTGTGTGGTGCTTGCCACCAGTAGGGAATGCCAATGAGTCCACGCACTCTTGGGCAACTTTCATGTTCCCCTTGGTCACATATTCCTGATAATACTGAATGTAATTACTTTTACATGAAAAATTTTAAATATGTTAGCTAACATCTCATAGATATAGTCCATAACATGGAGAAATGTATTCATAATTTGGGGAAATTAAGGTCAATAGTTTGGAAATCTGAGGAATGCTCCGTCATGGCAGGCATTGATGACTACAACTGACCATCCTAGAGCTGTTCTTTGCCTCCATGTGGACTTTTTCAAAATAACTATTAAAACATTTTGGGGAGGGATATACATATATACAGGTGAGCCTGCAAATACATATGCATATATGCACAAACAGCTACGCTTGTGTATGCATAGACCAACTCTGGAGAAATACAGAGGAATTATTAAGAGTAGTTGCTTTAGGGGTCAGACTGGGAAAACTGGTTCTATACTTGTGTTTGAAGTTAATGTTTTTATTCCTTCATTTGTTTTTGCTGAAATACATATAACATAAAATTTGCCGATAGTGATATTTCGGGCATTCCCAGTGTTCCACGGCCATTGCCACTATCTAGTTCTAGAACATTTTCATCACCCCAAAAGGTTACCCTGTACACATGAAGCAGTCACTCCCCATTTTCCCTCTCCCCAAGCGCTTACAGCCATCAGTCTGCTCTGTGGATTTGCCTGTTCTAGATATTTCACATAAATGGAATCATACAATACATGGCCTTTTGTGTTTGGCTTCTTTCACTTAGCATAATGTTTTCAAAATTCATCCATATTGTAGCGCGTATCAGTACATCATTCTTTTTATGGCCGAATAATATTCCGTGGCATGGATGTACCACATTTTATTTGTTTATCAGTCGATGGACATTCGGGTTGCATCTTCTTGCTGTTGTGAGTAGTGCTGCTGTGAACATTTATGTACAAGTTTTTGTTTGAATAACTGTTTTCACTTCTTTTAGGTGTATACCCAGAAGTAGAACTGCCAGTTCATGGCACTTCTGTGTTTAAGTTATTGATGAATTAATAGTATGCTTTCAAAGATCCTTAGTAACAGCACATATGGATATAAATAGCTCTGTTTCTTTGAATAGCTTCATAATATTTTGTCAGATGGATGTCTGTCTCCCGTTGGGAGATAGGTTGTTTTGGGTTTTTTCGTGCTTACAAATAATAGTGAAGAGAACCTCGTAATGCAAAAATTTTAGTGTGCTTCTCTAACTAGCAAGATAAAGTAGAATTATGGGGTCAAAAGATACATGTTTTTTAAAGTTTATATTATTAAAATTGTTCCCAAAGAAGTGGTACCAATTAATACCCTGACCAACAGTATATAAGTATTCCTTTTTCCTTTCTCTTGATTACTTTTATTCTGTATTAAATATAGCTAAGGGGACCATTGTCCTATGATATTTTGATCATGGTTATTATGTTTATTATATTATCATGTTTACTATTATGTTTATCTGTTATCTCTTAATAATAATAATAGTTGCCATTTTTTAAGGAGTCAGTAATATGTGCTAGATACGTTACATATATTCACACACTGTTACTTTTCTTATTTGATTTTATAGATGGCTCAGAGAGATTGTGGCTTAGGACGTGTAGTTAGTATGTTCCCAGTTTCGCATGCTTCACTCCAGAAATTGTCTCCATATATACAAGCATAAATGTTTGTGTGTATGGGTATATGCATGCTTGTGCATGGAGAAAAAAGTGTTCAGTAGTTGTAACTTTAAAGCTAATGTGTTGTTGGGATACCTGGGTGGCTCAGTTGGTTAAACATCTGACTCCTGATCAGCTCAGGTCATGACCTCAGTTTGGTTTGTCGGGTGAGATCAGGCCCTGCATTGGGCTCTGTGCTGAATGCATGGAGCCTGTTTGGGATTCTCTCTCTCTCTCTCTCTCTCTTTCTCTCTCTCTCTCTCTCTTTCTTTCTCTGTCCCTCCCCACTCGTGCATGCATGTACAGTCTCTCAAAATAAAAAACATTTAAAAATAAATTAAAAATAAAAGTAATGTGTTGTTGACACATGGAGCAAAGCAAATTATTCTCAGTAGCCAGTGGTTCTTAAAACATG
The DNA here is from genome assembly GCA_030068075.1 of Paguma larvata. Classification (NCBI taxonomy): domain Eukaryota; kingdom Metazoa; phylum Chordata; class Mammalia; order Carnivora; family Viverridae; genus Paguma; species Paguma larvata. Next base: position 71,929,042 of record CM057831.1, on the reverse strand, counting down.
GCTTGTGGGTTAATCACTTACATCAGAACCACCACCTAAAATTACAGATGCCCGGGGTCCACCTAGGCCTATGGATCCTGAGTTTCTAGGAGTGGAGCCTGGGACTCTACATTTTAGATAAGTAGCTCAGGTAATTCTTATACTCATTAAAGTATTCTAAAAATTACCAATAGTGACACCATTGCAGATTGTGGAACCAGCACAGTGGACTCTGACCAGCATTTTATAAAAATGAACTAGAGCAATAGAAAATATCAGAGTAGTATTAAGGGTATTTTCCATAATGTTTTTGTTTTTGTCTTATATATAGACACACGCATATATTGCGCCTTGGGTTGCAATAGAAAATGTACTGCATGGCATGCCCATCCCATGCATGGGTCACAATCAGAATTTTGAAATTCACTGTGCTGAAGTTGAGAATCTTTACTTAAGCCCTCCTTTTGCCTCCTTTCCCCCTTTTACACTTACCCCAAATAAATACTTTTTCATTAGCTCATCATGCCCTTCATTCTTAAACTTGAGCCACCTTTTCTCTAGGAAACTTTCCAGAGTAATCCTAATGCCAAACCACTTATGACTCTTCATGATTTTAGTATTGATATTGAAATTTATGTTGTATCATTTTTTTCTCTTACCGAGACATTTTAATCAATAGATATACCTTTTATTTTTAAGAAAATCTTCCCTAAGGATAGAGATACGGCATATCATGGCCTCAGTTTGCCACATATGGTGAATCTTAGAAAGTTTCAGCATTGTTTATGCAGCTCCAAAACCCAGACCACTGTGGCAGAATCGTTAAAGGCACTCACTCGAACTGAGCAGTGATTTCCTACCTTATTTTTTAATATGAATATTCTTGCTTGACATTAAAAAAACAGTCTACCTCTATTCATCTGACAAAAATATCCCTTCTAGTCATTGTCTGAAATAATGCCCAAAGCTACTGAGAAGTCATTCTTTGGTAGTTCCCTCCCCTGCCAACATGGGAAGATTTTTAGTAGCTATCAACTCAATACAATTTCTAAATTAGGGGGCATCATCTTTTCTAAAATTTTGCATCCTAGTAAAAAATAATTTGAAGAGAATTTTTATGTAATTTTTATTACAGTTAGAATGGTTTAGTAATGTACCAGAGAAATGAAAATATTTGTACTTCTCCAGTATATTCAGACTGATAATACTAGCTAGAATACTTCAGCGAGGTCTCCACAGCATTTGGACATTATGATTTGATTGATTTTCCATGGTTTCGAATGAAATAATTCAGCAGTGATTTAAAAATCAATGTGTATTTCATTCATCAACATCATCCTCCTAAAGTGAGAACAGTGGTATATCGGAACATGAAATACTTGCTGGGGCTTTTGACATCTTGATACTGGCTTGATACCCCCTAGTGTAACTAGACAAGCACTGGTCTAGGGCCTGTTGTTTGGGAGCCAGTGGCTTGGCAGGAAGGATGTAGTTTTTCTGGGCTACCTACGCAGCTGGGCCAGAGGTAAGAGGTTTCTGTCCTGAAGGTCCAGGTGCACCCGTGACCCAGGGGAAAACATCACTGCGCTAATGAGTAAGTGGGTTTGGAGCAGGCGGTCTCACTCCGAAGCCCTCCGTTCTAACCCTTGAACCCTACCGTATTACATCTAGGGCAAGGACAGCAGGTCATTCACTTTGTGTTCTTAGGGCCTGGTATAATTACCCTTGGCATGACAGGAACCTCAGCAGAAGGTATATTAAACTAATTGTTCTTGAATAAACTTTTATCATGCAGCTTAAACTTGTAAATTACATCACATCTTTACATAATCATGCTTAAGGTTCTTCCTGACTTTCTTTATAACTGTAAAATCTTTTTTTCCACATATTAAAGCACCAACTTCTTTTAAACTTAATTTTATTTTTTATTCAAGTATAATGAACATACAGTTTTATATTAGTTTTTGGTGTACAGCATAGTGGTTCAACAATTCTAGACATGTTTTAGTGTTCATCAAGATAAGCTTACTCCTAAGCTAGCCCTTCACCTACCCTTACATCAAGATAAGTTTACTCTTAACCTATTTCATCTAGTCCATCCACCGACCTCTGCTCTGGTAACCCTGTTTGTTCTCCGTAGTTAAGAGTCTGGTTTTTTGTTTGTCTCTTTTTCTTTAAACATTTGCTTTGTTTCTTAAATTCCACATTTATCTTTCTCTGACTTATTTCACTTAGCATTATACCCTCCAAGTCCATCCATGTTATTATAAATGGCAGGATTTCATTCTTTTTTATGGCTGAGTGATATTCCATTGTGTGTGTGTTGTGTCTATGTATATGTATGTGTATATACCTTATCTTCTTTATCCATTCATCTGTTGATGGACACTTGAGTTGCTTCCATATCTTGACTATTGTAAATACTGCTGCAATAAATATAGATCTTTTTGAGTTAGTGTTTTCTTTTTCTTTGGGCTAATACCTAGTAGTGGAATTGCTAGATCGGGTGGTAAGTGTATTTTTAATTTTTTTGAGGAAGCTCCGTACTGATTTTCCACAGGGACTGCACCAGTTCGCGTTCCCGCCAACACTGCACGAGGGCTCCTTTGTTCTCCACCTCCTCGCCGACACTTGTTATTTCACGTCTTTTCTGTTTTAACCATTCTGACAGGTGTGAAGTAATATCTCATTTTGGTTTTAATTTGGACTCTCTGCTGATTAGCAATGTTGAAAATCTTTCATGTGTCTTGTTGGCCATCTATATATCTTCTTTGGAAAAATATCTATTCTCGTCGTCTCCCCAGTAATTGGATCGATGGGTTTTTTTTGGTGTTGAGTTGCATAAATTCTTAATGTTTATTCATTTCTGAGAGAGAGAGAGAGAGAGAGAGAGAGAGAGAGAGAGTGTGTGTGTGTGTGTGTGTGTGTGTGTGAGCGGGGGAGGGTCAGAGAGAGGAGGGAGACACAGAATCCTGAAGCAGGCTCCAGGCTCTGAGCTGTCAGCACAGAACCCTATGCGGGGCTTGAACTCATGAATCGTGAGATCATGACCTGAGCCAAAGTTGGATGCTTAACTGACTGAGCCACCCAGGTGCCCCAAGTTGCATACATTCTTTATGTATTTTGGATATTAACCCTTTAGCAGTTATATCATTTGCAAATATCTTCTCCCATTCAGTAGGTTGCCTTTTTGTTTTATTGATCATTTTCTTCATTGTGCAGCAACTTTCTATTTTGGTGTAGTCCCAATAGCTTAATTTTGGTTTTGTTTTTCTTCCTAGAGGAGACATTATCTAGAAAAATATTTCTATAGCTGATGTCAAAGAAATTACTGTTTATATTTTCTTCTAGGAATTTTATGGTTTCATATCTCACATTTAGGTCTTTAATCCATTAAAAAAATTTTAATCTATTTAAAAAAACTTGAGAGAGACTGAGACAGTGCTAGTGGGGGAGGGGCAGAGAGAAAGGGAGAGACAGAATCCCAAGCAGGCTCCATGCTGCCAGTGCAGAGCCCGACCCGGGGCTTGGACTCAAGAAACTGTGATTTCATGATCTGAGCTGAAACTAAGAGTCAGACACTTAACTGACTGAGCCACGCAGGAATTCCCGGTCTTTAATCCATTTTGAGTTTATTTTTGTATATGGTATAAGAAAAGAGTCCAATTTTATTCTTTTGCATGTAGCGTCCAGTTTTCCCAACACCATTTGATGAAGAGCCTGTCTTTTTCTCAGGGTATACTCTTGCCTCCTTTGTCATAGATTAATTGACATAAAAGCATGGGTTTATTTCCAGACTCTGTATTCTATTCCATTGATTTATGTGTCTGTTTTTTGTGTCAGCCATAGTGTTTTGATTACTACAGCTTTGTAGAGTATCTTGAAATTTTGGATAGTGATACCTCCAGTTTTGTTCTTCTTTTTCAAGAGTGCGATGGCTGTTTGGGTCTTTTGTTAAATCACCAACTTCTAAGAGAACCTGAGAAGGGAGAGTCCAAGAAAAATTCTCTCAGTGTCTACTAGGTGCAAAGAATTTAGTTGCCTGTGGGGCAGTATTTGCCAAACCTAGCTGTGCTTGAGAATCACATGGGGAGTTGCATTCCTGAGCAGCATTTCCCTTTATTGAAATAAATCTTCAGAACATGGGGTAGTCTGTAATTTTATTACACTTCCCAAGTTATTCCTAAGTACCCAGCCCAGTGTTTAAAAACCGCTGCAGAGGATTGACAGAAATGGAAGCAGCTTAAGGTTTAGATGGAAAGACTCACACGGAAGATGTAAATAGTAATTCATGACAACAAGGGAGTAATGAGGCAATATATGATTAGTTGCCAAGAGAATGGTGTAGACAGTGAGCACTCTTGGAGTTGAGTGGAGGGAGATACTACTTTCAGCTAAGTAGGATTGAGGTATGTGGTAAGTGTACCAGGATTAGGGAAATTTGGATTGCTAGGGGTGGGGGAGGATGTAGCTGTTGCTAAGTATCTAGATCTTGGAGATGGAAAGATGAGTAAGACACAAACAATCCCTGCTCTCACAGAGCTCGTAACATGTTTAATGTAGTAGGCAGTTAAACAGATATCTATCTGACATGTGGTGAGTGCAGTGAGAAACATTCCAGCTAGAAAGAATTTAAGTGGTGCTTGAGTGGCTCAGTCAGCTAAGTATCCGACTCTTGGTTTTGGCTCAAGTCATGATCTCATGGTTTGTGGGTTTGAGCCCCATGTCGGGCTATGGGCTGACAGCACAGAGACTGCTTGGGATTCTCTGTCACCCTCTCTCTCTGCCCCTCCCTGGCTCACATGCATGCTCTCTCTCAAAAATAAATAAATAAACATAAAACGAGAAAGAAAGAATTTGAGTAAAGGTCATATCAGGAAAGTGAGCAAAATGTGCTGGGAGAAGAACAGAGACCAGTTCTGCTTGAGCCAAACATTTACACGGGAGAGTACAAGAAGTACTAGTTTCTAGGCTCAAAGGAAGAGAATAAAAGGCGTGGGAGCTCCTGAAATCATTGTCACACTATATGCTAACTAACTTGGATGTAAATATAAAAAATAAATTAAAAAAAAAAAGGCATGGGAGCTTCAGAAACCTTATGGAGTAGGAAGCCTTTTTTGTACTTTTGAAATCCTTTTAGACAGCTACTACTTTATTTATTCATGAGGCCACCTTGAGGGCAAGGGCATAGGTGTCATTCAAAGTCGAGAAAGCTAAAAGGGGGAAAGAAAAGAAAATGATCCTGGCAAAATAGGTTGGGACCAAATTGTAAGGTCGTAAGTTGAACTGTTCACTGATAATTTGGTGATAAGGACGAGTCACCTAATCTCTCTAAACAGGAGTTTCCTTATCTTTATGAGGGTTTTGGACTCAGTTTCTAAATATAGCATAGTGCTTAACAGCACTCTACAGCCAGACTTGCCTGGGCTTGGATTCTGGGTCTGCTGCTTACTAGCTCTGTGACTGACTAAGTTACTCATCTGTGCCTCATATTCCTCACCTGTAATATGGCGGCTATGACCCCATAGTGTGTTATAGATTAGGTTAAGTGAGTAAATATATAGAAAGCTCTTAGAATAGTGCCTGGCATATAGAAGTGGTCTGGAAGTGTTGACTATATACCTTTCAACTCTTGAGGTTTTGACTCATCACCAGGTATCTACTCTGAACACTAGAACGCAAGAATTATTTAAGAGTGCTCATGAAGAACCATAATTAAAATCCAGGACTCCGTTTTTGGATCTACTATCCCCACAACAGCGTCAGAGTAGGAGCTAAACATAGAAAGTAGATTTCCCAGAGGATATATTGCACCAGTGTTTCCTTCTGAAACTGGTCTAGAGAGATGGCCGTAGAGGCTTAATTAAGAATATAAACACTGGAATCTAGTCCTTGTCTCCCTGGGATGCCAATATTAATTTACGAATGTTGACTAATGCCATCTACTGTGTTATTTTCCTGTTGTCTCTGTTGCTGATAAAGTCTGGCCGCTGTTTTGACATGTACTTAAATAAATAAAACACATTGTGTAATAGAGAGTCGTGTAGTTGTAAAATTGCACATTGTGTGCTGCAGGATCAGAGGAGCGAACTCAAGAGAACAGCTTTTCTTAAGTCTTAACAGTTGCTTACCAAGGTCCCGTCGAGAGAGAAATCCAAAACCAAGGATACTGGCTTCAGTATAAGGAAAACTATAAAAAAATGAGCCAAGACATTTTATCTTGATTTAAAGGTTTTCCAACCATTTTTCTCCTCTTTGGAGTAGAATCCTTCAGAAGTTAAAACAGACACAAGCAGAGCTACTCTGCCTAGAGAGGTCAAAGCGAACAGCGTGGAGCTGCGCCCACCAGCCTTCTTTCCACTTATTCCCACGCCTTCTACGTGGCCTGTGAGTCACGATCAAGGAACTCCAGGACTCCTAAACTCACAGTTTAAAACTCAGGGACTTAATTGATTATAGGTTCATTTTGCCTATAGCATATTACTTATTTCTCCCAGGAAAGTTGTACATTACAGAAAAAATGTAAGTCCTTGTTTTTAGCTTCTGGGTCCTATACTTTATTTTGTTTATCCCCCTTTGTTATTTCTCCGTTTGGGATACACTCTTGTTCTTAATCATCTTTCTGGAAGCAAACCTCAGCACTCTGTATGTTTCTGTGGATATGGGGTTGAATGGAGGCAAACATAACTAAAGGCTCTCCACTTGTAGAAAAGAATAAGAAAAACAAGAACAAGAACTTGACCAAAACCTAGATCTTGAGCTCAGACTGTTTCTTTTTATTCATTAGATTTGTCTGCCTCTGCTCATTCCAAGGTGGTGATCTTCACAGTCAACTCTTTGGGTAGCTCTCAGTCCTACCTTGATGTGGTACAGAGCAACGTGGATATGTTCCGAGCCCTCGTCCCAGCTCTGGGACATTATAGTCAACATGGTATCCTGCTTGTTGCATCTCAGCCAGGTAAATGGTTTTATTTTAAATTAATCTGATGGTCCAGTGCATCAGTAGAATTGCCAGTACTGATAAAAGTCCTAAAACTAGATTATAAAAGGACAGCTAGACTATTCAGTCAAATTACTCTTCTACCAAACAATACAGTACGACCATATCCTGTCAACCAGTTATTTCTTATGACTGGCATTAACTAGAAGTTTTTAACTTACGATTTTTTATGACAATCACCGTCATTTTGTTCCAGGTTGTCGGCCACGTCTCCTTCAGTGAGAAACTGGTTACAGACCGAAGAGAAAAATGCAGTGGCTTATATGAAAGATCTTTTGTTAATTCTGAAGTGTTGTAAAATGTTAGTGGGCATGCCAGTGTGTGTTTCTAACTTCTTGTATTTTGCAAAGTGTTTTGGGAACTGGTTTACTTAAAAAGAAATATTATCAAAGAATTAGGTGGTATCAGACTCAAATTGGTGAACAGATTTTATTTTTTTTTAAACGTTTTATTTATTTTCGAGACAGACAGAGCATGAGAAGGGCAGAGAGAGAGAGAGGGAGACACAGAATCCGAAGCAGGCTCCAGGCTCCGAGCCGTCAGCACAGAGCCCGATGCAGGGCTCGAACTCACAGACTGTGAGATCATGACCTGAGCCGAAGTCGGCCACTCAACTGACTGAGCCACCCAGGCGCCCCTAGATTTTCTTAACGTTCCCAGTGTAAGGGTATGGTGTGCATTTTGATTGTTTTCCTGTAGTAATTGGTTGAGGGACACTGATCTCTTTAATTCCTGACATCCTTTTGGCATGGCAGAAAAAGGTAGTTGTGTTTTTGTTTGTTCATAAGGTTGCACTGCGTAATGGTAGTATATGATCATTATCTTAATTTAAAAATAGAAATTCACCTTAAGACAGATATGAAAGAGGGGCGCCTGGGTGACTCAGTCGATTGAGTGCCTGACTCTTGGTTTCGGCTCAGGTCATGATCTTGTGGTTCGTGAGTTTGAGTCCCGCATTGGGTTCCATGCTGGCGGCACAGGGCCTGTTTGGGATTCTCTCTCTTTCCTTCTCTCTGCCCCTCCCCTGCTCATGCACTCTCTCTCTCTCTCTCAAAAATAAATAAATATTTAAAAAATTTTTAAAAATACAGATATAAAAGAGAACTTGATCAATGAAAAACAAATATTCTTTTCTGGTTTCCTATACCCAGTTTTCATCTTTCTGACTTAACGAGGAAAATTTTCTACTAGTTTCTACTTGTAATTTTATAAGTTATATAAAATCATGTTGAAACCTGGTTAGTGTTTTCAATATACATTAAAAATCCTCAAAGTGCACTTAGGACCTAAAGAATATATAGAAGCTCTACTATGCTTATTAAAATAATATTTGGTTTATGAACGAGGCTAGAAGTGTATTTTTTAAATCTTTACGTTTTTACCTTGTGTGTGGTATTTAGTGGAAATCATGACCTATGTGACGTGGAAACTGAGTGCATTTCCTACAAACCGAGTGATTGGAATTGGATGTAATCTGGACTCACAGAGATTACAATACATTATCACCAATGTTTTGAAGGCACAAATATCAGGAAAACAAGTATGGGTTATTGGTGAACAGGGAGAAGACAAAGGTAAGAAATATATTTTCATTAGTTATATGACAACCTAAGTCCCCAGGGGCCGTGATTCTCAGATATATCTGAGGATTCCGGAATAGTTGCGCCTACCTGGCGTTTGTTTCACAGGCCCTGTATTGTGAGTAGACTCTGCAAGGATGTCATTCTCATTTATTTACTTTTCTGTAGGCTTAAGATTAGGCAAGACCCCCTAGTTTCATATTTTTTAATTGAATTTCAGAGTCCAGGGTTAATTTGAAAGTTTCATTTTCTAGAGAGCCACGTTTAAATAAACCCTAAAGCACACGCAGAGCTCTTCCCTTTCGTCTCCCCGTACTTCATCGTGACTAATGTTTCCTGAGTTCAGCCTCTCTTCCTAGGTCCCACCGCCCCTGTCTGTTTCTCGCCTTTTGAAACGGAGTTTTCACTCTTTGTTCATCTTTATGGCCTTTTTCACCAGCCACTTGCTCTCTTCCTACCACAAAAAGCGTTCCATTCTCCAGACCGGAAAGCCCCTTCTCCTATCCCAAAAGAATACTTTCCCTATTCAACTTGAGAGTCTCTTCCTTTCCTCCTTTACCGTGTCCCTCGTGCTGTGAAGTGAGGTTGTCAGGCGGCAGAAGTGCTCGTTATCCTCATTTGGTTACTTTTTATGTGTTTTTTTTTTTAATTTTTTTTAACATTTATTTATTTTTGAGAGTCATAGAGACAGAGCATGAGCAAGGGAAGAGAGAGAGGCAGACAAAGAATCCGAAACAGGCTCCAGGCTTTGAGCCATCAGCACAGAGCCTGATGTGGGGCTCGAACTCACAGACTGTAAGATCATGACCTGAGCTGAAGTCGGCCACTTAACCGACTGAGCCACCCAGGCGCCCTACTTTTTATGTGTTTAAACAAGTCTGCCAGTGCCCACTCTGTACGCACTACTGTATAGGATGTTAGTGTGACATGAAAGAGGCGGAGAGCATGGTCTCTTCCTTCATCATACTTAAACATTATTTTAGGACAGTGAGAAAAATATTTACACAATATTTTAGCTAACAGTGAAAGTATAGGAAACTATTCCATTAGGTGCCAGAATGAATATTTTAGACTCACAGTGCTCAGCTTATAAATGAGCTCAGTGAGCATTTAACCTGAGTTGAAATGACTGGAGAAAATTCTATACAGGCTGTCATTCAGCTGGACTTTGGAAGAATGAACAGGATTTGAATAGAGAGCAGAGTAGGAAAGATCTTCCAGGAATGGGAAATCAGAAGCAGGCAAAGGCACATCGTATATTAAGCATGGCATGTGCGTGGGATAAAAAAAACAAACAAACAAAATCTAGACTAGTTGTCGCAGAGAGTTTCACCAGATAAGCGTGGGTTGAAACCACATTTTGGAGATCCTCGAATACCTGATCAAATAGTTCGCAAGTGATTCTCGGGCAGAGGGAACGCATTAGAGTATTCGAGCATGAGGGTGATAGGTCGAAAAGGTAATTTGGGGGCAGTTAATCATCGCTTCGTCACTCGAATGACATCACTATTGCTGTATTTAGCATGTAGGTCCTGTGGGGTAGAGCACAATGTGAAAACGAACTTCTCCGCCTCTGAGGAGGTGACCATGTAACTGGAGACTGAAAAAAGACCATGCACGTTACAAGTTACACGCGGGTCAGTCCACAGTGCCACAAAGCAGATCACCTTCTCGAAACTATTTCCTTAGAATTTAAAGCTTCCTATATACTTTGCTGTCATTAAAACAAAATGCTAACAGTGGTTGTATCTGGGTTGAAGGTAACTTTTAAAAATTTTACTTGTCAGTATTTTCTAATTTTGTCATTATGGATATATAATATTTGTATAACTTTTATGAAAACTTTAATAAACTATAGAATTATTTAAATCTGTAAATTGGGGGGGTGCCTGGGTGGCTCAGTTGGTTAAGCATCTGACTTTAGCTCAGGTCATGATCTCACGGTTTGTTAGTTCGAGCCCCGTGTCGGGCTCTGTGCTGACTGCTCAGAGCCTGGAGCCTGCTTCAGATTCTGTTTCTCCTGTCTCTCTGCCCCTTCCCCATTTGTGCTCTGTCTTTCTCTCTCTCTCAAAAATAAATAAATGTAAAAAATTTTTTTTAAAAAAATCTGTAATTTGGTACTGGCTACCTAGAAAATTCAATGCTAGAAAGAGTTAGGTTGTAGAAGAAACCTTTATAAAACCTGACATTGTGATTGAGTAGAATGACTTTTTGGGCTCAAAAAGCTCTCTGACACTAAACACTAATCAGTAGGACCCTGGAAAAGGAGAGCAGGCAAGAACTTGGGGCAGACAGCTTAGAGTAATGACTCTCTAGGGCTGCAAACAAACAGACCCCGTATTTTACTCAGTAGTACCATTTGAGTTCTGGGCCGTGTTGATCTCTTGCTTCTCTGATTCTTGCAGATCTCCCAGTTTAGTTTGCTATGTCCCCTCTTGTCTACCCTCTAAATGATGCCAAATTAATAATGATATTAGCCAAAATTGTGCTCTATGGTTTCATGTATTAATTGAGCCTTCCTAAATCATATTTCTCTTTTCGAACTTTCACTGACTTCCCTTGACCAAACTGTTAAATTCCTTTGCTTGGCATTCAAGATGTCCCAAAATCTAGCCCTAATCTTCCTTCCCAATTATAATTAGGGAGGTAGTAATATTATTTGAGAGCCGGAAGGGACCCAAGGGATCGTCGATTATATTTTGTTTTAGGGACCCAGCAATGGATACAGGGATGGTAAGAGTGACCTGCTCTAAAGCCTATGGTTTTTAGGGTCAAAGAAGGACTAAAACCCCGGTCTTGTGCTTCCCAGCCCTACCCCACAGCTCCGCTTCAGCCACAGGGAACTTTGCCCTTCTCCCCCTCTCAACATATTCAAATCTCATCCTTCGAGGTCTAGGTCAAACCCTCCTTACTTACACTGTGAAGCCTTTCCTTAGACCTGTTTACACTATGAGGCTTTTCCTGATCACATCGCTCCACAGTGATTTCTTCACCCCTTTGTGCTAAATCTATTGCTAGCTATTTGGTAATTAACCACAATCAATAAGCATGATGTTTATTCTTTTGGTAAACGCTCTTTATTCTGATCCAATTTGAAAATTTTGTGTGCATACATTCTTTTTGAAAGTGCAAATTATTAAGCTGTTATTTTAGCTGAAAAAGTCGTACACTCACATTACAAAAAAATTAAATAGTACAAAAAGATACATGCAGTAAAAACTAAGTCTCCCTTTGATGCCAGATACTCAGGCTCTCTCCCTAGATTCAGTCACAGTTACCAGTCTCTTAGGCAACCTTCCAGAAATGTTCTGTGCATAGATAAGCACGCGTATGACATATACATACATCATCCTGCACCTTGCCCTTCTATTTATTGACATGATGTGGAAATGATTGCATAATGACATATATTGATCTCATTCATTTCTTTTTAAACTACTGGATATGTCAAAATTTATTTAGCCAGTCTCCCTAATAAGTTACAACTTTTTAATGAGTAAAAATATTTCCAATATGGTTATATTAATATTTCAAATTGTAAAGAGAAAATAAAGGATAGGGCAACTTGGTAAATAAGCCTGAGACCCAGTGCTGACTGCCGTTGGAGCTATGTAGACATGTAAGAACCTGCCTCTGTCTTTAAGAAGCTTAGATCTAACACAGGAAATGACTATAACGAAAGGCAGCGTTGACTTGCTGTGAGACAGGTCCAAGGGAAGGAGGATAGAAATAAAGGAAGCACTATGGTAATTATGTCTTGAGCTCTCAGATGGGAACGAGAGGTAGAGGGATGTAGGTACACATGCTTTGGGATCACCTGAATGCCATGTTTCATACTATTCGGCATATATAAAAAAATACATGCATGTTTTAAAGCATAATATTAGAACCTTTATGAATCTACGCCCAATTAAGAACATTATCAATACTACCGAAGCTACCAGTGTTCTCCCCAACCCATCTCCCTGTGTCCCGTCTAGACACCGCCATCAAATCAGTTTTTATCCTGTCTTGTACTTTGTTTCAGAGATAGATCTATCTGTAATAGGTGTACTTACCCCAGGCATTAAAGCCAGAAGTGGATACAGGCTCCCTCTGCTGGTTTCATGTGTAGACATCAACTGATTGTAGTTTTGCATAAGTGATATCACCGCTGTAATAGCAGTTATAATTTACTGAAAGCCTACCAAGTGTATTAAATACGTTGCAGATCTCATTGAAATTTACAAACACTCTGTGAAGGAGATGAGGGTTTTCCAAATTCATAGATGAGGAAGCTTAAGACTCAGTGAGGTTAAGTCATTTGCCCAAGATTACATATCTAGTAAGATTGGCACCCTGGTCTGACTCCAGAGCCATGCCTCTTCTTTCCTGTGACTTAATTAGATAATTTATCTAAAGCATTTAATACAGTATCTGGCACAGTGTAAACACTCAGTAAATGGTAGTTTCTGTTCCAGCGATCGGCAAGACGGTGATGAATAGAAAATTGGCAAAAGGACATGTAAAACTCCTCTTTGAAGCAAAACAACATTAGGATTTGGAAACAGTTGTAAGAATAGCAGGTGTGCAAATAAAATTAATTCTCTTTAAGTATTTCAGAGACAAATAGCAGCTACAGCCTGGGGGGAGGGATCCCATGACCCACAAACCCTTCAGGATCAGTTTCTTGCCTCCCTTGCCAGCTTCATCTTCCGCCATTCTGCCAGGTCTCCTCTGCTAGTCAGATGGCCAGCCTACAGTTTCCTGAATGATCGTGCATTCTCATGCCTCCTTGCTTTGGCTCCTGATTCTTCCTTCCATCCTAGCCTGAACTTGGCTAACTCCTGCTAACCCTTTAAGACTGGGCTTGAGTGCCACCTCTCCCAGGAAGCCTTCCCTAATTCTCCGTGTTAAGCAAGTTCATGCCTCTGTTGTAACCATTATCACATTGTGTTATAATTGCATATTTACCTGTCTGTTTACCCCACCAGACTGTAAGCTCCTTGACCTTGGCATGGCCTCAGTAAAAGTGTTTTGAAATGAATGAATGGTGCTGATACTATCTTGTTGTGACAAAAGGTCATTCATATTATGCCCCCCCTGCCCCGCCGCCAAATTAGATAGCAGAAATATGCTCTGGAGCTGCTGTTGTCGGCTGTGACGCTAACATCGTATGTAAGCTGTAAATAACCCCTTCAAAGGATGGTTAGTCAGAGGGTTGGACCTCAGAACAGACGGTTAGGTCATCTGCTTCGGGCATCTGTCTTACATAAGGGAAGGTGTTACCTCCAATGGAAAAGAGTTATCCCATGGTCCTTGTTCATTAAAATTTGGGGGCCCGAGGATTGCAGTTCTTAAGGAATGGAGCCAGGAAAAATTAGGATTGATTACTTACAATATTTGAAAGGGCTCCCTAAAATAGGTTGAACATATATTCAGGAAGTGTGAAGGGTGGGCAGGAAACGAGCAAAAAAATAATAATAATAAGTCCATCTGAACTTAATTGAAAATTCTAATATCTGTGTCACAAGCAAAGTTGAACATAGCAAAGCTTTCTCCCTCTCTCCTTGCTTTCCTCATGGCTCTTAGAAGTCAGGGCTCAGAGAGGAAAGAATGTGTACACACACACACACACACACACACACACACACACACACACACACTCGTGTAATTAAATTTCGGACCTTTTGTGTTCTTTCTGAGTCTTGTTCCTCTCTCGCCCCTTTTATTCGTTCTTCTCAGGTCTGTAAATGCCGTACTTCAGCATTTACAGATATTTCCCCCAATCGTCTATCTATTGTGAATATACCAATAAAGTACAAAAATTTTTTAGAAAAAAATTCACATGTAACCATTCTGTCCCGGTAAAACATTTTTTTAAATCCCTTAATCTGTCCACATATATTTGTATTTTTCTTACAACAAATTCTGGTTTTGCTTTTTTTTTTCCTACTTAACATAAAATCTTTTAGAGCTTTTTCACAGTTTCCAATTAAACCGTTGCAAGTATGCCTTCCTCTTTGTTAAAATAATTACGGATCGCGTGTGAAGTCGGTTCTGCATCATCTCCTGTGTGTTCTTTACCGTGGTAAAAACAGTGTGTGAGGACACAGAAGAACACATGGTCTCTGCCCGCTGCAAGCTTACAATCAGCTTGCGGAAGAGTGACCGCGATACATACGGTGTCCTTTGTTGCTGACCCATCACTAAAGGGCCTAATTTTGAATGCGGTTTAGAAGACTTATGTCCTAAACATAGTCGTATATATTCAAATGTATTTTTGTTTTGCCTGCCCAAGTACAGATTTGTATCAAAGAATGTCTTCTCATTCAAACATGAGAAATAGATGAACAGTAGAAGGGTTTCAAAATGTTTCTGGCAATTTCTATTTAATGTTAAAATATGGTGTAAATAGCCAGTCAATGCACACAGTTGTGAATTTTTGAGTTGTTTTTGAAAATGCTATAGTGAGATGAAATGGTAGCTGCAAAGGTCCTCTTTGCCGACAGGACCCTGTCCCTCTGACAGCTGTGGCAGTCTAGCCAAAATAGGTGACCGAATTATTCCTCACCTGGTGAACGAAGCGACTCTCCGTGTATTTCCCAGTGGAGCTGATGCCGAGCGCTCTCAGTGCGTGGGAACCCATTACACACCGCCTGCTGAGGAGAGAAAGCTTTCTGCTGGGACAGTAAATCGGCCCTGGTAGAACCGTGGGTGAGGAGAGAGCACAGGCGAGGAGGCCGCAGATAGGCTCTGGGGGTCACGTCTTTTGGAGGATCGCAGCCCCCAGGCAGTTGGCACAGCATGCCCAGTGGAAAAACTAACTATTGCTAGAAAGGGGGAAAAGCGTTTCAAGTTTAATCCAGATGCCCGTGACTGCAAATGACCATTTACCACATCTTAATCCTAAGGGAGTTATTGGCAAAGTGTCATTAATTTTTCCTTTAATTTTTAGTGCCCACCTGGGGCGGCCAAGAAGAAGTGATGAGTCATGACTCTGAAGTGCAGCTGTCCAACAGGTAACACTGAGCATCAGTCTGCACTCACCCAACCAAAAATCACGTCCTTCGTAGCTACCATAATAACAACTGCTTATGCAGCATTGCTTTTCCAGGCTTCCTCAAACAAAACTAGCTAGTGTGGACAACTTGAAGTACAAAGGAGCAGTGCTTTCTCATCGTTGATTTCTTATCTGAAAGTAGATCCAAGAGTGCTTTGCGAGCTTTATTTCAGATATTCAGCAGACACATATGGGGTAGAAGTTTCCTATTTGTAGGCAGTGATTTCCTACTCTGATATGTCAACATCTGAGGATATTAAGAATTTTCTTAATATGGGGAGTTCCTGGGTGGCTCAGTCGGTTGAGCGTCCAACTTTGGCTCGGGTCATGATCTCACGGTTCATGGGTTCGAGCCCCGCATCGGGCTCTGTGCTGACAGCTCGGAGCCCAGAACCTGCTTCGGATTCTGTGTCTCCCTCTCTTCCTCCCCCCGCCCCCGTTTCTTTCACTCTCAAAACTAGATCAACATTAAAAAAAAGAATTTTCTTAATGTAGAATTTGTCCATACCAGTTAAAATTAATATGTGTTTATTAATTGGGAACTAGTCTAATATGAATGGATAAACCACCGAACCATTATAAGTTTGGGCAAAAACAAAAGCGTAACACATAGATCCTTGCATTTTTGCCTTTGATCAGACACCTTCCAAGGTCCGTGCCCTACTGGTTGCACTCCATGCACTGTGTATTGTTTTCTTTTAAGTAGGCTCCACACCCAGCATAGATAACAAATTCGGGGCTCGAACTCGTGACTCTGAGATTAAGACCTGAGCTGAGATCAAGAGTTAGACGCTTAACCTACTGAGCCGCCCAGGCGTCTCATGCACCGTGTGTCCTTGTGCCATCTATCTTCCCACCATCACATGATAACATACATTTCTGCAGTTTGAATGGTGGCAACTTTTAGCTCTAAAAAAATTTTTTTTAATGTTTATTTTTGAGAGAGAACCAGTGGGTGCACAGGAGAGGTAGAGAGAGAGAGAGATCGGGAGACAGAGGATCTGAAGTGGGCTCCTCAGAGCCCAATGCAGGGCTCAAACCCACGAACCACGAAACCATGACCTGAGCTGAAGTCGGAAGCTCAACCTACTGAGCCAGCCAGAGGCCCCGAGACTTTTAGCTTTTTAAACCTTCAGCTTAAGGTTTTTAGACTGTCACAACTGGAAAGAATATTCTCCTACCGAGAAGAGGAGTGTATCGTATAATCCATTCTAATCTGATTCTTTACATAATCCTGCATCCGTAGGGAAGAAATGATAAAGGGAAGAAATTCAAACATGTTTATTTAACTTAAATCATTTTTTATTTTTTACATAGAGAATGTTTGCTATTATAAAACTTCAAAAGGGGCACCTGGGTGACTCAGTCGGTTAAGCATCCGACTTCGGCTCAGGTCATGATCTCACCATTCGTGGGTTCGAGCCCCACGTCGGTCTATGTGCTGACAGCACAGAGCCTGGAGCCTGCTTCGGATTCTGTGTTTCCCTCTCTCTACCCGTCCCTCACTCATGGTCTCTCTCTCTCTCTCTCTCTCTCAAAAATAAATAAACATTAAAAAAAAAACTTCAAAAAATGCAGATATCTGTAAAGTAGAAAGCAAAAAACTGGCGGTACCCATTCTTCAGAGACTACTGTTGTTAACAGTCTAGTGTCCATGTGTCCATTTTTCCAGTGCTCATGCAAACTATAATTATTATTGTATTATTTGTATTATGATAAGTTTATGCTATTCATATTATCTTGTAACTTGCTTTGTTTCCTTAACAATAAATCTTGGACATGTTTCCATCTTGTACGTATAAATCTACTTTATTCCTCTCCAGGGCTATACATTACTGCATTTGGATAGTGGTTTATTTTACCAGTCCTCTTTTGATGAGTTGTTTCCAGAATTTTTGGCTGTCTCACACAAGACCAACATGCACATATTTGCGTACTTGAGCATATTGCAGTGGGATAAAATCCCCGAAGAGGAATTTCTAGATCAGATGTTACTAAATCTTCCTCCTAAAAGACTGTATCCCTTTCCACGCTCAACTGTAGTTAAGAGAATGCCTGTTTCTCTGAAGCTTCTCCAAAAGTAGTTATCAATCTTAAATTTGCCAATTTTGATAGTCAACACTGGTGTATTGTTCTAAATCACATTTAGTTAAATATGGGTAGAGGTGAGCTGCTTTTTATGTTACTAGCCATTTGTACTTTCTCTCTCTGAACGACCTGCCTGACATTATAAGTTTAGTCATTAGATTATCTGTAGGCTTTTCTGACAATTGATGTATAAGTCTTATTTCTGAATAAAAATGTATCTAATTAAGACCTTAAACAATGTAAAACTAAATGTGCATATTTTGTGCATTTTCTGAGATTTATTTATTTTTTTATTTTTTGGTAACCTAGAGCCATGGAGGTGTTACGGGTCAAAGGTCAAAGATCCTGGTCTGTCGGACTATCAGTGGCTGACCTAGTTGACAGTATTGTAAATGATAAAAAGAAAGTACATTCTGTATCAACTTTAGCAAAGGTAATTGCTATTTTTATACTCGTCATATGTTAAACTTTTATATTATTAATATAAATCCAGAAAAAGTGCTGCTCAGACCATACACCAGGTGTCTTCAATGTCACCAGCTTTTAGAGTAGCTGTCACTGGAAGAGACAGTTTGGTCCAAACCCTATCCTGCTTGGTTACGCGAAGTCTGGACTACTACCAGGTTGCCTCTCACCCCCATGTAATTTTGGGGAAGCCTCAAGAAACATTGATATATTCCGTAAAGCTCTTCTGGTTCTTCTGGTAAAGTCATTTATCACCTCAGCCAGCCATGTCACCCCAGACTGATGTGCTGACGAGTCTTAGCTGGTCGGCAGTCTGCGTCTCCAGTTCAGTTTGTCCTTTACCACCTTCTCCCAAGCATGAAGTCCCTAAAGCACAGCTAAGACGAGATGCCTAACCAATTTTCTTGAAAACTTCAGAATATCAGGATGGAAATAAAACATGGAAAGGAAAACTTAAAACAGGCTACTGTATCTGACTGGCCCCTCCCCGGGGAATCTACCCGGACCATCTCTTTTCTTGGCCCCCTACCGGCTACCCATGTGGCAGGAGCCTAGCTTATCTCCCCACAAAGCGGCTGTCTCTGACCAGGTTCCTCCTATCTCACACAAATTTTCCAAAATGATAACGAGTTTAGAAATTAAATAAAGAAATTTTTTTAGAAGTTCAACTTATACTGGCACTAGAAAAGCAAGGGGGTATCCATATTTACGATACTTATTTTTTGCAGTGATTTAGATGTATCATAATCCCTATTTTTTTCCTTTCAGGGATATTACGATATAAATAGCGAAGTGTTTTTAAGTTTGCCCTGCATCCTTGGATCCAGTGGAGTGTCCGAAGTCATCCAAAGCACAGTGAAGGAAGATACAGCGGCTGAGAAACTCCAAAGCAGTGCATCCTCCATCCATTGTCTCAACAGCAGTTAAAACTTTGATCGTAAAGGGCAGAGTGAATTTCGCCAACACATACGGGGTTGAGAACTTCTGTATCTTATTAGTTCCCCTTACAAACCGCTTGGTTAAGGCACATGCTTTCTAGTCTGTAACTTGAATCCTTAGGGAGTTAGATAAGGAGGGGGGGGAAATCTAATTTTCTTTGTCATTGTTGAGATATCTAAACTGTCCTCTAAACCCGGAGCAGACGCAGACATTCATCTCCAATGTGCACCATTTAAATTCATGGGTCCTCATCCAAAAGCACATTCAGCACTTTGGGAATATTTTGAAAGTAATATATTTTTAAAAGAAAATTACCCTTTATTATAACAAACATGACAAGCTGAAGGTCCAGTATAGGTTTACAGAATCTGTGCTGGGTGTACTTCCAAAAGACCCACAGCTTAAGGTATCGTTTCTTCTTTAAAATAAAATTGGTAGTAATGGGAAAGCACTTTGTTTTCCCTCTTTAACTTAATTAGCTCCCCGGGCGCCTGGGCGGCTCAGGTGGTTAAGCCTCTGACTCTTGATTCCAGCTCAGGTCATGATCTCACAGTTCATGAGATCAAGCCCCACATCAGGCTCTGTGCTGACGGTGCGTAGCCTGCTTGGGATTCTCTCTCCCTGCCTCTCTCCCTCTCTCTCTCTCTCTTTCTCTCTCAAAATAAATTTTAAAACCTTAAAAAAAATTAACTACTAAAAAATAAAAAAAGAATTTTATGTGCACTTTAAAATATTAAAAAGGAAGGTAAAATTTTTTAATATTTGAAGAAAAAGTATAATTTAATTTCCAGTGGGACTGTCCTTTTTGAAATTTTCTATAACCTCTTCTTGGGATATATATTAGATCTCTAACACCTCAAAAACCCACTATACTGTTGGTAGCATAGAGAAATGTGTATTTAAAAAATTGTTTTTAATGTTTATTGAGAGAGAGAGACCGAGCGTGAGCAGGGGAGGGGCACAGAGAGACAGAGACACAGAATCCAAAGCAGGCTCCAAGCTGTCAGCAGAGAGCCTGATGTGGGGCTCAAACTCACAAACCATGAGATCATGACCTGAGCTGAAGTTGGACACTTAACTGACCGAGCCACCCAGGCGCCCTGAGAAATGTGTATTTTTAGTCAAAATGGATTATGAATAAAAACCAAGCAATTTACTTTAAATCTAAAATATGAGGCTTTCATAAAAACCATTAGTCTTAAAGGGAATACATTGGATTGGACTAGCTCTTCTGAGCAAATCCTTTAAC
Source organism: Paguma larvata (assembly GCA_030068075.1). Classification (NCBI taxonomy): domain Eukaryota; kingdom Metazoa; phylum Chordata; class Mammalia; order Carnivora; family Viverridae; genus Paguma; species Paguma larvata. Next base: position 71,908,700 of record CM057831.1, on the reverse strand, counting down.
CACTCCTGAAGAAATGATTCAGAGTATATATGCCCTGGTGATGGGGCAGTAACAGTATCTTCATATATGAAAGGTAGCATATTATTACAGATGTGACATGCAACTAATTACTAACAAATACCTGACACATTTCAGGTCATGTGATGAGCATTTTGTTATTTTATTGAATCCTGAAAATAATCCACTGAGGTTGGTTTTATCCTTTTATAGAGGAGAAGAGCTAGGTTTAGTGCCCAAGGTGTCACAGCCAAAGGCACTTAAGCACATAGCCTCCACTCTTTCTAAGCACTAGAAGGAAGAAAAAGCCTAACAGCAAGAATAGTTACCACAAGACCATAAAGCTGGGGTTCTATACACTATGGAAGGATAACTTCTATTCTCATGTAGGGGCTGACTTTTTATTCCAACATAGTTTTTTAAAAGATTGATTCCCTGACTCCCCAGACTCGCCCTCAGCAAATAGCAAAGAGGAGTATGCACTGAAGTAGGTGTTTCTTTAATCATTTATATAGTATTGTCTGGAAGCCTACAATACACCAGGCACCACACTGGGCACTGCAGATATAGTGGTGAGCAAACCTGGACTAAGTACCAGCCCTCATGGTCCTTACAGTCTAGTGTGGGAGACATTGTAATCAAATCTCACAAATAAACGTACAGTTGCAAGTGTAATAAGTACTGTGAAGAAATTCCCTGTGCTTTGCAATTATATAATAGGCAAATCCAAACCTAGTCAGAGAGAAAGGAGCCCAGTAGTTTATAAGGGCAGACATCCTAGTTAGAAAGAGTCAAACTAATTCCGATTTAGTATAGTAATGAATGCTTTTAATAATGGGCTTAAATCATAAAGATAAAGTGAAATTATACTCAGTGTCCCATGTTTAATAATGTAGAAAAGTATTTAATTGGTTTGGAAAGATTCCCACCGGAATGAACTAGGATATAAACCTTGGATGTTTGAAGAGATAAGCATTAGTTCTGCGTTAGTTCCCCACATGGGTAGATTATTTTGGTGTTACTCTTAACAGTGTATCCTCACTATCCTTTTGCACAAAATGGGGAAGTAAAACCAAAAGAACCATCTCTTGTATTTTTTTAAACTAGCCTTTTCTAATATCTGTGATCTAATTAGAAGTTAGATAATTTCTACTATCTAATTTCTAATATGCTCTTGAACAATAACCTAACTGCAGGATACTATGTCATAGACAAATTACCAAGAGTTCACTATATTAATTAAGGTCAATGCAATGCAACAAATACTTACTGAGCATCTACTGTTATTCCAAATAATGTGTTAGAATTTGAGTAATCAAAGTTGAGTACTAGTCCTTGCCCTACAGAAGCCCACCTTATAGAAATAGTTCCATCAGTTATTTCCTTAAGTGTTGAGTATCATCAGTTGTGTTGTAGGTTCCATGTGTAAGTCAAGAAGCAGTACCTCCACTACCTCACTGTGATTTGCTGATCATCGCTATTCACGGTTCTTTAACTTTCACTTCTTAATTTTTCCAAAATCATGCAGTGTCTTCTTATGATTTTTAATGGGGCTTGGGTTAAAATGCTGCTTTGATTTTATAGTGCAGAGATTAATATTTTATTTTCTAGTATACATTGTAGTCTTCCTTAAACATCAAGAACAATGAGTAAAATAAACTTTGACTTTAAAATCACCAGAAGATGCCTAATCTGTTGAGTGGAAGGAAATTGATTCAGATTGAGGAGAAAGTTTCTTTTAAACATTTCATACAGTACCCAGGATATTTAAGTGGCTTAAGTGCAAAATTAAGAGACTAGCCTTTGTTAATTGTTTTCCGACCTTAAAAAACTACTTTTGGCAAGAAAACTTTTTAAACAATATATTACCTGCACTCTCTCAATTGATAACGTGCAGTTGCTTTGAGGGTACTCCTGAATAAGCTGTGGCTTTAAGACCACTTTGGAAACGGCATTTCTTTTAAGTGACAAAAATGGTGCAGCGGAAGGATAGACTGCCCTGCAATTTGGTTTGACAGGTAGTGTATGCTTACCTAAACACATGGTGTCCATATCCAAAAGAATAATAGCTATTGGGATAGGCTGTGTGTGTGTTGGCAGTAATTTAAAATGATACGTCCACATGGTTTCAATTACGCCCTCTGTGTTTGTGACCTCACTTAGATGCCAATTTAGAAGGGAATTAGGGGTGCCTGGGTGGCTCAGTCGGTTAAGCATCTGACTTCAGCTCAGATCATGATCTTGAGTTTCAGGAGTTCCAGCCCCACGCTGGGCTCTGTGCTGGCAGCTCAAGGTCTGGAGCCTCCTTCAGCTTCTGTGTCTTTTGCTCTATGCCCCTCCTCAGCTCAGGCTATGTCTCTCTTTCAAATATAAACATTAAAAAAAATTTTAGAAGGGAATTAATACCACAGGCTGTTTTTCATTGGTACTAAGCTAAAATCGTCCAAATTATCATACTTCATATCATCAAACCCAAGCTTTAAAATACCTTGAAAAGAGAAACTGAGAGTTGCTCGTGGGGTGTTGGGTGGGAGGGATGAGCTAAATGGGCGATGGGCATTAAGAAGGACATTTGTTGGAATGAGCACTGGGCGTTACATGTAAGTGATGAACCACTAAATTCTAGTCCTGAAATCATTATTACACTATATGTTAATCTGGATTTAAATAAAAATAAATAATAAATAAATACCTTGAATGACACTGTGGGCTTATGTGGTGAGTACAATAATGACTAACATAAACGACCACGAAGAATGTTCACGGGTAGTAGAAATTCAGTTAAGATCAAGCACCTACTCTTGCTCTGTACAAGGATGAGAATCTAAAGATGAGCCTGCGCTCGAAGAGTTGGGCTCTGACAGAGGGCAGGCTAGTATGCAAATATAGTGCAAGGCAGAATGCAGCCAGGATTATAGATTTATGCCTAGGCAGAGTTCCGACTTGGCGGAATGGTTTCCCAGAGAAGAAATCCCCGTCTGGATTCCCGTGAAACCAGGGCTCTGCATTTCGCCCTTGTGAATGTAGTATGGAGAATTTTTAAGCTAACCAAACAAAAACCTGGCAATCCCCTGGGCATCATGTAATGCTAGCTTCGTATCTCAGAGTTGGGGAAAAACTTTAGGCCCAATTACAAGTGCACTTGCTTTCTATTTCGCACAGCAGTTTTCTGACTCCCAGCGCACGTGATTGATTGGTCATTAAAGCTCACTCGCAAAACCTTCCTACTTCTCCTCCCTGCACCTGCTCCCTTAGTCTAAGGCAACCGGGAAACACCTGATCTTACCCTGTTCCACGGTTTCGAACCTCGCAACAGGTTTGACCAGTTCACTGGGACCCGACCGGGCCTACGGAGTAGAACCCATCAACATATGGGTCGGAACCCACCCCACGCCCGGTCACCCGGAAGTGACGTCAGGGAAGCGGAAGAGCTGGCCTGGTGGCCGACTTCCTGTTGTTAGAGGCGGGGGGGTGGGGGGCTGGCTACTAGGTGTGTGATTGTGTGGGGCGGCCTGGGGCGGCCCCGGAGCGGCTGACCCTCTGCCTGCGGGGACGGGAGTCGCCAGGCGGCCGCCATGGCGGTGTCAGAGAGCCAGCTCAAAAAAATGGTGTCCAAGGTGAGTCCTCAGCGCGCTGGCCACCCGGCGCGCGCCCACCACTCCCCTCGGCGCCCGGCGGGGCCTGGCCGGACTCAGCCCAGCGCTCTTCCCCGGCCGGTCGGAGGCCCAGTGCCGTCCTCAGTCGCCTTTGCGGCCCCGGCCCCGACATGCCTGTCGTCTTGCGCCGAAATCCCCGATATGTGGCCGGGGGAGTTTGGGGGGCGGCGACGGTCAACAAAGGCGCGGAGCCGAGGCCGTCTGCCACCTGCCGCCCGCCCTTCTCTCTGCGGGTAGAGTTTGGAACAGTCTGTGGGGCAGTATAGTTTTCGTCCTAGTTTTTCTAAACGCAGAGAGGGGGTTGGACTCCATTCTCGGGCTGAGGCACTCCACTTCTTTCCCAGTGTAGGGATCTGTCGGTCTTCGCCCTTACGTCCCGGCCCCCAGAGATTGTGTCCTTTTCAGTTTTGTGTTTCTGGCACAGCTCAGTACCCGACCCACGGAGGTCAGGAACTGTTGATTGAATTGGTTCAATTAGAAGTAAAAACGGCCAGACAAGCCTAAATACCAGCACGCACTACCTCTATGAAATAAATGGAATTCTATGACCGCTTCAGAGACTTTGGTTTGCTAAGAATAACTGCCTTTAATTAATTGTAGGCTTCTTACAACGCCAGCTTATTTGCTTTGAACTTAATTTCTAACCTTCACAGCTTAAGACCGGTGTATTTTTTTTTTATTCTTAAAAAGTAGATAGGCGTTTTGTATTTTAAAGCCCAGAATTTTTTTTTGACAATTTCTTTAAATGTGTCAACTGACAACAGAATGAACTGGCTTATGGTGTTTTTTTTGTTGTTGTTGATTTTCAATTTACCAATTAGGAATAAGATATATATGAGGTGGTTGGGAGTTGAATCTCCGCCAGTTCAACGGGTTAGCTTTGGAGACTTTGGTCAAAGCAAGAAGAATGGTAGGAATCGAAGTAGTTTAAGCAATTTTCATTATTATCAAAACACTATTATGCGTGTTTAAATTTGTTTCTTTGAGAGATGTACTATTCCTGCCCCAGTAAAATAGTCCCCATAGCCTTTGATGGAAGAGCAGATAACCTGTAAAGAGAAAGTTTTGGTTTTCAAAATAAAGCTTCTCTTGGTTGTCTAATATCTTCTAGGCTTCTTGATTTTCTTTTGATAGTTATCCTTCATTGTAGAGGAAGTTTAGGGGAAACCCTAGTAGATATGGCCTCGTCTGTGTTGAAACATTTACTATCACTTTAAAAAACAATACATTGTTTTACGTACGATGTAACTGAAAAGTATCTGTTCCAGGCCAGTTTTGATGTTTAAATTGATAGCATAGTCATTAAAGTCATGTATATTCCTTAGCCTGTATCTAGAAGTATTTCTGTATAAGGACCAGAGTATTCAAATAATGGTTTGGATTTTAAAAACCATGATTAATCAAGTTTCCTAAACTTCCTGCAGAGGGACCTGCCTTCCCCCCCACCCCACCCCACCCCACCCCACCCCCACTTCTTTTTACCCTAAGAACAAAAAAGGACACAGAGAAGGGGTGGAGAGGACATTCTACCTACCTTTTGGTTCTCGGCCCAATATCTGAAAAACCGAGTCTCCTACAAGTGCTGATGTCAGTTCTGAGTGTCAGCTTCTGTTCGATCCAGCCTATGAATAGAGAAGAATAGTGTTAGGATAATAAAAGTAGGGGCCCTTGAGTGGGCGCCTGGGCGGCTCTGTCAGTTAAACGTCTGAGGTCAGCTCAGGTCACGATCTCAGTTTGTGAGTTCCGAGCCCCGCGTCGGTCTCTGCTGACGACGTGGAGCCCGCTTTGGATCCTGCCTGCCTCTCTGCTACTCCCCCTGCTCGCGCTCTCTCTCTCTCTCGAAAATAAACATTTTAAAAAGGCTAATCATAAATGACCACATATTCTGCGATTACATTTATATGAAATGTCCAGAATAGGCAGATTGATAGAAACAAAATAGCAATTGTCTAGGGTGAACGGGTGGGGGGTAGTAGTTATGAAGCATGATTGCTAATGGTACAAATTTTTTTTAAATGTTTATTTTTTTTATTTATTTTTTTAAACATTTTTTTAAATTTTTTTAATGTTTATTTATTTTTGAGACATAGAGACAGAGTGTGAGCAGGAGAAGGGCAGAGAGACAGGGAGACACAGAATCCGAAGCAGGCTCCAGACTTTGAGCTGTCAGCACAGAGCCGGACGCGGGGCTTGAACTCACAGACCGCAAGATCATGACCTGAGCCGAAGTCGGCCGCTTAACCGACTGAGCCACCCAGGCGCCCCTAAATGTTTATTTTTGAGAGAGAGAGAGAGAGAGAGTGGGGGAGGGAGGGGCAGAGAGAGAGAGGGAGACAGAGGATTCCGAAGTGGTGCCGACAGCAGAGAGGCAGAACTGGATGCAGAGAGCAGGATGCGGGACCGAACTCACAAACCCTGAGATCATGGCCTGAGCTGAAATCAGGAGTTGGGCGCTTAACCGACTGAGCCACCCACGTGCCCCAGGGTACAAATTTCTTTTGGGAGTGATGAAAATATTCTAAAATTGTGGTTGCACAGCTTAGTACTGAAAACCATTGAACTTTGTATAATTCGCTTTAAACGTGTGAATTATAGGGTATGTGAATTACTGATTATCTCAGGAAAGCTAGTATCAAGAGCAGGATGGGAGAGCCAATCTATAGATTAAAAGACACCTAATAGACATTTAAACAAATAGTAATGTGTGGACTTTATTTGGATCTCTGTTCAAACAAGTTATGACATATGACCGCGTCTTTGATAATATTAAGGAAATGGATTATTTTAGTATAATAATAGTATTGCGGGTTTTTTTTTAAGTTTTATTTTAAAGGTATACACACCTATTTATGGGCGATAGCATAGGATGTTAGTGTGCTGCAGAATAATAGAGGAGGAGGAAAAGGTGAACGAGGTTATAGATTAAGGTTGGTTGTGAGTCGGTTATCATTGAAGCTGGGTGTTATGGTACAGGGCGCTCATCGTGCTCTTCTGCCTGCGTTTGGGTATGTTTGAAATGTTCCATAATAAAAACTTCTAGAAAGAAAGAAGAGGACAAGAGCAATCACAGGCAGCAAACGTAGGGAGCTCCTTGCAAGAGTCGCCGTACAGGAGAAGCGTGAGAAGTGTGGTTGTAGCTGCTGGGGAAGGGGGGGAAGGGGGGTCAGGGGTGTGTTTGCAAGTGGGGTGGTGGAGATCAGAACAGGTTCGTGTGCTCACAGCACTGACCCCATAGCACCGGGACACTGGTGCTTCAGGACGAAAAAAGGCAAGACATGCTGAGCAGATGCCTTTCAGTAGACCTTCCGGATTTACTCTCTAATTGTTCTTGTATCTTCTCCCTTATTGTCTGTCTACACTGTGTCTTTTTGCACTGGTCTCCGTGAGATTTCTTTGACCATATATTCTAATCCTCCTCCTGAATGCTTTCCTTCCCGACTAGCACGTTTCGTGTCCAAGAGTCCTTCTCCGAGTGTTCTTATTTCACGAATACCACATCATTTCTTCTTTGAAGGTATTAATGCTAATTCTTTCTGAAGTTTTCTTCTGCTCCTTGCATTTTTTTCTGTCACTTCTTAATTCCTTCTTTTCTGTTTGTTTTGGTCTCTGTCGTGTTTCTTGGAGTCTTTCTTCTTGGAGTAACCGATTGCTTCTTTTTAAGAGAGAAGTACTAAAAGCTGATTGAAAGCTTCGTAGGCATGGATGGAGCTCATTAGTTGGTGAGATTCGATAAATTGTAATAAGATGGAGGTCCCATTCTCCTGATCTCCTGATCTGTCAAGAATGTGTAAACCAGGGGCGCTGGGTGGCTCAGTCGGTTGGGCGGCCGACTTTGCCTCAGGTCATGATCTCGCTGTCTGTGGGCTCGAGTCCCGCGTTGGGCTCTGTGCTGACAGCTCGGAGCCTGGAGCCTGCTTCAGATTCTGTGTCTCCCTCTCTCTCTGCCCTTCCCCTGCTCACGCTCTGTCTCTATGTCTCTCAAAAATAAATAAATGTCAAAAAAATTTTAAAAAATGTGTAAGCCAGGTTTCTCATTTTCCTGGAGTGGAGTAGTACAAGGTGGGGGTGTGAAAATACAGTACAATAAATGACAGATGGCAAAATGATTGGTATTGACCGTAAATGCTGGAGTTCGGAGGAAAGGGAGAGATCATTGTGGGCTAAAAGGACGTTGGGAAAAGGATTCATTAAGAAGGGGGAGAGAGATGAAAGCTAGGTTTGAAAAAGATTAAGATTTGAGTTGGCGGAGGATCTTTCCTGTTGGAAAGAAGAGCTAAGATGGAGGTGAGTACCGGGCTTGACTAGGTTGCTGGAGAGAAAGCCATCAAGGTTCTCTCAGGCTTTAATTAATGTTAACGATTAGCAAGAACCATTATACTTTTCAGAAGAGTGCTATAAAGAAAATAGAATTTTAAGAAAATTAACCTAGCAGTAAAATATGTACATTGGTTTTAAACTAAATTCCTGTGTGATTTTGCTTTTCAGTACAAATACAGAGACCTAACTGTACGTGAAACTGTCAATGTTATTACTTTATACAAAGATCTCAAACCTGTGTTGGATTCATATGGTGAGTTTATATAATAAAAATATCAATTGCTGTACTTTCAGTTTACTCTTTAATAATCGTAGGTTTCCCATTTTCCTCTAAGTTTAATGGTTTTTCCTTTGTAGGACTGAACCTCAACCTAATAAAAGTGTTAGGGGGCTAAGAAATGACACAATCTAGTAATAACTTATTTGTTTAGCTATTTTAAGTTTTAAAAAAATGGTCTAACAGAACTATGCAAATTTAGACCTAGAGGGGATCTTAAGAACAGTTTAGTTTATCATTTCCCCAAATTTTACCCCCCAGTTATGAAGAATGTTTCTTGTGAGGACAGGAGATAAGTTTGAGCAATTATAAATTAAACAAAATTAAATGGGTCCCTTTGCAGCAAGATTTCTCAGAGCCTCTCCTCACCAAGAGAGGAGAGCAGAGAGTCTACTATATGGTAGACTCGATTAACTACAGAAGTTTTTTTTCCTCCCCAGAGCATCTCTTTATATTCTTGGGAACACAGTTTATAAAACAATATTCTAGAAGATCTCTTTTATTTTATACATGAGGAAAACCATTTTTAAATAGGGTCTTTAATTCTATATACTAGATAGGTGACAATGTGTGTCCACTTTCTACTGAGATGAAATAAAATTAAGGATTAAGTAGAAATGACAATACCTGGAGTTCTTAAAAAAAAAAAGTCTTTTTGTCTTCACCAATCCTCATGTCATCTCTCCCACTCTGTGTCCTTGTAAACCCCAAATGTGCCAGGGCCAAGGGGTACCCATGCCACCTCCTATCCATCATGAGGCTCTTGGCACTGAGGGCTAAGAGCTGCATTCTGTAGGTGAGACTCTCATTCTGAACTCCGCTCACCCCAAGGGCTTTGAGAACATTGGGAGCCCGGTGACAAGAGGTGAGAGTTAACGGAGGGGCAGTCAGTCTTGAATTTTCTGAACAGCAGAGACATGAACAGGAATTCCTCTCCCAAACCGAGGGCATGATTCTCCTTCCTGTCTACATACTGTACTATTGTACTTAGATCTGGGAAGAGCCTCCTGTTACCCAAATTAGAGTTAATTTAAAAATGGCTTTCATGAGGTAAAAAAGGGACCAGGGCTAGAACTTTACTGTATTTGATTTTTACCGGATGCTAAAGAATAAATATGTTTATCTAAACTGACAGACTCCAACATCACTAAATAAATTTTATGTAGGTTTATATGGCTTGACCAAGTCTAAACCATTATTATCACCATGCTTTTAGAGTGGTTAAAGCCTTAAATTTAAATAAGGTGGTTTTTAAAAATGCACAAAATCAGAATAAATTCTGGCACAGATCGTAATTGTCGACAGTAAGTGAAAGAACTGAGAGCGGCGGTGCGGTTCTGTGTCTTTGTACTGCGCACGACCGCTTTCTCCCCGTGTGGCGCTGCCTTACTTCCAAACCGTTATCACAGATAGCAGTCCCTGTAATATAAATTATGTGCCCTAATTATCAATTACAGATAGAAAAACTTACATGATATGAGAAATATTTATATATTTGAAAACTTTTTTCTTGTTAATACTGTGTTTTGGTACTGCATTTGGATTGAGAATGACATTGCGTAGAGATAAACATTTGGGAAATCTAAAACTTAATGATATTAGACTAACATTTAGGAGGGTATCAGCCGATAGTGGTTTTTAGGTAACTTTACAATCATAGCAGTTGGGGACGCAGAGCTTCTATTTCCCGGGACGGAAGCACTCACACTCATCTTTCCAAGCAGTTCAAAGGAACTTTTCTTCACTCCTTTAAAAACTGATCCCATTGAGTGAGTCGACAAAGGATGTTTTGTCATTGGACAAAATGGAAGATACGTTAACAAGTTAGCTCCTTTCAAGGGGGATCATGAGTTTTAACCAGCGTTTCTGAGAGAATAGCTTACGTGAGAGTGTCTGTGGAGATGCTTGTGATTGAGTCCTTATTCTTCCCTTTCAGTTTTTAATGACGGCAGTTCCAGGGAACTAATGAACCTCACTGGGACAATTCCTGTGCCTTATAAAGGTAACATCTTAAGTAATTTATGTTTCCAGTATAGATGCATTGCGATTCACCTAGTAGGTTGCCAAAGAGTTACGAGTAAATTAAACATACTTTCTCATGACTTTCATGATAATATAGATATTTTTAACTTTTATTCTAATTGAACTTCATTTGGGAGCAGCACCTAATATTTTCACCTTTTTCCCCCCTTCTTTACCAAGATATATCAGCAAGTAAGTGCCTCAGTGCACCAGCAGATTTTGATGTTTCATAGAATCAGAGAATCTTACAAAAAGAAAGGATTTTTTTTAATAAAGATTTTATTCTTAAGTAACCTCTGCACCCATCGCAGGGGCTTGAACTCACCACCCCCAGGATGAAGCGTCACATGCTGGACCAGCTGAGCCAGCCAGGTGCCCCTAAGAAAGACATTATACATGCCTTGTAGTTCAGCCTCCCATCCCATCCAGGCTTTTCCAACCGCGGGCAGGACGGATAGTGTAGTGGCTAAGGTGGAGGCTTTAAAGTCCGGGCAGAGTAAGGTTTCCGTTCTCTCTGTAATCCTGTCAGTCTTGTGAGGTGACATTGGACATCATAACAATTGGATACTAGAACTAACTCAAAAAAGAATTCATTGTGATCATGTGAAGGACTTAGCACCTGGTATGTAAGAAACATCAAAAGTATCTATGCTATTATTTATGGTTCCGATGGTCATGATACTGCTGATGGTGGATAATTAAGTCTCTCTTAGCCAGTCAGCCCCCCTCTGCTGGAATACTTACAGCGATAAGGGAGCATTCAGCTTCATAAACGACTGTTCTGTTTTTAGACACTTCTGTGTCTTAATTATTTCTCGTGACTACCTAAGACTTGCATCTCTAATATACCATAGATTTTATATAGTACCTGCTGTGCATGAGGCGTAGGGGATGGGGCTACGGGTACAGATGTGAATAACGGATGCATCTTCCACGGGAGAACTTACACAAGTGGGAGAAACAGAGAGAGTAGTTACTTACAGCGTCCTGTAGCTGCTGTATAAACTGTAAATTTGCAATGAGGTTGCAGAGGAGAGGAAGACCACGCGGGACGATCACGGAGGAAATAAACCTTGAATTTGGTATTAAAGGATGAGGCGGCCATTTATGTCAGAATGGATGTCGTAGGCAGAGAGAAAAAACACTGGAGCATCAGTGTCATATAAAGCAGCTGTGATGAATTTAGGACGGACCGAGCAAAATTCAGGGTTACTGACTTTGCCTTTGCCCTCAGGAAATAAACTCGGGTGGGAGAAATAGTTATACGGTGGGGAGAGGGAAGCAGAAAACTATGGCATAATTAAAGATGTTTAATATATATAATTCATATATATATAAATGCATATTATATGAATATGTAATATAAATATATATTAAAACATATGAAACAACCAATATATTCTCTCAACTACCTTTTCTCTTCCCTCACTGTTGTTCATATGGCATAGTTCCTAAACCGAAGTAATTCTGTACAATTCTTCATTTTCATAAAGCAAAGAATTATGGGTGATTGAAATAAACTTATGTTTTATGTGTAGGATATATTCTGTTGGAGTTTTTTTTTCCGTTTTAGATATAGTTTGAGTAAAAAATAAATCCAAAGTCCCAGAGCTGTCTGATTTCTTTTAAGTGCAATTTATATGTATATATTCTTATGAAGTGAAACTGTTTCTAAAGGGTTAAAATTCATCTGAATTATGTTAGATTATTCAGATGATTACTTGGGACATTGGGCTTTGAGCTTAGTAAGAAAAGGAGTTGGCTTATGTTCAGTGTGTTAACTGTTGGTCCTTTGAACACTGTTCGGTTTGACTACATCGAATCTAATTCCCCAAATGAGAGAAATGCTGTTACCTAAAGCCAAGAAACAGAGATGACCCTGATGCTGAGTAACTACCGCTGAAAATACCATACGGACCGGTCCAGCTGTGGCCGCTGATCAGCGTCTTGTTTGGCAGTCGGTTTGGGTCTTATAGTCTGGCTTTTGGCAAGGGAGTTTCAAGTATAGCTTATTATATCACTTTCTGATAGGACGCCATAATCCATGGTCTTCCTTTTATATCCCTTCCCAGTGAACCTTATGAACTGAAATGACCAGACTCAAGCTGCAAAGTTATCCATAAGATAACTTGTAAAGAGCGTTTTTATAGCAGCCAGCAGACAGTGGCAGAGTGGGGAGCAGTTAGCTCCGTCAGCCTGCTGATGGATTTTACAAACTGAAAATTTGAGAAACATCTTAAACAGAACTTTGAAGCAAAGTATTTGTTGTGATTTTCCTTCTAAGTGTAGCTTCGTTGTAGCTGTCTCTTGCTTACCTACTAAGCCGTGATTAAAAAATAATAAAAATAGAGTAATTGAAGTTTCTCTTTCTCTCTCAGGTAATATATATAATATTCCAATATGCCTGTGGCTGCTGGACACGTACCCATATAATCCCCCCATCTGTTTTGTTAAGCCTACTAGTTCAATGACTATTAAAACAGGAAAGCATGTTGATGCAAACGGGAAGATATACCTTCCCTATCTACATGAATGGAAACACGTAAGTATTAACAGTCTTCTGTGAATTGATTGGGTTTTACTTATTTTGCTCCCTAGCATCTACTTTCTGTTAACACTCAAAGAGGATTCCTAGGAGAGAGGAGTTCCCATGAGATACCAGTCCCTGAACTGGATAATTCGAAAAGGCTCTCCAAAAGCAATATATTTGTATAGAGCTTGGTACTTTACAGAATACACATAGTCACTATTTTATTTGCTTGAGTTGAACCTTTAAAAATAGATGGGATTCATGTAGTAGAAATGCTTTTAAAAAGTAGTGTAGGTGGCATGTATTTGTGAAATTGTTCAAATCTCATCACTCAGAGCATTCCTATCAAGTAGCAATAGTAGTGCAAAACTTCTGTTTCTGTCTCTGCTGGTGTAGCTCTGGCAGACCAATGTTGCCATCCAGAAATAACTAGAAAAGTCAGAGTACAGACATCTGTGGAAGGCTTTGGAGAACTGTTGTGGCAGTCAGGATGTGCGGGGCCAAGATCCTATAGAGGAGGGAACTGCAAAGAGGTGAACCAGCCTTCTGCCAGCTTTCCCTGGGGCTGTTTCCTGATTCTTGTACAGGGTGAAAGCCTAAGAATCCGGGTGGGGCGCCTTAGCTAAGAGGGAAAGAAGCCTACAGAGTTTCTAGCAGTTTCACAGGGTTGAAAAGACAACAGTTGCTCTTCTGTCTGCTAACACAGCCAGTACTTTAGGAGCCAAGATACGGGAGAAGAGGGAAGCTACAAAGAAGCAAACTGGGTAATCCGAGTTTCCCCCTCAAGAGATAAGCTTAATTCCAAGCTTCAAAGACAGGTGAAAAAGCTAAGCAGAAGCATCTGAAAAACCTAGCCAAGTTTTCTGCAGTCCCAGGTTGAAAAGACACTAGGAGTTTGGAACCTTATCAAGTAGGAGGGGGGCACCCGGATGGCTCAGGCAGTTAAGCGTCCTACTCTTGTAATCGGTTCGGGTCATGATCTCACGGTTCGTAAGATCAAAGCCTGTGTTGGGCTCTGTGCTGACAGCATGGAGCCTGCTTGGGATTCTCGCTCTCCCTCTCTGCCCTTCCCCCGCTTGCATGCACGTTCTCTCTCAAAATAAATAAAAAACTTTTTTTCAAAAGGAGGAGGGGTAAAGATCCTGGGCTCTTAGATGATGCCACCGGAGGAATGCACTCCAAGAGCCTTGAATCACCTCCATCCTGAGTGTGTTACGGTGCTTCTCACGGTATCCACCTGCCGTAAGAGAGTTTGGTAAAGCCTTTCTGGAGGAGGATGGTGTAGAGAGCCTCTAATTTTTCACAGTGTCCAGCATACAATTTAAAATTATCAAGCCTTTCAAAAAAGAGGACAAAGACAGGAAAAGAGACAGTAGAAACTGTTGTGGACCCCACAACCCGCAGGTAATCCAGTTGTCAGACACTGACTCAAAAATGATTGTGATTAATACGTTCAAGGTGGAGAATTATATTAAAAAGGAACCAAGTGGAAATCTTAGACCTGGAAAATAGAAAACTACAAATTAAGAACTCAACACACGGGTTTGGTAGCAGATTGGACTCGGCAGAATAGAGAAGTGATGAACTGATAAATGAGTACTTTATATTTTTCAGTGCTAGTGACTTACGGATAAGCCTTAGAAAGATGTACACGTCCATTATGGAAAAAAATTTTAATTTTATTGAAAGACCTTAAAGAAGTCCTACAGGAGAGAGAACTTCATTCATGGTTCTTTATGCATTGGTCTCTGTCCTAACAGTTTTTGTTTCTTCGTATACTTGTTACTTCTGTAAACTTTTGATAAGTTGAATCTAAAATTTATATGGAAATGCAAAAGATCGAGCACGGCTAAGGCACTCTCCAAGAAGAATAAGGTAGAAGGGACTTGCCTTACAGTTGTCAAAATGTATTATAAAACTAGTAATTAAGATAGTATGAAATTGTCACAGAAATATTCAAATGGATAGAGCATAATAAAGAACCCAGAAAAAGATCCACTTTCTGTAAACAGTTGATATATGACAGTGATGTTATAGCAGATAAGGATGCAGGAGAGAAGACAGACTTTTCCGTAATGGAGCTGGCAGTTGGATTCCTGTTCATAGAATACACAAAAATTTCAGGTGGACTGTGAAAGGCAAAAGGAAAAAAAACAATATAGAAGATTACCTTCATGCTCTTGCAATAAGTTAGGTTTTTTTTTGTTTTGTTTTTGTTTTTGTTTTTTTTAAGTTAATGTATTTATTTTGAGAGAGGGAGAAAGAGAATCCATGCTCAGCCTGGAGCCTGGCATGGGGCTTCATCCCACAACTATGAGATCATGACCTGGGCCAAAATCAAGAGTCAGTTGCTTAACTGACTGAGCCACCCAGGTGCCCCTGTTTTTGTTTGTTTGTTTTTTTTTTTTGTTTGTTTGTTTTAATGTTTATTTTTGAGACAGAGAGAGACAGAGCATGAGTGGGGGAGGGGCAGAGAGAGAGGGAGACACAGAAGCCGAAGCAGGCTCCAGGCTCTGAGCTGTCAGCACAGAGCCCGATGTGGAGCTCGAACTCACAGACCGGGAGATCATGACCTGAGCCAAAGTCGGACGCTCAGCCGACTTAGCCACCCAGGCGCCCCTCGTTTTGTTTTTAACAAGACACAAGGCATTTACTATAAAAGAAAGAATAATAAATTTTGCCTTAAATTTATACAAACCTAGAACTTCTATATATTAAAGACACGCTGAATAGTATGAAAAAACTAACCACAAACTGGAAGAATATATCTGTAATACTTAATACCCTCAGAATAATATCCAAAATGTAAAAGTATCTTGGGAATTAGAAAGAAACCCAGTAGAAAATTGATACAACTCTTTTTCTTTTAAGATTTAATATTTTTTTAAGTTTATTTTGAGAGAGAGAGTGGGGAAGAGGCAGAGAGGGAGGGAGAGAGAGAATCCTAAGCAGGCTTGGTGCTGTCAACTCCGAGCCAGACACTGGGCTCCATCTCACGAACCGTGAGACCGTGACCTGAGCCGAAATCAAGAGTCGGAAGTTTAACCAGCTGAGCCACCCAGGGACCCTTAGATAAAACTGTTGAACAAGTACTTCACAAAAGAGAAGTGCTCATTGCCAGTAAACGTGGAAGGACGTTTAACGCTGCTAGTAGCGAGGGAAATGTAAATTAAAACCACAATGAGATAACACAACATAACCATCAAATTTGTACTACCAGTTGACAGTGCCGAAGGTTAGTGAGGATGCGGAGAAAATACCACCAGTGGGAGGTAAAATTCACATAGCTGCTTTGGAAACCAGTTTGGCATTACCTAGCAAAGTTGTGAGCACACACCCTGTGACCTAGCAGTTCCACACGTAGGTATACGCCTCAGCACTATTGACATCTTAGGGTGGGTAATTCTTTATTGTGGAGGGGCTGTCCTGTCTGGTGTAGAATGCAGGATCTCTGGCCCTTACCCACAAGATGCCAATAGCATCATGCCCAGTGGCGACAACCAAAAATGTCTCTTGGCATTTCGAAAGATCCCTCAGGAGGCATCTGTCACCCCCAGTTGGGAACCACTGCACAAGAGTAACCCTGCACATACCTACTAGGAACTGCAGCAAGAATTGCTGTAGCCTGCGTTCCTGAAAATCAGATCCAACTTTGATGACTATTCACAGGAAAAGGAATAAAGAAGTTGTAGTATATTTACCACTGTATACACCAATGAAAGTGAGTTAATGATAGCAGTACTCTTTAACAGGAACATATCTTACAAACGTGACTGAACAAAAGCAACAAATCTCAGTAGAATACACAGCTTTTGGTTAAATTCATATGAGGCTCAAAAACAGGCCAATTTAAACTTTACGAAATCACTCATAAGGTAGTACGTTTAAAGTAAAGCAAAAGGAATGATTATCCACTGAATCAGAGAAGTGGTTTACCCTCTCGAGTAGATAGAGGGGATGCAGTCTCCTAACGTACTGGCAGTCTTCTGTTTCTTAACTTGGATAATGGCTCCCCGGCATTTTCTTTATTTTTACTCTTTAAAATTACATACGTCATACATTCTGTATGACAGATTTCACAGACCTCACAGAAAAGACACAATGATGGCTAACTTTAGCAAGGTATTCAGGACTATTCCATGAAATATCCTAATTGTTAGCTAAGGACTTTATCCTTCAGTAGACAGTTGGGAGTCATTTTTAGACTTGAACAAGAGTAGTGTATTAAAAGCAAAGATTATTAGGTACAGTGTCCGAAGCGTACTAGATGAATACATTGATTAGCTCTCTAATAATCACTAGCTGCTTTAAAACGTAAACCCCAAAATGCTAAGAGGCTTAATACTGTAGAAGTCTCTTGCCCACATAATAGTCCCCTAGGAGTGTTCCTCATGGCAAGCAGCGTTCCTCTACTTGGTGCTGGGCACCGCAGCTCTTCCCAGTTTGTGGCGCCGCCATCTTCCAGGAGGTAGGAGTCCTCTGCATCGAGGAAGACAGGCACTGAGGGAGTGGTGAAGGAGTAACTCCCTTCTTACCCACCTCGGCTTAGAAGTGAAGTCACTTCTGCTTCTGGCCCATTGGTAAAAACTAGTCACAAGAAGGGTTGGAGTATGTAGTCCCTGCCCCCACAGCTGATTCTCAGCAGCAGCTCTCTACTATGGGAGAGAGAACTTGAACTTTCCTAGAAAACTCTCCGTGCTAAGTAAGCAAAACTGGAGGCCGCTTAGGAGGCTGCTGCAGGAATCCAGCATGACGGAACATAAAGTAGGGCTGCTGTCATTTAGCTCGATCTTACTATCGAATGTAAAATCTGACCTTTTTATTGCTTGCTGGAAAAACCAGAAAAAAGGGGTTTCAAGAAGAGAGGAAGTTTACATGCAGAGTTTTCAGTGGGAAAGTAATTTTATAAAGGTGCTATCTGTTTCAGTCGGTCCTTAGGCTGCAGTATTCCTACTTTTTTCATATCCTGTATCATTCTGAATTAGTCATTCCGAATTAGTTTGAATTCATGACCCATTGCTTTACAATATGCCAGGAAGTAGACATTATAGATTAATTTTTTCTTCCTTCAAAGAATTTTGCGTGAGATTAATGGTATGATAAAGAATTAAAATAAAACTTGGTCTGGCAAAACTAGTCATGAAAATACATGAATGAAGTACTGATTCATACTATAACCTGGATGAACTTTGAAAACCTTATACTAAGCGAAAGACGCCAGATAGAAACGGTCGCATACTGTACGATTCCATTTGTATGAAATGTCCAGAATGGGTAAATCCATTGACGGAAAAGAGATTAATGGTTGCCAAGGACTGTGGGGTGGGGGCTTGGGGGGATGGGAAGTGACTACTAATGGTATGGGTTTCTTTTGGGGGTGATGAAAAGCTTCTGGAACTAGAGAGTGGTGATGGACAAAACCACTGAACTATGTACACTTTAGAAGGTAAATTTTATGGTATGCGAATTATATCTCAACTTTTAAAACATATGAAGTTCCGATTTAGGCTGAGAATTTTGTCGAATCAAATAATTAACTGGAAAAAAAAGTGTTTCCTCAGTAGCCACACTGCCCCAGCCAGCTGCGGTCCCTGGCGCACGCCCCTCCGTGCTGCAGACGCTGCATGCGCTCATCCCCAGGCAGCGTTTGCATTCACAAATGGAAGGAACGGGAGTGGTGGGAGTTGGCAAGTTCTCACCGGAGGCTTTCTGAAGTGTCGCTGTCGTCGTCTATAAGTTGGGGGAAATTGAACACAGATGAGTTTGGTGCTTTGGAAAGTTTAGAATTGTTAGTGAACACTTCTATTAGAAGAGAAGGTGTGAAGATGACAATTAGCTGATCAAGATGATTGAGAAATCCTTCAGAACCTGGTGAACTCAGGAATGAAGTATGTGAGATGAGATGCACGCAAAATATACTAAGGGGTGAAACTGGGGCCATCAAATAAGCCGCCTTGCACAACTTTGCCCAGCATAGTTTGTCTTCTAGTAGTGGTCCATAGATACTTGAGAGAAAAGTTTAGCAGCCATTTGGAAAAACGATCACTATGGGAAGGAAAGATTCCGTAGCAATTTGTATCTTCTGTACAATGGTCTGTTTTAAGGCAGAGCATACCTATAATTTTAGAATTCATAATACTGTCTCATTAAAAATTAGTCTCAGAACATGTTTCCTTAAATAATGTTTGTGACTACTGTTTACATTCATCCTGAATTTGTACCAGAAAACTTCATTCGTCCATAGGAAATCTATAATAGTTTTAGTTGGCTGTGCGGAGTCAAATGAAGAACAGCACTGTCTGAATTTTGCATTGTACTGCTTTGGCTAGTGTCATTTTTACATACATGAAGCAACAGCTTTGCTACACGTAAGTGATAAGTGAAAATCACCTAGCTTTATGAAATTAATGCAGTAGAATTTTCATGTTTGGGGTCCTACAAAAAAAAGTTACCAAGCTCAGTTGAAAACCAGTAAGAAGTGGCTGTACTTCTCCTTTTTGCCAAAATGTAAATCTAGCCGACTTAAGTTTGTTTTCTGTTTTTAGCCGCAGTCAGACTTGTTGGGGCTTATTCAGGTCATGATTGTCGTGTTTGGAGATGAACCTCCAGTCTTCTCTCGTCCTACTATTTCGGCATCTTATCCATCATACCAGGCAACAGGGCCACCAAACAGTAAGTAGAATTAAGATTTGATGTTTAAATTCGTACAAACAAAACAGAAAACCTTGTAAAAAAATTTTTTTTAATGACTTCACTTTTTAGCTTACCCATTTAGTGGACTTTTTGGAGGTATTCTGAGGCCGCACATCTGCATGTGCAGATTGCCACCAAAGCCTGGCATTTGGGCTTTCGTTTGTGGGTAGAAATCTAACTATCGGTGTGCTGGATTCCAGAATGGAGGAGAAAGAATGCTGGACTTGAGCTAGAATTGTTAATTATGCATGCCACGGAATAGCCTTACATGATCAGTTTGGAAACAGATAAAACCCAAAAGGTAGTCTGATCTTTTCGCAACTATAGGATGAGTGTTGTAGGTAAGACTCAATTACAGATTTAACTAAATGACTCACGTTCTGCCATTCTGGCTGTTATACAACAGGACATCTAGCTCTCGGCCTTCTCCTCTGTAGTACAGCCAATTCTCGATTTTACCTGGTGCGGAGAGGCTGGGAGCATGAAGTCAGTACTCTCCCCTAATTGGTGGACTATATTATTTTTTTAAGTAATTCTTATTAATATTTTCAAATCACCCTAGAATAATTGAGAGTTGGTTGTACTTATTTGTTTTGACTTTTAGTATTGATTTCATTGTGTTTTGAGCCGTGATTTTTTTTAAACAAATTTTACAATTATAATTAAGCAAACTTAAGTTAGATTATGTGAGCTTTCATTTTTCTCATACTGGGAATTATCCTCTTTCTTTTTAGTCCATTCCGTATTGAGGACCCTTTTGATTCACTAGCTTGATGGGAACCTAACAGAATTTCTGAACCCGTTTCCGTATCCTTCCCTGCCTTCACAGAATAAGTTTGGCTTTAGACATTAGTAGTTCTTTTACTAAAAGTTGTAGTGATTCTTTCGGACCAGAAATTTGTTTTCATCTTAATAAATTCCATCGACTCTGGTACCTGAGATTAGACGATATCAGTTAGTTAAGTGTGAAATAGCAAATACTTCCTAGTTTGTCATTCATGTATATTTGCTCAAATAACGTAGCTAGTGACCACTTAAGATAACCTTTTCAGAAGTGTGGTCGGTTTTCTAATTTCCTGAATTTCTTCCAGTTTGATTAGTGTTGACATTGGAAATGCAGCATTCCAGAAAGAGACCACACCGAAGAGATTATTATTGCAGTTCAGTTTTGCACACACTGTATCACATTAAAAATCTAGAGCCGATTTAAGTAAATTCCTACAAGATTCCAGTGTTAATACTTTTTATACATTTAAACAATATCAATTATTATTAGCTATGATACATTTAAACAATATCAATTATTATTAGCTATGACTGTAAAGAGATGAAGGTCTAAATTCCATTCCCACAAATATACACCAAAGAATAGCCCAGAAATTTAGATACATGCTTACATAAATATTATCTTCTAGTTCAGAAATTATATGCTTCTTCTATTATCATTACTCAAAACATTTTTGATCTCCTGTTTTAGGATGACTTTGAGCTAGGTATGAGTCACATTAAAACATGTTATGGCCAAACCTCGTTTTTTGGACAGCCAACAGCAATAGTCAGCATGTGTGGAGTTGTTAGCTGTAACTGTATGGTCTTAACTGTACAGCCGAGCACTTCGTATTCTTTCTTCTTTAATCCCTGTAGTAACCCCGTATGTTATGTGTATGTGTGTCCCCTTTTATTCTGGCTGTGAAATTACTTTCCCTCATTATCTTCTTCCTTGACAGTCTTGGATTCAAATAACATTTGTTGTGTCTAAGAACCAAAATTTGAAGCCTTTGGCAGGATTAGTAGCTTTTCAGAACCTTAGAAAAGGGAAATTGCTTATGATTTTCAAGAATTGCTTTTAACCCTGAGGTGGTGGTTTGTGTGTACAAGAGAGAGACTAGCATGGGGGGTAGTAGTTGACAATGTGTGTTGCTGACACTTAATAGAAGCCTCATGTTTTCATGTTCTTAAAGATCAGCTGTGCTCAGGGTGCCTGGGGGGTTCAGTCGGTTAAGTGTCCGACTCTCTTGATTTCGGCCATGATCTCACAGTTTGTGAGATTGAGCCCCACATCGGGCTCCATGCTGCCAGCTCGGATCCTGCTTGGGACCTCTCTCTCCTTTTTCCTTTCTCCCTCCCCTCCTCTCATGTGCGTGCATGCACACATGCTCGCTCTTGCGCGCGCTTTCTCTCTCTCTCTCTCAAAATAAGTAAATAAACTTCAAAACAAAACTGTGTTTTACCCAGGAAGAAAAAAATGTCTTATGGAATGCAGCAATTGAGACACTTTGGAAGGTATTTTCCCTTTCTGAAATACCATGGAACATCATCCTAGCTTCTTTATATTTAAGAAAGATTTACTTATGATATCCACAGTTCATTCTAACAGAAGACTAGGAACACTAATACTTACAGATATATGCTCAGCAACTCTGGTAAAGATTTCTAAGGCCCTTGGTCAGAGTCCAGCATACTTCTCCCAGCCACTTATATTCTGTGCTTAAAATGTTCATTTCTTGTGGCACCTGGGTGGCTCGTTGGACACACACACAAACACACACACACAAATACATACATACATATATATATATCATGTTCAGTGGCATATATGTATATATGGCGCTCTGTACTTCTTCTGTCAAAGCACTTATCACTCTATTATTATTCTTGCTTTCCTCACCCATTAGACCATAAGCAACTTGAAGCCAGGAATTAATTAATTCTTCCTTCCTTCCTTCCTTCCTTCCTTTCTTCCTTCCTTCCTCCCTCCCTCCCTCCCTCCCTCCCTCCCTCCCTCCCTTCCTTCCTTCCTTCCTTCCTTCCTTTCTTTCATCAAATTACTGGTGCTGGTCACCTAGAAAGCACTAGAATATTTATTGTTGGATTAAGAGCTAATTCACTGTTGTATTCAGTGTGAAAAATTTCACTGAGAATAAATTGATTCTCAGACAAGTCATTTCCAATTAAGGAAATTTTTCTTTTTCTTCATCTATGTCAATTAGTCTCCTGGCACCACTAACTAGTCTAGGTCTTTAGTGTTCTCTTTAAAAATATGCGTATAGGGGCACCTGGGTGGCTCAGTCGGTTAAGCACCGACTTAGGCTCAGGTCACGATCTCACAGTTTGTGAGTTCGAGCCCCGCGGTCGGGCTCTGTGCTGACAGCTCAGGGCCTGGAGTCTGCTTCAGATTCTGTGTCTCCCTCTTTCTCTGCCCCTCCCCTGCTCACATTCTGTCTCTCTGTCAAAAGTAAATAAACATTTAAAAAAATATATATATACGTATAAATCAGGGCACCTGGGTAGCTTAGTCAGTTGAGTGTTCACCTCTTGGTTTTGGCTGAGTCTGAGCACTGACAGCATAGAGCCTGCTTGGGATTCTCTTTCTCCCTCTCTGCCCTCCCCTGTTCATGGGCTTGCTCTCACTCATGTTCTTTCTCTTTCAAAAATAGCGAACTTTATATATATAAACCATTCATTAAGCTTGCTAGATTTGAACTTTCCCCTAATATTTCCAAGCTTTTGTTTTGTTTTAACCAGTCTAGCTGAATATAAGTTTATAAGTTTCATAAAGGACTTCTTGTAGTAATTTGAAGTCTTTTATGTTCTCAGTCAAGCCAACAAAACCAGCTGTGCAAATTGGTCAACATGGTCTTACAAGAAATTTCAAAAGATTTCTTGGATATAATAAAAAGATCACTTTCTAAGAAGCTGACCTTGGATCAGAGGAGGGCAGAATTACCTTCCTCTAAA
This sequence comes from Paguma larvata, assembly GCA_030068075.1. Lineage (NCBI taxonomy): Eukaryota > Metazoa > Chordata > Mammalia > Carnivora > Viverridae > Paguma > Paguma larvata. The sequence continues at coordinate 71,885,470 of CM057831.1, read as the reverse complement.
TTCCAGTTGAACCAGCTGCTGTCTCAGGTTACAGACTCTTCGAGAGTGTGGAGGGCTTACCAGGTTGACCTGTTTGTCAGTTATTCCTTGTTGGGATTGTCATGTGTAAGGTCATAACTCATATTTAATGCTTTGAGAATTATGTGGTTTGAAGATACTTACTGCTTGCAGTAAGGAACTAATACGGATGGAGTGTTTGTTTTGTTTTGGTGCTGAGATTTGGATTCTTTACCTGTATGAAATTTGCAGTGGTTTGAGAGTGATGTCTGTCTTATTGATAGCCTTTATATCCAGGACTGTGCATATTGTTTTAAAATGTCAAAAATTATTTTTAGCGTCCTATATACCAGGCATGCCGAGTGGGATCTCTGCGTACCCATCTGGATATCCTCCCAATCCCAGGTAATGAATAATTAATCTTTGGTATAATTATATTAGAAATTCTATTGGTTCTAGAATCAAAATAATGGGTCCTAACATAGGGCACCAAAGTAAACTTAGTTTCAGTTTAATGGAAGGAAAGATGGTTTATTGGTGAAATGTCATGGTATGTATATTGTTTAGGAGTTTTTTTCATTCTGGAGAAGTGAAGCTCCAATCTGTTTACAGAGAAGGAAGGAATGGGATAATGACAGTGATCTTGATTGGTTTTGGACCTTGAAATCCTTGCTTGCTACTTCCTTTTTAAGAACTTTATATATTTAGTGTAGATAGCTGAAAGGTTAATGGAATGCTAATGCTAATGAATTCAGCCAAGGAGAAAAATACTTTAATACCCTTAAAAACAGATTCCCTTTTTTGTAAATTACAGGGAATAAATTAATGGTTTACTTGATGGGGTCAGTGTTGTCCCCATGGCATTTATTCATTTAATTCATAGACTATATGTACCACCAACCTTTGTTATCCATTTGATGATGACATAACTCAGGTAGGTTAAATTAATAGTGAGGTCAGCCTACGAGTAAGACACACTAGAAAATCCATGAGACAGAATTATTAACCCACGTTTCAAATGTGTACTTGTTTCTGTGGTAATCTAAGAGTACGTTCCAGAGGTGGTCTGTGGGCTGGCCTGAAATGCAAGACTGGCATATACTGTTGCCCGGATGAGATTTCTAGCTACTTTATTAACAAGAAATTTTTAACCCACTTCGTATAACCCTCACAGATAAATGTAGCCAGATTTCCTGGCTACATACATATGATGTACGTACATATAAAATATGCAGGATTTTATAAGTGAAATTTAGAAATCTTATTTATTTCTGGGTCTTTCTTCAAAGGCTTATTTTGTAAGGTAGCAAGCATTCTGTTACATTAGAGGTGTAAACAGACTAGATGAACATCTGTCGGGGACAATAAAGAAAGATTCCTATGATTGTAATGTATAAACAGGTTATTCTTGAGGCCTTTAATTTTCTGATTTAGTTCTAGAAATTGGATCTTCTTGTCTGAGGCCTTGAAATTACAAGGCTTTACAATTAATAGTTTCTAGTACTAAGGAACTTTGGACCTGAGGAAATGGTTATTGGAAGTATAGTAAGAAAGTGGGCTTCTGAACAATAAAGCCATTTCAGAGAAACTCGTAGATAAAATGAAGGTGGAAAATATTGCAAAACTGTAAATCGTATTCACTTAGGTAACTTTAAAAGTGTCTTTTGTCAGGTTATTTGTAAGAAGTTTCTTTTTTAAGTTTTTTTTTAAATAATGTTTATTTATTTGTTTTTGAGAGAGGAAGAGAGAATCCGAAGCAGGCTCCGTGCTGTCAGCACAGAGCCCATTGCAGGGCTCTAGGTCAGCAACTATTAGCTCATGACCTGAGCTGAAATCAAGAACCGGATGCTTAACCAACTGTGCCATCCGGGCACCCCAAGAAGTTCCTTTTTGAGATAGCTATTTTTTCAGAAATTCGATGGGTTTTTTTTCCTTTGAAGTGTAGCTTTTAATCTCAAAATGTAAATAACATGCTAATGAGTCATTAAGGGTAACTGTATTCAAACTGCCATCTGTTTCTTTCTGTGTATAAAAGGTTTGGGCCGAAGAACTTCAGAACCTCTTTCTCTTCTCCCTTTGTCCTAAAGGAGAATTAATAAATCAGTGACTCAAGAGGAATTTTTATCTTAAACAATGAATATGAGTCTTTATTCTTGCTGTAGAAAGTTGGACTAGATGATCTCTAAGTTCTCTTCCAAATCTTAAGATCCTTTGAAAGTTTAATTTAGCACCTGCAGCATGTATACAAGGAACCTAAAAGGTATGTCAAGAATAGTTGTTCCAGTTTGGGTGTGTGTACTAGCAAGCATGTAATAAAATATTAGGAACCAGGCCTGGTATCAGAAAAGACAAAAAACGGTAAGTGCTGTGTAACATCTGCCTCAGAGGTGGGAGCTTAGCGAGAGCTTCGTAAGTGAAGGAACTGATTTAGGAGGCTGGCCTTAAAGAAGGAAATTCAGGGGCGCCTGGGTGGCTTTAGTTGGTTGTGTATCCAACTCTTGATTTGATCTCAGGTCATGATTTCATAGTGTGTGGGATCAAGCCCCACGTCATGCTCTGCACAGACAGCACAGAGCCTGCTTGGGATTCTCTCTCTGCCTCCCCCCCCAGAACAAACATTTGGAAAAAAAAAAAAAAAAAGGAAATTCAGTATGTAGAGGTGGAGACAGCAGCAAGAGTTATAACATTTTATTTTATGACTTCGGGGCTACTCACCAGTTCTCAAGTGCAGCCCACTCATTTTACGTAAGCAAAGGTGTGAAAGCTCCCCAGAATCCCAGGAAAGTATAGGGAAACACTGTATGCAGTGTGGCTGGAGAATTTAGGGTTATGAGTAAAGGAATGAAGGAGAATAAAGGTTCAACTTTGATAGATATGACAGATTTCCCGAAACCTTCCCTGACTTCCTCTGACAGTGATTTTCCATTCTATATCTCCTGAATTTTTACTTAGCATTTGTTGTTTCCTTGATCCAGTTAGGATTGAGGAAGAAATGGATTCATATCTTAGCACCTACGCAAGCACTTAGAAACGGTGCCTTAAATATAATAGTAGAATTTGAAGGAGTACATAAAGAAAAAGGAACATAAGAGCGTTGGAAGATTCTTTGTAAATACTTAGTTTAAAAAGGACTTTTAAAAGTTTGGAAAAGATTTGCTACCTAGGGCAAATTGTTTAATGATACACAAAGATAGAAAATAGTATTCTTCAGTTAATTCTTTACTCAAGAAAAATTATTAACCCTGAACATAGGTAATAACCATGAAGAAAAAATGGAACAAACTGAGAGACAAGGGAGTTCTTGGAAGCTAATATCTGTGGACCTAGAAAAGTTTTATGCCAGGTTACTGAAAAATTCAGCGATGATCACAGATTGTCATTAAAAAGGTACAAAATGGGAATAACCCCAGAAAAAAGGAGCACATTTATCTTAGTATTTTTTAAATGTTTATTTATTTATTTTGAGAGAGAGAGTGCCCATGCACATGAGCAGTGAGGGGGCAGAGAGAGAGAGAGAGAGAGAGAGAGAATCCCAGGCAGGCTCTGTGCTGTCAGCGCAGAGCCCGATGCAGGGCTTGATCTCAGCAACCATGAGATCATGACCTGAGCTGAAAGCAAGAGTCAGACACTTACCCAACTGAGCCACCCACCCAGGCGGTTCTATCCCAGTTTTCAAAACTGTAGACTGAGAAATGTACGATTGGCACCATTTCCTGGCACCATGGGAGCAGGGCTACTAAGGACTAGAAATAAAAGTACCATTCAGTAGCCTTTGGCATGTGTCTGCTAAGAACATAAATGCTTCATTTTTTTCTTCTTTGATTTTGCTTTTGATACCGGTAGGTCAGATGGTATTGTGATTACATTGAATCTTGAACAAACTGTACAAAATTTTTTTCTTGAAGACAAGTTATAAAATGTGAGCTGGTAGCACAAATAGTAGAATCTTTGAGCCAGTACACTGAAAAGGGAGTACTGACTCTGAACTCAGAGCTCCTGAACTGGCTGTTTTTAATCAGTAATTTTAATGGACTTGGAGAAGGCATATTGATCAGAATTACAAATGACATCGATCCGATGACCAACCACGATCTCTTGTCAAACTAACAGGTAGCTAGTGATCATCTTGTTTTACTTTCCTTCTCCATTTTAAGTGAAACACTACCAAACTAGTGAGCCTTCAGAGGAGAGTGATTAGACCTAAAACTCATATCCTATAAAGAATGGTTGAGGAATTTAAAAGATCACCTAGAGAAGAGAAGAGAAGACAGGTGGGGAAATGTTGAAAGTGTTCTGCTATTCAAGTGGTTTTTCAGAATGCAAATTTAGGGCCATCAGGTGGAAGTTACATGAAAATGATCGTTAGTGTTCAGTAGAAAAAGATGACCATGTGTCAGGCGATCTTTGTTAATGATCTTTCTAAAACAGTGTTGGATAAAAGATTGGAGGAGAATACTTCTAAGCAAAGTTCCTTCTCACTCTGATACGAATACGTGAGTGATACAAACTATCCATAGAGTGAGAAGAAAATTTTTAAAACTTTGAAGAGAGAATTTTCAAATCAGATATTCGCAAAGGTTATCAATGAACCACAGGCAAAAAAAAATTAAATAATGATTTCCCAATATGCCGGGAAATCAGAATGGGAAAATTTTCTCACAAAATTATGGTTGCTTCCAGTTCTGATGCTGTCGGACTGCCCTTGGAAATACTCCAGTTGCTTTCTGCTCCTGTGAAGGTGACCCTCAAATAACCAGGGCCAAGCAGGAGTACTTTAACCATTCACCTAGGAGTAAATCCAGCGTCGCTAATGGACTTTCTGTACAACTTTGCTTGAGAAGACACTTGTAACTCTAAAAGTCATTAACTGATAAAACAGCATGGCAAGCTACTCTTCCTGAATGGGATTCTTAAAGATACTCTAGTGCTGAGTCATACTAACATTTAGTGTTTTTTCCTCTCTTTTTAGTGGTTACCCAGGCTGTCCTTACCCACCTGGTGGCCAGTACCCTGCCACAGCGAGTTCTCAGTACCCTTCCCAGCCTCCAGTGGCCACTGTTGGTAAGTATCCTTCAAATCTGTGTTTCTCCCGTGAGGAGAGTCAGTCTCCTGTTGTGAAAAGTGTGTTTCGCTTTTACGTGTGAAATATTAGAATACTCTTCTTGTCGCAAGAAAAACTCTTAATGGTCAGTGTCCTATAATCCAAAACTCGAGGAAGGTTGTTGATTTATCATTATAGAAATGAGCCTTCTACCCACAAAATAATCTGATTGACTCTCTTCACTCTTTGCTATGGGTCACGTCTTTTTATTCATGAACTCTGTGTGTGTTGAACTATTAACAGATACAGTACATAGATTTCCTCGCTTGGTTTTACATTAAAACACATGAGCATCTTTTGGAGAAGAAAGCGCTGCTGGGTATGTTGCAGATTATTACTGAAACAGGCTGCTGTTAGAAAGACCACCAGACATCGAGTAGCAGTGAGGCAGAATTTTATTTTACGGCCGGGCCAAACCTGATCTCCTGATCTTAAGGAGACAGTGCAGAGAATGGCCCCTGAACAAAGGCAGCAGTGGGCTTATATGGATTTTAGCAAGTTAGGGTACATCATCAATTAGTTAACCAATTATAATTCACAACATTTCTTTGTAGCCAATTACATAGATGTTACCCTTAGCGGGGGGGGGGGGGGGGGGGGGGGGGCCTATTGCTTCAAGGTTCTTTGTCTTAAGTGAGCCTTGAAATGACCAATTATAGTTAGACACCTCAGACACGGCGGGACAGCAGTTATGTGACTTCTTGCACGTTGACCTTGCTTTAATCAGCTTCAAACAGCTAGGGTGAGAGCTCACTGCAATCTAAGTTAACTTTTTTTAGCAAGTAGGCGAAGTTACAGGGGTGAGACGGGCAGTTTAACCCCTTCTGGGAACTCTAACAGGGAACTGAATAGGCTTCTATCTCAATGTTTTAGCGGTTACCAGACAGTTAGTTAGAACAGTGAATGGGGAGATGCATTTGCAAAGCAATTTACAGAAGCCAAAACAGCTGGTTAATGGTTTCCATTATTGACTCAGGTTTGTTAACCTACAACAATTACAGACCAGTAGTTCTTGCTTTTTGGTGTTGCTGATTAGAGTTGCCTGAAGTTTAATTTTCTTCAACTGAGAATATTTAGCAATACGAGAGTCTCTGCGGATTCCCCCCCCCCCCCCCCCCCCCCCCCCCCGCCGCGTGCCTGTCTGCTACTTCCTGTACCATCACACCTTCTCCTGAGGATCGATACTCCACCTCACGCCTGGGTGTGTCGTTTCAGCCGTTCTTCCCTCTCATCGCTAATTCATGTTCTCCAAGAGACTGCTCTCATGAACACAAAATATGCCCTAAACTAACCTTAAAAACTCCTCCTTTCAAGTCCACTTTCCCACCACTATTCCATTTCTTCGTTTCCCCTCTGCAGCAAAACTCCCTGAAACAGCTATCTTCAATTCCTCTTCTCCCTTTCTCTTTTAAAACCCACATTTGGGATTTCCTTCATACCATTCCACTAAAGCTGCTTTTGTCAAGGTCACTAATGACCTACACAAGGTTAAACCCAACAGGTAGTTACTACTGTTCTCCACTTGGCCTTGTCAGCAGCATTGGACACAGTTAGTTACTCCTTCCCTGTTACACTTTCCTCCTGTTTTCTAGGGCCCCGTACTCGGTTTTACTCCTAGTTCGCCAGTACTCGTGCTCAGGCTTCCCTACAGGTCCCTCCTTTTCTTTTTCTTTCTTTTTTTTTTTCTTTTTAATTTTTTTTAATGTTTATTTTTGAGAGACAGAGACAGAGCATGCGTAGGGGAGGAGCAGGAGAGAGGGAGACACAGAATCCAGGCTCCAGGCTCCAAGCTATCAGCACAGTGCTCAACGCGAACTGTGAGATCATGACCTGAGCCGAAGGTGGACACTTCACTGACTGAGCCACCCAGGCACCCTGGTCCCTCCTTTTCTTAATGTTGGAGTGAGCCTGGCTTAGTCCTTAGCATTCTCTGTACTCCTCCTGGTGCTCTCCACCAGACTCGGCTTTAAATACCATTTCTATGCCCACAGTTCCCAAATGTGTGCTTCCAGCCTATTCCTTTCTCCCAAACTCCAGATCCTGACAGCCAGCTGTCTTCTTTTTCTTTCCACGTGGATATGTAATAGACATCTCAAATCCAGCATGCCCAGAATTGAACTCTGAATCTTTCTGTGCAGCTTCCCCAGCTCCACTGATACCTGCTCAGGGCTCTTCCCGTGGCATCACCCTTGATTCCTCATCAGGAACCTGCTGTCTTCAGAATCTGTCTGGAGTCTGATCATACCCAGTACAGACCCAAGTCACCACATGGTCTCTCGTCCCGTCTATTTCAGAAGCCTCCCAAAAGGTTTCCATGTCCGTCCTTGGCACCTACACTCTGTTTTTAACCCAACATTCTATTAAAACAGAAACTACTTCGCTCCTCTGCTCCAAACCTGCCAGTGTTCCCCAATTCACTCAGAATTCAGTCCAGAGTTCTTAGGCCTCGACGGCCCTGCCTGACCCTGCTTTCCTCCCCGTTACTTCTCTGGCCTCATCTCCTCCTCCTCTTCTGTCTTAGGAAATGCACTGCCTAGTTCCTTTCCATGGAGCAGTCATGCCTACCTCACTAATTGGCCGCCGCCACCAACCCGTCTTCCCCCCTCCCCACCCCCGCAGACACACACACTCCTACCATCCAGAACAGTGCGTTATGGATAGAAGTTCCTCAGTAAATAAATAAGTACTTGACTGAGTGCCTCAATGAATGTGGGATCTCGTGAAGTTCATCTTTGTTACATTTTCTGATAAATTGCAGTCATCCCAAGATCTGATGTAAGTATCTTCCCTTTCTAATGCTGTTTTTGCCACTGATGCATTCTAGTTATTGAGGGTCTAGCAGCATGGTTTTAATGTATTAAAATGTTCTCGAGGCGCCTGGGTGGCTCAGTTGGTTAAGCATCCAGCCTGATTTCAGCTCAGGTCATGATCTCATCATGGTTCATGGGATCGGGCCCTGCATCGGGCTCTGCGCCAACAGTGAGGAACCTGCTTGGGATTCTCTCTCTCTCTCAAAGAAACATTTTTAAAAAGTGTTCTCAAATTTACTGTAATGTAGGTCTTTTTCTACAATATAAAGGATTTGAGTTAGAAATGGGAGTAACGCCATTTGTCACCCTTTGATTTCTAGAGAACCTCAGTTTCTAACATTCTTTTATATGTTAACTCATTTCAAATAATGGGTAGGAAGCATTTTATAGCTTCAGTAGGTTATTTCCACATATCCAAAAAACAGGAATGTGGAAAAATGTATTTAAAATTACATCTAATGTTTATGTTTTTAGAACAGGTTATCAAAGAAATTAATATTACATATTTTTTCAAGAGTACTTTCTTAGGCTAGAGACATTTTATGATGATCTTGGTTTTCCTTTAATGCATACTGTTCTTCTATCTTTGTTGCTTGCCTACTTGATTTTTTTCATCGTTCTGATAGTACAATGTGCACAACACTGTTGAGTTTCAGAAGTGTAACACGGGGCGCCTGGGTGGCTCAGTCGTTAAGCATCTGACTTTGTCTCAGGTCATGGTTTTCTGGTTCTTGAGTTCAGTTCACGAGTTTGAGTCCCACATTCAGTGAGCGCAAACCCTGCTTCGGGTGACCATGAGTCCTCCTTCTCTCTCTCTCTCTCTTTCTCTTTCTCCTCCCCTCATTTGCATCCTCTCTCTCTCTCTTTCTCAAAAACAAAAACAAAACAAAACAAAACCTGTAGTATAGGAAAGCAGAAACATTAAAGTATCATTTGAATATTAGAGTTCACAAATAGCATTTTCTCAGTATACAGATAGTCACAGGATTTGTGCTGTTATTTTCTGTAATACGGAGGCCATGAGAAAAAATGAATGTGGCTTATTTATTGCCGGAGTCCAGCTCTGGCGTGCCCAGGGATTTCCGATGAATGAATGGTGTCGGCACGATGAATGACTTGAGAGAGCACCATGGCTTCTGGAGCCAAGCAGGCATCCCCGCTCTGCTGGTCTCAGTTTCTTTATTTAAAGTCAGTGAATGACATTACATCAGTGACAAGGCATTCTTAACAGTTTTTCTTAGGTTGGCATATTTGTAAATCCCCCAGACCTAGAAGGAGACAGTCTTAGATTAGTTGGTAACCATTTTTATGATTTTGTTCCAAGATCACGCATTGGTTTTGAGGCAGAGTCAGGTAGGCTTATAGCAGAGGAAATAACAAGATGTTTGAGAAGACAGCAGGGTTGTTGTCGTAGCCCTCAGTAAACAGAGGGCGCATACATTGTTGCCTTCAGACCTATGTTAACCATCTATAGACAGTTTAGGAGTCATTCTATCCATAATCTTTAACCATAATGGAGGAGGTATAACTCACTTGGTAGAGACATGATCTCTAATGCTGGTCTAAGTTATTTTCCTTTGCGAGTGAGTGAGCCTATATTGTAAGGGCTCATGTCTATCTGTTCTTTAGACAAATAGCAGTTTCTGTAAAAGTATTTTGTTATTGCCTTTTTATTATAAGGGAGCGTGGGGATGGGAATTGCAAAAGAATTCGTGAAATGTTAACCTCAGGAAGGTGCTAAATATTTGTTGTTGATCAGTGAAGGTATGTGTAGCTACTTTTGTTTGGCTACTGTTTGTACCTTATCTGTAAACAGTGCTTCTAACTTCTGGGCTAAACTAACCTCTGGAGAAGGTCCTAAGTCTCTTTACACTCTATCCTATCAGTCTGTTAAGCAAATACTGAGAGAAGGCTTACAGAGATGTGCCTTGAGGTTTTATGGTGGGGCTGAGGGGATGATTAACACAATGCTATACCTGCAGAGAAATCTAGTTTGGTTCAAGGAGTCTTGGAGCCTGACGTCTACTAATTTTTAGCCAACTCATAACTGTTAGTCTGTATGATCAATTTGTGTAACCCATCCCCAAGAGGCAACTTTGAGGTTACTTCTGGCCAGGTTACTCTCATTCAAATATTATCCATCAAGACATCGCACTCCAGGTCCCCTTTTTATCTAAGGGGATAAAACAAAAGAGCATTACATTCCTTGGGGCCAAGAGCAGCTCAAGAAATCCAGGCCTGAAAAATTATTTAGAAGGAGGTAAGACTAGGCGCCATCTTGGCCGGCGGGAGCTTTGCTTCAACCGCCTTTTCCACACAGGGAGGGGTCTCAACCTGTGAGCCCAAAATGGCTCCCAACAATTTATCCTTTTACTTTGTGGAACTTGATAGTTTCACTTTATAGGTTTTGATTTTACAATATAAAACAAACACCTGATTGAAAGCATCATTAACGTGTATCTTTTTATTACTGATACGGATGCCTGTGCAAGTTCTGGTATTTAACCATCACCAACAGTACCGAAGTAAAAGAACCATTAAAAAATGAAGTAATAGAGATTGCATTCTTTAATAGTGACCTCTTTAGACAAAGTAGTGAAGACTGAGGACAGATGCAGATCTTGGGACTTAAAACAGCTCTTTCTGGGGGCGCCTGTAGGTGTGGCTTGGTTGGTTAGGCATTGGGCTTCTCTCATGTCATGATCTCACAGCTCGTGAGTTGAAGCCCCGAGTCGGGCTCTGTGCTGACTATGTGTGCATTTTCTTCCACTGTGGGCAGTCAATGAGGGCTTGCTGAGGGACTTGCTGTGCTAAATGTTTAAAACCTTTTCTGCCACAGAAATCCAAAATAATAATAAATTTTGAAACCTTTAAAAAAAGGCCTTTATCTAATTTAACACTGAATTTTAACTTTTTTTTTTTTTTTTTTTTTTTTTTTTGGTATATGAAGGGTATGAGAAGCTGATTCATTTAGCTTCCTGGGGTTATTTCCATAGGATACTTCTAACATTGTAGGTTTTTATATTGTTCTCTTTCACAAAATAATCTTAAGGAATGACTTTGATTCTGACCCATCTTTTTCAGGATGGAATTTTACTGTCCTTCAAATTAATTGGCCTTCTGCTTAGGCCTGCTAGTAGCACCTCTCGGCTTTTATGATAATCGAATGATTGTGTAGCACCGTGTCTCTTTGTGGTAGCTACTACTTTGGTGTCCTATTTTAATGAGGTTCATACCTACTTACCTCTACTTTTGAAAACTTGAATTTTTACGTAAACTAATGTAAACTTTTCTTTGTGGTATGTTTTTTCAAGAAGTGTCAATGATGGATTTCCTTAAATCACTTTTTTCTTACGAATTGTGGCTACAGAAACTTTCTAGAGTTTAAATAAAGAGTAATGCTCTGATCATATTTAGAAGATGAAGTGAGGTGCACCTGGGTGGCTCAGTCGGTTAAGCATCCGACTCTGATTTCAGCTCAGGTGGTGATCTCACAGTTCGTGGGATGGAGCTCCATGTCAGGCTCTGTGCTAACATCACGGAACCTGCTTGGGATTCTCTCTCTCTCTCTCTCTCTCTCTCTCTCTCTTTCTCTCTCTCTCCCCCACCCCCGCTTGCTCACACTCTTTCTTTCTCAAAATAAATATTTTTTTAAAAAAGTTAAATTGAGGATCCCCGATTTCTTTAGAAGAAAAGTTCCATAGCCCACACAGAGGCTGGTAGTAGTATTAGAAGCTTGCATATTCATAGACTATAAATAAAAGCCTTTTGTAAGCAGCTTGATGAATTTGCCGGGTGTGCACTTAATAGCATGAATCAGAATGCCTTTATTCATATAGTTATTTGAATGTTCTTCCTGTATCAGGGATTGGCCTGTTTTTGTGTGTGTTTTTATGAAAGGAAATAACAGGACTTGATCCTGGTGATCCAGACGGGCTTGATCTGGTTTCTGAGTAGAGAGTAAATTACCTTTCGGGAGCGCTCTGGCTCCACGGTTTGATCTGTGGCACAGACGCCAGACCAGAGACGGTTGTGCGGGTCTGAGTAAGTCACATCCTGAAGTAAAACTGCCGTGCAGGTGATTCGCTTCTACTGGTTAGAGTTCAGAAAAGCTACTGTTCGGTAATAAGACAGAAATAAGTCAGAGAAAGACAAATACCATGTGATGTTGCTTATAATGTTTTTTATTTACTTTTGAGAGACAGAGCGAGTGGGAGAGGGGCAGAGAGAGAGAGGAAGACACAGAATCCGAAGCAGGCTCCAGGCTCTGAGCTGTCAGCACAGAGCCTGACGCAGGGCTCAAACCCTTGAGCCGTGAGATCATGACCTGAGCCGAAGTCAGATGCTCAACCAACCGAGCCAGGCAGGCACCCCTATATGATGTTGCTTATTTGTGAAATCTTTAAAATAAATAAACCAAGCAATAGATAAGCAAGCCAGGCTCATAGATGCGGGGAACAGAGTGGTGGTTGCCAGAGGGCAGTGGTTGGAGAAGAAGAGGAAAAGGGATGAACTGTTTTTGTTTTTAAAGAAATTGAATATGTTTAAAGTTTAGTGTTCAGTTATCTTATACTTTACTTTGGGACTACCCTGGATTCTCGAACATAAATGATCTTTTTGAATTACAGGAAATGGTGATCATTTAGTAAGTAGTGTTAGGGGGTAAATAAAACTGATTGTCTTAAGTGTTTAAAGATAGTTTTAAATCAGGTAGTCTATGCTAGTGCACTTTGAAGATACTGGCCTAAATCATTTGTTGAATTATCAGATCCACTGGGTAGCATATTGGTTTCCTAATAGTAGAAAAAAAATTTTTTTTAATTATGTTGTAGGGTTCCTAAGGATTAAGTTCAATAATTGGATCCTTTCTGACCTTTAAATGAGGTCTTGCTTAGGACCGTTTCTCAAAATCCTCGTTACCTTTTCCATTGCTGCTAATCTGGAATCGTAGAAGGGCACTTCTGAAACCCGACTCCGTGCGGGGAAAGGTCAGCGTGGGGACCTGCGGTATGGCGGTTTGCCATGGACTCTTGTTAGAGCAGGTATAAAGAAAATTACAATGTCTCTTAAGACATTTGAGGAAAAAAATTTTGGTTTGAAAAGTGATCAAGCAAAAGAGAATCTTTCACCAAATCTCTTATTTGCTTAAGCGATCCCTGAAAGTGTCAGGTGCATCAAATTTTGAATTTTAATAGATTTTCTTCTTCCGCATTCATATTTCAGATCTTACAGTTCTCTTCTTTTTAGAAAGTGGGTGGATTTAAAATATTTACATATACTGTATGTCCGTTCTGCGTGTGGCGGAGGAAAGGACCAGGTCTGATCTTGGCATTTCCACCCTCCTCGGGTGAACCATGACCTTTACCGAGAGCAGGCACCTGCTGCCTCAGCTTGGGTGCCATTTTGAGTGTTAATGGCTTTAGCTAGAGACTTATTTGGGTGGCCTTATTTGGTGCTGTATGGTAACATTTGTTTTCATGTATTTTATAAGAGAATTTAAATGTGTATTTTTTTTTAATTTTTTTTAACGTTTTTATTTATTTTTGAGAGACATAGAGACAGAGTGTGAGCAGGGGAAGGGCAGAGAGAGAGGGAGACACAGAATCTGAAGCAGGCTCCAGGCTCTGAGCCATCAGCACAGAGCCCAATGCGGTGCTTGAACTCACAGACCGTGAGATCATGACCTGAGCCAAAGTCGGCCGCTTAACCGACTGAGCCACCCGGGCGCCCCTTAAATGTGTATTTTTAAAAAGCAATTTTAAAACTTCGCATCAGTGTAAGTTGATCCATTTTAGTTTAAGAATTTTCACAGAATTTGATGTGTTTGTGTGTGAAGAACCCTGGCTAGTTATAAAAACACCCTTAATCCTTCATTACTTCCGATAACTTCCCCAGGATAACTGGAACTCTTTAACTGCTGCGTGACTGGCCACACCGCTCCACTGCCCTGAAGCGACAGGTATTGGAAAGGCTGTGGGACAGCAAACAATAGGGTAAAAGAGCTCACACTGCACATTAACACTCACCGCTTCCACTTAAGTCATTTTGCCTGAGCAGCTACTAGGATTCAGTGCTAAGCCCGTCAGAAGTCAGATTCTCTCAGGATACCGTTCCTGTCCCCAGCGGTCAGCCACATTTTTTCAGGAAATACTGCCAGAATTCAATCTCTCTGACTTGCTTCGGTCTGCCATTTTTGCCAAGGAATGAAAACCAATTTATGGTTTTAGTTTCTCACAACAAACTGAAAAGGTTGCTGATTGCAGTTAAATCTGAAAAAATAATTAAAACAATACGGGGTGGAATAAACAGTTTCTGTGACAACCTGCCTCTGAGTTTCTGACCTAGTCTCTATTGCAACAAAAATAGAAATTTGAGAGTATAGGAATCCCCAGTACCTAGTTCGTAACGGGTGGTGGCCCAGCCCGAGATTAGGTCAGCCCGTGCCTCCTTTCCCAGCGATCCATGCTGCCCTTCCTATCTTGAAATTACAGTTTCACGTAGGAAGTTTTTGGCAGATCCTAATCTTTTAAAAATAGACCTTTCTCTTTTTTGTACTCCGGGGTATTTTTTAAAGTTCAAAGTATGTTTCTAAACTGATAAATATAGTAAGAAGTATTATTAGGAATTAATTACAGTGAAGAGAGGAAAGGTGATTAGTGCAGGTTAGTCTTTTTTTTTTCTTCATTTTTTAAAAATCTTTATTTATTTTTGAGAGAGAGAGAAAGAAAGAGAGTGTGACTGGGGGAGGAACAGAGAGAGAGGGAGACACAGAATCCAAAGCAGGCTCCAGGCTCCTAACTCTCAGCACAGAGCCCCAGGCGGGGCCCAGCCCAGCCATGAGTTCACCACCTGAGCTGAAGTCGGATGCTAACCAACTGAGCCACCCAGGCGCCCCTAGTGGAGGTTAGTCTTAACCATATTTAATGGTAGAAGATGGAATCTGATATTTAAGAACATTAAACTGTTGGGGCACCTGGGTGGCTCAGTCGGTTAAGCATCCAACTTCGGCTCAGGTCATGATCTCATGGTTCATGAGTTCGAGCCCCCCGCCTTGGGCTCTGTGCTGACAGCTCAGAGCCTGGAGCCTGCTTTGGCTTCTGTGTCTCCCTCTCTCTCTGTCCCTCCCCCACTCACACTCCATCTCTCTCTCTCTCTCTCAAAAATAAACATTAAAAAAATTTTTAAAAAAGAACATTAACTGTTTTTGTTAGAGTACTTGAGACTTTTTCATGAAAGAGGTAGGGCGGGCTACAGGAAAAAGCAGGATCATCCAGCAGGTGACTAGAGCACTTGCAAGGCCTTCGGGAAGTTTGCCTGTCATAGGTTGTAATTAGTGTAATTTAGGTGTGTAGCAAATGTAGACCATGATTTTGGGGATGTGGTTGGGACATGGTGATAAGGCCGGCAGAATACCTGGCAGAACGGCAAGAATCACAGGTGGATTGCAGCAGTGTTTCTTAGCCTTTCTTCCTTCATCCTCCTCCTCAGGAGCCTTTTTAGACATTTTTCCTTTAATCGTCCCTCCCATGAACTGTTAATACTGTATATTATACTATATATCTGTTTAAATGCCGTATGTATTTCTGCACTCTATACATAAAAAGAACAAGATGTTTTCACTTCTTAAGAACCAGCTTTCATCCTCTTAGAGGAATAATACCACCTCCCCTTAAGAATGTGTATGGATTAGAGTGATGTTGGCTAAGACTGGCCTTGAACTCGGAGGAAAGAACCAGAGAGAACAGCATTTCAAGAATTGTCCACGGCTCTGGGCTAGGAAGAGAGGTGAATAAATGGGCCTGTCCTTAGCTGAGAGCAGAGTGGCAAAAGCAGTCACTGTGCTTAGACTCCTCAGACTCGGAGGAAGAACAGATGAAAGCTTAAAAGCATGTGGTCTTTTGGAAGGATCTGGAGAAACACAAGTTGTCTTCCTGAAAAGGGGAGGGTAGTACTTCTGAACAGTGAGGAGTCAGACCATGGTTCCATAGTTAGAGGGTGAGGGTTCTTATTCCAAAGGAGAGTGGAAACCCCCCAGCTGTGGTTTCAGCCCTTTGAAGGTGTCCTGAGGACTTCTGCCTTCGTGACCAGATGATAAAAGAAAGCTAGGATGTTAAGTCAGAAAGATTGAGGATTTGGATCAGGTTAGGTTTGGCAGGTGAGGCCTTCGGAGTTAGGAGGCCTGGGGAGACTGAGAGAGGCTGCCTCAGCAGAGAGGCCACCTCAGCAGAGAGGCCGCCTCAGCAGAGAGGCCGCCTCAGCAGAGAGCCCACACACGGGCCCGCGGGAGATGGGCCAGAAGTCAGGACTGAGGGGCGTGGTGGAGAGGCCAAAGCATACAAATCCGTAAGGTTCATACCTTACGGATTTGTATGCTAATAATCAACCAGAAGGTATTAACTGCCTCTCTGTGAACCCCGTAGGATGGATACGGTCTGGGCTCCCCTCAGCAAGAGGTTTCTAGCAGGAAGAGGGGAGGCCCTTGGAACGAGAAGCAGTGCACCCTGGGGTCTGATACTGGGCTCTCCCTCTCACTGTGTGCAAGCAGTGTCCTCAGGACAGATGGACGAAGGACACTCCTAGGAAAACCTGGTCGTGGCAGACACTGTACTCTTTTTCACTTGCAAGAAGAAGAAAACCCAAGTCAGGAAAAAACAATTCTTCTGTGTGCAGAACTTAGACTTTTAGATTTAGACTTTGGACTCTTCCTTTCAAAATCTCTGAAACCAGAGAATGCCAGAGTGTCCCAGTGTTGTTTGCAAAAAAGCCGGAAAAACACTCAGGGTAACCTGGTATGAACCATCTTCTGTACAAGACAGCTTTTGCTAATTAAAAAGTAGGGTGACTGACCGGCTTATGAAATGGCAAAACCTGTGAACAAACACGACGCTGAAGAGCCGACGTGGAGCTGGTGCCTGTCATTTGGAAAGCTCAATTTCATTTTAATTTATTATTTTTTTTAATGTTTACTTTTGAGAGAGACAGCAAGCAGAGGAGGGTCTGATGAAAGAGAGGGAGAGGGAGAGACAGTGCAAACCAGGCTCCAGGCTCTGAGCTATCCACACAGAGCCTGATGTGGGGCTCGAACTCACAAATGTGAGATAATGACCTGAGCCGAAGTCAGATACTTAACCGACTGAGCCACGCAGGCGCCCCTCAATTTCATTTCAGAAACAGTGCACCTTTTTGGTACCAGAAACAGATTATAATGGATGGGAATATGAATGGTAAGAGTTCGGATACATTTTGCAAACAGACTAAAGCGGTGTTTTTTTCCCCCTGATGGGTATAACTAACCATCACCAAAAACTTTCAGCTCAAAGTAGAAGCGTTACTTTGTTAATTAGTCTGTAGTCATTTTTTATTCATTATAGGCAATGACAGATAAAAAGAATTCCCCACCCACACCACTTACAAGCACACTGGTAGTCGTGAAGAATATACATACTTCTGTTATCGGGAGGACCTTTTAAAGCAAGTATCAGAGGGATACATTTATTTGACATGAAATATGCAAGAAATTATATAAGACACGGATTAGGAAGGGATATTTGTGAAGAGAATAGTACAGAATCTGAGAATAAACAGAAGTGTATCAGCTGTAGAATTCTCTGTACGTCACTCTCTTTTGTTCATTCGTTCTTTTCCTACTCTTTTGGTAAAGAGTAAAGGTGTAAAGGTCTTGAAGGGAAGCCTCACCGCCCGTCCGTCAAGGAAACTGCCTCTTCTCGGTCTCCTCACTGGCCTCTCTCTCCCTCAGCTTAGCAGCGAAACCTGAGATTGCACTTGACCTGAATCAAGTGTTTTTCTGTGGCGTAAATTTGTCCCATTTGTTCTTTCTGCCCGCTTTGAAAGTGTCCACTCATTTTGTCCTACGAAAGGAAGAGAAAGTGCCTGGGAATTGAGCGAGCGGGTTTCGCCTTTTCCCCTGCAGGTCCCAGCAGGGACGGCACCATCAGTGAGGACACCATCCGAGCCTCTCTCATCTCAGCGGTCAGTGACAAGCTGAGATGGCGGATGAAGGAGGAAATGGATCGTGCCCAGGCCGAGCTCAATGCCTTGAAACGAACAGAGGAAGACCTGAAGAAAGGTCACCAGAAACTGGAAGAGATGGTCACCCGTTTAGATCAAGAAGTAGTAAGTAACTCATTGAGTAGTTGTGTTTTTCGGTATCTACACCTTGGTTCCCCTGGACAGCGCGGGGCTAGTAAGTTCAGAGAATTATAGGTGTCTCTCAGCATTGGAACATAGCTTCCGTACAGCTCGTTAGAAATGGGGCCTGTGTTTGCAATGGGGGAGGCGGATGGCCTTTAGATCGCTTTTACTCGTACCTTCACCCTGAGGGATGAGGTTCTGCCTCAAAGGAGGGTTGTTTCAGTGCTTGGTGTTGCCAGACAGTTACCAGGAGATAAGAATTTGGAGAGTTCTCAGGCATGAAGACAATCTGCAGACTGTGGGTACAGACTGAAGGGTCGCCTCTTCTTTTGTTTCCAAATGTCGTTTGAGCTGTATTGAAATCATCCATCGTGCATGCGCCTTTAGCTCTTAAACTTTCTCACTTTTATTCAGACTGCCACCCTTGTGACCTTTTGTTTAAGGATGAAGTAGCAGCATACTAAGTGCCAGCTTCACTCCCCACTTTCGTTCCCTCGAGGGAGAATCTATTCCAACAAATGCGCATGTTGATGAAAGGGTTAAAGGGTTACTGCGTCTGAGGCTCTGCGGGTGGCAGTTTGTGCGGCACACCGCGCTCTCCCAAAAAGGTTCCAGTGAAGGCAGCGGAGGGTGAGCTGCATGGCAGCCAGCTGTTGCCGAAGCTCAGGAAAATGACACCAGCACAGTTGGGAGCCCACAGCCGCCAGCAGTGCCTTGTAACTAAAGTTCAAGTGTTTGGGGTCCATCCTCTGTCGCAGCTGCCCGCTTGTTGGGAAGAAAGACGTCCTTGACGATTTTCCTGTAGGGAACCTCCTGCTGGGAGATACCTGGCTGCGTTTGCAACATCATCCGTCACTGCTAAGTGACAGGCTTGTCACCGCCACCGGCTGTGCTCAGCGGGGTGTTTCCGACATTATTCGGTCCTCACTCGGCGGCGTATTACATCCCACCTTTTCCTCTCCCCTGGGCCACTGTGTTTCCTGAAACATTGACATCGACCATGAGTTGTTTACTGTGTTATTTTGCGGGTCTGTTTCTGTAGAGTTGAATCGTAGATGTTTGACTGGAAGATAATTAAGTACAATTTGTATGAAGGCCTGATGCGTGGACTGTTTCGTTTTCAGGCTGAGGTTGATAAGAACATAGAACTTTTGAGAAAGAAGGATGAAGAACTCAGTTCTGCTCTGGAGAAAATGGAAAATCAGTCTGAAAACAATGATATTGATGAAGTGATCATTCCCACAGCCCCGCTGTACAAACAGATCCTCAATCTGTACGCAGAAGAAAATGCTATCGAAGACACGATCTTTTACCTGGGAGAAGCCTTGCGACGGGGAGTGATCGATCTGGATGTCTTCCTGAAGGTAGGTCTCCCTCCCTCTGCTTCCAGGATCCAGAACTCCTGCGTTAGAGGCGCTGACCGTGGGAACCACCATCCAGGAGGGTTTAGGGGAAGTTAAGTCCCTTGTGTTCCCAAAGAGCAAGTGCGATCTGTGGCTGTGAGCCGTGTCACGTCACGTACGCAGGGCTGCGGGTCCCCCTGGGAGGGGAAGAGAGGTGGACTAGTGGTTCCACTCCCTCCCCTCCCTACCCACCCCCACCCCTCCGCCAAGTTGGCACCAGGCCGAATGTAGTAATTCCTCTGTCTTACCCCCCGTGCCTGGGTGGGTCCGATACAGTCGGATTTCTGTTGGTCCTTTCAGGCCATACGCCTAAATTAAGATCACTGACTATTCCACCCGTTTTGGGTTCCGTTTTCATATTTCCCTGTCAGTTTTCTTAGAGTTGCATACATTCGGACCTGTTTTCCCAGATCAAACAGCCCTGCAAAGTATCAGGCTGCCCTCCTCGTACCAGAGCCCGTCCGGATGAAGGCTGTTTTAGGCTTAGTGCTACGTACAGACGTGAAGATCCAGGGAGTCAGCTTGGCAGCTGCTCTCTGCTGGGTCATGAAGAGTGTGGCTTTAGGAGGAAGCAAGCAGCTACCCTAGGGTATTTGATCCAGCTGTTCCAGCGTACCCGCGAGGCCGGCTGCTTGGGTCACTTGTCGATCTTGCCTCTCTCACTGGGATTCAGAGGCCCAGCCAGTCTTGGGCCTGGTGCTGGCACGTGAAGGTCCGGGACCCAGGAGAGGCCTCCGTCCCTTTATGTGCTGTTCCCCGCGGCGCCATAGCTTAGGGAAAGGGGCACACGGAGAGGCGTGCTGTTGCTAGGCACTGGACCAAAGCTGGTTTATGCCGCTCATTCCCCTGCTTTTTGCCAAGAGCAGACAGTCGTAACATTTTCTGTAACTTTTGTTAGGATTGCAGTTCAAGTTGCCTGGTATCTTGGTTAATGTTAAGATATAATTCAGACTCCTGAGCTAGAGCCTGGAATGTCCTGCTTCCCTGTGAAATAATCCTTCATCGGGTCTCAGAAGAGGACTTCTTAGTACGCCCTGCCAGCATCGGTGTAGTTTAAAGCAGCGACACCTAATGAAATATTGGTTCCAAAGGAAGGTCATACAGCTTAGGGTTCTTAGATCCCATCTAGGTTACAAACTGTCTGATGCTTCCTGCCCTCACCAAATCCGTTCTAAACCATTCACACTTTTTCCCCCTCCCAGCACGTGCGTCTCTGTCCCGTAAACAGTTCCAGCTGAGGGCACTAATGCAAAAAGCAAGAAAGACTGCCGGTCTCAGTGACCTCTACTGACTTCTGACCTCCGCCGGGGATTGAGCTCTTCTGAAAGCGTTCTTTTCTTCCTTCGTTCTCTTATCAGTCGGTGCCCAGAATAAGTTATTGCAGTTTATCATTCAAGTGTAAAATATTTTGAATCAATAATATATTTTCTGTTTTCTTTTGGTAAAGACTGGCTTTTATTAATGCACTTTCTATCCTCTGTAAACTTTTTGTGCTGAATGTTGGGACTGACTATGCTAAATAAAATTTGTTGCATAATTTTTCTCTTTGTTCAACATTTTTAGGGAAAAAAAATCAATGAAATCCTACTAATGAAGCATTATATCCATCAAGTTAAAATTTAGCATTATTTATTCTGTAATATATAAAGTGAATTGTATTTAATATGGAATATACCATATAGAAATCTAACTTTTGAAATATTTGAAATTGAGCGATTTAAGTGACTTTCTGTTAAGGTTCCTGTGGGGTACCCTCCTACCACTCCTTGCCTAGATCTGTTTCCTTTCTAGGCATGACCAAACCGTAACTGTTTCCACCAGGAAGAAAGGGACAGAGTGGCAAGTGCCAAGCCACACACCTGAGATTTACGTTAATTGGGCAGGACGGTCCGGTCACGTGAAGTCAGTCTTCCTAGTGAGCGATTCTGCAGCCGACTCTGTGACCACCCAGTGGGCTGTTTCCTGCAGAGCGCATCTAAATAGAACAGAATTTTCTCTATCAAAATGAGGTAGAAAATTCATGACATTACAAAGAAAAGGAACATTCTAATTAAAGGTGTTTTAAAACACTTGGGAAGCCAGGCAGCCTACCCTGTATTTCTCCCAAGAGAAGAGTGCCCACCTGGTCTCAGCCATCACTCAAGGGTTTATATAGTTTAGATCTCTTGTAAAAATTATCAGAATAAAAGTGAGCAAGGTCAAATCAAGGTCTGATTTAGTATAAGTTTTGGAACTACCATTTAGTTGGTTTTGTGTATACGTTCGTTTTTATAGTGTATAAATGAACACAGGTGTCAGCCAGCCGGGACAAAAGAAGCAGAATCTCTGTAAATACAGTAACCTTTATATGTCATTCATTCTTTCAGGCCAAACGGCAAACTCACACTCGCGGTGCCAGAGCCGCCGCCATGTAGGAATTGCATAAACTGTCCTCTAACATCCGGAGGCTCGACAGAGAGGTCACCGTTGCCCCTTTTCCCACTATTAGGAATTCAGGTTTATTCGACAGTTTAGTATATATCTTGTAACCACTGTCTCTTCTTCCGTAACTTCAGAATGGGAGCCTTAAGTAACTTTAAAGCTTGAGCTCCTTCTGAACTTCCCAGAGTTTCTGCAGTCTTTTTCAAACGAGACTCCCCTTCAGGGGTCACCCTTACCTCTGGTAATGTAGAGAGATGTGTAACACCATCCTCTCCCGGGATACGGGGAGCGCTAAGGAATACTTCTTTTCTTCCATAGAGCCTCTGGAAGTAAAGGCTTGAAAATCATTCCTTCCTTCTAATTAAGGTCTGCAATGGGAGAAACGGCAGTTGCCAGGTAGGATGAAGCGTGGCAGAAAAACAGACCAGTGGGACAGAGAGCCTAGCTCGTGGCTGGACGCGCCTTCCACCCCGGCTCACAGCCATCTTTCCACACAGGCCCCCACACAGGCCCCCGCTCTGGCCACGTTTGCTGGGAATCCCCTCTTCCTAGCTCCATTCCCCCAACCACTTCCTATCAGGGAATCACTTCAAAATTCCTATCACTTTAGTCCCGGTGATTTAATTCCATTTTGCTTTAGCCTGTCACATTCAGACCAGCAAAGGAGTCTTACCCAGGCCTCAACTTCCCCTTCCCCGGGGGGACTAACTGCTAAGACTTGTGTGACGAGAGCTTCCTTCTTATGCCTCTTCATTGGACATAATTGGAACGCTTAGCAGTTCGAAATGGAGCAAGACCTACCCACAGTGTTTCCCAGTGTTACCAGTTTAAACATGCAAAAAATGTTCACGTACTTGAGTCTAATACACACCAGGACAGAGGTCTACAAAGACAAGTTCCTGCACCGCCACCACCCCCCTTCCTCTGCCTCTCCTGCAGCGACAAACAATAGACTTTACTCGTCCCTTGGGGTGCCTGGGTGGCTCAGTTGGTTAAGCGGCCGACTTCGGCTCAGGTCATGATCTCACGGTCTGTGAGTTCGAGCCCCGCGTCGGGCTCTGTGCTGACGGCTCATCAGAGCCTGGAGCCTGCTTCACATTCTGTGTCTCCCTCTCTCTGCCCCTCCCCTGCTCATGCTCTGTCTCTATGTCTCTTAAGAATAAACAAACATTAAAAAAATAACTTTTTTAAAAATTGTCCCTCATAAGTGTTTTTACTCCTGTTTTATGTTAATGTTAAATAATTTTTCAAGCATGAACATCCTACCTTACTTACAGTGGAAACGGGATGCACCCTCCTGAGATTCTTCAAAACATTTTGTTGAATCAGCTGCAGATGGGACAGCACTCCAAGAAGTCTGTCCTTCCTTTTCAGTCATCTCATAGCCACTGTGGAGTTAGAAGAAATAACTCTCATTTGAACATCCATTTTGACAGCCTATCTGACAATGCCACAAAACACATGTTCCCTTCAGTAATTTCCCCTAGAAATAGAGCATTGGTTAGTTAAGGTAAACAGAGTAAGTATACAGGTACGATAATTAATATGAAGTCAATTTTACCACTAACAGTAAAGACTATATAACAGTTTAAAAGAATATATTGTCAGGGGCGCCTGGGTGGCTCAGTCGGTTGAGTGTCCGACTTCGGCTCAGGTCATGATCTCACGGTCTGTGAGTTCGAGCCCCGCGTCGGGCTCTGTGCTGACAGCTCAGAGCCTGGAGCCTGCTTCGGATTCTGTGTCTCCCTCTCTCTCTGCCCCTCCCCCACTCGTGCTCTGTCTCTCTCTGTCTCAAAAATAAATATTTAAAAAAATAATAAAAGAATATATTGTCAGTCAAGTCAGTGCCTACTGCGTTTAGGGTTAGGCTCAGCAATGAGTGGGACAGGCTCAGGTCTGGCCTGTTCAAGAATTTCCAATCTGGCAGGGCGTCTGGGTGGCTCAGTCAGTTAGGCGTCCAACTTCGGCTCAGGTCGTGATCTCACAGCTTATGGGTTCAAGCCCCGCATCAGGCCCCATGCTGACTGCAGAGAGTCTGCCTGGGATTCTCTCTCTCTGCCCCTCCCCTGCTCACACTTTCTCTCTCAAAAATGAATTAAAACTTAAAGAGAATTTATAATCTGGTGCATATGATCACACAAAAATGAAGTGCTAACGAAAAGCATGGGAAGTCTAACAGTGTATACTTACGGGAGCTAATCTCATCCCCCTGGCAGAATTCAGGCTCACATCCAACTTCCAAGATACTGAAAATGCAAAACGAACGTCTTACCTGGAAACTACTACTCTGTGCACATTTTCCCGCCGCTCGGGTCTTCTCTCTGAGTCCGGGTCCTTCAGAAGGACCTCACTCCACTCCACACAGGAACTAAGAAAAAGACACCAAAAAATCCTTTTATTACATGGTATTATATATAGAACAGGATAGTTTTTTAAGCCTTAACAAAACTTACAACTGTCCTGAGTGGTTTGGGTTTTTTTAATGTTTATTTTAGAGAGAGATCAAGCACAACTGGGGGAAGGGCAGAGAGAGAGGGAGACACAGAATCTGAAGCAGGCTCCAGGCTTCCAGCTGTCAGCACAGAGCCTGACATGGGGCTTGAACCCATGAACTGTAAGATCATGACCTGAGCTGAAGTCAGGTACTTAACCAGTTGAGCCACCCAGGCACGTGCCCTGACCACCCCCACACCACTGAGTAGTTTTCAAATAGCAATGTTCAATAGAACTATCAAAAGTTCAGTTGTCTAAGTCCTGCCCCAAATCTACTAAAGTCTCCAAGGATAAAGCCCATAATTGTATCATCTTGATAAAGATTCTCCAAACAAGAAAGTGACAAGTTTAAACTTTCAACTAGAGATAAGCTTTAACTTTAATCACTTCAAGTCTTCCATAACCAAGTTTCATATTAATGGATTTCAAGTGGTCTTAAAACTTTAAAGAAAAGAACTATCATCACAGCACCCCTTCTCTTACATTTTCTCTGTTAACATGAAGAATTCGTGTTACTCGGATTACAGTACTGACCTTTCTAGAGTGCTCCAAGTTAAATATAAACTATATCATGTTACTTAGTGCTGTATTAAGAAAGTCTTAGAATCTTGGGATGCCTTGGTGGCTCAGTTGGTTAAGCATCTGACTCGATTCCAGCTCAGGTCACGGTCTCACTGTTCAGGAGATGGAGCCCTATGTCGGGCTCGGCACAGGCAACGAGGAGCCTGCTTGGGATTCTCTCCCCTCTCTCTGCCTCTCCCCTGCTCTCTCATGGGCGTGTGCTTTCTCTCAAATGAACTTTTAAAAAAAAGTCTCATAATCTTCACTATTTTCAAATTGGTGAGTTTTTCTGGTAATTTATTATAAAAAAAGTGCTTAAATACAGTACTAAAAGAGTCTAGAGTGGAAAAAAGTGCTTTTTCCCCCACTCAAGAGCTATTTTACTTTATGATGAAATATTTCTATGATCAACATATTTCAGAGAATGCACAGCTCAGTGGTGCTTTTAGGCTTACCGCTCAAGCCTCCATGCTCTGCAAGGACCAACCCACGACAGTTTTCAGAACGGGTGCCAAGCCTCTGCCCAATCAAGATACAGAAACGGGCAGTGTCCAGACTACAGTCATTCCCAATAACACGGTTTTGGGGAAATGCGCTCAACTTCCAGGTTAAGTTAAGATATCCACTGAGAAGAAAAAGTTAATGTCAGAAAATGTCCTTAATCTAAAATGATACGTTTTTTAGATTTATCTAAATCTGATGTTTTATGGGAGGGAAAAGACCCCCATGATTCTTTATTCCAACTCCGACTGTCCCACAATTCCAACAGTAGCTACCCAATAGAAATATATTAGGAAAAACTATTTTGTTGCTACTTTGCATAGTCCTTGTGCAGAAACATAGTAAACTCCGTAAAACATTTTGAGAAAGGAGTAAATGAATGATCAAGTCTTTTGCCAGTTTGACGCATACAAAGAGTCTTTCTTTGAAAGCACGTGCAAGTGAGCAAGGGGCAGAGAGAGGAAGAGCGAGAGAATCCCATGAGGTCCAGAGAGAGAGGGAGAGTTGATAATTTCATCATTTAAAAATGAAAAATTTTTAAAGAAATTAAAAAAAAAAGCTTAATATAAAAACTCCAGAGGTATAGTTTTCTCCTCTTAGCTTCTGCAAAAGATAAGGTTTTATATTTATATATATATATATATATATATATATATATATATATATAACAACAATCATAATGCTGTCTTGTTGATTTGTAATATATAGACATAAAATAGCACAAAAGTCAGTGAGGGATTGATGCTATAATGGAGGGGAGTTCATATATTTTGTTGGAATTAAATGTGCGAAAATGTGAAGGAGATCATGGTATGTGAAGCCGTATATTTTAACCCCAAGAGCAACCACTAAAAAAAAAAAAAAATCAAAAGTCAAAAACCATAGTTCAAAGTGAATAAAGGAGGGGCACCTGGGTGCTCAGTCAGTTACAACTCTTGATTTCAGCTCAGGTCACGATCTCACAGTCACGAGATCGAGCCCCGCATCGAGCTGCACACAGTGTGAAGCCTGCTTAAGATTCTCCCCCTCTGCCCCACCCCTGCACACTCACACATGCTCTCTCTCAAAAAAAAAAAAAAAAAAAAAATGAATAAAGGAATTAAAGTGGTACTTTAGAAAATACCCCCTTAACGCAAAAAAGTCAGTAAAGGAGGAACTGAGGAACAAAAGAAAACATAAGACATAGAAAGCAAATAGCAAAATGGCCAAATAAATCCAAACACATCAATAAAAACATTAAATATGAATAAACCGAACAATCTATTCAAAATGCAGAGTTTTTCAAACTGGATAAAACAAGATCTAATCACACTGCTCTGTAGGAGAAACACACGGCACATTTAAAGATATAAATAGCACCTGAAACAAATATAGCACTATACTATTAACTGGAATTAAAATAAAACAAAAAGATATATAAACGGGTTGAAAGTAAAAGGATGGAAAATTATATACCATACAGATAGGAACCTAAGTAGTTCTATTTATATCAAAAAATTTTTTAAGTTACTAGAAACAAAGAGGAATATCCTATAAGAATAAAAAGATAAATTCATTAGTAAGTTATAACAGTTGTAAACACAGGCCCCTAAAATACATGAAGCAAAGCCGACAAAACTGAAGGGGAAAGTAAAAAATTAAGTAACAACAATTGCAAACTTCAACACCACACTCCTGATTATGGGTAGAACTATTCAGATAAATCAGCAAGGATACAGCAAACCTAAACCACCATATACTATCAACCAATTCGAACTAAGTGACGCAGAACCCCCAACAGCAGAATATACATTCTCAAGTGACGTGGAATCCTTTCCACGGCAGATCATACGCTAGGCCACAAAATAAATCCCAACAAATTTAAAAGAGCTGAAATACAAAGTGTATTCTCATGCCAGAATAGAAATTAGAAGTCAATAAAAATCTGAAAAATTCACGAATATTTGAAAATTAAACAACACATTCCCCTAAGTAACGAATGGTTCAAAACAAAACCTTAGGGGTGCCTGGGTGGCTCAGTCTTGGTTAAGTGTCTGACTTCGGCTCAGGTCATGATCTCGCGGTCTGTGAGTTCAAGCCCGGCATCGGGCTCTGTGCTGACAGCTCAGAGCCTGGAGCCTGCTTCGGATTCTGTGTCTCCCTCTCTCTGACCCTACCCTGCTCATGCTTTGTCTCTCCTGCTCTCAAAAATAAATAAAGCATTAAAAAATTAAAAAAAAAAAAAACAACCTTAAAAAGACTCTTCCTCCCACTGCCGAGTTATACAGAGGCAGAGGCTTGGGTGTGCTTAAGGCTTGCCTCCACCCGTGACCCATGGCCATGGCCAAGGAAGGCTGGGCTGCCGGAGGTGTGGCAGGTGCTAATACCACTTCACCAGAGGTACTGAGGACTGCCCTCATCCACGGCGGCCTAGCGTGTGGAATTAATAACGAAGATGCCAAAGCCTTCGAGAAGCACTAAGCCCATCTTTGTGTGTTTCATCCAAATGCGACGAGCCTATGTATGTCGAGTTGGTGGAGCTCCTTTGCGCGGAACACCCGATTAACCTAATTAAGGTTGACAATGACGAGAAACTAGGGTAATGAGTGGCCTCTGTAAAACTGACAGTGGGAAAACCCTGTAAAGACACTGGTTGCTCCTGTGTGGTAGTTAAGGACTATGGCACAGAATCTCAGGCCAAGGGTGTCATCCAGGAATTCTTCAAATGCAAGAAAAGAAATAAAAAATTCAGCTCTTGCTCCTCAAAAGAGAAAAAAAAAAAACTTTAAGTTTAAAAGTACTTGAGACAAATGAAAAACAATACACCCAAATTTATGGGATGCAGCTTTTCATAGCTTAAAGAGAAATCAATACCCATTAACCCCCGCTACAAAACAAAAAAGATTTCAAATCAATAGCCTACCCTATCTTAAAAACCAAAAAGAAGAGCACACTAAACCCAAAGGAAAGAGAAGAAAAGAAATAGACTAGGCTGGAAATAAAAATGAAACAAAATACAAAGTCAACAGAGAAAATTAATGACATCAAAAATGGGTTCTTTGAAAAGGTCGACAAAATTGAAAAACCTAGGATAGCCAAGCTAGACTGACCAAGAAAAAAAGAGAAGGAATCAAATTACTAAAATCAGGAATGAAAGACGGGGTCCATCGCTATAGACCTCAGAGAAATAAGATTATATGGAGTGCTATGAACAACTATAAGCCAACAAATTAGAAAATTTACATAAATAGGTAAATTTCCTCCAAAGGAAGAAACTACTGAAACTTATTTAAATAGAAAAATGTGAGAAGACATACAACAGAGATGAAATCAAATCAGTAATCTTCCCAAAAGCAAAGCCTGAGCCCAAGTGCTTTCACTAGGGAATTCTACTAAACATTCAAACAATACCAGTCCTTCACAAACTCTTCCAGAAAATGGAGGAAGGAACATTTCGCTACTCATTCTATGAGGACGCTATTACCCAAAGCTAGACAAAGACCTCTCTGGGGAAACATTTTCCCTCAAGAATATAGATGCAAGCATCCTTAACAAAAATATTACCAAACCAAACGCAGCAGCCACGAAATGGATTATACATAATGACTGAGGGGGATTTATCCCAGAATTGCTTTAACATCCAAAAACCAATTGGTATAATACATTAATAGAATACAGTACAAACCAACCAACAAACAAAGATTGTCTCAAGAGACACAAAAAAACATTTGACAATATCCAACACCCATTCATGGCAAAAATCCTCGACAAACTAAGAATAGAAGGAGACCGCCCGATATAATAGAGGATCTACGAAACACGTACAACTAACATGACACTTAAATTGGGAACTAGGATGAGGGCCGCCTCCCCGCTTATGCAGTACCATTTTGGAGGTTCTAGCAAAGGCAATCACGCCAGAAAGAAAGAAAAGTGCTTCTGATTAGAAAGAAAAAATAAAACTCTATTCACAGACACTGTGATCTTGTATACAGAAGATCTGAATCTAAGATCTAATAACCTAATCTAAAAATCTAAAAAGGTGGAAGATTTGTACACTGAAAACTAGAAAACACTGCTGAAAGTAATGAGAAGGGTCTAAATAAATAAATGGGAAGACAGCCTATGGACATCAGCCAGACTTATTATTGTCATGATGGAAATGCTATCAAAATTAGCCTACAGATTCAATACACTCTTTATCAAAATCTAGGCAGGTTTTTTTTTTTGTTTTGTTTTGTTTTTGCTCTTTGTTTGTTTTTTGTTTTTGTTCCTTTTGCAGAAATTGACAAGCCGGTTCTAAAATTTATGTGGAACTAGATACTACCTGACACCAGTCAGAAGGAGAAAAATGAACTCTGGAAACTATAGATGCTGGCAAGGATGTGGGGAAACAGGCACCCTCCTGCACTGTTGGTGGGAATGCAAACTGGTGCAGCCACTCTGGAAAATGGTGTGGAGGTTCCTCAGAAAATTAAAAATAGAACTACCCTACGACCTAGCAATAGCACTGCTAGGAATTTACCCAAGAGATACAGGAGTGCTGATGGATAGGGGCACATGTACCCCAGTGTTTAAAGCAGCGCTTTCAACAATAGCCAATTATGGGAAGAGTCTAAATGCCCATCAACTGATGAATGGATAAAGAAGATGTGGTTTATATATACGAAAGAACACTACTTGGCAATGAGAAAGAATGAAATCATGCCATTTGCAGCAGCGTGGGTGGAACTGGATGCTGAGTGAAAGAGCCAGAGGAGGACAGCTATCTTATGTTTTCACTCCTGTGTGGATCTTGAGAAACTTAACAGAAGACCATGGGGGAAGGGAAGGGGGGGAAATAGTTACAGAGAGGGAGGGAGGCAAACCATAAGAGACTCGTAAATACAGAGAACAAACTGAGTGTGGATGGGGGGTTGGGGAGAGGGGAAAATGGGTGCCCCTTGATGGGCACTTGTGGGATGAGCACTGGCTGTTGTATGTAAGTGATGAACCACGGGAATCTACCCCAAACACCAGGAGCACACTTGACACACTGTCAAATGTTAGCCAATTTGACAATAAATTATATTTAATAAATATATAAAATTTATGTGGAAATGTAAAGGACTCCAGAGCCAAAACAATCTTGAAAATAACAAAGTTGGAGGAGTTAATACCTCCTGATTTCCACACTTACCACGAAGCTATAGTAATTGGCACGTCTAAATACTAGTATGGAGTGATCTTGGTGATATATTAAACTTAAAGAGGAAGACGGAGAAAAGCGTACATAGAAACAAAAAACTATTAACTAAACAATTTTTAATGGCTACTTATTTTAAAGTGGAGACTAAAGGGAAAAGGGGACAGAGGTAGATGCTAGACTTCTTGGAGCCATGTAAATATTTTATAAAATTATAAAACAAAATTTAAAAAGCAGTTCCTTGATATCACAATTTAAATGAATAAACTTAGGTACTCAGTTTTGGCCTACCCACAAAAACTATTCCAAATAACTTTAAAATACAGTAATTTTCCTAACTATCTCAACCTAGATTTCCGAGCTCCAGACTCAGTCAGCTACCTATTTGATATTTCTTCTTCAATGTCTTCAGATATCTTAAATTTAACGTGTCCCAATTGGAAGGCTGGTTTTTTTCTCCCCTAAACTCAATGCCCTCTCCTCCTTCCCTCATTGACTCCCACCTTTTTTTTTAATTTTTTTTTTAGTGTTTATTTATTTTTGAGACATAGAGACAGAGCGTGAGCAGGAGAAGGGCAGAGAGAGAGGGAGATACAGAATCTGAAACAGGCTCCAGGCTCTGAGCCATCAGCCCAGAGCCTGACGCGGGGCTCGAACTCACAGACCATGAGATCGTGACCTGAGCCGAAGTCAGCCGCTCAACCGACTGAGCCACCCAAGTGCCCCCACTCCCACCCTCTTGAAAGCATCCCAGCCCAGGTAAATGGAGCCACCATCCAATCAGTTGCCTGAGGAAAAAAATCTAGAAGTCATGTTTTATTCCCCCCTGTCCCTCACTACACACAATCCTGCACATTTTTTCTCCAAAATATACCTTGTATTTGTCCACTTTTTTCATGCACCAGTGAGGAATTGTGCAATTTTGGAAAGTCAGGCAGTAAACTATAGTATTACTTTCACTTCTACACCCTCAATAATCTGGAAAACAACTCAGATATGAAAGCCTTTAGAATGTAAACTTGAAGAGTCGTTATGATTAGGCAGATGATGTATTCGTACGTGCTAGCGTTAAAGGAAATCCTCATTGGAGTACATACACGTTGATTACAACTGTGCAAAATACACGTGGCATTAACAAAACTGGAACAGATTCTGGTTTTATCACTAGTTTCCAATTTAAGTATATTTTTCTACCAAGTTACCAAGCCTACCCCCACCCCCCACAAAAATTCTCCACCAAACAGTCAGTCAAAACGAAACTGACCTGGACTGGAAACAAGAGTCAGGTCGCAGCGGTGACTATTGGAGAATACTGGGCATCGCCAATTTAAACGTGGACACATTTCGCTGGAGTAAATCAAGGCATGTTTCTCCTTTTATCCGGCATGCACCCGCTGTGACAATCACTACGTTGGAGTGTCCAGTGACAAGGTAATCTGGGGAAAGATTTGAATAGAAAATGTACTTTGGAAGAGGCCATCTGACATTTAAGCACACGTTTCCCGTTAGGGCTCGATCACCACACTGCGTACTGAAGCCTGGGCTTCCTTAGATCTTTCTACAATGCCCAGAGCACTTTCTAGTTTCGGGAAATGTCACTAAGGTTTACTAAACTTCACTAACTGTTTCTTGTACATTTTTTAAAAACCTAACACATGTCTTGTACTTCATAGAATAAGAGATAAAAATGTATATAGTCTAGTAAATGAGAATATTTACTTAAAGAGAGAAGTGGCGTGAAAAGGCCCTTAACAGGGAGATCTTGGTTCATACGTTTTTTTCAAATAATTATCTCCTGGGCGCCAAGTCGATAAAGTACAGTAGTTAAGAACGTAGGTTTTTGAGTCAAATAGAACTGGGTTCAAATCCTTACTCCATTTTGTTTAACTTCAGTTCACAGGTGCATCACATGTAAAGCCTCACAGAGTTGTGCTAAGTATTAAATGATATGCAGAAAGCGCTTAGCTCTGGCACAAGAGAGACAATCAGTTCACGTAACCGTCATGACAACTATATACCCGCTGCTCGCGGGGACTCAGTGGTGCTGTAGGAAACCCTGCAACTAAATGAAGCAAAACCTAATGAAACAAGATATGAGTGCACAGAGTAGGGAGCAACCACCTTTATAAGAACTGAGGAAGTCTTCATAAAGGGAAATAAAGATCCAATTTTCATATTTACTCGTGTAGTATTCGAATATTTATAGTATTCAACTATGATAGTAACCTTTGCTAGAAACAATATTTGGCATTTTCATGAAGGGCCGCCATGTTGAAGATCCATTGTCCCACCCATCAGTTTGCCTTCATCCACGTTCACAAAGCTTAGCTCATCACTCGAGCCCTAAAAGAAATCGGTCAAAAGCAGGGAGAGAGGAAACTTCCTGATTAAGTGGGGAGGGAAAGATAATTCTTATACTCACAATCTATGTGTATCTAATGAGTAATATGAGACGTAATATGTTCAACATCTCATGATATACAAGCTCAAACTACAAGAGATACAAGTTACAAAGAAGAACATTTCAGTTCACAAGTAAGAAAAAAAAAACGGAAACCGTTTAATAAATAGAACAGCCTCTGGAGGCAGTGAATACCTCTTTAACTTCAGCCGAGGCTGTACAGTGATAAAGCAGGGGTTCTGTTAGGAATTTCTCATCAAGGTAGGAGCTCTTTGGGGTGCCTCGGTGGGTCAGTTGGTTAAACGTCTGACTCTTGGTTTTGGCTCAGGTCATGACCTCATGGTTTCATGAGTTTGAGCACCGCATCGGGATCTGCGCTGACGGTGTGGAGCCTGCTTGGGATTCTCTCTCTCACTCTCTCTCTGCCCCTCCCCTGCTCATGCCGTCTCTGTCTCCCTCAAAATAAACAAATAAACTTAAAAAAAAAATTTTTTTTAATTAGGAGCGCCTTGAGAATAGGAAGTGTTTATTCATCTGCACTCTGGGGCTTAGCACCTACCTAGCACATAAGAGCTCAGTAACAGTTTTTTAAATAAATGGATTAAAATGTAAGGTCCTTTCCAGCTCTAAAAGCTTATAATTCTATAATCGGATACTATTACCTGCAAAAACCAATCAATACTATATATTTCTAGCATGCTACTTCATATGTCAGAACGAAGAAAAAATAACATCTTTGCAAAAGAAACACTTGAAGATACACAAGAAACTAATTTAAATGGATGCCTACAACAGGCATTGGGGAAAAGGACGAATGGAAACATACTTCTCCGTGTATCTGTTTATATTACTTTTTTTTAAACCTTGTAAATGTATTGCCTCTTGAAAAATGTTTTAAATAACTACATGTTCTTTTTATCTTTGTACTAAAATTTTCACTGAAAAGAAATGACTGTGTGGGGTGCCCGGGTGCCTCAGTGGGTTAAGTGTCCGACTTCGGCTCAGGTCATGATCTTACCTTTGTGAGTTCAAGCCCTGTGTCAGGCTCTGTGCTGATGGCTCAGAGCCTAAAGCCTGCTTTGGATTCTGTCTGTCCTTCCCTTTCTGCCCCTCCCCTGCTCATGATCTGTCTCTCTCTCTCAAAATATAAACAAACCTTAAAGAAAATTTTTTTCATGACTGTGTTAGTACTTAGAAATAAATGATCAAGCATCTACAACTTAAGCAAATGTCCAGTTTATACTGTTGGATATTTTACTTCACTTTAATTAATGGAAATTCAAAGCCAAGCACTTTAAATTTTAAACATCATAACTGATTAGCCTAAAAGTCTAAACTCTATCACAAGGGAAATACTGTTGTTAAATGAGATGCCAATGCTTTCTGGATACTTTGAACTATTCAAAGTGATTGGAATTGTATGTAGCAGAATTATACAGTATTGATAAAAATTATCTTTGGAAAGCTACTTTCTACAATGTACTGTAATTCGAGTACCAATGAACACGCCCAGCCTCTTGGTTTATATAACACCATTCTCCAATAACAGGAACCAGAGATCCTTAGAAAAAAGGCTGATTTGGGCCTGGAGCAAAAAATAATACAAGATGAAGAAGCTGAAACATCTTGTAGTGCCAGAAAGTAAGGAAGTGCTTAAAACAAAAGCCCTATGTCAATGGAATATGTCGAAGGAATATGTTAGCACGATAGCTAACTGAATGAGCTTCCAGTGGCCAAAGCTGCACAATTTGAGAAGCGACATCCATGAAGACATATCAGATTATAACCCAAAATATAAAATAAAATCTATGAATCCACACTAATATTTACAAGTGAATTAACAGGGTGGAAGCAACAAATCTTCTGTGCAAAATCCAAATAATTTATAGAGATACTCCACCCTCAGAGGGGACATAACTCCCCACTCTTTAAGTGTGGGCTGCACACAGAGCCTTCCTTCCAAAGAGCACAGTATGGAAAGGGGGGAAGGAGAGTCCCTAACACTACCTCAGCTAGGTGACTGAGGTCAACAGCAACAATGATAAATCATGCTGACAGTATGCACTCTGGATATGACGTAATGAAAATAACACTTCACCTCTGCTTTCCTCCCCCAAATCCCTAACTCCAGTCTAACCATGAAGAAAATACCAGACAAATTCCAGCGGAGGGGCATTCTACAAAATACCTGGCCAGTAATCCTCAAAACTGCCAGCCATCAAAAACAAAGACTAAGAAACTGTCGTAGGCTAGGGGAGCCTAAGGAAACATGATGGCTAAATGTAATGTGGTCCTGGATGGAAGCCTACCGACAATAGGACATTCGGTGTAAACTAAGGAATCTGGGTAATGCTTGGCCTTTAGTTAACGATAGTGAACCAGCCTTCATACGTTTGTACCGTGCTAAGGCATGATGTTAATAACTGAATGTGAGAGATAGATCGAACTCTGTACTATCTTTTCAACTTTTCTGTAACTCCCAAAGAATTCTTTAAGAATTCAAGTCTGGGGCGCCTGGGTGGCTCAGTAGGTTAACGGCCAACTTCTGCTCAGGTCACGATCTCACGGTCTGTGAGTTCGAGCCCCGCTTCAGGATCTGTGCTGATGGCTCAGAGCCTGGAGCCTGCTTCAGATTCTGTACCTCCCTCTCTCTCTGCCCTTCCCCTGCTCACGCTCTGTCTCTATGTCTCTCTTAAATAAATAAACATTAAAAAAAATTTTTTAAAAGAATTCAAGTCTAAAAAAATAAAGTCTATTAAAAAATATTTTAACTCAGTCTCTCTGGACACTTTCAATATTTATAAAAATGAAAGGGGGTAGAATATCCGCTCTCAGGATTCACTATCCAGTGCTTTCTCCCTTTGAACATGCATTTGACTTTATTCTTTCATTCAACTACTAAGTGTCTATTACACTAGGCATTGTTCTAGGCTTGGGATACAAGAATATATCAATCAATCAATCAAGATGCCTGCCCTTGTGAATATCGTATTATAGGAGTGGAAGCGTATGTGTTATGGTATAGCTCAGCGATTTTCAAAAACATTGCTGTTTCCCTTCTAGGTTCGTATGATAAATTTCTACCAGTAGAATACTGAACCATTCCTACTGAGAATTCCTTCCTTATAAGCAAGGAGCTTTTAAGATATCGCCACCTCCTTGAAGGAAGGAAGTTGCAGAATCTAGGGCCAGGAGAGGGACAGATTAAAGCGAGACTTACCCTGGGACTTTGTAGGGGACTGTGCACCATTGTCTAAGATCTACAAATGCTGTAGTTGTCACATCATGGAATTCAAGCTCTAGGAGCTGTGTCTGTCTTGTTTTTTTAGGGCGAGGGGCCTGAACCCTCTCAGAAAGGCCAAGCAGATATAATAAATGAATCTTTTACTTCAAGGTTTTTTTGTACAAACGATCTGGAGTTGAGAACGTCTGTGCTCTTTTTTTCTCCTTTATGAAATAGATCATAATAATTACGCTCAGGGTTTTATTAGACAACATACACAAAGCATTTTTTCATTATTATTGGCGTTGACGACAAATGTATTGGCTTTCACGTATGAGCACTCTGCATTAGCAACGAGGGCACTGCTATAAGGGCATTAGAGCTGATAGTACAAAATGAACCACTGGGAATTCCTATGACTGCTAGCTGCAGTGGTGGACAGCGGCTGAGGTTCTTAGTGCCTTACAGATACTTATCTCGTCTAGCTCAAACCCAGAGCCAGGATTAAAGGCTATAGAAAGGTAGCTTAAGGGAATCTTACAGATATTCCATTAAAAAGCAAAGCACTGTTCCGAGAGTTTATTGTGATTTACTAAAACATTATGGGTTCAGGTCAGGGTAATATTCTAAGGGGTCGGAATCTTTTTAGTCCTGTGTCTAGCCATTTAACTGGAAGCTAAGTTTATCTGCTATATCAGGACTAAGAACTAAACACTAAAAACTAACCTAACGTGGATAAGGAAGGAGGGAAATAAATACAGAGATGAGGAAACAGGAGAGAGATTTTTTAAAGGAAAAAGACTGTTATAATTTGGTGGTAGTAGGACGCCTACCACAACTCGCAGGTTGTGCACTTTTTTCTGCTACCTGTTTCTTCACTGCTCGTGTGGGAGCTGTTTCCTAGTCAAGCAAAGGGGTGCTTCATCACATGAGCGAAAGAGTAATGTCAACCTTCTAACACATATAATACCATCATAAAAGCTACGAAAAGGGGCACCTAGGTGGCTCAGTCGGTTAAGCGGCCGACTTCAGCTCGGGTCATGATCTCACGGTCTGTGTGTTCGAGCCCCGCATTGGGCTCTGTGCTGACGGCTCAGAGCCTGGAGCCTGTTTCAGATTCTGTATCTCCCTCTCTCTCTGCCCTTCCCTTGCTCACGCTCTGTCTCTATGTCTCTCAAAAAATAAAATAAAATAAAAAATAAAATAAAAACGCTAAAACAATAAGATTAAAAAAAAAAAAAGCTACGAAAAGCAAGGGTGCCTGGGTGGTTCAGTTGGTTAAGCGTGGGACTCTTGATTTCCGCTCAGGTCATAATCTCATCGTGGTGAGATCGAGCCCCACGTCACTGAGCTTCCTCCACACTGGGCATGGAGCCTGCTTTAGATTCTCTCTCTCTCTCTCTCTCTCTCTCTCTCTCTCTCCCCCCCCCCCCCACATGTGCTCTCTCTCAATAAAACAAACAAAAAACCCTAAAACCTTGAGAAAGCAGCCCCCTTTGGGTGGAAAAATTAGAAAAGCCCACCTATGCCTCTGGGCTAAGCCAGCAGGAGCTGGATAAGGCCCCTGCTCACTCCATGTTTAACTGGACACAACCCGCACAACCATATGCAGTAGCCTTATGTCCAAAGAAGGGAAACTTGGTTAACCTTAGGGCACAGAGCACATAACTTACTTTTAATAAGATGCTGATTGCACAGGTGGTACCAACCAATCCAGTTCCTATGATGGAGATCTTATTGTGATGAATGGCCTCCTCTGAAGTGAAATTCTCAAGTTCACACTTGACGGTCGCCATCTTGGAAACCTGACAGGAAAAACTGCAAAGCCACTTCCAAATTCGGAATTGGTCTGCCGTGAGCGCGGGCAGACAGAGAACTCCTGGGTCCCACTGGGGAAAGGGGTGCTGCAGACCCATCGGGGAAGAGCAAAACTGGCAAAGAAGCTGGGTAGTTTCTAGCCAGCAGCCCCGCATCCAGAGGTAAACCAAGGGGAGGAAGGAGGGTGGAACAGGTAAGAGGGATTAAGAATTAGTGAAGAGAAAGGGGCTGCTCCACCAAAAGTGACAGGGCAGTCAGGACAGCTCTTCCTCCCCTCACCACCCTCGTTTCCCCCTCGCCCAGCTCTTGGTTCCAGGACCCAGCCCAGACTCTGTAATTCCAGGGCCCAGGACTGCCAAGCACGCGGTACTTCCGGCCGCACTCACACGGGTGAAGGGCCAGCCACCCCTGACAGGGACACGTGCAGGCTGCAAGGGACACAGCCATCCTCGGGCAAAAGGAATTCACTCCCGCGGGGACCAGGCTCCGGCTCATCTGCAGGACTCCCGCGGCCCAGCTCACGGCCGCGTCCTCAAGAGGCAGATGAAGACAAGGGAGGAAACCCGCAGGAAAGCTGGTTGAGGCCGCAAGGAGGAAAACCACTGGCTAGTGAGGCTGCGCAAGGCCGCGGGCTTCGTTCTGGTTCTAGCGCCGCTGCTGCAGAGGCGAGGCCAGAACGAGGCTTCTCCGCATCGAGGAGGCCCGCGCCCACGGTTTGTCACCTGCACCAGTGGAGGGCTACGTGTTCTGTAGTTGGCAGGTTTCCGGGACGCCCCTTGGGCTCCTGGGCTCAAAGAGCACGAGGTGCAAAAGAGAACACGGAATTAGGGAGCCTCCAGCTATCCAACGGGGTCCTGCCTGCCCAGAACCCCTCCACCGGAGAGCCCAAGTACACTGCTGTCTGACCAAACCTTGTCTGGATGAGTCTCTGTTTCTTTTGCCCAGAGCTGCAGGAGAAAGGGACCTCGGCGCTACTTTTAACCACGCACAAAGCAGAACACGTAAAAATTTAAAAACCCACTATGCAAAGGGGATTTTTAAATAAAATATGAATCCCTAAGAATTTGAGCAGTCCAGGGCCGATGGAGAACCATGTTCACAGGTGTATGGGAAAGCTCCACTCGTTACTTGTGAAGTATTAAATGCAGACCCCCAATTCCCCTCTTATCCTTTAGTCTGGGACACGCCAAGGTTTCTGTTCTCTTGTCCTACCACGTTCTACCTAATCAAGTGTTTTCTAACTCATTTGTGAATCGTAACATGTAGTACACAGCCGACAAGTTCTTTTATAAGAAGCAGAGCAGCTGTTTCTCCAGCTTTTTTTTTCATTCTCTCCCCCTCAAGGGCCTTTTTAGACATTTCCCCCTAACCATTCAGCTCCACCCACCCCATCAGGAAATTAAATATTAAAAAATAAGGGGCACCTGGGTGGCTCACTCGGTTAAGCTTCCTACTTTGGCTCAAGCCATGATCTTGTGGTTCTTGAGTTCGAGCCCCGGCATCCGGCTCTGTGCTGACAGCTCAGAGCTGGGGCCTGCTTCAGATTCTGCATCTCCCTCTCTCTCTGCCCCTCCCCTCACTTGTGTTCTCTCTCTCTCTCTCAAAAATAAACATAAAAAATTTTAAATAAATAAATATTAAAGAATAAGAGGGGCACCGGGCTGGTTCAGTCCGTGAAGACTGCGACTCTTGATCTTGGGATTGTGAGTTTGAGCCCCATGCTGGGGATAGAGATTACTGAAAAAAAAAATCTAAAAAATAATAATAATAAGATTTTATCTGCTAGGGTTGAACTTTAGAGAGTGAAACGTTTGTAATCTCTTGTTTTTTCCACCAGCCCCATAACCAATTTTACCTTCTTGGAGTGACACTACCCACTTTGAGAATACACAATATAGAGCAGTTTTACTTCCTACAGTATTCCTGCAGAAACTATACACTGCAGGTTTTGAATATCTGCAAGGATTTACTAAAATGAAGCTTGAATTTGGTGTACAAAGAACAGCTTAAAAAAAAGGCAAAATCTACAGAAGACCCCTCCATCCCTGCTATCTAACTAAACTCTCTCGTGATCATGATTTTGGGCATTCGAGGGAAGAGTTGAAAACAAGGGAAAAGACAAAATAACGGGAAACGAATCATGTTCAGCAGTAGAGGAGCAGAGTGAAACTTCAGAGAACAAGAATAAGAGTATGAGCCGCGACTCGCGGCCCCGTGTGTGCACCTCCACTGGCACCGCGTAAGCCCTCAGGGCCTGCATGTCTGCCCTCTAATTTTTCGCGCTGGTCCGGTCCTAGTCTATCATAAGTTACTTCGGTCCTGATTTCTTAGTTTTTGTTTGGTTGCATATTTCTTATAGCTGCCTTAAATTGTGAAATCAAGGAAATATCTCGTGTGTGTGTGTGTGTGTGTGTGTGTGTGTGTGGCATATGTATATAAATTAGAAATACAGGC
This sequence comes from Paguma larvata, assembly GCA_030068075.1. NCBI lineage: Eukaryota > Metazoa > Chordata > Mammalia > Carnivora > Viverridae > Paguma > Paguma larvata. Next base: position 71,844,971 of record CM057831.1, on the reverse strand, counting down.
ATTTGTATGCATATACATCAATAATCGGCTAGTCGAGGTGCCCTAAATACTGTGAGATACTTGAGGGCATAAATCATGTCGTATTGACCTCATGACCATAACACAGCCAAGCATACCGGGTAGTTTGCTCCACAAAGGACCCAGAGAATGGTCTACGCTCCCTGTGTGGTATTTCAGCAGAGACACGAAATCAACTCTTGGAGTTTCTAGGAACTGGAATAATACTTACAGGTCTGAAAACGCTTAACTTTTTTATGCCATACAAGTTTTATTTCCATTTCCGTCTGTTACACGTGGCCTTGAAGATAAGTACCTGGTGAAGACCCTACATAGACACACAAAGCTAATGATGCAAGATAAAGTAAATACGTCCACGCCTGATGGAAGAATGAGATTTCAATGCTAGAAAAAGTGCCGGTCGTCTCATGGGAAGAATCAGAAGTTTTATATTATAATGGATTATTATACGTACTCTACGAACCTGGAAGTCAACTCTTATGCGACATACTTCAGAAGAATTACTTGCATTTGTATAGGTTGGGTATCATTACAACAGGGTTGTAAGAGATGCATAAAGAGGAGAGATATCTTTACCATTTCCTTTTTCTAGCCTTGAGGGACTGAAGTTATGTCATAGGTCTCCAATGTGTTCTTTACGCTTTACAAATCAAATGAAAATACTTTCAAAACGTAAAATATACAGTCTGATATCTTCTGTTCTATAAAACAGTGGGACATTAAGAGGCTTTAAAACACCAGCTCCTTTTGGACATCCCAAAGCGTGTCTGCACTCTTCTTAAAAAGGGCCTCCTCCTCAGAATTCAAGTTAACTTTCACAATATCTGAGATCCCATTTCGCCCCAAGATACAAGGGATACTGAGAAAGATTTCTTCTTTTATTCCATATAAGCCCTAAAAGGCAAAATTAGAAGATTGTTCAGTAACCTGATATGGAAAGGCGGTCATGCAAAAGAGCTTCAGAATGAGAGGACACCAGAGAGACTGTGGAGCTCAACTAGAACCAGAGGGTAGCAGAGTGATTATCAACAATGCAAATCCTAGGGGCGCCTGGGGGGCTCAGTCGGTTAAATGTCCGACTTCAGCTCAGGTCATGGTCTCACGCCCTGTGAGTTTGAGCCCCGCTTCGGGCTCTGTGCTGACGGCTCAGAGCCTGGAGCCTGCTTCGGATTCTGCATCTCCTTCTCTCTCTGCCCCTCCCTCACTTGTGCTCTGTCTCTGTCTCTCTCAAAAATAAATACACGTTAAAAAAAAACTAAAAAATAATAATACCAATCCTAATGTCCTATGACTCTGTGGAGTTTGTGTTCAATGAAATAAAAAACCTACCAGAGGCCTTCAAAGGGACCAAGGAAGGCAACATCCTTCACCCCTCACCGGGCCCATCTTTCTGTCCAAAGGAAAGATGTCATTTGATGTGGTAAAGGACTGTGAAATTAAGCAGCCCGGGTTTGGTATAAACTACATGAAGAGAACAGTGAAGGCTGGAGCAGGAAGTGGCTGGGAAGACTGCTTTGCATGCTGACCTTTACACCAGCAGGCCCCACTGAGTCGGCCAACAGATGATACAGGTGACAGCTCAATCTTCCAGAGGCGAAGGCTCCAATGGAGCCTATAGAGACTCTCTATGGCCAGCAGGGCCCTTGTCTTTCCTCTACCAGTTACCAAAGGCATAGACCCCTGCCCTCCTGGCTACTCCCGTCTATCACCCCCATCTGACTTCTATCTAGAACCTCCCGTGATGAACAGGGAATAGTTGCAACCATGGCTGCCACCCTATTCTAGGCTTATGGAACCTCCAGCCAGCAGCCCCGATGTTCCCTCCCTCCTGCAGCTGAAGCCAAGGCCACAGAAGCAGCTGCCAGAGCCAGTTACTCGGCAACAAACACAATGCCTACACGCCCACAAACCAGTTTCTGCCACCTTCCTGCTACCCCGTGGAAGATAAGAAGACCCAGTAGACACCTGACACCTCCCTGCCTTCCATCCCTCCCTGCTCTTTTCCATCTATCCCTCGGATTGACTCTAGGGTTGGAAGAGGCAATGGGAAGGTCTTGTTCTTCCTCCTTCCTTCCAAGAGGCCCCTAGACTATGGAGTGGTGCTTCCCAGCTTCCACTACGGTTCAGAGCCCACAGGCGCTACTCAGCCAAGCTTCCCTCTCACCATCTTTGGGGATTTCCTCTGGATCTTAGGCTGTGCCCCTTGTTTCTGTTTCATTCTAGTCTCCCACAGAGGGCCTCTGGCCGCCTCCTCCACCACAGTCCAGCTCCCTCATCTCGGTAGGCACTTTAGACTCAACCTCAAAAGCTCCAACACACCAGCCACATGTCTTCCTCTGAGGCCCCAGCCAGGCTATACTCACATCCCCTCCATTCTGGTTCGTGCCTATCTGCGGACGGCGCGGCCCCACCAGACTGTCAGCCTGTATTCCATTCCTAGCCAGCCTCCAGCTCCAGTTACACACACCTTCCCTTTCTTTTCCTGCCCTTTGTCATCTTGTTGCCACCTCTGTGTGACTTTTGGAGCTTTAACATGAGTTGCTAGGGATTGGCTGGCATCAGGAACAAGGCCACTGTGGGTGAGGAGGAAGCCCCTCTGCTTCCCTATTGGTGTTTTGGGAATTTGTTTCCCTCTACTTTCTCTCTTTTTTGTCTAGAAGGGGCTTCTAGGACTAGAGTTGAAGGATGTATGTCCATCCCATCATGCCACGAGGGGGCTGTTGAGTGGGCTGGAAATAAGTGTCTGGCCCCTGGGGCCTGGCCTGGCCTGGTCCTACATACTGACCATGACCTGCTACCCAGGGCCCTCTTCTCTTTAAGCTTCATGCCTGGTTGACAATATGACCCTTGAATCCACTAAAATGGGCTCTCGTTTGCTCCTGGCTGGCCAGGAAATGAGGCAATGGCTATTTAAAAAGAATTCCCTGTTTATTTTTTAAAAATCCAGTCAACATATTAATATGAAATAAACTATCCCCTTACTTGCTGAAAACGTGAAGTAATAAAACTGAAGTAGGTGGGGTAAAAATAAATAAGAGTATATGAGTGATTATGCTCTTAAGGTAAAATGTTTATTTTCCTATTAAATATAACTTATCCATTGATTTGTTCAGCAAAACTATGAAATTTCCATATTACTCAATCTCACTCTCAGAGCATTAACACCTCCTTGACTCTCCCTCAGGAGCACCCTGGGAGTAATTGCTTACTCCCCCCACAGCCCCTTTATATCCTCAAAAGAGGAGGGGGGTGTATCCACAGGGTACTCATTGTCTCTTTCAAATCGTTAATCCCCTACTCTCCTAACATTTCCCCTCTTTTTTTGAGGCTCATCTTATTCAACTCTTTTTCTCTAATGATCATCTTCTAACCTCTTGGTTACTCTGTCTCATTCATAAAAGACTGACGCCTGACTCACAATCTTCCCTCTCTGTCCCTGTTTCTGTGATTACTCTTGGTGACATCATTGTTCATGTGGATACACTAACCATAACCAATTCTGTTTCTTTCTAGTTTCTTGACTTCTCTATCTCACAGAACCTTCTCTTCCCACCCCAAGTATCCTACTGTGGACACTGTTACAGGGTCCCTCCATATCCAGCTTAGATCCCATGATTCATTCTGTAACCCTTTCACCATAATCTAAGACCCTCTGCTTATTTTAATTTTTATTTTTAAAATATTTCTTAAATTCCTTATAATTCATTTTCTTCTTATAATTTATTCATTTGTATGTAGATCACATTTGAGGGCAAAGGTCTTGAATTTGTCTGTGACCCATTAGCAGAAAGTCAAACCCATTTTTAACACGTATTTAAACCTAAAGCTACACCTCCACCCTCCCCTTCCTCTTTCTCCTTCACCCCTTCTTTCACACTCCTCAAGTAAAACCCACACCAACATGAATTCAGCTCTGCTCTCTCTCCATTCCTGTGCTCAGATCCCCGGAGAAAACTACACAATGAAATTGCTCTTTAACTCACATTACAAATTAATGCATACCAACCTTTCAAATAAGCATCTACCTAACAGTAATTCTGCTTTTTTTTTTTTTTGTCAAATGCTATTTCTCACTACCTACAAAGACGATTTCAAATCTTCTCAAACATCTGACTTTTCTATACATCCCATGATTCTCCGCAGCAGATGAATTTGTCCCCTTTCGCTAAAAAGACAGAAGTTATAGATGCATCCAATGCCAAACTGACAAATCTACGCGATTCACTGCAATCCTCTCTTTACTATCTCCTGTTACAATAGCTGTCTCTCCTCCTTTCTAGGGCTAACACCTTCATCTATGGTCTGGATCCCACTGCCTCTGCTTATTACTTCTATCTTCATTGTCTTCTTTACTATGAGCATTTTATCTTTGGGGGAAAAAAAAAAGGCAGGCGCCTGGGTGGCTCAGTTGGTTGAATGTGTCTGACTCTTGATTTCAGCTCAGGTCATGGTCCCAGGATTGTGGGATTGAGCCCCTCATTGGGCTCCACACTCAGTGTGGAGCCTGCATAAGACACTCTCTCTCTCCCTCTTTGTCCCTCTCCCCCACTCACGTGCTCTCTCTTGCACTCTCTCTAAAATAAAAAAAAATTTTTTTAATAAAAAATGCAAATTTGCCTGGCCTTGATTTTCCTCTCCAATTACTACTCTCTTTTTTCTTACCTTCACAGCCAAATGCCTCACAAAAGCTGTTTATACTTTTATCTTACTTTCCTCAGAGGTTCTCGAGGGACCCTTCCAAGGGATATTTGGCACTATCTGGAGACATTATGATTGTCAAAACTGGGGAAAGAGAGTATGCTACTGGCACCTAATAAGTATAGGCTGGGAAGCTGCTAACAGCCCACAATGCACAGGACAGCCCTCCAACAATGAAGAATTATCCAGCCCAAAGTGGATAGTGCCGAGTAAGACTAAGAAAACCCTAGTGTGGCCCAATCACACTTCCATTCCTATTACTTCATTAAACAGTTCCCGCCAAGGTTATCCATGACCTCTGTCACTTTATCCTCCTAGCATTTTTTGTAAGTTTATTTATTTATTTTGAGAGAGACAGCATGAGTGGGAGAGGGGCAGAGAGAGAGAGAGAGAGAGAGAGAGAGAGAGAGAGAGAGATTCCCAAGCAGGCTCCATGCTGCCAGCGCAGAGCTGGATGTGAGGCTTGAACCCATGAAGCTACAAGATCATGACCTAAGCCAAAACCAAGAGTCGGATGCTTAACCAACTAAGCCACTCTATCCTCCTGACATTTTTAGTCCTCATTTTATATGACTTTGTAACATCAGTCAACAACAGAAAACCAATTCTTTCATCTTTAAAGCATCCTCTTCTCTCTTGGTTACCATGATTCTATGTTCTCTTGGTTTTTCGTTTAACTCTATGGCCACCACTTCTTATGGACTTTGTGGACTCACACTATATAAACTCAACTTTTTAAAAAATATTTATTTTTGAGAGACAGAGACAGAGCAGGAGCAGGGGGAGGAGCCGAGAGAGAGGGAAAGACATAATCTGAAATGGGCTCCAGGCTCTGAGCTGTCAGCACAGAGCCCCACGTGGAGCTTGAACCCACGAGCCACGAGATCGTGACCTGAGCCGAAGTCCAATGCTTAACCGACTGAGCCACCCAGGCGCCCCTAAACTCAACTTTTAACACTGGAATCCCTCAAGACTCAATCTCAGTCTGTCTTCTCACTTATTACACTCTCCTTAGGCAAGTTCATTAACATTCCTGGCTTCAGGTCCTCCACGTAAGGCATATCTGTTGTCTGTATCTGTCAGGCATCTCTTCCTTTCCTGTTGTTGTTGTTATTGCTGACAGAACCTCTTCTCTCCCCCCTTCAGGAACTCTCTCCAAACTGACTCACATTTAGAACTCCAACCCAAAACTCTAGTCCCAGAAGCTTGCACCCAACTGCCTATTTCCTCTCAGATATTGCAAAAGCACCTTAAAACAAACTTGTCCATAACTGCACACAGGATCTTTAAACCTGGTTCTCCTTGAGTCTTCCCTCCCTCAGTGGATATCACTATCTATATGCAAAGGTGCAAAACAGAAACCCATGAATGACCTTGCTTTTCCTTATTTCCCACTTCATTCCACTGCCACGCCCCATGAACGTTACCTCCTAAATACAGTGAATCCAATTCATCCCCTTCCCCTTACCACTACTGCCACCATCTCTATTCTGAGCTACCGCACACCCTCTTGACAAGTTTCCCCATGTTTACTCTTGTCCTTTCAAATCTCTTCCCTCCACCATAGCCATAGAAGTCTTAACATGAAACGTTGAAAACAAACAAATTCTTTCAATGGTTTTCCATAGCCCTATGGTAAGGACTCAAATCCTTTTATAAGGCTTTCAGTGGATGAACCCTGCTCACTCCTCCAGCCTAACCAGGCACTTCGCTGCATTTCAACAACTGACCTTTTTTCAGGTCTTCGAGTGCCCTCTACTTATATCTGCCTCAGTTCCTCTGAACATGCATTCCCTCTGTTGAGACTTAGTTGAGCCGTCCAGATTAGCTCCTACTCATTATTCAGAACAGGTCACATTTTCCTTCCTTAGGAAGTCTTCCCTTCACATCACCCATGCCCCCACCCAAGATAGCTAAATTCTCTTCTTGTATACTCTTAAGCACTTGGGAATTTTTCATTTATCATAATTTGTTACTATATAGTTACTTTTATGATTGTTATATTAGGTCCAGTTCTCTCATTAAACTCTATGAGGTCAGGGCCTCTCTCTTTTTTTTCACTGTATCCTCAACATCTTGTATAACGCCTGGTACATAGGAGGGACTCAACAATATTAAGGAACGGATGATAAATGATGATTCAGGTTAAGCCTACCTTAACCATAGTAGAAACTGGATGCACTCTCCTAAGATTTTTCAGAATTGATCCTGCCAGGTCTGTCACGGACAGTCCGATAGCCCAAGAGGTATACCCTTTCAGCTTGATAATCTCATAGGCGCTACAGTTATAGAAAGTAAGAAAATCAAATTCATGGGAAGTCAACTCGCAGAACACATTATTTTTCAGGCACCCATTTTGAAGCAACCTACATGTCAGTGCCACTCGCGGACATTTCTTCCAAGCTTATTTACCAATAGCCGATAGAAATTTCTATACTAGTCTCATAAACTTCATTATTCACTTTAAATAATAATTAATCCATGCTTCTCTTATCATAAAGATAGAATACTAGGGCAAACGTGCCACTAAAGATGAAACTATTTTTATATATTTTATTGTCGTTGAAGTCCAAACACAGAATTTGATCATCTTGAAAGTTAGCATATACATCTTGCTGGCCACTTAAAATTATCACTAGGGTGCCAATGTAAGTTTATATAATTGTAAGCCATGTACATATTTTTCATAAGAACATATCATTAAATCAACAATATATGGAAATATGGGAAAATTTTTATGATACATTTTCAAAAGGAAACTAATGCAGCCCTACATATTATGCAATTTCTTATCTCAGGCTTATTAAAAACATAATACATACATGTTTCTAAGAACTTTAGAATTGCATCAGTATACAAAGTTATTAATAGTGATTATCTTTAAGTAGTATTACAGGGGATATTGTCTTCTCTACACTTTTCTGAATTTTCTTATTTTCTATAATAAATATGTATCATATTCTTGCATTGCCACCAACAGATTTGGATTGACAGTCAAACTCAAAGAACGAAGAGGTTTTAACTTAACACTGACTTTATTTAGGTCTGAGAAAAGGATCCAGGACGGGAAACAGAATGTTCAGCATCATTATTCATATCAGGGGGTCTTGCATCCATGGAGGCATGGTTTCAAGTCCCCGGAACTGCACACGATATACTTGGTAGCAAAAGATAAGACTGATGTGTGTATGGACCACCTCGGCACAGAGAAGTTGGGACTGGACTGGACTTATTGTGGTAGTGTGATTTGACTATCAATCCCAAACCAGGGCATGATTAGGGGGCATGCAAATTGCTGTCAAATGTAGGATTAACCTTCAGACTCTCAATTCAATATGACCAAGACTCTGTGGGGTCAGTAAAAGGGAAGGGAGGGTGGCTCTGCCTAGTGATTGATCGATTGATGATATTTGAGTTGAAGAAAGCTCTGCAGTGGAATCTGGATGACAGATTTATCCTCTCAGGAATCAACAAAATGGATTGACAAAGAGAAAAGGATTGAGAATAAAATAGCTAAATATATAATCCTTTGGTCGTTATTAGTCATCCTAATGAAAATAAAACTGCTGGCATAAAAAGAAGGGTAAAGTAAGCATATAGAACAAGCAGTTTTGTTTTGTTTTTTTAAGGACAAACACGTCTGAGTTGTTTTGTTGTTTTGGGTTTTTTTTTTTTTTGCCTGATTTTGATATTTATTTTTTTTTATAATTTATTGTCAAATTGGTTTCCATACAACACCCAGTGCTCATCCCAACAACTGCCCTCCTCAATGCCCATCGCCTACTCTCCCCTCTCCCATACCCCCCCCCATCAACCCTCAGTCTGAGGAACAAGCAGTTTTAAGGCTACTATCATAAGACAAAAACTAATTGCTCTATTGGAAACCTGGAAGGACATCCTACTAAATCATGATGTCACTACCCAATAATTGGTTAGGCACTGGAAAATCAGAGGCTATGACATGAAAGTGTTGAGCTGTTTTTAGATAAATACTAGCAGTATCTCAGGATTCTTTATAACTCTAGATCCTTTGTTAAAGGACCAAGGGACAAATAATTTAATTTGGACACTGCATTGTTGAGAGGACTGACTGGAATTAAGTACTGATCTGTAATGTGTTGCAGTATTTGGTATTTAAATCACACAGGACTTCGGTGGAAAGTGTGGTCTTAATCATTATTCCCTTCTAGCAACAGTGTTTCAAATTATAACATTCCCTGGGGTACAATGATTAGGAATTGGGTAAACAAAAACTAACACTGTAACATCCCTGCAAGAAGAAGATGGGCTGCTCCGTGACACTTGGAAACCAGTATGGCTAAAGCATATTCCTTAGGGTGTGGGTTGTGGTTCTGCCTCTGTATCAGGTTGATTCCTGAACTTACTGGGAATTGGCCCCTACTGGCCCCTATGTCTGGAAATATATGGTATACAGGAAAGGACACTTGTGTTGAAAAGGATAGGAAATGATACTGTAATATTAACACAGTTGTTATTTGCTAGACATTAACTTAAAAGTGATTTCTAAGTTCTAGAAGTTCTACTAACATGTAACTTGGCTAGAGCATGAGGGAGAATCATGTATGCTGTTAAAGCTGACGTGTACAGAGTCAGACACTTCGCTTATAAGTAAACCTTGTTAACTTCTGATCATCTGATCAATTTCATGTTTCTTCTCATCAAATCATTTGATAAATACATAAAAATTTCTAAGTATTGTTCTAACCATTTTACACGTACTAACTCATTTACTCTTCATAATAACTTTCTAAGGTAGGCTCTCTTATTATCCCCATTTTAAATATGAAGAAAGTGATACGCAGCGTTATTTACAGTAGCCAAAATATGGAAGCAACCCAAGCGCCCGTCGATAGATGAATGGATAAAGATGGATGGATAGATGAATGGAGAAATGTAACACCACAATAGAATATTACTTAGCCATAAAAAAGAATGAAATCTTACCATTTGCAATAACACTGATAAACTTAGAGGGCATTGCTAAGTGAAGTAAGACAGAAATAGCAATACCATAAAATTTCACATAGATGTAAGAATATAAATAACAAAACACACAAGTAAACAAAAAACAGACTCTTACATACAGAGAACAAACTGGTAGTTGCCAGAGAAGAGGTGGGTGGAGAGATGGGTGAAATAGATAAAAGTGAGTAAGAGATACAAACTCCCAGTTAGAAAATAAATAAGCGACGAAGATGAAAAGTCCAGCATAGAGAATGTAGCCCATAATATTGTAATAATATATGATGACAGATGGTGGCTACGCTTACTGTGGGAGCACTAAGTAATATGTAGAATTGTCCATCATATCAGCATGTCGTATACCTGAAACTACTGTAACATTGTATGCTAATGAAAAGTCAATAGAAAAGAAGATGAGGGAACTGAGCTTGTAAAATTTTACATAGGTTCTCGATACCACACCACTAATAAATGGTGAAGCCAGGTTTCAAGCCTGAGCAACCTGGTTCAAAGTCCATGATCCTAATCGCTGTGACATATCACCCGCAAACACGAATGAGTTCTTATGAAATGATAAACAGATTTTCCTTTTGAAAACTGATCCCCAAAGAAATCTACGCATACCTGAATTGGGAAATTTCCAGAAAGTTAGAGTTCTCTATCTCACAAAAAGCAAAGATCAGCTATAGACTTTTTTTCTGTGAAACTTATTCTTGAGACTGATTATTAAGGCACCGAGACATTGAACAAGTACTGTTACCTTTCAATAACTTGTTTATGGATATTTTTCCATTGTTCCTTGTCTGAATCAGTTCCTAATTTAGGGTCTAGAGTCTTCAGAGCAACACCGGCAACATTCACCCCACTCCATAATGGCACTAAAAGAAATAGATCTTAGAATAAATTATTCTTCCCAGTACTGTATTAGTTGTTTGAGCTCACTGGGTTTACATTATATGAAGTTACGTAACTACCTTACACATAATATAAAAATAAGTTTAGAGGGGACAAAATAAAGAAATATAAACAAAATCACAAGAATATATTTTTATGTTTAAGAAATTTATATATTTTTAAAAAGTGTTAGAAAACTATGTAGAATTATTTTATGTTTGTGTGGTACAGGAGGCATTTTAAAGCAAGATGCAAACACAGAATCCACAAAGAAAAGGATTGATAAGGAAGCATAAAACATCATAAGTAACTAGAGAGAAAAAAAGCAACAAATTAACACTACTCAATAGTAAGAAAAAGCTGACAGGGGAATAATTGTCAACCTAGAACCTCATATCAGTCAAACTGTCATTCAAGAATGAGGTGAAACATAACCTTTTGCATAAACAAAACTGACAGGATATACTTCAGGAAGAAAGAATTAAATCCAGGGAAAGGAATTAGAGGCAGAAAATAAAGATAAACAGTACAATTGGCAAACATGAACATTAAGACAGACAGGTAGTAACAACTTAAATAATAATAACTAGTTTGGGATATGAAAACAGAATGGAACCCAGGAAGTAGTTAATACAGCTGACCCTTGAACAACACAGGTTTGAACTGTGTGGGTTCACTTATACATGGATTCTTTCCAAAAAATATATTGGAAAATATTTTGGAAGTAAGGCTTCCAGTCAACAGTAGGTTATTAGTAATTAAGTTTTAGGGGAGTCGAAAGTTATATGCAGATTTTCAGCTGTGTGGGAATTGGCAACCCTAACCCCCGTGTTGTTCGAGGGTAAATTATAATTACTTATGTGGGAGAACAAGGCTGATCAAACTCAATACTTTCTGAGGTTTGTGTATTATCCCAAAGAAGAAAATACACACTAATTACTTTGAGGTCAAGTATGAATGTTCAAAATTAATAGGTAACCACTTACAAAGTGAGTGTATAATCCAAAGTAGTAGAGGAAATTAAGTAATTAATTAAATTAATTAAATTAACTAAGTTTAATTGAGCCAATAAAAAGCAGAAACAGAAGAAAATCTCATTATTAAGATATTAAGATAAATATAAATAAATATTAAGATAAATATATTCAAATCAATGCTAAACAGAATATACTACCTTACAAAAATAAAATCTTGGAATATTAAATGTGAGACATTAAAACACACCTGGGAAAATTATTTTAATGACTTTGAGGAGGAAGAAGTGAGTTAAGAAAATTACACACACAGTGAAATTAAGGCGCTGGTGAAACAAATACTTGTCCAAATCAAATCAAAGGCATTTATTTTTTAAAAGTAAAACACTATGGAATGAGAAGTTTAGCTTGGGAAAAGTGAGCATAGTAATTGAGAGAAGTCATGAAAGTAAGTATCTTTTGGTGAATTTTCCTGAGTGGTGATTACACAGATGTGTTCACTATTTGACTATCCATTGAGCTATAAATATATATGCTGCACATTTTTTCTGCCTATGTTACGTATACTTATGAAAAAATGTTTTAAAGTATACAATAAATTTCTTCATGATAAAAAGTATTTGTTACATTATGACCCTTGAAGTATAAAGGAAATAGAAAAGGTCATTAAATGTTTTGAATTAATGAATGATTGAATGAATGAACAAATGGTCCCCAGTGCCTATAAAATGAGTTTACCGGTATTGTGGAAAGATTTGCACATATGACGCAATTAGAGAACACTGTAAGAAGTAGTTATAACTGTACAGCAGAAATTAAATGTTTAAGTTCAGAAAAGAAAAAGGTTGGTGTGGCCTAAGTAATAGTTTAAACCACATACTATATAATTTTACTTAATGAAAAAAATCTGAAATAAAGAAATCTATGGAATCGGAAAGTAGATGAGTGGCTGTCTGGGGCTGGGCTGGGGGTGGGGGTGAGTACAAGATTTTTCGGGTGATGAAAATGTTCTGTAATTATACTGTGGTAATGGTTTCACAACTCTGTGAATATATTAAAATCCAGTGAATTATACATTTCAAATGGGTGATTTTTACAGTATGTGAATTATAGCCTAATAATGCCACTTTTTAAAACATCACACTAAGTTTAAGATCTCTAAAGAGAAACACTCACAGACTTTTAAAACAGCTATATGTTACATGCACTATTTTCTGAGAGGTAGCTAAATCCATGAACAGAAGACAAAGTATAGGAACAGAAAAATACACCAGGGAAATACCAAGAAAATGAAAGTTGTGTAGCTAAATAAATACCAGAAAAAAAAACAGACTTTAAAGAAAATAAGTATTATTGAGTATAAGCAGGGTAATTACATAATGATAATAGGTTTATACTTACCACTAGAATCACCATGCTCTCCAATAATCCAACCATGGCAGCTCGTGGGATGAACACCCAACTTCTCCCCAATTAGGTAACGGAAACGAGCAGAGTCTAGATTACAACCGCTTCCAATCACACGAGTTGCAGGTAAGCCACTTAGCTTCCAGACCACATATGTCAAAATATCCACTAGAAGGAACAATTTGTTAGAAAAAAATTAGTGGTAACTTCCTTCTACAATTCGCTTTTCTGAATAAGGAAACGGTCATAAAATCAAATACAGATCCATTACAGTGTTCAAAGTAAAGCAAGTCAACGAAGAAATAAGGATTATCTCCCACATAGGTTTGAAAAGGTTAAATTACTCACAATCAGAATTTTACAACAAAAAGACCTCTCTTTTGAGCTAAAACATGTACCTATGTGTGTGTTTCATAATCAATTAATTTCACCTCCTTAACTACACCTAAATTTCTCCTCTCCTTCACCACAGCCTCATTTCATCTATCAGTATCTCCTACCCAGAATAAGGCCACCTGCATGGCCAGGGCCATATGCAGGTGCGAACGTACTCAGGAAAAATGCGAGAAGATCCTAAGCTTTAGCCCCATCTATCTTTGAGGCTCTGTGCAAACAGGAAGTGAAGGCTAAGCCAGAGTCGTAAACTGCCCAGCTTAGTGTTGAGGGCATGCCTCAGCATGCACACAGAGCTGTCCAGCAAGGACTGGGGCATAGTTTTTGGTTTCAGAACTGCAGAGAGCAAGATGGAATCACTCATGTCAGGCAGTGGCCTGCGTCAAACAATCACACGAGCAGCTAAGGGCTCCACAGCTAAGATCAGATATCACGGAGACCAGGACCAACTCAGAACACACTCAGAACCGATAACTGATAACTGTTAACAGAGGAGATCTGCAAAGGCCCAAGAGTGGTTAAATCATTTTAAAAAGGGAGGAGTTTTGCAGTAAACTGTCAGACTCCTTAGACACTGGCCCCCCTATGTCTGATCACTTCAAAAAGGGAGCTGGCACCAGAGGTTGTGCCTGATCGATCTCTGAACAGAACAGACACCCTTTGCTGCTTGAACACAATAAACAGTAAACTCCAACGGCCGACCTGGACTGGACCAAGGCCTATTCTCAACTGTGCGCCCACAGACTGACTTCCCGTTTGGTTTGTTAACTTCCTACCCCCATTCTATCTCGTTTGTTGTGTGACTTGTGCTTTGCTTTGTGTGACATACAAGAAAAGCCAAGTTGAACATGTGAATGTCATCAAGTCTGGAATCCTGAACCTGCTTTATAATTACATTAACCTTGCTTTATGACTGAAGTTCTGTCCAAACATCAGCTGACCACTAAACGAATGTACATGGCCTAAGACTACTGTGGCCATGCACAACACAGAATATAGACCTTACGAGATTGATTCATAAAAGTCATGAAACAAACTACTCCAACAAGCATCAACAAAAACAAACTCTGAAAGGGGAGAATTTGATTTTCAGTTTTCATATTATAATTTTTTTGGTTTTTGGGGCACCTAGGTGGCTCAGTAGGTTAACTATCCAACGTTGGCTCAGGTCATGATCTCGCGGTCCTTGAGTTCAAGACCCGTGTTGGGCTCTGTGCTGACAACTCAGAGCTTGGAGCCTGCTTTGGATTCTCTGTCCCCCTCTCTCTCTGCTCCTCCCCCGCTCACACTCTGTCTCGTTCTGTCTCTCAAAAATAAATAAATGTTAAAAAACTTTTGTAAATAATAATTTTTTTGCCTTTTTAAGTTTCTATTTTAATTCCAGTTAGTTAACATACAATGTTATATTAGTTTCAAGTGTACAATATAAAGATTCAATAATTGTATACATCACTGGGTGCTCATCCCAAGGGCACTCCTTAATCCCCATCACCTATTTAACCCATTCCCCCAACCCACCTCTCCTCTGGTAACCATCAGTTTGTTTTCAATTGATGGTTTCAACTAAACCAATGTCTAGTTTTCAACAAAAATTATGAGGCCTCAAATGAAACAAAGAAGTATAGACAATACAAAGGAAAAGAAGCAATCAACAGACTTTGAATAACTAAACTATTCTTCAAGTCCACTGATTCCTTCTTATGCCTTCTTGGGATTTTCCCTCTCTCTCTCTCTCTGCCCCTTCCCTGTTCTCTCTCTCTCTCTCTCTCTTTCTCCCTCCACCCCCAGAATAAATAAATAAATTTAAAAAAATAATTTGTTTGGTAAATCTTTGTTGATTATTATGGCTAGAACTTCCAGCACAATGTTGAATACAAGTAGTGAAACCAGGCATCTCTTGTCTTCTCCTAATCTTAGGGGGAAAACTTTCAGTCTTTCACTAGTGAGTATGATGCTAGCTGTGGGTTTTCAAGTTGAAGAAATTTCCTTCTATTCATAGTTTATTGATTTTTTTAAAAATCATGATTGGGTGCTGAATTTTGTGAAATATTTTTCTGCATCCATTACCACTTTAATCATTATATAATATCCTTCTTTGTCTCTAGTAGCAATTTTTGTGTGAAAGTCTAATTTCTGTTATATATATAGCAGATATATATATATATATATATATATATATATATATATATATATATATATATATATATAGTGCAGTATAGCCACTCCAGCTCTCTTTTGGTTCCTGTTTATATGAAATATTTTTTTCCATCCTTTTACTTTCAACTTACTTGTGTCGTTAAATCTAAAGTGAACCAACCACCTGAAATTAGGCAAGAAAAAGAAATAAAAGCCAAATTGGAAAGGAAGAAGTAAAACTATCCCTATTGGCAGATGACATGATCTCCTATATAGAAAATCCTAAATAATCCACAGACACACACACACAAAACTATTAGAGCTGATAAATGAATTCAATAAAGTTGCAGGATATAAGACAAAAATCACTTGTATTTCTAGGGGCGCCTGGGTGGCTTAGTTGCTTAAGCATCCGGCTTTAGCTCAGGTCATGATCTCAAGCATTGTGAGTTCAAGTCCTGCATCAGGCTCTGTGCTGACAGTTCAACCCTATCAAAGTTCCAATGATCTTTTTGCAGAAATGAAAAAAATTCTAAAATGCATATGAAATTACATAGGGCCCCAAATAGTGAAAACAATCTTGAAAAAGAAGAACACAGCTAAGGAACTCACATTTCCTGACCAAAACTTAACTACAGAGCTACAGTAATCAAAACAGTATGATACTGGCATAAGGAGAGACATATCAATCAATGGAACACAACTGAGAGTCTAGAAAACCCGCTCGTATATGGTCAATGGATTTTAGACAAGGGTGCTAAGACCATTCAATTGGGAAAGAAGAATATTTTTTTAAAATGTGGTTGGGGCAAGTAGATATCCACATGCAAAAGAATGAGGTTTGACTCTTACCTCACATCATGTACAAAGTTAATTCAAGATGGCTCAACAATCTAAATATAAGAGCTAGAAACATAGGGGTAAATCTTCATGACCTTGGATTTGGCAACGATTTCTTAGGTATGACACCAAAAGCATGAGTAACAAAGAAAGAAACGGATAGATTGCCTTCACCAAAATTAAATATTTTTACATACAAAGTACACTGTCAAGAGAGCGAAAAGACAATCCATGGAATGAGAGAATGCATTTAAAGCACAGATCTGATAAGAATCCTAGAGCCAGAATATATAAAGAACTCGTATTAGTCCACAACCAAAAGGCAAACAACCCAATTTAAAAATGAGCAAAGAACTTGAATAGATGTTTCTCCAAGAAAATATACGAATGGCCAACAAGCATTGAAAAGATGCTTGAGGGGCACCTGGGTGGCTCAGTCAGTTGAGTGTCCAACTTCAGCTCAGGTCATGATATTGCAGTTCGTGGGTTCGAGCCCTGCATTGGGCTCACTGCTGTCAGCACAGAGCCAGCTTCAGATCCTCTGTCCCCACCTTTCTCTGCCTCCCCCCACCCCGCTCATGCTCTCTCTCTCTCTCCCTCTCTCAAAAATAAATAAACATTTAAAAAAAGAAAATAACAAGTGTTGGTGGGGATATGGACAATGGGAACGTTTACACTGCTGATGGGAATGGAAAATAGTACAGCTACCATAGAAAACAGCTTAGCTGTTGCTCACTAATTAATCACAGAATTATCATAAGACCCAGTATTTTTTTTTTTGAGAGAGAGAGAGTGTACACACATGTATGCAAGTTGGGAGTTGAGTAGAGGGAGAAGGAGAGAGAAAATCTTAAGCAGGTTCCATGTCTGGCACGGGAGCCAACGGGGGCTCAATCCCACAACTCTGAGATCACGACCGCAGCCAAAATCAAGAGTCAGATGCTCAATCAACTAAGTCACGCAGGCACCCCCAAATGACCTAGTATTTCTACTCCTAGAGATATATGCAGGTGTTCAAACAAAAATTGTGCATGAATATTCCTAGCATTACTATTCACAATAGTCAAAAGGTAAAAACAATTCAAATGTCCATCAGCTGATAAATGGATAAACAGAATGTGGTATATTACATTGTGGAATATTATTCAGTCATAAAAAGTACCGATGCATGCCACAACATGGATGAACCTTGAAAACATTACTAAATGAAAGATGCAATACGCAAAAGGACACATATTGTGTGACCCCGTTTATATTAAATATCCAAATATTTGGATTTTCTTTGTGGACCCATTTATATTAAATACCCAATATCTGTATCTATAGATACAGAAAGCAAATTAGTGGTTGCCAGGGATGGAGAGAGGAGGGGATGAGAAGTGACCATTTAAAGGCACCAAGTTTCCATTTAGGGTGATAAAGAACTTTGAGCATTAGACAGTGGTAGTGGTTGCACAAAATAAAATTTACTTAATGTATTTAATGCCACTGAATTACACAGTGGCATTTAAAATGGTTAAAACAGTAACTTTTTATGTTATATGTATTTTGCCATGATAAAAAATAGACTACCTCAAAAATTATTACTAGAGTCAAAGAAAGACTTTATGTAATGATTAAAGGGTCAAATGATGCAGAAAAAAAGCATTTGACAAAATTCAACACCCACTCATGACTTAAAAAAATAAACTTTCTGGGGTGCCTAGGTGGCTCAGTCAGTTAAGTGTCTGACTCTTGATTTTGGCTCAGGTCATGATCTCACAGTTCATGAGATTAAGCTCTGTATCATGCTCTGTGCTGACAGCACACAACCTGCTTGGAGTTCTCTCTCTCCCTCTCTCTCTTTCTGCCCCTTCCTCATTTGTGCATATGCTCCCCCTTTCTCAAAAATAAAACAATAAACTTACAAAAAACCATAATGATGTTGGAATGACTAAAATCGCAAAGACTGACAATACCAAATGTTGGCAAGGATGTGGGGCAAGGAGAACACTCTTAGAGTGCTGATGGAAACGTAAACTGGAACAATTGCTTTGAAAAGCTGTGTGGCGGCTTCTAACAGAGCTAAGCCCACACCCACCATAAAGCCCTCTCTTCTACTCCCACGTGTTTACTGAGAGAAAGGTTGACGTACACCCATGAAAATACTTGTTTACGAGTATTGCCGGCAGTTTGACTCATAATGGCCCCAAACTGGAAGTAACCTAAATATCTACCAATGAATAAACGGATAGGAATGGATAAACAAAAAAGGATTTAAAAGAATAACTACTCTTCAGCAGTAAAAAAAAAAGAACAGATCACCAATATACCAAGCAACATGGATGAATCCCAAAATAGTCACGCTGAGTTAAAGAAAGCAGACAAAAAAGGCTCCATTCAGTATGATTCCATTATATGAGATTCCAGAAAGTGGGGCCAGAGGTGGAATAAGGGATGGACTGCAAAGGGGCACAAGAAAAGTTTCAGAGGTAATGGAAATGCGCTTACCTTGATTATGGTGGTGATTTCATGAGTGATCTCATCTCTCAATACTCACTTTGGAATGATGTCGGCAACATAGCCAAATAAGACATCCCTCACTCCCCACCCAACACTCAACATCAACAATCTGGCATCCACCCATGGACAAAAGTGCCTTTGTTGGAGCTGTGTGACCCAGCATCATGCACCAAGGAAACCAGAAGGACATTTGTCTGTCAGGCATGTAATAGGTATGGGGACCTCAGTCCCAGCTGTGGGCCCTGCAATGGCCCATGAACCAGTTCTAGCACCACTCTACTCTAGTCCAGAAGCTCCTGGAAAACAATGTCTTAGGGAATCCACCCATGGACAGGAGAACCTTTGTGGAAGTTCAGGGTACTAGCTGAGAAGTCCCAGAACACGACTGGGGCAAAATAATATGAGTTTGGATGTACTGGAGAGAGTAAGAGGAACAGTTTGACTTTGCCTGCCTCACTCCTCCCCCAAGGTGGAAAAGCTCACTGCTAAAAGAGATCTTAGCCCATGATTTCTCCCACAGAGGAAAGTCAGAGTGTGTGAGTAAGCATCTCCCTTCACCAGCTCTGCAGACTGCTGCCAAAGAAGCCCATCTCTCTCTCACCCCATCCAGAGTACTGAGTCATGAGCTATATGACTGAGGAATGAGGAAAAGCTAAGAGTGGCAAACAGGACTCTCATAGGGGCATTATAGGACATGTGGTGTAGACTCCATCAGGAAGCCTGCCCCCGGGCCATTGGGAATGCCTTGCCAGTGGATCCCCCTAATTAACCCACAGGCAACCATAGGATTCCACACACTCACCCTCACAGGCCCCCACACTTTGGTTGCCTCCCTGTATGCACTCCCAATGACAAGAGTGAGCATTGTCAAACAGCTAGTGAGCATAGGCAGAAAGCTGGTCCGAATCTGTGGGTCAGAAAGAGACTGGAAACTTCAGCTTAAGCTACAAAAACCCTCCAACAAACAAAAGCCCATGACCAGATAGCTTCACAGGCAAATTCTACCAAATATTTAGAGAAAAGTTAATATCCATTCTTCTCAAACTATTCCGAAAAATAGAAAAAGAAGGAAAACACCCAAATTCATCCTATGAGGTCAGTATTACCCTAATACCAGATAAAAACACCACTGAAAGAGGGAACTACAGGCCAATGTCCCTGATGAACATAGATGCAAAAGTTCTCAATAAAATACTACCAAACTGAGTCCCACAATACATGAAAAACATAATTCACCACGATCAAGTGAGATTTATTCCTGGGTTGCAAGGGTGGTTCGATATTTGCAAATCGATCAACATGATATATCACATTAATAAAAGAAAGGATAAGAACCACATGATCACTTCAACAGGTTCCGAAAAGCATTTGACAAAGCACAATATCCATTCATGATAAAAACCCTCAACAAAGTAGGCTTAGAGAGAACAGACCTCAATATAATAAAGGCCATATATGAAAAACCCACAGCTAATATAATCCTCAATGGGGAAAAACTGAGAGCTTTTCCTCCATGGTCAGGAACAAGACAAGGATGTCCACTCTCATCACTTTTATTCAACTTAGTACGGGAAGTCCTAGCCACAGTAATCAGACAACAAAAGGAAATAAAAGGCATCCAAATCAGTAAGGAAAAAGAGAAACTTTCACTATTTGCACATAATACTATACACAGAAAACCCATAAGAATACGCACACCCGAACACACACACACATGAACAAAACAGAAAACTGCTAGAACTGGCAAGTGAATTCAAGAAAGTCACAGGATACAAAAACATACAGAAATCTGTTCCATTTCTATATACCAATAATGAATCAGCAGAAAGATAAACTAAGGAATCAATCCCAATCCCATTTATGATTGCACCAAAAACAATAAGATACCTAGGAATAAATCTAACCAAAGAGATGAAAGACCTCTACTCAAAGCACTGATGAAACTGAAGCAACTGAAGATGACACAAAGAAATGGAAAGATATTCCATGCTCATGGATTGGAAGAAAATATACTGTTAAAATGTCTATACTCCCCAAAGCAATCTACACATTTAATGTAATCCCTATCAAAATACCAACAGCATTTTTCACAGAGATAGAACAAACAATCATAAAATTTGTATGGAACCACAAAAGACCCTGAACGGCCAAAGCAACCTTGAAAAGGAAAAGCAAAGCTGGAGACATCATAATTCTGGACTTCAAGTTATATTACAAAGCTGTAGTGACCAAAACGGTGTGGTGCTGGCGCAGAAATAGACACATAGATCAATGGAACATAATAGAAAATCCAGAAATGAACTATATGGTCAATTAATCTTTGACAAGGCAGAGAAGAATAGCCAATGGAAAAAAGACTGTTGAACAAATGGTGCTGGGAAAACTGGACAGCAACATGCGAAAGAATGAAACTGGACTGCTTTCTTACACCATACGCATAAATAAACTCAAAATGTATTCGAGTCCTAAATATGAGGCAGGAAACCAAGAAAATTCAAGAAGAGAGCACAGGAAGTCACCTCTTCGACATCAGCTGTAGCAACTTCTTTCTAGATATATGTCTCCTAAGGTAAGGAACACCAAATAAAAAATAAACTTTGAGACTACATCAAAATAAAAAGCTTCTGCATAGTGGAGGAAACAATCAACAAAACTAAAAGGCAAACTCTGAATGGGAGGAGATATTTGTGAATGATGTATCTGATAAAGGGGTTGTATCCAAAATATATAGAACTCAACACCCAAAAAATGAATTATCCTATTAAAAAATGGGCAGAAGACATGAGCAGACATTTTTCCAAAGAAGATATCCAGATGGCTAACCGACACATGAAAAGATGCTCAGCATCACTTACACCAGGGAAATGCACATCAAAAGCACAAGGAGATGTCATATCACACCTGTTAGAACAGCTAAAATCAAAAACATAAGAAACAACGAGTGTTGGCAAGGATGTGAAGGAAAAAGAGCCCTCACGTACCGTTGGTGGGAATGTGAATTGGTACAACCAAGTTCTTCAAAAATTTAAAGACAGAAATACCATACGGTTCAATAATTAATTCTACTACTAGGTATTTACTGAAAGAAAGTAAAAACACTAATTTGAACAGAGAAATGCACCCCTATGTTTATTGCAGCATTATTTACAATAGCTGGGATATGGAAGCAAAGCAAATGTCCCATCAATAGACAAACGGATAAGGAAAATACAGCATATACTGGAATACTACACAGCTATAAAAAATGAGATTGTGCTATTTGAGAAAACATGGATGGACCTAGAGGGTACTATGGTAAATGAAATAAATCAGACTGAGAAAGGCAAATACCATACGATGCCACTCATAAGGGGAATCCAAAAAAAATGAATACACAAACAAAAAGTGGAATCAGACCAATAAATACAGAGAACAAACTGATGGTTGCCAGAGGGTGTTGTAGGTTAACAAACCTGAGTCAATAATAAAAACTATTAACTGGCTGTTTGGCTTCTGTAAATTGCTTTGCAAATGCATCTCCCCATTTACTGTTCTAACCAATTGTATGGTAACTGCTAAAACATTGAGATAGAAGCCTATGCAGTTCCCTGTTAGTTACCAGAAGGGGTTAACTGCCTGTCTCACTCCTGTAACTTCACCTGCTTGCTACATAGCTAACTGAGATTGCAGTGAGATTTCACCCTACTGTTTTGAACTGATAAAAGGAAGGTCAACATGCAAGAAGTCACGTAACTGCTGTCCCGCGGTGTCTGGAGTGTCTAACTATAATTGGTCATTTCAAAGCTCACTTAAGACAAAGAACCTTGAAGCAATAGGCCCCCGCCAAAGGTAACATCTATGTAATTGGCTACCAAAAAATGCTGTAAATTATAATTGGTTAACTAATTTATGATGTACCCTAACTTGCTAAAACCCATATAAGCCCACTGCTGCCTTTGTTCGGGGCCATTCTCTGCATTTTCTCCTTAACATTAGGAGATCAGGTTTGGCCTGGCCATAAATAAAATCTTGCCTCGCTTCTATTCAGCATTTGGTGGTCTTTTTTCGACAACACCCTGCAACAGAGGGGAGTGGTATGGGAGTTGGGCAAAACGGGTGAAGAGGAGAAGGAAATACAGTCTTCCAGTTCTGAAATGAGTAAGTCAAGGGATTAAAAGACATGGCACCAGGAGAAAAGAAAAAAGATGTGACATATATATACATATATATACAATTTAATATTCAGCTACCAGAAAGAAGGAAATCCTGCTACTTGTGAAAGCATGGTTGGATCTTAAGGGCATTATGCTAAGTGAAATAAGACTGACAAAGAAAGACAAATACTGTATGATGTCACATGTGGAATCTAAAAAAGCCAAACTCAGAAACGAAGAGGTGGTTGCCAGGGACTGGGGCAGGGGGAGAAATGGAGAAATGTCAGTCAAAGGATACAAACTTTCAGTTACCAAAGGAATAAGTTCTGAGGATCTAACGTGCAGGTGCAGCACGGTGACTATAGTTAACAATATGGTATTATATACTTAAAAATTACTAAGACAGTAGGGACGCGTGGGTGGCTCAGTTGGTTAAGCGTCTGACTCTTGGTTTCAGCTCAGGATCTCACGGTTCATGAGTTTGAGCCCTGCACTGTCAGTACAGAGCCTGCTTGGGATTCTCTCTCTCCATCTCTCTGCCCCTCCCCCTTTGTCTCTCAAAACAAAACAAAAGCTGTTAAGACAGTAAATCTTAAATATTATGTGAGGTAATGGAAGTGTTAACTAACACTACTGTCGTAGTCATTTTGCAATATACAAGTAAATCATCACAGTATATACACCTTAAACTTACACGTTATGTCAATTGTATCTCAAAAAAACTGGAAAAACTCATCGTATTATACACTTTGAATGGGTGCAGTTTATGGTATATATATGTTACATCAATTAAGTTGTTTTTAAAAAACACTATGGGGGGCGCCTGGGTGGCTCAGTCGGTTAAGCGGCCGACTTCGGCTCAGGTCATGATCTCACGGTCTGTGAGTTCGAGCCCCGCGTCAGGTTCTGTGCTGACGGCTCAGAGCCTGGAGCCTGCTTCGGATCCTGTATCTCCCTCTCTCTCTGCCCTACCCCTGCTCATACTCTGTCGCTATGTCTCTCAAAAATAAATAAACGTTAAAAAACACTATGGAAAGATCATCTTTATTCAGTCAAAGGGAGGATAAAAGACTTACCTGGATTTGAAACAATAAGCATCTTACAGTCAGGACTATGATGGGCTATAGTAGGAATGATTGATTTCATGATGTTCACATTACGTTGGACCAGGGCAAGGCGACTCTCTCCCTCCTGCTGCCTTGCACCTGCTGTGACAATAACTAATTTGGAGTTTGCAGATACGTTGTAATCTAAAAAGGAAATAAAAGGCAATACTTGGATCAAGAACGCCACAATTACTGTGCCTTACTTTTTTAAAAGTGTTTGCTCGTGAACAAATTTTCCATGAAGGAGGCCTTGTCACTATGACTTAGCAGTTTTCACATTTTAAAAAATAATAACAAATCCTACCAACCCTTTTAGCCCACATTCTCATTTCTTATTAAGGCCTGAGTCAATGCAAGTCAGCTCTCTCTGGCTTCTTAGAAACACCTTACGAAGCTTAGAACTCTGAGAATGGATGTGTCTGTTTCAAGATTCTAAGGATGAGCATGTATTCATTTGTAATTATTAGAAGGGACTAGATTTGAGATCACGGAGAAATTCTTGATCCACACGAGAAGGTAAACGTCTTTGTAAGTCTGATGACCAGTCATAAAATTGTTTCACATTTTAAATCCAATGATAATATGATATGATGCTCATTATCCCGTACTGGACTTTTAAAAAGGTAATATTTACCTGGAAGTTATTTTCCATAGGGATGTAAAAAATTAATTTAACCAAATCTATATATCCCATGTCTATTAAAAAAAACTTTTAAAAACTTAAAAAAAATTTATGCTTTTTTATTTTTTAAGCTTGTTTGTTTATTTATTTATTTATTTTTATTTTAGTAATCTCTACATCCAACTTGGGGCTTGAACTCATGGCCTTGAGATTAAGAGTCACATGCTCTTCTGACTGAGTCTGCGAGGTGACCCTATGCTCTTTTAAAAAAGGAAATCTAAAAAAAACATTAAAATTAAAAAAAAATAATAATAAAATAAAAATAAAAAAGGAAATCTGCTTAATTTTAAAGACATATTTGCACCTCCATTTATGGTCACTTCATAGCTTTCTAATACAAAAAAGGAGTTCATTTATAAACCATAAATGTTTTAATGTTTTCCTTGTCTCAATAAAGATTTTAATTAGAGAGACAAACTTAGAAAGATGGCATTTTTTTAGGCTGACATATTTCACATTAATCTAAGAAATTCTCTCTCCTTTGTATCAAGTAAAAACTATAGGAGGAAGTTCTCTCTGCATGCGGTCTACTCATTCTTGCTCAAACAGCTTGCTTGACGGGCCGATCTCCATAAAATCTTATCCAGCCATAGAAATCTGAAATAATCTCTCAGTCTCTCTCTCTTTCCCTCCTTCTTATCCGCCTCAACTTTTCGAGGATAAATGGGCAAAAAACCTTGCAGCTTCTTCAGAGTCATCTCTCCATAGTTCAGATGATTTGAAATATTATGATGTTCAACAAATACAATTAAAGTAAAATATCAAGTCTTCTCATAACCTGCCTCCAAATTATCATACTAGCTTTGTGTCTTCGTTTTAGGTCAGATTTTCCAGGTGTTCTGATTCTGTGAATGCCGTCATCTCCATATGGACCTGTTACTTCTTCCTCCTTTCCAAATATAACTCACTCCACCAAGAGACCGCAAACCATAACGGTCTGGAGCAAAGCCTCTGAGATCCAACTGTCTATATCCTGATTCTGCCGCTTCTTAGCTGTGTGACCCAGGACAAGTACTTTGCCTGTTCCTCTGACTCACAGATCTTCATCTGCAAGATCGAGCTAGTACCAGTTTGTTTCATATCATTCTTACGAAGATGCTTTGGTGAGTTAATATACAAAATATACTCAGAACAGTGCCTTGTACATATCGAATGTTCAATAAATGTTAGCAATTATTATTATTAGCCAAGTACTTCTTCAAATACCAATTCCTCCAGTAGGCATCTTCTAATCATATCATTCACAAGTACTACTCTTCCTTGACTGGATTTTTATAGCACTTCCGGCCTATAATTCTCAAGTAGTCCTTTACAAACCAGTGCCTTCTGTTATCTTTCCATCATTATGTCATACTTACATTCCTAACCTGATCACAAGCTCCATAACCACAGGTTCTGATTACATATTCCTCCCTGTCTTTCACAAATATAGCACCTTCTGCGTTCCCAGCGCTTGGACTCTGTGTTAACTATTGTACATATGAGGCAATTAAAAAACATCTGGAAAATCAATAATGTTCCATTGCTCTTTGTCATTAGAGCCACCAACTGTATTTTCAAGTGCTCGATGGTGAAATACATCATTCACATAGAATAAGGTTTGAGAAACATATGTTCAATTTTAAAAATGTTACAGTTAACAACTCCATACAAACACACAAATTAGTAGAACATCACCAATATCTTGGAAGCCCCTGTGTGCCCCCTAATAATTTGCACCTATATCTCTCATACTCAGAGGTGACCAGGTATCCTTCAGTGGTAAAATTCACACACACAGAAAACTGTACCATCTATCCACATTTAAACGACATATTCAGTGTCACCTGTTTTTGAATCATAAGGTATATATTACGTTAGCTGAATATGATAGAACTGATATCTATCCACGTTAACTGTCTGTGGTTCGTTCACTTTCGCAGCCTGCATATTACCCTGCGTGATGTACACAACTTAGTATTAATATTCAGTGAATTGTTTCAGCACGGGGCTATTACCAATCACATCACGTGGGGCGCCTGGGTGGCTCAGTTGGGTATCTGACTCTTGATTTCGGCTCAGGTCGTGCTTTCACAGTCCATTAGCTCTGTCTGCTCTGACGCCAAGGAGGTTGGGATCTCTCTGCCCCTCCCCCGCTCACGCCTTCTCTCTCAAAATAAATAAACTTACATTACATCATTATACATTCTTGTGTCTGTATCCTAGGGCTCATGTGCACAAATTTCTCTTGGAAAGATACCTAGGAACGCAACTTCCGGATTGTGGGTTATGTTCATGTTCAACTTCACCGGGTAAGGACAAACTTTTTTCAAAAGTGCTTTTACTCTAATACACTCCTATGTGTCATGCGTCAGAGTAGCTATGTTCCACATCCTGATACTTAGCGATTTATCACGCTTCTGCCAGTCTAATGGCTGTGTAATCGTTTACTGATATGCTTTTTATTTTCCTTTCCTTGGTTACTAATGATTGTCTTTTCATATATTTATAGGCCATTGGAGCTGCTTCTTTTGTGAAATGTTCAAATCTTAAAACATTTTTCTTTTCTTTTTTTTTTTGTTTATTTGAGAGACAGAGAGAGAGAGAGAAAGCACGCACTCATGAGTCGGAAGGGGCAGAGAGAGAGGGGGAGAGAGAAGCCCAAGCAGGCTCTGCCTTTGTCAGCACAGAGCCTGACACGGGGCTTGATCTCATGAAGGGTGAGATCACAAACCAAGCCAAAATCAAGAGTCAGAGGCTTAACCTACTGAGCCACCCAGGTGCCCCTGCCCATTTTTCTGTCGGGTTATGAATATTTACCTTATTTAGTATACGAGTACTTTTATTTTGAACACTGTTCTTTTGTCAGTTGTTTATGTTGCAAATACCGTCTCCACGTTTATGGCTTTCTCTTCACCGTTTTACAGGGTCTTTTCATAAACACAAATTATAAACCTTATATTCTTTCCTTTATTATGTGTACTTTTTGTGTCTTGAAGAAATTCCTCCCTCCCCTGAGGTCATAAAGATATTCTATATTATCTTCTCAACAGAAGCTCTGAAGTTTTGCCTTTCACATTTTGGCTTTTAACCAACCTGGAATTAAGTTGTTTGTGTGTTCTCAGATACGGTTTCAATTTTACTTCTTTCCATACAAATAACCATTGCCATGAACAAAACATTTTTATAAGTCCATACATTTCTCATTGATCTACAATATGATCAGTGTTCTGTAACAATCTTCGTCTCTGCACTCCATGTGTGCAACTTGATAAGGCCTTGATATCTGGTACAGCAGGTCTCGACACCTTGTGCTTTTGTGCTTTTCCCATATCACCATGGTGAAACTGAGCAAAGAGGCCAAGCAGAGCCTGCAAGCTCTTCCAGGATGGCCAGGTTGCCATCCACTGGGGCTTCATTCCTCTCGTGATTTACCAGATTTTAGAGGGGTACAGATCCCGCCATGCTTGAACCAACTGTTTTGGACCTACTTTGGGGATAAAAGACTATTTGGAAGCAATCAAAAGGCGTGCACCCTAACTTGGACATGAGATAGGGCATGATTCAGACATTCGCCAGTTAGCGGGCAGAGGCTTCTTACTACACGGATGCGTCAGTGGTAGAGTGGAAGCTCTACTGAACTTTTTTGATAGACTGCATCAAAATAACTGTTTTTCATAATCTTATAAAAATGTCTTGTCTATGGGCGCCTGGGTGGCTCAGTCGATTGAGCGTCTGACTTTAGCTCAGGTCATGGTTCGTGGGTTCAAGTCCCTCATCTGAGCTGTCAGCACAGAGCGTGGAGCCTGCTTCGGATTCTGTGTGTGTGTCTCTCTCTGCCTCTCCCCTGCTTGCACGCTCTGTCTCTCTCAAAAATATATAAACGTTATGGGGTGCCTGGGTGGCTCAGTCGGTTGGGCGGCTGACTTTCAGCTCATGGTCTCATGGTCTGTGAGTTCGAGCCCCGCGTCGGGCTCTGTGCTGACAGCTCAGAGCCTGGAGCCTGCTTTGGATTCTGTGTCTCCCTCTCTCTCTGCCCTCCTCCTGCTCACGCTCTGTCTCTATGTCTCAAAAATAAATAAACGTCAAAAAAAATTAAAAAATAAATCAACATTAAAAACAAAAGTTCTCTTCATCATACTGCCCTGGTTGATTAAAAAAAATGTCTATTCTTAGACCTTTGAATTTCTAAATGAATATTAGAATAAATTTGGAATATACCACAACAACGGGCTTTTTAGGGATTTGACTAGAGCTGCATATAATCTACAACCAATATGGAAGGAATGGATGCCTTACAATACTGAGACTTTTATGTACAAGGCCAGTCTATTTAGGTATTTAATACCATCCAGTGAGGTTGCATTCTTTCCTGTATAAAAGTTCTTAAAGATATTTTGTTAGATATATTCACATGCACTTCCTAGTTTTGATGAAAGTGTAAATAATAGCTTTAAAGTCTTTTGCTTGTTTTTGACATATGTAAGTACAATGGATTCTTTATTAATAGCTTTGTGTCCAGCATTCTCGCTAAACTCTTAGTTCTATACGTTGTCCCTCTTATGTTTTTCACTTCCATTACCTTCTTTTTGATTCACTCTGTGAGTTTTTTGAATTTTTACTCTTTCTTCCGCTTTACTAATTTATGGTGATGGGCACTGAGGAGGGCACTTGCTGGGATGAGCACTGGGTGTTGTATGGAAACCAATTTGACAACAAATTATATTTAAAAAAGTTAATCATCACCTTTCCATCTTCCCTAATGACTGAGGAACTTAGAATACTACTTCATTCACAAATACTACCTTTCATCCCCAGATTTATATGCTATATTTTTAAATTTTTTAATCCCATAAGACACTATAGTCTTATACAATTTATATTGACCTAGATTTGTCCTCATTTTCACTTAGATTTTCTGTGCTCTTCATATGTTGGATCTCAGACCTGAGATCATTTTTCCTTGGTCTTAAGTATATATTTTTGCATTTTAATTAGTGAGATTCTGATGGTAACTACCTTCGTCTTTGTCTGAAAATGTCTTTATTTTAACTTTATTCTTGAAAGATATTTTTGCTGTGTAGAGAATGTGGATTGACACTTACTCTCTCAGCACATTAAAGATATCATTTCAGGGGTGCTGGAGGGCTCAGTCGGTTAAGCATCTGACTTCAGCTCAGGTCCTGATCTCACAGATCGTGAGTTTGAGCCCCGCATCGGGCTCTCTGCTCAGTGCAGAGCCTGCATTGCATCTTCTGTCCTCTTTCTTTCTGCCCATCGCCCCCCATCCCAGCTTATTCTCTCTTTCTCTCAAAAATAAATTAAAAAAAATAAAGATATCATTTCTTTGTATTTCATTTCATTGTATTCTGGTTTCACTGTGCTGTCGATCAGTCAATTACTGTCTCCCTTTTCTGTAGGTAATTTGTCTAGTGACAAGTTTTTTCTCTTGCCTTTAGTGTTCTCTAATTTCACAAGAATGTGTCTAGGTCGGGTTTAGTACTTATCCTTCTTGAGATTATTTGGCTTGAATGTGTGGGTTGTTTTTCACTAGTTCTCAAAAATTGGGGGTGCCTTAGTGGCCCAGTAGGTTAAGCATCCAACTCCTGATTTCAGCTCAGGTCATGATCTCATGGTTCGTGAGTTCGAACTGTGGATTGGGCTCTGCACTGGCAGCATGGAGCCTGCTTGGGATTCTCTCTCTCCTGCTCTCTCTGCCCCTCCCCCACTCACACTCTCTCTAAAAATTGCTCAATCATACTCTCTTCAAATATTTCCTCTTCCCATTCACTCTTCCCATTAAATGTACATGACACTTTATCGCTCTGTCCTGTATGATTCATAACCTGTCATTTTTTCTACTTCTTGCTGTTGTCTGTGTAATTTAATTGCCTTAGACTTATCGCTTCTCTCTTCAAATGTGTCTGTTCTATTATTCAACCCACTAATTGAGCTTTTTATTTCATTCTATTTAATATTTAGAAGTTACATTTGGCTATTTTTGAAATCTGCTGGCTTTTTTACAGTTTCCCATCTCAGACTAGTATTTTCAAGTTTGTCCTTTATTTCTTTAAATGGAATAATGATAGTTAATTTATAATTTGTGTTTCATAATTTCAGCATCTGAAATCGATGGCGGCCTTTTCTGTTATCTCTGCTGGTTCTCACCCATGCATTTTCTTTGTAGATTTAATTATTCCTACTGTAAGATGTTCATTTGGGGGAGGGGGATTTTATTTGTGGAAGTTCTTTGAGCCCTGAAATAAAGTGGGTTTCTTCCAGAGACTATCTTAAGTCCTAAAACTGCTTGAGGTTTTTTTTTGGAATTCAAATAAGGGACAGCTGGTGGCTGCATATTCTTAGCCACCATTTCCCTCCTTTACTAAAGCAATGGAGACACTTGATTCTACGGTCAGTCCCCAGAGGTAGGGAGAAAGGAATTATTTCTAGGTCATCTTTCTTTGAAGGAATTGGCAAATGAGGGCCAGCAAGCCAAATGCGGCCGACCACCTGTTTTCGTAAATAAAATCTCATTGGAACAGAGCCACACCTACTTACACGTTGTTGATGGCCACTTTAGAATTACAACAGCAAAGTTGAGTAAGTTTTGACAGAGACTGTATAGCCCACAGAGCCTAAAATATTTACTATCTGATCCTTTACAAAACAGTTTAGGGGTGCCTGGGTGGCTCAGTTGGTTGAACCTCTGACTCTTGATTTTGGCTCAGGTCATGATCTCACAATTCATGAGTTTGAGCCCCACATCAGGCTCTGTGCTGACAGTGCAGAGCCTGCTTGGGATTCTCTCTCTTCCTCTCTCTCTACCCATCCTCTACTCTCTCTCTCTCTCTCTTTCAAAATAAATAAATAATTTTTTTAAGTTGACTAACCCCTGGTGTCCACTTGGGGTCCCAGTTTTATGGGGTTACCTCCTATGCAACTCCCCAAATTAGGCCCTGTCTCCAGTCTCCTAAATCCTATGAGGCCATGGATTAAAATTAAAGTTCACTGAGTTAACTCTCTAGTTTCCTGACTTCGCTCAGTGCCTCTTCTGAAAATGTCTAACTTTATTAAGAGCATACCAATTCTTTAAGGATTGAAAGGACTGATAATTTCTTTCTTTCATGTTTTACACAGGACTTTTGTTATTTATAGCAAAAACACTGACCCAGGTATTTATGTTGCCACATTACTAGGAACTAAAGGCTGAATGATTTTTTAAAGTAATTTAATACAGCAGGAGGTCTTTTAACTGAGCTGAGTCAGTAGATTAACTGATGTAAAACATACTGATATCTAGGCTCACTAAATACTCTGAACTAGTAGACTTCCATAGGGGAGGTCTGTGTACTTCTGTTCATTACTTGTTACATATCAAGAATTAGTCATGTTTATATCCAAATGCAGTTATGCCAATTATATCTGTTAATTAAATAATACAATGTAAGTCACCAAAATACAAGTGTGAAAGAAATGCAGGGTAAAGGTAACCACTATGCTCAGGATTGAGACATGAATAGATGTAACAAAGAACATATCAACTGAATTGGTAATTTTTTTTTTTTTTTGCTAGCTGTTGGATACATTGATGTTTGTTATACTTAAACTCTTTTTATATGCCAAGTATTTCATAATTAATTTTTTAAAATAATTGTTTCTTAAAGTTTAATTACTTATTTTGGGAGAGAAAGAGAGTGTGCAAGCAGGAGAGGGGCAGAGGAAGACAGAGAGAGAATCCAAAGCAGGCTCTGCACTATTAGTGTGGAGCCAACGCAGGGCTCAATCTTAAAAACCCTTAGATCATGACCTGAGCCAAAATCAAGGGTTGGATGCTTAACTAACTGAGCGCTTCAGGCACCCCTAAATAATTGTTTTTTTTTTTTAAGAAATTAAGTTGAGGGGTGCCTGAGTGGGTCAGTTGGTTAAGTGTCCGACTTTGACTCAGGTCATGATCTCATGGTTTGTGGTTCAAGTCCTGTGTCAGGCTCTTCGCAGACAACTCGGATTCTGTGTCTCCCTCTCTCTCTGCCCTCCCCCGCTCACGCTCTGTCTCTCTCTCTCTCAAAAATAAACAAACATTTAAAAAGTTGTAAAAAATTGTATTCACATTATACCTTGAAAACTCGTCCTCTATAAACACTAAAAGGAGACCAGGTTAAAGAGTATACATACATATATCAATAATATTTCAAAAAGTATTCAAGACATATCCTTGGGAAAACATAGATGGAATGATGAGTTTAAAAATAATTTATCCAGGGGTACCTGGGTGGCTCAGATGGTTGAGCATCCAACTTTGGCTCAGGTCACAATCTCATGGTTTGTGAATTCAAGCCCCACATTGGGGTCCCTGCTGTCAATGCAGAGCCCACTTTGGATCCTCTCTCCCCCTGTCTCTGCCCCTCCCCCACTTGTACTCTCTCAAAAGTAAATAAACACTTTTTAAAAATAAAAAAATAAAACATTGTTATCCGGGGTACCTGGGTGGCTCAGTCGGTTAAGCGTCCGACTTCGGCTCAGGTCATGATCTCACAATTTGTGAGTTCAAGCCCCGCATCGGGCTCTGTGCTGACAGCTTGGAGCCTGGAGCCTGCTTCAGATTCTCTGCCTCCCTTTCTCATGCTCTGTCTGCCCTACTCATGCTCTCTCTCTCTCTCCAAAAGTAAATAAACATTTAAAAAAAAGAAAACCATTTATCCAATATGACATGTAAAATCAAATACATAAAGAAAATAAAACCAATTTGACACTAGAAGTTTAAAAAAAAAAGATTTTTCAAAAAAAAAGAGAAGAAAACCATTAACAGAAGAGATTTTGATTTTTTTACATTTTTAAATACTTTTCCTTATACTTTATACTCACTTTCCAAGTTTTCTCAAATTTGAATGGAACAGTCTTTTTAAAAAATTAACTCTTTAAACAAAAATTTATCTTTTAAACTATATGTCCTAATGAGAGTGTTGCTATTTTTAATTTTATATTTATGGATATTGGTACTGTAAAATTCATTACTCTTTTTTAAAGCCCTGAAAAGAACTCTATAAAGCTAAAATTAACCTTTTCCAGAGGTAATCTTTGAAGTGTTAAAGAAAAGACTGCCATGCTGAAGGTCCATCGTTTCTCCCTTCAGTTTGTCCTCTGCAACATCAACAAGGGCGAGTTCATCGGCCAAATCCTAAAATACATCAAAGTTTTGAATAATGTGATGTTCCTATCGCAGTTTTAGAAATATGAGAAATATTTTTGTGTGGTTACTTTATAATCAGAGTTATATTTCAGTAGAAAAAATGATATAGAAATGATAGTTTGTGAATGTGCCTAGAGTGACTACAAGTCAAGGTAAGCAACAGAATGTAGCCAAAATTACTAATTGCTTTGCCTTCATATAATTGTTACATTTTTTAGAAGTCGGATTTTTTTTCTACTTCAGATAATAGTTTTAAAACAATGAAAAGTTATTAAATTTTTTCAAAGGACTTTATTACGTTTAACCTTTATGCCCA
Organism: Paguma larvata; assembly: GCA_030068075.1. Taxonomy (NCBI): domain Eukaryota; kingdom Metazoa; phylum Chordata; class Mammalia; order Carnivora; family Viverridae; genus Paguma; species Paguma larvata. The sequence goes on along the minus strand of CM057831.1, from coordinate 71,810,723 downwards.
ATTTTTAAATTGCCTGGAGTTGTTTTTAATATGCATCCTTATGGCCAAAATAGAAAGGTGCCTTCCTGTGGGAACACATTTCATGTGGTTCAGCACAGTACATTTAATGTCAGATCTCCAACCTAGGGGTAGACAGGCATATAGCCAGACTATAGCTCCTAGTAAGCCATGCAATCACAGAAGTAAACAATAGATACACCATTCTGGTTTTTGCTTTTTAGTGCCATATTCAATAAATTCTGTGAGATATTCAACACTTTATTATAAAATAGGCTTTGTGTTTCATGGTTTTACCCAACTAGAAGCTAATGTAATTGTTCTGAGCATGTTTAAGATAGGCTAGGCTAAGCTATGATAGGCGGAAATGATGTGTTAAATACATTTTCAACTTAGGATATTTTCAACTTATGATAAGTTTATTGGACCGTAACCTCATCATAAATCTGTATAGTCTCCCTTTTGCTTATTCTAATTTCAGTTGAGTTTTTTACCAAACAAAACAGAATACAGAACTATATAGAAGGAAAAATTTTCCCCTCAGATTCCAGTGGCTAGATTCCAAAGATGAGCAGTAAGGGAAGGGGATCTAATTCCCTATTTACTACTGTCCATCTGACCTTTCTGGAAAACTGTAGATTCTAAAACATACTAAATGATGTGTTACATATATCAGGAATATAAGGAAGATAAGCAATTTCACCCAGAAGGATCACATGTCACTTCAGAAAACCAGATCATGTTCATGGATCCATTTTTTAAATTAGTCCCATGTATCTGTCTGGGTCTGAACAGGGAAACAGAAACGATTCCAAGCATTTCAACAGAAAGTATTTAATACAGGGAACTGGTTAAACAGTTGTTGGAGGGCTGAAAAGACAAAAAGGGAACATCTAATGTAACCCAGAGCTAGAACTCACAGTTAGAAGCTACAAGCCCTAAGGCTGAGGGAACAAAGAGAGACACTAAAGGAGGCACTTCATGGAGCCAGGCTCAGACCTCTGGAAGAGGCTGCTGTTGATACCACTGAAAGAGCAAAGTGAGGCTGGGCAGTCCAAAAGAAACTAGAATCTAGAACCAACGGCTACCACTGAGGCAAAGAGGACTACAGCGACCAACACAACAAGCAAACAGGAAGAAGGTAGACATTTCTCCACGCCTGCCTTCCAACTTCCCTCTAGTGCCCCCTATTGGCAGAACCTAAAAAGACGCCTACTGGTAAAGGAGAAAAAGATTAAACAGAGATCCAGCACTAGTAACACAGAGTACACAAAGTCGGCTTTGGAGCTGAGTGACAATAATTTAATAACCAACGCATCCTGCTTTTAAATTATATTTCCAACTTGAATTATCTCCCTTCTTAACCAGACAATTCTCTTATCAAAGGAAACTTCCCAGCTCCATTTCTCTTGACTGTCAAAGGCAGAACACAAATAATCCCTAAAAGTTTTTGTTTTTTAAGAATTAACTATATCTATGAGGCATTTCTTAAACAGATTTCCAAGTAGAGAGTCTGGGTTTTTTAGCCTGTTAGAATCTTTTAACCATCGTTATGAGCTGGGAATGCAAACTGTTGCGAACACTCTGGAAAACAGTATGGAAGTTCCTCAAAAAATTAAAAATAGAACTACCCTACGACCCAGCAATTGCACTAGGTATTTATCCAAAGGATACATGTATACTGTTTCGAAGGGGCACATGCACCCCAATGTTTATAGCAGCACTATTGACAATAGCCAAAGAATGGAAAGAACCCAAATGTCCATCAACGGATGAATAGATAAAGAAGATGTGGTATATATACCCAATGGAGTATTACTCGGCAACCACAAAGAATGAAATCTTGCCATTTGCAACTATGTGGACTAAGCGAAATTAGTCAGTCAGAGAAAGACAAATATCATATGACTTCACTCATATGAGGACTTTAAGATATAAAACAGATGAACATTAGGGAAGGGAAGCAAAAATAATATAAAAACAGGGAGGGGGACAAAACATAAGAGACTCTTAAGTATGGAGAACAAACAGAGGGTTATTGGGGAGGTTGTGGGAGGGGGGATGGGTTAAATGAGTAAGGGGCATTAAGGAACCTACTCCTGAAATTATTGTTGCACTATATGCCAACTAACCTGGATGTAAAATTTAAAAAAATAAAATGAAATAAAAAAGAATAGTTATGAGCATCCCAGGATCTTTTCTCCAGGGAGTTCAAGAATAACTATAGTAAGGTGTGAGAATAGTAAAGTAAAAAAAAAAAATCAATCTAAGGAAAACTGCTTTAGCCACTTTATTCTGTACAGGACAAGGAAGTAGGTTGTACTGCTATGCTTTAAACAGGGGCGCCTGGGTGGCTCGGTGGGTTAAGTGTCCAACTGAGGCTCAGGTCATGACCTCACTGTTCTTGAGTTCGAGACCTGCATCGGGCTCTGTGCTGACAGCTCAGAGCCTGGAGCCTGCTTCAGATTCTGTGTGTGTGTCTCTCTCTACACTCCTCTGTGCATGCTCTGTCTCTGTCGCTCAAAAATAATTAATAAAATGTTTTAAAAAATTAAATAAATAAAGTCCACATTTCAATGATAAATGCAGGTGTCATGGTACTCATTACAGCCTGTGTGTTCCTTGAAGTCAAAGAACTATGTAAATACGTATATTTTAATTTCCTGCATCACTTTCCATTTATCCAACAATGTGCATCAATGTGACCTGGGTATTTCCAGTGTACTATGGATTTAGTAGGAAATAAATGGGCTCCAACAACTGACATTCTCTCATGATTGGAGTTCTGAAATTTCATAATGTCTTGGAGGAGGCTTTATTTGATTTGTTGTACTAAGCACTCAATAAATTCTTTTTTTCTTTTAAGATTTTATCTTTAAATAATCTCCACACCCAACGTGGGGTTCTAACTCACAACTCCGAGATCAAGGGTTGCATCCTCCACTGACTGAGCCAGCCAGGCACCCCACTCAATAAATTCTCTATATCTGCAAACTCACATCTTTCAGTTTTATAATTTTTCTTTTATCTCCTGAATAATTTTCTTCGCTTTCTTTTTCCTTACTAGAAACATCAATGAGTTACTGGACCTCCTGACTGATCCTCTAATTTCATCTCTTTTCTATATTCCATCTTTGACAATCAGCTTTCTAGCAGCGCAGTAGAAGTAAGGAGGGTTCTTGCCTCACTGTCCAATATGTAGATTTTCAACTAACCCTACTGCTTTCAATAAGATGCCTGCCTTTACCGTCCTTGAAGTCTTGAGTGCAGAACATGCCCAATTCCATTACTCCAAAGAATGTACTCCTTCCCCTTGCCTGCTGGGATGTGAGAGGCAGTTACTTGGTTGATTAAGGTACAGAAGAGAATCTGGTGGTTTTCCTTTTCATCACATAAACTCTGAATCAGCTCTCCTGTGTTTTTCCCATCCCTCACCTCCACCTTGTGAGGTAACTGGTACTTCCAATTCCTAAGCCTTTCTTGGGGTTCTGGAATTTAACTGGCTTGGCTTCTTGTCATCTCTCTATGCCAGTTTTAAAAAAGTGTCTAAATAATATAATAAAGCTTTTAAGAACACAGGCTCTGTGTCCAGATTGCCAAGATTTTAATTCTAACCCCTTCACCTACTAGCCACTTGACCATGGGCAAGATACTTAATATCTATGTTTCAGTATTTTCATTTATAATTTTATTATTTTTTAAAATGTTTATTTATTTTTGAGGGAAGGAGGAAGAGAGAGAGAGAGCATGAGAAGGGGAGGGACAGAGAGAGAGGGAGACACAGAATCCAAAGCAGGCTCCAGGCTCTGAGCTGTCAGCACAGAGCCTGACCCAGGGGCTCCAACTCACGGACTGCGAGATCATGACCTGAGCCAAAGTTGGACGCTCAACCAAGCCACCCAGGTGCCCCTGAGTATTTTCATTTATAAATAGAGATGATAACAGTACATACCTCCTAAGGTTGTTATGAAGATGAAATAATATCTTTAAAACATTTAGAGAAACAATAGACTTGTACACTGAAAACTATAAAATGTTGCTGAAACAAATTAAAGACACAAATAAATGGCAAGACAACGCATGATCACGGACTGGAAGACCTAATATTGTTAAGATGTCAACATACACAAAGCAATCTACAGATTTAATGCAAACCCCTATGAAATCCCAATGGTATTTTTAAAAGAAATAGAAAAAAATCCATGCTAAAATTAATATAGAATCTTAAAGGACTCCAAATGACCAAAGTAATCTTGAAATGAATACATTTGGAGGTCCCATGCTTCTCAAATTCAAAACTTACTGCAAAGCTATAGTTACCAAAATAGTGTGGTATTGGCATAAAGACATATAGACCAGAAATAAGTTCTCACAGCGGTGCCTGGGCAGCTGAGTTGATTAAGCTCCAACTCTCGATCTTGGCTCAAGCCATGATCTCATGGTTTGTGAGATGGAGCCCCACATTGGGCTTTACAACTGACAGCACAGAGCCTGCTTGGGATTCTCTCTCTCTGCCCCTCCCCTGCTTGCATGTGTGCTCTCTCTCTCAAAATAAACAAACTTAAAAAAAAAACAAGAAAGAAGCTCTCACATATATGATCAAATGAGTTTTGACAGGAGTGCCAAATACCATTCAAGGAGAGTCTTTTCAAGAAATCATACTGGAATAATTGTATATTTACATGTAAAACTATGAAGTTGGACCTATACCTTACTTCATACACATAATTAAAAATGCATCAAAGACCTAAATGTAAGATCTAAAACTATAAAACTCTTAGAAGAAAACAGAAGGGAAAAGATTCATGACATTGGATTTGGCGATTATTTTTGGATAGGACACCAAAAGCACATGCAACAAAAGTAAAAATAGATAAATTGAATCACATTAAAATTAAAAAATGTCTGTGCATAAAGAACACAATCAAGAGAGTGAAAAGAAACCATGGAATGGGGAAAAAAACACTGGAAAATCATATATTTGATAAGAGATTAATATCTAGAATATAAAAGAACTCCTACAAGTCAACAAATACCCTGATTTAAAATGGGCAAAGAATTTGAATACTTCGCCAAAGAAGATATACAAATTGCCAACAGGCACATGAAAAGATGTGTGTAAACATAAAGGAAAAGTAAAGGATTTCCATTGTTATTTTATCATATTTGGTACTTTGATAATGAGTATGTAATACTTACACTTAAAAAAATTTTTTTTATAATAAGCTTCTGGGAAATACAATTTGCATCCATTACTCCTCCAGGAAGGCAAGGGATCGTTTAAACAGAATATTAACAAAATAATACAATCGATGTGTCTCCTATAATACATTTAAGTAGTCCAGCAATGCCTGACACATGGTAAACTCCAAATAAGTGTTTCTTAAATTATGTCAGAGTCGGATAAGTGAATACATATCAAAAGATTAGCCCTACAACCCTAAACTCACCAACACCTACAAGACCACAAAGTTCTTAGGTGATTTTCAGCCATGGGATGGACTTCTTACTTACCTTCAGTAAGATACAAATAGCACAAGCCATGCCTACAGCACCAGTTCCGACGATGGTGATCTTACTCTGGGAGCTCTTATCTTCCCCGATTAGATTCTCAATCAGCCTCTCCTTGACAGTTGACATTTTGAGAACCTGATAGGGATAATGACATTTCAGTGGAATCCAGCTCCCTAAACTGATCACTCTCCTAGGTATCAAAGTACTAACCACACTGAACACCTAAGGACCTACCTATTGGGGTTGCAGAATGTTGGAGCCAAGGGTTGGAAGAAGCGAAAGAATTTCCCGATCAAGGGGTGCGGAGAGGTAAGGCAGGGACCGGAGTATCACTCGGTAGTAGGGGCTGGGGAACCAATACGCTTTTATTTCTCCTTGCCCTCAAGCCACCATTTTCACCCCAGTACTGGACACTCACAAATGCTTTGCCTGGCTCAACTTAGGCAGAAAGCGCAACGCACTGCCTTGAAGGAAGATTTAAAAATAAATAAATAAATAACATCCGAAGAAAAGCACCGACGCCAGCCGAAGTGTGAAGCCCTGTGACGGTTACTCTCTGGACCACCAACGCACCAACGCCCCCACGCACGACTCCCTTTCGTCAGCACGCAAGCTCCGCCCCCCACCGGCCCAAGCGCAGGCACCTTGGCAGGTGCTCCCTATCCTCTCCACCTGGGGGGCCTTTCCGGGTGCCTGAGGTTGAGTCCTCAGTGTCCCCGGGAAGAATTCTAGGCGTTCTCGAAGAGTGTGAAAGAGAGGGAACTTGGGGGTATAGGTTCATTTCCCTCAGCCATCCTAGGCCTGGGACTGAGTTTACTATCCAGTTTCTGGAGACCTCAGGCCCCACTGGGAAAAAGCCCTCGTGGGGGCACCTCATTTTCTGGCAGGTGGTGCCATCTTAAGACAGTATCCCGATGACATAGCTTCCAAATCGCTTCCAGATAACTTGCCTCTTTCTGAGAGGGCATGCTGAAAGGATCTGAGTCCCCAAAGATAAAGAATTTAAGATTGGGCTTGGGAATGACCAACCTGAATTTGAAGAGTCTTTTTTGATGTACTTTATCATGCCCGAGTGCATACATTTATTTGCAAGAATTTAAAACATTATTATTGAGCTCTGAAACTTTGGGACAGAGCTGAAATAAAGTTTGAATTAAAGTAGTAATGAGGGGCACCTGGGTGGTTAAGTCAGTTGAGCATCTGACTCTTGATTTCAGCTCAAGTCGTGATCTTGCTGCTAGTGGGTTTGAGCCCCAACTCAGGCTCCATGAACCTGCTTGGGATTCTCTCTCTCTGTCTCTGTCTCTCAAAATAATACATATATACATACACACATAAAGTAGTAATGGAAAAGAAAGGCCATGTCTAATTTTCTAAGGGTGGTCTTAATTTATACCATGAATTTCTACCTCACAGAAGGGGAAACAACCTCCTCAGTCATCTTCTGTTGAGTGTTTGCATCTGAATCCTTTTCCATTTTCTGTTTCAAAGCCAATGGTTTGTTTTTGATGTAGTTCAGACCATGCAATAAATCACCTTGCTTAAAAACCTTCCATGGCTTTCCATTACACTTAAAAGAACCGATTTTGGGCTCTGTGCTGATAGCTCAGGGCCTGGAGCCTGCTTCGGATTCTGTGTCTCCCTCTTTCTCTGCCCTTCCCCTGCTCATACTCTGTCTCTGTCAAAAGTAAATAAACATTAAAAAAAAAAAAAAGAACCAATTTTTACCACAACCTAGAAGACCTTCTAGATTTGGCCTTCTAAAAAAATATATATATATATTTGGTCTCTAGCCCTCCAGCTTCATCTCAAGACACTCTCACTTCAATCCCTTCCAGCTTTTGGACAGCTTTTTCTTGGCTGAGGACTTTTTGCTGTTGCCTATATTTAGAAAGTTCTTGGGGCGCCTGAGTGGCTCAGTTGGTTAAGCGTCCGACTCACGGTTAAGCGTCAGGATCTCACGGTTCGTGAGTGCAAGCCCCAAATCAGGCTCTGTGCTGACAGCTCAAAGCCTGGAGCCTGCTTCAGATTCTGTGTCTCCCTCTCTCTCTCTCTCTCTCTCTCTCTCTCTCTGCCCCTCCCCTGCTTGAACTCTCTCTCTGTCTCACAAATAAACATTAGAAAGAAAGAAAGAAAGAAAGAAAGAAAGAAAGAAGGAAGAAGGAAGGAAGGAAGGAAGGAAGGAAGGAAGGAAGGAAGGAAGGAGAAAGAAAGAAAGAAAAAGAAAGAAAGAAAGAAAGAAAGAAAGAAAGAAAGAAAGAGAAAGAAAAAGAAAGAAAGAAAGAAAAAGAAAGAAAAGAAAGAAAGAAAAGAGAGAGAGAGAGAGAAAGAAAGAAGGAAAGAAGGAAAGAAAGAAAGTTAGTTCTTGCCCAACTCTTCTCAAAGTCAGTTCCTCGTTTTCGGTTTGGAACCGAATAAATGGCACTTCCTCTAGCTTTCCTTGACCGATGTGTCAATTACCACCACCTTGTCACATCTCTCCTGTTTCTCTTATGGCACTTTTCACTGATACCAGCCCCAAGAAACAGGTTCCCGGTAGCAGACAGGAGCAGCGGCCGCTGTTGGTCCTGTACTACCACTTGCTTGTGTGCTTGCACCGCGTTTACCAGGAGGTTAAGAGGGAGACACTGGTGGCATGGACGATCATCTGGTGGCAGAAGGTAGTGACCAAACTCCTGATCTAGGTGGAGAAAAAGACTCTTCCTTCATACCTACCCAAAGTGCAGGCCTGGCCCTTGAGATCCTCTGCCCGAGTGGGCTCTCTGCGTAGCTACAGTCCAAGCTAACTTCGTCATTTTGCTTGATTGCGCAGCAATGCAGATACAGAAGGGCCAAGACCTGTACATCCCAACATCTGCCCAAGTACAGTGCAACTGCAGTAAAGAATTCTGAAAGAGCATGGCTTTGAAGTCCTGACACTTTGGCTACATGGGTTTAGTGAAAAAAAAAAATATATATATATATGTATTGATCTATCTACATAGATATATATGAACATATTTATGTATATATATGAAGGAAGACTATGTTCTGAACATCCCATTTGCTTCCCCACTAACTGGCATCTTGTATAAAATGGAACTAAGTCATGCTTAATCCACTTCCCCAAGGTTATTAAGACTAAAATGAGATCATATTACATTTAAAAGAATCAAGACTTTGCAGAGTTGGCCCATTCCTTGCCCAAGGCAGGAAGATACAAAGGTGATCCTGAAACACTTTTTGTGCCAGAAAGTGAGGAAGCTTTACAAGATTAAATCTAAAAATTCATGAAAGATCAGGTTAATAAATCTTTAAGCATTATTTTTCAGTCATGTTGGCATTGACTAATTTATTCTATCAGATATGAAATTAATAAATGCAAATTCATTTTTTTAAAGACTAAAGTTGCCTCAAAGTTTACAAGAGGCTATAGGCATAAGTACAGGTTTCTTTTCGGAGCAATTAAAAAGTTGTAAGATTAGGTAGTAGTGAAGGTTGTACAACCATGTGAATCCACAGAATTTTACACTTTTTGAAAACAATTTTTTTTTTTTACTGTTTATTAATTTTTGAGAAAGAGAGAGCACGAGTGGGGGAGGAGCAGAGAAAGGGGGAAACACAGACTCCAAAACAGGCTCCAGGCTCTGAGCTGTCAGCACAGAGCCCGTTGTGGGGCTCATGAGATCATGACTTGAGCCAAAGTCGGATGTTTAACTGACTGAACCACCCAAGCATCCCTGCACTCTTTCAAAAGGTGAATTTTAGGGGCACCTGGGTGGCTCAGTCGGTTGAGTGTCCGACTTCAGCTCATGTCAAGATCTTATAGTTCATGGGTTCGAGCCCCACGCTGGGCTCTGTGCTGACCGCTCAGAGCCTGGAGCCTGCTTTGGATTCCGTGTCTCCCTCTCTCTCTCAGAAATAAACATAAAAAAAATTTTTTAAGGTAAATTTTATGATGTGTAAATTATATCTTGTCTATTTTTTTAAGCCTGTATAAAAAGCAAATCCTATTATAATACTTAAGACTACATCGTTCAGTCTTTTCCTTTTACATTTGAGACACGCTTGGGAAAAAAAGCATAATTCTTTCTCACTAGCTCTCAGGAAGGAAATTTAGTGAAAGATGCTGGAGGAGTGATGACATTAAAGTTGTTCTAGTCAGGAGCACCTGGGTGGCTCAGTCGGTTAAGCAGCCGACTTCAGCTCAGGTCATGATCTCACGGTCTATGAGTTCGAGCCCCACGTCGGGGTCTGTGCTGATGGCTCAGAGCCTGGAGCCTGCTTCGGATTCTGTACCTCCCTCTCTCTCTGCCCTTCCCCCACTCACACTCTATCTCTATGTCTTTCAAAAATAAATAAACATTAAAAAAAATTAAGAATAAATAAAAATAAAGTTCTAGTCAATGTTTAGAGGTATTCAGGCCTGAATAAGGATCGTAGTTGTAGATATACTTTGAGGAAAATCTGTAAGTTGAGTGGACAACCACCAAGACTATTTGGTTTAAAACTGTTACATACCATCAAGTTAATGGCCTCCAGAGAGCAAAAGGTGACAGAATCACCTTCAGGTGTAGAATGTCACCTACATGAATTGCAGGGTACTAGTTACAATTAGCACTATTATCAAGTTCTCTCTTAATATCTTGGGGGTTAGTAGAGTAAAATGATTGATTATAATGGAAATGGTACCGAAACAACCCAGTCAATCTAGTCGTATATTAATTATATTAAATCATGTTAAACTAAAGTCTGAACGTTAATAAATAATACACCTTAGAAATACCACTGTAGTGTTGCCCAAGAATGCCCTAATGGGTCCCAATAATGTAATGAGTAAGTCGCAGCTTTATTTACCTTAATATAATAAATCAAGAGAAGAGTCACTGTTCAAAGTTTATTTGGTATTTTAGTTGGTTGATATGACATTTAGATAGTTGGTTGCATTGCTTATATGCGGACCTTTCTTTTTACATTATATGGCAATGTACACTATATTCTGACTTTTAAGTACACAAAATAAGATCCTTTAGAACAGTTATGCACAATACATGCAATACTGAATTTATACATTGGATCCCAGGATGTGATTGACTGGAGAAAAACGAAGTTGACTAGGCATGTTGGGTGAAGGAACCAGAAGTAATATAACACACCATCAATACACATCTGGTTTGAATAGCCATGTGTAATATTGGCAGTGGTGCCTCTGAGGTGGTGTAACTATCTTACGTTAACCAACTTAGGACTACACGAGGTAGGGATCACCCAGCATCAGGATACAGCTGCAAGGTTTTGTGAACCATTCCTGTTTGTAACTTTAGGAAACTGATGTTTTCCCTTGGCCATTTTAATATTACTTGAGTGACAGATCAGATAACAAGGACAATATATACAACCTCCAACTAAAATCCTGTTGTAGTCTAGACAGTGAAGTGGTACAACATTAGAAAACTTTAAAACTGCAGCTCTTTTTGGATCCCCCAAAGTGTATCTGCACTCTTCTTCAAACGGGCCTCTTCCTCAGGAGTCAGATTCACCTTCACAACATCTGAGATCCCGTTCTGTCCCAAGACGCAAGGAACACTAAGGAAGACATCATCTTTTATTCCATAGAGACCCTGAAGACAAAATGAAAAATATTTTATGTTTTGTCTATGCATTCTGGGGTCTTCCAAGCCTTTCATGCTCTACAATAATGGATGCTTATTTAATACAACTTGATAAGTAGAAATTTCTTTCCACATTTTCAGTTAGGATGTGATGAACAGTGCAAGTCATCAAAATACCGGCAAGATTTCTGTTCTAAAAGAAAGTCTAAATTATTGCCCTTATCCATAGTACTGTCACATTCTTCTTGATAACATCTTGGCAACCCTAACTAGAGTGTGACTTCTTTTTTTCTCCAAAGAAAAAAATTTTCTTTTATGGTCTTCTACCACCCCCAATTTATTATCAGCAAGTCATCAAGTATCTACGTGGTGAACGTAGTACTAGTAGACATTATTCCTAAAGCGCAACCATTTCTCTCCAAAAAAGAAAGTTGTAAGTGCATTAATTTATTTCACTTAAATCAATGATTGATGACTAATCTAACTGCTTTCACAGAAGACTTTTTTAAAAACCAGGAAATAATGGCATTTAAATACAATGTATCACTACATAGACCTACCTTAATCATGGTGGAAATTGGATGCACCCGCCTAAGATTCTTCATTATACTTTCTGCCAAATCTGCCACAGACAATCCGATGGCCCAGGAAGTGTAGCCTTTCAGTTTGATCACCTCATAGGCACTGTAGGGTAGGGAAGGGCAGGGAAAGGCAGGGAAAGATAGGAAAAAGTAGGGTGAGAGAAACAAAGAACAACGCTTCACTGAACACAGGCTTTACAGCAAATAATGCCACAAAGTTGCATTATATACGTGAGTGATGATTGCCATGTTCACCAGGATATTATGTACAGGGATGTTCACAACAGTACTGTCAGTAATAGCAAAAACCTGGCAACGAGTCCAACGTTCTCCAACAGGGGAATGGTAAATTGTGGCACATACAGTGAAATATTCAATACAGTGGAATATTACATAACTATCAAAAATAACTATATCTACATGCGACAAAATAAACGATTCTCTAAAATGTAATTTTGAATTTTAGAAAATAAATGCAAGATTACATATATTTATGTTTGACTCAAGAGGATATCAAGCAAGGGATGGGTAGAAGGATGAGTGGGAGAAGGAGCTCAGAACTCATTCATTTCCAAGTACCAACAGACTAATAATTCTAATCCGACAAACACTACATTTAGGTGACAGCTACTGTCAGCATTTCTTAGGTTTTAATTAAATGAATAGAAATAAGAGGTCCCTAGGGCGCCTGGGTGGCTCAGTCGGTTAAGCGGCCGACTTCGGCTCAGGTCACGATCTCACAGTCTGTGAGTTCGAGCCCCACATCGGGCTCTGTGCTGATGGCTCATCAGAGCCTGGAGCCTGCTTCGGATTCTGTGTCTCCCTCTCTCTCTGCCCTTCCCCTGCTCATGCTCTATCTCTAGGTCTCTCAAAAATAAATAAACGTTAAAAAAAAAAAAAAAAAAAGAAATAAGAGGTCCCTGCCTAAACCAGTTATGAATTCATTACTCAATTCGATATACCTGAGAGCCACACATGACCACACGGTTTATAATAAGTCAATAACGTCACCAAGCTTGAAAGCTTCCCTGTGTCAACAATTTCTAAGAGTTAATATTTACATTTTTACTACCATTATAAATCTAGACATTCTTTGAAACTTTATAATCATTTGAATAAGCAAATGTTTCTATTCATAAAGCCCATAACAGGAAACTGGATTTAAAAATTCTTATTCCTGGGGGGATGCCTGGGTGGCTCAGTCGATTAAGCAGCTGACTCTTAATTTCACCTCAGGTCATGATCTCATGGTTCGTGGGTCTGAGCCCCGCACTGGGTTCTGCACTCACAGTGCTGAGCCTGCTTCAGATCTGTCTCCCTCTCTCTGCCCCTCCCCAACTTGTGCTTGCTTGCTGTCTCTCAAAAATAAATAAATGTTAAAAAAAAAAATTTTTTTTTTTAATGCTTATTCCTAAGGGCACCTGGCTGGCTCAGTCAGTGGAGCATGTGACTCTAGATCTTGGGGTTGTGAGTTCAAGCCCTACATGGGGTGTTAAAGATTACTTCAATAAAACTTTAAAAAAAATAAAAATTCTTGGGGCACCTGGGTCACTCAAGTTGGTTAAGCATCCAGCTTTGGCTCAGGTCATGATCTCATGGTTTGTGGGTCTGAGCCCCGTGTCAGGTTCTGTGCGGACAGCTCAGAGCCTGGAGCCTGCTTCCGCTTCTGTGTCTCCCTCTCTCTCTGCCCTTCCCCCACGCATGCTCTCTCTCTCAAAAGTAAATAGGGGCGCCTGGGTGGCTCAGTCGGTTAAGCGGCCGACTTCAGCTCAGGTCATGATCTCACGGTCTGTGGGTTCGAGCCCCGCATCGGGCTCTGTGCTGACAGCTCAGAGCCTGGAGCCTGCTTCAGATTCTGTGTCTCCCTCTCTCTCTGCCCTTCCCCTGCTCATACTCTGTCTCTATGTTTCTCAAAAATAAATATACGTCAAAAAAAATTAAAAAAAAAGTAAATAATAAACATGAAAAACAAAAGTCACATGCTCTACCCAACTAAGCCAGTTAGACTTCCTAGAAAAAAGTTTTCTAACAAGAACTACTCAATGCTCCTAAACTTCCAAACTTTAAAACAAAAATAATAAATTTTAATCTTCTATATTGCCAAAGTATGGGATTACCTGTCAACCACCTGTTTGTGGACCTCTTTCCACTGTTCCTTGTCTGCGTCAGTGCCCAAGTCAGGGTGCAGGTTCTTCAGGGAAACACCAGCAACATTGACTCCACTCCACACAGGCACTAGAACATACAGAGCACGTTTATTTCCACGCATCATCCAGCAGACTCTAACAGCACTCCAGCCAGTCCTGCCTCAAGTTAACGCACTCCTTGCTTGCTGACGTAAGACCTTTAATCTTTAACAGAACTAATTTACTGTCTTTGAGATTTGCAGATAAATGTCCCTGGAGAATAAAAGACCAGAACTTTCCCAGGCCACAGAGGCCAGCAAGTCTGTTTGAGGCCACCTCACCTTTCTGGTTAGCCCAGCAATCTTTTGGCAAAATGTTTTTCTTTTTTAAGGTCCACAAATGCCTTTACTAACCTCCTTCTGTACATCTGTAGACCTTGCCCTCCTCTGCAGAAAAAACAGTACTTTTGCAGTCCCTGGGTACCAAGGAACCAGCGGTTCTTGTACAATCACTCTCACATATCAAGGAACCAGACCTCCTTGCACAACCCTCCACCCCCAGCCCCGGGTACCAAGGAACTAGAACCTTGTACAACCTTGGAGCACCGAGGTACCTCTGTAACTGGCATCATCAAATCTGCATGTAATCAAGAAATGTCACAGACCACTGCATTTCCTTACTGATTACAGACCTTCGAAAATCTCCGGGACTGGCAGAAACCTTGGAGTTGACTTTTAGACAAGAGTCTGCCTTCTCCCCCACGTGGCCAGCCTCCTGAGTAAAGCTCATATTCCTATCCAGTCAAAACTCCGCTCTTGAATACTGGCCTTTTGAGCAACAGGCCACCAAACTTGGGTTTCAGTAACAAGACTAGTTATTTTGACCCATTTTCCTAATTCTCATTTCTTATCTGAGATCTGAGGATTACCTGCTTTTGGTAGATGGTCAAGACTACCAATGCCCTTACTCTTAGATTTTCATTGATCAGATTATATGAAACTAAGAATTGTCACCATATTCTAACTTGCTTTCCTAACCTATTGGGATGTTAATCCATATTTGAAATATAAAGATAGTAAGAGATCATAAGGAGAGTTTTCTCAGCATAAGTAACTGCAAATTCAACTGAGACGGAATTTTTCCATACACTCCATTTGGATTGGTTAACCTTTCCACAGCCTCACAGTTCAAGTCTCGTATAGACAGTTGTATTATCACCTTAAGTAAAAGAAATTCCATTCCCCATCCCCCATGCCGTAAGAGTTCACATAAAATGGCTAAAATCTGAACAATTCTTAGCAGACAGTTATACCAAAAGATTGATTTCCAGAAACCATTCTACTGTAATGAGTGGATATCTAATTTCAGCTCTGATTTAATAATGAAACTTCTATCAATATCTTACACAATCTTTTTGAAAGCAAAAAGAGAAAACAAGTTTTGCTTACCACTAGAGTCTCCGTGCTCCCCAAGGACCCACCCGTGACAGCTTAATGCGTGAACTCCCAGCCTTTCGCCCATGAGGTAACGGAACCGGGCTGAATCCAGATTGCAACCACTTCCAATAACACGGTTTTTGGGAAAGCCACTTATCTTCCAAGCCACATAGGTCAAGATATCCACTATGAAGAAAAGATGTAGGCAAATACTAGGTAAATTATTAGATGTTTGGCTACTCAAGATACATGGTTCTGTATGAATCTTGATATTGATCGCGACCAATCAGCATTTTTGTTAATATTTTTAAACCTCTATTTGTAATATAGCAAACTCATTAAGTATTCAAGAAGTGTAGTTTAATGAAAATAAATTGTGCATCAAGAACCCCTTATTCATACCCTTATCCCTTATCTAAGATCTTCTTGGGAAAATAACTCATTTTTAAGTTCTAACTACATTGAGGGACACTGTATCCCCTTTAATATATTAAACTTAACTATTTTACCAAATCCATTCACAAGAGGAAAATGAAAAATAGGAGAAATAAATAAGCACATACAGAATATGACACATACCATCACTGCTACTCAAGCTCATCTATTTGTGTGATGAAAAGGCTCACCTGGATTGGAAACAACAAGCAACTTGCAGTTCGGGCTGTATTTGACAATATTAGGAATGATGAACTTAAAGATGTTCACATTACGCTGGACCAAATTGAGACGGCTCTCTCCCTCTTGCTGACGTGCCCCAGCTGTTATAATAACCAGCTTGGAGTTTGCAGTCACATTATAGTCTAGATAAAGGGGAAACAAAAACCAGATTAAGGCCTTAATCTCATCCATAAATATTTTTATGGGCAATTTTATGTGTGTTTGGTTACCTCCCTTACTTCCTTTCACGCATAGGTAAATACAGATAAATGCCACTAATGCCACCCCCCCCCTACCCATGACTCCTTTAGCTTTTGGTCTTATCCCTATGGCCACCTAACACGGAGGAAGAGTACATCAACACTGCCTTGTATTCTGGTTTTAGGCTGTGACTGTATATAACCACAGTTGGGAGGAGCTGGAAAGAATCAAATGAGACATTATCCCCAATTTTTTGCCACCTGAGCTCAATGCTCAGACTCTTCCATACCCGTATTTCTACTTACTTTATTGTGATCATATGAGCACTGAGATAGGTTGTTGTGTTTGTTTTTTTTTTTAAGCAAATCCAACTTTACACTTAAGCATATCTTGCTTCTAGATACTCTATGGCACAGGACGGTTAACCCAGCCCATAGAGAAGTAGTCAGTGATTTTCAGGTGCCAAAAGAAACAGTATTTGTACATAAGTCCAGGTTTCCGGACTAGGGTTCAAAGAGTGAAAAGTCTGAACAGGCTCATTTACCTTATTCTCAACCTTGTGTTACTATGTGAAAGGAAGCAGGGGAAGTAAGTGTATTAAATTTAAATATTTGAAGCAATGGGGTTTAATATGGACCTGAGAAGGTTTACCAGTTACATTCTAATTCAGATGCTTTCCACATTAAAGAACTATTGGATTTCCATTACTAGAAATTGAAACTTTGGTATAAACGGGTTACCAATGCAAAATTGCTCAAAGGCTCTCTACTCCTGTATAAAAAATTAATCTTTGAAGAAAGATTTCAAGCCTGAGAAAAAATTAAGTCTAGCATAGACCACGATATAAACTTGTTGAAATTAACCTTTGCCAGAGACAATTTTTGGTGTTCTAAGGAAGAGGCTGCCATGCTGGAGATCCATCATCTCTCCCTTCAATTTGTCTTCCATGACATCAACAAGTGCAAGTTCATCTGCCAAGTCCTAAAAGATACAAAAGTTTTAGTCAAATAGAAAAGGGCTACTTCCAAATTTTAGAAAGGGATGCAAAATTCCTACATTTCTAGCACAGGAGAGCTCTGCCACTTTATTAGTATCAGGACCCACCTCAAAGCAGAGGCAGGCCCCCATTTAAAAACTGAATCACAGGGGCGCCTGGGTGGCTCGGTCAGCCCAGCATCCAACTCTTGATTTCAGCTCAGGTCATGATCTCACAGTTCCTGAGATTCTCTCTCTGCCCTTTCCCTACTGGTGTGTGTGTATGCTCTCTCTCAAAATAAATTAGTAAACTTAAAAAAAGTGACTCAGGGGCGCCTGGGTGGCTCACTAGGTCAAGCAGCCGACTTCAGCTCAGGTCATGATCTCACAGTCTGTGAGTTTGAGCACCACGTCGGGCTCTGTCCTGACAGCTCAGAGCCTGGAGCCTGCTTCGGATTCTGTATCACCCTCTCTCTGACCCTCCCCCACTTGCACTCTGTCTCTCTCTCTCAAAAATAAAGAAACATTAAAAAAAAAAAAAAAGTGCCTCACAGATGACCCCACATAGGAAAAAGTACCAATCCTTTGTCTTCACTAGAGCAACCTCTGCAAGCACTCCACCATTCCACCATGCGAAGCAGAGCACTCGGCTGGCAAAAGCTGGAATAACATCCAATTACGTAAGACTGCTCTATTTATTTACTCTCTCAATTTTACACATTGATTTTAGGTCATAATCATTACATAAGTGATGCGGACCGGTATTAAGACTTGGAAATTAAAAAGTGATATTCTGGATCCTTCCTTGTCTAGATGTTTTCCACATGTTAACCAACACTAACAGTGTCCTGAGAAGATAGATTTGTGCATTGCAGAATAATATGGGTGAAAAACATCCTTCCAGTTGAATCTGTAAATGTTCACAGGTGCATCTCAGACCAGGAGCACCAGCGACAGCTTTAACACACATGGAATGTGAACTGTGTAACCAAGCAAGTGACACGAGCGGAGCAACAGAGCTGCCCCCCAAGTCATCTATAATGTAATGACCTGGCAGTTGTTCTTACACACGCCTGAGTTAGAGGGCACCGCAGGTGTGGGAAAAACCAATGGCATCAATTTCTGATCCAGTGGGAAGCTGTAAAAATTGGTACGGGTGTCCCCTGCTTGTCAGAAGTTTGCATTATGCCACTTCACGTTTACAAAAGACCTAACATTAGTACCTGTTTTCCCTAACTGAAACCGATCCGAAGAGGACTTCCGCCTTTATGAAATAAGGCAAAAAGCAAAAACAATGTTCAGGGTTTGTTTGGTAGTGAGCCCTTACAGGAGCAGCACACATGCTAGTTACCGTCAAGCTCCTTCCCCAGGGAACTTCACTCAGCATCTTAGTACCAATCGGCGATAGCTGTGAACTTTGTGAACATCTGTGCTTTATCTCTATTTTGTGCATCCACTAGCAAAATGTGTCCTTAATTGTTGGGGTCTGGGAATGCTCAAAAAATTTTCCATATAAATTAGTGGGAATTGCTTCGTTGCTTTACACCAGGCTTCAGAAAGGTTTCATAGGAATGCCCTCCTTGCGGATAGTGGGGAAACTTGAATACCATGTGTTATACAACCTCTGCGTAGCTCATTTCTGCCTTCAGTTCCTTATTTCAATCTTTTCCTGTTTGAAACCCAGAATTCCTCATTCCACTCCCTTATTAGGAACTCCAAATCTAAACTTAAAATATTTTTTTTTAATTTTTTAATGTTTATTTATTTTTGAGACAGAGAGAGACAGAGCATGAGTGGGGGAGGGGCAGAGAGAGAGGGAGACACAGAATGTGAAGCAGGGTCCAGGCTCTGAGCTGTCAGCACAGAGCCCGACGCGGGGCTCGAACTCACAGACCACAAGATCATGACCTGAGCTGAAGTCGGACGCTCAACCGACTGAGCCACCCAGGCGCCCCTAAACTTAAAATATTTTAAAATGGTAAGCAGCCTCAGTTTCTTTTTTTATATAAACGAGGCTTGACTACTATAAAACGTATTCTTTATTCATTCTCAAATTATCTTTTTCTAACTAAATTTTAACTCCGTAACTGGTACCTAAATTACTATTCAAGGTGAGGGGCAATGGGGACTTTTGTGGGATAAAGACTTGATTCCCCACATTGTCTAATTAAAAAAAAATTATTTTTATTTTGAGAGACAGAGAGTGAGCGAGCACAAGCAAGTAAGGGGCAGAGAGAAGGAGAAACAGAATCCCAAGCAGGCTCCACACCATCAATGCAGAGCCTGACATGGGGCTTGAACTCACAAACCATATGATGATGACTTGAGCCGAGATCAAGAGTGGGACTCCCAACCAACTAAGCCACTCAGGCACCCCCATGTGATTTTAATTTTATCAAATGTATGTATCATTTTCAATTCAAAAATCACTTTAAAATAAAGGCTTGTTTAAAGACATGGACTGTTTTTTCATTTGTAGACAATTCGTGTAGCTTAATACAGCACAGTGAATTTAAGGAACTGGGTCACCGGCCTTGTAACTTTTTATTTTTTTAGTTCAGATACCCTTTTGGTATAGGGTCACGTTCCCAAAGTTTGTTCCACATAAAGTTCTTGGAATGAATGCATGAACCTAAATATTTGTATATACAACGTAGTAACGCAATTCTTGGAGAAGGAGTGAGGCAATCGGTGGGGTAAAGGTATCCTTGGCTCCCGAGTGATGGGCTTTCACTTACCTTCATTAAGATACTGATGGCACAAGCCATGCCAACAGCACCAACCCCAACGACTGTAATCTTATTCTGGGGGGTATGGTCTTCCTTAAGAAGATTCTGAATCAGCTGATCCTTGAGAGTTGCCATATTGGACTTAGAACCAAAAGGAATCTATAGGGGGAAAACACACACTGTCACTGCAGCCTCTTTAACGCTTATTAACCAAAAGCTGTTCTATAAGAGCTTACTTTACTTCCTTTCGGGATACTTGTCATTAAAAAGAGGGAGGGAACAAACCTAAAGATGGCTAAAGGGGTACTGAAAGGCGTAAGGCCAGGGTCTGGTCTGGCTAGGATCTTGGGGTAAAGGATCTCACCTTGGCATGGAAAAATAATATTGACGTTTGGGTGTAAGTAAAGCCTCTTGAAGACTCACTCATCTTGATTTATTAACCCCAAGCGGGGCTGCCTTTCCTCACACAAAAACACTGTAACTGCCTGCCCGGCTGTACTACAATAACCAGTCCTGCCAAACCCTCGAAAAAATGACGAGAGGAATGCGCGGAAAGTTCCGGTAAATGGCTCACGGAACCACCAAAATGCCGTAGGACGTGCAAAAAGCTCTGCTCATGCGCACTCACTCCTTCCTCCAGCCCCAGAAGACGGGGCGGAGATCAGACCAACAGCTCGGTGGTCAGGAACCCACAGGTTTTCCGCCCCTCCCCCACCCAGCCCGGAGCAACGCTTGCGCGCATGCTCACTTCGGAGCGCTGGGCGGGGACAAGAAGAGTCGGCCGACCGCGGCTTTTCGAGAGCTAGGTACTAGCGCAGAGGCGCCTGCCTGGAAAGGCGCCTGCCTGGAAAGCCCCGCCCAAGAGCGGAAATAATTGGGCATCCTCCTGCTCTTAGGGTACGAGGGAGCGAGCCACGAGGCAGAGAGCCCCGAGGTGGACTTTAGACCTAACCAGTGCCCTAGCTGGCAGCCTCCCTGGCCTCGCTCGCAGCCAGAGCCAGACTTTAAATCGCAATACTAGACACAAGGGGCTGTTAACCAACAGGGAGGGAGGCGCCTCGTGTGGTTTCTGCCGCGATCCATGTTGCAAAGGCGTGAGGCCCGGTTATGAGGCAATTTTGTCAGTCCAGGAAGCGCAAAAATAGCTGCAGAGGCCTGGAGCCCTCAAGTTAATAGATACTTGGTGGAATACTACATTTCCAGTGTCGGGGAGGGGCCTTCTCTCTGCTAATCCAACCCTGCGCTGCATTCACTGGAAAGATTATCACAGGTTGCATCCTGAAGCGCCACGTCTGGTCTTGACGCCACCCCAAAGGGCAAAAATATCCGAGAGGACTTCCAGGCAGGCAGCCCAGAGCCACCAAGGTGGAATCAGATCTCTCCGTATAAATCACTGCTATTTCTAGACCTGGCTTCACCCAAACCTAAGCCCTGGGATCCAGCGTTCCCTTCAATGTGGGGGCACGGGCGAGGGCCGAGCCCTGCAGAAAAAGGGCCTACTCCCCCAACTCCGCCACCCACTCTGTGACCTCAGAGATGCCCCAATCGTCTCCCAGCTTTAGGTTCCCCCATTTCTCAAAAGGAGGGGATGGTACCAGAGAGCCCACTCTCAGCCCATCCGAGAGGCAGGAGAGCTGAGACTCTTCCTGCTTCAGCTTTGCATGCACCGTGCCCAGCGTAGCACCCGATACATCAGCAGCTGCTTAGTAAGTGTAATTTGCGCAAAAAGCGCCCTATAATCCGCAGGCAGTAGCCGCTCCGTGGAGTCGACCTCTGGAGAGTCCCAGGGTTAAAAAGAGACCCAAGCGCGCTGCGCGGCTTTCCGCCCCCTCCCTCTACCCCTCACCCGAGACTGCGGAGGGGTTTTCGGCTCGGTGGGCTCTGGAAACTGGACCTCGAGTTCTGCGCTGTTTGCCTATTTTAAGCCCGGAGGTATGCCCCACCCTTCAGATCTGTCATCTCCTGTATTTCTGCGTCCACCTGGGCTTTCGACCGCAGGATAGCTGCCGCCACCTCGGTTCCCCAGCCCGACCAGAGGCCACGGTGCCCACTCAGAGCAAAAGCAGAGTGCGATGACCTCCGTGTCCACATGTGGCGTGGGCCTCCGCCCAGGTCTGCGGATTCTGCCTCCACCCTGCCCCCCCACTCCACTCCCCGGGAGCAGAGACCCCTTCCCGGGCAGCGCCGAGCTAGCGAGCCGGAGACGGCTCGCTCTCCCGGCCCTCCCGCGCAGTGCGCTCAGGACCCGACCGTACCGGGAGTACACGTCGGACGGGCGGCAGCGGCGGCGCGCGGTGTTGGGTCCGGACTTGGCGGCAGCGGCTCCCGTACTCGGAGCTGGGCGCGGGAGGGGCCTTAAATGGAACCGGGAGGCTGACGTCAGGGGGGTAGCCGGGCGGACGTGCGGGAACCCACGTGTGGGTCGGGCTAGGGGCGGGCTCCAGGCGGGGCGGTGGAGAGGCTCAGGCGGCGCGCGCAGCGGGACCGAAGATCTGGGGACAGACCCTTGTGTGCCTGGGGAACCTAAGGGACTGCCAGAACCACGCTGCCTCTGGCCGGAAAAGTCCCGGCCGGAGCCACCAGCCAGTCAAGTTTACCCTCCGGAAAGACTTAATCTGAGTCTTCACCGATGTTTCCCATTTGCGCGGCAAGAACAGCTTCTGGCACTTAGGCACGCTCAACAATTTGTTGGAAAGGAGGGAATGCCTCGCACGGCATCAATCTCCTTACCTAGGTCGAGTGATTTCCAAAACTTGACGCTGCTTCCCCCACCTGCCGCTAAACCTTCCGAAAATCACAGCTCATAGTGAAGCCTCAGCTCTAGCCTTTGTTGGTGCTGGTTCCTTTGCCCAGCCTGCCTTCCTCCTCCATATCTTCTTTAAATCTCACCCATCGTCTGGTTTCTCCCCCCACGCCGTTCTCTCTCTCACGCGCGCGCGCACACACGCAAAGTTGGTCTCTCCCTTGTCTCTGCATCCGCTGAGCTGTGTCTCCTTCAAACCGGCTTGCATTAGTGGTGTATGTCACTTTGCTCTCCGACCTGACCGAGATTCTTTCAAGGGCATGGATCAGTCTACTTCCTCCTTTGAACCTGAGACAGACTTGGAGTCCAGTTCTGAGAAAGATCCGTAATTATGGGTCTCTTGGTTTTGAAGGGAACAAGCTAACCTCGGCTCGGGAAAAGCAGGGCATCTCTCTAGCGTGTCCTAATTGTTTTCCTATTGCTCCGGGAGGCCCAGAAATCTAGGCTCTCACCTCCGACACACAGCTGGACAGGTTGAAAGGCAACGACAGATTCTCCATTGTTTCTCAGGGCAGGGCGGATTGCTCCGGGTTCCCCAGTCTTTGCAACAATATCCTCATTCAGTCAGGGTTGGGCCCCTGCCTGCTTATAGGATGTGCCTACAGCTGCTGGTGGGAGGGCAGAGTTCAGAGAATGGAAGGTAGGCTGGGGAGATAGGTAAGAACTCTCACCAGGAGGACCCTGGGATGATCTCTAAAAATAATCTAAGTGGAAAGTTTACAGCCCCCTAAATTAAGGCAGGTAATAGCTCACTCCAAACAGCTTCCTCCTTATGCAGAACAATATCCTCTGCTTAACTCTACAAATATGAAGAAAACAAGTACCATTTACTGTGCACCCCCTACGTGTCAGGCAACAAGCCAGGTAATACCTTTGCTCATCTTCACTCTAATTCTTTCTAGTAGGCATAATTATTCCCATTTTACAGTTAAGAAGCCAAGGCTCAATAAAATTACTTTGTCAAGGTCAGATGACTCAAGACAACTAATAAGTGATTTCAGCTGATTCTTTAGGACCAACCAGCTTCAACCTCTGATTTTTTCTGTTGTCCCTTCTCCACCTCTCACCGCTCACTTGACAAAAGTCAAGAAATTATGGAGAGGGGGCAGTGCCTGGGTGGCTCAGTTGGTTAAGCAAATGACTTCGGCTCAGGTCACGATCTCATGGCTAGTGAGCTCGAGCCCCGTGTCAGGCTCTGTGCTGACAGCTTAGAGCCTGGAGCCTGCTTCGGATTCTGTATCTCCCTTTCTTTCTGCCCCTCCCCACTCACACTCTGTCTCTCTCAAAAATGAATATGTGTTTTAAAATTTTTTTTAAAGAAATTATGGAGGGGGCCCAAGCTAGCCTCAGGCTCAGAAATTTCTTTTACAGTGAGAGAGAGTAGATGTTACTGGGCGTCCCTGCCTGTCCGTTGAGCTGAGACATCGGTCTTCTCCGCCCTCAGGCTGGTACTTCTACCATCCGTACTCCCGCTTTCCAGGCCTTTAGACTTGGACTGGAATTTACGCCACCTGCTGTCATGGGTCTCCAGCTAACAGATGGCAGATCTTGGGATTTCTCGGCTTCCATAATTGCCTGAGCCAATTCCTTATACTAAATCTCGTTATATTTCCTATTGGTTCTGTTTCTTGAGAGAACCCTGACTAGTACAGTCCGAAGAGAAGAAAGTCCAAGCAGAATGTGGGGTCCACGGGATGGTTTTGAAAGCACTGTTTCAGAGGGCAGAACAGACTTCTCCAAACTAACCAAGTGTTCTTCAAGGATGGCCCCTTTAAAAGGGAACATCTCACAAAGAGGCGGCTTGGCCAGGGGACAATCTGGCCTCAGAGAATGGGTGGTGCTCAGCAACCAATATATAAGATTTTCCTAAAATGGACCTAGCCAAAGAATGACGTCCACCCAAAATACAGTGCTGAGTCATCCCTTCATTAAGTGTTTGTGACAGTCATCCTCAAAAAAGTTCAATAGCTCCTCATTCAATGGCATCAAGAATAAAATCCAAATTCCTTGGAAGGCACGCTAGGTGTTCTACGATACAGTGTCCACATCGCCTCTCTGGCCTTATCTTTTCTTTTCCGTCATGCTTCCTATATGCCAGTCCCAAGGCATACCGCGTTCCCCCAACATGCCACGCACTTCCGCCAAGGCGAATTCTTCGACCTGAATGTTCTTCGCCTTGCCGCCATCCCTGCCCTCCCCAAACCCACACATTCATGGGTCAAATGCCGTTGCTCGAGCTGTATTTTAAGCTAATTCTTATTGCTGTTCCTCTGTTTTTCTCACTAGACTGTGAGCTCCACATGGACAGAAACTTTCTCATTTATCTCCACATGTATTTATTTGTTGTTATAAATGCATTTTGCATGTATTTTTGCATGTATTTATTTGTTTTATAAATGTATTTTGAATGACATGCCATCCATATTTATAAGCCTTCAAAGACTTCGCCATTTAATGGGGGAGGCCAATATATCCCCCTCTATGGTTAAAATGCAAGGCAGAATATAACACTGCCTCCAAAGAGGCAGAAAAAAATTGCTCTAGCATTCATAAGAGAGAAGGGTCCTTTGGCCAGGACTGTCAGAGAAGGCTTCCCAGGGGAGGTAGCATCTGAGCTTAGCCTAGAATAAGACTTCGATTGCCGAAGATCAGGTGTGGAGAAAGCAGAGAATGAGCATGAGCAAAGGTGTTGAGGCAGGAAATTCAAAGTGTACTTGGTGAATCTTTAGCTTTAAATGCCAGGCTGTGAAATTCGGGTGTTTTTGCTGTTGTTTCGCGGTGGGCAGTGGAAGTCAGATGCTTTTTGGAGAATGGGAGAGAGAGAGAGAGAGAGAGTGAAAGCAAGGTAGCGGAGAAGTCTGGAAAGCGCGGCAGGATGGAGGGGGCACAGCTTGTTTTGTAATAACACACAACGAGAAGCTCAGAGCATACACAGCTCCGAGCACAGCTGCCCAGAACATTCGCCTCTCTGATATACCCCCACGGCCCCACAGCCCCTCTGTTTTCCACCTTTTCCATGTTTGCAAAGCTGATGGCTTTTCTGAGTCTCAGGGCCCAAGATGCAGATGGCCTCCTCAGTCTCTGTCCCCCACAGGCTGGGTTCTGTCGTGTATGTGCCAAAGCAAAGGCTCCTCTCTCTGGCAAGAGAGCGGGTGCCTGCCCCTGGGAGACTGCTTCGTGTCATTCCCCCCACCCCCACCCCATCCGTCTGTCACATGATGGGAGTGGAAGCGGAAGAGTCCACCCTGACTCTTCAAGTCCTCCTGGGTGCCCCGTCTGCTGGTACCGGTGCCTCCGCCTGCCTCTTTCTCCTCCCCTCTTCCAGGCTGCGCTCATCATCAGGTGCTAGAAACTGCCTCTCTTTCTCTTTTTGGCTCAGATCGTTGTTCCCTCCAGAGTTCATTCCTCACGTGAGCACCTAAAACACCGGATTCCTTTTTCTGTAGACCGAACGTTTGCATCCTTCCCCCAACTCATGTTGAAGCCTAGTCCCTAAAGTGACAGTATTGAGAGGGGGAGCGCTTAGGGGATGATTAGATCATCAGGGTGGAACCTCCATGAGCGGGATTAGTGCCCTTAAAAAAGAGGAGCTCCTTTGCCCTTTCTGTCATGTGAAGACACAGCAAAAAGTCTATTCACTCACTGGATACCTGCTGGAGCCTTGGCCTTGGACTTCCCAGACTCCAGAACCGTGAGAAGTAAGTGTCTGTTGTTTATAAGCCGCCCAGCCTGTAGTATTTTGTGGCGGCAGCACGAATGGACTAAAGGACCTTCCGGCCACTTCCTACCCAAGGAAATGAAGTGAGACCGATGCCCCTTGCTCTCCATCCTCCCCTGTCACAGAGTGAGGCCTCGAGCTTTCCATCACACTGACAGATTCCAAGGCAAAGGCTGTTGTCAAAATAGAAGTGGTTTCCAAATTGAGGGCTTCCAGAATCAGTGTGCAGAGGGAGTCCCAAGGCCTCTCCAAGCCAGACGATCCCCAGCGTGGTAACAGAGTGTCCCTTATCTAATCGCCGCAGGGGAGGGCTGTGGGACGCTGTGGTAGCCTTTCCCTCCAACATCTCGGGTGGCAAGGACAGCGATGGGCA
Source organism: Paguma larvata (assembly GCA_030068075.1). Classification (NCBI taxonomy): domain Eukaryota; kingdom Metazoa; phylum Chordata; class Mammalia; order Carnivora; family Viverridae; genus Paguma; species Paguma larvata. The sequence continues at coordinate 71,784,022 of CM057831.1, read as the reverse complement.
TGGCTTAGCAAAGTCGAATGGGCAGCCTGCTGGAGAGGAGACGCTGACCTGAGGGTCAGGAGACCTGGGTTCCTGCCCCGGTTTGGTCCTAGACCTCTGAGTGACATTGTGGCAGTCACGTTCCCGCTGTTGCCTCACTATCCTTGACTAAACAGAGGATCTCTGTTCCAGTTCTAACATCCAAGGAGGCTCTGAGGTGATGAATCCAGCCTCCACACACACCTTCGTTTTTACGATTGCTCAGAACTCGGAGACAAATCTGCCCCCCATTTTGGGAACTGATTTGGGCTGCTCCTTACGTGGAATGAGGAGCTTCCAATGTGGAAACAGACATTCAAGGGGCCTGGCTGCGCCCATGGCGACAAGAATCCTATGCCTCGCATTCTCTTGTCCTCCATTTTGGTTCAAACCTGGGTCCCAAACTCCCAAGGCCCTGGTTGGGTGTTGCATTTGTTAATAAAAAGACCCACTGGGCTTTGAAAACAAATTACCGATAACAGGAACCCATCTCTGATTCTTTAAGGAATTCTTTAAACCTTGCAACCTGACCAAATGAGGAATTATATTCTAAGCCCTACCTCAAAAAAAAAAGGTAATTTCCCATAAAATTCCAATAGGATTAAAGCAATCGTAACTGTGAATCAAACCAGAGCGATCTATCTGTAATTTCCTGGGCCTGGGGTGTGGGCAAGGAATGGCAGGCTTCTGATTTGTGCCGATGCTGATGGGCAGGATGGGGGATTCTGGCAAGAGAAGCCAAGGAGAGCTTCCCCGGTACCCCAAGAGGGATCTCAGGCTGTGGTGGGGCTGGTCCCGAAAAGGAGAAGGCGCCTCCCCCACCCCCCGCAGCTAGATGAAGCTCCCAGGGCCCTTCATTTGTGCAAAGCCCAGGGGTCTTTCATGTCTGTTCTCTAGTGGCGTTTGTACTTCAACCAGGAGAAGAAAGCAGAGCAGGGATTTTTACTTCCGTTTTACTGGCAAGACTGTGGAAACCTCAAAAACTGGAATCGCCCCAGGCCACGCGGCTGGAAAGCAGCCAGGCGGCCTGCACCTTCCCAGACTGGCGTTCCTTCCCCGCCCCCCCCTCCACCGGCAGCGCTCTGCCCCTCTGTCTTCACAGCCTGAAAAGCCGTTGGCCCTCTGCTCCTTGGATATCAAAGGGCAAATGTGACCGGCCTGCAGAAAGGGCCAGGCGGCTCCTCTGTCCATGGGGCTGCTCCAGGGCCTGACCTAACCAGCCTCCCTCTCCTGGGCACTCCGTTAACTTGCACAGCCCACGTGCGTACAGGGCCAAACTCTGCCCTTTGTACAAACACACTTGCAGTGTCAGGCCCTCTCAAAGGACATTTCAACTTAGCTCATCCTCCAGTTTTAGCCACAGAAGGCATGAAAGCCCAGGAGAGGCCCTCCCAGCCTTGGCCCGTCTTTACCACCAGCCCCTCACACCTGCCCCTGCTTTGCTTACGCGGCAGGACTCTCTTCTGGCCCACAGGGCAGACATTCACTGTGGGGAGCTAGGACTCGGCGATGGGAAGGGAAGTGCTCTAGGCTCCCATAGTGCTTCGGTGCTGGTGACTAAGGGCTGGAACCTCCCAGCTAGTCCAGTACTTTCTCACTGCATCAGACTCGTGGCCTCTCAACCAGCCTGGGCTCTCTCTCCTGCCACTGTGGGTGTGGCTCCCGTTGCGTCTCCGAATCCTGGGGTTTTTCCACTGTATCAGAGCCTCTTCCAAGAGCCTATGATTGAGTTTGGCGCTTGGCAGTGAGGCCTCGCTGTGCAAGAGGCCACACCCCAGCCTTGAAAGCTATGGGACTGGCAGGAGGCCACCTCACTCTCAGCCTCTCTCCAAGCCCCCTTAGCAGCCGACTCACGATATCACAGACCCTCCCCTTCATCTCAGCTAGTTCTCAAGCAACCACATTTCTCCTCCTCCTTCTCCATTAGCCACCATGGACACAGGCTGTGCCAGCATCTCCATGGTAACCAGGGCCTCAGCTTCCTGCCTTGGGCAATAATCCAGAGCCAGCACCCTTGCAGGCCTCCTTTGTAGATGCCAGGATGGCTGGCCCCACCACGCCTCAGTGTCATCCCTGGGAACAGCCCAGGCGGGCAGCCAGACTGGGTTGCAGTGGAAGACTTTAATCTCATCCATTCTTTGAGAAAGGTCCTGAAATGGGGCGGGCTGGGGAGCCCACCCCCTCTCCCTGACATAGAATTGATTCCTCAGGGCAGGCCATGGGGCTCTGGTGTTAAACTCTCTTCAGGGCAATGGGTGAAAGTTGAAAATTCCACAATATGTTGGTTGGCTTCAGACTTTGCTCTCCCTGGCAGAGGGGGTAGTGGTGGTACAGGAGACAGAGTGCAATGGATTAGGCAATAATCCCAGTTCCTTGCCATCCCTCACCCCATAAAATGGCTCCCGGGGTAGGCAAGGGGTCAGCAGGATCTCAAGCAGGGAGGACAGTTATCAAGGAGGAGTCAGAGACTCCAGAGTGAGAGGGCGGGCAGACCTCCCTTGTCAGCTCTCCGAATGGAGGAGGAAGATGGGGGCCCGCAGCGCACCCCGGGGGCAGGGCTGGGGCTGACCTCGCTGCCACAATCCTGAGGACTGGGGAGAGTCTTCCGAGAGGTTCTGTTTCCAGGAGAAAAAGAAATCAGGATGCAAAGTGGAGCCGCTCCTGGTCCCTCGCGCGTCCCTTCTCAGGCCTCTGCGCACGTCCTGCTTCCACAATGGCACCGCTGGCAGAGGAGAGGGGCGGGCTTGAAACTCAGTTCTGTCTATCCAGTACCAGGCGCGAGTTCACAGGGCCATTCCTGTTCACCTTTCTCCCCCGGTCTCAGAGGGTAAAGGTTTGTCTTTAGCTCAACTTGTTCTTTGGGGTTTTGTGATGCAGAATCAAGAACACCAAATTGGGCCTAAGACTGTACGGGAAGGTTGAGGGGAGAAGGATTTAGGTCTATAGGCTGTTAATGCACATAATAAAGAGGTAGAAAAAAAAAACAACAAACACCTCAAGGGAATTTTGAAGGCAGTGGGAGTGGGCGATTTAAACAGAGACGCCCTGACCCTGTGGTCTGTTGAAGGCAGGTGGGCTGCAGAGGAAAGAAGATTCTGAGCTTGGCCTGCTGTGATCCCCACTCCCACTTTGCCGAAGGGCCAGCCCTAGGATATGAGCTATTTTGAAATTCCTTGTGATTGCTGAAGGGTCAGTGCTGGGAGACCAAACCTCATGGGTCCAGACTTTGCCAGAACAATCCCTGCCATGTTCACTGAACACTTAATATGTACCTAGCCCTCCTACCAAACCCTTTATTTTTTATTTTATTTTTTTTTAGTTTTTAACATTTATTTATTATTGACAGACAGAGAAGAGACAGCATGAGCAGGGGAGGGGCAGAGAAAGGGGGAGAGACAGAATCCGAAGCAGGCTTCAGGCTCCGAGCTGTCAGCACAGAACCCAACGCAGGGCTCAAACTCACAAACCAAGAGACCATGACCTGAGCTGAAGTCGGACTCTTAACCGACTGAGCCACCCAGGCGCCCCCTACCAAACCCTTTAAATGCATTATCCAATTGAATCCTCACGACCACCCTCTGAAGTAAGGGGACCTCATTAACTTCGTTTTAGAAATAGGAACTGAGTCTTAGGGAGGTGCTGGCACTTGCCCACGGTCACACAGCCAGATGTGCTGCGGCTAGGCTTCGAAGACAGGAAATCCCAGTGGCCTGTGGGCCGGCTCCAGCGGGGAGATCAGCAGCAGCTACTGCCTCTTGAGGCAGGAAACGGCAGGAACGGTGGAGAGTTCCTCCCAGTAGGCTCTCAAGGACATTGCCAGGCCTTGCTGAAGAGGGCTCTCTCCGGAGCCGCAGACTCTCACTGACCTAATGAGGCAGAAAATGGACGAGGTTTACAGGAGTTATTGCTGTCAGAGGCTGCTCCCTCGCTGATGTGAGCAGCGGGAATGTGCCCGGAGGAGGGGGCGTGGGCAAAGTGATTATCTGGAGCGGCTCCTGCCAGCCTGCTTCTGTGCCCTTTTGCTAAACCCTGAGGGTGGAGGGGCGTGGGGAACGCAAAGCCCAAGTGACCTCTTCTGAGGAGGCCCTTGGTATCTTTCTGTCCAGGCCTTTTAGAAGATAGACGTCTCCCTCCTGCCCCTTTCATGCAGAGAAATGCTTTCCATGTCTCCTCCAGGACAAGGAGGCACAGAGAGCAGGGCCTCAATCTACGCCGTGTTTCTCTAGCTTACATCAAACTCCCTATCCTCCACAAAGATTGTCTCAGTGGGGACTTCCGGTCTGGGAGCCAGACAGACTGGGGTTCCCTCCCTGACTCCGTTCCTACTGCCCTTATGTTTCTGGGCAAGTCCTTTAACTTTACTAAGCCTTGTGTGTGTGAGATAGGAAAAATCATAGTACCTCTCTAATAGTTTTATTTTACAATATTATCATTATTTTTAGAGAGAGCGAGAGCGTGAGCAAGAAGGGCAGAGGCGGAGAGAGAGAGAATCCCAGGTAGGCTCCATGCTCTCTGCATGATGCGGGTCTCGATCCCACAAGATCATGACCTGAGCTGAAATCCAGAGTCAGATGCTCAACTGACACAGCCACCCAGGGAGCGCCTCGCCCCCAACAGTTTTAATGCAAATGAGAGGACTTAGCACAGGGGCGTTGCTCAATATATCATTTCCTTATCTCAGGAAATGAGCTGAGGAGAGGCGGGTGTGTGGTCACTGTTCTGACAGTTTTTCTTCTATTTTGGACTGTAACTGGTTCGCAGAATTATTCTTGGCCCTGCACCCAAGCCTCGCCTGACCTCTTCCTCAGGTGAGGGCTGTTCCAGAACCTATACATTATGCCTGCCTTATCCAACTTTGTTTTTTTGTGGTGGGGTGAGAGTCGTTTGCCTTTTTTTCTTTTTTTAAGAGGAACACTTTATTACTTAGAACTATAGACAGTTCTATATACTGGGCTGGGCTGGCCAGGGAGGGGTTACCAGTTTCCTAGTTTTTTATGGTGTCTCTAGTCTATGATATAAAACCCATAGGGGGCTCCTGGCCACCCTAAGCAAGCCATGCTGCCCAGCCATTGCCACACACAAGCAGGTTTTCTGCCTCTTGCATGGATTCAGAAAGGCAGCCTTGCCCTGGGAGGCCCTGACTTCACACGGTTTTCTTTTTCTCACAGGTTGGAAGACAGACAGCCGTGCAATGTCCAGAAAGCAGCCGAGGGAAGCACGCATCTCCAGGGGACAGGTTCTGCTTTGAGTCTTTCTCTCACTATGGTTTTTGCTTTGGCCTCATACTACGCTGGGGTTGACTCCCGGCCCTGCCACTTACTCTAAGGACTTGGGCAAGTTGCTGGATCAGGAGCCGCTGTAGCATGGGAATAATACCATTTTCACGGACTGCTGTGAGGTTTAAATGTAAACCTCTCTGGGTAGAATAAATGGTGCTCAATAAATATTAGTTCCCCTTTCTATCCCTTTGACTTGATCTGGAATGTTGGAACTTTTGGGACACCTGGGAAGCTCTGAAGAGCCCAATCTAATAAGGGGGACCACCCGCAGGAGCCAGGAGAGACCTTTGATACCAGGTGCTTGTTTGCAACCTGCCAGGGGCAGTTCTAAGGCTGGCCAAGAGCCAGTTGCCTTCCCTGAGGCTAAGAACTAAACACTCCAGCTGTCAATTACCAGCCACTCCCGTATGCTCACCTGGCATCTCAGGGCAGCAGGAGAAAGGTGCAAAGGAAGGGAGGTCCCCAGGAGCAGAAACACAACACTAAGAAGGAGGGGGTTTCTAGGAGGACTGCTTTGCTATTGTAGCTCTCCCTCTCTGCGGAGAGCCTCTTGCTGTTCAGAATCAGGGCTAACTCACACCAGGGCGGAAGCGTTTCTACATTCATTCCACAGAAACGAACAAACTGATTTCTGTGGGGAAGGCCAGCACTGGGCAATCCTTAGTTTTCATTCCAGTCTGGGGACCGGCAGGTAGGAGAAGAGCACACGGGTCCAGAGCTTTTTGGAAAGAAATGTGCTCCTTCTTCTTCTTCCTCTTTTTTTTTTTTTTAGGTTTATTTATTTATTTTGAGAGAGAGAGAGAGAGAGAGAAAGAGAGAGAGAGCACAAGTAGAGGAGGCATGGAGAGAGGGAGAGAGAGAATCCCAAGCAGGCTACAAATGATCGGTGTGGAGCCCGACACAGGGCTTGATCCTACGAACGGTGAGATCATGAGCTGAGCCAAATCAAGAGTCAGATGCTGAACCAACTAAGCCAGCCAGATGCCCCGGAAAGAAATGTGTTCAAAAGTCTCCTTTCTGGATCACATGGCACTAGCTAGCTGCAACTCAGCAGGATTAGTGTTTACCAAATTTCAGTCATCGGCTATCTTTTGCCATTCCTGAATAGCGCCTATACTAATATTATGCAGCCCCTTTCTTTAAATTGACTCGCTGTTTTACTCGGACTCAGCAAAATATGGGCCTGATGTGTTAGTCACATTTTATTATTTTTTTAAAGTAGGCTCCATGCCCCGACAACGTGGGGTTTGAACTCCTGACCCTGAGATCAAGAGTCAGAGGCTCTACTAAGAATGCCAGCCAGGTGCCCCGTGCTGGTTACATTTAAATATATATATATACAATAAAATACATAACTATTACAATTACAATTTTGAAACAATCATTCACCTAATACTTAGCCAAGCCCTTGGAGGTATGCTAACCACATGTTAGAAAACACTGGGCTAGGGGCACCTGGGCGGCTCAGTCAGTTAAGCGTCCGGCTTTGGCTCAGACCTTGATCTCACGGTTCACAGGTTTGAGCCCCGCATGGGCTTACTGCTGTCAGCACGGAACCTGCTTTGGATTCTCTGTTCCCCCTTTTCTCTTCCCCGTGCTCTCTCTTTCTCTCTCTCTGTCTCAAAAATAAATAAAGATTTTTTTTAAAAAATGAAAGAAAACACTGGGCTAGTGACTCAGTAGTGGAATCACGTGACATGCTCATGCCAAGGGAGGAAGCTAGGTAACTGGCTTACTGTATCACAAGGAGCCGAGGCTACCTAACAGGGGTTTGGGTGGTATTGATTTAAAGCAATCACCTTATGGGGTCTTTAGGCATGAACTGATGAGCATTCTTCTAGACCTAAAATAAAACATCTCCAAAATTCATCACTAGTGGCTCTCTGGCTAAGCGTGATGGGTTGAACTCATACGTTTATCTTCATTGAGCTAAATTGATGGTACGATCACACAAAGATGAAGAGACTGGAAGAGGAGACAACAGCCGGTGACATCTGCCGACAACGTTTTAGAAAGCAGAAATCAATGTAACTCACACCGGAGTGAAATCCGAGTGCCCACAGAAGGACGGGGTGAAGAGGTGGAAGCCGGTTTACCCAGCTTCTGGAACTGGAGGTAGCAGGTAGTGTGGAAGGTAGGGGTAAAGTGTGGGGCTGAAACAAGGGGCCCAAGGGACGGTTAGATTCCCAGACTCCTACCGCCATCCTGTGAAACAAAATGCCTGCCTCCTGTCTCTACCCGCACTGAAAATGTGAGGTTTATTTTTTGGGGAAGTGAATCGGGACCTAAGCACAGTGAGAGGTGTGGTGAGCGGTACTGAATTCAGAAGCATAAGACGACGTCTATATGCCGAACAGAGAACCTGATTCCCAAGGCGATTCCCAGAAAGCCAGCATCTAGGTTCACATTCCCGGGTAGAAGCACGGAGACACCTTCCCTCGAGAGACTGAATGGCCTCAGAGAAAAGTTCCCCAATATGGACATTTGAAGAGTCCTGGGTGGGAAAGCAAGCTTCTCCCTCGACCAGTAACCCCCGGGAGGCCCTTTACTTGATAGGCCTGCGGCTGCACACTGAGCTTCGAATCCACTTTAAAGTATCTCATTCGTATATAAGGGCTAGATGAGGGGTTTAAAAACATTTTTTTTAAACGGTTATTTATTTCTGAGAGAGAGAGCGAGCAGGGGAGGGACAAAGAGAAAGAGGGAGACACAAAATCTGAAGCAGGCTCCAGGCTCTGCACTGTCAACACGGAGCCCCATATGGGGCTTGAACTCACGAACCGTGAGAGCATGACTTGAGCTGAAGTCGGAGGCTTAACCAGCTGAGCCACCCAGGCGCCCCTAGCTGAGGGGTTTTATAGTTCTTTCGCTGTTTGGAGTACAAGAAGCCACAGGCATGTTAGAAGATCAAGCAAACTGCAGACTGTAGTGAGGTTTCCCAAGGAAAGACAAACAAATCGGTCACTGCTAAGTGAAATAAGTCAGCCAGCGAAAGACAAATACCGTATGATTTCACTCATATGTGGAATTTAAGAAAACAAGCAAGCAAAGTGGGGAGAAAGAGAGAGAGAGAAACAAACCGAGGAACAGACTCTTAGCTATAGGGAACACACTGATGGTCACCGGAGGGGAGGTGGGGGAGGGGATAGGTGATGGGGATTAAGGAGGGCACTCGTGATGAGCACCGGGTGATGTATGGAAGTGTTGAGTCACTACAATGTACACCTGAAACTAACACAACACTGTATGCTAACTAACTGGAATTAAAATAAAAACTTAAAAAGAAAAGGTTGGTGGAGAGAGTGGAGGGGAACTTAGCCCCGGGCCCAGCCGCAGTGCCGCACTTCTATTTGCCCTGCAGGTCTACTCTCCTTTTCCCGCTCTGCTCTTAGCCCTGGGGGACTGACCTGAATGAGCCACACAGCAGTGGTGTCCCAGGCCCTCTGCCTCCACTGCCGGACACTGGGAGAGAGGGAGTGTGAGACGGAGCTCTCCCCCCGTGGGACGGTGGGTGTCTCTTCTGTCCCGGGAACCACTCCTTTCCACCACCTCATCAGGCGTAGGCCTGGTAAGTTAGGGTACCGCCCTATTCCTTATGGTTTCTCTATACTCCGCCCACACCTCTGGAAGTAGTCTCCTTATTAATTCCCTCAAATTACCCAATTTGAGGGTGCCATTTGTTTCCTGCCAGGACCATGACTGAGGCTGTACACAGTATTTACATAATCAAAATGTAAGCACTGACTACCATCAAAAAACTGTGAAATAACTATATTGGGAGGATGGAGAGAGGGATATGGGAATAATGGTATAAGAACACTAAATCCCAGGGGTGCCTGGGTGGCTCGGTTGGTTAGGCATCTTGATTTTGGCTCAGGTTATGATCTCACGGTTTGCGGGTTTGAGCCCTGCGCTGGGCTCTGTGATGGCAGCATAGAACCTGCTTTGGATTCTTGCTCTCCCTCTCTCTTCCCCACCCCTCCCTCTCAAACTAAATAAATAAACATTAAAAGAAAAAAAAAAAGAACACTAAATCCTCAACTACCAAAATAGAAAGTCAGCAGATAATAATAAAATTGATAAATTAAGGGGGCACCTGGGTGGCTCAGTCAGTTAAATGTCCGATTTCGGCTCAGGTCTGTGAGTTCGAGCCCCGCATCGGGCTCTGTGCTGGCAGCTCAGAGCCTGGAGCCTGCTTTGGATTCTGTGTCTCCCTCTCTCTCTGCCTCTCCGCTGCTCGTGCTCTCTCTCTTAAAAATAAACATTAAAAAAATTTTAAGAAAATAAAAAAATTTTACTTTTAATACAAAGAAATTTAATTTTTATTTTAAAGAAAATAAAATTGGTCAATTAAGAATGGTATACGAGTGAAAGGAGTTGAAAGTGATGGACTCTGTGAGGAGGGAATAAAGAGCAGGGAGCAGTGGGTTGGTGACCATGATGGTCTGGGCCTTTTAGTACTTTTGACTTTTTAAAATTATGAGCAGGTTGGGGCACCTGGCTGGCTCAGTCGGAAGACCATGCGACTCTTGATCTCGGGTTCGTGAGCTCAAGCCCCATGTAGGGTGTAGAGATTCCTTAAAAAAATTAAGAAATTATGAGCAGGTATAACTTTGCTAGAAAACACAATTAAAAAAAAATCTAATGTCTGGAGAAAACAGGACAGCGAAGGCCCTTTTATTCTTTCGAGGACCTAGCACATAATGGATGCTTAGCGGTACCAACAGCGGAGTTCAAGCCCGTGTGGCTATCCCTAGCAGCTCCGGATCCAAGAATCTGTCTCCTTCACTGCACGTCAGGAACACGAAGCAGTCTCTCAGCCTTCGAGCCATCTGTGCTTGTCAGTGCATGGCCGGACAGAAATAAAACAGCTCTCCCTCTATTATTTATAGCAGGTAGAAGAGAAAGTTCCAGCCTGCCTGAGCAGGGTGGGGAGACAGTGAGTGGGGCAGGGAGAAGTCAATGGTTTGCAGTTACACAGATTTGCATTCAAGAGCTGCGTTTGAATGAGCTCTCCACACCCAGGGTGGGCGTCAGGGGGCTTTAGGAAAGTTGTTTCACCTTTCTGAGCCTCAGTTTATTCTTTTTTTTTTTTTTTAATTTTTTTTTTAACATTTATTTTCGAGAGACATAGAGACAGAGCATGAGCACAGAAAGGGCAGAGAGAGAGAGGGAGACACAGAATCCGAAGCAAGCTCCAGGCTCTGAGCTGTCAGCACAGAGCCCGACGCGGGGCTCGAACTCACAGACTGTGAAATCATGACCTGAGCCGAAGTCGGCCGCCCAACCAACTGAGCCACCCAGGCGCCCCCTCAGTTTATTCTTCAGTAAGCCTGATGAGGGCACAATCTATCTTACCCATCATCTAGCACAGTGCCTTTTCATGCCTAGAGACTAGAAGGTGGGGACTGTGGACTGATGCATAGTAGGAGCTTGGTAAATCATTGTTGAATGAATCCTAAGGATTAAATAAGAATATACTTATGCATGGCAAATATTTGGCAAATAGACTTAATATATATCTGTGTCTTTCCTTTACCCTCTGCCTCAGCTGCCTATCTATGTTGATATCACATACTGGCCTGAGTCAATAAGCTTTGAACGGAAACCTGGTGATGATAATGATGATAAATGAAGAACATTTATTGCTTCATTTGTGCCAAGCACTATTCTAAGCACTTATATTTATTAGCTCATTTAATGGTTATAAATCTACAAGTACTATTAGTACGACCATTTTACAAATGAGAAAACTGAGGCATGAAGAGATTAAGTAATCACACCACTTGTAAGTGACAGGGCTGGAATTTGAACCCAGATAGTTCAACTGTACAGCTTGAGTGCTTACTCAATTTTTTTTTTTTAAACAATTCATGTAGCACAGAAAATGGATCACTATTATGCTTTTAAAGAAATTCTTTCTTGCCTAAGTTAGAATTGTCAAGATGTCAAATCACCGTATTTAGGTCTGTGGAAATGTTCCTTGAAACCTGTTAGTGACCTGGTTTCAAAGAGAAACCCTTTGCATTTACTGAATCAAGTTTCAAGGTTGCTCTCCAGATAACTTTTGCTTTTACCTCGTTTGGGTCCAACCTCTTTTTATTTTTATTTTATGATTATCTTACTGTTAAGGAGCCCACTTCTGTGACCGTCACCTGTTTTCCTCACGATCACCTAATCAATGAAGTACTACTCTAATGCCCATTTTATAGATGAAAAAACGGAGGTACAGGTTAAAATTTTCAAGGTCACAGCTAGTGAGCTATGCAAGCCTGAAGTCTGTTCCAACAGCTCTGCTAGAATATGTCTATTGCTCACAAGGCTGCACTCAATCCTGGTTAGGGCCATGGGAACACTTTTTCTCTCCTCCCTGTTATCTGTGGGTGTGGATGTTCTTGGTGATAAGGATCCTGATTGAACGTGTAAAGTCCAAGGAATTTTTGTATCCAGGTCAGCCATAGCCTCTTCTTATGGATAACCAGGTGCCTGAAATAGCACACTAATGGATAGGACCATAATTCACAAAAATTTGGCTTACAGAATTAGGACCATGAATGGATTCTATAAAGAGCTGAGACCTATTATCAAGGTTTATCTTAAAGGGCATGGATGTGTGCACAGAGATCTCTTGCCAGAAGTATCTCAGGTTGTAGGTTAGAAAAATATTTAACATAAGAGACTCTCAAAGACTAAGAACAAACTCAGGGTGAGGGGGGTGAGGGAGGGAGGAGAGGGGGTGACGGGCATTAAAGAGGGCACATGTTGGGATGAACACTGGGTGTTATATGTAAACCAATTTGAAAGTAAACTATTATAAAAAAAATAAACACCTCTTAATTAAAAAAAAAAAAGAAAAATATTTAAGTGCATAGAAAAATGTCTGCAGGAAAAAGCCTGTCAGCGGAGTGAGATTTGGGGGTCAGGGTACAGAACCAACTTCTATTTTATATACTTCAGTACGATTCGACCCTTAAAAAACTATGGCTCTGTTCACCAGACAGCTGCTAGAATGAGTGAAATAAATCCGAGTAATAAAGGACTTTGAACTCTAATACGTAGTGAACCTGAATTTGATACTTGTTGGGTGGGCAAGTCTAGTGAGATAAGCATAAACATTTCTGCGATTATAACTAGTGTATCGCTGAGGCTTGTTTTTTAATCCAATCTGACAAAATCTTGGTCTTTTAAAGAGTTCAGTGTGTTTACATCTAATGTAATTGTTAACAGGTTGGGTTTAAGTACCATCTTGCTGTTTTTATTATTTCCACGACTACAGAAACGTAAAATTTAAAAGTTAAGCCAGAATTTATCTTCAACTTGTCCGTTCCTATTATCAGCCATCCCAATAAACACAGCAGGTTACCAGTGGCCAGAGAGAAAATAATGTTTTTCCGGCTGTATTCTTAGTGTCCTGTTGGGGAGGCGGTGCACGGAGAGAGCAGCTCGATGTGTGGCTCTATCTCAATAGGTGCAAGTCCACGTCTGTCCTATGTATTAGGAATTCTATGGAAGACTATGAAGACAGGATTCTGTGGTTACAAAGTCAGAATTCTTGTCTTTTCAGGGACTTTCATATCCTCAAGCAACAGGGACTACAAACTAAGGCTGATCACCTCTGAACAACTCCCAACTCTGGACAGCTTAAGAGCTGAAAATAACTTGGGTTTCCTTAGCCTCAGGAACTGGGAGAACAGCTGAGTCTTCAAGAAGCTAAACTGGGAAAGGGCAGAGGTAATGCACTGAGGAGTCCCGTGCAAGTCTTGACACTGGAGACAGCAAATCTAAGTTTAAAACAGGCAGCTTTCCAACCCAGGGCCACTGTCAACTCCAGGGGGTATATGCGTAGACAGGAAATCACTTCCGGGACTCCATTCTCCCCCTGGACTAGCGGGTTACCTTTCTAGTGCAGACATTAAAACACTCTTTTAATTTTCCAGACTGAAGTGGGGGTCACAATGGAGCTATTCATTTTGCAGTGTACGTCCAGAGCGGGCTAGCGCTACTCACTTCCTGCTTCTCAAGGAGAAACTCCTTCTCTTAAAGCAGGACGTGCTTCATTCCATCCTGCGGCCCCCTGGACCCAGTGGGCAGACCAACCCCATACCGTAATTTGCCATAAAAGCAAGGCAGAATAGAAGCAGAGAGGCAGGAACAGCAGGGCAGTCAAAAGAAAAACTAATCAATGGAGGTGTGGGTTGGGGAATAAAAGCTTCCAACCTCATAAGCATCTTACCCCTAAGGGACTGCAGCTTGCAGTACGGGGCCAATCCTAGCTCTGCCACTTACTGGCTGTGTGTATCTGGGTAAATTACGTAACATCTAAACCATTTCTAATTTGTAAAATAATCTACAGATTATCCCGCACTTATTGTGGGAATGAAATGAGACACAGCAGGAAAGGTACTATCGTTCTCCACAATGGGAAGGTAGGAAAGTAACAGGCCCAAACAGCTGCCGAGGTTCACTCTCAAGAGTCCAAAGATCAAATAATTTATTATTTTTATCTTTTTAATGTTTATTTTTAAGAGAGATAGAGTGGGGAAAGGACAGAGAGAGAGAGAGAGAGAGAGAGAGAGAGAGAGAGATCCTAAGCAGGCTCCGTGTTGTCAGCGCAGAGCCCGATGTGGGGCTTGATCCCACGAATTATGAGATCACGACCTGTGACGAAATCGAAGAGCTGGATGCGTAACCAACTTGCGGCCCAGGTGCCCCCAAGGATCAAATACTTTAAATGCAAGCTAGACCTGAAACTGACAGCCAACTCTGGCGAAATCGCCCTTAAATCCTTCATTTCCTGTGAGACTTGGTCACATACCTCAGGAACGTCTTTACCACCCCCTCCTATTTACCAGAACAACACTAAAATTTGGACATAGTTTCCAGTCTGGATTGTCCAAAGGCCTTTTAGGTTTGGCCTTCCTAACTGCCAGACTTTTTTATCTATAAGCAACCAACCAACCAACCAACCAAAAGACTCTCATAAAAACAACTTAACTCAAAATTTTCTGATATAACCCATGCCTAATGGATAAGGTCTGAATTTCTTACCTTGGCATACAAAGCTATTTGCAACTTGATTTAAACTGATTTTCCCAGTCATTTACTTGTCACTCTCAACCTCCAATCTAACAAACGCACTGGGGTCTTTCCAAGGCCTCACCCTTTTATCATGCTTTTCTCTATTCAACATTTAGTAAAGCCTACCCAGTTCTCCAAAATGGTTTCTTTCTTCCATTTCTTCCATTACATTTACCACTTAATCTTTAACAGAGCACTCAATAGAGCATTTTATTCGTTTATACCTGCCTTTCCCATACTCTTCTATTTCAAACATTTTTCTACCTGCCCCATTGTTATTGCTTAGAGTAGCTGTAGTGCTAATACACTTGAAAAGCACTTTGTAAAACTGTAAGGTGTAAGGGATTACACTGTTACTGTATTGATCTGAAGGAGAGATGGAAGACTGAAGCCAAAAGGGATGTTGCCCCTTTCCTTTTACCAGTTCAAAGTCCAGGTTTTTGACCTGCTGTAGCCATCAGGTGAAACATAATCAGGTTTCCAGTTATGGAATCAGTCAGTCACATGGATGAATGGTACAGCATACGGAATAGTCAATGGTACTGTAATAAATGGTGACAGATGGTAGCTACACTTGTGGTGAACAAACAGCATAGCATGTAGAGTTGCAGAATCACTATACTGCAAACCTGAGACTAATATAACATTGTAGGTCAACTATACTTCAATAAAAAAATTTTTTTTAAATAACAGAAGAAAAAAAGTAAAGACAATGAGCTTGTACGATGGTTTTAAGAGTGAGTGAGTAGCCCACCCAAGTAAATATAACAGGTGAGAAACCAGAAGATGTCTTAACAGTTAAATGAGTACCTATAAAAAAGTTTTACTTTTTTCCGTAATTTCAATACAAGACATCTAAAGTCTAGATAAACAGTGAGTTGATCCTATTAGAAACAAAATACGGCATGTTTCCAGAAACAAGAATGAATCTTTTTTTTTTTTTTTGCATTTAGGCTTTTCAGTCACTATGCAATAATTATCGATTCGCCAAGGACAGTAACAGTCGGATACTCAAGAAAAGGAGATATGAGAAACATCTTTTATTTTTTTCTAAAGAGGTGAAAATAAGTAAGATTTCTTATATTTCTCACTCATAAGATTTTTAAACTCTTAAAAATGCAATTTCCTCTTTTCAAAGCACATGCCATCTTAAAAAAAAATCTTAGCAATGTACATTTGCACTCAAAGAAAAACATGCAGCGCCATTGTCTTCTGACAAAATTCTGCATAAAAAAACCCCACGCAACTTTCTGCAAATATGTTCCCTCTTAATCATTTAGGGACTCCAAACCACAAACATTCAGTGCAACATTTATTGTTTCTTATTTCCGTAGGAAACACAGGACCAATGATGTCTTCTGACTACAACTGTTTCCTGATGGTTGAGCAACAGTCTCCTGCTTTGCTTTAAGGTACTCTCTTTAACTTGCTGATGTAAGGTATGACTAGAATTCAGTACAACTTGAGGATCCAAGTGGAGGATGGAGGAGAAATACTTAAGGTGTACCCTGTGCCATAAACTTAGGAAAAAATTTACAAAGGAAAAAAAAAAAAACAAAACTCAGATTTTATCAATGCACCCTTTTAAAAAGTTTTTTTTTTTAATTTCTGAAAGCAGCTTAATGTGAATCAAAAGCAGTTCCTGAGTAACTGCAGTAAACAGTGTCTCTTTAAAATATATATATATGTATATATATATATATTTGCAACTTAGCTCATTTTGGTTCTGCCTTAATTTACCTCCCCAGCTTCGAGTTTAGTCACAGTTCCTTTCCTTTCAGTTCACAATGTGCAAGTACACCAGCATCAGCTCCGAGAGTTGGCATGGTGCAGATGTTTGTCACTGCTGTGTGATCATCGGCATGTCTCAGGCCAGGTTTCCAGAGTCGCTGCAGGTCACAGTTCTCTTAATCTCACAAAACCTGTGAGAGCCACAGACACTTCACGTTTTCTTCATCAGACGCCGTGACTGCCACTTGTGGAGCTTGTTGTAGGCTGTCTGGAGCATCTCCTCTATGTGACTTACCAACTGAAAAACACAGCGAGACACGTAAGCAATAACCGGGCCAAGGCTGGGGGAATGAACGCTTCTGATCCACATCTGGCACCTACTTCGGAGGGTAGTTTCTATGCTCATTTGTATCCCCAATGCGGCCACGTGCGAGCCCTCCGTGAGGGTATTACCAGACACGTTTTGTATAAAGGGCAAGAGATGGTGGGATAGAGGCTGGACGTTCACCTGCTTGTCTGGGTTGTAGTGTCTGCCCTGTCATTAAGCAGCTAAAGGACAACATGAAAGTTGAAACTGGTCTGTAGGCCTTTTTCTTCTCTCAAATGAGGGAGGTGAACTAAACCGATTTCTAGATTTAAACATTAGCCTGCTGACTGAGGCCAGGATGGTGGCATCACCATTATCTTATAGAACATCTGAAAAACGCCTTACTCTCCTGCAGATTCTGATGTAGCAGGTCTGAGATGAGATCCAAGAATCTTTGATGTTCAAAAGCTCCCGCAGTTAATGCTGCTGCACAGCCAATCTCGTGAAGCGCTTTTCTAAGTTCTTTCTGGTCTTTTCCAGCTCTAATGTTATGGAATTTCAATAAAACTCTATGGATTAAAGAAAATCTAAACAGTGTCGATGCTGCACATATGTACTCTGTCACACCTTAGGTCAGGACTATCTTGAGTAGAAAACAATTCTGCATTCATGGGTGTAACTAGAGGTCAACGGGACCACACTGATCTAAGTTGATAAAACTTAAAGGAGAACATCTTTGGAATATCTGTTTCCTTGGAGGTGGACAGTGTTCGTGTGGTTGGAAATAAAAGTTCTGCAAAGTCTATGAGTCAGTTCTGGCAGATGGACAGAAGAAGTCCTAAATCCTTTCAGCATGTCAATGACTTAGATCCAAGCTGAGGTAGAATCAAAATAACAAAAACCAAATCACTTGTATTTACCCCATGTGTTATCACCATGGGGGGTGAGGGGAGGAGGTATTATGTTATTTAGTTCTGCCTGGGGAGTATATAAAAGTCATTTGTTTTACTGGATGGGCAGCAGTGGTTCCACAGGGCCAGGCCAATTCCAAGAGATGAATGGCAAGCCCTCCTGCAAGGTTGTACAGGCATACTTTGTTTTATTGTGCACAGTTCTATAGCACATCTCAGGTAGTGCTTTCTTCCCCCCAACAAACTGAAAGTTGTGGCAACACGGCATCAAGCAAGTCTATCGGCACCGTTTTTCCAACAGCATTTGCTCACTTTGTGTCTCTGTGTCATGTTTTGGTAATTGCAATATTTCAAACTATTTCATTATTATTATATTACGGTAATCTGTGACTAGTGTGACTTTGATGTTTTTCAATTGTTTTTGGGCACCACGAACCATGCCTGTAAGACGGTGAACTTAACTGACAAATGTGTGTGTTCTGACTGCTCCACTGACCAGCCATTCCCCTCTCTCCCTTCCCTCAGGACTCCCTGTTCCCTGGGACACAACAATATTGAAATTAGGCCAACGAATAAGTCCTACAGTAGCCTCTAAGTATTCAAGTGAAAGGAAGAGTCACATGTTTCTCACTTTAAATCAGAAGCTAGAAATGATTAAGCTTAGTGAGGAAGGCGTGTTGAAAGCTGAGACACGCTGAAAGCAAAGACTCCTGTGCCAGTTAGCCAAGCTGTGAATGCAAAGGAAAAGTTCTTGAAAAAAAATTGTTATGCCAGTGAACACATGAATAATAAGAAAGCAATACGGTCTTATTGCTGATATGGAGAAAGTTTTAGTGGTCTGGATAGAAGCTCAAACCATGCACAATATGCCCTTTAGCCAAAGCCTAATCCAGAGCAATGCCCTAACTCTGTTCAAGGCTGAGAGAGGTGAGGAAGCTGCAGAAGAAAAGTCTGAAGCCAGCAGAAGCTGGTTCCTGAGATTGAAGGAAAGAAGCCAACTCTGTAACAAAAAAGTGCCAGGTGAAGCAGCAAGTGCTGATGTAGTAGCTGTAGTAAGTTATCCAGAAGATCTGGCTAAGATAACGAACATAGCTACTAAACAACAGATTTTCAATACAGACAAAACAGCCTTCTATAGGAAGAGGCTATCTAGAACTTTCAGAGTTAGGAGAAGTCAATACTTGGTTTCAAGACTGTAAAGAACAGGCTGCTTCTCTTATTAGGAGCTAATGCTGTTGGTGACTTTAAGTTTCAGCCAATGCTCTTTTAACATTCTGATTACCCTAGGGCCCTTAAGAGTTATGCTTTATCTCTCGTGCCTGTGCTCTATGAATGGAACAAAGCATGGATGACAGCACATCTATTTTTAACATGGTTTAGTGAATATTTCAGGTCAGTGTTGAGATCTACTAAAAAAAATTTCCTTTCCAAATATTACTGCTCACTGACAATACACCTGGTCACCCAAGAGCTCTGATGAAGATGAGATGAATACTTTTCACACCTGCTAACCCAACATTCATTCCGTGACCCATGAGTCAAGGAGTAATTTTAAGTCTTATTATTTAAGAAATATAATTCCTAAGGCTATAACTGCTATAGACAATGAATCCTCTGATGGATCTGGGCAAGTAAACTAAAAACCTTCCAGAAAGGATTCACCATTCTAGATACCATTAAGAATATTTGTGTCTCAGGATGCCTGGGTGGCTCAGTGAAGTGTCCGACTTCAGCTCAAATTATAATCTTTTGGTTTGTGAGTTCGAGCCCCACTGTGCTGAGGTGGCGGCATAGAGCCTGGAGCCTGCTTCAGATTCTGTATCTCCCTCTTTCTCTGCCCCTCCCCCATGCTCTCTTTCTCTCAAAAATAAATAAACGTTGGGGTGCCTGGGTGGCTCCGACTTCGGCTCATGTCATGATCTCGCGATCCGTGAGTTCGAGCCCCGCGTTGGGCTCTGTGCTGACAGCTCAGAGCCTGGGACCTGCTTCGGATTCTGTGTCTCCCTCTCTCCCTGCCCCTCCCCCACTCATGCTCTGTCTCTCTCTGTCTCAAAAATGAATAAATGTTAAATAAATAAACGTTAAAAAATTAAGAATATTTGTGATTCATGGAAAGAGGTCAAAATATCAGTATAACAGCAATTTGGAAGAAGCTGATTCCAAACCTCATGGGGAACTTTGAATAGCTCAAGACTTCAGTGGAGGAAGTAACTACAAGGTGATGGAAAATACAAGAGAACTAGAAATAAAAGTGGAGCTTGAGGACATGACTGAATTGTTGCCATCTCATGACAAAATTTGAACAGATAAGGAGTTGCTTCTTAGGGCTGAGCAAAGAAAGTAGTTTCTTGAGATGGCATTTACTCCTGGTGAAGACGCAGTGAAGACTGCTGAAATGACAACAGAGGATTTACAATATTACGTGAACTTAGCTGATAAAGCCGCAGCAGGGCTTGAGAGGGCTCGCTCCAAATTTTTAAAGAAGTTCTACTGTAAGTGAAATGCTACCAAACAGCATCACGTGTTACATAGAAATCGTCTGCAAAAGAAGAGTCAACTGCTGTGGCCGACTTCACTGTTTTCTTATTTTTTTTTTTACTTTATGTTTAGAGGGGCAGAGAGGGGACACAGAATCCCAAGCAGGCTCCAGGTTCTGAGCTGTCAGCACAGAGCCTGAAGTGGGGCTTGAACTCATTAACCATGAGATCATGACCCGAGCTGAAGTCGGGCACTGAACCAACTGAACCACCCAGGCACCCCTACTGTTGTCTTATTTTAAGAAATTACCACAGCCACTCCAACCTTCAGCAACCGCCACCTGATCAGTCAGCAGCCACCAACAGAGGTAAGGTAGATGGCAGTTTTAGCAATAAAGTATTTTCTAATTAAGGTATGTCCAATTTTTTAAATATGTAACGCTGTTCCAAGTTTCACAGACTATAGTTGAGTGAAACCTAACTTTTACATGCACTAGGAAACAGAAAAATTCATTTGACTCACTTTCCTGCAGTGGTATGGAACCAAACCTGCAACATTCTCCAAGGTAATGCCTGCACATGGCCTCAGAATACTTTTTACCATAATGCTCCAGGCAGTTACAACTGAGAAGGCACGTGAACTGAAATTTATGTGTCACTCTTGCTCTGCTGTGGGAAGACACTTCAAGTTTCTTTTCTGATTGTAAGTACTACTGTTAGATTTTGAGAAAATCCGCTGAGAACATTTAGGGACTAAACACTTACTGAAAACCTTACTGATGAAGAATTTTTCAGCTTTCAGTTATGAAACTTCCTCTTTTGGTTATTCTACTTACTGAAATACTAAATCCCGAATTTGTATATACTCTTCTTTCCCAGTCATCTCAGAGAGGACTGCATAACATGAAAAAGCATCTCGTGTGGTTGCTCTAGCCTTACATTAAAAACAATGTTAAAAATGCTCGGCACAAAGTGACACTTTGCATTCACTGCCTCACCCACAGCCTTGCCCTCCTGTACGCCGTCAGGCAAGGCGAAGGGAGAAGGCTAAGGGAGACCATAAGGCAGCAACCGTTTACTCAACAGTAACTCAGTTTACTGTTACAGAGTAGCAATTCTGCCTTTCTTTACAGGGTTAGGTTTGTGCTTGCTACTCAGATTTTCTAAATAATTATTTTTTTAGGAACATACACATAGGTTGTAAATCTATAAAGCAAAGCACAGAGATGACTAGAGTACTTGGTTGGCTCAGTGGGTAGAGTACGCAACTCTTGATCTTGGGGTTATTGAGTTCAAGCCCCATGTTGGGGGCAATTTACTTAAAAAACAAAACGAAAACCATGGAGATGATTATTATAAACACCTGGTTAGTTGTGGTCTTGGAAGAGTGTGAGGAAGGGGTAGGCAATTAGACACAGAATAGCTATGGGTAGTGGTATTGTTCCATTTCTTATGATGATTTGTGGGTAGATACTTGTTCCACTGTTTTAAAAAATGTCTGTATTTTATACACTCTTTTGAATATATGATGCATTTTAAAATTAAAAAATAGTACTCTGAGGGGTGCCTGGCTGGCTCAGTTGGAAGAGCACGCCACTCTTGATCTTGGGGGTCGTGAGTTTGAGCCCAACGCTGGGTGTAGAGATTACTAAAAAAAAATAAAATAAACACAAAAAAATAGTGCTCTGAGTAACAGAAAAATAAAAGCCAATGTATCTACTCATTTACATGAAAACAAAGTTAATTTCATCATTTTGCTACACAAAGAATGAGAATCAGGCAAATCAGATTGTTGCCTTACGTTTGTGCTTAAATACTGTCTCCGAATTTTTTCTTGGAATGGGCAGAGCTTTGTAACTTGAAATCGTTCCAAATTACTTTTCATTTTCACTACCTAAAAACAGACAAGAGAAATTAATAAATTAGAGAGAAATCTCAAAGAAACTCTAGGAAGAGAAAAAGATACAGAAGAAGGTTACTTTCTTTTTTGGTGTTTAAATACATCAACGGGCTTTAGGCAGAGAAGCAGTATCTACCACCACTCGGAGATCATTAACACTTTGGTTCATAACTCATATCCCTCTCGATATTTTTTGTGTATGTGCATTTTATTATACGGTTTTAAATTTCATTTGGTTTAATGTGAACATCTTTCAATCACTAAATATTCACCTAACAGTAACTCACTGTTTAAAATCGATGCACTGTATTTCAATGTATGGGCATACCACGTTTCTTTAACTGAGCCCCTTCTGGTAGAGAGTTAAGGCCAGTTCCACATCTTCTTTCAGAGACAGTGGTAGAGGAACACGTCTATAGCTAAGTATTTATAAATATTCTTAATTATTTCCTTGGGTTAAATTTCTAAATGTTGATTTTCTGGGTCAAACTTTTTTTTCTTTTAAGTTGTATGAGTAATAAATGAAAGAACTCTTAGCAACTCAGCCATCACTCATCATTTAAAATTTTTTGTTCTTTTAAAAATCATAGATAGGGACGCCTGGGTGGCTCAGTCGGTTGGGCGGCCAACTTCGGCTCAGGTCATGATCTCACGGTCTGTGAGTTCGAGCCCCGCGTCGGGATCTGTGCTGATGGCTCAGAGCCTGGAGCTTGCTTCAGATTCTGTGTCTCCCTCTCTCTCTGCCTTTGCCTTGCTCATGCTCTGTCTCTACGTCTCTCAAAAATAAAATAAAAACGCTTAAAAAAAATTAAAAATCATAGATAAAAAATGCTCTTTGGCTGTAGCTTTAAAGATTAACTTATATGAATACTAGTGAGTATGAAAATTTCCTCTTAGGTTTCCTGAGCCGCCTGCATTCTTTAGTGAGGTGCCTGTTAAAAGTCTCTTGCCTATTACTTTCAATGGGGTATTTACCGTTTTCTTAAGGATTATTTATAAAAACAATCTATATAGTTAAGCTATTACTGTTAATTCTGTAAATATTTTCCTACGCATCAATTGTCCTTTAATTGATTAAAAGGGTTTTAGTGTTAAACAGCTAGTGCTATATTTGGTGCCAATCTCAGTTTGAGTTTAATTACCTCTAAAAAATATAACAAATAAATAATTTTACTAATGTGACTTGTACTGGATCTCTATTCAATTACTACCAGTGGCTTAGAGGTAGACACAAGTTTTAAGATGCACAATCGTAAGTTATAAAACTGGTCTGTATCTCAAGTTTCGTCATCTAAAAAATGGGTTTTAATACCTACGTCCATCAGGATGCTGAAGGCTTAAATTAATGTGTGCTAGTGCTTATCCCGGTGTCTAGCACATGGTAAACAATATGGTTTTCCAATAACATCTCATTAAGTCACACTGCCACAGAGCTGTGTTTAGAATTAATTCTGACCTTTTCTTCTAGGAATGGTGTATTAACGGGAAAGCAGGACCAGAAGTGCCGTAGAAGTTCCCCAACAGCCACATATAGGTGTTTCAATTCAGACTGAATATCATTTGGCACCATCTCTGCAGAAGAAACAAGAGGTATATAGGATAAAAGTTATTTTCACATATGTATAGTCTCTGAAAGAACGACCGCTCACAGAATAAATATGAGCATGTGTTCTTTGCCAATGCCAAACCAGGACGTGCTATTCTAAGGTAATGATTTTGTGGCTAACAGATCCCAGAACTCAAATTCCTTTGGCTTTTGGAGCAATTTCCAGGTTTCCTTTTATTCTAAGAGATATCAAGTAAAAAAGAAGGCTTTTAGTATGTACCAGCAATATACCATTGTTTGTAATATTAAGACAATTATGAAACCTAAGCTCTTGTCTAAACAGATCCAGAATCTGTATGCATAAAAACAAAAGTTTCAGAAAGCCCCAAAGAAAAAACAATGTAACTTTAGTATTCCTCTCAACTTGCTCTTTATAGCTTATTTAAGTAAAGGGACAGCAACAGAAAGTAGCCCAGCACATACGGTTTATGGCTTGCTGTGTCCCTCCCTGCATAAGTGCTCCTCCAGGTGACAGTGTTGTGATAGTACTACTGGCAGCACTACTTGAGAGAACCTGAAAGAAATGAAGACACAAAGTGGGTTTCCTCTTCCTGTCATCTTTCTTACTTAATATTTCAGTTTTACAGCAAAATGTTCAGTACATCTTTACTCCTGCATAAATACATAACTTATACAGCTAGAGTGAACTACACTGCATGAGGCCAGAAACACAGAGTGCATAAAAACAGAATATCTACCAGTCTTCCAGCAATAGTTGGCACGTCTTTAAACCTCAAAATTCAGAGTTTTGCCTTTCTTTTTTTTTTTTTTTAAATGTTTTTATTTATTTTTGAGAGACAGAGAGACAGAGCATGAGCAGGGGAGGGGCGGAGAGAGACAGAGACACAGAATCTGAAGTAGGCGCCAGGCTCTGAGCTGTCAGCACAGAGTCTGATGCAGGGCTCGAACCCATGAACCATGAGATCATGACCTGAGCCAAAGTCAGACGCTCAACGGACTGAGCCACCCAGGCACCCCACTTTTGCCTTTCTTAAGTACCAACTCAACTTGTGAAATCTGTAACTGAAGCTAAAACTGAGCTTAAGAAAACAAGTAAAACAACATGTTAACATGTATACTTGCTGGCAGCTGGCGGGGGGTGGGGGGGGGGGAGAAAACTCAACAGAGCAGAAATTTATCATTTGTCATTTTCCAAGGAAGTGAATACACTTAGCCAAAGGGGGAAAATACACACTCCCCACTATATCAGTATCAACAGTTAGGGAAATAATGGACATATCTATTCAGCAAGTGCTAACGAGTGCCAGGCACTGTGGTTATAGGAGAACAAGTCATTTGTTGACTAGCTAAAGTGCAGGGTTACTATCTCTGGGCTTTTCAATGGAGTTTTTACAAGTAGAAATCCATGGTATATGGACTAGGTGAAAACAAAATTTCAGCTTGGTGTAAGAGTACAGGATATGACCACCAGAAGTCAAGGGGACATGGGACCCCTTGTTATGGGGTTATTCCTATTTACTTTTGTCAGAAATTTTATAATGCATTGGAACTAGAAGCTTCGGTGATTGCTGAGCTGGCTGACTGACTAGCCACGGGCTGCACTCGGGTATACACACCCAAGGACAATTAACTTCTTGAGCCTTCCTGATTCAATTCATGTGTCTCAGATATAAAATTATTTTTGGGATGCAGGGTGAGTATGGGGAAGAATTTAAATGTCTAAGATTGGCCACAGCTTTAAAAAGTTAGGAGGATCTACTTGGGCCCAAGGGCCAGATGCTGGACAATTACATTCCAGAAGAAAAAAAAGTACTCAAATAATCCCACAATTGTTACATACATATATGAATATATGTGTGTGTGTGTGTGTGTGTGTGTATTTCCTAGCTCTGTACGCAGAGGGGCCAATAACACCAGTAGCAAATGACACCCCAACATCAATCAGTACACTGCACCCAGATCTTGGTTTCTAAGTCTACCCAACCTTAAAGCAGATTCTGTGGCTGGGGCAGGGAAAGCATAAGATGAACCTGGAACATCTATCTCATCTCATCGTTCCATAAAGTAAGGTACTCTAGAGGAGGTGCTCGAAAATTGATGAGGACATTGTCAGAAAGATAACAGGAGCCAGTGTGAAGGGCATGGGAAGGGTCTGATTGCAAAGAGGCATGGATATATTTTTGGGGGTGACAAAATTGCCTTTTTTAAAAACTGTGTTAGTGGTTACACAACTGTGTATGTTTATTAAAATTTGCAGAAGAGACTAAAAAAGGCACATTTAACTATGTAAATTATACTGTAACAAAAAGATAGCAACAGTTCAGTTCATAACCCACAGAATAATGTAAGAACCCATGAGTCCATTCTGTTATAAATAAATACAGGAGAAGGAAAGGGAAGCTCTTTGTCTCAGCAAAGTGTCAACTGACAAATGTAGAAGGGATGATGGAACTAGAAAACCACCATTTTACCACCACCACCACAGCAATAAGCAAGAATTCTGGTAAGAATGATCAACGGATTCTAAAAAACTAGTGGGTAAAAGTTTGATAGGAAATAGAATATTTCCATGGTCTTAAAATATCTCTCAAGATACTCATTACAGAGGGAAAAACATGAACTTTTTCGTGGAAAAACCAGGTAGATACTACCTTACCCAAGTGATCACAAGTTAGGACAGATTAAGTACGTGCCTCCTGATACGATACACTGAGGATGACACACACTTCTGCGGTGTTCTTGCCCCAAAATTTGCAAATGTTTAATGTGAATCTAGTCATGAGGAAACATTAGAGAAACTCAAATTGAGGGCATTTTACAGAAAAATGGCTTTTATTCAAATATCGAGATCATGAAAAACAAAAAAAGACTGAAAAATATTTCCATTTTAAAGGAGACTAAAGAACATGAGAACTAAAGTCAACTCATGAACTTGACTTGGATGCTGGACCAAAAAAAAAGTTTTCTTTTACTGTAAAGGACATTGGTGGTACACCTAGTGAAATTTTTGTTAAGACCTATAGGTTGGATAATAATATTTTATCACTGTTAGGGGACCTGGGTGGCTCAGTTAGTTAAGCATCTGACTTCAACTCAGGTCGTGATCTCGAGACTCGGGAGTGTGAGCCCCGTGTCAGGCTCTCTGCTCTCAGCATGGAGCCTGCTTTCGATCCTCTGTCTCCCTCTTTCTCTGCCCCTAACCTGCTGTGGTCTCTCAAAACTAAACAAATATTAAAAAAAAAAAAACTCTATCAGCATTAACTTATTGTAATTGTATTGTGTTATGTATGAGAATGTCTTCTTTTAGGAAATACACACTGAAATATTTCAGTTTCTACTCTCAAAATGGCCAGAAAACATTTTTTGCAACTTTCTGTAAGTAAAAAAAGTAAAAAGTTTTTGCAACTTTCTGTAAGTAAAAAACAGAAGTTCTAACCTGTGACAAGCTCCACAAGACAGATGTGAACACTGCTTCAGGGTTTACAAAAACAGACAAAAGACGCCCCCCCCTCCCCTGCCGACAGCCAAAACTTTGCTTTGCTGGGCATGTGGAGGACTGCCTTACAGAGACAATGTAATCTGAGTTCAGTTTTGAATAATTATTATTAGCTGTTCAGTGTCCGGAAACAGGCTAAGAGCATTCTAAGAAAAGACAAAGTATGACTGTTTTCTAGGCAGTTCTGTGTGTTAGGCTGGGAAGAGGACTCCTGCTGTGTGTAGAAAGGAATGGTGGAGGGGCAGCTGGATGTGGGTCAGGGCCAGATGTAAAGATTCTGGCGCTCTAGATAAAGGCATGCAGACAGTAACTACGGCGACAAAAGGGACAGTAAAGGATTTAAGCTACAGGGTGATAAATTTGTTTTTAGAAAGAGCACTTGTAGTGGCATTGTGGAAAACTACTCAGGTTTGCTTAAACCACGGTGACAGGAATCAAGAAATACTGAAGAATGGATGGAACTTGCCGATCAATTTAAGTATGAGCAAGAGCAGGGAAAAATACAGACTAGATACTAAGCTCTGTTTTCTATATTCTAGTTTGAGGTCATGCAGAATCTCTACACAGTGATGTCCAGAAGATTTCTGGAAATCTGGGAAATTTCCCCAGTAACGCTAGGTATACGAAAGGGAAAAAATTAGCGCTCACAAAATTATTTTTCATTATCATCTTAACTTCAGACGCTTCTTGAATATATCAAATACCTTTTTCTTCCTACCTCTTGATTTATTTCTATTTAGCAGCAATATGTCTTTAAACCCGATTAAAACAGTTTATATAATTCAATTTGGTTGTGTTCACAAACTAAGGAAATAACTATGGGAATTTTGGTTTTCAAATAGCACAAGTCACCTACCTGAGTTAATTTGGGTGTATAAGCTTCCATTTCTTGCCTAATACTTTGGAAAGAATTAATAATGTCCTGACTGGTTGCATACTGTAGTGACTGGATTGGTGTTGGACCATGATAATACCTGCAGATTACCAAAGAAGAAATTACTCACCACACAGAATAAAGGCACTTCGCATTTGTCCTTCAAACATTTTAGCAGTCTCAGTATAACATCCCCAAAGCAAAAGATGATATAGTTAAATAGATTTCAATAAAGTAACTTAATTCCTATATGGGCAATAAGAAAACAGCACAGAGAACTACATTTTTATCTTGGTTTTGATCACTTAGCATTCTTTTCTGAAATGCACAAAGTAAATTTTCAAATAAAAAGATAATATATTTTTATGGTAAAGTGATATAAAACTTGAGTGCTATACTTGCAGAATATACTCTACAGTGATTTGTGTTACATAACTTTTACGTCTCAGGTTAATTTAATATCGACCAAACTTACCTATCTGACTTCTTGAGGTTTAGTGCAATCGTTTTTATGGAATTATTTTTTCCCAAGTCTTCATATTCAATGGACTCTTGTAACTTCGCCTACAATTAACACAGCACTTTATATGGAAACTTTTCCTTACGAGAGTAACAAACATAATTGAAAAAGTACAGCTATATGGGGGTCAAACATGAAGTCTTCCCACCACGAGTGGCAGTTCGAGAGAGAACTGCTCTACAATTGGTTGAACTCATTTTCTCATCAACCATTTACAGAATACCTGTTTTCATACACTGTGACCGTATTATTACTGAACTTCTAATTTTTAATAGTCTGGCAGATGAAAATGGTATATTTTACTATTTTTCCACCACATAAGACTTTTTTTTTTTTAAGTAGGCTTCACATCCACCATGGAGCCCAACGCAGGGCTTGAATTCACGACCCTGAGATCAAGACCTGAGCTGAGGTCAAGAGTCCGACATTTAACCAACTGAGCCACCCAGGTGGCCAAAAGACTTATTGTAAGTTGTAAACACTTTTTCTTCCAACTTGGCGTTTTTTGGTTTTAATTATCCCCTTTTTGCTTATTCTTCTGTGGATTAATTTTATGCTTAAATCTTTGATCCACTTAGAATTTATTTTGGAATAAGGAGTAAGGCAAGGAATCTGAGTTTCTTTTTACTACATTATTAATCAGTCCTCTTAATACCTTTGTAGAATAATCTGTCTTTTCCCACTGATTCTGAAATACTATGTTTATCATATGTATATTTAATTCTTCCATGTACTTGGGTTTACCTCTGTACTCTTTATTTTGGTTTTACTAATCTTTTTCCTATGCTAGTAACAAATTGCTAAATTTCTATAGCCTACTTTATTTAAGAAAGACAAGACAAAGCAATCTACATGGACATTTGTGAAAATAATTCTACAATATTTCATCCTTTACATAGCAATGAAACTTTTTTTTTTAAGTTTTTTCTTTCTTAACGTTTATTTATTTTTGAGAGACAGGGAGGGACAGACTGTGAGTGGGGGAGGAGCAGAGAGAGAGAGGGAGACACAGAGTCCAAAGCGGGCTCCAGGCTCTGAGCTGTCAGCACAGAGCCCGATACAGGGCTCGAACTCATGAACCGTGAGATCATAAGGTGAGGTGAAGTCGGATGCTCAACTGACAGAGCCATCCAGGTGCCCCTTTAACAGTGAAACCTTCTGGTCAACCCTCATCTGCAGCTACCAAGAGTAGGATCAACACATTTAGGTTATTAAATATCTCTCAAAAAAGATCAATTTTGAAAACTTAGTATTTTAACTTGTCCCTATTTTGACAGTCTGAATAGTCCCCTGGTAGTTTAGGAACAGAACTGACAACAGCAGAATATTCAAAGTAACACATTCATCAGCCCCACTTTACCTGGACTCAGTCTAATTTTTTACTACTTTCTCAACTCTACACCCTTTGGCCAACTTCAAGGCATACCAGTATCTTCATTACTTTTCACATATGTCAAGCTCATTTCTACCCCTGCTGTTGCCTAAGTTATGTCCCTCCCTAACCTCCCATAATAACCCAAATCCTAAACCTCTGCCAAGGCCTCATTAGGTGTCCTGACTCACATACCTAACTGCAAACTCCATAAAATAAGGACTTTGTCTATTATTCCTTCTGAATCTCTCATTCTAGAAGACCCTTTTGCAGAACATAGAGCAGACTATTTTAAACTATTGATTTGGAAGAACAGAGTCAGTCATGTTATTGAACATTGTGAAAATGCAACAAACCATAACTTTTGACAACTCTTTAATTACCAAGAATCAAATATACTTTGTGCATGGTATTACAAAGAAAAATATCACTTCCTACATTTCTCCTTAAACTTCTCTCTTTAACTTTCATTTTTTAAAATTTCATCAATGTTTATTTATTTATTTGGAGAGTGCATGCATGTGTGTGAGGGGCAGAATGACAGAGGAAGAGAGAGAGAGCGAGAGAGACAGAATTCTAAGCAGGCTTCCACACTGTTAGTGTGGAGCCTGAGGCAGGCTTGATCACACTAATCTTGAGATCATGACCTGAGGCGAAATTAATGGTCAGTCACTCAACTAACTGAGCCACCCAGGCACCCCTGTAACTTTCATTTTCGCTTCACTTTTCTTAGTCATTTACTTATGCCTTAAATAAATATTTTTTAAAGGAGTACACCAAGTGACAATCACAAGGTAGCGTATGTAACTCCTGAATCACTAAATTGTACACCTAAAACTAGTATTATATTGTATGTTAACTAACAGGAATTTAAATAAAAACTTGGGGCACCTAGGTGGCTCAGTCTCAAGCATCCGACTTCAGCTCAGGTCATGATATCACCGTTTGTGGGTTCAAGCCCCGCATAGGGCTGTGTTGACAGCTCAGAGCCTGGAGCCGGCTGCGAATTCTGCATCTCCTCCTTTCTCTGCTCCTCCCCCATTCATGCTCTGTCTCTCTCTCTCTCAAAAATAAATAAAATTTAAAAATATAGTTAAGTAAAAACTTAAGAAGAAAAAAATATCTTCTTGGGTTTGTTAATTTTAAACGTGTATAAGCCTGTAAAAACATATTAAGTTATTGAAACATGAACTCAAGTTAAAACCCACCCATAATCCCTTTATGGAAAGATAACCATGTAGCGTATACTTCTGAAGTCCTTTTTAAAAAGTTCATAGTTATTTTTACATATGAAATTGCATCACACAGTCTGATCTGTGAACTTATTTATTAAATTCATTAATTTTTATTCTTTGATTCCTATTGTAAATAACACAATTACTATACTTTTTCTTTTCAAGTTTATTTTTATTTGAGAGGGATACAGAGCAAGTGGGGGAGGGGCGGAGAGAGCGAGAAACAGAATCCTAAGCATACTCCACACTGTCAGCACAGAGCCTGATGCAGGGCTTGAATTAATGAACTGAGATTATGACCTGAGTTGAAGTCGAGAGTCAGACGCTAAACCAACAGAGACACCCAGGTACCCACAATTGTCATACTTTATTTTGAAATTGCTCTTTTGATTTTATCTTCTCTATAGATACTGAACTCTTTGAGAATAAGAACTCTTAAATTCATTTTTGCTTCCCACCCCTTAGTATTTTAGGCAACTCAAAAACGGTTACTTAGGTGCCTGGGTAGCTCAATCAGTTGAGCCCCGATTCTTGATTCTGGGTCAGGTCATGATCTCGTGGTTCGTGAGATCGAGCCCTGAGGTGGGCTCTGCACTGAAAGCATGGAACCTGCTTGGGATTCTCTCTCTCTTTCTCTCTCTGCCCCTCTCTCATGTATGTATGTACTCTCTCCCTCGAAATAAACAATTACAAATATTGGTTTCTTTAATTTTTTATGAACTACTGTTACTGTAAACGTGAACTCCTTTTAATTCATTAGGTCACAAATCCTTTTCAAGTTATTCAGGGCTGCACCAATCTCCACTGTATGGACACACCACAGGTATTAGGACACAACGCAGGTTTGCTATTTTCTCTATAATAGTAATGTAAGGAGTATTTATATCTAAATCTTTGCACATCTTTACCTTTTTAAATAAGTGCCCAAAATGAAATGCTGTCCCAAAATGGAATTAAGAGCAAAAAACCTTTAAAATTTTAATAGATATTGCCTGTTTGCCCTCTAAGAAAACTTTATCGTATTTATTTTTGTAATTGGGGAGGAACTTTAAAAAACTGAGAGAGTAGTTTGGTAAAGCTTCAAGGAAAAGAAGAAACATGGAAGTAGACAATTGTGTCCATATTCTCCCAGAGCCTTAAATGAGTTCTTCAATATCTAGTGAGAACGCATTTCTAGCTCTGAAATGGTAGGGATGATATAAGGCCCGAACCCTATCCTCTCTAAAATCATATACACAGACCTTTAGTTTTTATTCCTGTCATATTGCCTGGGTTGATACTCTTGCCCAAAACACAACTGTATGTGCACATGTGAAGGAAAAAAAGAGAAGAAAGCCAGTAAAAACAGTGGATAGAGAGGAGTTCATGGAAAGCTGTCTGAAAAGTTAAAACCAACAAAGTGTTCTTTTAGATGTTCTATAACTTATGCCAAACACTTAATGTCTCAACAGGAAGAACTGAGTCATCTGAAATAATCAAGGATCAACATAAAGTCCTAGAAAGTTGTACAAGTATCTGGAGAAACCCGAGTTCTAATTGTTCCACACTTTTTACTCATACCCTTTTGACTGCTGGCTGGAAGCAATCTGCATCTCCGGAATTTCCATCAATGCTGCTGGGCTCACCATTTTGTTCATTTTGTGCTTCTCTTAAAACAAAGGGGGAAAAATGTTAAAAATCACAAGTAGAACGACGCAACTCCATCTGGCTAGCTTGAAAAGCCCAGTTACTGAACCTCTGCATGCATACTTAACTGTTTCCTGAGACCTGCTGCCAGGACCATGGCGCTGTGGTGGTTAAACCTCTTGATGATGGCAGCATTACTATTCTCCTTCATAGATTTGGAATTAGAAGTAGATGGCACAGAAGAAATGCCATAGCCCTATGAGAAATAATTTAGAAAATTAAAAATCAAAATAAAGTTCTAGTTTTCTTATCCATTATGAGAGATATGCTAACAAAAAATTGTCTGGAGGATGGGATTTTATTAATTCTGAGAATTACTTAATTTTTACAGGTAAACATTTAAAAATAAGTTACAGATAAAATATACAACACGCTCCTTCTTGCTTCACAAAACTAATCTCAACCTTAAATCATGCATTTATTTTTAAGATTTTATTTTTTAAGATTTTATTTTTAAGTAATCTCTACACCTAATGTGGGACTCAAACTTGTTTACATCCTTGAGATTAAGAGTTGCATGCTCTACCTACTGAGTCAGCCAGATGCCCTGAACCATGAAATTTTTTTTAAAGAGCAGTTTTGGATATAGCTAGCAAAATATTAAGTGAAGTAACAGAATACAGTGAAAAAAAAAGGATGGACTTTGGAATCAGATAGATATGGATTCAAATTCTGGCTTTATAACTTTTCTAGTACTAGTCTAAGCAAGTCTAAGCTTTGTAAAATGAAATACTGGAGAAACAGAGATTTTCAAATGCATACTGAGTTTATGCTATGTGCTAGGCCCTACAAAGTTAATAAGATCTTGTGCCAGAGGAGCCAGAATAGTAGTTAATGGGATGCTGGGCTATAAGCGTACACATAGTTAAAACTTATATGATGTGCTGTAACAGAAGAAGTAGCCAATCCCACTGCAAGAGAGCAGAGGTAGGTTCAAAAAAGCTTCAAGGAGCACCATAAGTTGAGTAAGTGCTTGCAAGTCAGACATAGAGACAATGACATTTCAGGGAGAGGAATCTGCTTAAACAAAGGTACGGAAGCAATAGAATACATATTAAGGGTTTTTTCTGTATTGCAGAACACTTGGAATGAAGGGTTGGCCAGGGATTTGTGAGACATAAGGCTAAAGAAGTAAAAGAAAAATTATAAAAAGACTCATATGCCATCCATTCATTTATCAAATAATTACTGAGTACCTAATACATGCCACGTATGGGTGACAAGTCAGTAAACAAGAAGAGTCACCCTCTGACAAGATAAAAAGATCACTTTTGAAAATGACAGATGGTATGAAGAAAATAAAGAGGGTGGCATGATATAGTGACTGGATGGAGAAAAAGAGCTATTTTAGATAGAGAGGTTAGGGAAGGTCTGTCTTGAAGAAGTAGGATTTGAACAGATGACTAAAAGATGGGTAGAAGTTAGTTAGGTAGAGGAGCAGGGAGTGCAAAGACCCTGAAGTAGAAAAAGCTTGGAACAGACCTGAAAGGTGTGGCCCAAAGTGAGGTGGAAGCAGGCAGAGTCCAAATCAAGAAGAGCCTTTTGGAGTTTTGATTTTATTTTAAGTGCAAGGAGAATCCATCAAAGAATTTTACACAGGAAACTATTATGATATGATTTATAACTCTTATTGCTAGGGGAGAATAAGGAGAAGGGTGGAAATAGGAATACCAATTAGAAGGCTTATGCAAGCAATCAAGATAAAAATGGTGGTAGCCTAACAGTGAGGGTGTAAGCGTCAGATGGACAGATGGAGACAAATCAGAGATGTTGTGTAGATGGCTTAACTGATGAACTGAGTTTTGGAGGTGAAGGAAGGGGAGGAATCAAGGAGACTCCCAGGTTTTGGCTTGAGCAACTGTGAATATGGTAATGTTTTGTTCTGTTTTTTATTGAGACAGGGAAGACTCGGGAAGAAACGGGTTTATGAGGACAGGAATAAAAGGTTCCATTTTGGACATGCCATGCCGAGATGTCTGAAATATCTAAGTGAAGATATCAAGTAAGCAGGCAGATGTGTGATTTTGGAGTTCTGGGGTTAGAGAGACCACAGCTACTGGGATTCATCATTTCATATTAGTATTCAAAGCAATGGAATGAAGAGAATGTACTCAGAAGGTGGCCATAGGCTGAGACAGTTAAAACACCTAGAGGATGATAGGAGAAAAAGAAGCACCAAAGGAAAAAGTGAATCAACCAAGATCTCTATTAAGAGGTTTGGTTATACAAATGTTTACACGTCCACACAATGGAATTTTGTGTAACACTAAAAACAAATAGTAGTAACACCTATTATTTGCTGAGCACGCACTGTGTACCATGCTCTTTTAACTCTTGTAGCAATTCCATGAAGTCAGCACTCTTTTTGTTTTGCATTTTTCAACTTAGATATAACTGACGTATAACATTTTACAAGTCAAAAGTATAAATGTATTGATTTGACACTTATATACTCCAATATGATTACCCTAAAACTAACACCTCTATCATGTCACATAATTATCATTGTTGGTTTTGAGGTAAGGGCAATTAAGATGCAGCAACTCTGAAGTGTATAACACAGCAGTGCTGACTCCGCTGTGCACTCAATCTCTAAAACTTATTTATCTACTAGCGGCTAGCTGATACCCTTAAACAACCTCTCCTCAACTTTCCTACCCCCTGCTAAGGTCAGTCCTATTAACCTCATTTTATAAGAAAACTGGGCTTAGAAAAAAAAAAGCACTAAAATCTTTTCCCCGTAAGAAGCTATACCTCTAAGCTTCACAGGCTT
Source organism: Paguma larvata (assembly GCA_030068075.1). NCBI lineage: Eukaryota > Metazoa > Chordata > Mammalia > Carnivora > Viverridae > Paguma > Paguma larvata. The sequence goes on along the minus strand of CM057831.1, from coordinate 71,748,798 downwards.
CATTTTTTTCAGGATGATTTAACAAATTCACCAAGGAAGTTCCCGAATGTGGAGAATTACCAAGAAAACCCAATTCCACTAAGGAAATGACTTGTCTGGGCACCAAGGATTATTTTCTGTTAATTTATAATCTAGACTGTAGGTCGAAATTTTATCATTAGTTTCCTCTCTTGGTGAGTACATACACTAAAATAAAGGAAAAAGTTAAGAAAAATAAGACAGGAAGGTATAAGCATGTGTATGTACATGGCCAGCAGAAGAAGAGCCAAATAAAGTAAGAAAATGAAAACAGAAGTGTGAAGAGAACAACTGAGGAAACCAGGTTCCTACTCTGGAAGATAGAAGCAGGGATGGAATTTGCCCTAATCAGAAGGGATCATATTTTTCTCTGTGGCTGGATACATCTGTAAGTCCGGAGACACAATGCAGAGGTAGGTAGCTCATACTTGGTGGTGGTGTTGAAATACATTGGAGCTAGCATGGGGGAAGGGTCACGAGTGTACTCAAGGTCTGGCAAATAGTGGGCTATGGAAAAATGCTTGTTATCTTTTCTTCGTCTACTAATATTTATCCACATTTCTTTAAATTAATGTCAGCTAGAGCATAAAGCTGGACTCACAAATACAGGTTAAGCTTTCACATTATCACCCAGAGAAGTGCTATGTGTGGAAGCTAGAAATTTTTTTTTAAAAAGTTTTAGCAACTCATACAAGTCCATTCTCCAAGGCAATTTTAATAGCAAACCGTGCTACTAAGAAGCATTTCCGATAAATCATTCCAAATAACAGTACTTTGTTTTATTCTCAGAAGCTGAATACCTACACTGGAGGCAATTTTTAAACTAGCTGAAAACTAGGAAGACTGTTTTCTCTCATAAATCCTTTTTTTAAAAATTTTTTATATTTATTTTTTTAGAGAGACAGAGCGCAAGCAGGGGAGGGGCAGAGAGAGGGAAACACAGGATCTGAAGCAGGCTCCAGGCTCTGAGCTGTCAGCACAGAGCCCAATGTGGGGCTCGAACTCAAGAACCGTGAGATCATGACCTGAGCCAAAGTTGGCGCTCACCTGCCTGAGCCACCCAGGCGCCCCTCATAAATCCTTTCTTTTAAAATTAAAATTTGTTTCTTTCTTGTTTGTTTTTTAGTAGGCTCCATGTCCAATGCGGAGATCAAACTCACAACCCCTAGATCAAGAGTTGCATGCTCTACTAACTGAGCTAGCCAGGTGCACCTCTCATAAATTCTTTTACTGCTTACCTCATCTAATGGTTTATCTTCCAAAGCTGTCAAATCAAGTAGTGGGTTTTTTACTCCTAATGAAACCATGGTTTTTAACCCTAGAAAATCAATGAAATGAAAGTTGGTCAAGTCTTACCTTTCTCAGAAATAAAAAAAAGGCACTAACAGCACTATAACTAGAGGACTAGAGAACAGCAAATTAAATTTTAGTGTGTGAGGAATAAGCAGTTAGTTACCTTTTTCATCTATTTTGGCACATTCTGCGAAGAGGTCTTTTGACCCTGTATTCAGCCGGTCCCTGTGAAAATAATGGGACTGAAAAAAACGTGTCCAAAATTCCTTTTCTGTCATGTTGTGGGGAACGTTTTCTGCATATTTCATTTTTACTGTGGAAAAAAACCATAATAGTTACATACAGAATTTCCATTTCTTAAAACTTCTTATATTAGTTGAAATATAGAATAGCAAAAACTAGATTGCTAAACTGCTCTTTATATACCATATATGATAATCTAATAGTAAATGTGAAATATAACTTGAGAGACTAGGTGAGGCACTACCTGTATGAATCTTAACAAATTACAAACAAAACCTAATTTTGCACCAGGAGAATTAACAAGTTTCAAAATCTTAGCAGAAATACCAAGAATCAATACCCACTAGGATTATCAGTTCAGCGCACCCCAGAAGCTCACAATCCAACAGGCAAAAAGGTTAAGAGCAGAGTCTCTTGAGTCAGAAAGCCTGAGTTTAAAATTGTAGGTCTGCCACTTACTATCTACGTGACCTTGTGCAAATTATCTTTCTGCATCTTGGTTTCCTCCTCTGTCCTATGAGGGCACTGACACTGCCTACTTCATAGGGTTACTTGTGACGACTAAATGACTTAATGTACATCAAGGTCTCAGAATGGTGTCTGGTATGTAATACACACTACAGAATTACATTATTATCAGAAAGGTATGAAAAATTAATTACAACGTGATAACTCACTGAGGCAGACACAAGCCCCTACAGAACCAAAGGGGAGGTGTATACCTGCTCAAAGAAGTCAGGATTTTACAGAGGTGGTAGTGAGGCAATCCTTGTGTTGAGTCCTATGGGGGAGTTAATGTTCCTGAAGGACTAACAGGGCACAGTGAGGAAGTGAGAAGAAAGAACAGCATATGCTTTGAGACAAAACGGTTTGGTCAGCAGAAAGACTGAACATCTTCAGCTCGCGTCTTCGATTACTAAAGTTAGGATCGAGTCATTTATACTTTTAGGATAGTTTCTGCAAGGGTTAATGATTTGTGAGTTAGAAAGGTCACTCTGGAGGCAGCATGAAGAGGGACCTTAGTCAGCACTGGAGGGACTATTTACTTGGGCAGGGATACTGAAGGGTGCACAAAGTTTAAGAACCACTGATGGAAGAATGGGAAAATCATCATACCAATGAACTGACGACAGCACATTACATACTGTCCTTAATAACTACTATACGTCAGGCACTGGGTAAATACTTCACATATAGGTTATTGCACTTCATCAGGAATAAAGGTAAAGCTTTCTTTTTTTTTTTTTAAACTAACAACTTTGACTTTTAATAATGAAAACAATTTGCATTTCTAGAAACAACTGTAGGGAAGAAAAATCTCCCCTATAAAAATAAATTCACTAAAATTGGAAATATTACAACTTTTTTTTTACTTGGGCGATTTAAAATGTGCCCCTGCAATACTTGCTCTTTACTTATGTATTATTATTGAATTCATCCAAATACTTCTACTGTGTGGAAAAACTGATTCTTCTTACCTGCTGGATATGTCCTAAATATGGACTCAATGATATCAGAGGTTAAATTGTATCTGAGACCATTACATCCATCTGTTTGGGGCCGGACATCAGCCTAAAATAAAGACCACACGTACATAATTACTAGAATATAAGAAGATGTGTAAGCATATAATAGACACTGGACAAAGATGGAAAAATAGACTTTCTGAATAAACTAGAGAGACAGAAACACGTCCCTCACCTTTACTTCTGGCATAGAGATAGGGCTCAAAGAAGCCTGGATTGGTTTCATACAATCTTACTGATGTGTACAATCAGCTTCCTTGAAAATTCGACACAGTTCAATAGGTATGTGTAAATGTGGCCAAAGGCAGACAGTTAGTAACGCTTTAACATAACACTTGTACAGTTACCAAAATAACTATAAACCTTGGTTACTAAAGAAGTAAACAAATATTATCTGACTGGTTTCTTTAGGAAAGGCCTCATTCATTCAATTTACTACTAAGCACCCAGAAAGATGCTAAACACATAACTGGTACTCAGATTTCTGTTAAACGCATAAACACCGCTTTGGTTCCACCAGAGTACAGACTAAATGAATCCTATTTTCTAATTCCACAGGTAAGGTATTCTCAATCTTTCACTAAAATACATTCTATAAATCTTACTTTTTCTGTAATACCATGGTCATGCCACATTTAACTCTGCATTATATATACAGCAATCATAAAATATCAGAAAGCCCTAACTTTAAAAGAATGTGGGGAAACAAGTATTAGTCCAATTGCTAAAAGATTCTCTTCTATTAAACTCCATTTAATTCCTAGCATGTTAGGGTCAAGTCCAAAAACCAAAAAAAGTTAACTGGCGAAAAGCAGCATCTATTTAAAAAAAATTTTTTTAACATGTATTCATTTTTGATACAGACAGAGTGCAAGCAGGGGAAGGGCAGAAAAAGGGAGACACAGAATCCGAAGCAGGATCCAGGCTCTGAGCTGTCAGAAGAGAGCCCGATGCAGGGCTCGAGCTCAAGAACTGTGAGATCATGACCTGAGCCAAAGTCAGACGCTCAACTGACTAAGCCACCCAAGCGCCCCAAGAGGCATCTATTTTAAAAAGTCTGCATCTATTTTTAAAATATTTTAGGGGCGCCTGGGTGGCTCAGTTGGTTAAGCGGCCGACTTCGGCTCAGGTCATGATCTCACGGTCTGTGAGTTCGAGCCCCGAGTCGGGCTCTGTGCTGACGGCTCGGAGCCTGAAGCCTGCTTCGAATTCTGTGTCTCCCGCTCTCTGTGCCCTTCCCCTGCTCATTCTCTGTCTCTATGTCTCTCAAAAATAAATGTTAAAAAAAAATAAATAAATAAATAAAATAAAATAAAATATTTTAGAAGAATACTATGGATACCAAAGGATCTGTTGATTTAAGGAAATGCTAAGTTTTACAAAAGAAATGGCATCGTTAACACATATATCAGGGTTTTCTTCCTTTTTTTTTCCCCTTCAGAAATCTAGAAGGGTCACATACCAGAAATGCTGCAGAAATGCCCACATCCTGCTTATGATTAGATGTAGAAGAACTCTCTGTTGCATTTATATTTAAACGGTTGGCCCAGAATTCCTCAGCACTGATCACTTGACTCACAACAAGGTCTTTATAAAGCTGAAACAAAACAGGATCTTCTTGCAGCATTCTGGTGACAGAATATATTGGATATATTGAACGTCTAGAATAAAACACCATTTATGTCAACACTTTAAAAAGACTTACAAAAAAATAAATAAAAAGAATTTAACACGAAACAGTGAGACCCACAACTTTTGCTTTATGACGATGGAGCAGCAGAGATCATTTAGTTCATCTCTTAATAATTCAAACCAAAAAAAACATTTTTGGAGGAATAAATGAAGATAAATGGAAGTAAGTCTGAAGAAGCAACACCTAAATTCTTTTGAAGGTTATTGGTGTTATTCATCTCCGTATCCCAGTGATACAAACGTCGCTATGTCTGTATTTGTATTGTACTGTACTCTCTTTCATAAATAAAGATGAAAGGGGAAGAGAAGAGGTATGCTTGAGATTTTCTGGACGCTAATTGTTCATGGTGATAAGCACTTAAAGACTTAAGCATAGATGGCCTGGAAAATACTCGCAATGGAATAATTCACCTATCAGAAATTCTCATTACAGAGCACCTGAGTGGCTCAGTCGGTTAAGAAATTCTCATTACACGCTTTCTCAACTTTTTTTACAGTTTGATTTTTCAAGTTTCTCATTCACAAACAGGTTTCTAATAGTTCGGTGTCTTCTCTGTGACAGACACCTGGGAGAAGGAATTAAAGGACCCTGGTATCTTTGAATCTCGGTTCTGTTCCTCACCAGATTAGGGTTGAGGGAGTTAATTTAATGTAGCACAAGGGGTAAGACATACAAGCTATTACTCTACTAAGAAACTGGAGAGAATCTAGTGTCTCTTCAAAAGGCTATTCTTTTCCTCCTTCACCTGTTTTTCTCTTCCAGTTCTTTATTTGCTTTCCTCTTGAATTTGGGCAGCAGCTGCTGAAGAAGGTCTTTCACTGCATCTCGCTCTTTCACTGCTGTGCTTTCATTGGAAAAATGGAAGTTAGTTGTGTCCCCTGCGTGTAACACCAGCTGAAGTTGAATTTTAGCTTTTCCTTCTGGACTGATTTTCTGGCCTAAAAAGAAGCATGAGGCAAATTAGATGAGGACATCCACATTGTGGAAGTTGTCCTACAATAGGCTACTTCTCCTTCCAAGAATATTCAGAATTCCTTTGGGCTTTAGTTGCCCTGTTCCAATCTTAATGCTTTTGCAGAAATGAACTTTTCTCAAATAATCCCATATAATCAGAGCATAGTTTAACAAATTCACTGCTAACACTCTACTTTCTTCTTCAGCACCCTCTTTGTACGGCACTTCTCACCCACTGCTTCTACCACGAGATACTAAAGGGCTTTTGTTTCTTTTCAACTGGGGCAAATCTCTAAATAGCCAACTAGGAGTCCTGACCCCACCCTGAACAGCTGTCTCCAATCAACATTATTAATAAAAAATTATTCGTTCTAGTTCAAAAACTCCAAATCACAGTCTATGTATTACTAACTGCAAAGAAGAATACATAATTTCACATTTGAGAGATCTGGTGTCATCACTTCAACCAAGTGATCAAACTTCATCTCATCCAGAATGTGACAACTTGACACTACGGGTTTTCTGAAGGAACCACCACCTACGTGCTGTTCTTGCTGTAAATGTTTAACTTGAGTATAATCAAGCCTGTAGACCTTTCGGTTTTTAAGACATACAAGTATGCATGAAAATAATTTTTAAAAACCTTGAGAGGATAAGTAGACATAATCAGAATGTATATTTAACAAGTCTATAATGACTGAAGGGACTATAACTATATATGTGAACCCAGACTGGATACGGTTTAAAAAACACCAGCACTACAAAAGAACATACTGGGACAACTGGGGATATAGCAATGTTCTGGATGTTTACTACTAGGTGTGAAAATGTTACAAAGCAAAGTGTATGCACATAAGTGGGATATATCGTATAGGTAATGCATTGCACCATTCTTAAAATTTTTCTGTGACTTTGAAAATTTTCATAATAAATAGAGGTTGGGAATGTCAAAATACACCCACATAATGAGAACTTGTGCTCTTAAAGAGCGGGCCTCATGGCAACAGTAGTCCTTGTCTTACTCAGAGGAAGGGAGATGGAGGGGCTTTGTCTCATGAAATGGGAGAATCATGACAGTGTGAACATGCTGCCTAGAGCTCCTGGTCCAAACCACCTACTAACCCCTAAACAAACTTTTTCAATCAAGATGCTGCTTCCAGACCAACAGTCTAGATGCAATATCTTACTACCAAAACCAGTAATACGGAGCAATGTAGCCTGTCAGCCAGTCTACTCTGGCTTTCCATTTCTCCGAAACAAACCATCACTCCTTTTTACGCATCTTTTCTCAGTTACTGCTTTAGCCTTGCTCTCTATCTTGGCTCTTGCCTCTAAGAGGCCTATTTCTGAAGTTCTGTGATTAGCTAACCTAACTGCTGATTTTCACCTTAGTAATTTACTACTGATAACTTTCAATGGCTTCTTTCAGAAATGGGCATTCTTTCAAATATTCAACTTACAATGAATACTGATTTGGTGCAAATCTGGATTCAGGTATGTGTTCTCCTTCCAAACAACTGACAAGAATTGCCAAGAAATAGAAGAAGGGTATATTTTTTATTGTATGCTGTGGGTACCACAATGAGTACGTGTTTTACGGAGCTACAGGACCAACTTTCTGTTTAAGAGAAATGCTAATAGAGGAAGTTCCTAATTTATGAGTCTCTTCTGGTACAAATGTTAGTTTGTAAGAGTACTATGAGGAACTTGCTGAGGTACTTTTCCACAGAAACAAAGTTTTAAAAGGAGGTAATATTACCAGAATAGCAGACAAAAGACCAGACAGCTTAGGCAGTACCTAATTATGATGAATTTTAAACAGTATTTCCTTTTGAAAGTTAAAATTCTAAATTATTTCAGTGAAAATCTTGGTCATTTCCAGCAGCAAAATTGAGATTAAATCCTTAGGGCAAATGTTCACACAAAGGACAGTTATAAATTTAGCACCTGCAAGTTAAAAGTTGTTTATTTTTTGAGGTATCACATTCCTTGAAATCTACATAAGATTTTACCTTGGAGAAGAACTTTATATCCAAGAAAATAAATTAATCCATATTAAGGTCACAGTTCAGATACCACAATTTATTAAGGATACTGTGCTCTGTATTTCTATCTATATCCAATAAAAAATTGAGTCTATCTTCTCAACAGATGATGCCACATAACCAAAGATTAACTAGACAACTTGCTTAAACAATACAGTTTTATTAAAGGGCAATCTGGCATCATCGATCAACACTTTAAATGCATGAACCATCTGACTCAGTAAATCCACTGCAGGGAGGTATCCCATACATGCAACCTCACAGATATTAGCACACAGACCTATACTGCAACACTGTTTGCAATAAAAAGAACTCTGAAAACTTCTTAACTGTCCTTCAAAGAAACTGATTAAATTATGATTCTATAGTTATTCAATGGAGTATTATGCAACTCCTAAAAGAAGCGATGTTTGGAGATTTTTACATGTAGATTTACATATATAAAGCTATATAAATACTATTATTATGAAGTGGAAAAGGCCGGTTACAGAATAATACATGTTCAGCAATCCTACCTTAAAATTATTTCAATATGGTTTTTGTTTTTTGGATACTATTATAAAAAAAAATCCACCAAGATTATATAAACAATCTTGACCCTAGCATAGCGGACTTACATTTAATATCTGCATACATATGGCTGATTGTAAATCTATCTTTGCCTTCAGGTGCCCAAGCAATCCTTTCTGCCATGAGGTATAAAGCTCCATCTTGCTTCTTTTGACGCACCTTCTTCACAATTAGCAAAACTTCTTCAGATGAAGTTGCCATGATGCCTAGAAAGTGCTAACAGAGACAAAAGATTTCACATCTCAATTAGGATCAAATTTGTTGACTTCTGGAGTCCTTTCCAAATCTAAACCTAAATTGATAATAAGAAAAAAGTCCCCGATTCAAAGATGTAGATAAAGTTGTACAACATTATCCTTTAAAATCAAATTTAATTTGCTCATTATGACAGGTTTGAATTTACGCAACACAGTTTAAGACACTTGACAGTTCTTAAACCATTTCTACATATTCTAATCAGAGTATTTCCAATTTACTTTTAGTTCCTCGGTAATATTCTTAAATCTTATATGTATGATTTAACTACAGATGTTATCTTTAATCTACATTTAAAATTATAGAACTTTAGAATTATGACTCTACTGAATATTTAGTTCAATTGTGTTTTAACTGAAACAACTAAGGGCCACAGAGTTTGTAGGACCTTCTCAGAACCACTCTCAGAGCTGAAACCACACCCACATTTCCTGATTCCTGGTTTAAGTTTCTTCCTGTGTACTTTAAAAGAAAACTGTTAATACTTAACACCTCATGCAACAACGTGGATGGAATTAGAGTGTAATTATGCTAAGTGAAATCAGCCAGAGAAAAATAAATACATGATGGAATCATATGTGGAATTTAAGAAACAAAACAGATGAACATAGAGGAAGGAAAGGAAAAACAGAGGGAGGCAAACTATGAGAGACATTTAAATACAGAGAACAAACTGAAGGATGTTGTAGGGGTGTTGGGTGAGTGGACAGGCTAAACAGGTGATGGGCATTATGGGGGATATTTTTTGGGATGAGCCTGGGAGTTATATGTACATGATGAATCACCAAATTCTATTCCTAAAATAGAATTATATGTTAACTAACTTGGATTTAAATAAAATTTAAAACATTAAAAAAAAATGAAATAAATAAACATTAAAAAAATAATTCTACTCAAAAAAAAATTAACACTTCAGATGCTATTTCCCCTACCTTTCAACAATCAAATGTCCTCAACTGTTCTCCAGATCTTGGCCAAAGATTCACTTGTACATGGTTAATTCATAACCTAGGAAACAGCTTTTAGTTACCTCCACCTCTTTCCTCCCCAGTCCTGGGGAATCTTAAATACTCAACTGAAATCCTAGAGGCTTAAGTGTAGCTGCCTGGAATATAAGGCTGAAAGGGAACATGAGGCTATAAGGGCTTAACGGGAAAGAAGCCATGATTGATGGTGATGTCTGCCATGGGAGGAGATGGGAAAAAGTGATAGCACCAACATCCCATATGTGTCATTTCTGGTGAAGCTATGACTAAGATTTTATTCCTGAAGAAATGATTTAAAAGTAAAATTTTAAAACTTTACTTCTTCAGGGGCGCCTGGGTGGCTCAGTTGGTTAGGCGGCTGACTTCAGCTCAGGTCATGATCTCACGGTCTGTGAGTTCGAGCCCCGAGTCGGGCTTTGTGCTGACAGCTCAGAGCCTGGAGCCTGCTTCGGATTCTGTGTCTCCCTCTCTCTCTGCCCTTCCCCTGCTCATACTCTGTCTCTATGTCTCTCAAAAATAAATAAACGTTAAAAAAAAAATTAAGAAAAAAATGTCTTTGTCATAAAAAATCATTTACTTCTTCAGGTATAGTTTAAATTATAATTTTAGAGAAATTAGCATATCTAGGTATTTTAGGAATTAAATTTGCCCTGAGAAAACAAGTAAAGCCTTATTGAAAGATTGTTCCTGGAGATTAAAACAAATGGGAACAATGAAATACTGGATCTGCCATTAGTTATTCAAAATAATTGAGGAACGCTTTTTTTTATTTATTTTTTAAAAATTTACATCCAAGTTAACTAGCATACAGTGCAATAATGATTTCAGGAGGAGAACTGAGGAACACTTCTATTTGGATGAGGTGGGAAAGTAAGCATCAGGAAGAGCGGCAGGCAGTAAAAATAATGGAAGACCAGGGGTGCCTGGGTGGCTCAGTCAGCTAAGCATCTTGATTGCAGCTCAGGTCGTGGTCTTGCAGTTTGATATTGAACACCGAGCTAATTGTAGTTGATGCATATTACATTAGTTTCACGTGTATAACATAGTAATTTGATGAACCTATATGTTATTTTATGCTCACCACGAGTATAACTACAATCTAAAAGTCATTCAAGCAGGAATTTAGAAATAAAAAATACAAATAAAAAAAGCAAAATCTTAATTTTTCTGAAGTTGATTTCCACAATTCTGAGTAGCCAAATATTCCGTTTCATAGGAATGCTTACAGGCTACTCTACCCCAGGAATGGAAGGAAAAAGGGTCAATGTGAACACATTTATTCAGTAAATGTGTGCTGAGCCAACAAGTCTAGGGTTATACAAAATGAATGTCTGACAATAATGATTTCTGCTTTCAAAGAGGTTCCAGTTAGCAAAATACATGTGTATCAGTGTACACAAATAAGAACATGTCAAGTTCCAAAAGTTTTGGAGATAAAAAAATGTTCTGATTAGGACTTAGAGGCCATTTCTTTACAGAGGGTGCTTTGCCAAAGGTTTATAATAGATTTTTTAGTGCAAATAAAAAAAAACAACTGGGGATAATTAACAAACCACCAGAACACATGCACCTTAGGTGGTCTGTTTGATGTATTTTGACAATTGTATGCACCCACGTACCATTACTCAAAATAAGACAGAAAACACTCCTAGCACCCCCCAAAATTCCCTCATGTTCCTTTCCATTCAACTCTCTTCCTCTCCCCCTCCAACAACTATTTTCTGATTTCTATCACCACAGACTAGCTTCTGTCTCATCTGTGTTTTCATAGAAATGGAATTATGTACTACGTATTGTCTCTGGCTTTCCACCTAACTTGTTATTATTACACATATCAGTAGTTGTTCTTTTTTATATACTCAATAAGTTAGTTACAAATTGGGTCTTGAATGAAGATTTTGACAGAGAAAGGAAATAGCCATTACAGGCAAAGGGAATGCTTCAGGGCAAAGGCTTGAGACTCTAGGAATGGTAAGGAGGCTGTGCTGGATGCAGTATAAAGTTCATGATAAAGATCAGCGGGCTATGGAGTTCGATGGTTAAGATGGAGACAGAGAGTGCAGAATGCCACCCTACCTGGCAGACAAGATAAAACCTCTAAGGACTTTTGAATAGGGCAGCGATTTGTATTTTAGGAAAAGAATCTGTACACAATATGAGAGAGACTTAAGAGAAGGACTAGCAAGGGTCTGAACCAGGCCGGTGGCAGCAAGAATGGAGAGGAGGAATACTGAGGAAGCAAGAGAAACAGGCAAGGGCTGAAGGAGGTGTCACAGCTGCTTGCTCACACCCCACTCCTAAGCCCTACAGGAGTACAGAGGAACAGGTTTGAAAGTGAAGACAAGGGATTCAGTTCTGGACATGAAAAGTGTGAGGTGCTGTTGAGTCATGTAGGTGGAGATTAACTTTTTTTCACTTGCCATTGAAAACACTTCCGTATGTTGTTTTATAATTTCAGGTTGGATATCTATAAAACATACGTGATAAAGGTTAAAATTCTTAATACATATATAATGCCATCTTTTAAATGATATTTGATATCCTAAAATTTTCATTAGAGGGTTATTGCTGTTTAGAAAGTTTAAAAGCCACTGTTTCAAAACACTATTTAATGACATGAAAAGATACACTGTTAGGTGATCAAAGAAAAAAAAAAAAGCTTGTAGTTCGACTCTCTATTCTTAAATTCAAAAAAATTATCTAAAATGTACTCAAGGGGCACCTGAGGTGGCTCAGTCGATTAAGCATCTGACTTTGATTCAGGTCATGATCTCACGATTTGTTGGATTGAGCCCTAGGTCAGGCTCTGTGCTGACAGCTCAGAGCCTGGAGACTGCTTTGGATTCTGTCTCCCTCTCTCACTATCCCTCGCCCACTCATGCTCTGTCTCTCAAAAATAAATAAAACATTAAAAAAATTTTAAAAATAAGTAAAATGTACTCAATGTGGCAAGTCTGACTGGCTCAGCTGGTAGAGCATGCAACTCTTGATCTCAGGGTTGTGAGCTCAAGTCCCAACCCTGGGTGTAGAGCTTACATTAAAACAAAAAAACAAAAAAACAAAAAAAACAAAAAAACAAAAAAAAGTACTCAATGCCTAATATGTGCCAGGCACTGGGCTAAGTTCTTTATAGGCATTAACTAATTCAGTCCCAGTTAACAATACTGAGGTAGGTTCTATTATTAGTTCCATTTTGCAGATAAAGGAAACTGGGTCTTAAAAAAAAAAAAAATCAAGACGATTTCCCAAAGCATCAAGGAAGTAGCTAGGTTTGAATGTGGGTCAGTCTGGCCTCCGACTTCCACCATGCTATTTTGCAAATACATGACTTGGAGGGATATCCACCCAACTTCACAGTGGTTACTTACGGGTTTTGTTTTCTGGATTATTTATAGTATATATTTTGTAACGAGAAAAGTAACTTTTTAAAAATATTTATTAATTTCGAGAGAGAGAGAGAGAGAGAGAATGCCTATGTGCGTGTGGCGGAGGGGCAGAGAGAGAGAGGGAGAAAGAATCCCAAGCATGGGGCTTCAACTCTCGAACAGGGCCTTGAACTCTCGAATGGTGAGATCACAACATGAGTCGAAATCAAGAGTCAGATGCTTAACTGAGCCGCCCAGCTGCCTCAAAAAGTAGTTATTTAAACTCTTTCCAAGAGTTTGTTCCCTATCAAACCACGGGCATATAAGGTAACATAGGAAAGTGTTAGAGGTGTTAGTGTGGGTAAAAAAACAATTGTTATTTTCAATTTCTGTAACATGTGTATCTGAAATTATTTTTATTTTTTTCTTTTTCTTTAATTTTTTAAAATTTTCTAATAATTTATTGTCAGTTTGGTTCCCATACTATTTACTTTAAAATTTTAATATACAAAAGAAATTTCATACAATGTATGGAACCACATAATACTTTAATAGTAATTTGGACATTGGTTATAATAAACATTATAGTAACTTAAAATTAAAAAACCAATTTGTACTACCTGAAACTATACTGCATAGTATATGAACCACATTTTAGGAAACGTGAATTAAAATCTGAAAGATAGGAGGGGAGGTTTTATGGACAGCAGGAAAGCAACAAATAAAAAACATTTTTAAGTATGTCCATACATGGAGGAAAAGCACTGAAGGAGTTTCCAATTAACTGGGCAATACAGCACCCAGTGTAAGCTTTGGAAAAGAACAGAAAACCTTCTGAGACAGGAAGGTAAGAAAGAACAGATGAGTGAAGACAGAGAAACTGTAATATGGAGAATAAGTTAGATGGAGAGAACTATTAAGAGTCAGTTACTAGCATGTAAAACCATTCACATTAAAATCCACTCAGGAGAACGTAGAAAATAAGCCAGGGTAAGTAACCAGACATTAGAATGACTAGTCGATGGTCTCACAGCTCACTTGCTTGGCAAATTGCCTTGTTCCTCCGTAGCACCTCTGTTAATTTAGAAAGTTTAATAGAACCAGTGGGGCTGTCCTACAGAGCCCTACGTGATTTCCAGATGTTTCTTGAAGATGGCTCCTTAGGTAGCAAAAGTTTCTTCCCAGTAGAATTCTAGAAGAGCCACAGAATATTTGTTTATGAAAAATATCAGTTAGTTCCATTTAAACAAATCGACCTCATGAAGACCTAGCTTTACTTAAAAGGTTTAAGTTATGAAATCACTTGCCACTTCTTTAAATAGCAAGATCCTCCAGTAAGGCATTAATTCACCTGCAGTTAAATATTTGCCTGAAGGTAAATGTACATGGCTTTGCCCTGAGCCTTTGCACATTCTCCTCCTCCTTCCCTATCGCCTGGCTTTTACTCATTTTTGGGTCTACTCTAAGTTTCAAAGTTACTAGGCAATACCTTCTGTTCTTTTCTTGATAGCACTTATCACAACTATAATTAATTTTTAAAGTAGTTCTTTGAGTGTCTGTCTCCCCTGACAGACTGCAAGCTTCATAAAGGGAAGAGGATGCACGTGTTGTATTCACTGCAGTACGGCACCCAGCAGCATGTTTAGCCCACACGAAGAGTCCAATAAACATCTGGGCTTATCTATTTAAGATATCTGGTGTTAGGAGAACACCATCCTGGTAAGATACATAAGACACTTTCATACACATATCCTTGGTGAAACTCCAAGAAGCATTATAGCTCTCCACTCAGAGATCACAGTATCAGTCCTCGGAGATTCCAATAACTAGCTTTTAAGGAAACAGGGATAGGAAGAATTTAAAACTATTCAACAGAAATCTTTTAATTGCATTTCTCTTCTAATAGGCACAGATAAATGGGGCAGAAATAAGGACAACAAGTGAAATATAAACTCCATATCACCCTCTACACGGAGGATTATTAGAGGGAGCTGCTGTATCTGCCAGGACACAAAATGGAGATCTGGAATGCTGCTTGCTGTGAGGCAATCCAAAAAAATTTGAACAATCCAGCATTACAGGGAACAGGACCTTGGAAGTATGTAAAAAGTGACCAAAATTTGCCATTTTAATCAAAGTTACACACACAATGAAGCTATTCAGGGGAGTAACTGATGTAGCAATTTTGAGACCAAGCACTTTTTCATTTTTACAGCAGTGCAGCCAGAGGCAGGAGGAGGAAAATGCGACAGACACGAGACAGAATGAAACGTATGCTCATATTCACTAATAAATACTGCATGCTGACAAGAGTATAACATCCAAACCAAGAGAAGAGCGATCGGTCGGTAATCAAAGTGGGGAAGGGTGGGACTTGCTAGTTATTAGCTGCATGCCTGATACGGCCACACTAAAGGCAAGCTAAGAGAAAAGAGGAAGGGCACAAGGCACCTCTACCGCCAGTCTCCACGACACAGAAATACTGGCAAAATGCTAGGAAAGCTCGATGGTAGGGGAAAAACCCAGCAGCACCGAAAAGCAAGGCTAAAAGGTGGAAACATAAACCAGCAGGGAGAAGTACATGCCTCCAGGGCAGCACGTGCAGGAAGCTAATCATTGGGTTTATTAAACTGGTTCCTCTCTGCACCAATCTTCCCAGTATTTTTAAAGAGCCCTCTCTGTATTTGGTGGATAATGTTTTTACAGTTGCACTACCATCCACGCTTAGTATCCCCTAGGAGAAACTCAAACTTTCAATCTGCTGCACTGCTAAATGTCAGCTGAGTGAGGGTAAAAGGACAGGCTTAATAGCCCCAAATTGTCTCTCCCTCTTGCCCAAATGAGGGATTTAGGTCTGCTAAAAGGTACAAAGTTCTCTCCGGAGTCCATTCCTTCTGCAAGCTATAGGCCTGATACTAGAGGTTACCTTCCCTTCTGTTGTGACTTCTCCATCTCATTTTTTCTAGTTTTGACTTGAAAAAAGCTATCTTAGGGTGGGTAATTTTGGCTTAGTTACCAAAGCCCAGGTCGATGTTCCAAGAGGGGAGGCCGAATGGGCGGGGCTCCGCAATCTCAAATTCAATTCCATCAAAGCACGCTGTTTTGTATAATAGGAGTTCCCAAGAATCAGTGGGGAGAAACTGTTCCACTCCTTTATGGAGTTAATACTTACGAGTGTGTATTTCAAACCACTTAGTTTTTGTAGGTTTTTCACATTGTCTTCTAATGGGCTAAAGGTTAAGTTTCTAGATCTCTTCCCTCTCCCCAACTATACAGACCCCAAAATGGGTGTTTGAGGGTCAACTGAATATACTTCCTTAGTCAATTTAGTTTCAGAACATTGGGGATTTTATAAAATAATTACACATTTCCATGGGTTAGCGGTCTATTTTTCATCATTACAAGACACTCAAACTGGGCATGGACCAAAACCGGGGGGGTGTGGATTGGCACATGTGTTAAGAAGCTTTTACAAAGCCGTAAGATTGACAAGTCAAGCAAAAGGTGTACGGACACTACAGTGAAAGCTGTTTCCCTACAGAAACCGAAAGACTTAACAGCACATTTCCTAACGTGAAGGGTTCCTCTGTCAGTCAGAGGCCTCCGCGTCCTTCATTCTCAGAAGCCAAGTCTAACCCTTGCTTTGGGTAAATCTTCGAGTCCCTGCTCTTAGTAAAGGGGCAGACTTCCTATAAGCCAGTAGATTAGGAGTCGCCTATCTCTCGCTTCAGGACAATAAACGGCTACCGAGACGGCAGGCTTAGGAGCTGTGGCGACGGCAACAGGGACACTGGGAAAAGGGGCAGAATCCGCGCCGTCCTGCGGCCCCCAGGCCTGTCAGCTCCTCAGCCACCCTCCCACCCGCCCCCATTCTTCTTCGGTCTAAACTTACCAAGTGAGAGCAACGGCCCCGGGCAGGGAGTAAGTAACTGGGCTGGGTCGGGTCGAGTTCCGCTGCGCTTCTTAGAGACGCTGCCGGGAAGAGGCTGAAACCCAGGAGCCACCACCGTCGCCACCGTCTCTGTTACTGGGGGGTCTCGCCTCCATCGCTGGCTGCGAGGACGCTGAGGGCACGTGACCGGAAGTACCAAGGCGGGCCTGCTGGGCACGTGACCCAGAGCGCGGCCGCCATGACACCTTCCGCTAGTTCCCTCCCTCCCCCGCCGGTTCCCGCCTGTTTCATTTCCTTTCGCCGGCCTCAAGCTGTGAAGGGTCCCAGGATCCTGGCTGGCTCACCCCTTTGGCCTAACGCTCTTCCGGTCTCCGACTGCGCTGCGTCTTCGGCCAGGAGCAGCGGGCTGACTGCAGGCCGCAGAGAGCGTAATTGCGACCGCGGCCGGAGGGGGAGGGACCACGCGCAAGCAGGGGCGTAACCCATCACGTGACAAGGAAGTGCCGTTAATAGCCGTGTCCTCGCGTCCCCGGCGCTTCTGGATGACGTAAACTGGGCGGGGAGGTACGGAAGGAGAGAAACACTCTCCGGTATCGTTCTTAAGTTACTCGTTGAGTGTACGGCTTTTAGTTGCTCGGTGAGTTGTCCCAACGACCATCCGTGAGAGAGGGTCTCATCTATTGAGAATTGGGGGCGTCCGGTCTTGGAGATGGTGGAGCGGATCTGAGACCTCCGGGCTGGTGAGCCTGACTTGGAAAACTTGGTTACCGAGGCTTCTCTCCTTAAGAGATCCGAATACAGTATTAAAGATATTGCTGCAAAAAAGTTACTAGTTCCGCTAGGGAGTTTCTTGTGGTCAGGGACTGTGTCTGGGGTGGGTACAAAGAATGTTGACTGCATGATGCACGTATGAATCGCTATTTCTCTGTCTGAGGTGAAGAGTTCTCTGATTATTACTTATTGGGTAAAAAGATCCCACTATGGAATGGTGGAATCTCCTTTTTACCCTTCGCATCGTATCTTTACTTTTTGCTTGATTCCTTTTTCTTCCATGTGGCTAGTGGGGGGATAGAAAATGCTGTGATTTGTTTTTAATGTGTAAGCAGCAAACACTGTGTGGTTCATTGGTAAAATGAGTACTAGGGCGATGATACGTCATTTCTTTATCGTACTACTTGTTTGTGTTACCATCAAGGATTGCGTGGAAGTGGAAAGATTAGGACTCAGGAGAAGTGGATTCTAGTCACAGCTCTATGTCTCAGGAGCTCTGTAACCTTGGGCAAGTGAACCCCTCAAGAAACTGTTTCACTGACTTTGATAAGCATTTGTAGCCACCTTCGAATTGCTTAGTTTGTTTTGTTTTTTGTTTTGGGCTAGAGGTGTGCAGTCTTAACAGAAGTAATATTTAAACAAAAGTAGGATTTTATTAGATGGATGAAGATTCAAAAAAACAGTATCTATCGAACCATAGAGGCACAGGAAGTTTATACGATGAAAGAGGAACAAACAATAGCAAGGTACTGTTGGAAAATAGGGGTAAATTGGAAGATGAGGCCAGAAAAATAATTAAGGATGAGATAATAGATTAAGAGGGGGGGCTTTTGAAGGTTTGTATAGAGATATCTTTTTAAAAGTAGGTACTGAAAAAAATCTTTGGATTATGGAAAATTAGACATAAGTAGGATAATAAAATGAATCCCCATGTACTCATCACCCGTTTTTAACAGTTCTCAGCATTCTACTGTTTTTATTACAGAGAATTTAAATGCGTAAGTACTTTTTGTATCCATTGTTACATGGATACAATTTCTTTGGGTTTTGGTTGAATTAAAAGTGTGACATGGCTACTTTAAAAAACGATACTGTTTTAGGTTATAACATAGAAATTTAATGTCCAGATCAAGGAAGTTACTGTTTCTGTTCTATTCTTTGTTATTAAGCTATTTAAGGAGTATTATGCTCAGTTCTAGACACCATATTTTCGGGCAAAGTAAATCGCTTTTGTAGAAGGTTGACAAGAATAGAGAGGAAGTTGGAGGCGCCCGGGTGGCTCAGTTGGTTAAGGGTTCAACTTTGGCTCAGGTCATGATCTCAGGATTCGTGAGTTCAAGCCCCATGTCAGGCTCTTCGCTGACACCTCAGAGCTTGGAGCCTGCTTCAAATTCTGTGTCTCCCTCTCTCTCTGCCTCTCCCCCATGCACGCTCTGTCTGTCTCTCTCAAAAATAAACATTAAAAAATTTTTAAAAAAAACGAATAGAGAGGAATTTGGAAATTGTCATGTCAGAAATGATCGAAGAATTGGGAATGTTAAATTTTTAAAAGACCTGGTAACACTTTTCAGATACCGAAGGGTTGTTTTGGAAGAAGTAAACATTCCTTTAAACTGCAGAAGACACAGTTAGAAATAATTAGTAAAAGCTCTATGTGATCAGACTTCAATATTAAAGAGAGAGAAAAAGCACAAAGGAAAAGTAGAAATATGGAGTTGGCTTAACACCATCACCCGGCAACTTACTGACATTGCTTATGCTGTTTTTCATTCTCATTCCCCATTAGATATATATTTTTTTGAAAAACAGATACTTTTTTTGTGCCTCATTAAATTATAATTTGCAGGACACTGAGATCAAGGCCAGATGTCCTGTCCACTTCAGAATTCAAGATCACAAGTAGAAGAGATAGACCCTGCGATCTTGAGATCATCCTTTCCATCTTCTTTAGGCTCTTATACCATGGTTTTATCTTTTTCTTGTGTCTTCAGTCTTTTTCATTCTAAAGAGGCTCAGCTAGTATTTACGAATCTGTTTGAATCTCTTCTGGTCAGAAAGTCCAGAGAGATTTTCTCCTTTTCCGCCAGATTTCTTGAGTAATTGAAAGGCCTTGTCTTTACTGCCTCACCGCCCACCACTTTTCTTAAGTCTTTGTTTTCTAGCGTGTGCCCACAGCGCTTGCCAGAAATTATGCGATTGCCTAACCAGATCCTTTCATGTCTTTCTGTTGCCTACCAAATTAAAATTTCTTCAGGTTCTTTGGTTTTAAATTAAAAGTGTAACATACCTTGTGTTGAATTGCTATTCCACTTTTATTTTTCATTACTCCACTCCTTGTATCCTGCGTTTCAACCAAGGACTAATCTTGTATTCTCCAAGTGTATCCTCTGTATTTTTGCTTATTGCTGCCCTTTCCCTTTTCCTTCTGATAAAAGCCTATTCAGCTCCAGTGCTACTTCCCGTAGGATGTTTTCTGTGGTTCCCTTAACTCAGTGTGAAATGTGATGTTTCTATCCTGTAAGTTCCAACATAGCATTTTGCTTATGTTTTCCTTATGAGGTGTGTGGGTGCGTGTGCGTTCTTTTTCTCCCTGTTTATAAAGTGACTGATTTCCAGAACTATTTTGTCTTGTTTCCACCACTGTGCCTCATATTTCACTAGGGACTCAATAAAATGAATGAGTGTAAAGAATAAGAGACTTTTTCTTAGATCAGGAATTCTCAAAAGAAAGTTTTTTCAAAGATTTTATTTTATTTTATTTTTTTAAATGTTGGTTTATTTTTGAGAGAGAGGACACAGAAAATCCCAAGCACACTCTGTGCTGTCGAGTGGAGCTCAAACCCACAAACCGTGAGGTTATGAAGTGACCGGAAGTCAAGAGTCGGATGCTCAACCGACTGAGCCACCAGGCGCCCCTAAAGATTTTATTTTTAAGTAATCTCTACACTTGACCTGGGCTCGAACTCACAATCCCAAGTTCAGAAGTCTCATGCTCCTCTGACTGACCAGCCAGGCGCCCTGGAATTCTTAAATATTTTGAGTATAGGACTACTAAAGATTTGGTTTTCTTTTCAGAATGCTGTTCTTGTACTAAGAATAGTATAACGAAGAGGAGATAAGACTATATTATCTGTATGTAATAAAAAACATTGTAAGCTAATGTGTGTTTTGCCCCTGGAAAGTATACTCCATGAATGTTAGGACCCTGTTTTGTCCTCTTTTATCTCCCGGACCTAGAATAATGCACAAGCTGGTGCTTTCATAACTGGACAAACGTGAGTTCCCTCCTGTGAGTCACAGGTAGAAACTACAATGGGTAGAATTTTTGCACAAAGGAAACTTTATTTGCAACAAACAAGGAGATCACAGAGAATAGCTTTCAAAGCCATGTCTCCCTGAGAAAGGAGGCATGTTTGTTTGTTTTAGGGTTAGAATGAATATTTAGATAGGGGAGGCTCCTCACTCTATGTAGAGACCCATGCATGGTCCTTTAGCAAATATGCTTATACATACATTGTATATTATGTAAAGGAGGCTTGTGCTACTCCTTGGGTGGAGATTTTCATATTCAATTGAGGTTAAAAGTAACTGTCAGTCACTCCCATGGTCCAACTGCACTGGCATGAGTCAGGAGTTAAGCTCAAACTGGTCTGGGTGGTTTGGGCCTGTCCAGGCAATCATTGCTTGAGGGGTAATTTCAGTTGCCATCACATGATATCTTTCCCCTCGGGTCTTTTGCCTGAGTTAAGAGGTAAGCTGGAGAGAAGAGCTTAAGGAAAAATATGGGACAGAGGTCAGTAGGAACAAGCAGGTGAGCAGTAAAGGTCGAGGTTTGGGGTCTAGCCGGTGACACTATGTACATAATTGTTGAATAAGTGAATATATGTCTTGAAAAAAACTGTAAATAATTTAAAAACAAGTATAAACAGTTGTTTCTGAATTTTTCTGTAGTGTTTTCTTTTTTTTTTTAATTTTTATTTTGAGAGAGAAAGAGGCAGAGAAATGGAGAGAGATCGAGAGATCGAGAATCCCAAGTAGGCTCTGTGTCATTAGTGTAGAGCCCGACACGGGGCTTGATCTCATGAACCCTGAGATCATGACCTGAGCCGAAACCAAGAGTCGGGCACTCAACCTACTGAACCACCCAGGTGCCCCTGTAGTGTTTGCTTTTGTACTTAACTTGGCATGTTATAAAAAATTGCAAAAGTTAAAATTAATGGATAAGAATTTTCTTGAATTTTATTTCTTTTCTGGAAATTGGTGCAATTTGACAAAAATGTACACTTGAGAGTTGCTGAACAGATAAGTTTCATGTTAGTTTACAAAGTCTTCATTGGGTATTTAGCATCTGCTGCTCTGTATTCTTATTCCTGTTCTTTCCTATCAGTTTTCTTATGGAAGCTCTTACTTTGAGCTTTAATTCTCTGCACCTTTCTTCCCCCTTTGTAGGTGCATTTATTCATTTAACAGACACTTACTGAGCCCTCGAAGGTCTGGAGAAAGAGATCCAGAGATGTGTTTCTATTAAGCACAGTTAAATTGTTGATGGATAAATACTGAGTTTGCTGATAAGAATTTATAGTGTGAAGCCTTTATGGAAATTTGCCTTTTAATGAGAGACTCTTAAAGGTAGAATATGGCTCAAAAAGTGCAGGCAAGGTTGCTATTTTACCAAAGAGGAACTTGACCAGTTTTCCTCTTAAATTTGCCATTCTGCCTACTCACATTGTTAGATAAACAGAGTGGGACAGGATTACGGAAGGACCTTGAGAGTTTGGCCTTGATTCTCTGGGAGCTTCAGAGTCAGGGAATGATACAGTACAAGCTGATGGTTGCACAGAATGTTACCTGTGTGTGTTTTCTTAACACGTAGATGCTAAGTACCTCCAGAGTAGGGATCCTTGTTCCTTTCTTGTGTTTCTCTGTGTTCTCCATGTATCCATTAAATGTTTGCTAACTGAGCAAGGGGCTTCTTAAAATTATATTTTTTTGCAGGTTTTATTCAGGAATACTTTGCCTGTCCCTCAACGTAGTTTCAACTTTCCAGCTCAATGACTTTTGTGCCAGTGATACCGGAGGCCTACAGCCATGTTCTTGCAGAATTTGAGTCTCTGGATCCATTACTTTCAGCCCTGAGGCTGGACTCCAGTCGTCTAAAGGTGAATTTTTTGATCCATGTATGTTTCATGTTCGTATCGTATATTTTGTGCGTTCTGTTATATATACTCCCTGCCTTCTGTATCTTTGTTTAATGGTGTCACAGGTATTCTTCCCTGTGCTAGTAATACCTTACATACAAGTAGCATGTTCATAGCTCTTTCTTTTTTTTAATTAAAAATTTTTTTTATTTTCGAGAGATCAAGAGGGAGACAGAGCATGAGTGGGGTAGGGGCAGAGAGAAAGAGCGAGAGAGAGACACACAGAATCTGAAGCAGGCTCCAGGCTCTGAGCTGTCAGCACAGAGCCCAATGCAGGCTCGAATTCAACAAGCTGTGAGATCATGACCTGAGCCAAAGTTGGACTCTTAACTGACTGAGCCACCCAGGTGTCCCACCTCTTTCTTGATTTACTCTCTGGGCTATCATTTGAATTCTTCTTTCCCATTCTTGAAAACCATGATATTGATTGTTCAGGGATTTTTTTCCTTCACAGTAATCTTGTGTTTTCTCTCAGAAAGTAATGTATTAAGCAACATGGACCACTAAGCTCTTTCCAGAACAAGGATGACCCTCCATTTTAGGGAATAGAGCAAAAGCCATTAGCTGTGTGGGATCAAGTATATGCTTCCCTCAATCCCTGAGTTCTTTTATAAACTCAGGCATGACATAGTGAAGAATAAAATCTAATGACCAATTCCTATACTTTTACTCCCCCACCCAAGTTATTTTCTAGCCTCTAAGCAGAAGAATAGGATGTAATAGGCAAAGTGATATGAGCAACACTCATGAGGGTTGATTTCAGTTAGACTTTTTTTTTTTTTTTAAGTTTATTTTTGAGAGAGAGAGAGAATGAGCAGGGGAGGGGCAGGGACAAAGAATCCCAAGCAGACTCTGCACTGTTAGGGCAGAGCCTGACATCGGGCTTGAACTCGCGAACCATGAGTTCATGACCTGAGCTGAAATCAAGAGTTGGATGCTTAACTGACTGAGCCACCCAGGCGCCCATCTTTGATCCATTTTGATTTTATTTTTCTGTGGGTGAAAGAAAATGGTCCAGTTTCATTCTTTGCATTTTGCTGTCTAGAGTCCCCAACACCACTTTTGAAGAGAGTGTCTTTTTCCCATTTATTCCTCCTTTGTGGAAGATTAATTGATCGTATAATTGTGATTTTATTTCTGGTTTTCTGTTCTCTTCTCTTGATCTATGTGTCTGTTTTTACGTTAGTACCATATTGTTTTAATTACTACCATTTTGTAATATAACTTGAAATCTGAACTTGTGATGCCTCCAGTGTTTCCAAGATTGCTTTGGCTATTCAAGACCTTTTGTAGTTCCATGCAAAATTTAAGATGGATTGTTCTAGTTCTGTGAAAAATGCTGTTGGTATTTTGATAGGGATCGCATTTAATCTATAGATTGCTTTGGGTAGTATAGACATTTTAACAATGTTTGTCCTGCCAATCCGTGAGCATGGAATATCTTTCCATTTCTTTGCATCGTCTTGAATTTTTTTCATCAGTATTTTATAGTTTTCAGAGTACAGGATTTTCACCTCTTTGGTTAAATTTATTCCTAGGTATTTTGTTGTTTTAGGGGCCATTGTAAATGGGATTATTTTCTTAATTTCATTTTCTGCTGCTTTATTATTAGTGTATAGGAATGCAAAAGATTTCTGTACATTGATTTTGTATCCTGTTAGTGTACTATTCATTATTCATATATCATTTCTAGTGGCTTTCATTTATCAGTTCTAGTGGTTTTTTGGTGGTGTCTTTAGGGTTTTCACGATATAATAACATGCTATCTGCAAATAGTGAGAGTCTTGCTTTTTCCATACCAATTTGGATGCCTTCTATTTCTTTATGTTGTCTAATAGCTGTGTCTAAGACTTCCAGTACTATGTTGAATAAAAGTGGTGAGAGTGAATATCCTTGTCTTTTTTCTGACCTTAAGGAGAAAGCTCTGTTTTTCACCGTTAAGTGTGATGGTGGCTGTGGGTTTTTCACATAATGTCCTTATTGTGTTGAGGTTTGTTCCCCCTAGACCTACTTTGCAGAGGGGTTTTATCATGAATGGATGTTGTACTTTGTCAAATGCTTTTTCTGCATCTGCTGAAACGATTACATGGTTTCGTCCTCTTATTCATGTGATGTATCACATTGTTTGCGAATATCCAACCATTCTTGTATCCTGGGAATAAATCCCACTTGATAGGGCATAAGATTTTTTTTAATGTATTCTTGGATTCAGCTTGCTAATCTTTTGTGGAGGATATTCGCGTCGATATTCATGAGAGATATTGAACTTAGTTCTCTTTTTTGTGGTGTTTTTTCTGGTTTTGGTATCAAGGTGATACTGGCCTCATAGAATGAATTTGGAAATTTTTCTTCCTCTTCTATTTTTTGGAACAATTTGAGAAGAATAAGTATTAACTCCTTTTTAAATGTTTGACAGAATTTGCTTGTAAAGCCATCTGGCCTGGACTTGTTTATTGGGAGTTTTTTGATTACTGATTTAATTTCTTTGCTTGTAATTTGTCTGTTCAGATGTTCTATTTCCTCCTACCTTAATTTGGGGAGGTTATACATTTCTAAGAACTTACCCATTTCTTTCAAGTTGTTCAATTTGTTGGCAAATAGGTTTTCATAATCTGATATAATTGTTTGTTTCTATGGTGTTGGTTATGATTTTTCCTCTTTCATTAGTGATTTTGTTTATTTGGGTTCTCTCTCTCTCTCTCTCTCTCTAATGAGTCCAGCTACAGGTTTGTCAATTTTGTTGATCTTTTCAAAGAACCAGCTCCTGGGAGCCCCTGGGTTGAGTGTCCGACTCTTGAATTTGGCTCAGGTTAGTTTCTATATCATTTATTTCTGCTCTAATCTTTATTATTTCCTTCCTTTTGCTGGGTTTGGGTTTTATTCTTCTTTTTCTAGCTCTTTTAGTGTAAGGTTAGGTTGTTTATTTTTCCTGCTTCTTGAGGTAGGCCTGCTGCATCCCAAAGATTTTGGACTGTTGTGTTTTCATTTTCGTTTGTTTCCATGTATATTTTTATTTCTTCTTTGATTTATTGTTTGATCCACATTGTTTAGTAGCATGTTATTTAATCTCCATGTATTGCGCTCTTTCCAAGTTTTTTCTTGTGGTTGAATTCTAGTTTCATAGTATTGTGGTCAGAAAAGATGCATGGTATGACTTCAATTTTTTGAATTTGTTGAGACTTGTTTTGTGGCCTAATGGGTGACCTGTTCTAGAAAATGTTCCATGTGCACTTGAAAAGAATGTTGCATTATGCTGTTTTAGGGTAGAATTTTCTGAATATGTCTATTAAATCCATCTGTTCCAGTGTGTCATTCAAAGCCACTATTTTCTTGTTGATTTTCTGTTTGGATGATCCGTCCATTGATCTAAGTCAGGTGTTTCAGTCCCCTGCTATTATTATGTCACTGTATGTATACAGAGTGTGTGCGTATTAATGTATATATACATACACTATTATTACACATACTAATTGTTTCCCAAATGCTTTCTTTTCTTCCGACTCTGCCTTTGTACCTGGTAAGGTAAACTTTTATAAAAAACCCCAGCAGGATTAGTCTTACTCTAGCTAGAGTTTAGTCAGATAACCCCCGCTAGCTTCAGGAGAAACTGGGTAAATGAATATTTAGATTTTCCAGCCTCTGTGGTAGAAAGCAAGGTTGAAGAGGGTTGGTCTCTTCATCAGGCAAGCAGCAGATTTTGCCACAGGGTGTTGCACACAGCATGGCCACTTTCTGTAGTAGATGAGGAAAGGAATCAGCAGGCTGAGGGTGCAGCAGCATAGTGACGTGCATCTGTGTCCTCTACAGTCTCACTCAGTCCAAAAGCTGTAGGTGATCCGCGTGCTCATTATGTGGACTAGAAATGATTCAGGTCAGTAAATGGTTAAAGCAATTGCTTTATCCCCTGGGGACTTACTTGGTCTTTCATCTTTGTGGTCAGCATTGGAATGATTTAGCCAAATTGCACAAAAGATGAATGATCTAATAACTGGATTTTGCCAAGGGAAAAATTACTTATTTATATAATTGAGCCTATTCAGTCATTTTGAGATTGAATTAAAAATTTAAAACCAAAATGTTCTGTCTGTGTCTTGTGCTAGAATGAGAAGCCGAGTGCCATTACATGGTGTCCAGCCGGGCAGGGAGTGGGGTGGGGGAGGAACCTGCTACCCAGATCTTAGTATTTATGTCTAGTAGTTTAGTTTATTTAGTTTATTTGGTTATGTGACTAGGATCATCTCGTCCTTGTCTGTTTACATGTTTTCAGTGCACGAGCATAGCTGTGTCTCGGAAATGGTTGGCTCTGGGCAGCTCGGGAGGAGGACTCAATCTCATTCAAAAGGAAGGCTTGAAGCACAGGCTTTTTCTTTCACACAGGGTAAGCTGAAGCATACCATTCGGAGTGTCTTTCATAAATCCCAATTTCTCTGCTATCAGTGATCATTTGGAGTAAAAGAGGAATGTAAATCTTGAGATTTAAAACTAAAAAAATTACCATTTTTGAGAAGCCTAATATTTTTCCTTTTGTGTTCTAGGAAGGTGCAATTTCTCAGGTCGCCTGTTGTTTACATGATGATGATTATGTTGCTGTAGCAACCAGGTGAGAAGCTGCTTTAAAATTATCTTATCTTTTCTAAATACATTTTAAATTGATAAGCCCTAGTCGTGTGTTTATTAGGGTGGCCAACCATCCTGGTTTGCCTATGACTGTCCCAGTTTTAGCACTGAAAGTCCCAAGTCCTAAAGAAATCTCTCAGTTCCCAGCAAACCAGGACAGACAGTTGGTCACCCTGTGGTTTATGGAAAATGTCAGTATGACGCAACAACATTTCAGTGGCCTTAAATGCTAAAGGTAACAGAGATAATTTGGAGCATCTTAAGTTCTCTTGTAGTAGATTGGTGGACTAACGAAAGGAAATTAGTACCTTGACTTTTACTTCCTCATTTTGAAGAACAGGAGTTTGCATATATATTTAATATAATTGATACTGTGATACAAAGAAATTGTACCTTTTTTACCCTTGCCAAAAATTTGCTTCTCTCATTCAATTCTTGCAGTCAAGGTCTCGTAGTTATTTGGGAATTAAATCAGGAGCGTCGTGGGAAACCAGAACAAATTTATGTGTCTTCAGAACACAAAGGCCGAAAAGTTACAGCTCTTTGTTGGGATACAGCTATTCTTAGAGTTTTTGTAGGTGACCATATGGGGAAAGTTTCTGCCATCAAACTCAATACTTCGAAACAAGCAAAGGTGAGAACCAGTCCAGTTCTTTGTGTATGTGGGTATGATAGAAGATACTGTCTTATAGAATTTCAGTTGAGGAGCACAATTTTATCTACTCTTTCTTGGGGGACTAATCTGGAGCCCACACAATTAATTTTCAGGAGAACTGTTTGTATATGTATCCTGGTTTGGCATGATACTGTTGCACGGTGGTTTCTGTGAGCTAACTTCAATAATCTGCACATTGTCTATTACAGTGCTCTGTAATTCACCTATATGGCTCACTTAAATAAAGCATTACTACTAGACTATTAATAAAGGTAAGACGCCTCTTTATTAGTTGTGTGACTAAAATGACAAACATAGAAATGGTACTGGTTACCCAGGCTCCTATTCTCTTGGTCCCTATTAAGAAGAAACACTTGAATCTGGGTATATTTTTTTTCAGAATGAATGTAACTTACTGTGAATTGAATCTTAAAGGCACCTCCTAGGTTGTGCTCAGCTGTACAGGTCCCAGGCTTCCTGCCAGTTGTTGCAGGAGGGTTGAGTCTCAGGTTACCCTAACAGAATGCTCCAGTCTCTCATTAAGGCAGAGGAGACCAGGGGTGCCTGGGTGGCTCAGTCATTTAAGCGTCCGACTTGATTTCAGCTCAGGTCATGATCTCATGGTTCATGAGACTGAGTCCCACATTGGATTTTGTGGTGACTGCATAGAGCCTGGTTGGGATTCTCTTTCTCCCTTTCTCTCTGTCTCTCTCCATTTGCCCCTCCCTTGCCCATATTCGTTCTCTCTCTCTCCCTCTCTCTCAAAAAAAAAAAAAAAAAAAAAAAGGCAGAATAGACCAACTTCTTATAGTCCCTCTCGTCCCGGACTATTATAGTGGGGAACTTGGCTTATTTCCATGTAGGGTCTTGGCAAGAAAGAAGAAATCTAGCTACCATTGGCTAAATGATTTTATTTTAGTTAATATAGCAGAATAGTCTTCTGGTTTGGTCATAGTGACCCTTCAAAGTTACCACTTGATTCCTAACATGTTTTTGGTCCCAGATATAAGTGGAACCTTACAGGTAGTATAGCCCTAGTTTGTCTTTTTTCTAAAGGGCAAAGTACTGTCTTCTGTGTGACAAAATTCTCTCACATGTTCCAAAACTTGCTTCATCTTTGTCATTCCAACTCCTAAGATTAGATAACCAGAAACAGTCTTAAAAGTTGTCTTTTACAGTTATGTAACAAATTATTTCACAGAACCTTTAAATGAGTGAAGCTTTGGTATCCTAACAGGCAAATTAAATTTTGGCCCACTAAAAATTTTTATTTCACTGTCCAAAGTTACTTTCACTTAAAAGGTAAAGAGATTATATGTCTATGTAAAGATAATTCTTTTCTTATCTTGTCTTTTTTTAGGCAGCTGCTGCCTTTGTGATGTTTCCTGTTCAGACAATAACAACAGTTGACTCCTGTGTTGTCCAGTTAGATTATTTGGATGGAAGACTGCTTATATCTTCACTTACTCGATCCTTCTTGTGTGACACTGAGAGGTATATTGACCAACCATGGGTCATAGGTTATGCAGAATTCTAGAACTCTCAGAGACTTAGAAATCATGTAGTCCAAACCCTTCAGTTCGGTAATACATATGTTAATGAGGAACAAGCTGTGTGCAAGCAGTTGTTAGAGAGTAGGGAAGACACAGAGGAAACAGACGGTGGGCGACGAAGACAGATGTTCAGTTACCTCTCCATGAAGTGTGGTCCAAGAGCCATGCGGGAAGGCCAGACAAAGGCCTGTTTCAATATGGGGAATCAGGAAGTCTTCCTTGACTGAATTTGTTGTTGTTTAGATTTGTTGTGTGTTTAGTAGAATTTTCCTAATGGGTGAAAATTGGGTGAAGAATAATTAAGAACTTTGTGAATGTCTAATTAATTGAAATCTCAAGGGTGGAGTCAAAGGTTCAGTGAACGGCAAAGATGTGTATAAGAGGTAGCTGTGAAATACCAGAATAGGATAGGAAAACCCTTGAAACGAATATTATGTATCACCAGGCTGAAGTTCCTCAGCCATTCTCACTGCAGGGAAATTTTCACTGGTGGTTCTTTTTTCCCCACTACCATATTCTTTAGGACCAGCCACCCTTTAAACGATTTATTAAGGAGAATTTTGAGCATGTATAGAAGAGAGAATTGTATATTGAACCCCCATGAACCCACCAGCCAGCTTCAATAATTTTGATGATTTTTGGTAGGCCAAATTTAGAGTAAAAGGAGAAGGAAGGGACAGTCTAGCAGGAAGGAACAGCGTCTTAGGGAAAATGAGAATGAATTAGGCATATTTTAAAACCTGCCAGTCTGGCTTAAGTAAGGGAGTTGCAGATCAAGTTGGTGAATTGGCACCGCAGTGAGATTGACAGCCTTAAATGGCACATTAATTAGGTGGGTTTTCAGATCATTTTAAGAAAGTGTGCGTAAAGAATATCAGGGTTTGAAAATCGATTTCCTTAGAACTATCAAGGCTTGGAAAGTCTTTATGTATTTCCAGGACTTCGTGTATCTCAGTTAGAAGGCTGCTATTCCAGAAAGCAGGAGATTGTTTATTACAAAAGGTTTGAAGGAATGTTTCCTGACTGTCAGGGATGGTAGAGGGAAGGTTGGGAAGAAGGTGTACTTTGTATTTATGTTTTTGGATGGGAAAGACACATGGGAAGGAGGCCAGTTATAGCAGGTGGCAGGTGTCTGATATCAGAGAACCTAGCTGGATAGCAGAGAGGCAATGGTCGGTTTACATGGAATTCGTAGGAAGGAGGATGTATTTGGTTCTGACTGGTTTCAGACTATATAGATCAGTGATGAAGTTGGACTTGGAGAACTGGAGACCTAGTGCTACCCTTTCATTCTTGGAGGTCAGAAAGCCTAGATAGAGCTTGCCCGACATCACACAGCTGGGAAGAGGCAGGCAAAACTAAAACCTTTCTGTCTTGATTCTGTGCCATTGCTCTTAACCTCACAGTTACCTCATACATCCTTTGACATTGGATCTTTGGCCATTAACTCCACACTTGAGATTTTGGAAAAGTATTTGTTAGCTTCACCAAGTTGATAACTATTCTTCATCTGTAGGTTTCCAAGTTTACCAGGTGGCCCCATTTAGAAAGATACGTGATAGACTTTTTAAAACAAAGACCTAAGTAAGTAGAGGTTTATTTTTCTCTCTGTGCAGTGCAGTTGCTAATCCTCATTTTCCCGTTTCACGGGGATATAGCTAGAGTTGATTATGAGAATAACATAGATCCTGCTGCTAAAATAACATGTTCTAGAAATTCCCACTTCCTGTTAGCTCAAATTCAGTTTGGGGGGGACATGGATAGTACAATAATTTAAAAAATGCCTTTATGTTTAATTTTTTTTTTGTTTCAACCTATACTCCCTCCCAACAAACAGCATTTTTTTTTTTTAAATGGGGGCCTCCTAGTAACTAATGGAAATGATAGATATGAATTTGCTTCTCCTGCCAGCCACTGGCTACTTTCCGTCAATATTGTTGATGAGCAAGGTGGATCCTGGGAAGGAATAGAAGAAATAGAAACAAAGAACTATGGTGTAGTGGAGACAACACTGACTAATGGAACCTAGCAATATGGTTTCAAATTCTGGTTCTGCCACTTTTTAAACCTTGCTAAATGTCGGTTTCCCCATCCAAAATAGTAGAGATAGTTTTAAGGATTAAGACAACATGAAATACTTCATCTTGTGCCTGTTAACATATTGTTCGAAAATGCAGAGAGCAAGGTTAAGGAGCATACAAGTAAGAATGAGTTGCCTGTGTTTGTTCACTCAGCAAACATTTACTGCACTCCCATGGACCCTTAGCATTATAGTAAGCACCATAGGAGATATAAACTAAGCAAGAGGTAGATTTTACTTCCCAAATAAGGAATATAAATAATAAATCTGTAACTTCTTAGATTGCTTTGTATACATTTCAAAGCACTTTCATACCCATGTTCTCATGGTACATCTAGTTCTCACAGTTCTTTGTAGTACTAGAGCTGATGTTACTCTTTACCCATGAAACAGGTAAGTACAGGGGTATTGAATTATCTAAGGTCACCTAGTACATTTACACTAGAGGGTGTATTAGATCATTCTCTAATAGAAGAGTTTGAGTGTACGGAGTAGTATAATGTAGTTAGTGCTTTCTGTGGGCCAGACGCTGTGCTCTACACTGGGAATTGAACTAAAGAAGAGAAAGAAATGGTCTTTGTCCTAAGGAAAGTCATAATCTATTGTTTAGGGAGACACAGTTGCCATTTGTAAGGTGATAAGTGCCATGGGAAATGTGTAATTCAGCTTATGGGCATCAAGGAAGTCTCTCAGAGGAAGAATAGTGGGGTGAAGTCCTGAAGAATACGTAAGTGAAGCAGTTTTTAGGAAGAGATTATCACCTTCCATATTCCCAGGCAGTGTACTAAGCACTTTTGTGTATTTAGCTCATGTAATCATAAGGATAGAGAATATTCAAAGTTGCAGAGTTTCAGAAGGCATTTTGAGGAAAGAGCAAAGAGTTTCCTGGGTGTTTGTTGCAGGAGAATGGCTGGAAGACAGGGTTGGAGAGGTAGCTTAGTAGCTCCCATGGAGTGTCTAAAGAACCTTTTACAAGGTGATTTGGGATCAGTTATAAACCGCTTTACAGTAGGATTTAAGGATGTGTGAAGTGGTTTGCTAGCACTCATTTTGTAGATTCGAAAGGGGCCTTCGCATTAATTCTGAGCCCCTCATTCTGCGGATAATAAACTGAGCACTAAGGTGAAGTGGTTTGCTTCCTGTTTCAGAAATAGTTCACGGCGAATCAGAGCCGGAGCCCTATTTCCACCTTTCCATGCTGCTGTTCTTTCCAGTAGATTGCTAATACGAATACGGAGAGGACGTTGTGGGTGCAGTTACTATGGCCGTGCTGATTTGTAGTGGCATTGTTTTTGATTTTTATAAGTAAACATGCCTTCTTTTCTTTTTGGGGGGTTAGAGAAAAATTCTGGAAAATCGGAAGTAAGGAAAGAGATGGAGAATACGGAGCTTGTTTCTTCCCTGGAAGATGTTCTGCGGGCCAGCAACCCCTAATATATTGTGCTCGCCCTGGCTCCAGGATGTGGGAAGTGAACTTTGATGGGGAAGTTATAAGTACACATCAGTTTAAGAAACTCCTCTCGTCACCACCTCTCCCCGTGATTACTCTAAGGTAATGATTTGTATGGCTGAGAGGGACTATTTGAGGAAATTACATGCAGGAGTTGGGTTGAAATCTCTGCTATTCTATATGCATTAAAGATTTTATTATGCCTTCTAAAAGTGAAGTCGAATTTTTACTAAAGATTTAGAGAAACCAAAAAGCCTTTAACCAGTTATCTTCGATACGATTAAAATAGATTGAATAAAGGCAAATGAGTTAGATGCGGCAAAACTTTTCCTACGTAGGGAACAGCATACTTTTATGTTGTGGTTAATTCGTTAACAGACTGTTTACTTCCTAGATCAGAACCTCAGTATGATCACACACTTGGATCTTCCCAGTCTTTGGCCTTCCCCAAACTCTTGCATCTTAGGTAAGTTTCTCCTTTTGATCTTTCAAAAGAAAAAAAAAATGAGCACTTACCTTTTTCTTTGGTTCTTGTTCACAAGTGGTTTTTTGAAGGTTGTATTTGTACTGAAAGTTTTTGGAAAATTAGGAAATGACTGTGTTACATGAAGCGTTCTAAGAGGAATAAAAAGATCATAGAAGTATGCTCCTTTTTTTTGTTTCAAATTGACCTAAACCAATTGGACAGTCTTTAACTGTCAGGGAACTTCTGACAATTAGCTCGAAGAACTGTCAGTACTCTTTCTTTCGTAACCTCCCCTCCCTGGTGGGAGGTTAAACTGAAACAAGTCTCAGACTGAAGTCAGCCACACAGATATATGTTTCTGAGCAAGTAGGCACAAAAATAATTGTAGAACTTGTTCTCGTAAGCTTGGTGAACTTTCAGCTTCTGTCCTTTAGGTGCTCTGACAAGTACCTTGCACGAAAGACCCGCACATCCAGCTCTACTCTAACATCAGGGTCCAGCTACCCTTCCAGTCGGAGTAGGTACAAAAGTCCCCTAGTAAGTGGCAGCACAGTGTCACTAAAGGCTGGGGGTGCCAGTGTGTTATTTCCAGCCAGTCTGTGTATCTTGAGCTCATTTCATCAATGGATATATTTCCAGTGTCCCTTAGGCTAACACGTAAGATCTCTAATGCAGATTCAGAGAACGTTATTTAGTGATTGTTTTAGAGTGGTCTGCTTTAGGGACTCCTGATTGGGTTCTTTCAAAGGCTAACTAACCACTCTTAGTGTGATTATTTTTTTTAAAAAAACTTGAAATTTTAACTAATTGCTCATAACTGATGTATGTATATTTCACACTGCCTATGCTGACATTTATAAATTCATAAGTCACTGTAATAAATTCATAATTCTCCCTGAAAATTAGGTAAAGCACATTAAAAACTCTTGCCTTTATGGCACTTATTCTGATTTCTAATTACGTATTCATACAACATTTACGTTTGTCCTACTCTTAGTAAGTTCTATAAGGGCTTTGTTTCCGTTGTTCATTATATTATTCTCAGTGCTGGGCATAGTGTCTGGCACATAGTAGACACTTTGGACTGCGATGTGATATGTGACGAAGTCCTTTACCCAAGGGTATGTCTTCTAATGGCAAGACCACGGTCTTCTTGGTTCTCCTGGTAGAGTTACTCTTTCGAGTTAAGCTATTTAAAGCTCCTGTTACAGTTTCTGCCGTAGCAGACAAATGATCTGGCTCTGCCCACTCTTCAGCTTAAGCAATAATTAATGCCAGTTTGAAGCCTGTGCATACTCTTCCAGCAGGCTTAGCTTAGACACTCCCGGGCACTGTTGTCACCCTTGTTCATTCCTCTTTCAGCACGTATTCACTGTTCTTTGAATATCCATCCCAGCACTAGATTGTCAACTCCTTTGCTGTGGCCACAGTGTTAGGCACGTAATAAGCTCTCGATTAAAGAATTCAGTGAAGATTTTTTTTTTTTAATCATGAGTCCGAGAGCTTTTTGTTCCTGTTTGTTTACTCCCCCCACCACCACACAGTATACACTTGTGTCCTATGGTAACCTTTACTGTTATACCCACAAATCCCACAGGGAAGCAAATTTATATGCTTGGTTTTCTTTTGGGTAAATAGTATCACTTTTCCTTCCTTGACTTTTTAAGCAATGCTCTTAGGCTGTGTCTCAATCTGTTTATTATCAATGAAAGGATAAGGGAATGAGGGATGTGTAAGTTACAAAGTATCAGCTTTTACCTGGACACCCCCCCCCCCAAGATTTCCTAAGGAATCTTTCCAAGCTGAGAATCAAGTTTAGTGTCAAAATCACGATCTTATAGCTCTACTCAGGGATCCTGTGGCTACTTGTTTTTCTTTCCTCTGGCTCCTGAAGGTAGCCTTCCAGTTTTTCTTCCTTCGGATTAGCATTCTGACCATTTCTTCCATCTTCGTGTCAAAGATTATTTTCCCATAGGGACAATAATCTGGTCTTATATTGGCAAGATGTTTAATATTTGTGTGAGGATCCAGTTCCTGTTAAATATCACTCTTAGTTTCATAGCCACATAGTACCATTTTTAGTACTCTTGGGGGTATAAAGAAAAAAAAAGGTTCCTGTTTTTAAGATTATAATTGGTTGCTGAGACGTATTTCTACAAAAAGTTGAACAATAATAAAGAATCAGGATTCCAACAGTGCAGTACGTGACTCAGTGCCATGTGAACAGGGCTGACAAGAAGTAGGATGAGTGCCTGGAGGAAGACCGGTTGCCCTGGGCTCTCGGAGGATTCCGGAGGGGCGTAGCACTTCTGTGATCCTTGGGGCATGGCTAGAGTGAGGTGTCACGAGCTGGGCTCCCTGACCCTGGGGAAGAAGCAGAGAGTACCAGGGATATATGAGAAATAGTAGCAGTCTTGAGAGGGTAACTGAGATATGTAAGCAAAGGAGAGTAAAAGAAATGAGAGAGAGAGAGCGTAGCAGAGGACTGGGGAGGAGGTGGACCAACAAAGTTCAGTGTCCGGGAGGCAGGGAGGCGAGATTCAGGAAGGAACAGTCAGGAGGGTTTGGCCCCTGCGTGAGGATCAAGAAGAAAGGATAAGGAGGGGTTATTTGTTTTGGGCATCTAGGAAATCTATGACTTTTTGAAAAGGCAGTTAACCTGGAATAATCAGAATTCTAGATAATAATAGTTGGCGGGTGGGTCAGTGAGGATAAATGAGGGAAAACATAGATTCTGTGGGGTATGGCGAGAGAAGTCCAGGCTTTGGAGGCCGACTGTCCTTGGGCATGTTATTTAAGTTTCAGGTGTGTGTTTGTTTGTTTTTAAAAAAAGGGAAAAACACTTCTATCCTGATGAGCTGCCACAAGTTTAGATAAAAGGTAGAGCCTTTGATAAAGCTCCCGGCAGATAGTGGACCCAGAGTTTTCAGCTTTTCATTGCCTGCTCACAACTACAGATATCAAAATATTACCATCCTGAAAAGTGTCCCTAGAGCTGTGATTTGTGGAAGTATGTCGTTGTTTTAAATGTGCCCTTTTCATATCAGTTATGGGAAATTTGGCTGCTTTAACAAACATTAGGTAAGATACCAGCCTTTTCTTTTTCTAGAAGATCTTTAGTGTATGTATCTAAGTTTTTCCTAATTTGGCATCATAGTTTTTAGAGGGCTCTTGCTACAGACAAAAAAGGAGTGTCAGGGCTTGAATTTTTTTTTGCTACAGTCTCAATTTACTTTTATAGCTGATGTGAGGGGCTGAATTCAGGGAATTGTATCATAAACTTCCATATCCAAGCAAACGAGAATTGTCTTAACTTCTTCCCTTTTCTTTTGCAGTGAGCACTGTGTGCTTACGTGGACAGAAAGAGGAATTTATATTTTCATTCCTCAGAATGTTCAAGTTCTTCTTTGGAGTGAAGTCAAAGGTAATTGTATTTTTCTCCTTATGTAATTTTTAGTATCATGCTTGTGAAAGATTTAGTTACTGTAGAAGAAGTCATTTGCAGGGTGAAAAGTAGAAAAATAGAATGAGGTGACATTTCTTGTAGAGATTAACATCATAGATGTTTCCCACTGTAAAGTATAACCCAAGCATATACTTGGGGATTTGTGGTCAGTTATTTAGTTTTTCATGGGCAGTTTCCATTTATTCTTTGATATTAGTAACCACTGCTAAGGATTGAATGGGTTCATCTTTTCCTTCTATTTACCCTGAATTTTGGTGCCTATTAGAAGTCTTGTTATAATTTCTATTTTGTGTCTTAGTAGTTTGAGGTTCAAGAAGTCCTTGTGAGAGCAACAGCATTTTATGTGACTGAGGCAGAGAAAATCGATCTCCGGATTTTTTTTAGTTTAAACCAGAAATGGAAGAAATCTAGGAAATTAGCATTGCTACTCGGAGAGTGTGTCTTATCTTTTTGGGTAATTTTCTATTTTGTAGAAATATGAAAAAGAGGAGTCATTATTTACCAGTCCGATCTGATCAATATTGATTTCTTGTGGATTAAGGTCACTAAGCTTGTCCCTTGAAAACAAGTTTGTTTTTTTAAATGGACATATACGCTGTATAAGACTAAGGCATACAAAGTATTGATTTGATACAGTTACACAGGTAACCCTTGAACAACGTGGGAGTGAGGGGCACAGACCCGTACGCAGTCAGAATTCTGCATATAGCTTTTGACTCCCCCCAAACTAGCTACTGATAGCCTGCTGTTCATCTGAAGTCTTACTGATAACATAAATAGTTTATGTACTTTGTATATGTATTATTTGCTGTATTCTTACAATAAAGTAAGCTAGAGAAGAAAAAAATATTATTAAATCATAAGAAAGAAAATACATTTACTGTACTATATTTATTGAAAAAAATTCACGTATCATTGGACCTGTGCAGTTCAAACCCATGATGTTCAAGGGTCAACTATATATTTCGATACGATTGCTACCTTTTGTGATGAGAGCATCTAGTCTCTTAGCAGCTTTGCAATATATGATACATTATCGTTGACTATAATCACAGCGCTGTGTGTGCATTAGATCTCTAGAACTTGTCTTCTAACTGCAACTTTGTACCCCTTGACCAACATCGCCTACCCCAGCCCCTGGTTACCACCATTCTACTCTGCTTCTCCTTGTTTGGCTTTTTTTAGATTCCACCTATAAGTGATACCAAAAACTAGTTTTTTAAGTCCTTCCATGATGTTCTGCCAAGACAGGTATTTTTCTCATGAATTGTTTGTTGATTTACATGCTGTGTTAAAAATCATTCATTGACACCAGATTGTAACTCTCAGAAATGTAGTCTGGCCTCTAATGTAGAGTGCTCTCTTAGAGTCCCAATTCCTTTTCACAGAAAGTAGCATTTTATTTTGTTTTTATCTATTTTATTATTACTTTTTAAAATTCCAGTAGAGTTAACATACAGTTTAATATTAGTTTCAGTGTGCAGTATGGCGATTCAGCAGTTCCATTCATCGCCCCAGTGCTCATCACGACAATCCCCATCACCTATTTCACCCATCTCCCACCCGCCTCTCCTCTGGAACCCATTAGTGTGTTCTCTGTAGTTAAGAGTCTGTTCTTTGTCTGTCTCTCTCTTTCCTTTGCTCATTTATTTTGTTTAGAACAGTAGATTTTAAACATAGAATTTTAAAGAGATGCATTTGTCTCTTATTTTTTTTAGAAGTGTCTAAAATATTTCTTCATTGAAATGCAAGTATAATCGAGACGAAATTCAGTCAAGCCAAACTCATTGTAAAAAATGAATTTCTTAGAATAATTTCAGCCCTTGCCAAAATGAAAAAGGAATGTTTGGTTAAACTTCTGTGTGTTCACCCCTGTGGTTTTTGTAGATATTCAGGATGTGGCCGTCTGCAAGAATGAGCTGTTCTGTTTGCACCTAAACGGGAAAGTCTCCCATCTTTCTCTGTTATCTGTGGAACGCTGTGTGGAGCGCCTGCTGAGGAGAGGCCTGTGGAACCTGGCTGCTTGCACCTGCTGTCTTTTCCAAAATTCTATCATTGCCAGCAGAGTGAGTCAGAGAGCTTACATATTCTTCTGGGTGGTTCAAACCACCCTAGCCT
Source organism: Paguma larvata (assembly GCA_030068075.1). Lineage (NCBI taxonomy): Eukaryota > Metazoa > Chordata > Mammalia > Carnivora > Viverridae > Paguma > Paguma larvata. Next base: position 71,709,584 of record CM057831.1, on the reverse strand, counting down.
GCAGGACTGTGTTACAAAGTTGCTTATCTTTATTAGCAAATAAAGCAGCCATAAATCCCTAGAGGAAGCATGGCACATAAATCTAAAGCAGGGTGGAGGGTAAGAAAAAGGGAATACTTCCCATTTAAAAAAAAAAGTAAATTTTCTCATAAACTTACTTGCATTTCAGACCTTGTTTTAAGGGGGAATGATTGTGTGTACAATAGCTCTTAATTCTTAATTTCTGAGATAATTCTCATTAAGTCTTTTACTTCGTTGTTAAACCTTTTTAAAGCACGTTTGAGGTTTTATGTTCTCTGTTAGACCTCTTTCAGTATCTTGGCCACTGAATTTAGACTTCGTTATAAATAGTACACTATTGTATTTGGTTTCTACGTACCCTTTCATTAGGGAAGAAAATCTTTGACTGTGGATAAATTGGAGCATTTGAAATCTCAGCTGGACCTCACAACCTATAGTGGTCTGATTTCTCAACTGGAAGAATTGATCTTAAAATTCGAACCTTTGGATTCAGCTTGCAGCAGTAGAAGAAGTTCCATTTCGTCACATGTAGGTATTTTTACTTTTCAAAGGTTTATCTGTATAGTACGGCTTTTCTTCCTTAGGTTGTACTCCTAAATGTCTTAAGATCCCAAAGCTTATCATGTGGTAGATTTGGAGAGAGAGGAGAGTTGTCAAGAGGGGGCTTTCTTTCAGCTGTTGGGCAGCCCTGTGAGGCCTCCACTTAGATATGTCTTGGAGCCATATTTTGTTTCGTCACTGTTTATTATATTCTCTCTTAGTACCTCGTACAGCCTCCAGCACAAGTTAAGTTGCTCCTAATATGTGATTTCAGATGCTTCACACTAATCGAGTCATAGTGCAGCTTGGGGTTGTCTTCTTGAATCCCCATTCTCACAGCCAGCGTTCATGGAGGCAAGCTAGAGAAAGATGCTAGTGTGATGTCATCAGTATGTGAGGGTGGTCCAGCCGCCAGAAGCCTGAACCTTGCTCACCAGTTTGTTTTATTAAGCCATAATTGTCGTTATTGACTTGCTACTTACTCGTGTTGTTTTTTCTATTTTTTTATTTAACTTGTTTTTTTAATTTACATCCAAGTTAGCATATAGTGCAACAATGATTTCAGGAGTAGATTTCTTAATGCCCCTTACCCACTTAGCCCATCCCTCCCCCCACAACCCCTCCAGTGACCCTCTGATTGTTCTCCATATTTAAGTGTCTCTTATGTTTTTGTCCCCCTCCCTGTTTTTATATTAGTTTTGCTTCCCTTCCCTAATGTTCATCTGTTTTGTATCTTAAAGTCCTCATATGAGTGAAGTCATATGATATTTGTCTTTCTCTGACTAATTCCGCTTAGCATTGTACCCTCTATCTAGTTCCATCCACATAGTTGCAAATGGCAAGATTTCATTCTTTTTGATTGCCAAGTAATACTCCTATGTGTGTGTGTGTGTGTGTGTGTGTGTGTGTGTGTGTGTGTGTATGTAAATATATAAATCACATTTTCTTTATCCATTCATCCATCAGTGGACATGTAGGCTCTTTCCATACTTTGGCTATTGTCAATAGCACTGCTATAAACATTTGGGTGCATGTGCCTCTTCGAAATAGCACACCTGTATCCCTTGGATAAATACCTAGTAGTGCAATTGCTGGGTCTTAGGGTAGTTCTATTTTTAATTTTTTGAGGAAGCCCCATCCTGTTTTCCAGAGTGGCTGCACCAGTTTGCATTCCCACCAGCAGTGCCAAAGAGTTCCTCTTTCTCCGCCTCCTTGCCAACGTCCGTTGTTGCTGAGTTGTTAATGTTAGCCATTCTGATGGGTGTGAGGTGGTATCTCATTGTCATTTTAATTTGTATTTCTCTGATGATGAGTGATGTTGAGCATTTTTTCATATGTCTATTGGCCATCTGGATGTCTTCTTTGGAGAAGTGTCTATTCATGTCTTTTGCCCATTTCTTCACTGGATTATTTGGTTTTTGGGTATTGAGTTTGACAAGTTCTTTATAGATTTTGAATACTAATCCTTTATCTGATATGTCGTTTGCAAATATCTTCTCCCATTCCGTTGGTTGCCTTTTAGTTTTGCTGATTGTCCTTCATTGCGCAGAAGTTTTTATCTTGATGAGGTCCCAATAGTTCATTTTTGCTTTTGTTTCCCTTGCCTCCAGAGACATGCTGAGTAAGAAATTGCTGCGACCAAGGTCAAAGAGGTTTTTGCCTGCTTTCTCCTCTAGGATTTTGATGGCTTCCTGTCTTACATTTAGGTCTTTCATCCATTTTGAGTTTATTTTTGTGTATGGTGTAAGGAAGTGGTCCAGGTTCGTTTTTCTGCATGTTGCTGTCCAGTTTTCCCAGCACCACTTGTTGAAGAGACTGTCTTTATTATTCCATTGAATTTTCTTTCCTTCTTTGTCAAAGATGAGTTGGCCATACATTTGTGGGTCCATTTCTGGGTTCCCTATTCTGTTCCATTGATTTGAGTGTCTGTTCTTGTGCCAGGACCATACTGTCTTGATTACAGCTTTGTGATACAGCTTGAAGTCCATGATTGTAATGCCTCCAGCTTTATTTTTCTTTTTCAGGTTTGCTGTGGCTATTTGGGGTCTTTTCTGGTTCCATACATATTTTAGGATTGTGTGTTCTAGCTCTGTGATAAATGCTGGTGTTATTTTGATACGGATTGCATTGAATATGTATATTGGTTTGGGTAATATTGACAATATTTGTTCTTCCTATCCAGGAGCATGGAATATTTTTCCTTTTTTTGTGTGTCTTCAATTTCTTTTATAAGCTTTCTATAGTTCTCAGTGTATAGATTTTTCACCTCTTTGGTTAGATTTATTTCTAGATATTTTATGGGTTTTGGTGGATTTTTCTCTTTAAAAACCATTTTTATGTTATAAATGAAAGTTCTATTTTGATTTTTTTGGGGGTTTCTTTTTATTTTTAGGAAAGTTTCAGCATCTTGGACTCCGGTATTTATCGTATCATTAGTAGTAGACGAAGCAGTCAGTCAGATGAAGATTCTTGTTCCCTTCACAGCCAAACCCTCTCAGAAGATGAGAGACTCAAAGAATTCACCTCACATCAAGAAGAGGACCAACCGGATCAGTGTTGGAGCTCACACGGAAATGAAGGTGATAATGGTGTGTTTTGTTGGTTGCTGATATGAAGCAGTTATATTCTGTGCCTTCTCTTTGCCAGGATTAACTCGTGCATCGAGTTTTCTACATGGCGTTAATAACTTTAATTATGTTGATAGACTTTCCACTCAAACATGTCGATCCGTTTGCCATAGAAGAATGAGTTAGGTTTAGTTGTGTTTTCCCTCCTGTTTAAGTTAACATTGATATAGTCTGTAATTTTAATCACGCATCAAAAGGCTGCAAAAGTTAATAAGAAAGGAAGTCATTTATCAAAGGAGCAGGACAATTTTATCTTGACTAACCAAATTATTTCCCATCAGGAATGAAAAATTACTACAGTTTTGGAGGCCATTGCCTTCATTTTTCGATGTTCGAGTATTCCTGTGACTGAACTGTTGAGAAGAGCTTAATAGAGACTCTAAACTTCCTTTTTGACTTATGGGGATTCAGGGTTAGTAGGAAAACGAAGGTACCTGCCTCAGTGTTTTATATGTGGACCATCCCGTGCATCTTGTAAACCTGTGTTCTGCTCATGCGTATCTGGCTCAGTTGTGATTTTAGTATTGAATCCTTCATTTCTTTTGGTTTATTCATTTCAGAATTTTTTTAAAGATTAAAAAAAAAACTCTGGTGTGATTAAATTTTGTTTCTTTTTCTCCTGATTCCATTCATCAGACAGTGTTTCTCATATTCCTGTGACGTTTGAGACAGATAAGAATGAAACTTTTCTCCCCTTCAGCATTCCATTACCATTTCGTTCTCCATCTCCTCTGGTGTCTCTTCAGGCTGTCAAGGAAAGGTAAACTAATTAGTCTTGTCACTTAGTGCCATTTCTGGTTTCACTTAGGTTGTCACATTAGGTGCTTCTGTGCTGAGGATGGAAAGACATTTTGAATGAGAAAAACCGGGAGTTTCTAGGTTATTTCTCATATAACCTGTTATTTCCATCTTGGGCAGTTTAGCTTCCTTCCCTCTTTGAGTAGTTGGGTGTTTGGGTTGTTAACAAATCTGTCTTCCATCCCAGACAAGGCAAAAGTTTGAAAAATCTGTTTTTTCCTCATCCCTGGTAGGAACAGTTTCCATATATCATTAGTCATTTTTTTTTTTATCCTTTTTCGATTTGCATTCAGAATTGGAAACTCTTCAGAAGTCTTTCTAACTATCCCATGGGCCTAGAATTGACATTCCAGTTTGAGAGCAAAGACTTTGTATAGCTATGTAACCACTTACTGGAGTCTTACTGGATACTCTTTTTTTTAGAAAAGTACTTAAATTCCAGTAGGCTTAACATATAGTGTTACATTAGTTTGAGGTGTACAGTATAGGGATTCAATTACCAGATACAGTTTTGCTTGTAAAGGAGGATATATTGTCAATAGCTAGCCACTGAGTTTCATGAAGAAATTCTGTTAATTCGCTGGCTAGTATGGGGCAGGTGGTTCCATGGCCTCCTTTGCCTAAGTTATAGAAACATTGCATACATAGCTAGAGTTAAATACGTTTTCTTTAGCACTGAATCAAGGCAGTTTAGTAAATGAAGTGAGTTTTTATTATATTGTATATTTTATGTGGACCTTATATGAAATATGTCTTTGATTAGGAAAGTTGCTTTAAATATAATCTTCCCTTTTATTGAGTCCAAGTTGCTTTTCTAGGCCTAACAAGAACATAGAGAACTCCGGTACTGAATTTTTCGTTCTTGGGAGTAATGGGGTTTTTTTCACATTAGTCTTTTGGTGTTTGACTTCCAGTGTTTCTAGCTTTGTACGTAAAACTACTGAAAAGATTGGCACCCTTCATACAAGCCCCGATGCGAAAATAAGACCAGACCCGAGGGGCGATGAGCAGTTATGTGAAGAGGATGTGAGTCCAGTCACCTGCCCAAAGGAAGAAGACACTGAGTAAGCTCTCGCATATAAATCTAGGTAAATTTTAGAGGACTCAGCTGTCATTTTGAAGAAAGTCCTAGACCGTGTGCTATTAGAGAAGGCACACATACGACCCTGTTCATCGTAGATTGTGTAGCTCATGAAAAAGGTGAATACCATTAAGTAAGTGTTGGAAAATGACACCTACCCATAGCAAGGCTATTGAGAGAGTTTGAATTTAGTACCTCTTTCCTCTGTGCATCCTCACTCCCCTCCAAATCTCTTCAAACTTCTGGTTTGTTAGAGAAGACTATTAGATTAAGAGTAGGATTACCTGGGGCGCCTGAGTGGCTCAGGCGATTGAGCGGCCGACTTGGGCTCAGGTCATGATCTCACGCCTTGTGAGTTCGAGCCCCCCATTGGGCTCTGTGCTGCCTGCTCAGAGCCTGGAGCCTGCTTCAGATTCTGTATCTCCCTCTCTCTCTGCTCTTCCCTTGCTCACACTCTGTCTCTGTGTCTCTCAAAAATAAAATAAAAACGTTAAAAAAAAATTAAAAAAAAAGAAAAAGGAGTAGGATTACCAAAGGATTGTCCTTGCTGTGCTTCTGACTAGCATCTGGCCTTGGCTGAGTCACTAATGCTCTTTGGCCTGTAAGATGAGAGCATTGGCAGTGATGTCATGTCAACATGATATGCTGATGGCATCGTCCTTACGTAGTGGAGTGGTAGCAGAGCCTTTGGTCTGTCCCAGTGTTGCTGGAGTGATCCAGCTCCAGAGAGTCCAGGGTCCTTGAAGGATGGACGGCGGCAGCGAGATGAATGAGAGAGCCACGAAATGTGTCTGATCACCAAGCAGGCATCTCTGGCAACTTTGGCATCTCTGCTCTGCTGGTCTCAGTATTTTGTTTTAAGGCAGTGAGTTACATTACATCAAAGAATATTACTTTTTCTTAGAAGACAGTTAAAGAAAGGAGATAGTGTTTTTTATGTCAGTTCCCCAGACCTTGAAGGAGACAGCCTTATCTTAGCTATTTTATGATTCTGTTCCTAAGCTAATGAACATATACTGTTTTTGAAGTAGGGCTAAATTTAAGAAGAAAGCAGGATTGTTATTGTAACCTTGAGGAAGCAGATGGCGCATACATTGTTGCCTTAAGACCTATGTTAATCATCTATCCATAGATTAGGAGTCACTCTGTCCAGCATTCTTAACCGTAATGGGGGAAGTGTAACTCACGTGGTAGAGACATAATTTCTAAGGCTTGTCTAAGTTCCTTTTCTTTATGAGTGAGTGAATTTACACAATAGGGGCCTAACGTCTACATAAGAGTTCTTTATTTGTATATTATTACCTCTATATGCTTATAGCTAAGGGGCAGGGGTAAGGATTGCAGTAGACTTCAGGCAGATTCTCAACTTTTGCTGCTAGTCAGGGAAAGTACATGGAGTGTCTTATCTAAAAGTGTGCTTTGATCCTTGGGCTAAGCTATAATTTGAGAGTCCCTAATCTCTTTGCAATTCTTCTCTTTGATTTGTGAGGGTACACAGAGCAGGCAGTGGGAGAAACTTCACGGTGATGTGTTCCAGAGGTTTTATGGCAGGGCGAATAGTGATCATCTGCAGGGAATCTCGGCTTGGTTCAGGGCGTTCCAGGGCCTCATTATGAGTAGTGGGCTAAATCTTTATGAAGGGAAACAGCAGTAGTAAGAGGCGATACCAGTTTCTCTCTGTATGGCAGGAGCTGTGCAACAGCTGCCATTTCCTCGCTGTGACTGTGTCAACCAGCAAGGCCCGGGTGGCTCCCAGCACAGTGTGAAATATCTCGTTCATCTGGTCTCTGCCTTAACTCACAGTTCATAGGAACTGAGCATTAGAAGCACACAAGCCTAGTATTCACCCCGGAATTGAGAGACCCACAGGCCCAGTTGTAGATGGACAGTCAGATGATAGAGAATAATTGCGTGAATGTTTATATTTATAGGAAAAAAAAAGTACAGGTATTGTTGGGGCATGTATACTTCACTACCCTTCTTCATGCTATTTCTTTCACCTGTGCTATTTTCCCCCCATTCCTTTTATTTTTAAGTTTATTTATTTATTTATTTTGAGAGAAGGAGCGTGCACATGTGTGGGGAAGAGGCGGGACGGAGAGAGGGAGAGAGAGAATCCCAAGCAGGTTCTGTATTAACAGAGCTTGAACTCATGAACCATGAGACCGTGCGTGGCCTGAAATCCAGAGTAGGATACTTAACCCACATTGCCACTCAGGTGCCCGTACCCCCTTTTCTCCTCATGCACATACTACCTCCACGGGAATGCTTCCCTTGATTGCCTCATCAGAAAAATCATTCCTTTTTCCGTGCTTTGAGAGCACAATGTTTGTGCTGCTCTTTAGCATTCATTTTATTCTCATCTGTATTATGGTTAGTTGTTTGCATCCCTTTCTTTCTCACTTGAGCTTACTCATCTTGAAGCCAGGCACCATTTTTTATGCTCATCTGTTTGTGTCATGTAATGTTCAGTACAGTACGTGTCACTTAGTAAGCACTTAGAAACATTTGTCTAAGGAAGCTCTAATCCCCTAAGTCTTTTCACACTTCTCTAGGGGGAAAAAAGAAGTAATTAGTCAACCTCCAGAAGAGGACAAGTTCCAAGACCTCAAAGTGGCAACAGCAGAAGCAATGTGAGTATTTATGAACGAGAGTTGGTTTTTTTTTAATGTTTATTTATTTTTGAGAGAGAGAGAGAGAGCGCGCGCGCGCGCGAGTTGGGGAGGGGCAGAGAGAGAGGGAGACGGAATTCGAAGCAGGCTCCAGGCTCTGAGCTGTCAGCACAGAGCCCAGCATGGGGCTTGAACCCACAAACCGTGAGATCATGACCTGAACCAAAGTCGGATGCTTAACCGACTGAGCCACCCAGGTGCCCCTGAACGAGGGAGTTTTAGAGTGAATGGGAATGACTTCAGGGTCATCAGGAGTGATCCTGAGACCATGTGGGCAAAGGTAGTCTCATTCGTAATTGAAATTCAATGATTAGTATTAAAGTTACTCTCTGTATTGTCATCTTGCTGAGATAATTGTTGAAAGAGTTGAAAAGGAACATTTATTCCAAACGTATTTAGCAGTTTACCCAGTGGGTTTGCTTAGCATGAAATAATTTGTTTAAAAAAAAACAACACATGGAACATAAATTTCATACTTGTCTGTCTTGTTTAGGACCAAGCTACAGGATCCACTGGTTTTGTTTGAACCCAAGTCTCTGAGAATGGTTTTACAGGAGTGGCTTTCGCAGTTAGAAAAAACATTTGCCACGAATGACTTTTCAGGCATTTCAGATGCTGGTAACTCATCCATGGCATCACACCAGGATGTGCTATTGTTTGATGAGTCAAAAGAGGGAGTATTAGATGAAGATAATGAAAAAGAAAAAAGAGACTCTTTAGGCAATGAAGAAACTGTTGATCAAACAGCATGTGAATCTGCAAGTAGTCTGAGGGAGCCCTCGGTTGACCTTTTCCAAGTGTGTTCTCCATGCAGCATAGCTAACGGTCTTCAGAAGGATCTGGCTGAATTGGCAACGTTGTGTTTGGAGTTGAATGTATTGAATTCTGAGACCAAAAGCACAAGTGGACACGCGGACCACACTTTGCAACAGTACTCCCCTGAGATTCTGGCCTGTCAGTTCATAAAGAAGTACTTTTTTGTCCTGGACTTGAAAAGAGCAAAGGAGAGTATCAAGCTTAGTTATGCTAACAGTCCTTGTGTTTGGGATACTTTTATTGAAGGATTGAAAGGTAATAATCAGATTGCCTTATCAAACAGAAATCAGTGTAGAGGACAATAGCATCTTAGCATTTTTGCATTTAAATAGAGAAGGTTTAAGTACAAAACTACTTCTATTCTGGTCAAACCTCCATTCTGTTTCCCACTCAATTTAATTTTTTTTTAATTTATTTTTTAATCTTTATTTATTTTTATTTTTGAGAGAGTGAGAGAGAGACAGAGCACTAGTGGGGTAGGGGCAGAGAGAGAGGGAGACACAGAATCCAAAGCAGGCTCCAGGCTCTGAGCTGCACAGAGCCCGACGCGGGGCTCGAACTCACAGACCGCAAGATCATGACCTGAGCTGAAGTCGGACGCTCAACCGACTGAGCCACTCAGGCGCTCCTCAATTTAATTTTTAATAGTTCTTGAAACACTGGTTTAATTTGCAACTGCATTATAAAAAATTCATTTTATTTCTCTTACAGTCATCCTGAGAAAACATATATAGCAAAGTTGGAGAAGTTGGGATTCAAGTGAAATGTTTTACAAATGCAGTCATATAAAAACAAGAAAATTGTTTTTGTAACTTACTAATGTAGAAATAGCATATGCCATTTTTTGAGTACTTACTGTGTGTCACATAAGCTAAACACTTTAAGGAGGTTTCATCTCATTTCTTAGAATTATTTTCAGAGTGGAGGGTGTTACTCTTTTTAATGGGTGAAGAGAATGAGGCACAGACAGATTTCAGTAATGGAGTAGGCTAAACTGCTGAGTCACAGTCACTCAGCTATAGTAGAAGTTTATTTCTTGCTCATATAACATGCAGGAAAGGTTCCAAGTCAATGGGAAATTCACTCCCATGTGGTAATCCAGGGTTCCAATTTGATTTTAAGGTCCTTAAAAGTAGAGACTGTGTCCTGTCCTTTTTTGTCTGTCCTCCAGTGCTTAACCTTTGTGCCGTGCACCCAGTAGGTCCATGACTAATGATTGTCGGATGAACGTGTTCGTGAACTGAGTACTTACAGCCACGAGATGAAAGGAAAAGGGTGTGCTTTATTTTTCAGAAATGGCAAGTTCCAGTCCTGCGTATATGGAGATGGAAGAAGGAGACCTACCAGCAAGATTAAAGTTAGTGAATGACTCAGTCCCCTTTGACAGTCCTTTGTTGATTGCTTATGCCTCACGGTAAGTCGTGCTCTGTTCTGTTTATATGAACTAAAGCCATGGTGTTCTGTTTTGGTTTTGGTCTTAATCTCTAAAGTTTGCTCAGCTGTGTGGTGGGCAGCTTCTTACCATTTTTTTTTCCTTTTTAAAAAAATTGTTTTTCTTTTTGAGAGACAGAGACAGAGTTCAAGTGGGGGTGGGGCAGAGAGAGGGAGACACAGAGTCTGACTCGGGGCCGGAACTCACGAACCTTGAGATTATGACCTGAGCTGAAGTCAGAAGCTTAACCGACTGAGCTGCCCAGGCACCCCGATTATCATTTTTATATCTAATAAATGCTTAGATAATGTTACCAAGTTACATCATCTCATTGAAGTTGGAGACTGACTGGTTTTGTTTTTAAATGCAGATTGTATGAAAAGTTTGGAGAATCTGCTCTTCGGTCCTTAATCAGGTTTTACCCATCTATTTTGCCTTCGGATGTCATGCAACTTTGTCATCATCATCCTGCTCAGTTTTTGGCCTATTTAGACAGTCTGGTGAAATCACGGCCTGAAGATCAACGGTGAGAAGGCGAGAATATTTGCAGACTCTCCTTTCCTCTGATAGGGCATTATTTCCCTCGTATAAGCCATTGTAATGTTCTTCCTGCCGCCTGCCACACAATTGGGGCACCTGTTACGGAAAGGATGATTTTGGCAGTCATGGACCGTTCTTTCACAGTCCACAACACACACCATAAATGTGCACATAGCACACTTCTCTTCACTCCATCTTAGGGATTCTCAGGGAATCAGTGATGATCAGTGTAAAATTAAACCCCTGCTTCACGTCCTACACTAAGGCAGATAAGCTTCCTTATTGTCTCTGCTGCTGAGTGGATTTATTGCCACCTCTTTGTCGATAATATCCCAGCTTTTTGTGGGATCTCATCTTTTAATGGATCTCAGTCCCAGGTCTTCAGCTCTTTTTTAGATCGAGGTCTCATTTCCTGTTTCCACACCCCCACCCCGCCCTTTCTTCCTCTCACTGGTTTACATTTGCCCTGCTGGCTTTTATTTCTCTTTTTCTTTTAAGCCTTTTGGCATTTTCCTTTTATTATCTTAAGCTCAACTGTTCATTTAATAGGCTATTAGGTTTTGACCAGCATTTCTAGACATTTTGTAGCATAGAGTTTTCAAGTCATTTCATCTACTATTTTGATCCCCTAATAACATTTTCTTCCCATTCCCACATGTTATGTTTCCTTTCTCAGCATGAAGATTGGTGATTTTTCTCCCCAACTTTCTTTTAGGCCATCCTTCCTTGAGGCCCTTCTACAGCCGGAATCCTTAAGATTGGATTGGCTACTTTTGGCAGTGTCCCACGATGCTCCCCCAAGCACAAGCACTATGGATGAGGAAGGAAACCCCAGGTATAAGAGTTCTCCTTCCAGCTCTGATGTTCTCCTGGAATGGAACTGCTTTATTCACATAGCATTCTGGGCTTACTTCAAGAATAGCTCTGGAAGAGACTGACGCTAATAAAACCGAGTGTACTTCTTAGTGGTTCTGAACATTTTTTGAGTTCTAGATTTCTGATGATTCCTCTCAGAAAAATGCACATCCCTGCACAATTTTGCACACGATTTCAGATAATTAAGCTCTTTCAGGAATCCACATTAAGAGTCCGTGATGATTGGGGTGCCTGGGTGGCTTAGTCAGGTAAGTGTCAGACTTTGGCTCAGGTCACAATCTCACTGTTCATGAGTTCGAGTCACACATCGGGCTCTGTGCTGACAGCTTAGAGCCTGGAGCCTGCTTCAGATTCTGTGTCTCTCTCTCTCTCTGCCCTTCCCCCCCACCTCTCAAAAATAAGTAAACTTTAAGAAAAAAAAAAAAAAGAGTCCTTGATGGCCCCCCATGTGCCCATCTTATATGTCTAGACAAAGGTTTAGCAGGACGTACAGTGGCTGTCTATGAGTGATGAATTATAGGCTTCTTTCTTTCACTTTTGATTACTTAAAATGTCTAATTTTAAAAAACAAACAGGTGTTTGTCATAGGAAAAATAGCTATTTTTAATTTTTCAAAAGCCAAGTACAACTGTTTGAGAAATGTAATAATAATAGCTGATATAATGGATATTATAAAAATATAATAACAATGGGAAAAATCATAATTTGTAATTAGGTAACAAATGTAATTAAACTCAATACTTTAGATGGTGAAAAACATTTTGTAAAATGTATTTCTTGTCGAATTGACTGAGAGTTGTTCATTTTACAGGCCCCATTCACACTTGTTTTCCTGGGGCTACAGTCAGCTGGTGCTCCATCTCATTAAACTACCTGCAGACTTTACAACCAAAGAGAAGATGGCTGACGTCTGTAGGTCTCATGGGTAAGTGAGAATTGTTTTACAAGCTAAAGATTAGAATCATCTTAGTTAATAACTTTGTAGTGAAGGACCTGAATTGATATGCTTTGTCATTTGGGAATTCTCTTTATTACAGAGAAGTAACTTTTATTTTAGGTGATAGTGAAGTAAACCTGTTTTTCCTTTAAAAATTTTGTATATATTTTTCTTTTGTGTAGAAGACACTGGCCCTTGCTTATTCCTCTCTCCCCCTGGTCCTCTGTAGCTAGCTGCAGTTCTCAGGCACTTAGATGGTAATCAATTAAGCACCAGAGTATGTGATAAGAGTTACAATTGATACAGGTTACCTGAGAAGGGAGAGATTAGAATGTGCTCAATAGAATTGTTAGTGAAGGACGTAGGGAGGAGGTGGCACTTTGGAGGTAAAGCCCTGAAGGCTGGGCAGGATTTGTATTGATAAAGGAGCCCAAGAGGAGGGTGGGTCAGGTGAGAGAAACAGCAAGAGCAAGGGCATGAGAAACTGACCATTGCTTTTTATTCTTTTTTCTTACATACTTTGGACTGAGGCTAATAGAATTGTCTGTGATAATGGAAATATCCTATTACATTGTCTAATATGGTAGCCTTTAGCCACTTGTGGCCATTGAAAACTTGAAATATAGATTAGTCAACTGAAGAACTGACTTTTTATTTAATGTAAACCTAAGGCTAGTGTCTACTCTATTGGACAGCGCAGCTCCAGATAAATTCACTGTTTTTAGTCCTTTCTTCAACTTTGGTTTCTCTAAAGTTTCTGGCCTGGATATCTTACTCTTTGTTTGGAGCTGGAGAGAAGAAGAGAGGCCTTTACCAACATCGTGTGTCTGAATGATATGAGCCTGATGGAAGGGGACAATGGTATGTAAATCCCAATTGGTTACTCTTGGCTGTGTTTTCGAAGCCACTGCAGACTTTTCAGTAAGGAAAGTTGGTTGAACATTCAATACATACATTTCCTGTATGTAATTCTGGCTAGCTGTCAAGTTTGTGGAGGTTTGTTTTGATTTGTTTGTTCGTTTATTTATTTATTTATTTTTAAGAGAGAGAAGCGTGAGCAGAGGAGGGCAGAGAAAGAGAATCCCAGGTAGCATCTGCACTGAGAGTGCAGAGCCCATTTCAGTGCTTGATCTCATGAACCACATGAACTTGATCTCATGTGACCTGAGCCAAAATCAAAGTTTAGATGCCTAACCAACTGAGCCACCCAGGTGCCCATTGTTTTGTTTTTTTTTTTTTTTTATCAGTACCACTTAGCATATAATAAAATCATAATTAGGAATAAACTATAGGCAAATTTTCTATTAATGAGTGCCTACTATGTGTTAGGCACCACACTAGGTACTTCTCCATTTGGTGTTTAAATCAGATAACAAACCTTTGGAGTGTTTACTGTTATTTCTATAATCGAGGCCTAGGGGAAGGACAGTTAGTTTCCCCAAAGCCAGGCAGCTGGTGGAGCAGGCGTTCAGACCCAGGTCTGACTGACCGTCTCTAAAGTTTGTGCTCAGAATCTTTTCTCTGCACCACGTTGCCTTTTACACAGCTACCAGTTCGGTATCGTTAAAACGAACTTAAGGTCGAATGGCAGCAAGCTTTCCCTAAACTTTCACAGGTATTTAGATACTTAAAAATTATTTTTAAATTTTCATCAATCTACCACAGATAAAATGACAGAAGGCCAGGGCTTTGACACACTGATATCTGAGGTCTCAGAGTTCATCTTAGTCTGTTTTCTCATGTTGCTTTATTCCTCTCAGTGCAAGGTGCCAACCGTGTGACCCTAGTGTCCTTCATTCAGCGGTGTGACCTACAGCCTTTTTCAGCCCTGTTGGTGTGGGAGAGGGGAAGTTAGAACAGAGCAAAGAAGCCAGTTGACTGGCAAGTGTTAGCTTCAGATGTCCCAACTATTGCAAAAATAATTCATCATCTTCGTTTCAGAAATGGAAGAAGAGGGCCAGGTGGTTCTGCAGTAGTAGAACTATAAACACGCATACCCTTCTGAAAAATAACCAGAATAGTTAATATATGCATGGTTCGTATCTTTAAAGTCATAATGCAACATTTGTTATAGATAGAAACTGAAAATTTAGGAAGCATGAACAAAATAAATCCCACTTAAAATCCTTCCTACCCAGATAAAAAGACTCTGCGTATTTTGTTAATAAAATGATAGCAGCTGTTCTTACCATGGGTGTGTTAAATGGGGGTCTCTTCGTCAACACTTCTCTTTCCCCATAACTCATATTAATTGCTCTTCAAGACATGTTAGTTTTACTGCCAGATGTGTATCTCCTATCGGTCGACTGATTTTTGCTCTGCCACTAGCTCTCTGGTCCAGGCTACTCACCTAGATGGCTGCAGTCACCTCAGAATAGTCATCTGGTTTCCATTCTCTCCCACCTTTAATCCATTTTCCCTGCAGCAGCCAGAAGGGTTCTTTAAAACAAAAATTGGATGACGTGGCTACCCTCCTTGAAACATGTTATGTGGAATTCAGAATAAAACCCTGGCCTTTGTGCACTGTAGGCCTTTCTTTGAGTTCCTTGAATTCCAGTTCTGTTCTTTGTCAAGTTACCTTCCATGTTCCCTTTGTCAGAAATGCAGGCTCCTTCACCCTCCATTCCCGACACCCTGCAACCTCAAGCTGGTCCTTATGTGAGCCACAGTCATGTACCCCTCTGAGCTTGCCCGGTCTTTCAGCTCTCTGCTCACCCGTCCCGTCTTCATGGAGCCCTTCTCAGATCCTCCCCGAAACTCCCATTCTCTCTGATGGTTCCCTGATCTTTTCCTTTATTGTACGTAGCCCAGTTTATAAGTATAGATTTAGGTCTGTGCTTACCTCCTTTGCTTTCCCTTCTTTACTAGACTGAGCCCCACAAGAGTGTTGGGGTCATCATGTCTGGTTAGTCTCACACTGCACATCAGGCGCCTAGCCTAGACTATACCCAAGGAGTTCCTAAGTGAGCAAAATGAAGAATTTTGAAGCTAATGTTAGGCCCTCTCCCTATCATGAGTTATTTATTCCACAAATGTTCAGAAAACAATTTTGTGTTAGGATATTATGTTCTTATGTTTTGGTTTTAAACATTTTCACAAATGGTTTTGACTGTCTCCTATCTGCAGGCAGAGCGTTAAGAGCCATTAGAGCTAAAATTGTGTTTCTGTGTGTTTGGGTAGGTTGGATCCCAGAGACTGTGGAGGAATGGAAGCTTCTCCTCCATCTCGTACAGAACAAGAGCACGAAGCCAGCTCCGCAAAAGTCACCAAATGGGAACTTCAGCGATGGGCCTTCCCCCATCAATGTGGAAAATGTGGCCCTCCTGTTAGCTAAGTCCATGGGCCCAGATCGGGCCTGGTCACTGTTACAGGAATGTGGTTTGATCCTTGAGCTGTCACAGAGGTTTACCAGAACCTGCGATATCCTGAGGATTGCCGAGAAAAGGCAGAGGTAATACCCATCACCCACCCATGTCACGTCCTCTCCACAGGTGCTGGGGAACGTGGAAGCTCAGAGCTTTTCAGAAGGGGTTGGGGCTGTAGAGATCATTCAGTTCCGCCCCTCACTAACAGATGAGGGGACTGGGACTCCTCTGCTAATTAAGGTGATTGAGGGACGAGGCTAAAGTAGTATTGTGTTTCATACTCGTGACCAAGACCCTCTGTGGATTCCTGTGAATTCTCACATCTGGTGTGTACTCAGTTCTTTAAGACAGTATTTAGTACCCGATATCAAATTGTCTCAGGGCTTTTTTGTTTTTGTTTTAATTTTGGTAAAGTACAGATAAAATAAGATTTACCGTTTTAACCATTTTGAAGTGGTCGATTCAGTAGTGTTAAGTATGTCCATATCATCTTGCAAAACTTAACTTTACCCACTAAACGATAACTCCTCATGACACCCTCCGTTAAGCTTCTAGTAAGCACCAGTCTATTTTTTGTCTCTATAATTTTGACTACAGTAGTCTCTTTGAGACCCTGCTTTCAATTCTTCTGGGTGTATACCCAGAAGTGGAATTGCTACATCGTATGGAATTCTATTTTCAGTTTTTTGAGGAGCTGCCATACTGTTCTCCATAGGGGTTACACCATCTTACATTCCCGCCAGCTCCATTTTCTCTATATTCTCACCAACAGTAGTTATCTTATTAGTTTTGATGGTAGCCATCCTAATGGGCATGAGGTGAGAAGTATTTTGGTTTTTATTTGCATTTCCTTAATGATTAGCGATGTTGAACATCTTTTCATATGCTTGTTGACTGTTGTATATCATCTTTGGAGACATTTCTTTTTTTTTTTTTAATGTTTATTTTTGAGAGAGAGAATGTGTGTATGAGCAGGGAAGGGGCAGAGAGAGACACACACACACAGTCTGAAGCAGGCTCCAGGCTCTGAGCTGTCAGCACAGAGCCCGACATGGGGCAAACTAACGAACCATGAGATCATGACCTGAGCCAAAGTCGGAAGCTTAACTGACTGAGCCACCCAGGCGCCCCTGAAGATATTTCTATTCAAGTCTTTTTGCCTGTTTTTAAATCACATTTTTTTTATTGTATGAATTTTTTATATATTCCAGATATTAACCCTCTATCAGTTACATGGTTTCCAGATATTTTCTCCTATTGGATAGGATGCCTTTTCACTGTGTTGATGGTGTCTTTTGATACACAATTTGAATCCTTTAATTCTTTCTGGATTAAAATTTTTTTTTTTTTGTAAAGAGAACAATGAAAACTAAATGTGCTTGTTTCTTTTCTTTGGGATTTCAGAGCCTTGATACAAAGCATGCTTGAAAAATGTGATCGGTTTCTCTGGTCTCAGCAGGCCTAGTGGAAGAAGATTCATCACAATGTCATAACATTTTGAGAAAAACTGAATCATGCTCCTGAGCCTCCTGCACACCTTTGTTGTGGAAGGAAAGGTACTCCCTCAAAACCCTGCCACCTTCCTGGGACTACTTTTGTCAGTGTCTGTAACTTCTGTGTTCGTGGCTCTGTGACCTCAGCGTTTCTCAACCAGGGTTGAAGTTTGAAAGGAATCAGTCCTTGTTTGCCGAATCAAAGTGCCCTGGGACCAGAATGTGAAAGTTCACAGCTGAACTACAGTATTATTTTCCCCTTGCTAGTGAATCGGGGGAATTATTTTCCTATTGTGACTTTTCATGTAGGAGCTGAAGTTTCTGATCTGGTTGTATGAAGACAGATAGTCATTGGCAGGAGTTGAATTATTTTTAATATCTGAGGTAGTTGAATTAAAGTAAAACCTGGCATAATGGAATTAACACATAATAAGTGAAGCACTGAAGATCCAAATTAGATGTTTACATGAAATGGCCCCATATTTAAATTGAGCTAATTTAAAATATATTTTTCTCCAGTACTTGACATTTTCTAATCTGAACCTATATACAGATGACTAATTTAATACTAGAAATGTTTTATCTCTAATCTTTCCTAAACAGTGGTCCGAAGGAATCATGTGCCTTTAAAAATTATTATTTTTTTTTTTTAGTATTTATTTATTTTTGAGAGAGACAGACAGAGCATGAGTGGGGGAGGGGCACAGACAGAGAGGGAGACACAGAATCTGAAACAGGCTCCAGGCTCTGAGCTGTCAGCACAGAGCCTGACGCGGGGCTCGAACTCGGGAACTGTGAGATCATGACCTGATGCTTAAACGACTGAGCCACCCAGGCGCCCCTAAAAATTATTTTTTAAAAGCCATAATAAAGGAAAGCTAAGTACTAACAAATACTGCAGCAAGCACTTGTGTCATTGAAGCCGTGCACTAGAATGCCTCTGTGAAGCTCCTGCATGTTTGCCTCGCATGGTGCATGTAAAAGCTGGTGAAGTTTTTACTCGAATAGAATACAGACATCAGGTTTATTGTGAGCAATTTGCAAGAAAGTGTTGGAGTAAGCCCAACGTGGAGTAAGAAAAGCGTTGGATCTGTTGAATGTTTCACGTCTGTTTTTCACTCAGAACACAGCCGAAGAACTGTAGACAGAAATTGCTGTCATGCTTCCACATGATATTCAAATACCATGTGACCGGATGGGCTGGAGACATTGTCAGAGAAAGGAGGCTTCACACAGTTTCTTGGAGTTTTGAGAAGCACGGAAAACCTAATGACTGTGGTCTACCATGGGTGTGTGTGTGTGTGTGTGTGTGTGTGTGTGGTGTTTTCCCTTACCAAGCAATTTTCTGACTCCTACAGTGCAACCCAGTTCTGACACTGCTGACCCAGAGGTAGCATCAGATCCCACAGGTAAAGGACAAGACTGTCCTCCACTTTAGACACTAAATCCAAGTTCAGGTTGTTAATATACTTCTGACCAACCGGCTGTAAATCGGAGGTCCTTATGACCTCCTCTTTCGGTTTGATGGTTTGATTAATTTATTAGAGCAGCTCCCAGAACTCAGAGAAACATTTCATTTACTAGATTGCCAACTTCTTATAAAAGAATGTAACTTAGGACAGCCAGATAGAAGAGACACGTAGGACAAGGTACGGGGAAAAGCGTAAGACGCTCCATGTCCGCTATAAGCTCTGCCTTCTCCAAATCTCCACGTGTTCCCCAACCTAGAAACTTTCTGAATCCAGTTCTTTGTGGGGTTTTTTATGCCTTCATCACAGGGGCACGATTGATTAAATCATTGGTCATTAGTGATTGAACTCCATGTCTAGTCCCTTTCCCTTCCCGAGGTCAGGGGTGGGGTTTGGGAGGTGAGACTAAAAGTACAAGACACCCCTGTGGCACTCATCACTTGGGAAGTTCTAAGGGCTGTAGGGGCTCTGTGCCAGAAATGAAAGGAAGACCAAATATATATTTCTTACTGTAAGTCACAATATCATACCTTCCCATTAGCATCAGCTCGATTTCGGCTGTATTGGATTAGGTTGAGTACGAGTCTGTACTACGGTAAAGATCAAGAGCCCTCTCTTCACTGTCTTTCAGCTTTTGTCATTACATAATGACTGTCCAAAAAGAGCCAAGAAGAACTCTCAGGAGAAGGAGACAGCCTGAACTGGCACAATTGTGCAATCATTTCCTAACAGATTATTCTAGGGCATGTTACGGCAGTCCTCATTTGCCAAAAGGGTACGGAGAAATTTATAGCACTAAAAAAACCAATCGTAGCATATGAATTTATTTTCCAAAGTAAACCAAACAACAACAAAAATCCCCTTCAGTTAAACATTTAAATTTCATCAGTCTACTTGGCTCTTAGGCAGTGTTTTCAAATACAACTTGTGTCTTTCACTTGCCTAAAGATGGTGCACAATGATTCATGGTTGCATCACTTTTAACAGGGCTACAGGGTCGCGTAGTGGCTGAGAACTTGGGTTCTGAGGCAGATTGTCTAGCTTTGAATATTGCTCTGTGTCTTTCTAAGAGACCTTGGAGGAGTTACTTTGTTTCTCTGAGTTTGAGTTTTCTCATCTATAATGAGGCGGGGGTAGGGGTGACACTCACTCAGGATAGTTTGAGAATTAACTGAGGTCATGAATGTGAAGAACAGAGCACGGTGCCTGGCACATAGGTTAGAACCACCTGTTAGTGACAGATGAGACTAAAGTGCAGGGCAGTAGTGCTTGTGACCAGTGCACGAATAATAAATATTAGCAATTGTTTGAAAGGTGTGGAATATCCTTTTACCCAGTAGTGATCAGACCCATGTAAACTGGTTTGTATGAATCCGAGAGAGTGGGAAGACCAAAATTGAAGTTAATAGTTTCCTTGTATGGGTTACATTTGTTCCCATTCTGCCCAAGGCTCAAAACCTTGTAGTCATCCTTGCCTTTCCTCCTCCTCAACCCTCACTTCCAGTTCCCAGGTGAATCCTCTCATTACTGTGGTGGTTTTCTACAGAGGTCGTTTTTTTCTCCAGTGTCCGTTGCTGCCCGTCCGCATTCTTGTTACTTCTCGCTTGCCTGGACACTTGCAGCAGTCTTAATGACCTTTCTTCACGTCTGAAGTCTTGCTTTCCCCACTGTCACCACTCAGTCTTAGCTCCTCAAGGTATAAACACCTTGGTGTCACCCAAGGGAGGTGATTGACAAACCTGCTGCTATACATCAGAGTCACCATAGGAGCATGTGAAAAATACTCATGTCAGGGATCCTGGCCCAGACCTGGAATCTGTACATCTAGGATTTAATTTAATCCTCAACTGGCCTCCCACCCCCATATCATTCCTGGATTTAGATACAGAGTTATCTTGGTTTATAGGTAAACCCCTGTCTTGGTCCCATGGGAAGTTAATTGGAGATCCAGTATAAGAATCCTTGTTCTTGAGACGGAGCCTTAATCATGCCTCTTCCCAGTCAGAAACTTTCAGTGACTCCCCTCTGCCTTCAAAATAAAAACAAATCCTTGAGCTTGTCATTGAAGGCCCTCTGTGACTTCTTTCCAAACTCAGTTTCTCAGTTCCAGAGTTTGTCCCTCATCCTGGGTTCTCCGTTTCTTGGATACACTCTGCACTCAGACCTCTGGTTGTGCCCCTGCTTAACCTTGATGTGTCCTTCGCCTCTGTCCCCACCTGCTTAAACCCACTAGGGTTCTGTGCCTTCAAGTTCTACATGTCAAGTTTGGTTGTTTTAAAATGTGATAAAATACAGATAATTTAAACCTTACTGTAACCATTTTTGCAGCAGAACAAGGGGCCGAAATCTTTCCTTGTGCCACCAAACAGTAACTTTAGAGTGGGTTCAGAGCTTTTCCTACCCTGTCATTTAGAAGAAATTTGCATACCACTAAACTTTCTGAGTAACACTACAGAATTACAACACAGTGCTGCCGTGTGGAGAGGAGTCCAGAGTTTCCAGTCAGCCCTGGTCTGATGGATCAAATACAAACCACAGAAGAAGTCTGGGAAAATTTCCACTTGATAATTCTTTCCAGAGGGCTCAGAGAAGTACCTGGCATCACTGTGTCCTAAACCCAGAGAATGTTTTCCCGTCTTGCCCAAGTAATACGTTGTTCCAGCTGGACGACTCTGAATCAGTGTGAATATTCAAGTTAATGTTTCCCGCTAGTGATGTGGCACTGTTACCAATAGGCAGAGCCTGGGTTTCATGACACAGTGTCAGTGTTTTTGTTCCCCTGACTGCAGAGCTTTTCCCAGTAAACTACCTGTCTTCATAGCACAAGTGCAGTTCTGCAGAGCCCCATACTTACCAGGGGCCTGGGCTTGCTTGAACACCTTGCTTTCATATCTTGGAATTTTTAATAATTTCTGAACAAGGGTCTCCACCTTTTTATTTTACATGGGGACCCACATTGAATAACTGGCCCTGGCTGCCACAGTAGATCTGAGGTGGAGCCTGAGAGTTTGCATTTCCAACAGGATCCCACGCGATGCTTCCTTGGATCACCCTTTAAGTAGCAAGGCTCGGTCTCAAGTCTGGTAGCAACTCGGAAGGAATCTGAAGGACAGTATGGACCCAGGCCCCCGGCAGCTGGATTCCTTGCCGCATTGAGGGAAACATGAATTTTTGTATTCCTGAAGCTTCTGTGTTTTTGTTACAGCAAGTTAGCCTTACCCTAATTAGAGGAAGTGAAGTCGAGCCAGTCTCACAACTTGTTCCGTTCTCAGTTTATTTAGGCTTAAATACTTTTGGAGAAAGAGGCTTCTGTGAAATATGCCTGGAAACTTGCCTCCAAATGTGTCAGACACAAGCTCAGGCTCTCTGGTCCCCGCCTCCAATGCTGGTGGGTGCCGACTGGAATGGCCTTTATGGTCTTGGGGACTGGCGTTGGAGTTTGAAGTTAGAGGAGAAGAAGATGAGGCCGTGTGGCCCGGGCTTACCAGAATTCGGTTTTGATGTTTGGAGACAAACCCTCGCCAACAAAAACTTGCTTCTCCTTGTCCTTCAAACCTGTCTCCCCTGGGGATCTTGTGGCTCATGTATTCCTTGGATCCCCCTAACCATAATGGTCATCACATCATGCTAATTTTACTCCAACCTCTAACAAACTACTTTTGTTGTAGAAAACAAAAACAAGTCATCTTAAGCAAGATATGTGGTCAGTAGCAGATACAACCCTGTTGCTAAGAATGTCCCCATATCCCTACCAAGCCCTGTAGCACTCAGTCCCTCAAAGAGCACTGTGCTCCAGATCACATCCCCTGGGGTGGCATCTGGCTTGTGACATCACTAGGCTCACAGCTGGTTCATTACACAAGTCCGTGGCAGCTTACATTTCTCTGTCCTTCCTAGTCACTCCCGCCTGTCGCCCCGTCTTGGCTGACCAGTATCTTGCCCTCTTCTCTCTTTTATCCTCAACCTAAGATCCAATCAGCCCCTTCATTCCTGAGTGAATTTACTGTCTGTATATTGGAGATGTCTGTGCTTTTCTTTCTTCTTTCCTTTTTTCAATTTTTATTACAGGGTACAAGCGAGAGGGGCGGGTAGAGAGGGAGAGAGAGAGAAAGAAAGAATCTTAAGCAGGCTCCATGCTCAGTACAGGGCTTGATGTGGGGCTCAGTCCCACAACCCTGGGATCATGATCCGAGTCAAAATCAGAGAGTTGGATGCTCAACTGACTGAGCCACCCAGGCACCCTGATGCCTATGTTTTCTCCATGAGCTTTAGAAAAGCACCAGGTTTTGGCATATCAGATACGGCTTACGCACCACTTCACATCCTCCGACCCCTTCCTCTTCCTGCAGCCACTTCTACAATGGCGATTCCATTGTCGATGAGCACTGATCCACTCACGCAGGTGCAACCTGGCAGCGCCTGGCTTCGGGTCTGTTCCATAGGCCGTCTGTTCCGTTCACTAGGGAAACGCACAGGACACTCGGCGTGTGCACAGCCATAGAATGCAGAAAGATTGATATTCAAGGGGTCACACTTGATGAGTGGAGATGGGAGCCAGTTGATAGGTGCTTTTCTTTTTCGAATCCTGGTGGATAGTGCTCAGGCATCTTTTACTACATTCCTCAGAAGGCCCCAGTGGGATTGAGCTCCAGCTCTCAGAATCTTAACTTACGGCCCGCTCTGTAATACATCCTTATGTTGGCCGTGCTCACTCCCTGGGCTACACCCCTGTCTCTCACTCCTGCTCACTGGGGTTTCCAGGTAAAGTACTGGAGAACCTAGGCCAAGAACCACGGGGAGGCGGTGGGGGTGAGGAGGGCAGGAGGTAGGAGGATTCTTCTATTTTTTGAGGCTTTGTCACCTAGACTTAGTCCATTATTCAAGTGATGGGTCCATTAGGTAAGAAGTAGTAGATATCCAGCCATCATTGCTGGCTGGATTGTTTCTCCCCTGACCTGACCTGCTTCTTATCCTTCCCTCTACTCTTGATGTCCTCAGATCCCCACAGCTGAGCCCCCTGACCTCTACCTACAGGTCCAGCTCAGCTCATGACTTGGTGTAGAAAGTACTGAAGGATCCTCAATCTAACCTCCAGGCAGCTCAATGCCAACCAGAGTCCAAGTTGTGACCCAGCTGGAGCTTTTTATGCACCCTCACTGCTGACCTGCCCACAGAACCAGGTCGGGTCTTGCCTAGACCAAAGACATTTCCATTTCCCCCCAAAACAATTATATCAGCAGTGAAGGCTTTTATCTCCCTGACCTATGAACTGTAAATCCCCGTCAGAGAACTAGGGACTATTATTTATTAGTACTGCTCAAGTAGTGTAGGTTAAGAGAGGAGCCTCAAGCCAGACTGCCTGCATTCAAATCCTGCCTACTGCTCACTAGATCTGTGACCTTGAGCAAGTTACTCTGTCTCTCTGCCCTCCCCTCCCCCCCCCCACGGCAGTGTCCACATCTGAGAAATAATCTACACCATAGAGTTGTGGCACACTGTGGGAATAGAATGAGCTCAGGAAGTGAGCCATTATGAGTGGTATTATTACTCTATAATCTTCTGGCCAATCCCAGTAATCCTGGTTTTTATTTTTTAACGAAAACATAGCTAAATTTCACACGAAACATAGCAAGAGTTTTCCTTTCTTTTATTTTTTTAATGTTTTTATTAAAAGAGCGTCAGCACTCACTAGTGGGAGAGGGGCAGAGAGAGAGGGAGACAGAGGATCCCAAGTGGGCTCCACTGACAGCAGAGAGCCTGATGCGGGGCTCAAACACACGAACCACGAGATCGTGAACCGAGCCAAAATCAAGAGTTAGATGCTCAACCGACCAAGCCAACCAGGCACCCCTACACAGTATTACTTCTGATTAGGGAACTCATTTTGCAACAAATAAAACATGACAGTGGGCCTATACGGACGGGAGTTCACTGGTTTAACCGCATCCCTATTATTTTGAAGTAGCCGGCTAGGTAGAATAGTGGAATAACCTTTTGAAAACAGTTACAGTGCTAGGTAGATAGCAACACCTTGCAGGGATAGGGCAGTGGCCTCCCTGCCACCCGCCAAGGATACGGTATGTGCTTTAGATCAGTGTCCAATGTATGGTACTGCTCCCATAGCCACAATTCATGGGCCAGGAATTAAGGCAAGAAAGTGATCGTGGCTTCTCTCACTAATACCCCTACTGACCCACTAGCAAAATTTTTGTTTTCTATCCTTGTGACTTGAGGTTCTGGGGGTCTAAAAGCCTTAGATCCAAAGAGAGAAACCACCCAAGGGCGGGAAGATTCCACCTGTGGACAAGAGCTTGAGCCCATGCCTGTGGAATTCCAGCCCATTTGTGATCCTCCCTGCTTGGTCGCATGGAAAACAGGTCTTTATAGACTTTGGACGTACTTAGTCAGCCCTCACCATTGCATAGTCCAGTTCCTTGTGAGAAATCTAAATCTGTCCTCTAAACAACTTACAGTACCAAATTCCGAATCAGTCCGATCAGAGGAGCAGAACCAGTAGGATATATATGTATATATTAGTGGACTTCTTACAAGGAACCGGCTTACACGGCTGTAGGGGCTGGCTCAGCAGTCAGGATAGGCAGTCAGGACGGTGCGATCTCAGGGGAAGAAGAGCAACTGTAGGCCCAGCGACTACTTGGAGACCATTTCAGGGAAGACCTAAGCCTTTCCTTAAAGGCCTTCCAACTGATGAAGCCAGTCCCACCTAGGATAACCACTCATTTGATTAGGAGAATTTATTAAGGACTTTAATTATGTCTGCAAAAAACCTGCACAGCGGCATCTGAATCAGTATTTGAATAACGGAGGGAAGATGTGTGTATACAACTGCTTCCCTTCATCCTTAACTCTGGACAGAGAATAGTTCTTACCAGCCCATCCTCCAGGACTCACGTCGAAGGGAACTGTGAGGACCATAGTTCAGCCTAGCCAAGTCGACACATCCAAAAGCCATCATGGGGGCGGGGGCGGAGGGGTCAAAATTTTCATTTCTGATGAGAAAGCTTGCGAAGCATTGCTAGGAAACTAATTTTTTCTAGAATAATGTGAAATTATGTCAGCTTAGATGGTACTTTAGTATAGATTTGGGTATTCATCTTTAAGTGAAACGTTACCCCATTCTGCAGACCAAAACCTGGATTAAATCTCCCACCCTCCACAAGTCCCAAACGCTGCTCCCAGGTCTGTCATCCTGTGCAGAATACTTTTCTTCCTGCTTCATTTGTTCACTCAGTGTTTACTGAGCCTCTACTACGAGCCAGGAGCTGTGGCAGGTACTCTGGATACAAGGATGACATACAGCGAGATAGACATGCCTTTTGTCCTTTGTGAAGAGTCCTGGGGACAATAATGTACAACAACAGCAGGTACAACTGGGCTCCCTCGGTTCCTTGTCCTCCCTCTCAGATGTTCGGCATTTCCTGACTGTATTCTCTTCGCTTTCCTTCCTTTCTCAGGAGAAGCTCCTTACTCTTTCTCAGGGTAACCGTCTATGAGCCTACCTCGTCCCTTCCTTTCCACTTATAGTTAAAAAGTAAATTATTTCAATCATTCATTCATTCAGTAAGTGTTGAGGTTCTATTATGTACCAGATACTTTGCTTAGTGCCAGATATTTGAAGTTAAATAAGACAAATTGTTAACAACTAGAATGAAGGACAGACCAAGAATC
Source organism: Paguma larvata (assembly GCA_030068075.1). Taxonomy (NCBI): domain Eukaryota; kingdom Metazoa; phylum Chordata; class Mammalia; order Carnivora; family Viverridae; genus Paguma; species Paguma larvata. The sequence goes on along the minus strand of CM057831.1, from coordinate 71,683,228 downwards.
GAAACAAAAACAAAACAGAGTAACAAAACTGTAAAGCAAGAAATAAGAAAACTCATCCTAGATATTGGTGCCTGGTAGGAAGGAACGAATAGCCGTGGTAGGTGACTCGGAGCAGTCAGAGAGGGCCTCTCGGAAGAGCGAGTTCAGGTGAGAGACGGAGGATGAGAAGAGAGCAGCCGTGTGAAGAGCAGACCGATTGTTCTAGACAGAGGGAGCATCGTGTACAAACATCCTGTGGCAAATTAGAGCTCGACTTTTTGGTGGAACTGAGGGAGACCAATGTGGCTGGGGAGCAGTGAGCCAGGAGGGTGTGACAAGAGAAGAATGTGATGGAATGAAGAAACTCGAGGACCTCTTTCAAGAAGGTGGGAGGAGGCCGGTGTGCTGAACTTGCTCAGAGGCCTACTAGTACCGGGAGGAATACGTCACTTGTTTTGGGCTGCACGGAAGCCCGTGGTGGACAGGAGCTGCTTTGCCGGAGCAGTGGATACAGAGGCCAGGCTGGAGCGGGTTCAAGTGTGAGTCCAGAGGGAGGAATCATGTTAGGCGGGTGGCTCTTTCAACGAGTCAGACTAACAGGAGGAAGAGGAAAAGGTGCAAGAGTGAAGATGGAGGTGGGCCGAGCCTGGGTTTTCAGTGTGGTGACGTATCGGGGAAACCCCAGTGCCTGGACCATGCGAGGTGTAGCGCATTCGATGACGAGCAAAGTGTGGTCCTATCCTTAAACAGGTCAGGCATCTCCCAATTCTAGGTGCTCTCCTGGCCATTTAAACCCAGTGCCAGAGATCTGGGAAGGAGAGACGCCCCCCTGCTGAAGCCCTTGGCCTTGTACAGCACATCCCGGGTTCTGGAGGCAGAACGCCAGCCTGCAGTCCTGCCTCTGCACCCTTATGTGGGCAACCCCGGACAAGGTCCTGATTGTGTTCCTCTAAACCTGGGTTTCTGCAGCTGAGAACTGCAAAGACTCTCTGTGGCTTAAGGCAAATAAGGCTTGGACAGAATAGAGCACAGTCTGGCATTTGCAAACAAAGAAAATGGCAGCTACCTTATTCAATTAGTATTCACCAGCCTCCCACGCAGCAGCAGAGTTCGGATTGTCAACCGTGTGTGCGTCAGTGGAGGCTCTTCTTAAATTGTGTCGTAGGTGTTGTAGATACAGTCTGACTTTCTCTCTAGAGCATTAGACCTCGTCGAAAGAGAAGTTATGTAGAAAATAGAATGGAGGCGTCTGGGTGGCTCAGCTGGGTCAAGTGTCTGACTCTTCATTTCAGCTCAGGTCATGATCTTGCGGTTTGTGATTCAAGTTTTGCATTGAGCTCTGTGCGGACAGCGTGCAGCCTGCTTGGGATTCTCTGTCTCCCTCTCTGCCCCTCCCCTGGTCACATGCGTTCTCTCTCTCTCTCAAAATAAATGAACTTTTAAAAAGTAGTTATCTTATTATTAAAAAAAAATAGAATGAAAGTGTTTTATGAACTGTAAGCTGTTCAGATGCGAGTTATGTGAGAGAGGCTTGATTCCTAGCAGGGGAACTGAGGGGATGGGGTAAAGAGGGGCCAGCAGTTGAGAATGAAGCTCTCGTGAGCCCCAAACTCTGCCCCAAAATGCAGTGAGTGGGCTACTGGGAAGGGTCTTCAAGAAAGTAGAATTTTTATCTGGATCTGAGTTCAAGGACAGTAGGTATAAAAATGAGAGAAACAGAAACCAGGCAGTATTTTGAAGAGGGAGGTTTTTGGGTGTTTTTTTTTTTAAGACTTATTTAACGGGCATCGGGGTGGCTCGATCAGTTGAGCATGTGACTTCAGCCTAGGTCATGATCTCACGGTTCGTGGACTCAAGCCCCGTGTCAGGCTTTGTGCTGACAGCACAGAATCTGCTTCCGGTTCTCTGTCTCCCTCTCTCTATGTCTCTCCCCTGCTCACACTTTTACTCACTGTCAAAAATAGACATTAAACATTTTTTTAAGTTGTATTTATTATTAAGTACTCTCCACACCCAAAATGGCTGAAACTCATGACTTCAAAATAAAAAAATCATATGATTTTCCAACTGAGGCAGCCAAGTGCCCAGAGGGAGGGTTAACGTTAAGAATTATTAAGTAGTTACAAGAGATTGGCTAAAAAGCAGTAAAAATAAGGGGAGGTATGAGTTAAGGAAAAGGCCCTCACAAGGCTGAGGTTAAGGTCTCGTTAGGAAGTATGTGGCCTATCGTCCAGCGCATGGCAGGAAAACTTTGCTGGGCGCCACGACTCAGAGTTGACAAGAGCACCCCCTCTGAGGTGGCGACAAAACATGCCAGAGGTCGATGTTGCCATTATTATGCCACCAGTTTCCTGACCTATTTTGTTCCTGGGAGCTTCCGAGTGAGGCAGTGAGATGTGGCGGAGAAAAACTGCTTTGGACGTAGACGGCATGGACAGAAACTGGGTTTAGCTGGACTTGAAGGTGCTGCTGGGAAACCACCACAAGACCAAGGGGGCCGTGGCCGGAGCAGGATTCCAGTCCCATCCTCCCAAGGCTGTGTCCACTGCCGCCAGGGACAGGGACCAGGAGGAACAAAACAAAGGGGACGGAACGCAGAGGACAGAGACAGAGACAGGCCACAACTGGCAGGAGAGTAGGTCCTGGACATGGAAGGACCTGGAAATAGCACTAGGGTAACCAGAAGGGCCTGGACAGGGCCGCAGGTCTGATTGGGGAGCGGTGGGTGCAGGGAGTCTGCCCTCTGTAACACTGACATTGTCTCCCACACACCAAATATTTGGGCACAGGCTCCGCCTGCACGTGGGGTCCATCATCACCCCTGGGAAGGTCAAACCAACAGTCCTTACATCAAAGAATAACACATGCTTTTCAACAATCTCTTAAGCATTTATTAGACCCCTGTTAGGTGCGCTCCACCAGCCTCTGTGGACAGAGAACTCAATGACTCGGCGTCCCTGCCCTCAGGGGGCCCCCAGCCCCTCTCCTGAGGGCAGAGCAAAGGGGCAGCTCAGTATTTCTTTGGCAGGCCAGCAGGTCGGAAGTGGTTGGGGTCTTTGCCGCTCCGGCCCCATTTATTGGCAGCCTGGTCAGCCTTTGAGTCCTTTGCTCCGTGGCCGCTGTTTCCGTGCCTAAAAAAGTCTGTGATTCTCTGAGTATTCTCTCTGGCGTCGCTGGAATGGAGGAAGACAGGAGAAAATTAAGGCCTGATGAGGAACAGTCCCTCTCCCCATTTCTCTTCTCTGCAAGGATGGCTGACGGGAGCCAAGGAAAGAGGGGCTAAAACACTGACCCCTGCTCACCAGAAACAGAACATCTCAGCCGAGGCTGGTCCCCAGCTGGGGAGACAGTAGCCACAGGGGGCGGGGTGGGTATCACCCATTCCCACTGGCCTCGCTCTGACTCCATCAGTCACTCACGCCAACACGGGACACAGAGGGGAGGGTGGGCAAGAGGAGGAGGAGCCACAGTCTCTACAGGAAACTTCTCTAGGGCTCGGCCCCTCCTGGCTGTCCACGGCAGCCACACTCAGCTCACCCATCCCTGCGACCCCAGGAGCCCCTGGTACCTGATCACTTTCGCCGCCCAAGCGCCCCCAGGTCCCCTCTGTGCGGCATCATAGTTCCCCCGGGCGTGGAAGTATTTGTCTGAACCTTTGTAATTGGCTTCTCTCATGTCAGAGTAGGCTCTCCACATGTCTTTAGTCCCTGGAAAGAAAGGAAACTGATGAGATGGAGAGGATCATATCCTGGCAAAATAGAGAAATGTGGCATTTTCCTCCCATTCATTCTAAGATTCCAGTCTGTGACCAAATCCTTGGAGATGATACAGGCTGGGATGTGTATTCCTTTACCTTTCACTTCCCGGGCGAATGTTATTGAGAAGCACACGTGATGCAAGTTTATTCGTTTGATTCCATTCCAAGTACTGTTGCGACTTTGTGCTTGGCTCTGTGGTGTGCCTGAACAGGAGGTGGGATGGTCTTTAAGGGACGCTTTGTCCTGCAATGCCCTCAACCTGGACAGATGCAGGGAAGCCTCTGACGGTGGCAGGAGAACGAAGGCAAGTCAGAGGGAGGCTGCTGACCCAGAGGGCTCCCAACCAGGTCCAGGGCAGAAATTCATCCCTGCAGGGCGGCGTGAAGCCAACTTGGTCCCGAGTATTTCTGAATGTCTGGGGCGTATTTGGCACGCGGCAGGTGGTAAAGGGGAGGTCCCCTAGAGAGATTTACAAAAACGGGGTCATCAGATGCAGAAAAGGGGCAACTGGCCCACCAGCTCTGAAGCTCAGTGTCCTCCCCAGTAAATGAAGGACTATATTGCCTTCCGTAGAGTGGTTACGCAGATGAATGGAGAAAATGCACATATAACTCTAGAAGATTGTAGATGTTCAGTATGCTGTCACTTCCCTGGGCCTTAGGAAGGCCGGGACAAACACAGTGAAGGGACTAAGCTAAGAGGAAGATCAGGGAGTTAGACACTGAAGGAATCTGATGAGGCTACAATAAAATGAAGACTTTTAGAAAGTAATGTAGTAGGCTAAAGAGAAACACTTACTGTCGAGTGTAATCATAGTTTATGTAACATCCAGGTAATACCTTGTATTCATTTTATGTGTTCGTTCTTTTTGGTGTCTAGAAAGGTCGCATTGTTGAGCAGTATGACATTCTTTTTTTTCTTAATGTTTATTTTTGACAGAGAGACAGACTGTGAGCAGGGAAGGCGCAGAGAGAGAGGGAGACACAGAATCCAAAGCAGGCTCAGGATCTGGCTGTCAGCCCTAAGCCCGATGTGGGCTCGAACCCACAAACCATGAGATCATGACCTGAGTCGAAGTCCAACGCCTAAATGACTAAGCCACCAAGCACCCCGAGCAGTATGACATTCTTACTACACTTATTCCCTCTGAGTTACTGATTTAAATAGATGCCTGGTATCTACTTGCTTAAAAACTACTTCCAAAATGCCTGACATATTTGTCACTTTTGGAGGCAAAACTGGAGGGAATGGTTCCCAACCTTTAATGACACAAAAAGGCACTGGGGTACTTGATAAAGGCCAGATTTGAGGCTCAGCCCCAGAAATTGTGATTCAGCAGAGGGGGGTGCATGGACCGGGCCTCTGCATTTCACAAAGCACCCTAAACCCCAGGTGATTCTCATGCAAGTGGTCCTAGAAAGCATTGACCTAAGAGATGAAAAAACATTTGTAGCTGTGCCTTGTGAGAATTTAGAAAAGGTTGGCAGCAACCTTTTTGTTCTTAAAACAAAAGCAGTGACGATCACAGAAAAATAAAAATAAACAGTTGTGTGAAATAAACAAATTTTTGTCCCTTGAGACAAAATGCCTGATGGGCATATATCTCTTGCTCAGTGCCTGGCCAGGTCTCCCGCCAGCAGAACCATCATCATGTAATTCCTTGCGGCTCTTATCGTGGGGACACGAGCTCTCCAGAGTCCCCTTCCACCTCTGCCACATCCTGACTGTCTGCCATTCGCTCAGAGGAACAAGAGGATGTGTGTCCACAAACCCCTCACTGTCCCCTGCACTCTCTGGTCCGGGAGGCAGGGTAGTCCCGGGTCATAGCAAGGTCTGAGGTGCTGGGTTCCGGGAAACCCTGCTTTGCTTGATTAGGACTCTTAATCTCTTTGTGCCTCAGCCTTTCTACTAAGGGATAATGGTTCCTACATCACAGGGCTACAGATTAAAACTCGAGGATGAAAACGAGTTCATTCATTCAGGTAAAGCTCTTAGAACAGTGCCTGGGACGGGCCAAGCTCAGCTAATGTTGGTCGTGGTTACTAAGAGCACAAGTTGGATGCACCCACTTCATGACCGAGACCAGGCAATGTCCCCGATTTCCCACTAGGTGGCACTAGAGGCTCCCCGTGAGCAAGGAGCAGGAGCCCTGGACCCCAGATGTCTTCTGCTCCTGCTGCAAGTTAAACCCCAAAGCTTATGTGCCCTTCAGCCTGGGGATCCCCAGGGAACAGTGCAATGCTGGCCCAAGAGCCAGGGCTGGAGGGATAGGACCCATGTCGTTTAAGGGGAAAACCACCAGTAGTGGATAAACTCTAGAGATCTAACGCACAGTAGGACGCACACAAATTAATATCGTACCACAATTATCAAACTTGGGGCAGTCTAGAACTTAATTATTTCAAGGACGAAAGGGAAAGGATAATTGTGTCCCGTGATACACATGCTCTTTACAGCTATAGTTTTAATCACATTAAATATACAAATGTGTCAAATTAACATGACATGCACCTTAAATATATACAATGCTATATGTCAGATATGGTTCAAGTCTACAAAAAAGCCTGGGCAACTGCTATCTTGGAAAGAAAAGTGCTTCTTTTCTTCCCACCTGGGGCCTTCACTCTGGGCGGATGTGGCCTCCACTGTGGTGAGTTCTGGTGGGGGGCCAGTTGCTGTCTTCCCCAGACCCCCACCCTTTGGTCCTTACCTTGACCAGCTTCCTTGAGGAACGTGAACCATCTCTGGCTGCTGACGCCCAGGACCAGGGAGCACAGTAGGACACCCACGAAGAGCTTCATCCTGCTGCAGAGTCACACAGACACACGAGGATGACACATTTTTGGTTTGGCGTGGTTTGGTTTTGGGGGAGTCATGTGGACCCATACCTGTATTCCAGAACTAAACCAATATTACCTATACACTCAATATTATCTGTATCTGTTTATCTGTACACACACATGCATATATTCACGTATATGTGTACATATACACCTGTGTGTATCAATGTATAGGCAGAAAGAAATAGGCAATGTATGTACGTATGGGTACGCAGGTGTCCCATAGATACATAGAATTCCAGAGGGTCCAGTTCTCCGTTTCCATTTGCGCCATAGGAATCCCAGTATGAAAGACTGCACTGCGCTTCTAATAGAAACCACATTCCATTTCGGTCATCCCCCATTGGCCCTGAAACCCACTGTCCAGGAAGTTTCCAGAGGCCTTTGGGAATTTCGTGACCATGTACCCATCTGTAAACTGAGGACAGGGGCACGATGCACATAGACTTGCAGAACGCCTGCTCTGCCATCCGTGAACTCCCACAGAGGAAGTACACGACCAAGTCCCGATCCCAGAAATACTCACATCTGGGGAATTCGAATTGCCAGGATAGGAGATTCAGGAAGGAAGCAGAGAGCGGGGACATAGCGCAAGAATGCCTTTGGGTAAGATGATCCCCAAAGGAGGAAAGTGTAGGAAAGCTCTAGCACCTCACCTTTGGATGTCTGTTACTGCCGAGGCTCCTGGTGAGGCTGAGCTGCCTATGCCTTCTGCCTGCAGGGGGGCTGGCATTATATATACTGACACTCTGCAGGGGGTGGGGGGCAGGTTTGAAGCAAAACACTGAGATTCAGGAAATTCCTCTTGGCCAGACACAGCATGCAAACATCAGCCTCCTCGTTCATGCCCCTCTACTTTCCCAGGTTGTGCAATCTGGCCGCTTTCAGTGATGTAGCAAACTTGGACGTTTCTGCTTGTTTCCAGTCTCCCTCCTGGTTAGATGGGTTTTCTTCCCCACACAATAGTGAATTGAGAATTGCTGGGAAGGGTAATCAAAGTTACAAAAAAGATTTGATTGCCTAAAGAATGGGAGAACACAAGGCTAATGGAGAGCAGAACGGGCTCCATTAAAGGGGCGGCTAAGGAGAAAGCTGGACCCCAGGGAGCAGGAGTTGTAGAGGAAGGACCGACCAGGAAAATGAAGCTTCAGGCACCCAGTGGGGTGGACTTGACCTTGGAAAAGGGAGCCCTCCATGATCAGTTGCTGTGGAAGCTCATAATGGCAGGTCACAACCGAGGAACTGCAGTGTAGAAAGGTGATACGCTGTCACACAGCAATGACACATTATAAGTGGTTCAGAAAGGGGCAACTGGTGGCTCAGTGGGTTAAGCGTCTGACTCATGATCTCGTCTCAGGTTATGACCTCATGGCTCATGAGTTCGAGCTGTGCATTGGGCTCTGCACTGACAGTATGGACCCTACTTGGGATTCTCTCTTTCCCTTTCTGTCTCTGCTTTTCTCTCTTTCAAAAACCAATAAGCATTTTAAAGGAAATGATCAGGAAATAGCCCACCGGCTGCTAAATTGTCAAACCAGAAGGTTCAGGAAGGGTGCAGAGAAAGCTGGGATGCTGCCTAAGCTGAGCGGTTGTGATGATACAGCTGTGTAGCTGGAAAAGCAGGGCTGGGCTTCACCATCAAGTTGAAGATTATGTTAGGAAGAAGTTGCACACACGTGCTATCAGCCTGTGGAGCCCATGGTCCACTCACCTACCCATCACTGCCCCTTCACGAGAAAGGGGAAGTTTCAGGTCATCGGATTTCCCTGGAGGAGAGAGAGCGATGTGTGTGTAATGTGGCAGCAACGACGGGCACCCTAGAGGACAATCCCGCATCCAGGGTCCTCCTCACAGTGGGCCTGGGGCTGGCCGCCTGAGGACAGAGCAGGGCCAGGGAGGCCCCGCCCAAGGAGGGCCAGTCAGGGGGCTGTCCTGAGCGTGTCTGGGAGAAGAATATGGGCAGACACTGGGGGTGCTAGTGCCTCCGAGACTGATGCAGGCAAACCCTGGAGACGACACAGCGCAGAGCTGGGAAGATGGTGAGTCGCAGCCAGGAAGGAGGCGGGTCCCGTGCTCCACCAGTCACCAGAGAAGAAGCAGGATGCGGTCCTCGGATTTGTTACAGGACAGGAGGAGTTCTGAGCACGACATGGCAGAGGGGAGGCTGAGCCGGGATGAAGCAGAGGAGGCAAGGACTGCACTGGTGTGAGGTTATCATTGGTTAGGTCGGAGCCTGCCACACTGGGAGTGACCTTACATTAATTCTCGTAGGTACAACGAGATGAACGTTGTAAGGCAGACGTCTGTCCAAGGATCTCTCTGTCCCTGTGGTTCTTACCCAAAGGCAATGCTGAGCGACATTTAGATATTCTGCATACAAATCATCACCTGGGAAAGGTGGGGTCCGTGGGCTCTGGCCAGGCCAGGACCCTGAGCAGCTTTGGCTCCCTGGGTCCTAGGAGTAGACATGTGGGGAGAGGGGCAGTTATCACAGCCCTTGGTGACAGGGAACTTGGGGGGGCCGCTTCACACCCCTCCTCCTCAGTTCCCCAGGGCAGAAGTCCCGGGCCGGCGGTCCCACCCTCTGACAAGTCTTTCTCTCCCGTTGGGGCCATTCCGTGCTGGAAAGCCACTGCCCACTTTCCCACATCGTTCAGGTCATGCCTTTCTTTGATAGAAACGTTGCAGAGCGAGCGAGGACAACAATGTCTAGACACCCAGAGGGGCTCCTCACAGGGATTTGGAGAAGCACAGCAAGTTCTCCTCCTTTGTTACTTGTGTACTCTGGCCTCTCGGAGGGACACGCAGTTCCCTGCAAGGCCCTGCTTACAACAATAGACAATAGTGGCAGGCGGCTCTTTCCCCTGGTGTCTCCTGCAAAAGAAAGCCATCCTGCCATGGCAGTATCATGATCTCCCGGCCTTAAAGAGACCTCCCCAAGTCTCCCGCGAGTCACCGTGTCCCACTTTGCAGGGACCATCTCCATTAGGGCCTGCTGTGCCAGCTTAATTCATAGCGACAACCCCTTTCACTCTCAAAAGTGACCTAGTTTCCATAATACTTTAGATGCTGCCCCTCCTCTGTTAGCCACGTGTGACCAGGCTGTCAAGAGGCCTCAGACACCCCCCTTTTCTCTGTCACAATTAATTTATGTGGATGAGAAGAACGCCAAGGCTATGAACAATCAGAAAACCAAATGGCAGTGGCCAAGCATATGAGGCGTAGGGCTCACACTCAGAGGGACGGAGGAAGGAATGATGAACACTTCTGTGAATTTAAAATGAGAAAGACGATGATAGCTACCTGAGACACTGTCGTGTGTGAGAAATAAAAAGTTGGTCATTCTGATGATGAAAATGTGTCTCCTCTGTATTTGGTCTTTCGCAGTGCTTGCTTCCCGAACCCTTGGCACTTCCTGAGTGTTGAGAGTGACACAGGTGTCTTTAGTTCTGTTCATGAGGTGACTCGTGGACCTCACTAAGGGTGGGAACTGACACCAGAAGCACCAATCATGTGATTAGAGGAATGAAGCTTCATTCCCTCCTCCTGACCTCCGGGCAGGGGTCAGCGGCTGGAGGGTTTAATCCATCACCAATGGCCAAGGATTTAATTACTCCTAATGCAATGAAGCTCCATAAAAGCCCAAAATGGCTGGACTTGCAGGGCTGCTGGGCTGGTGAACGTTGGGAAAACGGTGGGCTTGGAGAGGGTGTGGAAGCCTGTGCCCTCTTCTCAGTCCTTGCCCTGTTGATTTTCTTCCTTTATCATATCCTTTAACAAACGGCAGATGTCAAGAAGTGTTTTCCCTGAGCTCTGTGAGCCCCTCTAGCAAATTAATCGTGCCCAAGAAAGAGTCGCTGGAACCTCCGATCTGCAGCGGGTCAGTGAGAAGCACACATAACAGCCTGGGGTGTAGCCCTGTAGGACTGACTCCTTAACAAGTGGGGTCTGTGTCATCTTTGGGAAGAGAGGGTCAGAATGGAGAGGAATTCTTGCACACCCTGCCAGGGTCTGAGAACTGCTTGCAGATGCGTGCGGAGAAGGCCCCAAACACTGGAACTGGGCGTGGGAGCCCTAAAAAAAAAAAGTCTGCATCCTCAGGCTGTGTCAGGATGGGGCTTGGATTAGTTCTGAGCACTCGTGAAGCACTTTATACATTGAACTCTTCTGGCTTAGCCAAGAAAATTCATTATCATTTATACTTTGCTGGAGACAGGAAGATTAATTACAGTATTACCAAGTCCACACATTATTAACACGTTAATAAGTAAGATTACCCATCAGAATTGTAGGTTTAATGATCTGGGTTTAGTTTTTCAGGACACAAGTATGGGCGTCTCTCAAGATCTCTTTTTTAGAAATAACTGTTGGGGCATCTGCGTGGCTCAGTCAGTTAAGCGTCAGATTTCACAGTTCGTGAGTTTGAGTCCCACATTGGGCTCTGTGCCTGGAGCCTGCTTCAAATTCTGTGTGTGTGTCTCTGCCCCTTCCTCTCTCTCTCTCTCTCTCCCTCTCTCTTTCTCTCTTTCTCAAAAATAAACATTAAAAAAATTTAATTACTGGTTTTGCGGTGCCTGGCTGGCTCAATTGGTAGAGCATGTGACTTGATCTCAGAGTTGTGAGTTCGAGCTCATGTGGGGTATAGAGAGATTTCTTAAAAATAAAATCTTTAAAAATTTATAAAACAAAATATTACTGGTTTTCAAAGTCATTATTATATTCAGCATGACTAAAATTACTTTTTTTTTACTTTTTTTTTTTTTTTAGCGTTTATTCATTTTAAGAGACAGAGTGTGAGCAGGGAAGGGGCAGAGAGAGAGATACAGACTCTGAAGCAGGCCCCAGGCTCTGAGCTGTCAGCACAGAGCCTGATGCGGGGCTTGAACTCACGGAGTATGAGATCATGACCTGAGCCGAAGTTAGATGCTTACCCAACTAAGCCACCCAGGCGCCCCTAAAATTACTTTTTGGAAAAAATCGAGTCAAAACTCTCTACATATTTACACGGGACCTTGACTCATTTATCAATTTGTAACTTATAATCTTCATTAACTTGCATGAACTATTGATGTGTAAGGGGATGTTTGCACACTCGCTGTTGTTGTGGGGGGTGTTTATGTGATGAGAGAGAAAGGCACATACGTGTAAATTATATGACGAATAGACACTTGCCATTTTTCCTGATCTCAGCACGGGAATCCCAGTCAGGGCAGGAACTGGGCCGTTGGTTTTTTTTTCACCATTAACGCTCAGTGCCTAGGACGATGCTTAGAATATAGTCAGGCTAGCGAAACTTAGTTGAATGACCGTGTTTACTGAAGACAACTTGAAAAATACAAAATACGTATAAAGAGAAAAAGAAAAAGCAACACTAATTTCATCAGCCTGGATTGGGGGAGGGGGTGGGAAGAACCTCGTAGACCTAAACAAATACAGGGATATAATACTTGCCATTTTATCTTCTGCTTGTTATGCCCAGAATTCGGGGACCCCAAAAACCACCAGGGAGCCGAGTCCAATGCAAGAACAAAGAGCCTTTATTCGAGCTAGCTCGAGCTCAATCTCCTACCGCACCGACGCAGCGGTGGGTCGAGAGAGAGGGTGCGGTCCAAAAACACAATAGTTTTAAAGGGGTCTAAGGGCAGTGGGAGGGGTGATGGTCGTGACGCTAGCCGATTGGCTGAGGAAGGGTCAAGGGTCCTGTTCCATAGGTCAAGCTTCTGCGCAGGCACTGGGGACTCAAAGTGGAGGACACGGAAACGCAATGGAGTCAGTCCCAGTTTGCCCTTAAGCAAAATGGAATCAGTCCCGATTTGCCCTTACACTGCTCTTTCCCTGAACGACTTACCATGACCATTGGGCCTTGTTAGTATGCTTCCCTGCCACAAGTCAGCGGCAAAGCTGAAGTTCAAATCCCATCCGCCAGGACTGAGCATTTGGAATCTTAGCCATGCGCTGTGCAGCTGCCGCCCAAACTTGGCAGAATACAGTAATTGTGCAGTATGATTTCTTTTGTTTTATCTTAATTCAATCCTAGTAAACATGCATGGGCTTAATAACGGCTCTCCCAGGGGAGGGATCCCTCCAAGGGAGCACGGATCTCTTCTGGGCCATTGCCTGCTCTGTTCCCAGGGCACAGCTCAGTTCCTGCCGCACCCGGGAGCTCACTCCGTAGGCAGCGGATGAGCGAATGGGTGGGTGAGTGTCGCAAGCATCTCTGCCCACAGTGCAAACCGCTGGAAGTTTGCGAGGCTCTGACTTAGACTATCTGGACTTTCCTAGGTGGAGGCCTGCGGAGGAGGTGGGGGAGGGAAGCGTCTCCCTCCCAGGTCAGGTCATTCGGGAGCCAGGCCCGCTGGCCAGCCTGGAGTTCTTGTCACTTTGCCCGGCTGCTGTGGCAGAGAGACACGCGGATCATTGACAGGAGGCTTTGTAAACATGTTTTAAACAGAACGGTTTGACAGGACTCCACGATCATGAATTGTGTGTAAACCACGCACATTTTTTTTTCCAGAAAAGATCTGGATTTTCCTCCCATAGTTAGAGACTTCAAGAAGCAAACCTGGGAAATTAGAGAATTATGAAAGGGCTCCCTTTGCCCCCGAGTTTGAAAAGCAGGCTGTTGAGCGACGCTTCTTCCCTGCCTGCCACACCTGAGGCCCAAGAGGCTCCGTGCACCCCACATCTCCGGGAGAGCACCCAAGGGGCAGGCCGGAGCTCATGAGCTGCCACGATGAAGAGGTGGCACCGCAGGCCTGGACAGTCGCCACCTCCTCGTCCCCTTCCACCTCTGCACCATGTAGAAGAGGCCTGGGCAGGAAGAGAAGAGGCCCTCAGTCACTCCGGGGGTCTACCAGAAAGGCCACTGAGGTTAGAGGAAGGGCAGTGGCTGGGCCAGGCCAGCCGACACCTTACCTAGGGAGGGGCTTGAAACGGGGGCCACCGTCAGGACCAACGGTGGATACACCAGGTCCTGCCTGGCTGGGGGTGCTGGTGTGGAGCTGAATTTCACCTCAGGGGCACCGCCCGCACCCTTTGTGGTTAATAATACTATTATTATTTCTATTATTAATAATATTATTTCTATTATTAATAATATTATTTCTATTATTAATAATATTATTTCTATTATTTCTTCCTAGTCAAAATAATGAGAGCGAGCCTGTATAGGGTTAAATGGTAGTGGCATATTTCATTATTTCTAAGATACATATTTCTTGAGTATAATTTTCTGAAATTCGGACCTGTCTTACATTCACTAAGGACCAGGCAGCACTCATAAAATAGTTGTCATTGCTTTAGGAATACATTCCGTGTATGTTTTTTTCCTTTTTTGCTTATATCCCAAGAGTGACATAACATATAAATGTGTGCCTAAGGAGTTCCAAAAGGTCTCCTTCAATAGGTTTAAAACAAAAATGCTGAATGCTAAGAAAAAAGGATACATCTTCACTTGATTAACACTTTTTTCTTGGTGGTTGATAAATAATAATGCATCTTTCAATCCATGGTATCTGGCATTCAGAGAAATGCAGTGTGCCTTTTCCCCCTCCTCTGTTCTCACAGAGTGCTCTCTGCTAACTCGACCCCCTGATGGTGAGCACAGTACTCTGGAAGTTCAAACCATTTATTGCTTTCTCCCAAGGCTTCTCCTCAGAAACCATAATAACTAAGAGTTGATGTACACTCGAGGTTTCTGATTTGCTCTTCTATGAGAGAGGGCGCAAAGCACTCCCAGAGAAAGTTACATATTTTCTGTGATAAAGTAAAATTTGGTCATTCTTTTGGTATCTTAGAAGAGATTTTGGTGTAAATATACATAGTCGCCTCCAACGGCCTCATTACCGTGTTCTACATGTCAAACCATGTTCCAAACCTCTGTACTTTCTACAGTCCCAACCTCCCTCCCGGTTCTGTCTGCTTTTGAACAATGCTTTTCTACATCATTCATCCATGTCAACAGGTATTTATTAATCCACTAGTATTTGCCAGGTGCTGTGACAGGTACTGTGGATACAAGGCGGACATGCAATAGGAGAGCCAGCTTTTTGCTCTTGGGTTTCCTACCTACTTGCCCTAAAGACAGACACATCAGCAGGCAAAGACGGTGGAGCGTGATGAGTCCTGGGGTTGGGGGCACAGCAGAAGCAGGTACAGCTGGGTTCCTGCAGGTCCCGGTCCTCCTTCTCTAGTGTGCTGCCCCCCTCTCGTCAGCTTCTTCCTTCTCAGAGCAGGAGATGTTTCTGCTCCCTTCCGGGCTACCGCCCCCCGGTGGGCTTGACTCCGCCCCCTCCTGCTTCCCCGTGATTTTGATGCATCTGTTGTTCCCTCCACCGTATCTTTAGTGGGTACAAACAAGAAGAGAGTGGAATGAAATATTTAAAGTATTCGGAGGAAAAAAAAAAAACACCTCACCACCGTACATTCTGTACGCTGTGTAATTATCCTACAAAATGGATGAGAAATAAAGACTTTCTCAAAAAACAGGTGAAGTACAAGGTGCTTCAGTGGCCCAGTTGGTGAAGCATCTGACTTCAGCTCGGGTCATGATCTTGTGGTTCGAGGGTTCGAGCTCTGCTGTCAGCATAGAGCCCACTTAGGATCCTCCGTCCCGCTCTCCCTCTGCTCCTCCCCCACTCATTCTCCCTCCTCTCTCTCTCTCTTCTCTCTCTCTCAATAATTAACATTAAAAAATTTAAAAAGAAAGGTGAGGGGCTTGTTGGCATACACCTGCCTTGAAAAATTGTTAGAAGCTCTTTAGAGAGAAGGAAAATAAAAACTGAGGTCCATGTAGAGAAAGGAACAGCACTGAGGAAGGAATAAGTAAAGGTAAAACAGGATTAATAACAGCCCGTACATTCTCATTAGGTCAGTTCAGACTGTACACCACGGCACCCCGATCTCCCCAGGGTACGGAGCCAGCTCTCACCAGCCAGGGGCCATCCTGTGCCCCTCACCTGTGTCTCCTGCTCCTGCCTTATCTTGACGTAGACTCACTCCTCTGGCACTAAGCCTCAAGCCTCGAGTACCTCCTCCACCTGCACTGCTACTAGTGCTTTCTGATGGGACCCGGAAGTCTCTTGTGACCAACCACTTCCTCGCCACACTTTTATTTCCTCGTTAACAATAAATGAAATTTCTCTTTCCGCTCTAAAATTTTATCATTGATATTCCTCCATTAGGAGTTCTCATCAATTCCTTTTTCAGGGAGGAGTCACATGCCAGTTATCAACTTATATATTTGACCTCATGTCCACCTTTCCTTGCCTTGTGTGTGGTACTAGAGCTGGACCCTGTGACGTTTCTCCTGTGCCCTCAGAGCACGATGCCAGCCTTTGTCGGTAGAGGGCGCTGGAGGGATGAATGGGAAAGAAAGACTCTCCCAGGCCTGAGCTTTGCCTCCTTCTAGCTCCTGGGCTCCTCTTCTCAAATGCAGGACACCCAGCGGCACTCCCCACAGGGAGTTTCACTGGTATCCCACTGAAGTTTCTTGACAGGTTCTGTGATTCCTCCCTGGATTTCCAGGGTGTTCTGCAGCACTCCTCCGCCTGTGTTGGTCGGCGGGGGAGGGAGGGGGTGCCTAACCATAAACCACACTGAGTGACTGAAACCACAGAAATGTCTTCTCATATCTCCAGGAGCTTAGGAGCAAACTAATTTGGTACCTGGTGGGAGCTCTCTTCTCTCACCTTGCAGCTGTGTCCTCACAGGGCAGAAAGGAGGGAGCAAGATCTCTGGTATCTGATGTTATAAAGACACTAATCCTATCAGACCAGGTTCCACACTTGTTATTTTAACCTTAGTTACTTCCTTAATCCAAGTTTATAGCCACATTGGGAGTAAAGGCTTCCACATATGAATCTGAGATGGGGGAGGACAATTCAATCCGTGGCACCATCCCTTAACGGCTGCCCTCGGGCATGATGGCGGCATTCTCCCTCCTGCTGCCATGGGGCTGCCTCCCTGAGTTTGTGTCAACCCCAGCTACGTTCCCAGGGCAGCCGTATGCCCGCGCAGTTTCCTGCCAGGTATCCTTGGTTCGTCAGTGGGAGAGTCCTTGCTTGTCAGCTTTGGCCTGTGACACCCAGCAGTCTTTATCAGCCGTCCAACGAGCTGCAGGATTTCTGCCAAGATCTGCATCTCAGCTTGGTGTGCTCTGTGCCCCTCACATTTAATTGTGTACCAGTTAATAATTCCTTGCATTTTAATTTCCCATCTCCATTTACTAACTGGTTTCTGCCTCCTGACTTGACCCAACTGATAACTTCTCTATCCTGCTCGCTCTTCACTACGGTTTCGCCAAGTGACTGGTTAAGGTGCACAAACAGTGAGGAAGGAATCCAAGTGAGTTGGATTTACGTCTTCATTTAGGCTTGAGTGAGGCAGTGAGATGAGGTGGAGAAAAACTGCTTTGGACGCAGTTTTGGGGCGCCTGGGTGGCTCGGTTGGTTAAGCGTCGGGCTTTTGCTCAGCTCCTGGTCTCTCCGTTTGTGAGCAGGAGCCCTGCATAGGGCTCTGTGCCCACAGCTCAGAGCCTAGAGCCTGCTTCTATTTCATCTCTCTCTCTCTCTACCTCTCTTTCTCCGCCTCTCCTCCTGCTATCTCTTTATTCTCTCTCAAAAATAAACTAAAGAAATATAAAAAACAACAACAGCACCAACAACACAAGATCAAGGTGGCCGAGCCCAGAGAAGAAATCCACAGTCCCATCCTCTCATGACTGTGTCCCCTGCCACCAGGGACAGGGACCACTGAGGAAAAAATCAAAGGGAACTGGATGCAGAGGACAGAGAAGGAGACAGGACACAACTGACAGGAGAGAGAGGTCTGGACATGGAAGGACCTGGAAACTACACCAGAGTAAGCAGAAGGGCCTGGACAGGGCAGCAGGTCTGATTGGGGAGCGGTGGGTGCAGGGACTCTGCCCTGTGTGACACTGACATTCTCTCCCACACACCAAACACTTGGGCATAGGCTCGGCCTGCATGTGGGGTCCATCCATCACCCCTGGGAACAAACGAACAGTCCTTACATCAAAGAATAACACACGCTTTTCAACAATCTCTTAAGCATTTATTAGACTCCTGTTGGGTGCCCTCCACCAGCCCATGTGGGCAGAGAACTCAATGACTCGGCATCGCTGCCCTCAGGGGGCTCCCGGCCCCTCTCCTGCGGGCAGAGCAAAGGGGCAGCTCAGTACTTGTCGGGCAGGCCAGCAGGTCGGAAGTGGTTGGGGTCTTTGCCGCTCCGACCCCATTCATTGGCAGCCTGGTCAGCCTTCGAGTCCTCTGTGCCATGGCCGCTGTCTCCGTGCCTAAAAAAGTCTGTGACTCTCTGAGTACTCTCTCTGGCGTCACTGGAATGGAGGAAGGCAGGTAGGAGAAAATTAAGGCCTGATGAGGAATAGCCTCTTCCCCCATCTCCCTTCTCTGCAGGGATGGCTGACAGGAGCCAAGGAAAGAGGGGTTAAAACACTCACCCCTGCCCCAGAAATAGAACATCTCAGCCGAGGCTGGTCCCCAGCTGGGGAGACAGTAGCCACAGGGGGCAGGGTGGGTATCACCCATTCCCACTGGCCTCGCTCTGACTCCATCAGTCACTAACGCCAACATGGGGCACAGAGGGGAGGGTGGGCAAGAGGAGGAGGAGCCACAGTCTCTACAGGAAACTTCTCTAGGGCTCCGCCCCTCCTGGCTGTCCACCGCAGCCACGCTCAGCTCACCCATCTCTGCACCCCCAAGAGCCCCTGGTACCTGATCACTTTCGCCGCCCAAGCGCCCCCAGGTCCCCTCTGTGCGGCGTCATAGTTCCCCCGGGCGTGGAAGTACTTGTCTGAATCTTTGTAATTGGCTTCTCTCATGTCAGAGTAGGCTCTCCACATGTCCATAGCCCCTGAGAGGAAAGGTCACACGAAAAGGGATATCGGGTGAACAGAAAGCCTCTGGCACACCTTAGGGAAGAATCAACGAGCGACACATCTACCACCCAGTCCAGATTTCTGCCCCTGGTCCCCCCTTGGATACCACAGTCTGAGAAGCACAAGTCTGCATCCTAGTTGGTTTCTCAAGCTTTCTCTCGTGAGAGTCGTGTGGGTGGGGCACAGCTCTGCTCTACCTGTGGGTCTATGTGCTGCAGGTCTTAGGGCTCTATGTGAGCTGGTTAAGGGAGAGCAAGGAGGTGTCACAAGCAGGATTTGTCAGCTTGAGCATCCCTGAAAGTTGGGGCCAAATATTTGCTGCTCAGGGCTGTCCTGATATTGTAGGATGTATAGCAGCCTCCCTGACCTCTCCCCACTAGATGTGGGCAACATAGTCCCTGAGGGTCACAACCAGAAATGTTTCCAGACATTGCCACCTGTCCCCAGGGCCCAAAATTGCCCCCGGTCAGGCAGCACTGTTGTAAAATGAAGCCACATGTGATCAGGTGCAGAGGACTCGGGTAGGTGTGGAGGTGACATGAAGGCAGATTCTGGGAAAGGCCCAGACAGGCAGCACTCCGGCCCTGAGGCTGAGGCAGAATGAGTGCCTGTAACTGTGGCCCGAGTCCCTCTGACTGTTAGGGGCATCAATGGCGTCCTGGAAACTTTCTAAACAGGCTGTACCGATGGTATCGGCAGCTCGAGGAAGCAAGTGGTAGGGCCGTGCCCAACAGCCACACTCGGCTGCACCTTCTAATGACCTGGGAGCTCCTGGAAGTCCTGGTGACCAGTTCACATCTGGTCCAAGCACCTCCGACTCCGGGGCGGATCTCAGGCATCAGTAGTTTTCGTGCTCCCCCGGTGATTCCAACCCGTAGCTGAGCTTGCTAGCCACCCAGCTTTAGGGAGTGGTACCCAGACACATCTGCCTGGCAAGGACTCCGGCCTCACGCACAGCTGGGTGCCAACCTCCGCTCGGCCACCCGCTGACTGGCAGTCACTCCCTGGACAATGGACTCAGCTGCTCTCAACGCCAATTTTGTCCCCTTCAAGTGGGGGACGATGCCTGCTTCCCCAAGGTGTTCTGAAGTCATGGTGAGGGACCATGTGTCTGAGCTTGGCCAGTAGTGTCCCTGTGGGCCTAGTCCTATCCCCATGAGCACTGAGAGTGTCATAGAAAACTCCTCAGACCCAAACAGACCAGGATAGTTGGTCACCCTAAACTGCATGAAGGTGCTGAGTTCCTAGTGCAGGCTTGGGAGATGTTAGCTCCCCTCCCCCTCTTTGATTTTACTTATTTATTTATTTTGTCAAGGTAAAGTCTAGGAAGGGGTAGGGAACAGGGACAGTGTCACAGAGGATAGGAGCATCGGTGAGAGCTCAGCTGAAGGTGTCTTTCTATCGATCCAGGTAGGAAACAGAAGGAAAGATGGAGGGAAGGAGGGAAAGAAGAAGGAAGGGCTGAATGAAGGGAGCGGGAAAGAAGAAAGCTTTAACGGCTTTAGCCCTACTTTGTGCAATTTGTCTGTGGGAAATTTTCTGCCATTGCAGGTCTTATCCTGTCTGCCATTCAAACCTACGCCTCAGCTGGGAATGGTGACTGCTCTTTCTCTAGTAACGGATGGACACAAATCCTGCGGTTCTCAGTCCGCTTGAGGAAAAGCTCCCCCAACACCAGGCACCTTCTACCGCTTAGAAGACAACTAAGACGGTCGCCCCAACCCCTGCATGTGCTCGCGGCAAGTCCCCATGGCCCATGGATGTCACCCCCCTCCCTGGCCTTACCTTGAGCAGCCTCGCCAAAGAAGGAATACCACTGGCTGCTGACACCCAGCACCAAGGAGCAGAAGACGAGGCCCGTGAGAAGCTTCATGGTGCTGAAAGGAAGGAGAGGTTAGGGGGCAGGGGCAGGGCCCCACACCCTCTTTGGGATTTGCATGTCACAGAGCCTCTGCTGCTCATTCCAGTGGTTCTCAGGAGACTTAGGGGCCCCCGTGGGAACCCTCCAGCAGGTCCTCACTCAGAGCCACAGCCCTCCATTCTGACCCCGTGAGCCCTGACCGCAGGACTGGCCGAGAGTCCTCAAGGCGGCAATGATGGAGGAAGAGGGCCGTTGGGACCAGATTGTCCCCTCCTGGAGCAGCCTATCATCAATCGACAAGCATTGAGCATGTGCCACCCTGCCAGCTCAGAACTCATACAGCATAAATACCAAACGGAATAATTATTTTAAAAGGAATTACAGAGTCTGTTTTCTTCCACAAGTCAGGCCTTGGAGTCGCCCCTCACCTGAGTTCCAGTGGAGCAGGGCTGCCGGTCCCTGCCTGCTGGGAGAGGGGGCCGGGATTTATACTGCACCCTCCCTGTTGGGTACCCCATGGGGACACAAGAAGAGCCAGACCTGGTGCCCGAAAGGTCCCTCCAGGTCATGGTCCCGGGAGACCGGCAAAGGAAAATTTATCGGACACCCATGGTTTTCTTCATCCACAGGTCAACTTCCAGTTGTGCAACCGTGAGGAAGCAAGCTTGGCTGCTTCTGCCTGGCGGCCGGGGCTCAGGGGGAGGGCTCTGCTGTCAGAGGCGGAGGGGCTGTGGAGAGGAAGGACTGGAGCACCAGGCTGGGGCCTGCGGGCTGCTGGCAGGTGTGTGGTTAGGGGATGACTCCTCCAGACAGGCCCTTGCTTTCCTGATCATTGCCTCAGGATGGTCCCTGCCAGGCCAGATGGCCGATGTGCCGGACATGACACCCTTTGAGTTCATGTGTAAGCTTTTGAGTTCCAAACTCATGGCTTGCCCCACCAAGCGTCTCGGGTGCCCTGGCAGGTCCTTCCACCAGCAAGTGTGCACTTGCTAAGCTCTCAGCACGGAGGCCCTGAAGAGCCCTGGTCAGCTGGCTGAGCCCATGAGGAAGTGTATTACCTCAGC
The DNA here is from genome assembly GCA_030068075.1 of Paguma larvata. Classification (NCBI taxonomy): domain Eukaryota; kingdom Metazoa; phylum Chordata; class Mammalia; order Carnivora; family Viverridae; genus Paguma; species Paguma larvata. The sequence continues at coordinate 71,661,809 of CM057831.1, read as the reverse complement.
CGGTTCCCGGGTTGGGAGTTTCTAGCTGGAAGAAATCTGCGTTCCCTCACTCATTCCTGGAATTGCCTCAGAATGGAAACAAGTGTGTTTGGTGCAAGGAAGTAAAATGTAATCTTTTAGAAACCTATGAAAGGACATCTGTTATGGGAAAATGGCAGTCCAGTTGGGGAAGTTACAGGCTCCCAGTCGGGGAAAGTTTGTGGGGAACCTGCCGTATTTTGTAGGTTGCAGGGGGGGGGGTCACTGTCTGCCCTCTTCTTGCTGTTAGTTAGAAATACCAGCAGAGTCTGCCCAGCAAGATGAGGCCTGTGTATATGTGAACAGAGCCTCCGTTTCTCCAGAAATAATATCCCTTGTGCCTCCTTCTGACTGGAAAGATTCTAGAAAGAAAATGCCTGAGACTATAGTTCAGCATAGACAGTTGACATTGTTCCAAGCTGTCTAGAGACTGAAGGAAAGCGTGATTCTCTGCCTGAAACAAAATGAAGGTTATTGTTACTCCTTCCCTCTGTTGATTATTTTTGGATAAGCCAGTAAGGAATATTCTTTTTGACTCTCAATGTCCTGCCTCTTTAGGCAACTGTTATATTTTGTTCTTATTGCTGATATAAATGAAAACAGAATCTCAAATTCTCAAACTCTTTGTTCGAATATGAATCTAGCATATAGGAGAAGAGTGATATGCTAAGTTTTCTTTTACAAAGGTATCTTATATGTTCCAGAACCATTTGGGAACAAAGGATGTCAATTATAACGTTATTGCCAGGGTGACAAATCATGAGTCCAGACAACCAAGTTGACTTCTTTTTCAGAGGTTCAGAGTACAGGAAATATAATCTCTGAAGTCCATTTACTTTATACGACCGTTAAAAAAAAAAGAAAGAAAACTTCTTCCAAAGACCAATTCTTTGTTTTTAATGTTTATTTTTGAGAGACAGAGCACAAGCGGGGGAGGGGAAGAGAGAGAGGGAGACACAGAATCCCAAGCAGTCTCCAGGTTCTAAGGTGTCAGCACAGAGCCCAACAAGGGCCTTGAACTCACAAATTTCAAGATCATGACCTGAGCCAGTTGGATGCTTAACTGACTGAGCCACCCAGTGCTCCTCAAAGATCAATTTAAATTAAAGTTAACTTCAGAAACTAGGGGTGGCTGGGTGGCTCAGGAAAACTCTTGGTTTCAGCTCAGGTCATGATCCCAGAGTCATGAGATCAAGCCCCCCCATCAGGCTCCGTGCTTAACGTGGAGCCTGCTTAAGATTTTCTTTCTCCCCTTCTGCCCTTTCTCTGCTCCTGTGGATATGCTGCCTCTCTCCTCAAAACAAAACAAAACAAAAGCGAAACACGGAAACTATGTCTCTTTTGTCACCTTTGTACATACAGTGTTTATCACACTGTTTGGGGATTAACAGGCACTCATTCTCTTCGTTTTGCCCGTGCTTCACGAGTACTCGCTGCGCTTTCACAGGTGCCGGTGCTGTTCCATGTGCCGGAGCGTCTCTCGCCTCATGTGTCTACATTGTAGTGATCAGTCTGTAAGTATAAACTCAGGGACATCCCACATTATCTGATTCTGACCCATTCCTGACGGCGTGTTGGGTAGCAATTGTTTGTTTAATTACTTTTGATCTGCAGCCGTGCTCAGTGCATTCAAACCTCAGCACCATCTTCCTGGTTGATTTACCCTCGTTCGGGAAAACCTGCTTCTTCTGCCCTCCACAGCCTCTCGGCTTCGGGTCATCACACCACTCTCCGTAGGCATACAGACGATCCTTGCCCTTCTGGTACTGTGTCACTTTGTGCGGTTGATGCTGCTGCTTTCTAATAGGAAGTTGGGCAGGTTTGGGGAATATTCACCGTGTTCTCAAGGGCAGGCAATCAGCACGGTGTCCACAGCACTGTCCTATTGGTACTGCTAAGGTCAGGACCAGGTCAAGATGGATTAAAGCAGAAGAGGCCCGTCATAAGTTTCAGAAGCAGCCTTGAGGGTTTAAGATATTCCAAGCTGAGGGGCGCCTGGGTGGCTCAGGCGGTTAAGTGTCTGACTTTGCCTCAGGTCATGATCTCATAGTTTGTGATTTCAAGCCCCGCATCAGATTCTGAGCTGACAGCTCAGAGCCTGGAGCCTGCTTCAGATTCTGTGTCTCCCTCTCTTTCTGACCCTCCCCTGCTCACACTCTGTCTCTCTCTGTGTCTAAACTAAATAAAAACTTAAAAAAAAATTAAGATACTTCAAGCCAAGCTTCTGTTTCCTTAATTCTAAAATATCCCTATAACAGTTGTTTTGTTTTGTTTTGTTTGGCGGGGGGGGGGGGGGGGGGGGAGCGGGTTAGAGGCAGCAAATTCTTGAATGCCGATTATTTTAAATTATTTTATAAGAGAAAAAATAATAATCCCTTCTTAGCCAATTTTCACAAATATTATCTGAACCATTCAAATACCTATTCAACGATCTGTGATGGGTATCTATACAATATGAAACAATTAAACACCAATTACCTAATTACTTAATAACTAATGAGCCCGTTTGTGGGTGTTTTATCTGCAATACACAATATGCTGTAGAAAGTTGGATACAAGTTCTGTTTCCTTTCTATACTGTGACAAATATGTACTGTAAATTTTTAAAAATAAAAAAGTTAGAGATCATGAATGTAAATAATTTTTGCTTCATAAAATATACAGGAATTTGGGTGGCAGAATAAATGAAAAACTACACATCTAAGATGTGTCTATGTCCAAATTCGGGGAGCTGGATGACAGTCTTTTCCACTTGGCACTGGATATTCTATATCCAGATGGCTAGGAACAAAATTCTAAAGCTTTAGATGATGCGATTATTGAAACACACAGGTACAATGGGTGTCTCTGTTCCTTTGCTTTCTATCACTCAAGTCTTGATAATGTGAGACTGTGTTTGCAGTTAAATATTTCAATGGATGTTAATGTTTATGTCTCGGTCACTCAACTAGCAACATGTGTCACTGTTGTCTGCGTGATTTAAACCTAAGGGTGGCAGGTCACCACCTAGTAACAGGAGAGACAGCAGACTTTCTGGGAGTAAATGCGGGTACGTCCTGATGGTGGGAGCCCATGAAATTCATTTCAGATTGCTTCTATTTTTCAGTGAAATAGGAAACAAAGTCATCAACGGAGCGGAGGATGGAGGAGGAGGCATGGCAGAAGTTCTAGAAGAGAAGTGAAAAATGGTCATCTAGGAGAATGGCAAGGTGAGTAAGCTTGGGAAGTGTGGTAGGGTTGCAAGGAAGCTGGAGGGCAAGGCTCATGAATTTAAAGTGAAACTAATCACTGCGGCTGTGTATTTCTCCTTGGCCACATTCAGTTGCCAAAGTGCAGACTTCAAGTAGTGGGAAATTGGATCTCACCACTCAGTAAATACTTGTCAAATAATCAAATGAATTAACACACGCAGGGGGCACCTGGGTGGTCAGTTGGTTAAGCAGCTGATTTAAGCTCAGGTCATGATCTTGCTGTTTGTGAGTTCAAGGCCCGCGTCCAGCTCTGAGAGCTCAGAGCCTGGAGCCTGTTTTGGATTCTGTGTCTCCCTCTCTCTCTGTTTATCCCCCACTTGTGCTCTGTCTCTTTCTCTCTCTCAAAAACAAATAGACGTTAAAAAAAACCTTTTTAATGAATTAACACATGCAAAAGTCAAAGGGGGATTCATTTAAAGATGAGGGAGGGTTATAGGGGATAGGGAGAGAATTAACAAAGAGAGAGTGAGTGAGGGCATAAATATACTCCAAGGTCTAAGGGCCCAAAGGACCACTGAGGATGGAGCTACCTAGAGGGTAGTAGGAGCAGATCTTTCTCTGATAAAAGAAAGAAAGGAGAGAGGATGAGGAAGGTGTATTTTGAAATGAAGGACAGATTGCTGAAGGAAACCAGAACCACCCATCCTTCACCTCTCCCAGAATTCATCAGCTTCTACCCATTTGCATTTCGGAGTTTGGCCCCACAATGCACAAGACGCAGGGATAGGAGCCCTGTCTGGTTTACTGACAGACAGTCTGCTAAATCTCTTACACGTAGCAGAGCACCCCACCTATAACAGGTTCTCAGTAATTTTTATTGATTGGATGAATCAATGAGTGAATGAAGGAGAAGCAATCTGCATGGATGGGTAGAAGTAGTGTGATGGTGGAGTTTGGAGAACTCCAAACTTGGAAAAACTTTGGAACCATGATGTGTCATTTAGAGATGAACATGGACATTGTTTATTTGCAGTAAAATCCCCGCCTACTTGGAGTGGGTGAACTTATTGTCAAAGAATATATCCAGAAAGCAAACACTTGTCACCCCCTCTACCACTTCCATCCTGTTATTATGCACCATCATGTGGATTATTGTAATGAATCCCTAACTGGTTTCCATGTTTGCACACTTGCCCCCAACTAGTCTCTTCTCAATAGAGCAATGAGACTGTTAAAACAACAAACAAGTCGTGTCACTCTCTGTTCAAACCTTCCAGAGGATCTCAGTTTTACCCATAGTGGGGCCAAAAGCCCTTACGATGGCTTACAAGACTCTACTCTGTCTTACCCACACCTCATTTCCTACTTTTCTCCTCTCACTCATTTTGCTCCAGCCACACTAGCCTCCTCCCTGTTCTTCAAACTCTTAAGCATATCTCACCTGGGGGGCTTGGATTAGCTATTCCTTTCATCTGGAACATTCTTTGCCCAGATATTTGCATTTTGGGGTTTTAAGAAGAGCAAGAACTTAGATTTCAGGATGTTGAAAGGTTCCACAATCTTATTAATGTCACTAAGAGTTGGCAGTAAGTATAACAGAAGGAGGGTTATGAGTGACACGTGAAAATATTCCACAAAGGTGGGAGAAGAGTGGAGAGATCTATCAACAAATATAATTGAGAGATACTTTGTCCCCCAATAGTACTAACTCGATTGTCTATATCAAGACCATCCAGTGGGCATTTTATGAATGTTAATTCCTGGGCCAGAATCTTGAAAATTCTGATTTAGCAAGTTTGGAGTGTACCTTAGGAATGCCTGTGTTTGGAAACCAATTACACTGGTAAGGCTGGAGAGCAGGTAGTAAAGAATTTGATGGGGACTTAGGAGAAGGCATTCCAAAGAGCACTGGGGTTGTTGCCAGATGAATTTGGGGAGACGTCCGGGCCCCTGAGGCTTCTGCTCAGCTCATCCTGGGATGTGGCCAGAGGCTCTTGGTCCTGTCACAAGAAAGAATTCAAAGAGAGAGTAGACACAACAGTTGAGAGGTGCGAGAAGGAAAGTTTATCAAAGCGAGACTACACTCTCAAGATGTGAGAACGGGCAAACTCAAGGGAAATCTATGCACCTGGGGTCTATCTCTTATTGATAGTTGTTAACTAGGGAGTGGAATGTCTATTACTTGGGGAGAGGATTTTTGGGGGAGCAGGATTTTGCGCCTTTTCTCCCTCACTTGGTGAGAGTCTCTGGCCATCTTTGTCTTGGGCCTGTCTGGTTTGATTTAGCTTCCTGTGTTTTTGTATTTGGAACACTGCCAGGACAGGTCTCTAACTCCCCCACCCCACTCCCCAGCTAGTGGGCCATGACTTCCCTTTTGCTGGCTTCCAGGCATCCTGTTAAAACCTAACTGCTTACTCTAACAGGAGTAACAAGTAAAGAATATGGGGATGGCAGTGGGGGGCGAAAAGAATGCAGACCCTCTTTCCCATTTTATTGCTCAGGAATTGCAGGAGGTCTACCCCCGTGGGAAAGGATGACAATGAAATGGACCCGACATGGGAAAAGCGAGTTTCATGTCCTTGTAACAGGGGTAGGAAACAAGCAAAGATAAAGGAGAATACTTACCACAGAGCCTTCCCACCCAGGGCTCATTGGAGGCAGTAGTGAATAGGCAGATAGAGCATAGACAGGGCTGAGATTGACCCCCAAAAAACCATTAGTTTATGTCAAGTGAAAGCAGGGACATAAGAACAGGGGTAAAGGAAACAGCGGTTTAGCACATGGGTTAGTGACAGCAGGCTGGGGTTGTTTATTGCTTTGGGCTGAGTATGGGATGCTGTACAGTAGAAGGCTGATGCTTCTGAGCTTGTAAAACTACCCCCCAGAGCCCAAATAGGCTGTAAAGAGAAACAACAGGGATGCTTTTCTGATGTCTTCTCAAAGGTGCTGAAGTCTACTAATGACACGAGTTCTAGAGAGAATGGAGGGACAAAGAAAAAGGGTAGGGGAAAGAGTGGTCAGTGAAGTAGATAAGGGATACTCCCAATACGTGTTTAATATGAAAAATTTATAAATAAGAAAGTAGTTTTTCAAGCTACACACAGATTTCAAACTTGGAGACAATAGGCATGATAGGCCAGGTCTTTCTACTTTTTGAGATCTCTAATTACTGAAAAGAGGATCCAAGTTTTCTCCCTAGGCCAGGGGTGCTTTGTTTATCTATGAATTCATTCTTTATGGAGTCATAGCCAATTTATTCTTTTAAACACACACACACACCACATCTCCTAGGAGCAACTCTCTTTAGCTCATTAAGAAACAATCCACCTTCAAACCCCTTTATGATGGAGAAGCTGTAGAGAATGTAAATGAGTTACTCAAAGACCAGAACCACACAATGCCTTGGCTAATGCTCTTTCTACTCTAGCTCCTTGCCTCCATAACTTAGCAAATGTTGTTTTCTGGGAAACTATACACCCCTTACAAATGTGAGAGGTGGCTTATGGTAATTCTAGGTTGGATGATTTGGTTTGGGAGAATGCCATCGGACACAGCAATCTCAGTTTCTGGTAGTAGAAATCTGGACTTGGCCCCATTCTATTTTTCCATGCTTATCTTTAACAGAATGTCCCATTACAAAACACCAGAATACCTTTCCAGTATAGATTGTGACACTGAGTTCCCATCACAGATCCTAAATCCCGGTGGCTTGGACTTGGAGGCAGCGTGGCATAGAAGTCAAGAACCAAGTCCTGGATTCAGACAGACCTAGTATGTTTTCTTGTCTGCCATATACTCATTGGGGAAGAGCATTTGATGACGACCTGGAGAAGCACAGATAATGTCTTAAGAGAAAAAGAGTGCAACTGAATACAATTCCACTTTTCGAATGTTCAAGGACATTTTCCCACAGTGACACACAGCCTAAGAAGCTGCATATCAGACAGTCTCCAGGTTTCTAGGTAGTGAGTCTTGTTCGTGTTATTCTAGGTTTTCAAAAAGCCTTGTGATAACATGTTGTTCATATATTCATTTATCAACTATTCATTGAGTGCCTTCTATGCAACAGTCACCAGATTAGTTATTGGGCACACAATAGGGATTAAGGGTGGGGGTGAGAAATGACTAGATCCAGGCTACGCCATTCTGAAAATGAGTCATGTGACAAGGGAGAAAAATAACTATATATGCATACAGAGAAGGTTCATACTTATGTAATGGTAAAATCAATAAGATTCCAATAAATAAATGGGAAAAGTTATGGGTACAGAAAATATAATGAAAGGAAAGAGAGGCAAGGTTCACTAATCCTCATAAGATTTTTGTCTCCCCCAAAGAACAATGAACCCCAGGCCCTAATTCCTGAGGACTCCCATTGTGCCTTCCTCAAAATTAATAAATCCTAAATGGCTCAGCTGTCAAAAGATCTCCTGCCCCTTTGCTGGTTATTTACCAGGCTATTGATTACTGCAACTGAGAGGAGAAGAGAAATGATTTCTCTTCCATCGCTTCTACTTAACAAGCTTACCGTCAGGAATGTAAAAGAACTAACCCTTTAATTAAAGATGTGAGCTCCTAATTCGGTTTGGTGTGTGTGGACTTCTTACAAAGTCCACACGTCCTCCACACAGAGCACTTTCCTCCTACCTTGGAGTTCCCAATTTGCATTCTCGAGGCACCAGAAAACCCTGATTCAAAACTGTCTGTACTTAGGTCTGGGTCTTCTCCCCCAAGGACTGTTGGGTGGGGCTTATTGATCCTCTGAAGCCTCCTGGCCTCTACCTGATGGAACGGATAAAGAAAAAGGACATGCGATGGGACGTGGTGGGAGTCAGTCACCAGCCCGCTGTCAGCAACACCCGAACTGGTGTTGTTAACATACAAAAAAAATCCCACACTGCATTGTGTTTTAAAATATTTTATTCCCTTTCTTTTTAAACATTTGCAAAACAGAGTAGTGAATTAGAGACGACTCAGAACCCCAAATCTCTTATGGAACTGTACAGTGTTGGTGAAACTAAGAACCCATTTGGGGAGAAGTTTTTTTTGTTTTGTTTTGTTTTATGTTATTTATTTTTTTTGAAAGCGAGAGAGACAGAGCACGAACGGGGGCAGGGCAGACAGAGAGGGAGACACAGAATCCGAAGCAGGCTCTAGGCTCTGAGCTATCACCACAGACCTGACACGGGGCTTGAACTCACAGACCGTGAGATCATGACCTGAGCTGAAGTCGGACGCTCAACTGAATGAGCCACCCAGGTGCCCGAAGTTTTTTAAGTCCTGGTAATTTTTCTTAAGTTTTGTTTAAATTTCCAGTGATTACCTTTGATTCTTTGTTTTGTTTCTTAAATTCCACATAAGAGTGAAATCATATCGTATTTGTCTTTCTGTGACTGATGGCGATCAAGGAATGCACTAGACATGACGAGCACTGGGTGTTTTATGCAAGTGTTGAATCACTATATTCACCTGAAACTAATAATTTTACACTGCATGTACTGGAGGTAAAATCAAAACTTAAAATATAAAAAAATAAATAAATTTCAAGTGTTAATAGGAAGTATGCCTCATGAATCATCATTAAACCTTTTTTACGAGTTAGGCTATTCAACTATCTAGATCATGAAGCTCGTTTTTCAACCTTATAAAAGAGAAAAAGTTTTCCTTCTAGAGGGACAATAAAATGTCATGTCAAAAAAATAAATAACTAAAATGTCATGTCTTTTCCTTTCATTGGCAGGCACACCCAACTTGGGGAAGTTACCGCTTATGATTGAGCAAAGTCAATTTTTTAGAGTTACGGGCAAGTCTGTCTCAATCTGATCAGTTAGGGAAATAAGGAGAGTGCGCTTAGCTCTCTGTGTCCTAAACATTCTGGAACTCCCTGGTTCTTCCATTCAGAGAGCTATGATTAACAACATAGTGGTTCCATAAACAGAAAGTACTCTCAGGCCCAAGTGATTTGCCTCCAATTTTCCTTTAATTAAAGCTGATTTTCTGCCTAAATGGGGACTCACATTTCTCTTCACACTTTGTGTCTCTTTCCATAATTCCAATAGTGTATCTTCTTGTCAGACCTGCCAGATGGGCATACTGCCCAGAGCAGGGCAGTATCGATCTGGTTCAGGACCTCCAGGCTCACCTGGGCTGGGGAGCTGACAATAAGGAAACAGACCTGACCCCACCAGATCTTAGAAGGGAAGCTAGGGCAAGTGCCACACAGAAAGGGTGGGGATAATGATAACCTGAGCGCTTGCTCGGCATACCTGCCCTTCTTGGCATACAGACATGTTCACCCGCAGGCCCGGCACACTTGAGGAAAGTCGGGAATTCCTGGCATTTGGACCGGCGAGAAAGGTTTGAGGGCCAGGGAAGAAGTGAGTCTGTGGCTTCCTATGACCCAACTGGCTCTAGCATGTCCTAAATCTGTTTCCGAGCTTCCCCCAGAACTGCTCATGTTTCCAGCTCTGTGGGAACATTTTTCCAATCCTGTGGGATCCCTCAACAGGTAGGGAGTCATCGGGAAGGAAATACCTTGTGCTTCCTCAGACCTTCACCCCATCCCATCCCCAGTGAGATGTAAGAGCTCCAAACCCTGGCTTTCTTCAGTGCATCAGGGCCAACAACTTGCTCTGCCTCTCAACTAGTATTCCTGCCTGGCTGACGCAAGATGCTTCCCCTCCCACAGATGATGTGAGGGTGGGGGAGGCGGGGGCTTTTGTTTTCATTGCTTTGTTTTGTTTCTATTTTCAACAGTTCGGGCTCTCTTTTCTGCATGAAACACTTGTAACAATAAGATTTCTGTTCTTAAAATATAGGTTTTATTATTATTCAAGTATGGAGAGACCAACAGGTCAGAGAATGGTTGCCATTCACGAGATAGCTTTTTACTCATAGATCCCAAAGGAAGGGGACACCCCATGCCATGGGGTGGGGGTGGCAGCACCCAGTGCCGTGCCCGGGGAAGGTCAGGAGGCAGAGGGAGTGAGGTTCCGAAATGTGGACAAGAGCCTGTATTGTGGCTTCCGAGGGAAGGAGAGGTGAAGCGGGGAGAGCAGGCTTAGGGGTGGCAGGTTCCCTTCTTTTTATAATTTATTAAACAACATGTATACATTTGACAAAAGGCAAAACTGAACTCCATTTTGGGAATTTGAGGGACAGTCTTCATCGTTTCAATTTATTTATATATATTGTTCTATTTAATTTCTCTATTCCTTCTCAGACCCACTTTGGAATTTATATTTTCCTAGAAATGTTTATTTTTATTTATTTATTTTTAACTATTTCCTTTCCTTCCTTCCTTCCTTCCTTCCTTCCTTCCTTTCTTTCTCTTTCTTTCTTTCTTGATAAAGAGAGAGTGTGTGAGCGGGGGAGGGGGTAGAGGGAGAGAGGGAGAATCTCAAGCAGGCTTCATGCTCGGTGGGGAGCTGACACAGGGCTCAATCCCACAGCTGTGAGGTCATGACCTGAGCCAAAATCAAGAGTCGGACACTTCACTGCCTGAGCCACCCAGGCGCCCCCAGATGTTTATTTCATCTACTTTACCAAAGCTATTATCATATAGTCTTTTCTTTCTGAGTCATGAATTTTTCTACTATTTCTACCTTTCTGTTCCGTTTTTTCTATTCTCGGGGATTTATATTGACAATTCTATTGCTATTCCACATCTTCAGAAATTTCTAATAATCTCCATCGCTGTTTCTGTAGCCTCTTGGGAAAGTGCCTGGACTTGTTCTGCCTGCCAACTACATTACTATTGGGTGGCACTTATCCATTGTTTATCCCTTCATTAAGGTGTTTACATGAAACATTATATTTAGAGTCTTCTGTTTGATTCTTCTTAAAAATTGTACTTCCAACTTCGTATTGCCTTTTACCCCTTTTGATGATATTTATTAAGTATATTATAAGTTTTCTTTGCATCTCGCCAACCCATTACTTCTGGGAGATCTAGTATTGTATTTTCAATTGGTTTTCTTTCTTTATAAAAGCAGCTGTGCTGATTGGACGTCTGGTAACTTTTCTCTGTGAGTTCATTCTCCCTGGGGCAAGTCAGTTGTCCTGCCTAGAATGTACGGGAGTGTGTGTGTCGCCCAAATTCTCACATATATGATGTTCAGTGGGTTTAGTATGGTTGGGTGTGGTAGCTGGGAGGGGGGGTAATGGTAGTAGGTGGCCCCAGGGCAGCAGGTCATCAGCACCACCATGCAGAATGGAGCCAAACATTTGCTGCTTGCAAGCCATCTGGCCCCCCTTTACCTCCTCCTGCCCAGCTCTGTGCTTAGGAGTTATCAGGTAGTTGTTAATGCGTACACTCAGGGTGTGAAGACAGCAGGAGCTGACATGTCCACCTACCTGCTTCTATCCTGCCTCGTCCCAATGGGCACTGACTCCTTTCTCACTCCTTCACTCTCCCACCAGCCTCCGCAGAGCTGGCTGACCCTCCTGATACGTCTGTCTCATTGTGAAAGGAGCAGACAGTGACCCCCTAGGGTAAGAAGACACAAAGAGGTCTCCCCTGAATTTTCCCTGACTGGAAGCCCAGGACTTCCCCAGCTGGGCTGCATATTCATTGAACAATACTCTCACTACCAAAAAGAGGTGACTCAAGGGTTGAGTGAGGGGAGGCAGAATCCCTCCAACCAGGAACTCCCAACCCGGGAACCGGCTGAGGTAATACACTTCCTCATGGGCTCAGCCAGCTGACCAGGGCTCTTCAGGGCCTCCGTGCTGAGAGCTTAGCAAGTGCACACAGGCTGGTGGAAGGACCTGCCACGGCACCCAAGACGTTTGGTGGGGCAAGCCATGAATTTGGAACTCAAAAGCTTACACATGAACTCAAAGGGTGTCATGTCCGGCACATTGGCCATCTGGCCTGGCAGGGACCATCCTGAGGCAATGATCAGGAAAGCAAGGCCCTGCCTGGAGGAGTCATCCCCTAACCACACACCTGCCAGCAGCCCGCAGGCCCCAGCCTGGTGCTCCAGTCCTTCCTCTCCACAGCCCCTCCACCTCTGACAGCAGAGCCCTCCCCCTGAGCCCCGGCCACCAGGCAGAAGCAGCCAAGCTTGCTTCCTCACGGTTGCACAACTGGAAGTTGACCTGTGGATGAAGAAAACCACGGTGTCAGGTAAGTTTTCCTTTGCCGGTCTCCCGGGACCATGACCTGGAGGGACCTTTCCGGGCACCAGGTCTGGCTCTTCTTGTGTCCCCATGGGGTGCCCAACAGGGAGGGTGCAGTATAAATCCCGGCCCCCTCTCCCAGCAGGCATGGACCGGCAGCCCTGCTCCACTGGAACTCAGGTGAGGGGCGACTCCAAGCCTGACTTGTGGAAGAGAACAGACTCTGTAAATTCCTTTTAAAATAATTATTCCGTTTGGGATTTATGCTGTATGAGGCCTGAGCTGGCAGAGTGGCACACGCTCAATGCTTGTCGATTGATGACAGGCTGCTCCAGGAGGGGACAATCTGGTCCCAACGGCCCTCTTCCTCCATCAATGCCGCCTTGAGGACTCTTGGCCAGTCCTGTGGTCAGGGCTCACGGGGTCAGAATGGAGGGCTGTGGCTCTGAGTGAGGACCTACTGGAGGATTCCCACGGGGGCCCCTAAGTCTCCTGAGAACCACTGGAATGAGCAGCAGAGGCTCTGTGACATGCAAATCCCAAAGAGGGTGTGGGGCCCTGCCCCTGCCCCCTGACCTCTCCTTCCTTTCAGCACCATGAAGCTTCTCACGGGCCTCGTCTTCTGCTCCTTGGTGCTGGGTGTCAGCAGCAAGTGGTATTCCTTCTTTGGCGAGGCTGCTCAAGGTAAGGCCAGGGAGGGGGGTGACATCCATGGGCCATGGGGACTTGCCGCGAGCACATGCAGGGGTTGGAGCGACTGTCTTAGTTGTCTTCTAAGCAGTAGAACAAGCGGACTGAAACCACAAGACTTGTGTCCATCCGTTATAGAGAAAGAGCAGTCACCATTCCCAGCTGAGGTGTAAGTTTGAATGGCAGACAGGATAAGACCTGCAATGGCAGAAAATTTCCCACAGACAAATTGCACAAAGTAGGGCTAAAGCCGTTAAAGCTTTCTTCTTTCCCTCTCCCTTCATTCAGCCCTTCCTTCTTCTTTCCCTCCTTCCCTCCATGTTTCCTTCTGTTTCCTACCTGGATCGATAGAAAGACACCTTCAGCTGAGCTCTCACCGATGCTTCTATCCTCTGTGACACTGTCCCTGTTCCCTACCCCTTCCTAGACTTTACCTTGACAAAATAAATAAATAAGTAAAATCAAAGAGGGGGAGGGGAGCTAACATGTCCCAAGCCTGCACTACGAACTCAGCACCTTCATGCAGTTTAGGGTGACCAACTATCCTGGTCTGTTTGGGTCTGAGGAGTTTTCTATGACACTCTCAGTGCTCATGGGGATAGGACTAGGCCCACAGGGACACTACTGGCCAAGCTAGGACACTTGGTCCGTCACCATGACTTCAGAACACCTTGGGGAAGCAGGCATCGTCCCTCACTTGAAGGGGACAAAACTGGCGTTGAGAGCAGCTGAGTCCATTGTCCAGGGAGTGACTGCCAGTCAGCGGGTGGCCAAGCGGAGGTTGGTACCCAGCTTTGCGTGAGGCCGAGTCCTTGCCAGGCAGATGTGTCTGGGTACCACTCCCTAAAGCTGGGTGGCTAGTGAGCTCAGCTACGGGTTGGAATCACCGGGGAGCATGAAAACTACTGATGCCTGAGATCTGCCCCGGAGTCGGCGGTGCTTGGACCAGGTGTAAGCTGGTCACTAGGACTTCCAGGAGCTCCCAGGACATTAGAAGGTGCAGCCGAGTGCGGCTGTTGGGCACGGCCCTACCACTTGCTTCCTCGAGCTGCCGATACCATCGGTAGAGCCTGTTTAGAAAGTTTCTAGGACGCCATTGATGCCCCTAACAGTCAGAGGGACTCGGACTACAGTTACGCGCACTCATTCTGCCTCGGCCTCAGGGCAGGAGTGCTGCCTGTCTGGGCCTTTCCCAGAATCTGCCTTCATGTCACCTCCACATCTACCCGAGTCGTCTGCACCTGATCACATGTGGCTTCATTTTACAACAGTGCTGCCTGACTGGGGGCAATTTTGGGCCCTGGGGACAGGTGGCAATGTCTGGAAACATTTCTGGTTGTGACCCTCAGGGACTATGTTGCCCACATCTAGTGGGGAGAGGTCAGGGGGGCTGCTATACATCCTACAATATCAGGACAGCCCTGAGCAGCAAATATTTGGCCCCAACTTTCAGGGGTGCTCAAGCTGACAAATCCTGTTCTGTGACACCTCCTTGCTCTCCCTTAACCAGCTCACATAGAGCCCTAAGACCTGCAGCACATAGACCCACAGGTAGAGCAGAGCTGTGCCCCACCCACACGACTCTCACGAGAGAAAGCTTGAGAAACCAACTAGGATGCAGACTTGTGCTTCTCAGCCTGTGGTATCCAAGGGGGGACCAGGGGCACAAAATGGACTCGGTGGTAGCTGTGTCGCTCATTGATTCTTCCCTAAGGTGTGCCAGAGGCTTTCTGTTCACCCGATATCCCTTTTCGTGTGACCCTTCCTCTCAGGGGCTATGGACATGTGGAGAGCCTACTCTGACATGAGAGAAGCCAATTACATAGGTTCAGACAAATACTTCCACGCCCGGGGGAACTATGACGCCGCACAGAGGGGACCTGGGGGCGCTTGGGCGGCGAAAGTGATCAGGTATAGGGGCTCCTGGGGGTGCAGGGATGGGCGAGCTGAGCGTGGCTGCCGTGGACAGCCAGGAGGGGCCGAGCCCTAGAGAAGTTTCCTGTAGAGACTGTGGCTCCTCCTCCTCTTGCCCACCCTCCCCTCTGTGCCCCATGTTGGCATGAGTGACTGATGGAGTCAGAGCGAGGCCAGTGGGAATGGGTGATACCCAACCCTCCCCCTGTGGCTACGGTCTTCCCAGCTAGGGGACCAGCCTGGCCGAGATGATCTGTGTCTGTGCAGGGGTGAGTGTTTTAGCCTCTCTTTCCTTGGCTCCTGTCAGCCATCCCTGCAGAGAAGAGAGATGGGGGAAGAGGCTATTCCTCATCAGGCCCTAATTTTCTCCTACCTGCCTTCCTCCATTCCAGCGACGCCAGAGAGAGTACTCAGAGAGTCACAGACTTTTTTAGGTTTGGAGACAGCGGCCATGGCGCAGAGGACTCGAAGGCTGACCAGGCTGCCAATGAATGGGGCCGGAGCGGCAAAGACCCCAACCACTTCCGACCTGCTGGCCTGCCCGACAAGTACTGAGCTGCCCCTTTGCTCTGCCCGCAGGAGAGGGGCCGGGAGCCCCCTGAGGGCAGCGACGCCGAGTCATTGAATTCTCTGTCCACAGAGGCTGGTGGAGGGCACCAAACAGGGGTCTAATAAATGCTTAATAGATTGTTGAAAAGTGTGTGTTATTCTTTCATGTAAGGGCTGTTCGTTTGTTCCCAGGGGTGATGGATGGACCCCACGTGCAGGCCAAACCTTGCCAAAGTGTTTGGTGTGTGGGAGACAATGTCAGTATCACACATGGCAGAGTTCCTGCACCCACCGCTCCCCAATCAGACCTGCTGCCCCTCCCAGGCCTTTCTGCTTACCCTGGTGCTCTTTCCCCGTTGTTCCGTGTCCAGGCCCCTCTCTCCTGTCAGTTGTGTCCTGTCTTTCTCTCTGTCCTCGGCTTCCAGTTCCCTTGGATTTGTTCCTCAGTGGTCCCTGTCCCTGGTGGCAGGGGACACAGCCATGAGAGGATGGGACTGTGGAATCCTTCTCTGGCCACGGCCACATTGATCATGTGTTGCTGCTGGTGTTGTTGTTTTTTATATTTCTTTAATTTTATTTATTTTTGAGGTGGGGGGAGAGAGAGAGAGAGAGACGAAATAGAAGTAGCCTAGGTTCTGAGCTTTGGCGCAAGGCCCTATGCAAGGCTCCCGTTCACAAACGGAGAGATCAGGAGCTGAGCAAAAGCCAGACGCTTAACCGACTGAGCCACCCAGGTGTCCCTTTCTAAACCATGTATATACTGTGTCCTCTATGTGACATCATATCACGTTTCTACACTGTAGTTCTGTTGGTAGCCGTTTTGGGCTCGAAGGTTGAAACCCTTCCCTGTGTGGAAAAGTTTGAAGCAAAGCTCCCACCGGCCAAGATGGCGCCTAGTCTTACCTCCTTCTGAATAATCTTACAGGCCTGGATTTCTTGAACTGCTTTCGTTGGCCCTAGGGATATAATGCTCTTTGGTTTTATGGCATAGAGAAGAGGGGACCTAGTCTTGATGGATAAAATCTGAATGAGAGTAACCTGGTCAAAAGTAACCTCAAGGTTGCCTCTTGGGGATAGGTTACACAAATTGATCATATAGAATAGCAGTTATGAGTTGGCTACAAATTAGCAGACGTTAGGCCCCAAGACTCCTTGAACCAAACTAGATTTTCCCTGCAGGTATCGCATCGTGTTAAACATCCCCTCAGCCCCACCATAAAACCTCAAGGCACATCTCCGTAAAGCTTCTCTCAGTATTTGGTTAACAGACTGATAGGAGAGATTGTAAAGAGATTTAGGACCTTCTTCGGAGGTTAGCTTAGCCCAGAAGTTAGGAGCACTGTTTACAGATAAGGTACAAACAATAGCCAAATAAAAGTAGCTACATATATCTTCACTGATCAACCATAAACATTGAGTACCTTCCTGAGGTTAACATTTCACAAATCCTTTTGCTATTCCCATCCCCACGCTCCCTTATAGTAAAAAGGCAAAAACAAAATACTTTTACAGAAACTGCTGTTTGTATAAAGAACAGATAAACATGAGCCCTTACCATATAGGCTCACTCACTCATAAAGGAAAAGAGCTTAGACAAATATTAGAGATCATGTCTCTACCAAGCAAATAATACCTCCTCCATTATGGTTAAATATTATGGATAGAATGTCTCCTAATATATCTATAGATGGTTAACATAGGTCTTAAGGCAACAACGTATGTACCCTCTGTTTACCAAAGGCTACGACAATACTGCTCTCTTCCTAAAATCTTTATCTTGATATTTCCTCTGCTCTGCCTCAAAAACAATGTGTAACTTTGGAACAGAGTCATAAAAACAGTTACTGTCTAATCTAAAAAAAAAAAACTATCTCCTTCTAAGTCTGAGGGATTCGCAAATATGCCAACCTAAGAAAAATTGTAAATGATGCCTTGTCACGGATGTATTGTCACTCACTACCTTTAAAAATAAAGACACTGAGACTAGCAGGGCAGAGATGCCAGAATTGCCAGGGCTGCCTGCTTGGTCATCAGACTCCGTCTCTCATGGCTCTCTCACTTCATTTTGCCTGACCGTCCGTCCTTCGTGGATCCCTAGATTCGCCGGAACAAGGACCCTGTCATAGTTCCTCAGTTGTAACTTGACATTACGAGCTTCCAGAGCAACTCATCATGGAGGATCCCTTTTCCAAGGTCAAGTCCACCACACTAGGTGCCGGAAGCTTAATTTTCCTGGTTGTCTGTCCTTCCTCCTCATCTACTGCTCCCAGGGGTCCGGCTTTCTCCTTAGCCGCCCCTTTAATGGAGCCCGTTCTGCTCCTCCATTAGCCTTGTGTTCTCCCATTCTTTTGGCAATCAAATCTTTTTTGTAACTTTGATTACCCTTCCCAGCAATTCTCAGTTCACTGTTGTGTGGGGAAGAAAACCTTTCTTACCAGGAGGGAGACTGAAAACAGGCAGAAACTTCCAAGTTTGCTACATGCCTGAAAGCGGCCAGATTGCACAACCTGGGAAAGTAGACGGGCATGAATGAGGAGCCTGATGTTTTGCATGCTGTGTCCTGGCCAAGAGGAATTTCCCAAATATCAGAGTTTTTGCTTCAAACCTGCCCCCCCACCCCCTGCAGAGTGTCAGTATACATAATGCCAGTCTCCCAGGAGGCAGAAGGCACAGGCAGCTCAGCCTCACCAGGAGCCTCGGCAGTAACAGACATCCAAAGGTGAGGTGCTACAGCTTTCCTACACTTTCCTCCTTTGGGGATCATCTTACCCAAAGGCATTCTTGTGCTATGTCCCCGCTCTCTGCTTCCTTCCTGAATCTCCTATCCTGGCAATGCGAATTCTCCAGATGTGAGTATTTCTGGGATCGGGACTTGGTCGTGTACTTCCTCTGTGGGAGTTCACGGATGGCAGAGCAGGCGTTCTGCAAGTCTATGTGCATCGTGCCCCTGTCCTCAGTTTACAGATGGGTACACAGCCACAAAATCCCCAAAGGCCTCTGGAAACTTCCTGGACAGCGGGTTTCAGGGCCGATAGGGGATGACCGAAATGGAATGTGGTTTCTATTAGAAGCGCAGTGCAGTCTTTCATACTGGGATTCCTATGGGGCAAATGGAAACGGAGAACTGGAGTCCTATGTGTCTATGGTACACCTGCGTACCCATACGTACACGCATTGCCTACTTCCTTCTGCCTATACATTGATACACACAGGTGTATGTGTGCACATATACGTGAATATATGCATGTGTGTGTATAGATAAACAGATACAGATAATATTGAGTGTATAGGTAATATTGGTTGAGTTCCGGAATACAGGTATGGGTCCACATGACTCCCCCAAAACCAAACCACACCAAACCAAAAATGTGTCATCCTCGTGTGTCTCTGACTCTGCAGCAGGATGAAGCTCTTCGTGAGCGTCCTACTGTGCTCCCTGGTCCTGGGCGTCAGCAGCCAGAGATGGCTCACATTCCTCAAGGAAGCTGGTCAAGGTAAGGACCAAAGGGTGGGGGTCCAGGGAAGACAGCAACTGGCCCCCCACCAGAACTCACCACAGTGGAGGCCACATCCGCCCAGGGCGAAGGCCCCAGGTGGGAAGAAAAGAAGCACTTTTCTTTCCAAGAGAGCAGTTGCCCAGGCTTTTTTGAAGACTTGAACCATATCTGACATATAGCATTGTATATATTTAAGGTGCATGTCATGTTAATTTGACACATTTGTATATGTAATGTGATTAAAACTATAGCTGTAAAGAGCATGTGTATCACGGGACACAATTATCCTTTCCCTTTCGTCCTTGAAATAATTAAGTTCTAGACTGCCCCAAGTTTGATAATTGTGGTACGATATTAATTTGTGTTCGTCCTACTGTGCGTTAGATCTCTAGAGTTTATCCACTACTGGTGGTTTTCCCCTTAAACGACATGGGTCCTATCCCTCCAGCCCTGGCTCTTGGGCCAGCATTGCACTGTTCCCTGGGGATCCCCAGGCTGAAGGGCACATAAGCTTTGGGGTTTAACTTGCAGCAGGAGCAGAAGACATCTGGGGTCCAGGGCGCCTGCTCCCTGCTCACGGGGAGCCTCTAGTGCCACCTAGTGGGAAATCGGGGACATTGCCTGGTCTCGGTCATGAAGTGGGTGCATCCAACTTGTGCTCTTAGTAACCACGACCAACATTAGCTGAGCTTGGCCCGTCCCAGGCACTGTTCTAAGAGCTTTACCTGAATGAATGAACTCGTTTTCATGCTTGGGTTTTAATCTGTAGCCCTGTGATGTAGGAACCATTATCCCTTAGTAGAAAGGCTGAGGCACAAAGAGATTAAGAGTCCTAATCAAGCAAAGCAGGGTTTCCCGGAGCCCAGCACCTCAGACCTTGCTATGACCCGGGACTACCCTGCCTCCCGGACCAGAGAGCGCAGGGGACAGTGAGGGGTTTGTGGACACACATCCTCTTGTTCCTCTGAGCGAATGGCAGACAGTCAGGATGTGGCAGAGGTGGAAGGGGACTCTGGAGAGCTCCTGTCCCCACGATAAGAGCCGCAAGGAATTACATGATGATGGTTCTGCTGGCGGGAGACCTGGCCAGGCACTGAGCAAGAGATATATGCCCATCAGGCATTTTGTCTCAAGGGACAAAAATTTGTTTATTTCACACAACTATTTGTTTTTATTTTTCTGTGATCGTCACTGCTTTTGTTTTAAGAACAAAAAGGTTGCTGCCAACCTTTTCAAAATTCTCCCAAGGCACAGCTACAAATGTTTTTTCATCTCTTAGGTCAATGCTTTCTAGGACCACTTGCAAGAGAATCACCTGGGTTTAGGGTGCTTTGTGAAATGCAGAGGCCCGGTCCATGCACCCCCCTCTGCTGAATCACAATTTCTGGGGCTGAGCCTCAAATCTGGCCTTTATCAAGTACCCCAGTGCCTTTTTGTGCCATTAAAGGTTGGGAACCATTCCCTCCAGTTTTGCCCCCAAAAGTGACAAATATGTCAGGCATTTTGGAAGTAGTTTTTAAGCAAGTAGATTCCAGGCATCTATTTAAATCAGTAACTGAGAGGGAATAAGTATAGTAAGAATGTCATACTGCTCGGGGTGCTTGATGGCTTAGTCATTTAGGCGTTGGACTTCAACTCAGGTCATGATCTCATGGTTTGTGGGTTCGAGCCACATCGGGCTGAGGGCTGACAGCCCAGATCCTGAGCCTGCTTTGGATTCTGTGTCTGCCTCTCTCTCTGCTCCTTCCCTGCTCACACTCTGTCTCTCTGTCAAAAATAAACATTAAGAAAAAAAAAAGAATGTCATACTGCTCAACAATGCGACCTTTCTAGACACCAAAAAGAACGAACACATAAAATGAATACAAGGTATTACCTGGATGTTACATAAACTGATTACACTCGACAGTAAGTGTTTCTCTTTAGCCTACTACATTACTTTCTAAAAGTCTTCATTTTATTGTAGCCTTATCAGATTCCTTCAGTGTCTAACTCCATGATCTTCCTCTTAGCTTAGTCCCTTCACTGAGTTTGTTCCAGCCTTTCTAAGGCCTAGGGAAGTGACAGCATACTGAACACCTACAATCTTCTAGAATTTATATGTGCATTTTCTCCATTCATCTGCGTAACCACTCTGCGGAAGGCAATATAGTCCTCCATTTACTGGGGAGGACACTGAGCTTCAGAGCTGGTGGGCCAGTTGCCCCTTTTCTGCATCTGATGACCCCGTTTTTGTAAATCTCTCTAGGGGACCTCCCTTTTACCACTGCCATGTGCCAAATATGCCCCAGACATTCAGAAATACTCGGGACCAAGTTGGCTTCACGCCGCCCTGCAGGGATGAATTTCTGCCCTGGACCTGGTTGGGAGCCCTCTGGGTCAGCAGCCTCCCTCTGACTTGCCTTCGTTCTCACGCCACAGTCAGAGGGTTCCCTGTGTCTGTCCAGGTCGAGGGCATCGCAGGACAAAGCGTCCCTTAAAGACCATCCCACCTCCTGTTCAGGCACACCACACACAGCCAAACACAAAGTCGCAACAGTACTTGGAATGGAATCAAACGAATAAACTTGCACCAAGTGTGCTTCTCAATAACATTCGCCCGGGAAGTGAAAGGTAAAGGAATACTCATCCCAGACAGTATCATCTCCAAGGATTTGGTCACAGACTGGAATCTTAGAATGAATGGGAGGAAAATGCCACATTTCTCTATTTTGCCAGGATATGACCCTCTCCATCTCATCAGTTTCCTTTCTTTCCAGGGACTAAAGACATGTGGAGAGCCTACTCTGACATGAGAGAAGCCAATTACAAAGATTCAGACAAATACTTCCACGCCCGGGGGAACTATGATGCCGCACAGAGGGGACCTGGGGGCGCTTGGGCAGCGAAAGTGATCAGGTAACAGGGGCTCCTGGGGGTGCAGGGATGGGCGAGCTGAGCGTGGCTGCCGTGGACAGCCAGGAGGGGCCGAGCCCTAGAGAAGTTTCCTGTAGAGACTGTGGCTCCTCCTCCTCTTGCCCACCCTCCCCTCTGTGCCCCGTGTTGGCGTGAGTGACTGATGGAGTCAGAGCGAGGCCAGTGGGAATGGGTGATACCCAACCCGCCCCCTGTGGCTACTGTCTCCCCAGCTAGGGGACCAGCCTTGGCTGAGATGTTCTATTTCTGGGGCAGGGGTGAGTGTTTTAGCCCCTCTTTCCTTGGCTCCTGTCAGCCATCCTTGCAGAGAAGGGAGATGGGGGAAGAGGCTATTCCTCATCAGGCCCTAATTTTCTCCTACCTGCCTTCCTCCATTCCAGTGACGCCAGAGAGAATACTCAGAGAGTTACAGACTTTTTTAGGCACGGAAACAGCGGCCACGGCACAGAGGACTCGAAGGCTGACCAGGCTGCCAATGAATGGGGCCGGAGCGGCAAAGACCCCAACCACTTCCGGCCTGCTGGCCTGCCCGACAAGTACTGAGCTGCCCCTTTGCTCTGCCCTCAGGAGAGGAGCTGGGAGCCCCCTGAAGGCAGGAATAGTAGTTGAGTTAGAATTACCGAATTCTATATTCCCTTCTACACAATACTTTATAAAAAGCACATAAACGCTAATAAATGCTTGTGAAATCCAATTTGTCGTTGTCATCGGGAAACAGCAAATGACTTCTTGGGTACCTTTGATACCATGAAGATGATCAACGTATCTTATCATTTTTTCCCCCAAGGAGATGAGGCAGTAGTAAGCAAGAATACTAGTTTGGAGTAAAAGTGTATGCCCATAACAGGGACCAATCAACATAGGCTATATATCGATCATACAAGTCAGGGGCTGGACAGAGAGATCCAAACCTTTGTTCTCAACAGGATAGCGCTGCAGCCACCCCCATCCCCACCCTAGCTTTCCGGTAGATCTGGGGATACTTTTGCTTGGTGTGGATTGGGGGTCATTTTGTGGGTGGGCCAGAGGTACATGAAGCTTAGGATGTAAGAACAGAGCTGCGAACAGAGAGTCACCCTGAATCCCGCCTGACTTTTGCGGTGTCCTATTGGACGTGTATGGAGACAGAGTCACATGTACCTAGAAGATGATGCAGCTTCAGCTTCGAGGGCTCTTCGCGTATACAGAACCATTCCAAGACCCTCAGAGAGGCCCTGGGAAACAATTCACGTGGTCAATTATCTTAGTAAAACCCGCAGAAGGAAAATATTTTAGCTGAAGCAGTTAATGCCTCTCTGTTCACGCCAGCATTTCATCACCACTTTTCCCCCTGTGTTGAGTGGCACTGGGGTGGGCACAGGCGTTTTGGGGATCTGGCTAAGGAGAAGTTGAATGGGGAATAGAAGTGGTTTGCATTTAGCGAGACTTATTTATATGGCTTAAAAAATGTTTATTTACTTATTCAGAGAGAGAAAGGAAGAGAGTGTATGTGTTTGTATGAGAGGGGAAGGGGCAGAGAGCGAGGGAGAGAGAGAATCCCAAGCAGGCTTGGTGCTGTCAGTGCAAGGTGGGGCTAGATCGCTCTAACTGTGGGTCATGACCCGAGCTGAAATCAAGAGAGGCATGCTTAACCGACTGAGCCACGCGGGCGTCCCTACTTATGTGGTTTTCAGTCACTTCCGAGTATAATTAAGTTATCGATTGCCATCCTGGAGTAGGAATGACCTCGAGGTACGCTTCCGCTGTCTACTGCAGTTACTCCCAGAACAGGAGCAGAGGTCTTTTGGCAAAACGAACATGCCTTGTACAGCCCAGCACAAGCGTATGTGGATGGTTGGTAAGAAACAGCTTTGAAATGTACAGTCAAGCATGAGTCTATGGAGAATCGTAAGATCATAAGTGGAAGATTTTTATTTTGATGGAATCCCGGTGGAAGTGCTTCCCTTGAGAGAGGTTTTCCACATTTGACAGTGGTCAAACTTCACAGAATATTACCAATCGCAAGTTGTGACACTGAGACTTTCCTAAGCCACCAACAATGATTTTTTAAAAAAATCGTACAACCCACCATGCTAACTAAAGACAGATTTATCTTTTTATTTGTCATTACAGAAAATTATCTTACAAGGTCATTGTCAGGTAAAGAGAAGATCAATGATAACTCAGAAAACATTCTATTAAAACTGAGCGTCTCACTCTCGATCTCGTCTCAGGTCGTGATCTCATGGATCGTGAGTTCAAGCCCCACATCAGGCTCTGTGCTGGTGGTGCCGGGCCTGCATGGGATTCCGTCTCTCCTTCTCCCTGCCCCTCCCCTGCTTGCATGCTCTTTCTCTCTCTCTCTCTGAAAATAAATAAATAACATAATAAATTTTAATTAAAAAATGTTGTAAACTTGCAAAGCACAGAGGATTTTTAGAGCACGATGCAATAAAGGCAAATATATGTTATTATAAATTCGCCCTAATGCATACATATAATGTACAACACCAAGAGTGGACCCTAATGTAAACTCTGGGTGATAACGATGTGCCAATGTAGATTGATCGATTGTATCAAATATTCCACTCTGGTGGGGAATGCTGATAATGAGAAAGCTATGCCTGGGGTCTGTTTATACGGGAAATTTCTGTACCTTCTGCTCAATATTGCTGTGCACCTAGAGCTGCCCTAAAAATAAATCTATTAAAGGAAAGAAAAAGGATTGTAGAAGTGTCTTGGACTGTTTATTAATAAAAAATATTTGGATATTTTTCTTGATTTTGTATTGTTTAATTTTTCAATTTTTTAACGTTTATTCATGTTTGAGAGACAGAGCTTGAGTGGGGGAGGGGCAGAGAGAGAGGGAGACAGAATCTGAAGCTACTCCAGGCTCTGAGCTGACACCACAGAGCCGGATGCAGAGCTCAAACTCACAGTCCGCAAGATCATGACCTGAGCTGAAGTTGATGCTTAACCGGCTAAGCCACCCAGGCGCCCCTTTTTTGTGATGTTTTAAATATTCTTTGGCTATTTAAAATTGATCACTTTTTTCCTGTTCTGAATAAATATTTCCTATTGTAACTAATTTAATATTTGTAATTTTGTATTGTTTTTCCTAAAGGGGGCTCCCCAAATTGCATAATTCAGCCCCTACAAAACCTGCGTCTGCCCCTACACACACAGCGAAAAAGATGTTTGTAATTATTTGAGCCGAGGATCCAACTGTATTTTACATGTTAACATAGGGTATTTTTTGTCCAGTTTTAATATATCTTAGAATTTTCTGGAAATGCAATTGCTATGTAAATTGTAACTGTGTTTTGGTAGAAATTTTACCATCCTCTGTTTATGATTTTGAGAAGCACAGTCCCTGATGGAATAACACCTCTGCATTTCTAACTGTTGGGTTCACAGTGATTTGATGTATCTGGGCTAACATCGGAGACCTCTATTATGTCGTCTGGTACTTAAAATGTTAAAATACGTATCATTTTATTTTAAATTAATTCTATTTCATTAGGGAATCATTAATTTTAAAATATTAAAAGACAGTTTATTTTAACGTAATGTTATTTTTCCTTTATGTGAGGGAATGATATTAATATTTTTGAAATTTTATGTTGAGGTAGATAATACCATCTATAGACGTCTTTCATCAATGTGAAGTAGATATGGTAAAATATTTGTTGCGAGGTGGGGGTAGTGGCATTGGCTCTGAGGTCGACTACCAGTGAACTAAATAGAAACAGGAACTGAAAATACAGGGAGTTGTAGTATTGACGATCTTCCTGGTGATTTATCTTTCCCAGGATTGCAACCACACCTGGAAGAAGAATGTGCACCTGATGTCTTTAAGAATGTGCCCGGATCTCAGGGGTCTGACAGCTTCGAGATTTTCGTCCGTAACAGAGACGCTGTCTCTTCCAATCTGGAAGATTGTCTCTTCCCTGTCCCTTCCAATCTGGCTAAGAGCTCCTGGGGAGATGGAATATCTGGTCCGCTGAAACTGGCAAATAACAGTTGTGAACATGACCGCGGTTGGGTCCCAGGAAGGGTGGGGTCGGGGAAATGAAGTCATCCAGGCTCCCAAGCCTGTGGGCAGAGAGCGGGTACTCAGGACCGCAGGGCTCCGGGCAGCAGGGGGCGCTGTAGCCGGAGCCGCACCCGGCGCGCCCGGCCCTCTGGCGCCAGGAGACCTATCGCCTCCTCCGGCGGCTTCCGGCGCGGCTCCTCTGAGCGAGTGGCGGTGAAGTCATGGATCGCAACCCTTCGCCGCCGCTACCCAGTCGGGAGGAGGATGAGGAGGATGGTGCTGGGGGAGACTGCATAGGGAGCACAGTCTACAGCAAGCACTGGCTCTTCGGTGTCCTCACCGGGCTCATTCAGGTGTGGAAAGTCTCGCCTCGCGTGTGCTCCCTCACTTGGCTCCCGCCCCTCGAGAGCCCCTCTAGCTGTCCCCTCGGGCCGGGGGAGCCGCCATTCCCCCCAACCCCCCCCACCCCCGACGACCCTTCTCGGGGCCTCGCGCTTAGAGTCTTAACCGCCGCCGCGGACCCCCAAACTTCCAGGAGCCTTTCCCGGTACCCCTCAACACAAAGGGAGATACAGTGGCAGGGACACCAGAATGCTTACCAGAATATTTTACTTTTGCAAATTCTCCGAAAATGTCTGACCACGTACATACGTTGCTCGGGTTTTTGCTCTCCATTCCCAGGGTCGTTTGTGAAGCCTAGGGCCCAGTTTATTTCGTGGACGTTCGTTGTAGTAGAATAAATGGTGATTTGGAAGTCCTACAGCTCTGATACCAATAGCGTGGCTTCATCACTCGCTTTGGGCAAGTCACCTAACCGCTCAGAGCCTCGGGTTCTTTCTCAATTTCTAAAAAGTGGGATGAAAATACTTTTGTTATCGTATATAGCGTTATTGTTTAAATAAGATTATAGTGGGCACAGAATGCTCACCGTAGTATTTGGCTTATAGACGCTCTCAGTAAATGTTCGCTTTCTTCTGCCACGTTTCACTGACTTCCCAACTTCCAGTCTCTGTCCTTTCCAGTGCATCTTCTACATAGATGCCAGGATAATCTTCCTTAAACAAACCAACCAAAGAAAAAAAAATCCAAAATGATTTTGGGAACGCCTTTTGGTTCCCTTTGTCTGCAGGAGAGAGATGCTTCTATCTTGGCTTGAAATACAGGGCTCCAGGCATAGGTCATTGGCCCATTGCTTTTGCTTTCACAACTCTGTCCACAATTCACTTGAATCACATAGTCTTTTTTTGCGGTGATTATTCATTTACATGTGTTTCCCCCTCTAGGGCCTAAACTGGTGGAAAGCAAATTTTTTCATTTGTGTATTTCTACCCCAGTGTCTAGTGATGGTATTCACTTCACAAATGTTGAATGAATGTTGTCTATCCGAGGTAGTAATTTTTTTTTTAACAAGGTTTCTGCAAGAGAAGATACTTGGAGGACAGTGCCTTTGTGACTTGTGAGCGATTAGAGGGTTATATTACTTATTACTTGATGAGTATGATGGGCAGCTTTTATTCACGTCTTTTCTTCCTTTGTGTTGAAGATCGTTAGCCCTGAGAACACCAAATCCGGCTCAGATGAGGAGCAGCAGACGGAGCTCGATGAAGAAATGGAGAATGAAATTTGCAGAGTATGGGATATGTCCATGGATGAGGTATGGGGTTGGAAATGAAACTGAAAAGACTGTTGGGTTAAGGAGGTGGTGAATGGCTTGTTTGTTTGTTTGTTTGTTTAAGTTTCAGTCCTTAAGTCTCTGGGGAAAGACTTCAGTGTCTGTTGTCACATGGTACAGGGAATGAGTTGTAAATGCTAAACTTTCATCTTGTAGGGTAGAGGATCTGAGCTGTCACTGGATTGGGGCTAGAAGTTCTCATGAAGGCAGGAATGCTCGTAGCCCAGGAAAAGTTCTGGTACTTCTCTACCTAAAGTGAATGCTGACCTTGGGTAGGAGACCACTGATGTACCAAGATTAAATTAGAAGGGGGCAAGAAAAGAGGTGAGGGTTGCCCGGGTGACTCAGTTGGTTAAGAGTCTGACTCTTGATTTTGGCTCAGGTCATGATCTTGCAGTTTGTGGGATCCAGCCCTGGATTGGGCTCTGTGCTGACAGCGCAGAGCCTGCTTGGGATTCTTTGTCTCTTCTCTCTCTCTCACTCTCTCTCTCTCTCTGCCCCTCTCCCACATATGCGCATGCATACACTCTCTCAAACAAACATTAAGAAAAAAAGATGCAAAAAGAGATCGATGTACATAATTAATTAATTACTTAGTTACTTGGACTTTTCCAGTAGCTTCCTGATTAAAATCCTTGTTCTGGTCTTTTCACTTCCCTTCTGTCCTCCACATTGCCACGAAAGTTCTCCGTTTCCTAAAACACAGATTTAATTGTGTTCTTCTGTCTTAAAAATTGTCCATGGCTGTTTGTTGTCTTCAGCTGTTTTTTGATACAGTTTTATTGAGGTGTAATTGACACCAAAAAGCCCCTTGTGTATTCTTGAGGTGTGACCGATGTACAGCAACTGTACATATTTAATGTGCACAATTTGAAAAATTTGATGTGTACACATACATGAAGCCATCACTGTAATTAAGAAAGAGAACATACCTCTCAGCTCCAAAAGTTTCTTTATGCCTCTTCGCAATCCCTTCTTTTTGCCCCCTCCCGGCCTCCACCCTCTCCAGGCAACCGCTAATAGTCATCCTCCCCTCAGAGCGGTTCGCGTTTCCTAGTGTTACATGAATGGGATTGTATTCTTTTTTCGGAGGGATCCAGCTCTTCACTCAGCGTCATTGTTTTAAGATTCATGCATTTCGTGTCTATCAGTAGTTTATTATTTTTTTATTGCTGAGTGATAGTTCATTTTATGTGTATATCGTGATCTATTCATTTATTCCTCTGTTGATGGATATTTGAGTTGTTTGTGGTTTATTATAGTTAAAGCTGAATTTTTGTGTCTAAGTATATTATGGTCATGTGTTTTCCTTCCTCTCGGCTAAATATCTAGAGTAATACGGACCGTGTGGTACATGTATGTTAACTTTTTAAGAAATAGTCTGAATCGTGTTTTTCACAGATTGTGTAAAAAACTGTGTATTTTCCAAAGTGGTTTTTGTATTTTACATTACCATAAGCAGTGTATGAGATACAGTTCCAGTTTCTCCGCCTCCTCACCGACACTTGATATGATCAGTCTTTTGATTTTAGCCATTCTAATAAGTGTGTAGTGATTCTCATTGTGATTGTGATTTTCATTTCCCTAATTACTAATAATGTTGACCATATTTTCATGTGTTTATCTGCAATCTGTGTATCTTTTTTGGTGCCTGTTCGAATCTTTTGCTCACTCTTTGTGTTGTCTTCTTAGTTTTTATTTTTTTTTCTAAAAGTTTTATAAGTTTAGGTTTTACTGGTAGGTCTGTGACCCATTTTGAGTTAATTTTTGCATGTGATGCAAAGTATGGATTGACATTTACTTTTTTTGCATATGAGTTCCAGTTGTTCAAGCTCATTTTTTAAAAGACTGTTCTTTCTCCACTGAATTGCCTTCGTACCTCTCTCAAAAGTCAATTACCTGTAGGTACATGCGAGTCTATTTCTGGATGGAGACTTCTGTTTCATCGATCTGTTTGTCTGTCTTCGTGCAGTTTTGATTGTTCTGATTTTTATAGATTTATAATAAATCTTGAAATCAGGTAGTGTTAATCTTCCAACTTTGTTCTTTCTCAGAGTTGTTTTGGTTGTCCTGGGTCCTTTGTATTTTCATACTAATTTTATTATTAAAAGAAAATTTTTTTTAATATTTATTTTTAAAGAGAGAAAGAAAGAGAGAGAGGGAGAGGGAGAGTGCCCATGTGCGCACATGCACGGGTTGGGAAGAGGCAGAGAAAGAGGGAGACTCAGAATCTGAAGCAGACTTCAGCACAGAGCCCAATGTGGGGCTTGAACTCACGAACCATGAGATCGTGTCCTGAGCCGAATATGGACACTTAACCCACTGAGCCACCCAAGGCGCCCCATCATACTAATTTTAGAATCAGTTTGTCAGTTTCTACAAAATGTCTGCCAGAATTTTGGCTGACATTGTGTTGAATTTATAGATCATTTGGGGGAAGAATTGATAAATCGATCCAGATATATCTTTCCCTTTATTTAGGTCCTCTCTAATTTCTTTCAGCAAAGTTTTGTAGTTTTTAGTATATAGGTATTTCTACTTCACATCTTTTCTCAAATTTATTCCTAAGTATTTCATATTCTTGGATACTATTGTAAATGGCATTTTTAAAAGCTTCAGTATCTGTTCATTGCTAATAAATAGAAATAGAGTTGATTTTGTATATCATATCCTGCAGTGGTTTTTCATTTATGAAGAAAAGTTTTACTACTTACTCAGTGTGAATTGCTTTTCTTTCTTTTTCTTGGACATTTACTCTGGCCAGAACCTCCAGTATGATGTTGACTAGAAGCGGTAAGAGGGGCATCTTCTTGTTCTTAACTGGGTGGCAGAACACCTGGTCTTCCACCACTAAGGATGATGTAGCTGCAAATTGAGAAAGTCCCCTTCTGTCCCCAGTATGCCTAGAGTCTTTATCAGGAATGGACTGTGTATTGTGTTATGCTTTTGCTGGGTCAGTTGAGATGATCACGTAGTTTTTCTTTTTAGTTTGTTAATACGGTGTACTGAGTTGATTGATTTTCAAGGTGCTGAAATCTTGCTTAGAAATTTTATCTATCTTCATGAGAGATACTCATTTTCTTATTATCTGGCTTTGGTATCAAGGTAATGCTGTCCTCATGGATTGGGAAGCTTTCCCTCTTCATTTTCGAGAAAGAGTTCGTGCAGAATTAATATTATTTCTTCCTTAAATATTTGGTGGAATTCACCAGCGAAGTCATCTGAGCTTAGAGTTTCTGGGGAGATTTTGTTTTTTGTTGTTTGCTTACTTTTAGTTTTGTATATTTACTACTTGTAAAAAATTACAGTTTTTTTTTCATAACAGTTTTATTGAGATATAACTCACTATGGTAAAATTCACCATTTAGTGGTTTTTGGTATATTGTGGGAAAGATTTTAAATTCAATTCCTTTAATAGGTATAAGGCTATTCAGGTTACTTTAGTAGTTTATGTTCTTCAGGGAATTTATCCATTTTATCTAAGTTGTCAAGTTTATTAGTGTAAAGTTGTTCACAGTATTACATTATTGTCCTTTAATTATCTATAGAATATGTAGTGATGGCACCTCTCTTCATTCTTGACCTTAATAATTTGTGTCTTGTTTTTTTCCCCCTCATCATTCTGACTGGAAGTTTAATTCATTGATTTCCCTAAAGCCTTCGTTTTATTGATTTTCTCTGTTGCTTTCATATTTTCTATTTCATCGATTTCCATTTTGTTTTGTTTTTTTTAATTTTCCTCTATTTACTCGGGTTTAATTTGCTCTTCTGTTTTAATTTGTTAAGGTGGAAGCTGAGGTCATTGATTTAGTCATTTTAATATAGTCATGTAACACTATAAATTTTCCTCTAACTGTTGCTTTGGCAGTATCCCACAGATTCTGATATGTTGGGGTTTCCTCTCATTTAGTTTAGTTCTAATTTTCCTTTAATTCTTCTTCGGCTGCTGAGTTATTTAGCAGTATATTGTTTGGATTTCAAACATTTGGGGGTTTTCAGTTATGTCTGTTACTGGAGTCAGTGAACACTCTTCATCCTTTTAAAAGTATATTTAGACTTGTTTTATAGCCCAGAATTTGATCTATCTTGGTAAATGTTCACTTAAAAAGAACGTGTATTCTGCTGTCCCAGGGTGGAGTGTCCTATAAATGTCAGTTGGATCAAGTCGGTTGAGAGTATTGGTCAAGTCTTTTTTTCAACTTGCTCTACAATTATTGAGAAGATATGATTAAAAAGAATTTTTTTTTTTAAGAACTAAACCCATTTTTAAAATGAATCTTAGTGCCAAATCCTCAAATACAAAATAGGTAAAATAGAGCTGCTCTTTGAAAAAGATTGCTGGTGGAAGGGAGGGTCATGTACTTGGCCTCCTTTTCACCTTCTTAGGATGGCTCTTGAAGCGTCTCCAGAGAACTGAGCTGTCCACCAGTCACTGGCGTAAAGTCCTTCCAGCGTCACAGCCTTATCCCCTACCGCTAGTGTTTGAGCAGGGCCAGAGACTTGCAGATGCTTTCTGCATTTTCACGTGTTCGTGCTCTGTTCATGTCCCTGTCTGCCTGGAGTGGCCTCAGCCAGCAAAATCTTTCTCATCTTACACGGCCCAGCCTAAATGTCACCTTTCTGTGACTCCCCCACAGACACTCCAAACAGAATCCATCTCTCTTCTGTGCTCTCATGGGACCTGTTCACTCTGTCGCATAGCACTTTCTTGTTGTTTGGCCCTTCTGTCCTCTGATAGATTAAGTTCCTTCTCTTAAAAGTTTAATGTCACCTCCTCAGAGGTACCTTCTCTGATAGATCTGAAGTAGCCCCTTTCCAGTCTTCTCTTCTAGCACATACTGTCTTGTTTATCTTCTTTGTAGCACTTAGAAATTATGTAATTCCGTTGTTTATAAGTTTACTGCTTATCTTTCTAGAATAAAAACTCCATTAGACTGGGAACTTATCTAGCTTGGTCACTGATGTGTCCCCCAGAGCCTCAAACAGTACCTGTTGCTTGGGTTTTTCAGGAACTACTTGGTGAGGAGTGAATGAATGGATGCGCGAGTGAGTGATGAGGAGCTGGGAGGTAGCAGTGGCGTGCTGGGTAAGAGCGGGCCTTCAGTCAGACTCATCTGGGTTCTCTCCTCCTGGATCTGTTCTCCTGATTGTATAATCTCGGGCAGGTTGCTTAACCTTATAAAAACCTCTGTTTATTAGTGGGCTGGGGCCAATAATAATAACTACTTCATAGGGTTGTTTTGAGAATTAAATGAGATAGTGTGCAAACCACTTCACTGTACTTGGTATTACTACTTGCTCAATAAATGTTAATTGTCATTATTATTATTATTATTATTATTATTGGTGTCGATATTGTTAGGCCACCTAACTCTGTGCTACCCGAGGAATTATTAACTGTCATTAAATCAGTCCCTGCATACCCTAAGAGTTGCCCATGTGACAAACAGCACTTTAAACATTTAAGCATTTGTTGCTGTGACTTTCAGTTTGGAGTGTGTCTTTGAAAATACTGTTTTCTCTGACTGTGCTCTCTTAATAATTATAGGATGTCTCTTCCAGTCAGCAGTCACGCACGTTGCCTTGGTTTCAGCTGCTGTGAAGGATTACTGCCTCTCTCTTTGAGCTGCCTCCAGGGCCCTTTAAGAGCTTTTTCACTTAAGCCATAGCCTGGGTTTTAAGTTAAGCTATTGCAAATACACACTTCAAGTTTCATGAAAATCTGAGACAACATACCACCAGAAACTTAATTTTATTTAAATATTGTGCAACATGGATATCCACAGCGAGCTGATTTAGTCTTGGAACGTGCGAGATTGGGTTGCATGTCCACTGCAGGTTCATTCACCTGTATGGTGTGTCCCTGTAGGCAGTGTGGCCTGGAGAGACTCTAGGAAGGAGGTATGAAGCTGTAGTAGTTACGTCGTGATCAGAATTATTTGCTGCTGAGAATTTTGAAAACACAAGTTCTGATTTGGGGTATGACCCTGTGGGAGTTTTCACCTGTTTCTCCCATTGTGTTTTAAGCTCTTAGAAGACACTAATTATGAGTTTTACTCTTTTCCCTTACCTCACCATCTAGCAGGATACCTGGCAATCAGCAAATGTGTTTGAATGAGTTAATGAACGTGCTGGTGGGTAGAAAGATCATTAAGGTGGATGCAGTCGAGGCAGAAAAAAGAAGACAATTCCCTGGAGTATCACAGTTAGCTTAGATTTGTTTATGGATTTATTTCATTGCTGTGGGACCAGATAGCACAAAGACTCTCTAACATTACTTTTGAGTAATGATACAGTTCCTAACCTGTGTCTTTTTTTCTTGAGCCTGAAAGGAGGTACACATAGAATTAATTTTTTTTTTATGTTTGTCTGTACTATGGGGTTTAAAGAGGTCCATTCAGCATCCAAATTAATAATAATTTTTTATTTTCAGGATGTGGCTTTATTTCTCCAAGAATTTAATGCCCCTGACATATTTATGGGAGTATTGGCCAAATCCAAATGTCCTCGATTAAGAGTAAGTATGTGCATTTTGAAAGCTTCCTCTTTGGAGCAGTAACAGTAGAAGTGCTAGACAGATAGTCTTTAGGGGCGCCTGGGTGTCTCAGTCAGTTAAGTGTCTGACTTCAGCTCAGGTCATGATCTCACAGTTCGTAGGTTCGAGTCCTGCATGGGGCTCTGCCGTGCTGACAGCTCAGAGCCTGGAGCCTGCTTCAATTTCTGTGTCTCTCTGTCTCTCTGCCCCTCCTGTGCTCACACTGTGTCTGTCTCTGTCTCTCTCTCTCAAAATTAAATAAACATTTTTTAAAAAATCGATAAATTGGGAATCAGGTTTAAGAACCAAAAACTTAACTTTGTTAAAAAAAAAAAAAAAAAGATAGTCTTTGATTTTCTTACTGGCCACAAATCAGTCCGCACATTTTTATTGAACATTGCCTGGCACTAAGTAATATGCTGTTTGAAATTATTAGAGGCATATCTTTAGATTGGGTTGGATCAGGGAGATCAGTACTTTCACTGAACAGCTGCAGGAATCAGGCATAACCGAAGTTATGCTGCTAACATGCGGCAGACCAGGAACATAGCCCGCACCTCCCATTTCCGTTGATTGCTCTTTTTTATAAATAAAATCCTCCATTCTTAAAAACCTTCATTCCAAACTCAGCCAGACACTGAGGACTTTTCCATAATCCGAATCTAATTCATCTTTCCAGCATAAAATGTACCCTGCAGATGGTCCTTCTAATTTAGCAAGGCCTGTCTACTCCTTGTCTCAGCTTACTGCGATCATCGCCATCTCCATGCCTCCCTTTAGACGCCCTCCATCCCTCTCAGTATTCACATCTGGTCTCCCAAGGGTTCTTTTCATCTGCGCCTTCCCAAATAAGTAAGCTCTCAGTGGCTGTTGCTGATAGACAGCTCCTCAGAAGAATTATCTGTGCTTCTTGGGGCGCCTGGGTGGCTCAGTCGGTTGAGCGGCCGACTTTGGCTCAGGTCATGATCTCGCGGTCTGTGAGTTCGAGCCCCGCGTCGAGCTCTGTGCTGACAGCTCAGAGCCTGGAGCCTGCTTCGGATTCTGTGTCTCCCTCTCTCTCTCTGCCCTCCTCCTGCTCACGCTCTGTCTCTATGTCTCAAAAATAAATAAACGTCAAAAAAATTTAAAAAAAATGAATTATCTGTGCTTCTTGTTTAGTCTTTATGTTCTGTGGTTTTGTGTCATTTAGGTTGCCATGTGCTATGCATATCGTGGGTGATTAGGAAATATTAAGTAATTATACTTATGGATAATTGTTCTTCACTGGATATTTGGTTTTACTACTCTATGAGATAGGAACTTATCTTCACTTCATAAATAAAAGACCTAAGTCTCCGGTAATTTGTCCAGGGCCATACTGCCAGGAAAGCTGGGGTGTGAGCCTAGCCTGCCCGATTTCAGTATAACTACTCTACTGCGTTGCCTCTCTTTTTTTGAAATTATGGAGAATTCTGTAGTATATTTTTACAAATTGAATGCTGAATTCAAATTTTATTTAGGGCAGCGTTTGCCTGAATTGGGACCTAATGAACTGATGAATTGCCTTTTCCTTGGGTCATTATATTAATATAAAGATTTTATAGTTATATGATTTTCTCCTAGATTTTTCTAACTTAAATACATTGACTCATGATTGGTACTTAAAGAAAATAAGCTGACGTCAGTAATGGCATACCTTGGCAACCTTTCAGGGATTAGTCATATCATTAAATATGTCTGTGAGCCACAGCCTGTCTATTGCAGTGATCGTCTGACTTGGCCACATGTTAGAATCATCTAGAACACAGGCTCTCAAACTTCGGCATGTCCCAGAACCGCTGATTACTGGGCCCACCCCCAGAGTTTCTGATCCATTAAGTTTGTGGTAGAATCGAGGGTTTCCGAGAAGTTCCCAGGTGGTGCCGTTGCTCTGGACCAGGGTCCACATTTTGAGCTTTGCCCTTGTGACCCTTTAAAAATCCTGAGTCAGGCCCTACCCGGGTCAGTTAAACAGAATCTCCCAAGTGTGAGGCTCCACACAGCTTTTAAATTTCCCTTAAGCTGATTCCAGTTAGCAGCCAAAACTGCGAAACTGGTCTTTGATTGGAAGTTCCGTTATTCTCCCGTTAGTTTGTAAGGGAAATTTATGGGTCTTTGCTGCCCCTGTTCTCTTTTAGTCTTTTCCCAACATTTGACAGCCCTCCTTGTATTGAAACTTTCCCTTCCTGGAGCTTCGGTGCCACCTCATTCTCCTGGTCTCTGACCTCTTCAGTGGCTTCTCTGTCACTTTTATTGGCTTTTTCCTTTTTTCCTACACAGAGTGTGGACTTCTTCTAGGGTGCAGACCCAGAACACTTGTCCTCTTTGAATTCATTTCCTTAGTGAGCTTATTGACCCTTTACCTTTAAGTTGCGGATCTGTGCCTGTGGGATCAAAGCTGAGACCTTCCTTCTGACTTCTGGTGCCACATCTTCAACTTTCGTCAGGCATTCTCTGCTTGCAGGCTGCGTTTTCCTGTCCAGAATCCCGTATGTCCCAACTTAGTGGTTAACACACTTACCTGGTCATAAAATTTATGTGATGTGTTTTGCAAACAGTAGCCTCCCAGGCCCTAGCCTGGAGATTCTGATTCCGTAGCTCTGAGATGGGACTCAGAAATCTCTATTTTTAACACACTCCCTAACCAAGTGATTCTTAATGTTCCAGTAAGTTTGGAAACACTATCCTGACTAAACTCATTGTCTCTTTTCCTACACTTCTTTTCCAATTTTCCTGTCAGGGAGATCAATATCTTCCACTGGGGAAATGAGAAACTTGAAACCTGAGAGTTGTTCAACTGCCTTTTCCCTTTGTCTCCCATCAGATTATGTTGCTTTCCATCTTGAGTCTTTCTCAGCTTCATCCCTTCCTGTGCCTGCCATCACCACCCTCCTCTTCTCGCACCTTGATTACTGGATGCAGTATGGCAGAGCTGATAAATGCTCAGCCTCTGGAGCTCTGCTGCTGCCCAGTCAGAGATCCTGGCACGTTGCTTAATTTCTCTGCGCTCCCTTGTCTGACAAATGGGGATAATAGCACCTGTCTCATAAATTATCATATGAAATGATATGTGGAAGTAGTGAATAATTATATGAATTACACTTCATATAATTATTATATGAAATGATATATGGAGCCGTATCTGGGCATAGCAAATGCTAAGTAAACATTGACCATTATTACTGAGATTATTAACTTCCTTTAACTTTTTTTCACTATCATGCCTTATGCATTTTGCTGCCAAAATAATCTTCTTAAAATAACTTTAGGAATGCTGCTCCCCTCCCTGAAGGTCTTTATGGATCCAAATAGCCTCCTAGATTTAATCTAATCTCTTCAGCATGGCATTCAGGTCCCTTAATCCTGATCCTTTTCACCTGCTGTATTTACTGATCTCCTGCTATTCTTCAATTTTGTGCAATAGCCAGGCTGCTCTCTTTGGTGTTCACTGTATTAGCATTATTCCCTTCCTGCCTTTGCCGATCCTTCCCCCTTGTCTGAATGTCTGTCTTCTTCGTTGCATCTACGAATCATTTAAGACTCAGTTCATCCACAAGATTTCTTCTTCTGTAACTTGTGCCTGCCTTTGATCTTTCTTCTCCTTGTCAAATGCTGTAAACTTGTCAAGATTAGGGTGCAGGCAGTATACTTCTATATGCTACCTCTTCTCCCCCCAAACTTGACTCACTGAAAGGTTTTTTTTCTAGTTGTTATTTTTGTATGTGTCTTTCATCTTAGAGCCATTGTGACCTGTGACATTTAATTTGGCAGGAAATCTGTGTGGGGATTTTAGGTAATATGGCCTGTTTCCAGGAGATATGTGTGTCCATCAGCAGTGATAAAAATCTGGGGTAAGTTTTACTATATAAGAATTATGTTTTTACAAAATAAATTAATATTTCATATCTCTAAGGAAATCCTAATATATAGGAGATACAGGAAAATTGTATGAAATGTAGTACTTCCTTTCTCCTGATGAATAGCCTCCAGGAACTTCATTGTATATTGATGGTAGCTAGGGGCTTCCACAGTGTTTATTGGCATGATCGAGGATTTAGGCCTGTTTCTTTATTGGTAGTAAAAGGACCTAAACAATCAGCAGGGGGTAAACCTGACAGAATAAGACCCAGGGAGGCAAAGCTTGGTGATGGGGCACTTGACCAGAGTCCCAAACAGTTTAGGCTCAGTGAATCCAAGGGTCCAGAGAACTAGAGTCTGGGAAAACTGGATATACTGATGGGGGTGACCCTGAGAACTCCAAGATCAGGGGATGGGATTTACCCACAGACTAGCAGATATAGGCAGCCTCTGTGAGTCAAAGACTTTCTTTTATTTATTTATTTATTTGTTTGTTTGTTTGTTTTTTTATTTTAATATTTACTTATTTTTTGAGAGAGAGAGTGACAGAGTGTGAACGGCGGAGGGGCAGAGAGAAGAGGGAGACACAGAATCCGAAGTAGGCTCCAGGCTCTGAGCTGTCAGCACAGAGCCCGACGTGTGGGGCCCGAACTCACGAACAGTGAGATCATGACCTGAGCTGAAGCCGGATGCTTAACCAACTGAGCCACCCAGGCGCCCCTTATTTTTGCTTGGAGGCTAGTTCTCTTTTACATGCAGGAATGTTTTAGGCATTGGGTTTTTTTAGTGGTAGAAACCCTAGTGGTTACTTTAAGAGGTCTGGAATTATATGCTAAATTTTGTGAATGTATTCATTTTCTTGGCAGAGGGTTCAGGGCTGTTAATCAAAATTTCAAAGAAATTTGTGCCCATAATAGATTAAGTGTTCTAGGTGGTTATCGTCAGCTAGGGATGTGAGGGTTTATCACAGGATTTAAGTACCTGGGTCTCTAAACTAGAGCTGAACCTCTTCTAGGTGTGGAGCGACTTTAAGATCCTCATTTAAGGGGCTCGTGGGTGGCTCACTCGGTTAAGCATCTGACTTTGGCTTAGGTCACGGTCTCACAATTCGTGAGTTCGAACCTTGCATTGGGCTCTGTGCTGACAGCTCAGAGCCTGGAGCCTGCTTCCGATTCTGTGTCTGTCTTACACACTCTCTCTCTCTCTCTTTCTCTCTCTCTGCCCCTCCCCCACTTGTACTCTCTCTCTCTCTCAAAAATAAACATTAAAAGAAAAGGAAAACAAACATCCTAGCTTAAGGTATTTATTCCTCCCTCAGTAATGTAACAATCATTCATGGAGTAAATGACCCAGGATTATATTTGTCTCTAGTGGTTTCTATCAAAATCTAAGGATGAGTGGGGCGCCTGGGTGGCTCAGGTTCAGGTCATGATCTTGCAGTCCATAAGTTCGAGCCCTGCATTGGGCTTGGTGCTGACAGCTCAGCCTGGAACCTGTTTCGGATCCTGTGTTTGCCCCTCTCCCACTTGCACAATGTCTCTCAAAAAAACAAAACAAAACAAAACAAAGAATGAGTCACGTTAAAATTAATATGAAACAATTTATGTTGGTGTTGCAAGGTATAAATCTGTTCAACTACTTTAGAACAGTTGGGCATTATTTAGTCAAGCTGAAAGATAGGCAATGCAGATGCTGTGACCAAGCAATCCCACTCATGTATATGGTAAGATAAACTATGCACACGTACATTAGAGGAAAAAGTATTTTAGGTGCATTGCTTGAAATGGCCCCGATTGGAATTAATCCATATATCTGTCAGTAGTAGGCTAGAAACATAAATTATTTTATACTCATATGATGGACTGCCCTGCAGCAGTGAATCAAAGAACGATCGCTGTAGGAAAACATGGGTAGATCTTAAAGACATGGTGTTGAGCAAAAGAACTAAGACTCAAAAGAATACATATGGTATTCTTTTTTTCACAAAAAACTCAAAGCCAAGATAAATGGAATAATAAAATTACAGAGTAAAGCAAAGAACTGATTGCTGGAAAAAGTCCAGATAGTAGTCATTTCTAAGTGAAAAAGAGAATTGGGGTTTGAAAGGGGCATACAGGGGCCACCGAGACGAGGCACTGTTGTGTTTTTTGTAAACATAAGTGTTTGCTTTGTAATTATTCATTAAGTATAAATTTGTATCTATAATGGCTTTTTTTTATATGTACTATATTTCACAGTGAAAATGTTGAAAAAATAAATGAAAACCCTACCTTGATATTCGAAATGAGAGAAACAATGCATGTTGGGTTAACTTTTTTGTTTTTATAGACAGGTGTTACTGCACTGTTTGTATGATTCAGACCCTCCTACTCTGCTGGAAACAAGCCGGTATGCTTTCTTCTTTCTATGGATTCTGTATACTCATTCATACAGGAATCTAGGAAAATAGAGTTAATTCTTCATTCTTGAATTTCCTTTACTGTTTTTCAAATATAGATACTAAGTTCATGTTTATTTTGTAGGTTGTTGCTTACTTGTCTTTCTCAGACAGAAGTGGCCAGTGTCTGGGTTGAAAGAATCCGGGAATATCCAGCTATTTATGATAGTATTTGTTTCATTATGTCAAGTTCAACAAATGGTAAGTCACCATGTAATCTAGGAAAAATTTTTGGTTCTATTTAATTGTTAGGAAACCAAATAACTATTTCTGGAGATTGCTTAAAAAAAGCAGTAAGGGGCGCCTGGATGGCTCAGTCAGTTAAGTGGCCGACTTCAGCTCAGGTCATGATCTCATCGTCTGTGAGTTCAAGCCCCGCATCGGGCTCTGGGCTGACGGCTCAGAGCCTGGAGCCTGCTTCGGATTCTGTGTCTCCCACTCTCTCTGCCCTTCCCCTGCTCATGCTCTGTCTCTATGTCTCTCAAAACTAAATAAATGTTTTAAAAAAAAAAATAGGCATTAAGTGTAAGATAAGAAAACATTTTGATTCAAGATATAAAATTTCTTCTTAAGCTGCCAGGATACGGATCAGCCCCCCATTTAAAAATGAAGGAAGAGAATGAAATCTGGCCATGTGTAGCAACATGGATGGAACTGGAGGGTATTATGTTAAGTGAAATAAGTCAGTCAGAAAAAGACAGATACCATATGTTTCCACGAATAGGTGAACTTTGTGAGACTAAGCAAAAACCATGGGGGAGGGGAAGAGGGGAAAGAAAAAAAAGACACAGAGAGGGAGGGAGATAAAACATAAGAGACTCTTAAAGACTAAGAACAAACTGAGGGTGAGGGAGGTGAGGGAGGGGGGAGAGGGGGTGACGGGCATTAAAGAGGGCACGTGTTGGGATGAACATTGGGTGTTCTATGTAAACCAATTTGAAAATAAACTATTTAAATTTAAAAAAAAAATTGAAGGAAGAGGACACCTGGGTGGCTCTGTAGTTAAGCTGAGCTGACTTTGGCTCAGGTCATGATCTCTTCCTCTCTCTCTTTCTTTTCCTCTCTCTCTTTCTCTCCCCCTCCTTCCCCATCTCTCTCTCTCTCTCTCTCTCTCTCTCTCTCTCTCTCTCTCTTTCTTTCTCTCTCTCTCTCTCTCTCTGACCCTTGTGGGATTCTCTCTCTGCCCCTTGCTCACTTGAGCCTCCCTCCCACCCCCCAAAAATGAAGGAAGACAAATTTAAACAAAGGAGGTGAATAAATCTCCCTCAACAAGTAATACTTTAGCTTTCTTGGAATAGCTTTAGGAATGTTGATTCACCTTACTGTTTTTTTTTTTAATGTTTATTTACTTTTGAGAGAGAGAGAGAGAGAGAGAGAGAGTGCATGACCAGGGGAGGTACAGAGAGACAGAGACACAGAATCCAAAGCAGGCTCCAGGCTCTGAACTGTCAGCACAGAGCCCAATGCGGGTCTTGAACTCACGAGCTGTGAGGTCATGACCAGAGCTGAAGCCAGGGCGCTTAACCAACTGAGCCACCCAGGCACCCCTAACCTTACTGCTTTTAAATTTTGCTTTAAATTTTATTGTCTGCAGTTGACTTGCTGGTGAAAATAGGGGAAGTTGTGGACAAGCTTTTCGATTTGGATGAGAAGCTAATGTTGGAATGGATTAGAAATGGGGCTCCTCAGCCTCTGGACCAGCCCCAGGAAGATTCCGAAGAGCAGCCAGTGGTTAGAATTGTGCCCTGTGTGCTTGAAGCTGCCAAACAAGTACGGTAAGTGAGCTTTTTGTGCAAAATGTTCTAGGAAAATCCAATTGCTGGAAGTATCCTTAGATGTAAGTTTTAGTTTCTTTTTGACAGGATGAATAGTATCCTGTCCATCTTTGTCAGTTTGGATTTACTACTAGAATTTGTGGTGACCGTGTGTTTGCTCTTTTCAAGAATCATAATGGTTACAAAGTACCTAATCTAATATTCCTTAGCTATAGGCTATTTTCCAGCATTAATTATGGTTATGG
This sequence comes from Paguma larvata, assembly GCA_030068075.1. Classification (NCBI taxonomy): domain Eukaryota; kingdom Metazoa; phylum Chordata; class Mammalia; order Carnivora; family Viverridae; genus Paguma; species Paguma larvata. Next base: position 71,619,356 of record CM057831.1, on the reverse strand, counting down.
CCTTAAAATTTTCTGCAATTTTGTGTAATTTTAGTCAAATAGGGAAGATTTTCTTTGTGTTTTATTTTCCACTAAACATTTACCAACTTTTTCAGTTAATGTCACACATTATTTGTTTTCTTGTTTCTTATGTTTATAGGTTAGTCTTGGATAAGTGATTGAGTTTTGGGCTCTGATGCCTTGCCGAGTGATAACTAGGTGTTACAGGGCATTGAAACTATTTCTTGGTAGTCACTAGAAAATTAACTTGTGAATTGATCTGCTTAATGTTCAGTTGTATAACCTTAGTGCTTAATAACCCACATTAAAGTCTGACTTTTATGTCCTTGATCCAGGTGAGGATTAAACTTACCGTCTTTCTTCCAACTTTACTTCTTCACTATTTTCAATGTCAAATAACAAAGTAGAGTTTTCATTTTTCATTGTGAAGTATGGTACATATAACAAAAAAAGCCTATAGATACAAATTTATACTTAATGAATAATTACAAATCAAACACTTATGTTTACAAAAAAACAGAACAGTGCCTTTCTTCTCCATGGCGCCTGTGTGTCCCTTCTAAATCCCAGTTCTCTTTCTCACTTAGAAATGACTACTATCTGGGGGCGCCTGGGTGGCTCAGTGGGTTAAGAATCTGACTTCGGCTCAGGTCATGATCTTGCAGTTCATGAGTTCAAGCCCGGCTTCGGGCTCTGTGCTGACAGCTCAGAGCCTGGAGACTGCTTCGAATTCTGTGTTTCCTTCTCTTTCTGTTCCTCCCCCACTCGCATTCTATCTCTGTCTCTCTCTCTCTCGCTCTCTCAAAAATAAGTAAAGATTAAAAAAAAAAAAAAAAAAGAAATGACTACTATCTGGACTTTTTCCAGCAATCAGTTCTTTGCCTTACTCTATAATTTTATTATTCCATATATCTTGGCTTTGAGTTTTTTGTGAAAAAAAGAATACCATATGTATTCTTTTGAGTCTTAGTTCTTTTGCTCAACACCATGCCTTTAAGATCTACCTGTGTTTTCTTACAGTGATCATTCAGGCCACTGTCTTTCAGCTAGACAACTGTGGCATTCTCTCACTTGAGTTCCCGGCCTCAAGGCTGCTCCTTCCAAGCCTAGACTATAGAATCATCTTTCCAAAGCACATACTCATCATCTCACTTGCATGCTTCGAACTCTCCCATTGCCTTCCTTAGGCTGAGATCCAGATTTTTTTTTTATAGAAAGCGTGTGCCTGCTTGCGCAAGTTTGGGAGGAGCAGAGGGAGGGAGAGAGGAGGGGAGAGAGAGAGAGGGAGGGAGAATCCTAAGCAGGCTCCACATTCAACATGGAGCCTGATGTGGGGCTTGATCCCATGACCCTGGGATCATGACCTAAGCTGAAATCAAGAGTCAGATGCTCAACTGACTGAGCCACCTAGGTGCCCCAAGGTCCAGGTTTTTTAAAAGCATGGCTTACAAGGGTCTGCAGTGCCTTCCCATCCGTATTACTTGTTCTGTGTGTTTCAACCATGTGAAGTTTCTTTCATCAAGAGAACCAGTCTCTCTTGCCTCCAAGCCTTCGCATACCATGTCTGTTTTACCTCAAACATTTCTTCTTCATGTCTGTGCTTAAATATCATTTCTCTTAAGATGCCTTTCCTGACTCTCCAAACTTGGTTAATTCTGCTTGGCATGTGGTCCTCTGGCACCTAGGACTTCCTTTAGTGTTATAGTCCTATCACTTTATCATGACTGTCTCTTTAATTATCTTCTTTGTAAACTTCGTGAAGATGGAGAGAGTGTTTTACAGATCTCTGTTTTCTTAGCCGCTAACACAGTGCCTGAAAGTATTAGGTACTTAAGTATGAACCATCTTTTTTATTGTTCACTAAATTTTCACTTAATCATTTGAAGAACTAAGATTGTGAGTTTCTAGGAATCCAAACTGTTGATCACAAAAATTATACTTATGTGGTTTAAGTATTCTCAGCTAAGGGAGCTATGGGAGTCCTCTGAAGTTCGGAGGACATCATTACTGTTGATGCTTGCTGCCGTGGGCCTATCATTCATTCTATAAAAGTTTCAATCATTTTTCATCCTGATTATTTAAGTAAACCAGAATGGTGAAGTATCGCCTAGAAGGTTTCTGCATTATTGCTTTTGTGGGACAAGGCCAAAAAGAATTTTTACTTCTCATTCTTCTGTGTTGATTATATTCCATAATATCTGTTTGTTTTTTGACTGTTTTTGCCATTAACATGTAAGCTCTATGAGCACCAAGACTTTTGTCCTGTTCCTGTTTTATCCTTGGCACCTGGGGCAGTGACTAGTACAGAGTGATAAGTATTTGTTGAATGAAGGAATGATTGCAGTTCCACAGAATTGTTGATTCAGTGCTTTTGCTTTTTGTATTTAGTTCTGAAAATCCGGAGGGGCTCGATGTTTATATGCATATCTTACAGCTGCTTACCACAGTGGATGATGGAATTCAAGCGATTGGTAAGGCGTTTTATAGGGAAGCATAGAAATTACTCAGTGAGTTATTTTGTTTTCATATAACTACTTTCTTTATCATTTTTATTAAGTACAGTGTCCTGATACTGGAAAAGACACTTGGAATTTACTTTTTGACCTGGTCTGCCATGAGTTTTGCCAGTCCGATGATCCACCCATCATACTTCAAGAACAGAAAACTGTGCTAGCCTCTGTTTATTCAGTGCTGTCTGCCATCTTTGCTTCACAGGCTGAACAGGAGTATCGAAAGGTAGAAGAAGGCAAGTATCATTTTAGTTTACTAGAGTGAATTCTAGTCTGTTAGATTTTAAATTAAAGCCCTGGCTTGTGATTATTGCTCATTTGGTTTGGTTGTTTGTTTGTTTTAGTACTTTTATTCCCCTGATATAAAAATAGTACATGCTCGATATAAAACATTTGTAAAATTTATAAAAGGAAGCATAGTGCTTGTAATCCTGCCATTCAGAGATAATTACTATATACTCAAATGCATATATATCATTAAGTCCTGCTCTTTAGGCAACTTTTTTCATTTAGAAGTATATTATGAGTATTTTCCTATGTAAACGAATGGTTTTCACTGAGTGATTTTTTTTTATGACTATTAAATCATGATCCATCTAGAATCTATTCAGTTGTTACATGTGAGGTGTGGTTTCAGCTTTTTTCTAGATGGCTGTTCAGTTATCTCAAAATCATTTAGTGAATAAACCAGTTTATCCACACTGATTTGAAATTTTATCATTTATGATGTTCTGAGTTTCCCTACGTATTTTATTCCCTTTTATTGCACTATTCATGTATCAGGAGCTATAGTTTTTATTTTTTATTTATTTTTAAAAATTTTTTTAATTTTTTAATTTCTTTTAATTTTTTAAGTAGTTATAGTTTTTAAATTATTAAAACTTTGTTTTATTTAAAAAAATTTTTTTTTTTAATGTTTGTTTTATTTTTGAGACAGAAAGAGATAGAGCATGAGTGGGGGAGGGGCAGAGAGAGAGGGAGACACACAATCTGAAGCAGGCTCCAGGCTCTGAGCTGTCAGCACAGAGCCCGACGCGGGGCTCGAACTCACAGACCGTGAGATCATGACCTGAGCCGAAGTCTGACGCTCAACCGACTGAGCCACCCAGGCGCCCCTAAAACTTTATGTTTTAATGCCGAGTAGGGCTAGTCTCCTTTCATCTTGATTTTTTAGAATGTTTTTGACTATTCTTGTTTAACACTGAATTTGACTGACAAGTTACAAAAACAGAAATCTTTTTTTTAATTTTTATTTATTTTTATTTAATGTTTTTTATTTATTTTTGAGAGAGAGAGCTCTCTCTAAACCTGAGCCACCAAGGCACCCCTAATTTTATTTTATTTTATTATTATTTAAAAAAAATTTTTTTTAACGTTTATTTATTTTTGAGAGACATACAGACAGAACGTGAGCAGGGGAAGAGCAGAGAGAGAGGGAGATACAGAAATTGAAGCAGGCTCCAGGCTCTGATGAGCCATCAGCACAGAACCCGACGTGGAGCTCGAACTCACAGACCGTGAGATCATGACCTGAGCTGAGGTCGGCTGCTTAACCAACTGAGCCACCCAGGCACCCTCCTAATTTTATTTTTTATATTAATTAAAAAAACTTTTTTTCAAAGTTTATTCATTTTTGAGAGAGAGAGAGAGAAAGAGAGAGAGTGTGAGCAGTGGAGGGGCAGAGAGAGAGGGAGACATAGAATCTGAAGAAGGCTCTAGGCTGTGAGCTGTTAGCACAGAGCCCAATGCAGGGCTCAGATTCACGAACTATAAGATCATGGCCTGAGCCAAAGTCAGATACTTAACTGACTGAGCCACCCAGGTACCCCTCTTTTCAGTTTTTATTGTAGGGTGATTAAAATGATTATTCAGTCTTCGAAGAGATCATATTATATTTGAAATTTAACTTAATCACACAATTTAAAAGATTTGTTTAAGATTTTGATGATAAAGTTGAAAATTCAAATTCTTTCTCTCTATGGCCTCCGAAGTCACTGCATGATAGGACTCTTGCCCAGCTGTTGAAACTTGTCCCCTCCTTCTCCCTTGCTCACTTGGCTTGAGCCACAATGGCCTTTTTGTTCCTTAGACCATTTCCTCTTCGGGGCTTTTGCACTTATTGTTCCCTCTGCCTGAAATGTTTTCCTGGGCTCTTTGCATTGATGGCTCTCCATTAGTTCTCCCCTCAGAGAGCCTCCCCTGCTGGCTGCTTTATTATATTCCCCTTTAATTTCCTTCCTAGAACTCACCCAAAGCTGAAATGATCTGTTTTACTCATTAGTTTGAGAGCCTTTTGAAGGCTATGGCCTCAGAGATCTTGTTTGCCAGCGTATCTGTAGTACCTGAGATAAAATATCTAGTAAATTGTACTTACTTACAGTACTTACAGTTCCGTCAGTACTTCTGAATGAATGAATCAGTCAACACAAGGTAGACCAAACTTAACTGGCTAATTGCATGCCTCTTTTGTACACTAGATCTTCCTCTAATTGACAGCTTGATTCGTGTCTTACAAAACATGGAACATTGTCAGAAGAAGCCAGAGAACTCGGTAGACTCGAACACAGAAGAAACAAAAAAATCTGATTTAACCCAAGATGATTTCCACCTGAAAATTTTAAAGGATATTTCATGTGAATTTCTTTCTAATATTTTTCAGGTTTTAACAAAGGTAGGAAAGAAATATTGATGGTTTCATCAGCAAAAGAAATTGCTTAATGCTCCAAACTTTATTATTACTGTTTTATTTTTTTAAATATAAAAGTAGTATAATTACATTGCATAAATTTGGGAAAATAGAGAAAGAAAAAAACTTATCAGTGTAAATATATAATTATATACTTATACCCAGCAACCAATATAGTTTGGTATATTTATATATGTGTTTTTCACATGCTTCTAACTCAGTATGTAGAATTTTTATAGACTGCTATTTACATGAAACAATATATTGTGAGCCCTTTTCGATTTAGTATATGTGCTGCCGAAGCGAGCACTGTGAGTCCTTTTCCAGACTCTAAATTTACTGACACATGTCACCAGAGCCAGTTTATTTAATATCCAGTTTGCCAAAATGTCAGTTTTCAAAATTTACTGCAAACTTGTTGTAAGGAATATTCTTCCTGAATATGTTCTGGATTGTTAGCATATTCTTCCTTTGGGCATACTTTCTATCCATGTGTTTTAGAAAAAATATAAATATAATCATGAAGAATATATTCATAGTCATTGAATTTTTTTAAGAAGAATATTTCTTAAAAGAAGTTTCTGATATTCTGGTAAGGTGGTTTTTTTTGGTCAACTATCCTGCTTCCGTTTCCAGATTTGGGTTATTTGGCATAGATTTTCAGAAGTCAGGTTACTGGGCTCCACACTATTAAAGTGAGGATGACTGAGGCTTAGTGGCTACATACTGCCAAATGCTTTTCTAAGAAAATGCTGGATTTACATGATTCTTATTATTGGGTATTACAATTTGTATATTAAGTAAAGTTCAGTGGCTGAGAAATTATTCCTTATCGACTTGCATTTTTTATTAGGAGGTTGAACATCTTTCCGCATATTTGTGTATTATTTGTGTTTCCTATTATAGATTTATCTATTTTGATTATTTACACGAACTCTTTGGGCAATCATATATCTTTTGCATATTCATTGCCAGTATTTTCCTGTTGTTTACCGTCACTGTTGTGTGATTCTATTTTTAGAGGGATGTTTATTTTTAAGTAACAGGAATGTAGAAGGAAGTCGTGGACTGAGAATAAACCAGGGACATGTCATGAAAATTCTTATGTACCATACTTCATGGAATATGTATCTAATCTTGAGGAAACTGAGGAGCTACTGAAGATTTTTGTTTAAAGGATCAAGTGATATGACCTGTTTATTAGGAAGATTACTCCAAAAGCAAGAGGGAGGATTATAGAGAGCTGAGGTTGGAGGCCTACAGACCAACAGGCTCTTGTGGGTGGTAATCTTCAAGAATAATGTGAAAAATAATGAAGACCTAAACAGTGGAAGTGTGGATGGAGAAGGAAGGGCGGGATGAGAGGATTTGGTAGAGTAGAATTAAACTCATAGGCGGATGGGTCAGCAACAGAGGAGGAGGAAGAATCTTGGCTGTATCCCAGGTCACTGCTTTGTGCAGCAGGGTCGGTGGTGGTGGTCTCCTTCCCTAAACTAGGATTACAGTGACACACCGTTTAGGTTTACATAAGGGGGGATGATGCTGGGCTCAGATTGGGACATTTGAAATGCCCATATGATCAGTAGGGAATTATGTACACTGATTTATATTTATTAATCAGATAAAGCTTTAGAAGTATTCATCTTCTCGGCCGCCCGGGTGGCTCAGTCAGTTTAAGCGTCTGACTTCGGTTCAGGTCATGATATCACAGTTCCTGAGTTGAGACCCCGCATCTGGCACTGTGCTGATAGCTTAGAGCCTAGAGCCTGCTTGAGTTTTGTGTCTCCCTCTCTCTCTGCCCCACCGCCCTCTCAAAAATAAAGATTAGAAAAATTTTTTTAAAGAAGTTTTCCTTTTTTAACATTAACTCTTTTTTTATTTGTTTCAGGAGACTGTGGTTCAGGGAGTAAAGGAGGGCCAGTTAAGCAAACAGAAGTGTTCCTGTGCATTTCAAAACCTTCTTCCTTTGTATAGTCCTGTGGTGAGTGTGAATAAACGTATAGGCAGCTGAGTTTTAGAGGGTCACTAAATGTTTCTGTGTAAGTGCTCCATCTCTGAAACCATTGTCAAAAAAGATCGTGCATGCAATTCATATGACTTAGTGCACTTGTCAGATAAATGACTGCTGGGTAACTCATGGGACTAGCCTGAAGAATAGCTATTCTTATTTTAAGAGAATGGAGTCAGCACTGAATTTATTGGACCCCTTACTGTTATGAAGTAAGCATATATATCAATCAAAGACAAGATTCTTAGGTGGGAATGGTTAGTAGGTTTTTATCGTTCTTCAAATTACATCACATTTGCTACCATTAGAGGCAATTTCAAAAGAGAATTTTTTTTTAGGAAAATGAAGTATGGAATTGGGAGGGAGAGGCCATGTCAACAAGGAAGAGGATAGTAAAACTCTAGTAGCAGACCCTAAAAGGGACGCACTGAGGGTATAAATAAATACTAATTTCAAGAATAAAACAGAATGGTATGGGCTAGTCACTTTGATGTTTCAGAGGGCTGTCTGAGAATGACTGTAATAGTCATTATTGTCATCTGGGGATCTGTCAACCTTTCTTTTCCTTTGGACTATTTAGAAACCACTGGTAGAACATTTTTATAATCAACCACCTTTTCTTCTACTTATATTTATTTGGTTCTTTTGTTTGACTCACAGATAGAAGACTTTCTCAAAATTCTGCATGAAGTTGATAAAGCTCTTGCTGACGACCTGGAGGAAAGCTTCCCAAGTTTGAAGGTTCAGACTTAATAACTGAATTGGAGTTTCCTCTGCCCAATAAATGAACTTTATTTTCTTCACTGACAGTTGAAATTGACATATAGGAGATGTTAGGTAAAGCCTGATGGGCCCTAATTGTCTAGTGTTACACTCATGCCCTTCTCCCTGCCCCAGTCTTATCTCACTTTCATTTGGCGTTGGAATATGGAGTTTCCTCTGCCATCAAATCCCCACCTCCCTTTTATGTATGGTTTTGTGTTTATTTGCCGTCTTCAGGTAAAGAAGACAAAAATAACAAGCTTATCATTGAGGTTCTTTTTAGGTTGAGGAGTTGGTAAGGATTTTCTTCATACCTGATTTTTTATGTGAGAAATTTGTATTTGTATCCATTGGAGTACGTTCAACTGCACTATAGAAAACCCTACTCTAACAGCTTAATCTGATAGCTTTTAGTATCTAACACAGTAAGAAATCCAGAGGTGGGCAGTCTCGACCTAATTTATATGACTCAGGGATCCTGATTCCTTTCTCCTATCTGCGTGGTCTGCTGTGTAGGCCTTTGTGTTCATATTTATTGTTTTGTGGTTAAGTGGGCTATATATAACATCTCTGGACTTTCATCCACATTCAGGGAGGTAAAAGGAGAAAGATGCAAAGGGGCTTTGTCCTAGCAAGTCTACCTTTATAGTGTAAAGGACAGCCCTCCCTGGCCAGAACTGTGTTGCAAGGCCATCCCTAACTGCAGGTATTTGAAATAAAGTACATACTTTTTTTTCCTAAGATCTCTAGGAGAGAAAGACAAGAAAGAAGGGAGATGTGAAAGGCGTTTTGAAAGTCTGTGGTGTTTGCTACAGTATGCAAACACATCTTAGCCATTTTGTGACTATTAATTGTGTCACTCACATGCCAGGTTGTTAATAACAATTCAAAAGCAGTTTTTAGTTTAACTTTGTTACAGTTCAGTTTTTTTTTCAAAGTTGTAAGTATGAAGATAAAAATGTAGCATTTTGATGAAAGTATATTAGCAAAATTCTCTATTTTCAACATAATTCCAGTGGTTGAATTTTAGAAAATGATTTGCTTGAGTGAATTCAGATTTTTAAAATTAAGATAGAGGGAGCTTAAGAACTTCTGATTGGATACAGGCTGCTATACATGATTTCCCTAACATACTTTTATCATTCTTTATGGTGTTTCTGAATGAAATATATTCAGAGAATCAACCAGGTACACTTAGGGAAGCGTTCAGTTAGCATTATTTTAGTTACTGAAAGTAGAATTTTTAATAGGTTTTAAGAAAATATCAGTTAGGAATAGCAAAGCCAAATATCAGCTTTTTACCAATCTTCAGGTCTTTTTCTGGGTTATTTATGCTGACGTGACTATTAATCTAGTGCTATCTGTGGGACGAAGTGAGGCTGGGACCCTCTTGCTCTGCCGTCTTCCCAGCCTGCTCTGTAAAGCCAGCTCTTTAAAAACCTCTCTTCTGGTGTAGCCTCTTCCCAGTTTACTGCAGAATCTTTTTGGCCCTAAAACATTGGCCTTGTCTCACATTTTGTATTTTTTCCTTAAGTGACTTTTGCTGATAAAACACAGGATGTAGCATTATTGAGAAGACTATATACCCTTTCAAGTTTGGAGGTAGTTTTATTGTTGAAAATGTCCCTGCTAAAAAGAATTGAACTATAAAATTAAAATCTTGCTATTGAAACTCTAACTGGTAGGTTTACTTTGTATGTTCTCGTGTCTTCCATGCTGACCTTTTGCTAGGCTGAATGTGACTATATTTAACATGAGATCTCAAAGGCACTGATGAAACTACTCTTGCCTGTGTAAGCAAACTAATGTGAGTTCGCTCCTTGGTAAGTTATGGATAGAGACTACACCAGGTGGAGCTGTCACACAAAGTACCTTTATTTGCAGCAGATGAGGAGATCACAGGGAATAATTTCCAAAGCTGTGATCCCCAAGCAGGGGTGAGCAGGTTCTTTTTAAGGTTTAGGATGAATATTCATCAGGGGACCTTCATCATCACAAATAGAGGTGGGTATAAGGACACACATGTGTACTTAGAAAATATGCCTGCATGTGCATCGTGTGTTATGTTATCAAGCTTGGGCCCCTTTTTGAGCAAAGATCTTAAATTAACGTTAAAATGAGGCAGAGGTAACTGTCAGACACCTTATGACCCATCTGCGCAAGGTGTTGGCTTGATGGTTGAGCCCAAACTGCTTAAGGCTAGCTGGATCTCATTTCTCCTCCTTTTGTTAGTTTCTAAAGAATAAAATGGACACTTCATGAAGGGTGAGCTCAGTGGGTCTGGCAGTGACACCTGCTAGCCAGTGCTAGGAATTCCATTTTATCTCTTAAAGTTTAAGGCTAAAGATACAAATAACCCCACAAGAATGATAGTTCCAAGTTATTAGTCATGTTTTACTTCAGTGCATATGAATTCACATTTGTTTTAGAGAGCACATTTTAAAAGGGGAGCACAAGGCCCCTGGGTGTCTGCGAGGGAGAGAGTGCTGCTCAAAGTGGGTAAGTCATCAAGGGAGAAACAGGAGATACCTGGGAAGGCTAGGGTGTCCAGGTTATTTTCCATTTCTGCCTTGTACCTGCCCTATTACTTGTTACTAATTGCTATTGGAACATTGTGAGGTAGTGTATATTTTCATATTTTGATGTGTTTGGAAACTTCCTAAATCTATAAATTATAATAGATTTTTAAAGAAACAAAACATAGGCAGTATTAAAACTTTTTTAATGCTATGCAATCTGGTGAATTCACCCCCGAATTTAACATTTACATTATTTATAGTGATATTTTGAAATGGTGTTTCCTCCAGGAGCTTAACTACGAAATTTGAAATTATGTGTATAAATGAAATTGCAGCTTTCCCCTATACTTACTACAGAGGAGGAGAGAAAGTACAAAATGAACTTGAGTTAGCATGTTAAATGTGTTATTCTATTTCTAATTAAATTTGAGTTTGATTTTTGAAGTACTAAACCACAACACAGAACACATAAAATATCTTCCCCTTCTATCCCTCCCTTTTAAAGATATTTTATCTTCTGTAGTTAGTGGAGTGTAACTAAATTGTTTTCTCAGCTGATCCAACTTTCTAGATCAAAGACTTTTCCACTCTGTCTTTAACATTTCTTTTTGCTTTGGCTTTGAATTAGTTAACCCGAATAATTGGGATGTAAGTGTAAAAAAGTTTAAAAGGCACTCGTAAGCATATATACATTTGGTTATGAAGCACGTGCAGAAACCAACATATTAATTAAGACTTTAAAAAACAATCTCTGGGATTCAGAAAATCTTAAATGCATTAAATGTTGAATACCATTTTCTGTTCTGCAGGACTGGGCTGTAGTGGTGCTGTGTCTGAGTTATTTGAGTAAATTGAAGAAAAGGAATATTGAGTTTATAGATTAGTTTGCCCATTTTAATTAGTATTCAAAATAACTTTTTTTTAAACATAGATATAGGTCCATATTAATTTGGGAGTGAACTGTGTATTGTACTCGAGCTTATATTCTTTTACCACTTTACAACTCCATTCTTTCTGCTCCTGGTATAAGTTTTAAGAAAGAAATAGGTAACCACCCATCCTGTGTTAGACCAGACTAATAGTTTTCTTTTTACTGCTGGTATGAGATCTAATTTAAAAACTGTTATTAAAAGTCATATTTATAGTGAAATGATACGATGTCTTGAATCTGCTTCAAAATAGTTTGGGGCGAGGGGAAGGAAATGGGTTATAAGAGTCGATGAAACAAGGTTGACCATGATTTGGAATTGCTGAGGCTGGTTGATGATTATACTATTCTGTTTTTTTATATAGTTGAGGATTTTCTATTAATTTTTAAGTATTAAAAACTAAAACAGTCATTTTACCAATAAGAAAGGGTTTATTTGGGAACAGCAGAGACTTGAAGTTCAGGACATGCAAGCTATAGTGAAGTCATAGGCAAGTCCAACAAACAAAGGAGATGAACAGAAGGCTGCTTTATGGAGAAGGAGGAAGTTGGGAAGGGGTGTTTTGAATGAAAGTCCACTGGAGAAAAGTACAAATTCAGGGTGATGATGGTTTCTCATTGGGTGACTTGTAGTTAATTTCTTGTAGAAGATTCGATGTGTATTTTTTCCTGTTGGGACCTGTAATTGATCATTCTTGTTGATGATTCTTCTTTTGGGGTCTGTAATTGATGCACAATGGTGGGACTCTTCTTTCTAGCCTCCTACTCCACTTTAGTGAGGTTTCCCTTTGTTAATTTTCACAAAAGTGACTCAATCATACACACAATTTTAAGCCTGAATTTAATTATGAATGATACTTGTTCCTTTTTTGTCTAAATAATACTCAAACTATTGTATTAACATTAAATACTTTTGAATTCAACACAAAACCATCACAAATATTTGAAAGGAATATCATCATTATATCACCAATTATGTAAAAATTATTGTCTTTATTGTTTTAGCTGACTCAGCAAGGAAACTTTTGTCATACAGTTAGTGACTACTAACCGGTAGGAACTGAGGTCATAAATGTTTTACCCCCGTAGTGGGGTACGTTCACGAACACAAGTTCTTATTCGTGATCTGTAGTGGTGTATTTTGTAGGTAGAGGAGACTACAGGAGAGAAACAGACTCATAGAATTTTAGAGATGGAGAGATTGTTAGAGATTAGTATCCAGTGCTAGTCTTCAGGCTAGTCAAGCCTACAATAGCCTGGGCCAGTAAAGGGCCAGGCCAGAGCTATAGCAGTAACCAAAGGAAACTAGATAAAACTTGAAGTAGGAGGACACCTTGTGGCGGATGCTTCTAGCATTTCACTCACCTCATGGTATTTGCTCATCAGCTTGACTACTCTGTATCTCTGTGTAGAATGCAACGTTTCCATTGTTAGAATATTATGATGTACCTTAAATTAATGAAGTCAGATTTGCTTAAATCCAATTTTGTGCAACTTAGGGAACATCTGTAATATAAAGGCTAAAGAGCCTCCATGGGTTTCTAGTTAGTTTTCAAAGCCAGAGAGTTTGGAATATTAGGCTATTCTTTATACCATGATTATCATACCCATGTGACTGCCCTTTTTTAACACCTGTATATTCCCTGGACATCCATGCCTCCAAGACTTACATAATATAGCAGCATCATGGAGTAGACCATTCTTATTTTACTCTAATTTTCCATGTCACAGGGCGCTGGCAAGGAACAGAAATCTGGGGGAAGAGTCCTGCCACCCTGAAACCAGACTTGGAAGAGAAAGAGAGAGGATCTGTACTTCAGGCAGTGTGGGTCACTGACTAGCCTGTGGATTGGCTACTATAGACTTAGTGTGCATATTTAATGTAATCAGCTGAAGTTGAAATTAAAATGAACGTGATACACAGTATGTCTAAGGACACAGAATGGACGCCTGGGATATCAGCTTATCTGTATCCCCCTCTTTGAGAATTGGCCCTGAACTACCTGCATTCTTTCTCTGGTTACAGTATATGGTTAAACAAGGGATGGATTCCTGATCCAAGCTGGGCAAATCTCATTGGTTCAAGAGTACTGGACTCTAAAGATTACGTAACTTACGGGACACCTGGGTGACTCAGTTGGTTAAGTGTCCGATTCTTGGTTTTGGCTCAGGTCATGATCTTATAGTTCGTGAGTTCAGGCCCCACATCAGGCTCTGTGCTTATGTGGAGGCTGCTTGGGGTTCTGTCTCTCCCTTTTTCTCTGTCCCTCCTGCTCTCTTTCTGTCTCTTACAATAAATAAATAAACTTAAAAAAAAAAGATCATGTAATTTGCAAGGCTGAGCACACTGAAGGTAGCCAGTGTATTAGCTACTGTGTGCCAGCCATTGTTCTAAACATTACGGAGACAGCAGTGAACAAAAGACTGGAAATACCGTAGTGGACAGAGATACAAGTCTTGCCAAATAGAGCTTGCATTCTAGAGAGTCATGTATGAGGGGTACAGAGGAAGAAGCTGTTCTGCACAGAGGGGCAGATAGAAGAAGTCATGCAACCTGTAGCAGATTTGATCTCAATTCTTCACCTCTGTGTACCCATTCTCATGCCATGGCTTCTTAGTGGATAGTATATACTTCCCTGTTCCTTGACTTAGAGCTTGGCCAAGTCACACCTTCAGTGTGCTCAGCCTTGCAAATTACATGATCTTTTTTTTTTACTTCCCTGTTCCTTGACTTAGAGCTTGGCCAAGTCACTTTTGCTTTGTATTCTTGGTACCATTGTTGAAGATCAATTGGCTGTGTATGTGTGGGTTTATTTCTGGGCTCTCTGTTCAGTTCCATTGGTCTATGTGTCTTAAAACAATCCTATTTGTAAAAGCATCAAAAAACAAAACACTTAGGAAGAAGCTTAATCAAGGAGGTGAAAGACTTATACATTGAAAACTGTAAAACTCTGACCAAAAAAAATTAGGCACAAATAAGTGGAAAGGCATCCCATGATCATGAATTGGAAGAATTAATATTGTTAAAAATGTTCAATGTCCCAAGTAATCTATAGATACAGCGCAATCCCTATCAAAATCCTAATGGCATTTTTTACAGAAATAGAAAAAAAATCCCTAAAATTCAGATGGAACTCAGACTCCAAATAGCCCAAGCAATTTTGAGGTAAAGGAACAAAACTGGAGGTACCACACTTCATGATTCAAAATCAATATAACGAAGCTTATTAGGGTTTCATGAGTAAGATTTGAAAACTCTCAAGCATCTGAAAATTCTACAACTACATTTATTTTTCACTAGAGATAAATTAAGTGATGGTAAACCATACTTGATACTTCACGGCAGATAGGATTTGTACTAGAACATCAAGAGCTCTTTGGCTGCCACCTACTATATGCCTTTTGCTGCCTCTGAATACTTTTCCTTGCGAAATGATTTTAAATTTACCTTGGAAATACCAGCTTCCTGTGTTCTATTGCTAAGGCTACAGTATATGTTTATAAAAACTTTTCTGCTCACGAGGACATCTTGTTAATTGCATAGTGAGCCTGTATCAATATTAGGCTTGTTTACCTGGCAGGCTGTTTAGAAGTTGAAGCCCTACCCAGACCATCTGCCAAACCCTGCCCATTGGAAATGTTTTTCCCTATTACTGTAATGAAATCACTAAAATCATTTCCTGTTCTTGGTCCTTGTTCAGATCTTCTATCTATTGTCAATAAGAGGATATTAAAGTACTCGGGAAAGTCCACATATCCTTTTCATCCTGGTCTACGGTGTAGCACATGGCTTTGTGTTTTAGTGCTGGAAATAATAAATAATGACGTCAAGCCTATTGTAATAAAAAGGGGCTGCTTATTAAACTCTTTCTCCAGCTGGTTTTCCTTTGACATCATGGGATCTGTTTATAATGACTTTTATGGGTTTTCCCCCTTACCATTCAGGGTTTACATGATTACATGAGAAATTGAAGTGTTTTGGGAACACTCCCTTTATAGAACTGAGTTTTCTGCTCGATCAGGCCTGTTGTTCATGCAGATTACAACAGTGGGTTTGTGGGAAGAGAGGATGAAGAGACTTTTTATATTCTCCTGGAGGGTTTGACTTTCTGAAGTATGGGCTTGCTTCCAGGAAGGAGGATGCATTGAAATCATGCTGGATGGGTGGATGGTGAATGTGTATTTATCATAGTCCACAGTTCAAGAAAATGCATGTGCATGGCATTATTATAAGTCACACAGTCAGTGTATGATCACATAGTTTCAAGCAGTGTCTGTTGACCCTGTGCCATTTGAGGAATTTGGCATCTCTGGAAATTCACTCTTCCTTTGGGACTGTATTTGGAAGGCTGGTGGTGTTTGTAAATCTATGAGTATGCTTTCTTGAAGTGCAACTGGCATTAGACTTGTCCTTCCTGTACCTTAGAGGAAGCATTCACTTGGCCAAACAGTAAGTACTTCTGGGAGAAACTGAAATCCTTTAACTCTTCCATCACAGAGTCCGTACTTTGTCACCATTGGGAGAAAAAAAATCTGATGTTGCGGACCCTGGACAAAGTCTCTAAGTTGAATTCCCTAATTTTTTTAAGTGTTTAGGTTTAGACGAACCATGTTAACGTCCCCTTTGTCCCAAATCAGTTCTAGAAGTTATTTCATTTTTTTATGATTTTAGTATTCAGTACTTAAAGTGACTTTGGAGACTTCCTGGTCCAGATCCATCTTTTGCTTGTTGCCCACAGCAGGCGATATCTGAGTGTCTTCAGAGACCCAGATTGCACATTTTCAGACGAACTTTGAGTATTCTGAAAGTCTTAGAATTTTTTTTCTTTTATTCTGTTTGGATATGTTTTTGGTTTTTTTTAAATATAATTTATTGTCAAATTGGCTTAACATACAACACCCAGTGCTCATCCCAGCAAGTGCCCTCCTCAATGCCCATCACCCATTTTCTGTCCACCCACAGTTTGTTCTCTGTATTTAAGAGTCTCTTGTGTTTTGCCTCCCTCCCTCTCTGTTTTTTTTTTTTTTAAATAATGGGTGTTTAACTTTTATTTTTTTATTTATTTAAAAAAAATTTTTTTTAATGTTTATTATTTTTGAGACAGAGACAGAGCATGAGTGGGAGAGGGGCAGAGAGAGCCTCCCTCTCTGTTTGTAATTAATTTTCCCCCTTCCCTTCCCCCATGATCTTCTGTTAGTTTCTCAGGATCCACATATGACTGAAAACATATGATATCTGTCCTTCTCTGACTGACTTATTTCACTCAGCATAATATCTTCCAGTATGTTTTAATGTGGGTTTGCTGTTTCTTTGGAACAACTGTATGAAAACAATTTTTCATAACAATTCACGAAGCATTCAAGGATTATTTTATGTTTTAGGAAGTGGCCACAGGTTGTACCCTGAACTCCTGTGTCCCCAAAGGAAACCAGGAAGATCGTGCTGCAGAAGCCCTTTGGAGGAACGTGCCGATTGCTCCGTAGCCAAGAGTCGACTCTACTTTGATGGAGAAATTAATAGTTTCCGTAATCATATCATCCTGGTCGCTCTGTGCCCAGAGTTTACTCAGACTTGAAAGAAATGGAAATTAATTGAAAAAGAAAAAAAATTATTCCTTTCTTGTTTCCCCTCCAAAGCCTCTCATCTGGAGAAGGGATGAGAAAGAGATTCAAGGGTGTGTTCCAGGAGCCAACGTGTTTATTCTCTTTTGCAACTCTGGATGTAAAGGTCCAGAAGAAAGCGTTTGGACAGTGGGGAGATGGGCATGGGAATTGGGGCACAGCTCTGCATAAATAATTCCAAACAGAAGGGAAACTTTTGGTAGTGGACCCAGCATATACATGGAGAGTCATCCTATGAAGCTGTGAGCATCTGCTGTTGGAAGTAAGTGCAGAGGGAGCAGAAAAGGGGTTTTGTAGCTCAGGTGATTTTTCATCAGACAAACTGGATTGGTCTGCTTCTGCTCCAGAGGAGCTCTTTGCCATATCCTGGCGTTTGAAAAATACTTCTCCTTGGTTAACATCTATTTTTTTGTGGCTCTGAAGTTTGAGCTCAATTCTTTTTTAGCCCCTTCTCTCTATCCAGTTCTCCCAGTCTGTATACCAGTGCCAATTTCTGTAACGTTGCTGTTGAGCCTCGGAGGGTTTCAGTGACAGAGGATTTGATTCTCCCAAGGGAGCACTGGTATATTAATAGAACACAGGTCTCTTGTCATATCTTCAGTCTGAAATGAACATCCAGTGGGTGCTCAGTAAGTGCTTTGTTGAAGTTCAACCAGTAAGAGAGAAACTGAATTATAGATGAACACTTCTCATTTATTCACTCATGCTGCAGTATGTTGAACTTGACACGTGTTAAGCTCTGTTTGGTTTGTGGGACTAAGATGGTGACAATTCAGAAAAGGAAGAAAATGGGAGCTAGTTAATAGGTATTCATTCCATCAGTTTCTGAAAGTCAAGGTCCGCGTCATTTCCCTTGAAGTGATGTACTTTTGTTGCCAGACAGAGAACCAGTTCCAAACTCAGGTTCAGCCACTTGCAGCTCAGAAATCAACATTTGAGAGACAACTGATGGTGGGAAAGGAAAGGTTGCTTTATTCAAGAAGCCAGCAACTTGGGAAGATGGTGGATGAAGGTCTCAAAGACCGTCTCCCTATTCAGGGAAAGCCAGAGGGTTTTAAAGGGGGAAGGTATGGCAAAAGGGAAGTGGGCTACGTTCAGGAGAAGCAGGTGCCTGAACAGACTTGCTGGCATCAGCAGCAGCTGTTTTTGACTGTAGTCAGGCCTTATCTTCTTGGGAAAGTTTGGTCCTTCACTTCTCGGAGAAATTAGGTTAGTTCTGCTACAGATCAAGAGACTTATGTTAGTAAGCCAGGTGTTCATAAGCTTGAAGCACGTTAACCCTTAAGACCGATTGGAGTGCTGTTACACTTTGCCTCCTGCAAGTTATCTGCCATTTGGAGATTTGGGACTCTCTTGAGGCTTCCATAATTATAAAAGATAGGTAGGTCCTGTTGTGGGTGAATATCTCCCTGCAGTTTATATTTGCAGGCCCAACAGCAAGCTCCCTTCCACCACTGGCCACTCTCCAGGACAATTAAGGACAGAAGATAAAATGTTTGCCCCCACTCCTCTTGTGGGATCTTATAAGGAGATCACCTCTCAGGCTGATCCCATTGCAGCCTAGAGCTTGGCCATTTCCCACCTGCAGAAGGAGGCTCTGAGTTTTAGCTTTCCTAACCTGCCTGAATTCCCCAGGCAGTGCGGAACTGAGAGCTAACAGACGTGCCAGCAGGTCTGCCATCGCAGGGCACGATGATGCCAGAGCACAGGCTGGAGAGGAGGGGGGACCCTGATCCAGGAGGCTGGGGAATGATGCATATGCAGGAGACTCCAGGGTTTGGTGCTAGTGGGAGCTGAGATGAGGCCCCATCACCCAGGGAGCATTGTGGAGCCTGACCCAAGCTTAAAGAGACAAAATCCGGAACTTACGGGAGCTGTAGGACACGGCCTTAAACAGTGGTAAAGCAGCCAGCACTCTGGAAGGTCAGAGTTGGAAAAAACACACCTCTTCACGTCCATCATGAAGCCTCATAGCTACACCTCTCTAGTCACCTTCTGAGGAGAAAGCTATTTAAGAGACCGAATTTTTATTTTATTTATTTTAAGACTGGGCAATTCTTGAAGGGTCTATTTAAATTGTTGGACCAGGATACATTTAAACTGAATTGGATCTTTCATTTATTAATTTTCCTGGTACTAACAGATGGGGGCTCCAGAGAAATAATCGGATTTATTATAAGCAAAATGTAGCTCTACCTTTCCTTTTTATATCTGAGTAAGAGTAGGAGTTTAATTTTTTAGACCCTATGACATGGGGAGTTAGGGGAGATGGGGTTGCCAAAGTTTTAGCAGATAAATGAGACTTTAGAGACTTCTTTTTTGGTATTTATACAGTGTATTTAGTACGTATACTGTGTGTTCCTCTACAGAGATATATTTCCAAGAAAACCAAGGGGAGGACAATAGGTGAAAAATATTTTTTCATTGCATTTCAGGAGGATTGCTGTCTTTGCATCCAGAATCCAAAGGGACCACCTAATATATATGCCATGAAGCATCTTTATCTTGTTTCTTTGGAAGCTGACACATTTAAAGGAAAAGAAATCGGAGAATTCCAAATCTAGTTTATAACCAGTCTCCAGTGTAAAACGGGAAACTACCTAACTAGTGTTCATTTTTATTTTCAACAAGTAGATACTGTTTCCCAGATACGCGTCAGACACAGTGCAAAGTTCTGGGGATACAGTGCTTGGTATATGGCAATTGTTTCACAAATGTTAATTACCTAAATGAATGAAAGCTATACTCCCTGTCCAGAGTCAGAAATACCTGAAGCCAATAAAGCTTAGCCTTTAAGTAGCGGTTCCCAAAGTTTGATGCACATAGGAATCACGTAGGATTGTTAAAAAATACTGATAACTGGCTCTCACCCCCAGACTTTCTGATTTAATTGGTATGGGGTGCAAACTGGGCATCAGAATTTTTAAAGCTCCCCAGAGGTTCTAATGTACAACAAAGTACTACTACGTTAAGGGCCTCTCCCTTGCTCAAGCCCCTTTCAAAGCCGCTGAGATGTGCTAACAATTTCAAATGTGAAATTTTGTGGGTTTTTTTAATATTTAAAATGTTTAATTCTTTAAATTAGTTGTTTAAGGTTTATTCATTTTTCAGACACAGAGTGTGAGAGGGGGAGGAGCAGAGAGAGGGAGACACAGAATCTGAAACAGGCTCCAGGCTCTGAGCTGTCAGCACCGAGCCCAATGTGGGGCTTGAACTCACGAACCATGAGATCATGGCCTGAGCTGAAGTCAGACACTTAATTGACTGAGCCACCAAGAAGCCCCTATTTTTAATTTTTTTTTAAGTTTATTTATTTATTTTGAGGGAGAGAGAGAGCATGAATGGAGGAGAGGCAGACAGAAGGAGAGAGAGAATCCCAAGCAGTCTCTGCACTGTCAGCATGGAGCCTAACACGGGGCTCAAACTCACAAACTGTGAGATCATGACCTGAGCTGAAACTAAGATTCGGTCACTTAACCAAGTGAGCCACCCAGGCACCCTGAAGTTTTGTATTCTTTTTCTTGAACAGGTTTTCCAAATTGAAATTAAGCTTCAGGTGGCACAAAACCTGGATCTGACCTTCTCTATGCCTTCCAGTCAGTGGGCTACGTAGCCAGCATGAACTTTTCAGAAGTCTAGGTTGCCTGAAGATGCAGATTAACAATTCCTTTTATGGCTGTCACCATCTGAAAGCTAAACTGTCGTAAGCAACAGATGCCACTTTTTGTGAGCTTGTCCTTGGTTTTTTGGTCCATGACCTTGGCAGTGAGTTTTGCAGTGCTTTCAGTAGGAACTCCGCTTTGGAACAGAAGAACTGATTGCTACAAGTGGCAGAGGTCCATGGGTTTGGGGTTTTGCATTATGATTGGATTTCATGGTTGGCACAAGGTTTATAGCATTTCTGGTACCAGTCCTTTGCAAGAGACACACTGGTCCTTTTCTGTGTCCCCGGAGTTCTGTACTTCATCACCACCCCTATTTTTCCTGGGGGAGTTGCCTGGTGATGCTTATGAGGCTGATTTAAAGCTCTACAAAATTTAGTCAGTGATTTTATTACAGAGACAAACAGTAACCGTTTCTGCTGTGTATGCGGGCCAGTTGGCAAACAGAATGGCCACATGTGGAATTTCCGCTTCTTTGCCTTTGGCCAGGTAAACACCCAGGAGTGTTGTTTCCTGGACTTTCAATGGGATGAGCTTGAACACAGCCCGAAGAGGAAAGAATGGAGCAGCTCACTATGCAGGAGCGTTTTAAAGTGGCTCTGAACTTGCTAAGTGGCCTTGTGAGGTGATCATGTACAAAGTACAAAGGCTACTCCTGGGTTCTTTGAGGCTTGTACCTGGCCGTGTTTTGTTGGGAGTCCTGTTGGCCCCTTAAGTGTATCGAACACCTACTCAGCAGGTCATTTCCAGGTTATTTACACATCTGATTATGAGCAGCTTTGTTACCCTCCAAGGAAAATGCTACGTAATACATAAGCCAGAGTCTCTAGCGATGACTAAAGGCAGATTAATGGCCTGGCTGTTTCTCTTTGTAAGGAAAGACTGGGGCTTTTAAAAGTAATTTCTGTCACAGTGGAGCTTGTAAAGTCTTCTAATATCTGACACGTAAGGAAAGGTGTCTCCAACTAACCTCTTCCAGTGTGGAGTCCCGGGGTGTAAGGCCACGTAGGTAGGATTTCCCCAAAGATGAAAGGATGGTCTCTCCTTTGCGTCCATTTGGAACTCCAGGACTGGCATTCCTTTTTTTCTCCGTCTGGTGATTTTTTCTTGACTCTTCCAGATGGTCACATTTAGATTCTTTCAGAATCTTCCCGATTATTGTAAAAGCTTGGCCACACTACCATGAGCTCAGTTAGAAATGCAAAGGACAAAGAGGTTAATCAAATTTGCTTATTTTGCCGGATGTAGACTCAGTGATACCCTCTCAGAGGTCGTTAATTAGACAAATGGTGCTGACTTTGCTTTTTGTAGCCCCAACAGATGCTGTTTGACTTGTAGGAGAAATGACTAGTTGCGCCGAATGAGAAGGCTGATGATGCCTCTTTGAACAGTGCAAAGCAAACATTGAGACAGCAGACACTGGGGAAACCAAGTGCGCCTGAGCAACAGGGCCCATTTCTCCAAGCACCATTGTTTCCTCATGCTGTAAGACCGTCTCCTTCCTTCTTGAAAACCTGAATAACCAGCACTTCCTGATTCAGAATGCTCCATATTTCCATCATTAGTGGCATTTTCTCATAGTTTGCTTTATTAATGTAAGCAGGAATGCTGTGTTGCACAACTCCAGGGGGCAGCATTCACTCTGTCTTGTATGAAAGTCATGCCTTCCGGACCTAGAATGTCATGGCTCTTAAGGTGGTATTGGGTGCTTCATAAATATCTCTTAATAACAGACGAGGAGGCTTCTGTGTGACTTAGAACCCAAAGTCAAAGAAGGCTAAAAACCTGAGGAAAGTAGAAACTCCTATGGGTTCCCTAGTCCATTTTTTGAAATTTTGTGATATGCTGAGGTGAAAAATTCCCTGGGATAAGTGAGGCCTTGGGTTCTGGTCCCCCTCCGTCACTCTGTGTGAATTTAGGTAAGCGATAATGTATAGCAAAGAGAAGGCTTTATTGTGGCCAGTACTAAGTGGGCTATTTTGTTCAATGTGTTTGAAATGACCACAAACCAACATTTCTTGGAGTAATATAGTGATTTCTTGGAGTAATATAGTGAAGCAAAGTTGTTCAAATAAAAAATAAGGTTTCTAATTGTGATTTTTAAAAGGGTACTTGAGAATCAAAGTAGATTTGGAATGAAGCTTGCATAAAGCTGTGTGTGAACAGGCTTGTACCAAGCAGCTCCTCCTGTAAAGCCATTCGGGTGTTATCAGAGATGAGTGCTCACCGAAGGTATCATGTTGTGGAGATTACTGTGCTTTTTGGAGGAAGATTTAGTAGATCTGGATCTCAAGGACTCAAGTGATTATGTCCTGGCCTGATCTCTCTCCTTCATCCCTTTGCCTCATCTGATTACTTTCCATTTGAGCACGGGTGGAATCCCATCCGGCCTGTACCGTCTGAGGTCTTGTAGAAACAGCCTCTGATTCATACTCAGATACACACATGAGGCTTTGACCTTTCTGATTAAGGATGACAGCATCTTGTTTTGTCATCACGTTTTCCATCTCTCTCACATCCACTTGCTCATTTTCGTATTCATTCTTTCTCAACAAATATATATTGACTAATAATTTATTGAGCACCTTCTCTGGAACAGGCGCTGTGCTGGATCCTGGGCTATCAGCATGAAAAGCACAGTCCTTGCTCTCAAGGAGTTTATGGTAAAAGAGAAACAAGGAGACAAATAATTATAATCCTTAGACAAGAGTAAGCTCAGGGAGCACTCCCGCCACTGTTGCAGCTTCTGGAGGATAGTTGCACTTTGTTTCAGAGACTCCCCTTTAATTAAATGGCAAAATCTCAACTGAAGACCTAATCATTCATGGGACTTGAAACCTCGTTTCCTCTTAGAAGTAGTAGCATGGTGGTTAAAGCAGCACGGAGCTGAGCGAGAGAGCAGCTGGTTTTCGGGTTCTTTTTATGCCATTTACAAGCTGTGTAACTTTGGACACATCACTGCACTGTTCTGAGTCTCTGTTATATTATGAACAAGTAAACAATACAGGGGTGCCTGGTGGCTCTGTCCATTAAGTGTTCGACTTTGACTTGGGTCATGATCTCACGGTTTGTGAGTTTGAGCCCTGCATTGGGCTCTGCCCGGATGGTGTGAGTCTGCTTGGGATTCTTTCTCTCCCTCTAACTGTCCCTCCCTCAGTTGTGCTCTCTCTCAAAATAAATAAATAAATAAATAAATACGAATATATATATATATATATATATATATATACACACACACACACTAAATATATATATATATATTAAAGTGCTTTGTGAAATGGAAAACACAAATTTAAGAATTTTTGGGGAAAAAGAAGTTTGCCACATGCACACACAAACTAAAGACTAATAAGCACAACTTTTACTTTGGGCCTTTTTTTTTTCTTTTTTACCTGAAAAGACATTCTTTTTCTGTCTGAAAAGATCTTTTAATCATACATATAAACCACATTGTGATACCCAAAGCAATTCTTCCTTTTGCCTAAGTCTCCAGTCACAAGGGAATTAGAAAGTATGCATTTTAGACCCTCGATTTGTGTATGATGTGGTCTTAAAATAAAATCCCACAGATGAGCCTTAGAATAACTGCAGAGAACGACTTTCCCTAAGGGGTGCATACTGAATAGCTGGGCTCCACTGTAGTCTTACTGCGCACACAGTTCTCCATACATTCCGTACACAATACACCCACATTTCATATATTATTCAGTAACTCACCACTACAAATTCAGCATGCCTTTTGCCATCTTAGAAGTATAACATCTTGGGACTACAACCTTTAACAGATCATGCTAGTTATCTAGTTACATGAATGCTAGGGTGACTTTTCAAACTTTAATGAGGTATTTGTATGAGGATTTGGGGTTAAAAGATGTATTAAAATAAATGTTCTTGTTTGTGGTGATAGTCTTCTGTATCAAAGAGCCACAAGGGAAGGGAAGAAGAAGGAAACTTGCAATTACCTAGTGCTTCTTATACGCTAGGACCCGAACTAGGGATACATACATAATTTTACGTGTGTGTGTGTGTTTAATGAAAGCACCTGGCTAAATCACATGTAAGAATAGGTAGAATTAAGATGTATATAGGGCTAAACATTTTGCATCAGTTTTCATGTGCACTACTTTAAAATAGGGGAAAAATAGGAGTTGCCCACATGCGGGTCAACAGTTATGTCTAGAAACATCATTGTAGACCAAACTGTGCACTAGCACGTCATTAAAACTATACATGTCGACTTTGCCCTCTCTCCCGAACTGCCATGCATCTAACATGGTTGCTGGGGTGGAAATATTGGTGGGATGAAAATAAAATGATGCTGCAGGCTAATCTCAGCTGTTTGTCAGATACCTCCCCAGAATGTTCCACATTCAACTCAAAATCAAAATGCAGCATGTTCATAGTGAATTCATCTTCCTCTTTAAAAACTTCTGCTCTTGTTTTCACCTCTTAATTAATAGATTCCTATCCACCGAGGTGCTTAATTTAAAATTTAGAACCATCTTTTAATATTTTTCTCCCGACCCAAATCTCCAATAAAATCTCCTTGGCAGATGTTATACTATACTCCCTGTCTATGGGTCACGTTCTGTGGAACCCACCACCACCTGGACATCTTTTGCTTTCCTGCAACCCTTGCTTAAGGTGTTACTACGTTTCTTCAGGATTATCAGCATGGCCCAACCTGACAAGCAACTTCCCTCTCCGCCACAGTTTATCCTTCATTTGCTAACTCATTCGCCCAAATCTCAGACTGACTACAGCCTTTCTTTGGTTTACAGCTTACTTTACTGAGAGAAATTTGTCCAGTCAGCCAGTGATTTTGAGGCCAGCACATTACATCTCTTATTTGCCACTCCAACGACAGGCATAATCTTATTACTACAACAGCCTCATGAGGGAGATAATAATATTTCTGTTTTCTGGATGAAGAAGGGTTCAGAGAGGTTAAGAAATGTGATCACACAGTAATAGAGTAGTTGGAATTTGAATTGAAATTCGACTGTAAAACCCACTTTCTTACCTAAAAATGCTTCATTTCCTACACATATATTACATGAACTCTGAACTGCGATCACACAAAATGCTGTCTTAGTGTTACTTGTTATTTTCCCAAAGAGACACATGAAGGTAAAAAGATAGCAGGTTTTCAGAATTGGAACACTTTTGGTCATAGGAGTATTCTGAAGGTATGATATTCATGCAATCTTCTGAAAATTGTTTTTCAAGACTTTACCTCAAGAAAATAAAAAATTCATGGCATAGAAGAAACAGTAACTTACGGGTCAGAACCCTTTTGGTTAAAAAAAAGGATCAACCTTCAGGTGTGGCTGGTTCCAGATATTCAAACAATGTCATTAGGTCCTACTTTATTTTTCAGTAGTGCATTTCTCCTCATTATCACTCAGTAAGACTTCTCCACTGTTTGACCTCCACTAGCTACAGGCTTTTACATTCAAGAGTAAAGATAAAAGAATCTCTTCTTCTGAATTAGAAACAAGTTCTTGGGCCTGATTCTTGTTGGTCCAAATTGGGTCATATGACCATTATGGACAGCCCACCCCTGCCCCCCAGTAATCTGGCTAAAGACTGGCAATCCTCTGACGGGCCAGTGGAGAGTCATGAGACTACCGTGGGGCTAGGTGGGCAGGATAGAATCAGGTTCACCAAAACCAGTTGGACCAGAGTGGCAATCAGGAGTTGAGTCTCCAGAGGAAACAGCTTCTGTTAACAGAGAAAGAGGGAATCGATGTAAAATGTAAGGAACAGCACTATCCTCTATAAACCAGGAAAATTGTAGTTAGGATCAAATAATCACCGATAACGTGGCATTTGATGCAATCATTAAATGTTAATGTACCAACGATTTGCAAATGAAATTCCAGATGATTTCACCAGAATTGAGGCTCAGTAACGATTTGGATTTGTCGAATGACTGCGTGAGGGAGGCATTAGGAAGTCTGAGATAGAGTGGGCAGGGGAAAAGAGAAGCAAGAGCATTCCAAATCCCTTGTCTTGTTAAGGAGGGAGTGGTAGATACTGATTAACTTTGGTGTTGACAGGATCATATACATTGAAATGCGTTTATTAAGCATTCAAGGATATTCACTATTGGAATAGGAAAAAGATGTGGAATTTCTAAACCACTAGTTACAAAAGGGAGGCGGGGACAAAGAAAATTTGGCCCATCCAGCAAAAATCTGGTTGGAAAAGAAATAGTGCATTTTAAAACTAAATATACCCATGATATGAATGTGTTAAATCCCATTATTAAAAGGTAAAGATTTTTCTGTTGAGACAAAATCAAGTTTTATGTTGTTTAAAGGAGACAAATGTGACAACACGTAATAAAGGGATGGGTAAAGAGAAACTAGGTAAGTGATACAATAGAAGGCAGGAATCGAAGAACAGTAGAATTCGAGGCAAAAAACTGAAAGGGGTATTTGGATATTTGATCTATCTCATAAGTGATACAACTAATATAATAGCATGCCCATCTCAAAGGCTCGTTATGAGGATTGCAATCCTTTGAGATGGGCATGCTACCCTATCTTCATGTTACAGATAGAAAAGCCAAGGCATGGAAAAGTTAAGTAACTTGCCCGAGGCCACACAGCTAATGGCAGAACTGCATTTGGCCTCAACAGACCATGCTCTTAATTCCTATGCTCTAAATGCACACGTGTATAGATCTTTGTATCCTTCAGTAAGAAAGATATTTGGGCTCTTCATAATTCATTCCCATCTTCTTCCTGGACTTCTAGGAAGATGGCAGCTTTCTTGCAATAAGGAGGGGCATTGTGATTGGTTGTAACCAATGAAAGGAGAGGCAAAGCATTTAAAAATTGGGATGCCACCTCACAGCTCTCTTTTCTCTCTGATGACAGCCATAGATTGAGATGGTAGAGGCACAAGGTGGAAGTTACCAGAATCCCTGAGTAAGCACCCACCCCGTAAGCACACGGGAGGATCTGCCCTGTAGAGCCGTCCAGTGCGTGTTGGGTTTCGAGTGAGAGAGAAATGAACCTTTATTGTGTCAACATAAACTTGCAGTTATCCTGATTATTACATACCCCCAAATGAAGAATTCACATTCTTTTCAAATTTAATGGAGTATCCATAACATTAGATAATGTGATGAGCCACACAGAACATCCTCATAAATTTCCTTGAGTAGAAATAAGATAGGCTCATTCTCTGACTCTAGTGTAATAAAAACATTTTTTAAGGGAGAAACCAAAAGAACATAACCACATGGAAACCTTTAAATAGTAGATAACTTTCTAGGAAAATAGTCAATACTAAAATACTCAGAAAGAGACAGAAAACCTTGAAAGGCTAATAATAGTCACATTGGGAAGATAGTAAAAGAACTACCCTTGTTTCTATCTCAAGGCAAGAGAAAATGGCGGGAAATTTCTGAATTCTACAGAGATAACAAAACACTGTTTACAAAACTCAGAAGAGTCACACACAAAGAACTGTAGGCCACTGTTTCTATTAATATGGATGCAAAAATTCTAGACAAAATGCCAGCAAATAAAATTTAGTGCCATATTAAAAGATATATAAAAATAGACATTAAAAAAAAACCCATCATGGCCAAAGTAAGTTTATCATACAGGTATACAGATGGTTTAACATTAGGAAATCTTTCTTTTTAAAAACTTTTTTTTTTTTTACATTTATTTATTTTTGAGAGACAGAGACAGAGCACAAGGGCGGGGAGGGGCAGAGAGAGAATGAGACACAGAATCCAAAGCAGGCTCCAGGCTCTGAGCTGTCAGCACAGAGCCCAACACAGGGCTCGAAGTCACAAACCATGAGATTATGACCTGAGCCGAAGTCGGACACTTAACCGACTGAGCCACCCAGACACCCCAAGTACATCTTTTAATGTAATTCAGTATATTAATACATTAACAAAAGAAGAAGAGCTATGTGAACATTTCAGTAAGTGCCAACAATTCATTTGATAAAATTTAACATCTATTTCTGAGAAAAACCCCTTTATAGTCTGAAATAAGAAAACTTTATTAATGTGATACCTGTAGCAAATATTCTTAATTAAAACATTAGAAATATTCCCATTAAAACCTGGAACAAGGGGTGCCTGATGGCTCAGTTGGTTAAGCGTCCAACTTCGGCTCAGGTCATGATCTTGCGCTTTGTGGGTTCGAGCCCTGTGTTGGGCTCTGTGCTGACAGCTCAGAGCCTGGAGCCTGCTTTGGATTCTGTGTCTCCCCCTCTCTCTGTCCTCTCCTGCTCATGCTCTGTCTCTCTCTGTCTCTCTCAAAAATAAACATTAAAAAAAAAACCCTGGAACAAAACAGGATATTAGTATATTAAACATTGTTCTAACAGCCCTACCTAATACATTGGATGAAAACCAAATAGGTATAAATATTAAAAAGGATTAAAAAGTGCTATTATTTTTACAGCTTATTTTGTTTTTCATTAATTCTGTCAAATAAAACATGCAGAAAACTGCATGAAACTAATGTG
The DNA here is from genome assembly GCA_030068075.1 of Paguma larvata. NCBI lineage: Eukaryota > Metazoa > Chordata > Mammalia > Carnivora > Viverridae > Paguma > Paguma larvata. The sequence goes on along the minus strand of CM057831.1, from coordinate 71,590,154 downwards.
CATCGCATTGAATTATTAAAAAGCAAATACTGTCGTATCCGTCACCTAGCTCAAGAAATAGAGAACTTTGTCAGTCAACCAGAAGCCCATCTATATGCCCCGTCTCAGACGTAACTCCTGCCTTCCCTCAAAACAAACCACCATGCTGACTTTTATGATGATCACTTATTTGAAAAGTGCTATTATTTTTTTTTATGTGCCTTTTCAGAGGATATGACTTGTGTACCTATGAAGTCAAGAGACTCACCTGACTGACCTATTAGAACTAATGAGATCAGGAGGATGGACTTTGCTCCTATGGTTATTCTCCGACTTTCTAAATATTCCATTTCTTCTGCCCTACTGGATCATTCGTTCTTTAGTATTTCCTGTCTTAACAACAACAAAAAGAAATCTCTCCCTTTACCCCATATTCCCTTTAGCTGCTACCCATTTTTCTGCTCTACAACAAAACTCCTCTGAAAGAGTTGACTGGCCTAATATCACCTCTGCTCATGTAACCTGGATTCCCTCTGTCCCACACCGCTGACAGTTGCTCTTGTTGGTAATCCCAGGCTTCCCTTTTGCTGAATCCAGTGGGTACATTTCTGTCCTCAAGTTGAAGTAGCGTTAAAGGCAATTGACGATTCTTTCCCTCTTCTTCCTTTTTTTTTTTTTTTAATGTTTATTTATTTTTGAGACAGAGACAGAGCATGAGTGGGGGAGGGGCAGAGAGAGGAGACATAGAATCCGAAGCAGGCTCTGAGCTGTCAGCACAGAGCCCGATGCGGGGCTCGAACCCATGGACAGCGAGATCATGACCTGAGCCGAAGTCCGACGCTCAACCGACTGAGCCACCCAGGCGCCCCTCTTTCCCTCTTCTTAAAACACTTTCTCCTCTTGGCGTCTGGACGCCACATTCCCCTGAGTTTTCTCCCTCCCTGGTGTCCATTCCCTCAGCCTCCTTTTCCACCTCTCTTTGGCCTCTGAACATTTGCATGCCCCAGGGTCCAGTACTGGGCCTCTTTTCTCTTGACACATTTTCTTCCTAGGAAGTTTCATCCAGCCCTGTGATTTTATGTACTATCTTTATATATGATCATTACACCAATGACTTAGAAATTTCTATCTCTGTGATCCCCCACTGCTTGGTGCCTACCTGACATTTTCATTTCATTTGGATAGCAAGGAGGCATATCAGACCTAACGAGTTCAAAACGAGACTTCATTTTCTCCCTTTACCAAACCTGCTCCCCATCCACCCATCTGCATCTCAGTAAGTGCACCATAATCTACCCAGTTGCCAAGTAAAGAGCCTGTCAGTCATCCTTGAAACTCAGGTTCCCTTCCCAGGTCCACCATCCCTGTCATCAGCGGATCCTATGGACCCCACCTCTGAAGTTGGTAGCTACTCATTCTCTTTATTTCTACTTTATCCATATCCACCATCATATCTTTCAGCTGGACCCCTTCAATAGCCTTTCAACCAGTCTCCCTTCTTTCATTCTTACTCCTTACACCCCACGCCCACAAGTAATCTCCGCTTGTCCACCTTAGAACTAGGAGGAGGGAGGAGGGGGTGCTTTTGAGGCCCCTTTAAACTCCAGCATAAAAGATTGATTTGACTTTATAAAAACAAAAACAGTTGTAAAGTATAAGACATCTGAAATGAAGTTAAAGATGTATGAAAGGCTTCGGTGATGGTGATGCATATAATAGTTTCTATCCATAACATCTAGACAGCGCCTCCCTTCCAAGAAAAAAATAGCTTGATTAAAGAATGAGCAGTGACAGGAAATTCACATGTGAACAAATGTCTGAAAAGATGCTCAGCTCTGCTAATAATTAGGAATGAGCTAATTAAAAATTAGATACTTGTCTTTGCTACTGAAATTTTCAAAATTGAGATTAATTGCATCCACTATTGGTTGGGATGAGGATGTGTTTTTTTGTATTCTTGGGAGTAAGAATATTAGTTGGTATAATATTTTTGGAAGGCAGTTTGGCAGTATTGCCCCTCTGGGAATGAGTTCTACAGAAATGCTAGACCAAGTGCATATGTGCACACATATTTAAACATAGGTTCTATCATTCAGTTGTCAGTAATTGAACAAACATATTGAGAAACTCCTATGTGCCAGGCACTGGGATAGCCAATGGAGACTTAACAAAAAGACAAAAACAAACAGACAATTTTTTCCATGTAGGAAATATAAGTAAACAGAATCACGCAAATAGTTGATAGCTGTTGTTACGAGTACTCCTGAAGTATAAGGGCAGGGTATGAAGAAAGGGGCAATTGGGGATAATTTAGACTGGGGGATAGTTTACTTCAGGGAAGGAGTTGATCCTCAAGTGAAAACCTAAATAAGGGATGGGAAAAGTTAATCAGTCGAAGAGTCAGGATTGGACTGTGAGGGTGGAGATCTTCAGGGTAAGGATGTGGGAAGGTCTTGAAATGGGAAGGAGCTTTGCAGAGAGGACTAGAACACAATAATGGAAGGAATGTGAGTGAAAGGGCAACAAGCCAGAGAGGCGCATACAGGCCAGATTGGAGGCCTTTGCAGTTGATGAAAGACTTTAAACTTCATCCTATGAATAATGGAGAGGCTTTCACAGTTATGATCAGTGTAGTGACAGATTGTGTTTGCGTTTGTAAAGTGTGGCAAAAATTATTGTGTAGACTCGACAATAGTTTTTGGCATATTTTAAAAATGAGAATGGAGGGGGGCGCCTGGGTGGCTCACTCGGTGAAGCGTCCAACTTTGGCTCACGTCATGATCTCAGGGTTTGTGGGTTTGAGCCCTGCATCGGGCTCTGTGCTGACAGCTCAGAGCCTGGGGCCTGCTTCAGATCCTGTGTCTCCCTCTCTTCTCTGCCTCTCCTGTCCTCATGCTCTGTCTCTCTCAAAAATAAATAAACATTAAAAAAAAAATAGAAATGAGAATAGAGGAAGAAAAAGGAAAACCAGTGAGGAGACAGTTGCAGTATTTCAGAGACAAGATGGTGGATTGGGCTGGCATAGTGGCAGGGAGATGGGGAGGAGTGAATGCGTTCAAGTCTGTATTAGGGATGGAAGAGGCCAAATTTCTTCATTTGTGGGGTGAAGGAGAGGAGAAAGAAGCATTTGCAGGAAGGATGGAGACTTGAGTGGGGCAGGGAGATCATTTACTTTTTTTATTGAGGTGAAGCTCACATACCATAAAATTAACCATTTTAAACTGAACAATCCAATGGCATTTAATAAATCGACAGTGCTGTGTAACCACTACTTCTGTCTACTTCCAAAACATTTAGATCATTGCAGAATAAAACCCTATACCTGTTGAACAGTTACTCCTTAGCACCTTCTTCCCACCCTTGGCAGCCGCCACACTGTATTCTGTTTCTATGCATTTGCCTATTCTGGATATTTCCTAGAAATGGAATCATCCAATATGTGACATTTGTGTCTGGCTTCTTTCAGGTAGCATAACATTTTCCAGGTCATCCATGTTTTAGCACGTATAAGTACTTCAGTGTTTGTTTGTTTTTTTTAATCACTGAATAGTATATCATTGTATGGATATATCAGTTTGTTTACCCATTTATCCATTGAGGAGCGTTTGGATGAACATTTGTTTCTACCTTTCGGCTATTGTGATGAATGCTGCTGTGAACATTTGTGTATAAGGATTTGCCTAAGAATCTGTCTTCAGTTCTTTTGGGTGTATACCTTGGTGTGGAATTGCCAAGTCATATGTTAATTCTTTGTTAACTAACTTTTCGAGGAACCACCAAACTGTTTTCCGCAGTGGCCGAATCATTTTAAACTCCCACCAGCAGTGTGCCATGGTTCAAATCTCTCCACATCCTCGCCAACACTTGTTACTTTCCCAGATTCTCTTTTGGATATGTTAAGATGCCACTGTGTTACAGAAGCGGAGACGTAAAATAAGCTATTGGACATAAAAGATCTGGAGTTCAGAAGGGAGGTGTGGACTTGGAATATATATTTTGGAATTGTTAGCTTGCCAAGGGCTTAAAGACACAAGAGAAGATGACATTGGCAAGGAAAAGTGTCTAGACTGAGAGGAGAAGAGGGCCTAGATCCTTGCTCAGAAAAACCATGGGTATCTGGAGGGAAGAGGAGGAGCTGGTAAAGATCAAGGAGGGCCGATCCAAACATACCACCAAGCCAGCTTAGCAAATGAGACGTGGAGGTTGGGATGTGTCCCGCCTCAAATATGTTCTGCTGAGGATCCGGGAAATGCAATGAGGTGTTTCTTCATTACCATCCATGGCACCAGTACTTTTAATATCTCAAAAGGACATCTCAGGATCAGAAAACTCCTTGCTATAGATTTTTTACAGAAATAGAAGATAGTACAAACGTAAGGAGAAAGACCATTTCCCATCTTCTAATTTTGGCACAGAGATGTCCATGTCCTAATCTTTAGAACCTGTGAATATGTTATTTTACGTGGCAAAAGCGACATTGCAGATGTGATTAAATTAAGGATTTTGAGATGGAAAGATTATCCTGGATTATCCAAGTAGCCACAAAGTAATCAGAAAGGTTCTTACAAGTGGTAGAGGGAGGCAGGCCAGGCAGAGAAGACTTAAAGATGCTACATTGCTTGCTTTGAAGATAGATGAAAGATTAAGAGAAGGAAACTTTTTTGAGGTGATGGAAATATTCTATATTTTGATTGGTAATTGCACAACTGTATATATTTGTCAAAACTCATAGAACTGTACATCTCAAAAGGATGAATTTTACTGTGTAAATTATACATCAATAAACTTGACTTTACATGATTTCGCAGTTTGTGGGAAAGAGCCCCGCATCGGGCTCTGTGCTGTTAGTGGAGCCTGCTTGGGACCCTCTCTCCTCTCCCTCTCTTTCTGCCTCTCCCCTGCTCTCTCTCTGAATAAATAAACTTAAAAAAAAATAAACTTGACTTTTAAAAAATTGAAGGAAAAATGTCCTACAACTATAGTCCTTTGGGACAGGATCTAATGGACTGAGCACTCAACCAGTAAATTAACTTCGTCCAAATTTTTGGCTTCTGTGCCATGTTGTTCACATATTTTTTTCTACTAATACTCCAAGCTTATCTGCCTGCAGCTTTAAATTTTAATTGGAAGAGTAATGAGCATGTCCCTTCTAGAAGGTTCAACAGTTGCTCTGCCTCAAGGAATAAGGGAAGGCACCAAAAGAATGGTGATGAAATAACCTAAAAGCCGAGACATGTGGGAGGTGGGGGAATCCCTGCTTTGGTGCCAATCCGGAGAAGCAGGCAAGGCTATAGGAGGTCATTATGTTGACAATGGATGTCATCTTGGTTTGGAGGGTATTTCCTACCCTGGATTGTTTAATGTTAGACTTATGTAGTTAAGGATGGCCTGGCATTAGCTTAATTAAAACAGCAGTCCGATGATGTACCTGAAGGCTAAGGCGCGTGAATCTCTCCGCCGGCTGGCAGGGACGGTCAGCACCAAGCAGGGGTCAGCTCCCTGCCAACTCTTCCCAGTCCGGCAGGCGAACGGCCTTCTGATTGGCCACTGCCCGGCTGCCTCGGGCGCCCATTGGCCCGCTCCGAATCCCGCTTACTATAAGAGGCGGACCCGCGGGTCCGCCGGCAGCACCGGCTTATTGCCAGCAGCACCACAGGTGAGTGGGGTGACTCCTTCTGGCCGGGATCTGGGACCACCACGCAGGTTTGGGGACATGGGCTGGCACGGAGCGGAGGCAGGGTCCTTCTCCCGGGAGGTAACTACTCGTGGGAATCTGGATCTGGGGAGTCAAGTTGTACCCTGTGGTGACTTTTCTCCTTTCCTTCTACCCTCTGGGGAGAAAAGACACAATTTTTGAGGGCCTGCTGTGTGCCAAGAACAGGCTTTTTACACATCATCTTATTTCACCTTCACGACAAATCCTGTGAGGTGAGTATTTCTTGCATTTTACATTTACATTTCAAGTTCAGAGTTGAACTGAAGTCTGTATGTATGACTCCTTTATGTTAGCAAAAACAAATGCATTCTTTTCCTTCTCAAATAGCAACATTTCTTTCTTTCTTCTTTCATTAAGGGAACCATCCCTTAGGGGCGCCTGGGTGGCTTAGTGGGTTAAGCATCTGGCTCTTGATTTTGGCTCAAGTCATGATCTCACGGTTGGTGGGTTTAAGCCCCACTTTGGGGTCTGTGCTGACAAGCACGGAGCTTGCTTGGGATTCTCGATTTCCCTCTCTCTGTCCCTCCCTCTTTGCGCTCTCTCTCAAAAATAAACATTAAAAAAATAAAAAAAGGGAACCAACCCTTAGACATTTCCAAAGAAAAGGGTATTTCAGCTGCAAAGCCTCTCACCATCATACCCACCTTTATCACCTACACCCTAACACAGTATTAAGAGCCTTGGTACAAGGTTACAACTGACAAACAGTGCTAGTAGTTCAGATCCAACCGGTAAACTTAACCTTGCCTCTGACCATTTGGTTTCAATGGTTTAAAATTAATTCTTGGTAGATATTCTAGTCTAGTTGGCTTGGGGGAAGGGGGTGGGAAACTAGAGTTAAACTTTCTGATCCAGTAAGTAAAATTTTGTGTCTGTCAATTAATTATCAAAGAAGGATGGAATTCATTTATTTGCTTTAAAAGGAGATGTAAGCACAGCTTAAAGTAACTAGAAGTGTTTCTGTAAAGTCATAGTCTGTGGTTTATGAATTTCAGTGCTGGAGTTCATTTGTATATATGTTGTTATCATATTAGCTTATCTTCAGATGGGGATGTGTCTTCTATTTCCGTTTTCTTTGCCAGTGCCTTTATTTCCTAGAAAAATGCTTTTCATGGCCGCTGTTTTCTTTTGTATTTCATTTCCACTTTCATTCTCATTCTCTTCCCCCAGTCAGAAAAGAAAATCAAGATTCTCTGGAAGATTCTCTCCCTCCACACCAGTCCTTCCCACAGCTTTTAGTTCTGTCTTCAGACAGCATCTGTGCTTCCAAATATTTTAATTTGATAGTTCTTTATGATTCTTAGATCAGATAAATTTAAATTACACTTGTTACTATTAAACTGAAGGGAGAAAAGAGTTAGTCAATGTAAACACTTTGATCTCTACTCTTTCAAGGGGCCGTTGATCTTCTGACCTTCTTGGGATGTCCTCCGTATTTCCAGTGGTATATCCTGCACACCAGTGCGTCTTCAGTCAGGCCAGGACATGCAGCAGGAGAATGACTCCCTGCTTTTACAGGAAAAGGGAAAATACTGGTTGGCATTGACTCATTAGAGTGTCTGTGGCTTTAAAAATAATATACTTCTCTTGATGAGATGGGTTGAAACAAGTGTGACATCTTGGGAACTTTATAGCTTTTATCTTACCAGTCTGTGCTATGGTTTTTAGCTCTGAAGGAGCAGGAAGGGATAGGTATGTTGAAGGGGGAAAGGGAAAAAAAGTGACAAGGGAAAAATCTGAGATTCTGAAAAGGGCTTGGGGGTAATTGAATAAAGGAAAAAAGAACTGATGCCTCATAAGCTCAACCAAGCAAAATTACGGCCAAAGTTTAGTAAATATCAAACCCACGTGCTCTGTAAGCTTATTTTGGGGGGTCTGGTGGTGGAGGGTGGCAATAGGGGAGTGAGTGAAAATTGCTTACTTCTAGTTTCTTAGCAAAAGTTCCTTTTGAGAAACTTCATTCTTATATTGACTTAAACAAGAGGGATAAGAATGTTTCAGAATTTCAATACAAAATGCCTTATACATAATAAATATTCAATTAATGTACCCTTCACCCTTCTCTGCCCCAACCCACTAAAGAATTATTGGTGGCAAAACTAGATCCATTCCAGAACCAGGGAAAGAAGAGAGAATTATGAACCCCGAAAGGATGGAATGAGACCAACCATGACTGTTAACATCTTTTTACAATGGTTCCCAGGGGGAAACTTAAGGATTGGTTTTGAAATGTGAAAGGAAATCTTTATATAGTTTTATGTGAAGAGTTGTATTCTAAACTCTGAGAGATCATTGAAGGATGAACGGTCAAGCAATCTGAAATTCTGCCAGTTTTCCCACTGACTAGCAAAAATCATCTTTCTGTACTGTTCTCTGATCCTTGCTCCAAGTTGTTACATTTGCTTTCATTATGAACATGGTGATGGTCTAGGAAGTAGCTTATATTTTCAGAATCTTCTTCCTTCGGCATGTCATGGTTGGCATGATATGATTCAGCATAGCAAGGAAAATGGGGACTTAGTAAATAGAGGCTGACGGGGGTCTCCATCTGTTTGTTTGCAAAAGAATTGCTAAATTATTCACTTGAGATTTGGAACTTAATGTATGTTAGGAGTTTCATAACAAATAAACTAATGAAACTGAAAATCACCTTAAGACAAAAGAATACTTACATTTTATGTCCCCAAACAACCTTTACCATCTTGTAAAATGCTTAATTCCCAGGGCAAGAAAAATTCTTAGCTAGGGTAGTTTAGAATGTCAATTTTATTACATTTAACATTTTATCTTTTTTGGAAGACGGGGAAATTTGAGATGCACTTCCCATTAGTAGAGCTAGTATTTATTGAGTACTTCATGTAGGTTAGCAATTGTTCTAAGAGTTTTATACATTTTATATATATTTACTCCTCCTTATAACCATGAGATTGGTATCAATTATCCTCCCTCCAATTTTGCAAATAAGGAAACTGATGCACATAGAAATTAGAACTTGTCCAGATGGATTTGTAGTTGAATTTGTTACTAGCAATTTGCCATATATTTTATGTCTCTCTTATTGTTCGTATCTACATATAATAGGACAAAATCACCCATGCTCTGGGTGGAAAAAAAAAAAGACTATGGCCTTTGAGTGACAGATAGGAATGTTTCCAAAGGTTTTCACATCTCTGAAAGCAGTTGGTGAATGTATCCCTGAATTTTTAGCCCCAGAGCCACCAGTTCAGAATTCCCTGTGTATACTTTAAGTTTACCAAAGGGACAGTTTCTTTGAAGCTGAAAGTCTCTCTTAGGATCTCTTGTTTCTCATCCATAAATCCTTTCTGATCGGACTTAGGGATGGGCCAGAAGCCATCTGCAATTATCTTTAGGATATTGGTTACGGCGTGGGGAAATGAGGGGATGATGTGCTCCTCAGATACCATAGCTGGGATCTCTGGGTCCCATTCTCTTCTGCGTATTTGTACTTATTGGGAAGTCTGCCTCTCCTTCTCCGCCTCCCTTATACGTAAGTCTGAATTCTTTGAAGGCAAATTGTCTTATTTTTTAATCTTTACTGCCTTAACACTGACTGTGATACTTCATATACTTGAATGTACCTGGGCTGAAATATCATTTATTTACCATTAGTAAACAATTGAGTTACAGAACAATCCCAATTATTATTAAATTTAACCAGAGTGTTTGGTTTTAAAGTATTTGACACAGAGATTATTATAGTCATAGAGGATAAATTGACACAATGAAAAATATGTAAGCAGTTTTGATTTTAAACTCAATGAATCAATAAGTATTTGTTAAATGTTGAATTATATATCTCAGTCTTTTCTTGGTGCCCTAAATAGCCTAATTTCTTTCTTCTGTGGGGAAAACATCTGAATGCCAAGTCACATTTTGTGTTTTTAAATGGGTGAGAGAGTTTTGGGTTTTGTGAGTTCCAGTGAACTGTTTGGTAACTATATTAGTTTGGTAAGCTATGTGAGAAAGTTAAGGGGCACTTGGTTGGCTCAGGCGGTTAAGTGTCCAACTTCAGCTCAGGGCATGCATGCATGATCTCACAATCTCACGGGCTCGTGGGTTCTAGCCCCATGTTGGACTCTGTACTGACAGCTCAGAGCCTGGAGCCTGCTTCAGATTCTGTGTCTCCCTCTCTCTCTGCCTCTCCTCTGCTTGCACTCTGTCTCTCTATCTCTCTCAAAAATAAATAAACATTTAAAAAAAATAAAAAAAAGAAAGGTTAAATAACATGCCCAAGGTCATATACTGATAAATATCAGACCAGTGAATAGCTATGTCCAACTTCACATTCCAAATATCTCCGTACACTATTTAGCAATGTAAATAGGTGCTTGAGAAGATGCCAAGTTCATCTTCTGAGAAGACAGCTCTCAACTAGATGCTAGGAATTTCATACTACCTTCTGTGTTTCTGAACATAACCAAATACTCACTGAAACAGAGCTACAACTGCGCCTGTGAACATTGCTATCAACAGGAGGTATGTGGTGTGGTGATCTTGAACTCTGAGGGGAATGGACTGGGGAGGTCAGGGAAGGCTTCCTCGAGTCAGTGACGTTTGAGCTGTGGGGCATTAGGCACAGTCTAAGTGGCTCCAAGCCACAGCATCATTCTTTACCTGTTCTGGGTTGTTCCCGCTTCAGGCTTGGATCCTTGAGTGTGAGCAGGTAAAAGAAGGTGGGATTGGTCATATCCATCTAAGTAGTTAAAGGCTAATTCCACTAGAACTCCAACACAAAACTGGGCTATTAGGAAGAATTAATAACCAATGGAAAACTAATAAGAATAAATCCTCAATATGCTGTTTCCATTTATTAATCCAAATCTTATTTCTCAAGTGTATATTTTTCAGGCAAAAGTTATTATACTCCAATTTCATCCCTCACAATATCCTTACCTCCCCCAACACACATACACAGAGTTGGATTTATAATCACATAGCTCTTGTAGGCTAACATTGAAAAGACTAAATGGACTTTCAGGACTCACAGCCTGGGGGATTCCAAGTCAGAGAAGAAAGAAGATACTTACATGGAACCAGAAGTCTTTTGGCTAGGTGTTATTCTCGTAGCCCCCATGTGTCCAGAGCTGCCCAGGCTCTTGAATTTATGAAAAAAATAGAAGGACTTTTCCCTGTTCTGAGGGGCTTTCTGCCCTGTTAAAACACAAGACATGTGTGACTAAAACTTGAATTCAAGACCCAGTATAAATAAATAAAGTGCTGAAATTGTTGGGGGAGAGGAGGTAGGTAGGCTTTCATAGAGAAAGAGTGGCCAGTTCAGGCACAATAGGAAGATGGTAAGACCCCAGTAGGCGTGAATCATGCCCTGAAAGGATTGAGTTAGAAAAAAAGAAAAGGAAACTACCAACATGCATTGTATGACTATTATATTCCGGGCACTGTTAGGCAATGTTTGATCTTATGTTGGTCTCATTACAGTCTTGCAAAGCATATCCTCAAATCCATGTTTCACAGGAAAGGAAATTAAAACTTGGTTAACGTTATCAACTATTGTCTTTGGTTTCAAATATTATCAAATACAGCCTCTATTGCGCAACTTCTTTTTTAGGCCTCTCTCTCTATTTTCATACTTTGTTTTTAGAAAAGTATACCAAATTCATCATGATTGAAGACAATAAGGAAAATAAAGACCATTCCCTAGAAAGAGGAAGGGCAACTCTCATTTTTTCCTTGAAGAATGAAGTTGGCGGACTAATAAAAGCACTGAAAATCTTCCAGGTAAGCGCTCTTCATGTTTTTATACTTTTGCATAAAATTCTTCTAAAAAGAGTCTCTAAAATTACATTTAAAATGTAAATTATTGTACATTCTTAATTTTTTTTTTTTTAACGTTTATTTATTTTTGAGAGACATAGAGATAGAGCATGAGCAGGGGAAGGGCAGAGAGAGAGGGAGACACAGAATCCGAAGCAGGCTCCAGGCTCTGATGAGCCATCAGCACAGAGCCTGATGTGGGGCTCGAACTCACAGACCGTGAGATCGTGACCTGAGCCGAAGTCGGCCGCCCAACCGACTGAGCCACCCAGGCGCCCCAATTATTGTACATTCTTGAGAGATGAATTGCAGAAATGTCTTAAGCACCTAAATTTCTAAAATCCTGCTCAATTCTAACAAATGGGCAAAGGATACAAGCCATTTACAGAAGAGAAGACACAAATAGCTAATAGAGGAGTGGGGAGGAAAGATTCACTTCGCAGATTTCAGAGAAGCAAATTTTAAGATTATTTTAATTAAATAGAATATTAAAAATTTAATATTGCTTAATGACATATTAATAGTATATTTCATGATATTTTTAATATAGCAAAATAACAAAGATTCTACAGTTATACTGTTCCCTACTGTCAGAGCTTCAATGCATTTGAGACTAAAATACACCTTTAGTGTGAGGATAACTTGGTATAAAGTGTAGGGAAACAATATGTGGAGCGTTAAAATGTTCATGTATTTTGGGGCACCTGGGTAGCTAAGTGTCCAACTCTTGATTTGGGCTCAGGTCATGATCTCACGGTCTTGAGATCAAACCCCGTGGGGTTGGGCTCTGCACTGGATATGGATCCTGCTTGGGATTCTCTCTCTCCTTCTGCCTCTTCCTCACTCATTTGTGTCTTCTCCCTCCCCCACCTCTCTCTCTCCAAAAAAAAAATGTTAATATATTTTGATCCAGTAATTTCACTTCCATAAATCCATCCTAAGGAAATAGGGGCCAGTCAGGCAGGACACGAATATTTACTGAGTACTTACTGTGCGCCAAGTGCCCTGCTAGAATCTAAGGACGCAGACCTGCACAGAGTAGACATGGCACCTGCCCTCGCAGTGTGTATAATCTAGAGAGAAAGACAGACAGTAAACAAATAGTGATAGTAAATAAATAGTTACATGTGTGTAAAGTGACCTGAAAGAAATACCAGGTAGTACTATGATAGCATTGAACTGGGGGACCTAACCTAGTTTATAGGCTTAGGGACACAAAGACCTATTTATAAGAACTAAAAATTAAAAGCAAACTACTTGTCCAAGGGGAGGGACCAGGTTAAATTATGCTAATAGAACATCACTGGCGTTAAACTCTTAGGCTCCTGAGGCAGACCACCTGAGTTCAAATCCTTGCTCTGTCCACTTATTGACTGGGTGGTCATGGGAAAATCAACTGGTGTCTCTATGCTTCAGTCTTTGCATCTATAAAATGGGAACCCTGCCTCCCTCATAGGGTCATTGTGAGAAATAACAGAGTTAACATATGTAAAGAGCAGATGTTAGCTATTTTAAAAATCAAGTTTATATCCATATGACATGCTATTTTATAGCCATGTGAAAATAATGCTTCAAAGAATTAAAAATTTTATTTATTAATTAAAAAAACTTTTTTAATGTCTATTTATTTTTGAGACAGAGAGAGACAGAGCATGAGTGGGGGAGGGGCAGAGAGAGAGGGAGACACAGAAACCGAAGCAGGCTCCAGGCTCGGAGCTGTCAGCACAGAGCCCGACTCGGGGCTCAAACTCACGGACCGCGAGATCATGACCTGAGCCAAAGTCGGACACTCAACCGACTGAGCCACCCAGGTGCCCCAGAATTAAAAATTTTAAATAAAGACCAGTAGTCTAGAAGAGTTTGCCAATGAAAACCATGTTTTCCTACTCAATACACCAACCGTATCCTAGTCCCAATCCCTGGAGGCAACCTCTTTCAACTATTTCTGGTGTTTAATTCCTTTAATGGTGAGTTTATAATATCTAAATATTGTTCTGATACCTCTTTTGGAGTTATCAACTTTACATGACATTCATTTATTCTCTCTTGTGAATGATACTGATACCATCTCTATTCCTTCTTCCTCTTCCTTCTCCCTAAATTTGATAATTACATGATTATTTATTGATTACCTTTGAGTTTTTAAATAATATGCCTATATTTCTTCTATCCAGTTTCTTTTTTATTTTTAATCAAAGAATGTGTGTGCATGGCTTAAGAAGCGAACCCACACCCTAACGCTTATAAAGAAAACAGCAGTCTTCTGCTTCATCTCTTTTCATTTTTAAGATAAATTTAGGGGCGCCTGGGTGGCTCAGTCGGTTAAGCGGCCGACTTCGGCTCAGGTCATGATCTCACAGTCTGTGAGTTCGAGCCCCGCGTCGGGCTCTGTGCTGATGGCTCGGAGCCTGGAGCTTGTTTCGGAATCTATGTCTCCCTCTCTCTCTGCCCTTCCCCTGTTCACACTCTGTCTCTGTGTCTCTCAAAAGTAAATAAAAACGTAAAAAAAAAAAAAAAGATTAATTTAATTTATTTTGTTAACCTTAGGGCAGAGGGTTGACTTAATCATACGTATTAAATCACGTGTAAACAATCACCACCGATTTCTACAGCCTCCTCCTGTTTTATTTCATTTTTCCTTTCGATCTCGGTTTCTCCCTCCTGATACGCAACTGCTCTGATATGTTTGATCTGTACGTTGAATTATTTTCTTGTGGACTTTAGAATATGTAGAGTTTTTACACGTGTATGTGTTAGTAATTTACATAATTGTCACTGTATGATATGGTTTTTCTTTCACTCAGCACTCCCCATGTGCCAATTTCCTTTGTTCCTCTTAACTGTGGCATCATGTCCCGGATGCACTCACCTTACTTGTCTTCAGTCTGCAGGAGGCCACTATTTTCAGCTCTTTTAATTGTCTTTTCTAGTATTTACTTCTGTGTTTTTTTTTTTGCGTTTTGAAAGATTTTATTTTTAAGTAATCTCTATACCCAAGATGGGGCTCAAACTTACAACCCTGAGATCAAGAGTCGCGTGCTCTACCGATAGAGCGGCCAGGCGCCCCTACTTCCATGTTTATAAACGATATGCTCATTCTGCTATTTCTTGATTTTTTTCACTTGTAGGTATTACCTACCGATTTCCTGCAATGGAAGTAAAGACTTAGCTTTTTTGACACAGCACCCTGTCCAATGGCGCCCTCAACTTCCCTTCCCCTGCATCTTCCCAATGCAGTTCTGTCCCAGTTTTTGGCTATGCCAGTCTTTAGTGTTTTCATTATTAAAATTATATAAATCCGACTCAAAGAAGAGCCATATTATCCATTATTCTGACTTCCTTTTTAGTAAACAGGATTGCAACTTAGTGTTTAAAAGCATGGAAAGCTTGAGTTTGAATTTCAGTTGTGACACTTACTAGCTGTATGTCTTTGGGCAAACTGCTTAACTTCTCTATGCCTCTGTTTCTGTAACTGAAATACATGGTAGAGAATTATTACTTCTACTTTATATAACTTTTACTGGATCTTCCTGATTAAAATTTTCTTGCAGATGGAAAATAATTTTAAATTATTTAGTTATATTTCCTCACCAAATTCTATCAAAATTTTGATTTTCAATTTATAGAGTAATTTAGGAAGAATTGACTTATTGCTTCTTTGTGTCCAAAAACATAATTTAACTTTATATTTATTCAAGTCATCACCCAGAAAATATTTATCGAGGCACTGGGGTGGCTCAGTCAGTTAAGCATTCGACTCTTGATCTCAGTCAGGTCTTGATCTCAGAGTCATGGGTTCAAGCCTCATATTGGGCTCTACACTGGGCATGGAGCCTACTTGAAAAAAAAAGGGAAATATTTATGAATGCATTCTTACTGTAAAAATTAATAAGAAATAGATTAAGCCCTCCTTTACTTATTTCTAAAAAAGTTTCAATTTTAATTCCAGTATAGTTTACATACAGTGTTATATTAGTATCAGGTATACAATATAGTGGTTCAGTACTTCCATACATAAACCAGTGCTCAACACGACAAGTGCGCTCCTTAATCCTCATCACCTGTTTCACTCATTGCCCTACCCACCTCCCCTCGTACCTGTCAGATCTCTATAGTTAAGAATCTGTTTCTTGGTTTGTTTTTCTCTCTCTCTTTCTTTTTTTTCCTTTGCTCATTTGTTTCTTAAATTCCACATATGAGTGAAGTCATATTGTATTTGTCTGTCTCTGACTTATTTCACTTAACATTATACTCCGTAGCTCTATCCATGTCATCGCAAATGGCAAGATTTCATTCTTTTTTATGGCAGAATAATATTCCATCATATATCTATATCTCTCTATATATCACATCTTCTTTATCCATATTTTTATTAATAGGTACTTGGGCTGCTCCATAACTTAGCTATTATAAATAATGCTGCTTGTTCTTTCTTGTGTTTTTATTTTGGCCATTCTGATAGGTGTGAGGTGATATCTCATTGTAGGTTGTTTTGGTTTTTTTTTTTACAAACTTTATTATTTTTTTACATTTATTTTTGAGAGAGACAGAGCACAAGCAGGGGAGGGGCAGAGAGAGAGGGAGACACAGAAACCAAAGCAGGCTCCAGGCTCTGACTGTCAGCACAGAGCTTGATGTTGGGCTCAAACTCATAAACTGTGAGATCATGACCTGAGCTGAAGTTGGTCGCTTAACCAACTGAGCCACTCAGACACCCCTCATTGTGGTTTTGATTTGCATTTCCGTGGTGATGAGTGATGTTGAGCATCTTTTTATGTGTGTATTCGCCGTCTGGATGTCTTGTTTGGAGAAATATCTGTTCATGTCTCTGCCTAATTTTCAATTGGATTATTTGTGTTTTGGATGTTGAGTTGTATCAGCTCTTTATTCTACATTTTAGATACTAACCCTTTATCAGATATGCATTTGCAAATAATTTTCTCCCATTCAGTAGGTTGCCTGTTAATTTTGTTAATTGTTTCCTTCACTGTGCAGAAACCTTTTATTTTGCTGTAGTTCCAAAAGCTGACTTTTGCTTTTATTTCCCTTGCCTCAAGAGACATATCTAGAAAAATGTCACTACAGCCAATGTCAGAAACTCCCCTTTACCTCCGATCAACTCCAGTATGTTTTTTAATGGCTTTCTTCCATCGATTCCGTGATAAAGTCTATGTTCCACGATAAACCTTGCCTATTCCAGTTCTCCAGTATCCCTGATACTCACTCTTTTTTCTCGTCTGTTCATGTTCCTAGTAATTCTTACTTCATCCCTCCCTTTACACATGCACTTCCTTCTATTTGAATCCCCTTTCTCCCCTTCTGTCTTTCCACTCTGTCTATTCCTTAAGACTCGCTTCAGTTCCTGTTTGCTCCATGGAAACTTCCACCTTCTCTAGCCCATAATGCTTTTTCCCAGGACGTCTCTGCACCCAAATACTTATTACTTGTATTTTCTCTTAGTCTTTCATGTGTTAGCTAACAAAATTATAAACTCCTTGTATATCTTACCTTTCTTGGTGTGCTTCACAGCCTTTACCTGGCTATATTGGTGTTCACCAAGTTAATTCAAATGGAACTGGTTAGTGTTGGAGATCAGCTGTTCTAACCTTCTAATTTTCTTTTGTTTTGTTTTCTTTTTTTTTTTTTGATGGAAAAACTTTTGGGTAATTGGTTCTTATACTTTATTATCATGTCACCGGAGCTGGTCCTCAGCTCTCCAAATGGGTAAGGGAAGACGTCCCCCTCCCACAGGCCTGCACGTATGGCACCCGGCTCAGGCTGGCATGGGAGGAGAGCAGAAGAAGCAGTCTGCTTCGGCTGGCTACTAAGTTTGTAGCTTAAGAAATTTGAGGTATTAAATACTCTGTTCAAGCTGCTCATCTAATTTTATTAAATGCATAGTCACAAAGGAAACTTTTCTTTCTAAAGGACTAACATTAATATCCCTTTTTGAAAACCAGCTTTTATTTGTGAGAATTTTTGAGAAGTTCTTTTTATCTAGGATGTTTGAGAATTCTACCACTGAACCGCCAGTGCTCATAGTTTTGGTATTTTGATTTCAAGGTCATTCATTTCTGGCCATTTGAGGGACTTTCTAGTGGGTGATGAATTTTTCAAACTTTTTTGAACAGTACCTAATATTTAGGAAGAATTAATTTGCTGTCACACTAAAAACAGCCTCTTTCTCCTTTGATATTATGGTGAGTGCGGAATTGATTTTTAGTGGTAATGAAAGTGATGAGCTCAGTGACTAATACCATTTGAGGCTGTCCTATATATCTTTACTCTGCTTTGCACAGGAGAAACATGTGAACCTGTTACATATTGAGTCCAGAAAATCAAAGAGAAGAAACTCAGAATTTGAGATTTTTATTGACTGTGATATCAACAGAGAACAGTTGAATGATATTTTTCATCTGCTGAAGTCCTATACTAACGTTCTCTCTGTGAATTCACCAGATAATTTTACTGCGAAAGAAGATGGTAAGTTTGAAAAGTGAAAATCCCACTGAGAAGATTAAGTACATCGTGGGTGTCCAATATTATATTTATCTTGGAGGCATGCAAATAAAAATAAAACACTGTCTCTTCAAATTGCTTACAGTCTAGTAGTGAAGGGAACCCAAAATGTAATTGCTTAAAATAGTCCAGAACAATTATAAAGCCACATTTTTATCAAGTGTGAGGGAGCGTGAAAAGGAAACGTTGGGTATAAGAAAGAATTCAGAAAAGTTAGAAATCAGTTTCCAAATCATCAAACATTTCTTGATTTCACAAACCTTGTTCAATTTACAATCCCTGAGCACTTAGAGACCCCACAGGGCCTACCATCTGGCATATATTAAGTGAATGTTCAAATTTGTTGAGAATGTTGACAGTCGCTGATGACTATGATATGAATACACTCTTTACACATTCCTCCCTGTCCCCACTCCCACCAAAAGCAAGTAAAAAGCAACACAGCCCTCCTAAGGTTTCAGATGGCTAAGATCTTCTGCTGTGAAAAGAATCCTCATAGTTTACTTGGGACAACAGACAAAAGGATAATCCTACCATATTTTGTATATGTTACTCAATTTAAAGTTTTTTAATGTGTATTTTATTTTTGAGAGAGAGAGAGATACAAGTGAGCAGGGGAGGGGCAAAGAAAGCGAGGGAGACACAGAATCCGAAGCAGGCTCTAGGCTCTGAGCTGTCAGCACAGAGCTCGATGTGGGGCTTGAACCCACGAACTGTGAGATCATGACCTGAGCCGAAGTCAGATACTTAACCTACTGAGCCACACAGGGGCCCCAATATGTTACTCAATTTAAAATAGTCCCTTTAGAATATGCACGGTATTAGGGTGTAATCAGGGCTGATGCTGATCTGTTATGTATTTGCATGACTGTGTAAGTTATTAAAATACTAATATGCTTCCATTTCTGAGTGGCAGATAGCTACTTCCCCAAGTCCCTTGGGTGTCCCCACCCTGCCCGAAGCCTGTGTGCCCTGCATGCTATCCTAGGAGTCCCAGGCCCACTACAAACAAGGGGCTAACATCTGACAGAGCAGGAGCCTAGGGCTCTGCCCATGTCTGTTTTGAGTGATTGGTGCCCCTGTGGTATTTGTGGTTCAATCTCCTGACTATCACTTCTGGGTATGTTACAAAGAGCATTAGGCTGGAACAAGAAGGATTGAATTCTAGTCCTCTCTCTTCCAGTAGAGATACGTTACCGTGGATAAATTACTTCACCTCTCTGAGCTTTGGTTGCCTCATCTATAAAATGAAGAGTTTTCTAGGGGCTAAACAGTTCAGTTGGTATTTAGGGAACACCAAGTTGTGTCAGACGTCTCTACTAAGAAACAGAGATACAAACATATATAGTCCCTCCCCTTGAGTCCGTCCCACTCTTTCCTGTAAGACACAGTTATGAACAGATAATGTTTTAAAGAATCAGAAACAGTGTCACAGAGCCCAGAGGACAGAGAAATAGCTCAACCTACAAGGTCAGGGGGGTTCTTTGGATCTGGGTCTTAAAGGAGGAGAAGGATATTTTCAGGAAAACAGAAGGATGGGGTAGAGCAGGAAGTGGGGGTGGGATACGGGTATTCCAGGGAAGAAAACAGCATATGTAAAACCCCAGAGTTCTCAGAGGGCCTGTACGTCTGAGGGAGGGTAAAAGATCCGAGTGGCAAAGACATAAATGATCTCTACGATCCTTTATAAACAAAGGATCCTTTATAAACAAACAAAAATAAACGTTCATTCTTATTAAATTTGCACCTTTGGTCTGCAAACATCCTTGCTCTGCTTTTTAAAGGATAGCTGAGTTTTAAACATTTTTGTTTTGTTTTGTTTTGTTTTGTTTTGTTTTTTTGGGGGGGAGGTTTTTTGGGTACTTTAGGTCTATTTCTAAAGTACAGCATTTCTCCAACACTTAGGAAATCAAGGCTCAAAAACAAGTTTTAAGCTCAAAAATTTTGGATAAACTTTACGTCTTAAGAAATAGAGCTATATATACTTGTATAAATTTTGCCTCAAAGTACAAATGAAAAATCTCCTCCAAATGTATCTATGACTTTCTTAATTTATTCTTCCTTCTTGCCTCATTTAAGATCGTCTCTTCAATTGTTAGGGGTTTTGTGTTTTGCAGGTATGGAAACTGTTCCTTGGTTTCCAAAGAAGATTTCTGACCTGGACCTTTGTGCCAACAGAGTTCTGATGTATGGATCTGAACTGGATGCAGACCATCCTGTAAATATCTTTCACAAACTTTTCATGAAAATAATTTAAAGCAAACTAAAAATTAAGGGACATTATTTCCTTTTTTGGAGATCATGCTTATTCTAGACTAAATAGGCTCTTGTTTTACTCTGGATTTCGGGAAGTTCGGTGGTCCTCCATGTTGGTGGAATCCAGACTAACTTCACGGGCTCCAAAATGCCTGACGCATGCCTGGCATTCCTGTTACTAAGAGCTATTCCATTGGTTATGCTAAAATGAAGACAGAATCTGCAGCAGTTTGTATTAAAGTAGGGTATGGATTGTTGGGAAGGGGTATAAAGACAGGAGTGAGAAAGACTGTCCCGCGTGATTGATTTATTAGACTGTTGATGAACTACGAAGTTGTTTCTTTGGAAGATTACATGGGAGACAGTATAGGCATGAGCTGGAGAATTAGTAAGTCCAGAGCATTAGGCTTGTTAACGGAGCTCAACGGTGCTAGGAGGGTGGAGAAAAAAGATCGCAATTCTGGAGTCAATACCAAAGCTTTGATCTGCCACTGACTAGCTGTGTACATTGGCTGTGTTGCCTTAGACAGTCTTCGGCTGATCTGCCTTTTTTTTTCTATAATATCTTATTAGGCAACTTGTTAATTGGGATTAATACATTGCTGTACTTTCTCTCAAGGCACTTCCAGTCTAGTTGGAAAGATAAACACTCATATATGAACAAACACAAGATTAGATTATGGAAAGTGCTAAGTGGCACGAACGAATTGCTTTGAGATGTACACAAGAGGACAAACACGTCTGGTTGAAGAACTCAGAGAAAGGCAACCTTTTAACTAGGCCTTAAAGGATTTGAGCAGGAAAGAGATGGAGAGGAAAGATAATTTATTGCAACATGAGCAAAAGGTCAGGGGCAGGAAAACCTGGGGCATGTTTATGGAGAGGTACTAAATCAGTTTTACTGCTGATTTTGATCTCCTAAATATTGCTTCAATTTGTTCCTTATTTATTCCTATTACCACACCTTTAACTCATCTCCCAGCCTCCAGGTTGGCACCTTCAGTCCACACTCCTCACAGTCACTAGAACAATCTAAAACCTCAGTATGATCATTATCCCTTTTTGACTAAGGATCACCATTGATACGTAGGTACCCACCTAAGAAACTTGGAAGCATATGTCCACACAAAGACTTGTACACAAATACTCCTAGCAGCAGAAAAGTAGAAATAGCCCAGATGTCCATCCACTGATGAATAGATAAGTCTGATATGTCGTCCTAATATGTAATATTGTTGGCCATAAAAAAGCATGAAATACTGATAATGTGCTACAATATGGATGAACCTTGAAAACTGATAGCAAAAGAAGCCGGTCACAAAAGACCATATGTTCTATGATTCCTTTGACATGAAATGTCCAGAATATGCAAATTCATAGAAACAGAAAGTAGATTAGTGGTTGCCAGGGGCTGGAGGTGGAGGGAAATGGGGAGAGTTTGTGAATGAGTGTGGGGTTTCTTTTGGGGATGGGCATTTTCTGAAATCATAGTGGAGGTAGTTGCACAGCGCTGTGAATGTACTAAAAATCACTGCACCGTACACTTTAAAATTTTATGGTGTGTGAATTATATCAAAGCTGTTACTTATTTTTTTTTTTTTGAAAAATCACCAGTGGCTTCCCATTACCCAAAGATGAAATCCAAGCTGTTTCAGACTTTACTCACAGACCTCAAACCAGTCCACTCCATACCCAGCCTCCTTCTCCAAACTCCAGCAACACTGGATTGCTCCTACTGCTGGATTGGGACTCTCTCTCTCTCTCTCTCTCTCTCTCTCTCTCTTTCAAAGTTTCTCTTTTGAGTTCATTTTGTGCATATCTCTAATAAGGCATTTATCTTATTGTTTCATAATAATTGGTGGACCTGAACTCCCTGAAAATCCAGATTGTGCTTTGTTTATGTTTCTCTGGATTTTAGCACACGGCCAGGTGCTTAGTAGGGGCTTGTAAATCTGTGTTAAAGAGAGGAGTCTCATTGTCCTGAGTCTCCCTCCTTCAGGGGATTTCCCCTTGTTTCCTAGTTTGCATTATTGGCTGTTTTCTCCTGGGCTTTGCTTTTCGATGTCTTATTTTATCTGTTTAAAAAAAATATTTTCGGGGCTCCTGGGTGACTCAGTCGGTTGAGCGTCAGACTTCGGCTCAGGTCATGATCTCGCGGTCCGTGAGTTCGAGCCCCGAGTCGGGCTCTGTGCTGACAGCACAGAGCCTGAAGCCTGCTTCGGATTCTGTGTCTCCCTCTCTCCCTGCCCCTCCCCTACTCACGCTCTGTCTCTCTCTGTCTCAAAAATAAATAAACATTAAAAAAAATTCAAAAAAATATTTTCCTAGGTACACATTCTAATGTTATTATTTTATCTTTTATTGTCATCGTTTGCTTTTGCAAATATGATTATGTTTCCATTTTGTGATAAAATCTAAGGCTAGATTTAGTTGTCATGATTTTGTGTATTATTAATTACTGTTTTATTAGTAATTACTATTACAGGAAACTATAACTGAAGAGGTAGTTGAATGATTAAGAAAAAAAGAATCTCACTCTTGGAAAAGAGTTGTGTATTTAACTAGGATGCTGCTTTTTTATTCCTCAAACTATTTTATTTTTGTAGCCACTATAGGATTTTTGTATCTTTGGATCTATAGTATCTTTTATCTTTGTAGCCACTATCCCATAAAGCTTTCATGTAACATTGACTTTAAAGTAAAATGATCATAATTTCTAAGCAATGCTTACTCAAAATAACAATTATGTAGTCCTTTAATATCTTAGCTTGAGTAATAATGAAATGTTTCCTAAATATCAATTGTCAAGTATTTTTTAGGCTGAATATTTTAAAACTTTTCTTTAATTATCAGGGCTTCAAAGACAATGTCTACCGTAAAAGACGAAAGTATTTTGCAGACTTGGCTATGAACTATAAACAGTAAGTATGTTATAATAATAGATATAAAATAAATGAGTAGAATAAGTTATGCTCATTTAGTAAATAGAAAGTTAGTGCTACTATTTATTGAATGCTTATTCAAAATAACATCTCTGTCTCAGTGGAGACCCCATTCCCAAGGTTGAATTCACTGAAGAGGAGACTAAGACCTGGGGAACTGTGTTCCGAGAGCTCAACAAACTTTACCCAACCCACGCCTGCAGAGAGTATCTCAAAAACTTACCTTTGCTTTCTAAATATTGTGGATACCGGGAAGATAATATCCCGCAATTGGAAGACGTCTCAAACTTTTTAAAAGGTAAGAAGTGAATTCATTTTTTGTAAGGGGAATGTTGAACTCTGTTGTGATCATGACATAATTTTTTTTTGTAATTTTTATTAATGTTTATTTATTTTTGAGAGAGAGAGATGGAGTGTCAGCAGGGGATGGGCAGAGAGAGAGGAAGACACAGAAACCAAAGCAAGCTCAGGCTCTGAGCTGTCAGCACAGAACCCGATGTGGGGCTCGAACTCATGAACTGCGGGATCATGACCTGAGCTAAAGTTGGACACTTAACCGACTGAGCCACCCAGGCGCCCCATCCATGACAGAATTTTTGAGAGAAGAATAAAGTCAAGGGGTGCCTGGGTGGCTTAGTCAGTTAAGTGTCTGACTTCGGCTCAGGTCATGATCTCACAGTTTGTGAGTTTGAGCCTTGTATCAGACTCTGCACCAACAGTGCGGAGCCTGCTTGGGATTCTCACTCTCCCTTCTCTCTCTCTGTCCCTCCCCCACTTGCACTCTCTTTCTCTGTCTTAAAATAAATAAAGAAACTCAAAAGATTATTAAAAAAAAAAAAGATGAAGAAGAAAGACAAGCACATGGGAGGTCAGAATTTTCCTTACTCTGCGCTGGAGTATTGGATCCAGTCTTGGGCACCCCATTTGAAGAGCAACAATCATAACCTGGAGCAAGTGTAGAGGGAAGTAAGCAGAATTATAAGGGGATTGGAAAACGTATTGTATAAATAAAATTTGAAGGACTCTGAGGACATTTAGGCTGGAGATTTAGAGGACACTATCGTTTATTTAGATGCTAGATGATCATCTTATATAAGAGAGGAATTGCTGTGTGGCCCTAAAGTAAATGACAACTGGATTGAAACTGCAAGCTTTTGGCTCAAAATGGAGACCTTGTGTTAAAAGAGCCATTTGGAAATGGAACAGGCTCATGAGATGGTTATTTCTGCCTCCCTGGAGGTGTTCTTGCAAAAGGCCTATACCCACTTGCCTGGGATATGGTAGAGGAGATTCAGGCTCCTTCGGGAAGGCTGCTGTAAGTGAGCTCTGAAGCTCCTTTCCACACTGAGACTCTATCAGTTTCCCAAGGAAGAAGATGTGTTAATAGAGGCATCAACAAAGAGTAGGTTTTTTTCCTGTTGGTTTTTCACGCTAATTTGGTTCAGGTTTCCTTATTTTTTCTAGCTAGTATAGGATGTTACATGATCAGTAATCTCCAGGGTTTACAATATGTAAGACAGGGGCGCCTGGGTGGCTCAGTTGGTTGAGCGTCCGACTTCAGCTCAGGTCATGATCTCGCGGTCTGTGAGTTCGAGCCCCGCGTCGGGCTCTGTGCTGACAGCTCAGAGCCTGGAGCCTGCTTCAGATTCTGTCTCTCCCTCTGTCTGCCCCTCCCCCACTCATGCTCTGTCTCTCTCTCAAAAATAAACAAACAGTAAAAAAAAAAAGAATTTTACAATATGTAAGACAAACAAATATCCTCTTTGATCTCAGCAGACTAGAACCTTAGGGAACAAGTGGAAGTTATGGTTTTCACTCAAAGGGTTTAGTTTATTTCCACCGTGGTCTGAAATCTGTGTCATTACATTTCTTACATAGATTGTCATAAAAGTCTACGTATCTATTCAACTCCATAATTCTTATTAGTCAACCACTAGGCACAAAACTAAGAACTAAACAGGAAAAGGCATGATCGTTTTACAAGGGAAGAATTTGTGTAATGTTTCCTATAAAAACTAGATTAAAAAAAATATGCACATGACCTTGTGGGTCTTACAAAGATGGACAAGTATACGCTACGGAAGTTATCGAATTAAATTTGCTTGAGATTTGGAGGAAATATTTTGTTATGAGTACAAAACTGAAAGCAGTTCACGTGTGGTCTGGAGCTTGAACTGTCTGCAGAACATGTCGTTAAAGGTGTTTCAAGAGAAATTGTCAAAGGGGGAAACCAAACTTAAATGATCGTTCAAACAAAACATCAGTTGGAAGGCGCTCTCTGCACTGTCACATATGGTGGTCCCTAGACACGTGTGGTTGCTTAAATAATTCAGATTCATGTAAATCAAAATGTTAGTTT
Source organism: Paguma larvata (assembly GCA_030068075.1). Classification (NCBI taxonomy): domain Eukaryota; kingdom Metazoa; phylum Chordata; class Mammalia; order Carnivora; family Viverridae; genus Paguma; species Paguma larvata. The sequence goes on along the minus strand of CM057831.1, from coordinate 71,564,590 downwards.
TCTATCCACACTAGCCGCATTTCAAGTGCTTAATAGCCATATGTGGTTAGTGGCTACCCAGTAGGGTAGATATAGAACATTTCCATGATCATGAAGAGTTCTATTGGACCATGAAGCCTACCCATCAGAGAGGGAGAATCCAAGTACAAAGCACCTGGGTGGAAACGGAAGATCAGAGGGTGAGGGTTTGAAATGAACGGCAAGAATAGAGCTTATAGAGTTTCCCTGAGCCGCTGTGGCCTACTGGCTGGTCTCCTTTTACAGAGGGCATGCAGTTATAGCTGTTGGGGAATAGAAGAGCACCATCCAGTTGAGATAAAATATAGAAACTACTTTGCAAGAGGTAATACTGGCTAAAAATGGCATAGATTAAAAAATGGTTCTAATTTCAATTAAGAGACCTTCTTAGTTTTCTTTTTCTCTTTCTTTCTTTCTTTTCTTTCTCTTTTTGCAAAAGGAAGTAAAATTATCTAAGAGATATTCTAAACCCTTTAGGAAGACAGTAAGGTCAGACCCGGCTCCCTTCCTACCTTTATTATCTATTGTGTGACCTCGGGCACATTATTGAGTCTCTGAGCCTCAGTTTATAGTCATCACAATGAGGAGAATACACTTTAACTTAAACGTGAAAGAAGGTATGATATATAAGGTCTAATGCATTGCCTGGGATACGTGCTTAATGATGATCAGTGCCTCTTAGTGCACACATGACACCTTTTAGTTTCCATGTTCTCCCTCAAAGTGTTACTTGGTACCGCAGGCAGTATTAAAGTGTTGCAGTAACTGGTCTGTTTGGGTGAAGATTTTCTTCATTTTCTCCTTTGCTTTGCAGAGCGTACAGGTTTTTCCATCCGTCCTGTGGCTGGTTACTTATCACCAAGAGATTTCTTATCAGGTTTAGCCTTTCGAGTTTTTCACTGCACACAGTACGTGAGACACAGTTCAGACCCTCTCTATACCCCAGAGCCGTGAGTACTTCTACTTCAGCCCTCATTCATCAAATAGTTATTTGTCATAGTGGTACTCACTTCATGAGTTTTGTGCGAAGATTCAATGAATGAACACACGTAAAGCATTTAGGATCATGCCTGGCACGTAATACATGCTCCATGCTCTGTGTATGTTAGCCATTAGCATTACCATTATTAACTGAGAACCTGTTAGGTGCCAGGTGCTGTTCTAAGCACAGGGAGTGCAGCATTGAAAAACATCAGGCAAAAACTACTGCCTTCATAGAATGATATTCCAATGGGGGATGGGGATAATAAACAAGTAAATATACATATTATGTTCATGGTGGTAAGTGCCAAGGAGGAAAGAAAGTAGAGCAAGAGGAAGAGTGTTATGCGTGGCGTGTTTCTGTTTCGAAAAGGGCGATCAGACAAGGACTCACTGAGAAGGTGAAATTTGAGCAGAGACTTGATTTGGTGGGGGTGTAGGGGGGCACATGTCTATAGGTATCTTATACGTGTATGTTTCTGGGTGGTCTAGGTTTTGAACCAAAATAGTTTCTTTATTAAATTGTTAGTGTCCTTTGTGGTCTATTTCCAAAGAAATACCACCTGAATAGAAGTAAGATCAGATTTTGGTTTATTTGAATTGTTGACTTTGCATTTATGTGTGACATAAGCATCACAGAGTGACAAACTTGTACCTCTTTTTCAGAGATACCTGCCATGAGCTCTTAGGTCACGTCCCCCTTTTGGCTGAACCTAGTTTTGCTCAATTCTCCCAAGAAATCGGCCTGGCTTCCCTCGGAGCTTCAGAGGAGGCTGTTCAAAAACTGGCAACGGTATAAATCTGAAAATAGCTGTGTAGATCAGTAATTCTTATCCGGGGCGGGATATGAGTGTCAGTTTAAAAGCACAGACTCAGGGGTGCCTGGGTGGCTCAGTTGGTTGAGTGTCTGACTTCGGCTCAAGTCATGATCTCATGGTCTGTGAGTTCGAGCCCCGCATCGGGCTCTGTGCTGACATCTCAGAGCCTGGAGCCTCCTTGACACTCTGTGTCTCCCTCTCTCTCTGCCCCTCCCCCACTCATGCTCTGTTGTCTCTCTGTCTCAAAAATAAATAAACATTAAAAAAAATTAAAAAAAAATAAAAGCACAGACTCAAGATGACTGTTAGAAGATCTTTACTCATATTTAATTTAATTTAAATGATTTCAGTAACATTAAAGGAGTATGTAAAAATTTTAAGATTCATCAAAAGGAGACATGGGCCTTAAAAACGGTAGAGAAACACTAGAGTTCAATAACAATAGTTTGTAGATCTTTCTTCGGTAAAAATGATAGGTCCTCTAAAGATGATGCTAAAAATATTTTTTGAGTACTAAGTATAAGACGTGGTGCTGGAAATACAAAGATGAGGAAGGCCCGGTTCCTGCCTTCAAGGAATTTATACGCCACTTGAGGAGGCTGTTGTGTTAGAATAGGAAGAACCGGATGAGACGTGCAGGCAGAGTGCTCTGGGAGGGCAGGAAACTGCGTGGGGAAGGTTTCGTGGAAGAGGAACATCGGGACTAGCCCAGATGAGTCGTGTTTTCACCCACCAAGAAAGGGAGGAAGAGCATCTCAGGACGAGCGCACACAAGGGAAGACAAGGAGGTGCTTGGTGTGTCGGGGGAAATGACAAGAAGCCGGGGCAGAGTGTGTTAGGGTCGGGGAGGTAGTGCGAAATAGGCTAGAGGATTAGAACAGCGCTTCTCCACTTGTGGTTTGGGGACCCGCTGGAGGCCCTGAAACTCTCGCACAGGGTCCTTGAGTGAAAGACCCACTCAGAGTGTAAAGCGGCTTTCAATATAAGAAAGAGCTAGAGTTCATTAATATAGTTTCAGATTCCACACTACAGCTGAACTCTAAGAAGTTACCACTTGTTGAGTTCCGATGTGTCAAAGAAGAATATCCATACTTATCTGAAAAGGCTATTACAATATGTAGCCTTCTTCCAACTACTTTTCTCTGTGAGGCTGAATTCTCTTTGTATACTTTCACCGAGACAACATATTGCAACAGGTTAAATATGGTAGCAGCTATGAGAATCCGTCTTGTTTTCCAGCTAGACATTAAATAATATCTAGCCAGACATTAAAAAAGATTTAGAACAATGTAAAACAATGCCTCTTTCTTGACTCTTTTTTGTGTTGTACAACATAAGTCACTTTGCATTCAATTGTTATGTTACCATAACATGGCTTATTCCATGTTAAAATTAATTAGTACACATGTAAATGTTTTCAGTTTTGACTTCTATTGTAGTAAATAGAGTGAACTATAACCCACATTAACAAAACATCTTTCAGGTCCCGAGTAATCTTTAAGAGTGTGTCAGTGTCCTGGAAACAGCAGTTTGAGAGGTGCTAGGTTAGAACGATCCCAGATTGTAGAAATACTCGTGGACTCGTCTGGGGGTCTTGAACTTTATTCCAGAAGACTTTGGGTTGCGGTTTGTTTTAAATTGAGTTATTCAGGATGTGAAAGTAACATCTATGTCCTTTTGCAGTGCTACTTTTTCACCGTGGAGTTTGGTCTCTGTAAACAAGATGGGCAGTTGCGAGTCTTTGGTGCTGGATTACTTTCTTCCATCAGTGAGCTTAAAGTAAGTGCTGTAAACCTTCCCACATAGTCATGTTCACTTCATATGACTGATGCGACCCGAAAGAGTTTTTGGATTTGAACAAGTGGAAAATACTTGGGGTGGCAATAAGCCTTACTTAAGAGACAATTTTCTCTGTTTCCCAGGTTTATAGAGATATCTTAATTTTTTTTTACTTATATGTGGACTTTAATTACTAATTTCTTTCTGCTTTTTTTGAGTATAGTTGCCACGCTATAGATATATCTTTTAAATAAAAGTATTTTAGAGCTTTTGCTTGCAAAGTCTTGCTGTTCCCTCATCATTTTTAGTGTGCTAGCAATAACTTTTCCTAAATTCTAGACAATTCTTTGAGATTTATTATTATCCAATAAAGGAATGAACTAATAATGTTTAAAAAAATTTTTTAATGTTTAATTTTGAGAGAGGGAGAGACAGAGGCAGAGTATGAATGGGGGAGGGGCAGAGAGAGAAAGAGGGAGACACAGAATCTGAGGCAGGTTCCAGGCTCTGAGCCGTCAGCACAGGGCCCGATGAGGGGGTCAAACTCATAAACAGTGAGATCAGACCTGAGCCGAAGTTGGGCACTTAATCAGCTGAGCCATCCAGGGGCCCCAAACTAATTATGTTTCTTGAGTAATGTGTGTGTCGGGGGAAAATACTGTCCATGGTATTGTCTTGTTCTCAAGGAGCCCACGAACTGATGGTGGGTATATGTCGGGCATAGGAATAACTAGTACAGGATGGAAAGTAGGTGTCCTAATGCAGGAATACATAAATAAAGATCACTGGTACCTCTTACATGGAAAGAGTGTTAGAACAAAGCTATAGGGGGCGCCTGGGTGGCTCAGTCGGTTGAGCGGCCGACTTCAGCTCAGGTCATGATCTCTCGGTCTGTGAGTTCGAGCCCCGCGTTGGGCTTTGTGCTGACGGCTCAGCCTGGAGCCTGCTTCGGATTCTGTACCTCCCTCTCTCTCTGCCCTTCCCCTGCTCCCACTCTGTCTCTGTGTCTCTCAAAAATAAATAAACGTTAAAAAAATTAAAAGAGCTTTAAAAACAAAGAACAAAGCTATGGGATGATCTTGGGCCATTTATGGGGAAGAGCAATTTGTTTTGCTGGAGTATGTTGTCGGTTAAATAATGCCGTAGGAAATAAGTTTGGAATTGTAGGTTGAGGCCATTGCATTCGTACATTCAGAGGTGTACTAATTCTGGTAGTTGTGTTTAGGATGTGATTCATAAAATTAGACAGTATTCTTTGGTTCACTGACTCTTTATCTTCTAGCATTCACTTTCTGGACACGCCACAGTAAAGCCCTTTGATCCCAAGATTACCTGCAAACAAGAGTGTCTCATCACAACTTTTCAGGATGTCTACTTTGTATCTGAAAGCTTTGAAGATGCAAAAGAGAAGATGAGGTAAAGTATATCTTCCTCATGCCTAACTTTCCTCTGCAAAAGATAAGTCCAGGGGCGCATGGGTGACTTAGTCGGTTGAGTATCAGCTCTTGATTTTGGCTCAGGTTATGATCCCAGGGTCATGGGATCAAGCCTTATGTCAGGCTTCCATGTTGAGCTTGGAGGCTGCTTGGGATTCTCCCTCCTCTCTCTTTCTCTCTCTCTCTCTCTCTCTCCCTCTGCTCCATCCCCCACTCACGTGCTCTCTCTCTCTAAAATAACAATAATAATAACAATAAAGATTAAAGAAAAATATGGGTCCAATAACGATAACAAATCAGAAGTAAGCAGCTGGATAATTAGAAGCCTACTAGGTACCTTCTGCCTGTAACATACCTCCCTTTCACAACAAATATTTAGAGTATCTTATTTATGGTGATGTTTGGTGATTGCATATATGAATCGGATACATTGAGACATTGGTTTCTACCCATCAGAGTTTATAATCTAATAGGAAAAATAAACTATATAGAAATTACTTTGTAACAACATAGAAAGCCTTAGAGAGATAAAGATGAAACTTTGTTCTCCATTTTATTCAGGAGCAGTTTGTTCCAGATGGGGGAACAGGGAAAGCTTAATGACACCTGAAAAAGCACTTGAAAGATAAATAGGATTTAGATATGTTAAGTTTTAGGCTAAGGAACAGCATAAAAAAGGTAAGGATATGGAAAGACATAAGAGTGTGATGCAATCAAGCTATGCTTTATTCATCAGCCAAGTGCATTGTTGAGAAGGGAGTATGTTGGAGGCAGAGAAACTACTTTGGAGATTTTTGTAATATTTCAGGGGAAAATAATGGCCTGGGCCAAGACTATAGGAGTATAGAAGCAGAATTAACAAAAGATTTGTTGGGAGGGGTCATGAGGTCACTGTGGGATAGATGGGGGTTTAAGACATGCTCCTTGTCTTCCTGGGATTGTCTGTTACTCGAGGAGTTGAGCCATGAGAAGAACCAAACAATAATACTAGCAGGGCTTCCTCTAACACGTATGACCCCTTTGTGCAGACTAGAAAACGGGGTCCTTCTGGGTAGACCAATTGGATTGCAAGCTGCATTTCAGCCCTTACTTTTGTACAGTTGTCCTCGGGCGTGTACCTAGGGGTCCTGAAACACAACTGTCCTTGGGGTGCCAAATGAGAGGTTCAAATGTTGGCTTGATAAGGAAGGCAGAACTTTAATGTGTGAAGAAAGGGTAGGAGTTAGGTCATTTGAGAGAAGGGTAGAGGAAGACGTTCTAAACAGAAAGAACGTTCATGTGCAGGAGGCAGGACTGTTCCTGGCCTGTTTCCATGTGTGTGTGTGTGTGTGTATGTGTGTGTGTGTAGGTGTAGTTATGTAAATCACAGCTGAGAGGTCTGTTACTAGGTGGTCATGTGCTACTAGGTGGTCATTGTCTACTGATAAAGCTACTGTAGGTGGTCTCCTAGTGTAGCCAAGGGATAGATAAAGGAATAAATCATTAATACAGTCATCCGCAGGATCTTTCCCCGGCAATGCAGGGGCAGATGTGTCTACGACAGTCTTAGGAATCCGTGTAGGATTCTAGGGGACCTCTGCACAGGCAGTGCAGGGAAGTAGGTCAAATGGGCCATGTCTTTTGCCTCGTGTGTGAAATAGGTTTGCTCTTGCTCGTTCAGTTTTCATCATTCGGCCTCCTAGAAGTTGACTGCCTCTTCCTTGTTTTCTTAAATAGAGAATTTACCAAAACCATTAAGCGTCCGTTCGGAGTGAAGTATAATCCGTACACACGGAGTATTCATATCCTGAAAGACACCAAGAGCATAACCAGCGCCATGAACGAGCTGCAGCATGATCTGGGTGTTGTCAGTGACGCCCTTGCGCAGGTCAGCGGGCAGCTGAGCTTCTGATCCTGAGAGCCTCTGCACGTCCATTCGGAGGCCTGGGGGCCAGCCCCTGCTTTTCTCGAAGACCTGGTCATGGAGGGACAGCAGCCAAACAATATTCTCTACTCCCATTCCTTAATTAGTTCTTTGGAAATTGGTACCCGGATACTCTATACTAGTACCTATTTTTTTTTTTTTTTTTTTTGGTAACAGCTTTAGTGAAATATGACTCACATACCATACAATTCACTGACCACTCAATTTTTATAGAGAAGTTTTTTAACCCCATGGATAGATCTTACACCGGCTTAATTCTCTTTTCCCTAGTCTTTCTTGAGTAAAAAAATGACCCTTATGATCACTTAAAATGCCTTGGTGGGTATTATGGAGCTGACCAATAGTGTTACTGAAGATCCTTTTATTTCTAAAGTATCTTACTTATCATTGGATTTGTGCTGAGCTTGATCACGTTCACGGCCCTAAATTTAATAAGAGACCCACTATCTCCACTGCTAACATGGGCAGAATTATAGAGGCCTTTCCGCATGAAGCATACCACATGAAGAACAAGTAGTCTCGGTTCAAGGGTGGTATCTTATAAAGAAATAGGAGTAGCTAACTCTGGAAAGGTTGATTGGGGGTATAATCCTCAAGACCAGGCTATGAATTTGGGACTTTATTTGGTGGGCACTAGGGAGCCCCTTCCCAAGTGACCATCCTTCTTGACTGAGACTCTTTGTTTTCTAAGGCACTACATGATGCTGTTTTTGTTTAAACAATTTTTTTTAAATATTTATTTTATTTTTGAGACAGAGAGACAGAGCATGAGCAGGGGAGGGGCAGAGAGAGAGGGAGACACAGAATTTGAAGCAGGCTCCAGGCCCTGAGCTGTCAGCACAGAGCCCAATATGGGGCTTGAACCCACGAACTGTGAGATCATGACCTGAGCCCACGTCAGAGGCTGACTGAGCCACCCAGGCGCCCCATGCTGGTTTTGTTTCAGATTATCTGTTCTACTCATGGGCCCAAGGGGGAACTTGAAGGCAGGACACTTGCAAGGCCCTATACTCAGACACGCAGCATGTCATGATGGGATTTGCCCTTAGGTTAGCAGGAGATGGTATTGTCAAATGGAGAGTTCAAACTGAGACAGGCGAGAGAAGCACAAAGTTAATGTCGGAAAATTGATGCTGGGACTTCATTTCCAAGGCTTAAGGTGAGACTGTAAATGGGGAGTTAAGGCATAGGATAGAGGGCGGGGAAACGGGTGAGGAAATGGGATGTAAAAAGATCAAGAAGACCTTTTTAGATCTGTCACTAATAATGCAAGGGTTGCAAGGACTGTTTTTTTATGTGGTCTTGGCTGTATAGTACAGGGGTGGGCCTGATAGAAGCAGGTGAAGCTGGACTCCTGAGTATGTGCTATGTCTGTTTAATTTGCTCCTTTTCTCCTCACCACTCCCTCCTCAAGTTTCTTACGTCTTTAGTCTTCTCTCTCTGCCATCTCTTTATGGGGATTGTCATCCACATCCGTGACTTCAATTATTATTTTATATGACTCCCATATTTGCAATTCTAACTGTGAGATCTTTCTTGAATTTTTGCCTCTTAAGTCCTTCTGCCTGCTAGATATTTTCCATCTAGATGGCCCATAAATCAGGCTAATGTTGTACAGCTTCTTGTGGTACCATCCACATAGAATGAAACGGGCTTGTACAACATAGGAGCCCTGCCAAGTATCTCAAACTCAGTAGGTAAAAAAAAAAAAAAAAAAAAAAAGAACTCATAAATAAAAACCTCAGAATCACCTGAATATTACACCCCATCAGCCTCCTCTCCTAGTGATGTCATTTCTGTTAATGGTATATTATGGGTCATATTTTTCGCCAATTATTCATTCTTTTTTTTTTTAATTTTTAATGTTTATTTATTTTTGAGACAGAGAGAGACAGAGCGTGAGTGGAGGAGGGGCAGAAGGAGAGGGAGACAGAGAATCCAAAGCAGGCTCCAGGCTCCCAGCTGTCAGCACAGAACCCAATACGGGGCTTGAACTCACAAACCGTGAGATCATGACCTGAGCCCAAGTTGGATGCTTAACCGACTGAGCCACCCAGGTGCCCCACCAATTATTCATTCTTAATCAGCTACTTAAAAAGCTGTGTCTTTGCTTTTTTTCACATTAATAGTCAAATTGTATACCATTTAACACATGTTATCTCACAGACCACTAGATTTTTTAATTCATTTTAGGCCACAAAAGAAATTACAAAAAAACTTAAAATTTTCTTTTATTTTATGTCATACAAGGAAATAGAATTGGGAAGGGTAATTCATGCTATTTCAGATCTTTACATTACTTAGAATTTTAGTTACATATAACTTAATATACCCTTGATATTAATAGATGTAAGTCAGCTAATCTAAAATCATTTAAAATATCAATTAGCTAGTTTATCGTGTATTTGGTTGCAAGGAAATCTATTGTAAGAAAACCCTGATAGATAACAATTAATAGAAAATTATGCATATCATATTTGGTTATTTTCATATAGCTTGGATCATGGTAAATAATCATAGTTTTTGAATTTTAAGATTATGGTATTTAAAACCAACCTATGACTAAAGCACACTAAAATCAGTATTAGAGCATAATCAATATTACTTATAACTTCAGAATAATGGATATATTTAATGGTTGATTTCAGTTCTATAACCTCTAGATTTGTGATATTTATTTGGTAAATCGGGAGTCCTGAGAGTCTTAGAATTTTCATGCATTTTAAATATATATCTTTAAGGCATCTAAGAATATGTTAATATTTACTTCAATATGAGAATGGAATTGAATCGGAAGTTTCGTTTGTAATTCTTAATCAGTGACTTAACACTTAAAGATGTAGATGCTATCTTCCTGACTTTTTGAAGAAACCTCTAAGAACTGGTCGTCAGAATGCCTATATTTCTTCATCTGCCTGTGTTGTATTTTGGAGTTATATAATTGTAATGACACACCAGAATGTACACAATTATACTTAATTTGTAAGTTGCCTTCCAAGTTGAAAAAGGAAAAAATCCTGGAGTTCTTTAAAGGCACACAAAATAGAGTCCATATATTAATTTCTAGGAAATGTATAAAGAGGCTGTGGTCCATTTCAGTCTAGTGTTTATTGTACGATGTAATATACATTTATGATTTGCAGGCTTGCTTTTCAACTGGATAACAATAAATGGACATAAAATTCATGTTCTTAATAAACATTTCTTTTTTGTCAAACACGTTAAAAACTTATTTAAATATATATTAGCATTTTTACAGGTTTAAGAAATCTATAACATCTTTTTTTATCAATGTTTATTTATTTTTGAGAGAGACAGCATGAGCAGGGGAGGGGCAGAGAGAGACACACACACAGAATCCAAAGCAGGCTCCAGGCTCTGAGCTGTCAGCACAGAGCTGGGTGCGGGGCTTGAACTCATGAACCATGAATGAGATCATGACCTGGGCCAAAGTTGGACACTTAACCAACTGAGCCACCCAGGCGCCCCAATATTAACATCTTATACTTCTTGAAAAGCTTGTGAATGTGAGATATAAGGGAAGCCCAACACACTTGGAACTTAGTAACTACTTTTGGAATTTTTGATAAAGTCTCAATTTCATGTTCCTCCTCTGTATCATCCAGCTAAATCTACTTCATTGAGTTACTGGAGGAATTATGTTGTAAAAGGACATCATAAAAAGAAACTTGTTATCCAGATGTAAAGAATCATTAATGCACTCACTGTCCTGATCCAGGATCCCCCATAGCTTCTAGATGACTTCATCTTCCTCCGGAGGGAATTCACTTTTGCTTCTAGCAGGCAGTATATAACGGCCTGGGAAGATCTTCTTCGTCTGGTTAGGGATTAAGCTAATTTGAAGCCGAGCTTCAGTCTTTGTGAGGGCTGGTCTATTTCCGGTTCACCTCTACTCTCAGGGTGCAGTGCTTTAGGGATCCCACAGGAAAGCTATGGGTGTGTACGAGGGCTTCTCCTTGGGGGCCCTGGGCTCCTACTTTTGTCCCCTCCTCTTGTCATTCTCCTCACTCCTACAAGATTGCTGAAAGTATTGTTCAGTTTCTCAGCTGCAGTTTTCAGCCCAGTTTCTTAGCCTCCAAGTCACTGCTTACTAATTAGCAAACACTTCAAGTGGAAAAGCAGTGCCAAATATAATCTCTCAGCTTCCAAATCTTGGCCCTTCAAGTTCTGACTGCTTTGATGATTCTCCAATGACTTGAAATAGATTTTTAAAATATTACCACCACCACCCCCACCTCCCAGCTTTTCTAGTTGTTCTTGGGAGAGGCTTGATCTGCAGCTAATTCACCTGTATCAAAAATGGAAACCCGACTTGGAGTAAGTCATCTGACTTCTCTGAGCCTCAGTTTTTCTTGTCTATAAAGTAAGATATTCTAAAGGAGAACATTTCCTAATTTGCATGGCACATAGATATAGTCTAGATGCCCCCAAAGTACTTTTTACTTTCCTCTTATGGGGGAAACAAGGCATTTGAAAGGGATATCATCAGATAGTTTAGCCCCATTCAGGAACTGCAAGTCAACCAGGTTGCTAAGGGGAAGAGCGACTAAGTGGCGTGTATGTAGTTGAAATAGTGGCAACATCTCAACACGTCCAAGATCTTCTATTAAAAGATATAATAACATAAGTGTAAGTTAACTGAAGTATAGAGGCATGTACATTCAAGGGGCGAAATTGGAAGGCAGCTGTATTCTTCCTGATCCTCTCTCTATTAAAACTGACTCTGTGGATAGTTTTGCTTGCCCCTTCGGCTGAAATCTCAGGCCCTGGCCTTGAATTTTCTGCTCATTTTCAGTCCTTAGCTTCTAATGTCTCTCTTTCTTGTTCCTCGGTGCCCACTCACTAGGATGCCTCTGGCTCCTCCAGATTTTGGGAATGGTGGTGGGGAGGAGAGGCAATGAGTAGAAAGTTCCGTTCGGTCTGATACCGTCATGAGTTGGCATCAGTGCTTTCTGTACTTGGTAAGTGTGTAAAGCTGACTCATTCTCTGTGGGTGTTTCGGAAGACCTCCCCACCTTCTTATTTCTTGGGAATCTCTTGATGTGGGTAAGTCTACTTCTCTGACTGAGCTGTTGAATTCATCTCCCTCACTCTCTAGGAATCTAGTGGTTAACTCTATTGGGGTGTCACTTCGCCCCTCCAGAAATTCCCCTGGACAAGGTCTAAGACCATCCCCTGGCCAAATTGATCCAGAGTGGGAAAGACTTACCTGGTAGATACTCTGGGCATGAAAGACCTCCCCAAAGCATCAGTCTCTCTTTGCTACCATCAGAGTACTTATCTGGCCACAAGCCACTGGATTTCTCAGCACAAATCTACAGTCCGCCCAGGCTTCAGTCTGGAGGGATACATACCAAGCTCTCTAAGTGGTTCTGCAGAAGCACCCTTTCCTGAGACATGAGATGGGTGGGGCTCACAGTACATTGACAACAGTCCCCCTATATCCTATCAGAATTCTCTCAGCTTCTCCAGCTTCTTTATAGAGGAAGTCATATGTTGGTTTCTAGACACCTCTCTCACACATTTGTATTTTTCTTAGCATGGTCATGGAGGATCTCAAGATGCCCCAGTCTGGGAGAGGGAAAAGTGAGGTGCTGCCCTCAAGTGGACTTACAGGCAGAAATGCTAAGGGAGTAGTTGGAGTGAAAAGAACAAGAAAGGTGTGTTCAGAGCTCCCTGGAAGTACATTCCAGGGCTCCCGGGCATGAAGGGTGATGAGGATTGGAGGCTTATGTCAGCAGAGGGGGTCAAGAACTAGTGAATATGGATTATCATCTTTAATGTGACCCCATTTGTACCCACAGATTATGTATGTCCTGGAAAAATGCAGGTTATGTACAAAAAAGTACAACAAAGAAAATAAAATTCAGCTGTAATCCACCACCCTGAGGTGTATGTGTTTGTGTGTGTGTAGAATTGCTACATTATATTGCCGTAATACTTTTATGACATATCGTGAACACTTCCCTCACTTAATATCGTCCAAAACATATTTTTTAAATGGCAGCCTAGAATTCCACTCACTGCATGGCTCTGCCATAATTTAATCAATTTAATTTTGGACTTTCAGGTAATAATTTCCTTCCTATTGTGTACAACTCCATAATGAATAACTTGCCTTCTAAGACTTAGTGCAAGCTCTGATTATTTTCTTGTGATAAATTAAGAGATGTGAAATTTACTGGGCAATTATCTACTTCAAATTCATATCCCTAATATGCATTACCCTATTTTCCTTCAGGAAAATTGTACTTATTTAGCTCCCACTAGTAGTGTATAAGGGTGTCTGATAAAAGCCATTTTATATAAAAACCTTTGTTGGGTGAAAATTATCCAGTATTGATGATCGGAATCAGGGCAGGACCGACCGTGCTCTGCGCGCAGAGGGTTAGAAGGCTGCCCCTGGCAGGAATCCATGAGAACCAGCCTCCTCAGTTCAGTGTCCCGAGGTATAAGTTCCCGCACACTCATTTACCAAAAAGCTTTCTCAGATTTTGCAAACGCACACCAAAGCAGATCCAAAGACAGCTCCGCTAAGACACTGGACGGGACCCTTGCCCCCCTCCCAGGCTCAATTTCTTCCGCGTCAAATGGTGATACAATCCCTGCCCTGTCGGCCCCTCCAGGCTGTCTTGGGACTCCAAAGAAATAAAAACGTGAAGAAGCGTGGTGCACTCGTATATTACTAAAAATAGAATGCAAGGGAAGGGAGAGAGAAGAAGAGAGGCACTGCAAGGCTGGAGGCGAGAGTCTAAGTCGCTCAAAGCGTGCCGGGGCGTGGAGACTGGTAAGCTGCTTCAGAGGCAATTAAGGGGTTCCCGCGGGCCCGTCTCCGCTCCGGCCCCACCCCCGCCGCAGGCCACGCCCCAGCGATGGACCCTCCCCCCCGCGCCGGCCCCTCCCCCTCTACAGACCCCTCCCCAGATCTGGCCACGCCCCCACCATAGACCCCCTCCCACACGGGCCAAGCTCCCACTGCAGGCCCTTCCGTGGGCCAGCCCCGCCCCCACTGCACACCGTTTCCCAGCTATGGCCCCGCCTTCACCGCAGACTCCTCCCCCGCACCGGCCCCTCCCAACCACAGACCCCTTCCCCGTTGGCCCCACACCCCAGTTACTAATCCCTCCCCTGGCGGGCTCCACCTCCGACTCCTCCCGGAAGCGCGGCGGAGCGTCCCCACATGGAGCGTGAGCCCGGAGCCTCCGAGGCCGCCCCTGCGGCGGCCGTGCTCTTCGCCTGGGTACGTGACTCCGCCCCCGGGCCGGGGCCGCTGGGACTTAGGGGCGCTGAGGCTACGGGAGCTGGAGGCCTCCGTGTGGGCAGGTCGTGGGCTTGGCCGCGGAGGTCCCGGCCGGTCTCTGGGCTGGACGGACCTGGGCTGGGGCCTGAGGAGAAGACGGTCGGAGGCAGGGGTCCTCACGGGTGAATTAGGGGCCTGCTGGCTGGTGGGGTCCGGACCCGGGGGGCTGCGGCGCCGCGGGAAGCATCTGCCTCCTGGGCAGATCGTGTGGTTCCGCGAGAGCCCTCAGGCCGGGCTAGCGCCGGGAGAGACGGCGTGGAGGTATCGCCCGGTCCCAGAGCCACGTAAGGCCACCTGTGCTCCTCATCCTCTCGTTGCCCGGAGGATGCCGGCCCCTTCCCAGCCCCACCCCAGCCTGGCGGGAGCACCGTTTGCTGCGAGGCCTGCGGTATTTGACCGTGCACACTTGCTGATCTTCATCTGTGACCGGATCTTGCCTGTGCTGGGGGCGTGGGTGTCTGCTTAATGTCAGTCTCTTTGGCTAGAATGTAAGCGTCACGAGGGTGCGTATTGTGCCTGTCTTGTTCACAGTGCCTAGCAGATATTTGTGGACTAATGAATGAATGAGACCCTTTTGTGTGCCTATGTGCTGGTCTTTTGGGAAAAACACAAAACTGAAAGACCCAGCTCTCGCGTCGAGGGAGCGGGATAACCCCTATATTACTGTTAAAACTAGCATGTATTGACCAGTCAAAAAACGGTAACGATCAGCACCAGGCGGCACTTGTTGACTGTATGGCTGCAAACTGGCGGCAGGGAGATCGTGGGGTGGCCTGAGGTAGTCTGTCTGACTGAGTATATCTTTGAGGCGGCACTTGAGCTGGGGGTGGATTTGGGGATTGAATGTGTGCCCACGGTGGGTGCTGGTGCTGGCTTTTCCCCGGCGGCAGACTGGGGTCAGATGGGGCCTTGTCTACTTACTGCTTGGAGGCCTGATGGCCTTCCCGCTGCATTATATGGTTTGCTAGGGCTGCCATAGGAAAATACCACAGACTGAGAGGTCTTAAAAAATGGAATTTTATTTTCTTGTAGTTCCGGAGGCCAGAAGTCCAAGAGCAAGGTGTCAGGGGCTTTCCTTTCACCTGAGGCCTCCTTTGGCTTGCAGATGGCTGCTTAGGCGCTGTGTCCTCATGTGGCTTTTTCTCTGTTTGAGAGCATCCCGGTGTCTCCTTCTATATTGGATTAGAGTCATACCTTTATGACTTCCTTTAACCTTAATGATCTTTTAAAAGGCCCTGTCCCCAAAGACAGTCACCTTCGGAGATACTGGAGGCGAGGGCATCAACGAATTAATTTTAGGGGAACACAGTTTAGCCCATAACAAGGAAATTTACCTCCTTGGAGGGTGTGTGTGTGTGTGTGTGTGTGTGTGTGTGTGTGTGTAGTATGTCAGGAGTGTTTGTAAGGAAGGGAGGCAAGTACAGCTAACATGTATTAAATTTTCCTTTGTTTTGCTTTATCCTGGACTTTGGGCCTCCTGCTGTGTTACAGACATTGAGTGCCATCATTTGAGCCCCAAGTGCCCGTGTCTCTCTCACTCTCTGTCCAGCAGCTTGTAGTCCTGGGAATGGGGCAGCCACAGAGATCTCCGGGCTGACGAGACGTCCTGTGCATATATACTCCGCAGGGCGTACATCTTTCGTTCGATCTTTCCTAGGTAGGGCCTCATCTGATCGTATATTCATTCACTAGGTACATTCTAAAATATATCTACACTTTCTCTGGGTCAGCGTAGTTTCAGATGCCGGGGGAAATGGCAGTGAACAAAACAAACTTCCTGCCCTCATTGAGTTTACTTTGTAGTAGGGGAGGCAGACTGTAAACAGCTAAGCGAACATAATGTCAGGGAGTGCTATGAAGAAAAAGAAAGCATGAAAAGGGGATAAAGCGATGGGGTGCTATTGTGGATACAGTCACACGGTTCGCGTCTTGCCAGGTAAGCCCTGCGCTGAATTTCACCCTATATCCTTAGGGACACGGTAGAACTTAACGAAAGGTGCAGGGCATATCTGACTTCTTGCTGTGCGACTACAGAAAGTTACTTAACCTCTCTGAGCCTTAGTTTCTTCATCTGTAAAATGAGAGCAATAATGTCCATCTCCTCTGTTATTGTGAGAATTAAGGGTGAATACCGAGTATTGAGGAAGCAGTCAGTAATTGGCAGCTGATACTGTCCCTGAGGGCCTCTGGGACCTGTGCCCTTGGCATGGCTTGCCCTTTCAGCGCGGAGTCCTTGTAGCCCGGATGGCCGTGAAATAGTCCATGAGGGGCAGGACTTTGTATGTATGCATGTATTTTGGGGTAGTTGGGGTAGTTATTATTTAAAAATAATTTTAAATTATTTTTCCTCATTCAAATGTCTTAAAAAACAAAAACATTTGGAAGGTCTTACTACTTATCTCTAGGAAGAACCGGCCAGGAGTAATTATAAGGAATTATGGAGGATTTCTGAAATCTAAAGATTTTCCCACAGGTCTACAATTCTTTATTTTCAAGTTTGAATACAAAAAAAAAAAAAAACAAAAAACCTCCAAAAACCCAAACTGACCTGACATAAAGCTATTTATAGTCTTTGCCCCGTTAATGTGAGCGCTTGTACCTTTTACTGCAGAAATAATACTATGTCGCTTATGGGGCGCTGCTCCTGGACCTTGCAGCAGTATGTATGATTTATATACGGTATTACTTTTTTAAAGTCTATAAAATCCTGAATCGGAACTACATCTGGCAGCAAGAGTTTTGGATTAGGGATTCTGGACCTTTATTTCATAATAACAAAGATAGACATATTGCCCACAAAGGGGAAATCTCTTCCCTGACAGGAATCTCGCCACGTGAATCTTAGAGTCACAAAACATTGTACTTGGAAAGGCCCTTAGAGATCATTGCCAACCTCTTTCACTACACGATGAAATAACAATGAGGTGACGGCACAAGGCCCTCAGCTAACTTGATTAAAGAAGCCATTGCCAGTTTTCTCAGCAAGGGCATGAGAAGAGACAAGGCCAGTACATTTCCCACCCACTTTGCTCCTCTTTCTCCTCCTTATTTCTTTTCTTAGCCTCCCTAGAGAATTAGCTTTTATCAGAAGGAGCTCCCATGCGGTCCGCCCAAAGGCAACACATGTGGGCTGGGACATTGGAAGGAGAAGGTGAGGAGTATCTTTGGATCAATAGCGGATGGTAAGGGCTCCTCTCACGTGGAAATTGCAGTGTTTTGGGGATGGGGCCCCTATCTAAGTATGGGTTTGTCTGTAACAACCTCTTAAGAATGAGCTTATGAAATCTCATCTGTTAGTGGCTCCGGGAGGTATGTCAGGATGAGAAAGGTAGGGACAGGGAAATGCACATTGACAGTTGTGTTTCCCGTGCTCTTTCATCCTTGCCTTATTTTATCCCTAGGGTGCAAATAGCTACGGGCAACTTGGCCTTGGCCACAAGGAAGATGTGCTTTTGCCCCAGCAACTGAACGACTTCTGTAAACCTGAGTGTGTCAGGAGGATCACGGGAGGAGGGGGCCACTCTGCTGTTGTCACAGGTAACATCCTTCAGGAGTGGACATTTCTTATTTAGACATTTCCTACCGTGTTATATTGCCATCTTTCATCTTTTTGTACTTTGCAGAGGAAAACATTTCTGTGAAAAAGCCAAGTTACCATCAGGGAATTCCAGATCCTCAGAGCTGAAAGGCCTTCTGAGATCTAGGCTCTCTACCCCCATTGACACAAATGAGGCTCAGAGAGGAAAACCAGTTGCTTAAGGTTACGAGACAAATTAATGCCAGAGTCGCAACGTATACCACATGTCGTACCATATATTGCTGTTTAACTCTCACATGTGAGTTAGTAGTCTTTGCAGTTAGATTAAATATTCCTTGAGAGCAAGAACCTTGTATTTTCCTTAATTTTCTTCATAGTACCTGTGATAGCACTTAACAAGTACTACAAGTGCCATGATATTGGAAAGGAGGGCATATTGCATCTTGCTTAAGAACACGAGTTCTGGGGGCGCCTGGGTGGCTCAGTCGGTTAAGCGGCCGACTTCAGCTCAGGTCATGATCTCACCGTCTGTGAGTTTGAGTCCCGCGTCGGGCTCTGTGCTGATGGCTCATCAGAGCCTGGAGCCTGCTTCAGATTCTGTGTCCCCCTCTCTCTCTGCCTTTCCCTTGCTCACACTCTGTCTCTATGTCTCTCAAAAAATAAAATAAAAACGCTAAAAAAAAAAAATTAAAAAAAAAAAAGAACACGAGTTCTGGAATCGACTGCCTGGGTTCAAATCCTGGTTTAGTTATTAGCTATGTAGCCTCGGGCAAATTAATTTCTCTGTGCCACTTTCCCCTCTGTTACATGGGGATAATGATGGTGGACGAAGAGAATCAGCGAGTTACAGGGCCGCATTATGACTTTCATGGGTCACTCTTGCCTTTGTGGACCCCTTCCATAAAGAAATATTAAGAATTATATTTTACGACAGCATTGATACAGAGATTAGTTTCCTCCAGGCTAGATTTAGCATCGTATATTCATTATTACTGCATTTATTTTTTTCTTATTTTAGAAGAGCATAAAATTAAAATATTTTTGTGGGCCTCTGAAAGTATCGTGGGCCCTAGGCATTCTGCCTAAAGAATAAATTGCCCCACAGATAAAGCTCTTACAAGCATACCTGGCACATTCTAAGTTCTAAATAAACGTTGGCTTTTCTGGTTAGTGTAGATGCTCTGTTTGGTGACTGGCCACTGCTCTCGGACTTGGGGTTTCCACGTAGATACTAGACTGAAGCCCCTTCGCCCTATGCCATTTGGACCAGTGCATATTAGCATACATGGCTTATTAACGTGGATGGGAAAAAAGTTCTTGGTTTGGGACTGCAACTAATTAGTCAAATCCTTTTGCTCGCTTTGACAGTCGTAATTTCTCCTGTGCACACCATCACCAAAGCTTTTGCTTTCTGCAGATGAAGGAGGCCTTTTTGTCTGTGGCCTGAACAAAGATGGGCAGTTGGGGCTTGGCCACACAGAAGAGGTTCTGTATTTTACCACCTGCAGATCCCTCCTTGGCCGTCCTGTCCAACAGGTGGCCTGTGGCTGGGATTTTACCATTATTCTCACAGGTGAGTTCACTCGTGGGTAAATCTTTATCACCGCAAAGGCATTGGGTGAGAAGAGCCCGATGGTGGTGATACTGCTTAAGTGAAAGTCTCTTTATGTGTAAACACACCCACAAATACCTCTTTGGTTGTTGAGGAAAGTTGTGGGTGCCTTTTGCAAGGAGAGTTTGAACAGCGGAATTTTGGGCTGGAAAACCTGTGGTGGCTACTTCCTGTCCCAGAAATTCTTGATAGCTGTGTGCCTGGGCTAACTGGCCGTTAGTGCTAGCGAAGGGTATGGGGGAATGTGGTGGGGAAGCCTGAGGAAATCAGCGGTCGCACAACTTGATGGCAGCTTTTCCCCACTGAAGGATTTAAAAAAAAAAAATGATTGGGGACGACTCTTTGCTCTCTGCAAAGGCAGATAGCAGAATAGGGTGTAGAGGGATATGGCCAAAGGGTTGACAGGATAATGCTCTTGGAAGCAGCTAGCAATAGTTACTTTTTGTCAGCTGACTTCTCCCCGGAAGTAGTTTTGCCCTGTCTAGCTTGCCATTCTGGATGGAAAAGACCATCTGTGGTTTCTGACTGGATTCCCTCTTTGACACAGTCCTCTGGCAATGGCATCTCCTGACCAAATCCTCCCCCACCCCACCCTTGTGGATTCTTGCGTGCATAGCTCAGGCCCCAAGCTTCAATTACTGCTTCAATTACACACAGCTTCAATTACTGCTCCCTGCCTGTGGTTGCTTTGTCTTTTATCTCCACACTGCCCATACTTTTCTTTCTAGAAACACCAAGCAGAATGTTGTTCTCTCTCTGGAACAGCCCCTTTTGTCTACCTGATAACTCGTATCCTTTCTTTAAAACCCTGCTCAGGCATCAGCATCTCTCTTCTACAGAGGGGTTCTGTAATAGGTGCTGAATTTGGTAGGAATAACTCTGAATAATAGCCATCATTTCTGAGGTGTTTTTTTTGTGGACCGTGTTGGGGTTGTAGGGAGTCTGTGAACAACACTCTGTTTCCCGCTCACTTTTGGAACCAACTGTGAGAAAGGTGGAGAGCAGTCAGATAGCCGGAGATCACACTATTATTGGCTTTTCACCGACAAAGGCTAAGTTGGAGGACAGGGTTAATGGTCAGACCACGTGGTTCTGCTAACGCCCCTCTGATCTGGACTTACTCTGCAAACACTGGGTTATCTCTGTAGGGGAAACACTTACTCTGCATCAGTCCAGAGTACCTGAGAAGGGGGTGCCAGGCCACACATGTGCTGTTCCTCCTCCCAAACTCATCAGGTGGCTAGGTTCCCCCTTTTTCCCCGGAGAGCAGTGAGCATACGATGGGGCAGGGAGAGAGGCCTGGAGGGTTAAAATAATGAAAATCATGTCACGTGGAAACATGAAAAGTGGGGCGGTAGGTCTCCTCCCATCCCAGCACCAGGCTAGTGTTCTGTACAGATGAGCTGCCGTTAGTTAGGTTGTGTGATGGAGAAGCTTCGAGACGCTTAGCCCAGTGCCTGGTGTTTTTATTCCTAGAGGAACGATACAAGCAGGGACTGTGGTTCGAATGTTCTGAAGCACCAGCGCCTCTCCCTCTCATTCCCTGTGCTCCCCCCATCCTTCAGCATTCACCTGCTGGTCACGGATGTCTTAATTCTGAGGTTATGATTTAAATATTTGAATTTTGCAGAAAATGGTCAAGTTCTGTCATGTGGATCCAACTCCTTCGGCCAGTTAGGAGTTCCTCACGGCCCTCGAAGGTGTGTGGTTCCCCAGGCCATTGAGGTAAGGATGGCACCTAATATGTGGCTGACCCATGTCCCTTTAAGGCATTTCCCTCCCCAGACTGAGAGGTTGGGTCCCTGAAAACCCGTGGGCTGCTTAGAATTTAAGTTGAAAAACTTAGGCTCTTGTGGGAAGGATTAGGTAGGGGGGATGGAGGCCGTGAGTGAAAAACCTCTGTTAGTCCTCATACACATTATACATTTTTATGAAATAAAACAATGAAGGTTTTATATGTCACAAAGACATTAATGACATTTTACAATTCCAAAATTAGCAATAATGGGAACTATGTTAGAAGCAGGTCCAGATAGAAGAGACTTACCTAAAGACACCAAGCTTGGCAAATAGTATAGGCCAGTAGTGCCCAATAAAAATACGGTGTGAGTCACATACGGAATTTAGAGTTTTTTTAGTAGCACTATTCAAAGAGTAAAGAGAAACAAGTGGAATACATTTTTTTTTAAAAGAATAGCTTTATTGAGATGTAATTCACATGCCATAGAATTTACCCTTTAAAAATGTAGAATTCAGTGGTTTTTAGTAGATTCACAGAGACGTGCAGCCATCAGCATTACCTAATTTTAGAACATTTTCATCACCAAGAAAGAAACTGTGTACCCAATGGCAATCACTTCCCATTCTGCCCTCCCCCAGCCCCTGGCAACCACTAATCTGTCCCTGCGGATTTGCTATTCTGGGCATTTCATATAAATGGAATCATACAATATGTGGCTTTTCGTGTCTGGCTTCTCTCCTATGATGTTTTTAAGTTTCATTCATATTGTGGCATGTAGGCGAAATTAATTTTAGTAACTTCAGTTAATCCTATGTATTCGATGGCTTATTTCATTTTATATGTCACTAATGTGAAAAATTTCCTAATGAGATACTTTATATTCTGCTTTATTTATTTATTTATTTTAAGAGAGAGAGAGTGCGTGTGCGTACATGCTAGTGAGGGAGGGGCAGAAAGAGAGGGAGAGTCCTAAGCAGGCTCTGTGCTATCCACCCGGAACCTGATGCAGGGCTTGATTCCATGAACTGTGAGATCGTGACCTGAGCCGAGATCAAGAGTTGGGCACTTAACCAACTGAGCCACCCAGGCGCTCCTGTATTCTCTGTTTTACACTAACTTGAACTCTGGTGTACATTTTGTAGTGCGAGTGAATCTCAGTTCAATCTAGTCATAAGAAGTCACATTTCGGCTCTTCAGTACCTGCAGGTAGCTAGTGGCTTCATAGTGGACAGCACAGGTGCTAGACAGGACTCCCGGCCCTAGTTCAGAGCTCTTTCCACTGCATCGTCTTTAAAATGTACACGTTATTGTGACATTTATATGATAAGTGGTCACAAGAGGGCTATGGAATTTTGAAAGAAATATGCTGAGATCTAAAACGAGTTCACCGCCTAAGCTACTCCCGTCTAGCTAATTTTCTTGGACTCCGACTCCGAGTGGGAGATCTGTTTTCCTTGGAGCCGGGTCCGCTCCTGTCGTGTTGCTGAATTACAGTTGCTGGTCTGCGGGATGACGTTTGACGTCATGACCTGTGCAGTGTTGTAGCGTGTTTGGGCTGTCGTAACAAAAATACATAGTCTGAACGGCTTAAACAACAAACATGTGTTTTTCACATTTCTGGAGGCTGAGAAGTACAAGATCGGGGTATTAGCAGATTTGGTGTCTAGGGAGCACCCACTTCCTTGTTCACAGACATTTATTTTGCTGGACATAGTTGCCCTCTGGGGCCTTTTTTACAAGAGCATTTCTCCCATTCCTAAGGGCTCCATTCTCATGACCTAATTAATCACCTCTAGAAGACCCCATTTCCAAATACCATCACATTGGGTAATAGGTTTCAATATATGAATTTCAGGGGAACACAAACATTGAGTGTGTAGCACATGGTATGCACAGAAATCTAAACTCTATAGTCCCTGTTGTAGGAAGTGTTACAGTTGCCAGTTACAAATGGATGGTTTTTAAGAACCTATATACATTATAATTTATTCAGCTTAGGTCATATGATTAAAGAAGATAGAGGAGAACAATGGTTAAAATATATTGCATGACAGAATCAGGAGGTGAAAACATTTGACAGGCTGTATCCTCTTGAACAATGGGAGGAATGTGCCAAAGTGAAATATAATAGAAATTCATTCATTTATTTAATACCAATTATTGTGTATAGGCGCTGGGTTTAGGCAGTGGGGAGAAAGGCAGAGGTCTTAGAGTTTAGTGGTACACGTTAGATACAGAGACACCTAAATGTTAAACTATGGTAGATGCAGGTATAGCCTCAAAGGGGGGAATATTTAAGTCTTTCTAAAGGGGAGGTGGAGTGAGAACAGGCTGATTGCAGAGTCTTGAAAGTTGAGTAGAAAATTTACCTGACCTGGGATAGGTTGCACAGAGTAGGTACAGAAGAAGAGCGTTCCAGACAGAAGGAACTGTGTAAGCAGAGGTGTGGAAGCATAAAATATCAGGGTTTGGGATACCGCAAGCAGTTTAGTATGATTGGAATATAAGGAAGTGGAGAAGTGCCACTGGGGAGGGGACACTCGGGGAGGTCGTGTATAGCAAATGGTAAGGACGGTGTGTTAGGGAGGGGCCGGAAGGGGGAGTGTGGAGGAAGATGATTCAGGACACTCTTGCTAGTAATCCAGACAAGAGGTGACCCTGGTCCAAACGAGAGTTGTGGCAGTGGGGATGGAGAGGACGGAATGGAGGTAAGTTGAAGAGATTGAAGAGATTGAATCTACATGTAAAGCCCTTCAGTTGTTTTTTTTGTTTGTTTTTTTAAGAAAAAATATTTAAAGGACAATTTGTTCAAGTCGTATTAGTAGTAAGATTTGATCTTCCCCGGAGCTAATGTGATTGTGGGTTATGTTAACAGAAATATAGTCTCTAAAAGAGGGGAAGCCAGAGTCCTGTGTTTTCTTGTGCTGATCAGACTTCATGTGGAATGTTGTATTCTGTCGATTTAGTGCTTAGGTCCTGGGCATAGAGGTGAATAAGACTTAGATCCTGCCCTCCAGGGCCCTAAAGTTGAGAAGGACCGTGTGAATCTGTGAATAAACACATGTGGGAAAGCTGCACAGGGGCCGCGATTGTCGTATAGACCCTCCCCCCCTTTTCTTCGACAGAGAAAGAAGGAGGGAGTGCATGCATGCACGTGCACACACATGCACGCATGTGCAGGGGATGGGCAGAGAGAGAGGGAGAGAGAGAGAGAATCTTAAGCAGGCTCTACACCCAGTATGAAGCCTGACACAGGGCTCGATCTCACGACCGTGAGATCATGACCAGAGCCAAAATCAAGAGTCGGACGCTTAACTGATTGAGCCACACAAGCGCCCCTCTACAGTCCCTTTAAAAGAGGCAGATTGAGTGACCAGAGCACATTTAGAGGAGAGAAACCAAGAAGGGAATGGAATTTGAGACCAGGTGATCACTGATAGAACTGGGGATGTTTGGCCTAAAGAAGGGGTATGTCTTAGTGATCTATTACTGTGTAATAAACTATCCTAGAATTTAGCAACTTTCAACAGCAAGTGTTTACTGTCTCACTTTCTGCGGGTCAGAAATCTGGGCACAGCTTAGCTGGTCTGTAGTCAAGTTGTTAGCCAGGGCTGCGTGTCGTCCGCTGCCGGCTCCGGGCCAGGCTGCCAGGTCTACTGCCACGCTCTCCCACCTGGCAGGAGGCTTCAGTTCCTTTCTCTGGGACTGTTCAGACATGGCGTCTGGCTTCCTCCAAGAGCGACTGGGAGTGAGGCCGAGCAGGAAGCCTCAGCGCCTTTTATCACCTGGTCTCCAGCCACTCGTCCATCACTTCTTTATTCTTTTCACTAGAAACAAGTCACTAAGTCCAGACCACATTCGGCCAGAGGGGAATTAAGCCCCACGTCCTGAAGGGATGGGTCTGAGAGAATTCGAGGACGTAGTTTTAAAGCCACCAGGAGACATCTTAGAGAGGACAGGATAGTGGTCTTCATGTCTTTGGAAAGCATCGTGAGAAGCTGTAGGCAGATAGGTTCGGCTTCACCTAAGGAGATAAAGGGAGCTGCGCAAAGATGGAATAGGCACCTGGGGTACGTGAGCCTGTGCCACAGGAAGTAGGTGCTTGGCAGGGGTTGGATGATGATTTGCTGGGGGGTGGGGGAGGGGATCTGGCATCGAATGGGGATGGGACTAAATCAAAGGTCATCCAACTAGAACTCTTGGTAAATAAATGTTTATTGGAACACAGCCATGCCCGTTCATTCATGTGTTGCCTGTGGCTGCTCGTATGTTACAACGGCTGGGTAGAGTACTACGACCCATACCGTACGGCCTGCAAAGTCTAAAATATTTACTGTCTGGTCTTTATTGGAAACATTTGCCAATCCCTGGACCGGATGGTCTTGAAGGTCCCTTGACCTGAGACACATTGTGATATATTATTTTTAAAAGCTTTTTCCTTTTAGGGATACATGTAGAAGTAGGCAGGGACGGAGATGTTGGGAGCTGGGGACTCTAAACCAGACATGTAATGAGGGCTGCGCTGCACTGCGTCGGGGCATGAATTCTGTAATATTTTGCAGATGGGTGATTCTAAGACCTCAGCCCTTCTCTTTGTTTTGGCAGCTCCTGAGAGAGAAGGTCGTTTGCGTCGCTGCTGGACTGAGGCATGCTTTGGCTGCTACAGGTGACCATTTTGCTTTTATTTTCAAAATAGGCACAGCGCCTATCACAGCGCTTTAGAGCAAACAGACTTTAGGGAGTACTTCAGACCGTCTACTGTGCTGCATTTCTGATTTAAAGGAGGGGACATAAGGCCAAAGTCGTGTGGGCCTTTAACCGTTAGCAGGTAGGGTGGAAAGAAATGAAGTTTTCTAGCTCTCTATTATGTTCCAGGCATGACGCTAGGTTCTCTTGATTTAATCAATGCCTTATTTAATCCTCACAGCCTTGCAGTGACGTGAGTTACATTTTTACATGTGAGGACCCTGAGGTCTGAAGAGGCCAAAGTGCTCGTCTAAGGTCGCACAGGGGGTAAGGTAGTAAAAGGCAGAGCTGGGAACAGAGTCTGGGATAGTTAGTTTCCAAGGCCCACATTCTCTGCGGTGAACGACGTTGCCTGCCTAGTGCATTTTAATGTTTAGTCACTTAAAAGCTTCAAACGAGCTCGTCTCCTGTACTGTGAGAGGGTGGTGATGGACATAGGGCTGACAGCGTGTGTCAGGTTTGAAGGTGGCCGGTGTGCGGAAGAGCAGTGGCCCTTTTTTCTTTCCCGTGCTCATTTTTCTGCGTCCACTCTCATGGGGTGAGGGGCAGCCCTAACTGGCTGTGGCAGCCGAGGCTCAAGTGTGGATGCGTCCAGCGTGGCCTGGGGAAGGCGGAGGAGGCGAGGAAGAGTCTGGTGCGGCGCTGCGCTGATGTCGTCTGGGGCTTAGGGTTGTTCATACGTTAAAAGTTTTCTTAGCCCTTTTATTTTTAGGTACTTGTGGAGTTACATGAAATTGTGAGAAATAAAATAGATCTCATGCACTGTTTTCCCAGTTTCTCCCGATGGTAATGTTTTGTGAAACCATAGGGCAACAGCCCAGCCAGCCCTGATGCAGTCAGGATACGAACAGTTAGTTCATCACCACAGTTCATCCTGCCTGCGGCCCTTTTAGAGCACCCATCTTTATACAACCTTTTATATGGCTTTTATGCACTTTCTTATGCACTTTTTGTACATTCACTTCCTACCTACCCTCACCCGCCCTTAGCTCCTGGCAACCGCTCTTCTGCTCTCCAACTGTACTGTCATTTCAAGAACATTATATACATGGTATCATACAATATGTAACTCTTTAGGGTTGGCTCTTTTTCTCAGCATGATTCCCTGGAGAGTCATCTGGGTTGCGAGTATCAATAATTTGTTCTTTTTTATTGCTAAGTAGTAGTATTCCATGGTATAGATGTACCACTGAATTAGTTACCTCAGGCCACCATAACATATACCACAGACTGGGTGGCTTAAACAATAGGAATTTTCTCATAGTTACAGAGGCGACAAGTCTGTGGTTGAGATTCTGTGAGGGTTGGTCTCTGGTGAGGCCTCTGTTCCTGACTCGTAGGTGGCTGTCTTCCTGCTGGGTCCCTCCATGGCGTTTCCTCTGGGCACTCCTGGAGAGAGGGAGACATCTGGTGTCTCTTCTTTTTATAAGGACACCAGTTCTGTCAGATTAAGGCCTCACTCTTATGACCCATTTAACCTTTGTTACCTCCTTACGAACCTCTCTCCAAACACAATCACGCTGCAGATTAGGGCCTCAACATACGAATTTTTGGGGTCACGATTCAGTCCACAACAACACAGTTTCTTTCACCATTCACCCATTGAGGGACATCTGGTTGTTTCTAGGTTCTGGCTATTAAGAATAAAGCTATAAACATTGTGGGCAAGTTTTTATGCAAACATAAATTTTCATTTCTCTGGGATAAGCGCCCAGGACTGTGATTGCTGAGTTGTATGGTAGTGATTACATTTTATAAGCAGCCTCTCCTCTTAGAAATTAGCAGGACTGGAGAACAGCATTATTGGTTTAATTCCCCGTTTCCTACCAACTTTCTGTAATTGCTAGTCTTATGTGTACATTTCTGTCCAGTTACAAAGCAGTAGAGTTTCCATTATGCATTTGATAAGCTTCATTGTAAGTCCTCCTCTCTCCCATTTAATCCGTAGATATTTCTGCAGGCATGTCTAAATGATAAGGGCTCTAAAACATTAACAAAACACCATCATCATACCTACAAGAAAACTAACAAGAAATCTGTAATTCGATCTAGTATCCAGTGTTTACATTTTCTTGACTGTCTCAAAAATATTTTTTTTTAACAGTTTCTTTAAATCAGGATTCGAATTATGTCTCTACAGTGCAGTTGGTGGATATATATGTCAAATATCTTTATTTTAAAAAATATTTATTTATTCCTCTTAATTTTTTATTATGATAAAATACACATAACGCAATTTACTATTGTAACCATTTTTAAGTGTACAGTTGAGTGATGTTACGTACATTCACGTCATGGTGCAGCCGTTACCGCCATGTATCTCCAGAACTTTTTTTATCTTGTGAAACTGAAATTATATCCACTAAACAATAACTCTCCACTCCCCCTTTCCCCCAGCCCCTGGCAGCCACCATTCTACTTTCGGACTCTGATTTTGACCACTCATACGGGTACCTCATATAAGTGGAATTGTACAGTATTTGTCTTTTTGTGGCTTATTCCACTTAGCGTGATGTCCTCGAGGTCTGTCCATGTTGTAGCATGTGTCAGAATTTTCTCCCTTTTTAAGGCTGAATGATATTCCATTACTTGGATATGTCGCATTTTGCTTTTATCCATTCGCCGGTTGATAGACACTTAGGTTGCGCCCATGTTTTAGCTGTTGTGAATAATGCAGCTGTGAGCATGGGTGTACAAATACCACTTCGAGATCCTGCTTTTGGCTCTTGAGGATGTATACCCAGAAGTAGAATTGCTGGATCATATAGTAATTCTATTTTCAATTTTTTGAGGAACTACTATACCATTTTCCACAATGGCCATACCATTTTAATTCCTGCCAGTAGTGCACAAGGGTTCCAAATAACTCCACATCCTTGCCAACATTTATTATGTACTTATTTAAATCGTAGTCAGCCTAATGTGAAGTGGTATCTCATCGTGGTTTTGTTTTGCATTTCTCTAATAATTGGTGATGTTGAGCATCTTTTCATATCTGCTTTTTCACCATTTGTATATTTTCTTTGGAGAAATGTCTATTCAAGTCCTTTGCTCATTTCGAATCAAGTTTTTCGTTTTTGTTGTTAGGGGTTTTTTTGGTCGTCTTTTTTTTAAAGTAAGCTTCATGCCGAGTATGGAGCCCAGTGCAGGCTCGAACTCATGACACTGAGATCAAGACCTGAGCTGAGCTCAAGAGTCAGATGCTTAACCGACTGAGCCATCCAGGCGCCCCTGTGGTTGTCGAGTTTTACGAGTTCTCTATATATTCTGATGATTAATCCTTTATCAGATATCTCAAGATTCGTTTTGCTCCCTTTTTTCCCCCTCTTGCAATTTATTTGTGGAAGAGATGGTAAATTTTGTATTCTTTCCTTTTTTTTTATATTTATTTTTGAGAGAGAGAGAGACAGTGCGAGTGAGGGAGGGGCAGAGGGAGAGGGAGACACAGAATGCAAAACAGGCCCCAGGCTCCAAGCCGTCAGCACAGAGCCCGATGTGGAGCTCGAACCCACAAACTGCGAGATCATGACCTGGGCCAAACTCAGACGATTAACCAACTGAGCCACCCAGATGCCCCTGCGTTATTTCAATACTGTGTTTTGCTCACATTATGCTCAGTCATCATCACTTATATTTCACAAAGCAGACTTGTCTGTTTACAGCCTAAAGGACTGTTGTTTACAGGCTACTCCGAGAGGAGTGGAACCGTAATGTGCTAGTTACGCACACCTGACTGTAGATTAAATATGTAAAATGTCATCTACACATTTGTATGAGGTTCAGAACATGGGCACGTGAATTAGATTCAGTGGATAGGGAAATAAAAGGCCATTCCACTGAAGCAGTGGCTATTAAGAAGCTCTCTTGCAGTCGTAAATATGTATTTATTTGGTAATTAGGAATCCCTGAATTTATCTTGGCGTAGTGGGAAAGACACTGCATTAGGAGTTAGGAGAGCTGAGTCCTAGTATTTTCTCTGGTGCTAGCTCCCCGTATAGTCTTGAGTAGATCACATCCTCTCTTCAAGGCCTCAATTTCCTCACCTATTAAATGTGAGGAATGGGCTTGATAATCTTCAGGGTTCTTTCCTGCTCGGTCTGGAGTTTGAGTTGTCCTTCCAGGTTGGTCAGGAATGAGGTGTTGTTCTAGTGATTTGACTCTGAAAGAGTAATTTGTCCTGGAATTTTTTGGAGGGAGTTTTAGTATGTGGGAATTTTCTTGAAGGGTCTTAGATTGCCCTGAAGATTGGATTGTGACTGGCTTGGTGATCACCAGGCCGCAGGGCCCCTCGAAGCACTCAGCTTCTCCATAGCATGTGTGTCAGCTGAGAAGAAATTGAGAATCTCCCTTAGCAGTGAGGCTCAAAAAGCAGTCTGGTCATAATCCCAGTTAAACATTTTCTTCATTTCCTCCTCTGTTCCGCTGGGAAGCAAGTGGCGTTGTGTTCCAGTGGGGAACTGGCTTGGCATCATCTGGACGCCGGTTATGCCCCGGGCAGACCCTCCCATTGTTTTTGACAGCAAAGGAACCAAGCAGAGTGACAGGTAAGGCCCTTATTTCTTGAGTCCTATATTTATTCTTGGTCAAGAAACAGTGACACACACACGTAGAAAATGGGTAAGTGGAATTTTGCTTTTGTTATTTCTTCATTCTTCTGTCTTAAGTCTCTGTGTCGGTTGGTCCGTTCGTCTTGTTAGACTTTTTGTGGACCCAGTAAAGGTACCCCTCCTCGCTGCCAGAGCTTGCAGCCCGTTGAGAAATAGATGCGAGATATTAGGTAAGTGGAGACCAGAATAGTAGCCCCAGAACTGTTAACAGTTAGGTTGGAAGATATGACTTAGGTGTTTGGAGCTAACGTGCAGCAATAGCGAGCCTCTAGATTCTGGATCCCAGATCAGGTTTACTCACCAGGCACTGTAGCAGGTGCATGGCGTCGGCCCTGCCAAGCTCGCGGCACGGCTGAGAGCACGCGAGGAGGCTCCCTCTCTGCAGGTAGGCACATCCCAAAGTGGCAACCTAGAAGGAGCGTGCCTCACATGCCCAGTTCCTCTTTCCCAAAATGAAAGCAGGAGTGAGTGAGGAGGTAGAGAGAGGAGTCAGGAGTGTTACTCTAGGGAAATCTCTGTACACGGGCAGTGTAGTGAGTAGGCAGTGAGTGTTCTGCCCCTGGGGTCTGTTGGTGGGTCTGTGTTGGTCATTTAGCCTGTAGGCTTTCTCTTCTGTGTTTTACTCGGGGCTCAGTCTCTTTCAGCTCCTCTCTCTGCTCACCCCTGCCTCTGCTCTGTGCTCTCGCCGTGGGCCCCTCTCTTTCTCTGTATGTAGCACCGTATCTGCATCCCCTCTTCTTCCTTTCTTGCTCTCTTGCTCTCTTGCTTTGTGGCCCAGTCTCCTGAGTGTTGGCTGTAAGAAGAACCTGCACAGGAGACCTCTACTCTCCTCTAGGTGAGAACAAAGGAGGGAGTTTTGAGGGTGGGTTAGGAAGTGGGGAAAGAAGGGAAGGGAAAAGCCACAGTGGGAGTGATGTGCGAGGTGTTGGGGTCGTTCTGATTTTCCTAAGTCCTGGCGTCTCTCCTGTTCCTAAGCCTGGAGTCTCTCCTGTTCAGCTGGGGGCGAGACTGGTCGCCCTGAAGCCCAGGGGTGGAGTTGGGGAGGGTGCTCTTAGACAAGGGGAAGGAGGCACTGGGTGCTGAGAGGCAGTCCAGTGCACATGACCTTGAAAGCATTCATAAAATGAGCTCATACTTTCCTGCCTCATCGAGGTATTCAGTGCTCCCTGGGCATTTCCTCCTTTCTCTTTCCCCTGTGTCTGTGGGTAAGCTGTTAGCCCTGCCGGAAAGGTCTTTTCCTTCCTGTTCCTTCTGGTAATCTTTATTCTGTCATGATAATTTTTCAAGGCATAGCCCAGATATAGCTTTCTCAGTGAAGAGTCTCCCTTCTCCTGACTCCACTGTATTTTCTTCACGTGCCTGGATAGCACAAGGTCCTGTATTATTAGGAATTGTTTCTATGTTTGCCCACATGCCAAACTGAGCTTTTGCAGGGTAGGAACTGTGTCTACTTTTTCTTTCTGCATAGAACTTGTAACTGGAAGAAATCAGAAATGCTTTTATTTGATTTAAATGACCTGTTTGGGTTCTGTTTGGGGCACAGCTTAGGTTCCAAGTTGATTGAGGGAGTTTTCTTTTTTTTTTTTTTTAAATGTTTATTTATGAGAGAGAGAGAGAGAGACAGAGTGTGAGCAGGGGGGCAGAGACAGAGGGAGACGCAGAATCCAAAGCAGGCTTCAGGTTCTGAGCTGTCAGCACAGAGCCCGACGTGGGGCTCGAACTCACGAACTATGAGAACATGACCTGAGCTGAAGTCGGACGCTTAACCAACTGAGCCACTCAGGCGCCCCTCTGATGAGGCATTAGAGTAGATCGTGAGCTTCCTGTCCTGTCTTTCCCTTTTTATTCTTCCTTTTTTTTTGCTTCTTTTATTCCTCCATCTTTACTTGCCACTGCTTCTGGAACTGGAACTTTGGGTGTCTTTTCCATGCCTGGCCACCAGGCTCTGTGCTTCCTCTCTGGTGAATGTGTTGGAAACACCTGTTTTGTCCCTTTCTCATTCTACAGGATACTTGAAGGTGTGAAGGGCATTTTGTTAAGACACTAGTTAATTAAATAGAAGTGTCAGAAAAGACTGGGGCACCTTGGGTGGCTCAGTTGGTTAAGCGTCTGATTTTGGCTCAGGTCATGATCTCGCGGCTCATGAGTTTGAGCCCCGCGTCGGGCTCTGTGCTGACAGCTCAGAGCTTGGAGCCTGCTTCGGATTCTGTGTCTTCTCTCCGCTCTGCCCCTTCTCCGCTTGTGTTCTGTCTCTCTCTCTCCTTGAAAAATAAATAAACATTAAAAAAAAAAAAAGTGTCAGGAAAGAGTTACAGAATAAGACTGTGTTTCTCTGCATGTTAGATCCAGTGACCACAGTTTCTAGCAAAGTTGGTTGGGATTATAACCTGTCAGTGAAAACAGTATAATTAAGGGAGGGAAAGTGCTGGATTTGGAAGGCCGGTTCAAATTCTTAGTTCTGCCTGCGTGTTCTTTGGAGTCCTGAGTTTGCCTGCTTGTGACTGCAGCTGAATATACGAGATATCGTTGCTTCTAGGCCGGCTGATAGACAGAGCTAGGAGAGAGACACGTGCACACACATATTTACACAGGCGTACGCCCGTGTCTATTTGTCTGTTTCTACCAGAAGCTATGAGTTTATAATGATTTCTCTGAGTACAGTCCCCTATCCCACGGTCAATTCTAGCCTTCCTGTCTGTACCTTTCCTCTTCTCTCTGATAGTGAGAAATCTGGCTTCTTTATCCCCAATACATTTACTTAGTTGTTCAATCCCTTCGTAGGTAACTAGTCTCCCTACCACGCCATCCGTGTTCCTGGTCAGCGCCACCAACTTAGACCTGCCTGCCCTGGCTGCAACTTTTCCCTGGGCCCTGGTGGTATGGCCTGAGCCCCTTCTCTGCCCTGTTTGTTCTAAGTGTGATTTCAAAAGATTTTTTTTTTTTTTTGTAGGCCTGGAGAATTCTAAAGCAACCTGTGTTCTTGCTGGCTCAGATCACTCAGCATCATTGACAGGTTGGTACCAGCTCTTTTAGTCTAACATGCCATTCACAGTTCGGCACGTTTCTGTCTCATGTGGTGGATGTTGGACACAGAGGGAAGAGTCGAGTCAGAATTCTGCTGCCACCACTGGTCTTATCCTAGGAAGTTACTTTACCTTCTGAGACCATTGCCTTATCTATCAAATACTCTGGGTAGTTTTGAGAAGTAAAGATGAAATGTAAGGCGTCCATATGAAGGAAACACAGGCTCCCTTCCTTTCCTCTCAACTGTACAGTAGGGACGAGAATATCTTCCTCTCAGGGTAATCGTGTTTGCCAAATCACACAGCTGATAGTTAGTCTTTATATCACATTGTTATCTTATCCATCAGATTCATTTTGGCGTCTCATTCAAGTGTGTAGTCTCTCTAGCTGTTTACTTTCAGATGAACCTGTTTTCTCCACCTCTGTCTTCTAGTCTGTTTGTCTACTTCTCTGCTCTGTCTGTCTTCATCCACTCCTTGTTTATCGACCCACCTCCATTTTTATTTGCCTTTCATCTGTGTATCTTTCCATGTGATCTATGTGTCTGTAGATCTTTGTAAATTGAGTTACGCACGTATTTCTCTAATCTGTTTTGTGTTTTTATGTATTTCTCTAATCTATTCTGTATTTTTATGCATTTCTACAGTCTATTTCGTCTCTTTGAGCCCTCCATCTCTCTGTCTAATCTGTTTTTCTCTCTCACACTCTATCTCTTTTTTTGACTCTTCATCCTTCCATCCTTTTGACACCCCCCCACCATACAGTACAGACTTCCCATTAGCCATGCAGCGTTTTCTTGGAAGTGAAGGTGACCTCTTCCAAAGGTTTTCTTTCAGAGCCAAGATTGCCCCGATCCCTTCCAGTAGACTGAGACAGGAGGTCTGAGAGATTTATTTTGGTGAGGCCTCTCACATGCAGCTGAATGCAGGGCGGCTTTTAAGCAAAGGGGAATGACTTTCATACATAGTATTTTCAGTGTTTTATGTGGAAATTAAGGTGTGTACACAGTATGTGTAAATTAACGGTGACATGCATTCTTCAACATCAAATTTGGAATGCAGTCCAGCTGAGAAGCTGCTACTGTTTCCAGAATGCAGGAACCCTAGTGCCAGAGTTTAAATACATTACAAATTCTAAACTACAGGTAACTTGTTATTTAACAAATTCGAAACAACCAACTAACAAAAGAAACATCTACTTTTAGCCTATGTCTCGTATTAGGTAGGCTTACATATGTGTTAAAAGTGTTGAGTTGAAGTGGATGCCAACTGTAAAGGACTCCCCTGGGCAGCTGGCCCGCCTCTCCTTCTATAGAGGAAGGGCTGGACGGCCCCAGGGCGAGAAGTGACTAGTTCATGCCCCACAGTCAGTGAGGGTTGAGGAAGGCTTTCTCTTCTCTTCTCTTCTCTTCTCTAATGTTCTCTTCTCTAATCTTCTCTTCTCTTCCTTTCTTTTCTTTTCTTTTCTAATGTTTATTTATTTATTTTGAGAGAGAGAGAGCATGAGCGGGATAGGGGCAGAGAGAGAAGGAGAGAGAGAAAATCCCAAGCAGGCTCCACACTATCAGTGTGGAGCCCAGTGTGGGACTCCATCCCATGCACCGAGAGATCATGACCTGAGCTAAAATCAAGAGTCAGACACTCCACTGACTGAGTCACCCAGATGCGCCAGGAAGGCATTCTTTTCTCAGAATAAGAGCATACTAAGAGATGTTTCTAATCTGTCCTAATTAATTTGAAATGGCTAGTATTATGTAAACTTAGAGATTTTCTAATTGCTTGCTAATAGTTTCTTACAATGAGTGAATTTATTTATTATTTCATATGTGGAACACTTTTATTATGGTATTTTTAAAACAGATGTTGAATTTTTATTTTATTGAGGTGTAATTCATATATAAAATTCGTCCCTTTAAAGTGTATAAATAATTGAGTGATTTTTAGTATATTCACAAAGGAAATTGGGTTTTGATATCTTAAAAGTGGGTTAAAAATTATCAAGATTAATATCCCTCCCTCCTGGTCTAGTTCGAGCTGTCACACATTGGACTTTGCTCATTGCTCTTTAGACCTTTTCTCTGGAGTCGTGGTGGATTATATAACTATTTGGCATTGCAGCAGAATTTAATTTTGCCTGCTGATGCAAC
Source organism: Paguma larvata (assembly GCA_030068075.1). Taxonomy (NCBI): domain Eukaryota; kingdom Metazoa; phylum Chordata; class Mammalia; order Carnivora; family Viverridae; genus Paguma; species Paguma larvata. Next base: position 71,528,899 of record CM057831.1, on the reverse strand, counting down.
AGTGTAATGATCCGCGTGTGGAAGACAGTTTGTCTTTGCAAAAAAGCTGCTTTAGACTTTCTAAGATAAACGAAGGCCTATTACAGACACAGGCTTACTGTCAGTGGGATGTTGGTAGCTAACCAGTCCATTAAATGGGTTGAGACTTTGCTGAGGGGGTCCTCAGAAGGGATCTTCGTACTCTGTACACTCTGGTGAAGGCCAGGGAGGTTGCCCTCTCTCAGGGTGTGAAATAGACCAAATTCACGTCCGAGAACTGCAGAATGTCAGTGCTGCAAGGTCATCCGGGTGACAAAACGGCTCCTCTGATTTACAGTCCCTCATTTTAGACCTGATGAAACAGAGGCCTAGAACGTGAAATGATACAGCCAGGATCAGAGAGCCATTGAGGGGCGCCTGGGTGGCTCAGTCGGTTTAAGTGTCTTGGTTTTCAGCTCAGGTCATGATCTCACGGTTCGCGGGTTCAAGCCCTGCGTCGGACTCTGCGCTGACAGTGCAGAGCCTGCTTGGGATTCTCTCTTTCCCTCTCTCTCTGCCCCTCCCCCACTCACTCTGTCTCTCTTTCAAAATAAATAAATAAACCTAAAACAAAAAAAGAGTGATCGAGTAGCAGCTCCGGAACTTGAACCCCAAATCTTGATCTGATGTCCTTTAGTGATACTGTTTGGTTTCTACCAGACTGCCCTATTCGAAGCAGTACTGGAAAGCTTTGTCGGGAGGTCCCAAAATGCACTGGAAGTAGAGGGCTTGGCTTCTACTGTTCCACCTGACTCCTTATTAGCCGTGTGATCTCAAAAGTCATTTCACATCTCCAAGCCTTGATTAATTTATCTTCTAGAACAATGCTATCTAATAGAAATATGATGTGTGCCACATTTCAAAAAAGTAAAAAGCGGGTAAATTAATTTTAATAATATATGGTACTTAACCCAGTATATCCCATATTGTTTCAACCAGTAATCAATATGAATTTTGTTAAGGAGCTACATTCTTTTTTTAAAATGTTTATTAATTTTGAGAGGGAGAGAGAGAGAGCACAAGAGGGCGTGCATAAGAGAGAGCGGGTGGAGGAGGGGCAGAGAGAGAGGGAGAGAGAGAATGCCAAATAGGCTCTGCACTGGCAGCACAGAGCTTGGTGCGGGGCTCGATCTCACAAACCGTGAGATCCTAACTTGAACCGAAATCAAGAGTTGGATTCTTAACCCGCTGAGCCACCCAGGCCCCCCTCCCCGTTTTTTTTTTGTGCCAAGTCTTTGCAATCTGTTGCACTTTTTTGGTTTTACAACACTTCTCAATTTGGACTGTCCACGTTTCACGCGTTCAGTAGTTTATGTGTGTGCCGTGTGCTGTAGAGTATGGCGTAGAAACTTAGAATGTTAGGGTTGGTTGCAAAAACTCTTAGAGACCATTCAAGGAGTCACAGAGTATGGGTTCCTGGGCCAAATTGTGTAGCTTATGGCTCCCTTTGGTGTGGCTTCCAGTGAGAAATGTTTTAGAACGTGAATGCCTTGTAGACGAGCATGTGTCCTCTAGCTTGCCCACACGCCTCTCTTGTGGCAGGTATAGTCGGTTACACCGTCCGCCCTTCTAGGCCAACCACCCTCCCCTCTGATTTTCAGCTGGGGAAACTAAGGCTGAGGAAGTGATTTGTCCAAAGTCAATAGCTAGTTAGCAGGTCTAGGAATAGAACCCAGAGTCACTTGACCCTGAATTCGCCGTCTTTCCGTTAATTCACATTGTCAGTCAGTCGCATTGCCACTCATACCCGAGGAAGACTGTGAGCTTCCAGAAGGCTGTGGTGCCGCAGGCCAGGGAGGCAGCGGCATTGTTTTCCGCTGGACAAGGCGTGTCGCGCAGTCCTCCCAGGGCTGAAAAGTTTAAGCTTCAATAATGTATCTTTGAACCTGTTATTTTAAAAAGTTAATATATATTTTTCCTAACCAAAGGTAATACAAGCTTACATTTGAAAAAATGAGGAAATTGAGAAACATGTTTTTCTTATGGTAGGTGTTCAAGAAATATTTGCTGAATGAATAAATGGAAAAATAAACTCATATGTTCCTGTTTCTTGACACACTACTCAGAACATTTGGCCTCGTTTCCTATTTGTAGAGTTGAAAACAATCTTATACGTTAAAATGCTGTCCACGAATTTCGTGTCCTGCTTTGCTGTACGCAACGTTGTCACATAAGAATAACACAGCTCCTCTTAGCCACGTTTTTTTTTTTCAGATTTGTGTAATTTTCCATCATTCTGAACTAATGTTCCTTCACCTCTTTTGTTCCCCTTCTGTTTGTTTAAGATGCAGGAGAGCTGTATGTTTGGGGAAGCAACAAGCATGGGCAACTGGCTTCCTTGGCTGCTTTCCTTCCTCTGCCCCAGAAAATAGAAGCGCACTGTTTTCAGAATGAAAAGGTCACTTCTGTCTGGAGTGGGTGGACACACCTGGTTGCTCAGACAGGTGAGAGAGCCGCAGAGGATTTGCGGTTGGGAAGAGCAGTTTTGGCGGGAGCGGACAGCTGTCTAAACAGCTATGAATGCTCAGGACTAAGTAGGTGGGTTTTTTACAACGAGAAGCTTTAGGGACAGGGACGGGGAGGGTCTGGGATCGAGTTCTGCGGTCAGACAGGTATGGAGCTGTTCCTCTCTGGATCGAAGGGCTGCGCCCAAAAAGGCAAGGCTAGGTTAGATGAACTCTTTCTGGCCCTACGCATCCTTGAGGTTTCGAGAAGGAACCTGTTGCAGCAAATGTCGCCCAGAAATTTGTCCAGGTCGTTGGGGAGGTGGGCGGTCTTTGCCTTGTCATAGCTGAAGAGATGACTTTACTTGCTTTCCCACCTGAGTCTAAATGAAAGGCTTCAGAAACGTAAAGTTTGGCATTTCAAGATTGAGGCAGGAGGATTGTTCTGAGTTATGGCTGGCATGATATTTTGACTTAAATTTCCATTAGCCCTGACAAACCATCGATTCAGACATCCTGTGTATTTCCTCAGCCATTCCCTCATGCTGCCTTGCCATCCAGCCTTTGGCATCTTTATCTTTTCTTGAGTCTCCATTTCTTTCTTGGCTTCTCTGTAGGGCGGTTCTCCTTTTGTGGTCTCCATGTTGCTGATTTTGTTCTCTGGGGTTGTTGTTTTGTGGCCTCTCTTCTTCCCTGCCTTCGCACAGCTCCTGCTGACTTCGGTGGAGTTTCTTGGACAGGCAGTTTGTGATTCTTAGGATTATTATCCTGTCAAAGCCTCCTGAACTTCACGGGTTCTCAGGAGTCCCTGTGCCTGCCTTTGGCCTGCTCGTGAACTATACGCAGATCTCTGGGCTCCCAAATACCTGCCTAGTGACTGTTGGTTAGTGCAGTGCTTTCTGGTATTTGTAGGTGTTCAGCTCAGCTTCAGTTATCCTTGGGAAGGGATAGTTCCACATAGTACACATGCGAACGCACATACACTTGTGAGGGTTCATATCAACGATGCTTTTAATTGGTCTTTTAAAAAATGTTATGACCATTTTGGAACAGAGGCCTGTCTAGCAAAGGTATAAAGTAAACTTTCCGTATTGAGCACTTCAGAGGATGCTCTGAAGGGGAAAAGTCATGACTTTGCTCAAAGAGGTTCAGTCTGCTTGAAGATTGGGACTGTCTACACAAAGTTTTCTTTCTTCCTTTATTATTATTATTTTTTTTATTAAACATTCATTTATTTTTGAAAGAGAGACACACAGCGTGAGCTGGGGAGGGGCAGACAGAGAGGGGGACACAGAATCCGAAACAGGCTTCAGGCTCCGAGCTGTCAGCACAGAGCCTGACATGGGGCTCAAACTCACGAACTGTGAGATAATGATCTGAGCCGAAGTCGGGTGCTTAACCCACAGCCACCCAGGCGCCCCTACGCAAAATTTTCTTAAGGAGACTCATTGAGCATAGTAGTTGTTTCTTTGTATAATTGTTAATTTTTGCCTTTTACCCCAGACACTGAGCTCTGTGAGGGATGGCACCATTATTAATCTTGTTCACTTCTGTATCTTCACTTTCTAGTTAAAAGAGAGTAAATATTCAAATGCATACGAGTCAGGGTGGACAGTAGGATGTCTGGCCTCTTTCCTTAGTCTCACTGGTTCTCACGAGTTGAACTGAGTCGGTTACTGTTTATTGGGACCCTACTGAGCAATGTGGTGAGTGTGGCAGAAACAGAGGAGAAAAGACCAGGGCTGTTCCCTCCCTAAAATGTGTAGACAGGCCTAGGTCTAAGAACATAGGCATGGAAGACTTTACCATCCATCCGTCCGTCCATCATACAAATGGTGGGGATCTGTTGATGTACCACACCTTGCAGTAGATCTAAGTCCTGCCCTCAGGGAGCCCCCTGTCCATTAGGGGAGACACACCTGTTTTCCAGTTTCGGTGCATCGCAGTAGGAGGTACGCAACAATAGAGCTAAGTACAGCGTGCAGGAGTGGCAGAGAAGGTAGCAGTAGCGTGAGTAATTGGGTGTTAACAGGTGGCTGTCTCACGGTTAGTCTTCAAAGAACTACAGTGCAGTAAAATACACTTACCACCAAATGGCAGTGAGTTTGGTTGAGTCTGTCAGTAAACGCTTTATTTTTAAATGTTTATTTTTTTAAGATAGCGAGACAGAGCGTGAGTGAGGGAGGGGCAGAGAGAGAGGGAGACACAGAATCCAAAGCAGGTTCCAGGCTCTGAGCTGTCAGCACAGAGCCTGACATGGGAGATCACGACCTGAGCCGAAGTCGGTCGCTTAACCGAGCCACCCAGGCGCCCTGTCAGTAAACCCTTTAACTAAATAGGTAGCTGACCAACGAAAGACACAAAGATGCTGCTTCTTGGGTGCCAGCTTTGCAGCACTGTAACTGATGCTGATTTCCTGTCGGGGCCAGAGCCCAGCCCTCGGGCCGGGAGGTTGGAACCCAGGGCCCCAGCACCGTGTGAGTCACCCCAGCTGCTCGGGAGCGCCGCTTCACATCTCCACCTCCACTTGACAGCGAGATTTTTTGCTAATGTTTCAGCTGTTTAATTAGCTTGTTAATTCAGATCTCTTGTTTATGTACTCTGTCACTTTCCCCTTAGTCCAGAACGGTCGTAAGCTGGGGTGTCTGAGTATCCTGGCTCTTGTGCTGAATTTGGGTAAATGGGAGTCTCCTGCTTTTTAATTCACCAGTTTTGCGCTCCTTCTAGTGGCAGTAGAGGCTTTTGCCCTGGCCCAGTGTCATTGAGAAGAAACACCCAGACTCAGCTGCTCATGTTAATGGGAACAAGATTTGCTCACAGGGTCAGAAGCAGCTCATTAGCGGAACAAGGAGTTACTCGACTCTAGTTGTTTGTACAAGCTCCAGTAGCGAGTTGCTCCTGGGACCTGCTGGCAGGCCACGTCAGCACAGAGGCTGCTCTCGGTCTCGTTCTGGAAGGCATCGGTCGCGTGATCCTGATTAAAAGAAGGATGTATGCACTCTGGCCATGTATCTGTCCAGTGAGATGGGATGGGATGGGGTGGCTTAGGACGACAGAAAGAGGAGTGGACTCTGCTTTTCCCCATCTGCATGGTCCCTAGACCAGTGATTCTCAACCACAGGCGATTTTGCGCCCCAGGGAATGTTTGCAATATCTGGAGGCATATTTGGTTGTCACAGTTGGGGGGTGCTACTGGCGTCTGGTTGGTGGAGCCCAGGGATGCGGCTAAATGTCCTGCGATGCAAGGGCAGTGCCCCACTACGGAGAAATACCTAGCCCCAGATGTTAGTCTCGCCGAGACCGAGACGTGCCGCCCGGGACTCACACACCCCGGCGGCAGGTGCCTAGCTAGGGCAGCTCAGGTGCTGTCAGGGTAACTTCAGAGCTTGCCTGCACGGGAGTCTGGGATGCGGTCTCTGCCCTCCCCCTTCAGGAGACCAGTCCTGCCTGCAGTGTTTGCGATGGAAAAATACTTTTCTCTGTTAGTCAGAGGCACTTGGAAAGAGTCCAAGGGAACCTGTTCTAATCTGGGAAAGTTGGCAAGGATACCTGTGTCTCAGGCTGGAGGAGCTGCATTCTAGAAACCTTTCCTAAGCTGCTTAATGTCCCTGATCATTGTTCTCAGGAACTTCGTGGGACTCCTGGGTGTCTTCATCCAGGCTCAGTGGCCTGCAGCTGTCTCATCCGAGAGTCGTGATTTCCTGGCCCGGGGTGCTCCCAGTAAGCTTTGGGCGGCAGCCTGGGTGCCTTCCTGGCCTAGCGACCTTCACCTTTCTCGGCCTCGATTTCCTCATCTCTCACCTCGTATATTAAAGCCTGCCTGCATTCTACCTGGGGCTCCCGTGGGGTTCAAAGGGATGAATCTGTGTGCAAGATCCCAGCCAACCGTAAACTGCTGTACACACCTAACTGAGGGGTGTCTCCAGCTGGGATAGGTGAGTATATTAAGGAGTAAGCAAGACTCTTAGAAGGACTTTCATGTCCACAGAGCCTGTGCAGAGCTCAAGACATGCCGGCTTTCCCCGAGGGCTTTGCGCTGACCAGAGAGGCGATGCTCAGTGCCCAGCTCTGAGAGGGAAAGGTTCCTAAAGTCTTTCACTTACATGGAGCTGGCAAGTGGCTCTTTCATGAGGAAGAGTTAGGAAGATCTTTGTGGCTGTACAGGTAGTTTGCCTGTGAAAATCTCTGGCCACACTACTGTTCCTTCATGCTGCTCATCCCGATTTGTAATCCTACATATCCATCTGTATTCTTGTTCAATGCCTAGACTGTCCGCCCTGCGAGAGCCGTTGTCTGTTTTGCTTGTGGCTGTGTCCCCAGCACCTGGCACAGGCCTGGCACATAGCAGATGGTTAGTAACTAAATTGCTGAACGAATAAATAAATGGCAGGGTAGAAAGCAAAGTGGGCTTTGGAGTCAGATAGGCCTAGGTTTCTGAATCTCAGCTTTGCCCCCTTCCCGAGTGCGTGACTGTGGGCAACTCTCCACCTTTTCGGCCACCACCGTGGGTCAGGCCCCTGAAACCTCTCGCCTGGATCCTGCAGTGGTCTCTGACGTCCTCATCCTCCTACACTCTCTCCTTCCCCCCCAGTCCATTCTCTCATCAGCAGAGACAAGTTAGAAGGTCTTTACAAACCCATCGCTTCACATTCTAGTGGCTTCCCACCGTTCTTATGATGAAAACACACTCCTTAGTGGTCCCACGAGGCCCGTGTGGTCTGCCCTCTGCCTGCCTCGCTCACCCTGTGCCGTTCCATGCCAGCTCTGGCTCTGGCTCTCCAGCCCGTCTCCACTCTGGCCTTTAGCTGGTATCTTGAATGCATCGTGTATTTCCCACCATAGTGCCTCTGTACCTCATGCTGCCTCTCTTTGGCACACTTACCCCTATGCTCCTACTTCATTTTGACTTAGTTACATCCTTTTTTTTTCTCAGACCTCTGCTTGGTCACTTCCTCCCTAGGGAGGCCTTCCCTCGCTGTCCCTGACTAAGCCCTTTTCCCTTGTGTCTGTCTCCTGGCACTACAACCTCTCCTTGTGCTGTTTCTTATAGGCTCCTCCTCCCACTAGACTGTGAGCTCTCTAAGGGCAGGAACTACATTGGTTTCACTCAGCATTATATGCCCAATGCTTGGCAGAGTACTTGGCACATATGAGTTTGGTACTCAATACTCAGTGCTGGACAGATGAAAAAATGAGCTGATTTTCTCATTAGGAAATGGAGAAATATTGCTGAACGTGGGTGAGGATTAAATGAGATGATGTCTGAAATCTTCCAGCACCCGTGAGGACTGGGCTCATGCGTCGGCTCAGTACCCAGTAGTTTCCTCTGCTCTTGGAAGCTCTGGAGCTCTCTGGAGGTCACCTGGCCCATATCTTCTCCTTCCGGCAGAAGCCTCTGTGGGGCTGATTTGGATGTCTCTGGACAGGTAACAGGTTGATTCAGGACTCTCCTGGAGAGTGCGGAAAGATCGATGCTTACAAATGCTAAGTGCTGGTTGCTGGTGATTTATTAGAATCTCAAGGGGAATGATTTACACAAGATCCAGACCTTAATGTGGGGTTGGTCAGAGTGTCTCGAATCCGGTTGCTTCTGGCATGCTGGAAGCTTTCCCTGAGCCACGCGGTATCCCAAAGTAGCCTTGTGGTCTCACAAAGGCTATAGAGTGAAAAAGCAAGCCCACATACAATTCTTGACATTCTTCACTTTCTTCAGTGTCACCAGTGAAAGTCCTAGAGACTTGGGAGGTTTAGAGAATCGGAGATGAAAGAAGACCTCTCCTCACCTTGCAGCTGGGAAAACTGAAAGAAGAGACAAGGTGACTTTATGGCGGCATTTAAGCTGGAAACCCGATCCCAATTCTACTTTTCAGTGAATTTTTTCCCCTTCCCATCACAGTGCTTCTGGTTCTCAGTTAGATCCTTTTAATCGAGATATGTTTTATTCTTTTGTTTCTTTAAAGTGGGCAATTGCATGGCACACGTGGAAGGGACCAACTCTTCGCCACTCTCCTTTCTTCAAGTGTCACTGACCAAGAAATATTTTATTGTGTTTGGTGTCTAAGCATTAGTGAAATCCAAGCCCAGCCATTGATTCACACTATTTTTTTTTTTTGAGTTTATAAATATATCTAATGCTGATTTTTCTGTTTCGGGGCCAAGATCCTTTCTAGAATAGGGTGACAGTGTATATTACTCCATCTTCTTTGGGACCATGTATCATGCAACCTCAACCGAGCTCAGGGAGATTCTGACCTCATGGGCTCTATTTAAAGCAGAGGCTTTGGAATTCATGATGTTGATGCTTTAGAACTCTGAAAACACAATGGTTGAAAGTCAAACCGAGCCCAAAGGACTATTTTGAAATGAACAGTTTTTGCTTATTATTAAAGTCATGGGTTTTTGTCCTAGAATCCTTAGAATGTCAGGAATGGATGGGAAATTAGAACTCATCTGGCCCAACTCCTTCGGCTTAGAGGTGGGGAAACTGAGGGCTGACGAGGGGGAGTGAGCGAAGGAGGGAGGGCAGAACTCAGGTCTCAAAGTTCTCGGTCCAGTGCTCTTCCCACGTTGTCATGGTCCCTCCAGAGATGATGAGGAGATGTGGATGGCTTTGCTAATCAACCCAGGGTCCCGAACCGGGAATAGTATTTCCTTCTGTACATGCAGTTCTGTTTCAAGAAAACTGATTCTTACCTGAAATGTGTAGCCATAGATTCCCTTAACAGACTTGTGTGTGGAGCCGAAACTAGGAGATGGTGCCCAGGAGCAGGGGTCAGGAAGCCATTCCAGCGTCCACAGAAGCAGCTGCGTTTCTGCTTATGATAATACAGTAGCAATCATAGCTCTTTTTTTTCTTTTTTTTTTTTTTTTGAGAGAGAGGACACAAGTGAGGGATGCAGAAAGAGAGAGAGAATCCCACGAGGGGCAGAGAGAGAGAGAAGCGGGGCTCACCGGGGGCTCATGCTCCAGGGCTTGTGCTCACCTGAAGCGGGGCTCAAGCTCCCCCAAAGCGGGGCTCGAACTTGCAAACCGTGGGATCATGCCCTGAGCTGAAGTCCCATGCTTAACGACTGAGCCACCCAGGTGCCCACCCATAGTTCTTATGGACCACTTTTGTCACTATAAAGCGCTTTTGTATCCATTTTCTCATGTGAAGTGGCAACATGGGTGTTACCCTTGTGTCACAGACAAGTCCCTAATTGGTTAGCTGCCTTTCCCTGGTCTACTAGACTGGCAGAGCTAAAACTTGAACCTGATCATTTGTCCCTAAGGCTGCCATTCTGATTCCAAGTATGTATCTCAGAATGTTCTTACTCACTAACTAACTTCTTTTACTCTTCAAAGAAGCATCTTTCTCCAATTTTTGATTCTTCTAAACAATAAGAAGGAAATTCTTAGTTATCCTTGATCGTTCAGCAGTTATTTGTGGAATGCTTGCCTGCATGTGGATGGCACTATCCCATGGGGAGCACCTGGGTGGCTCAGTCGGTCTGACTCTGGATTTCAGCTCAGGTCATGAACTTGAAGTTTGTGGGTTCGAGCCCTCCATTGGACTCCGTGCTGGCAGTGTGGACCCTGCTTGGGATTCTCTCTCTCTTTCTCAAAGTAAAGGAATAAACTTGAAAAAATGTTTAGCACTATGTTATAGAATACAGGGAAATATGAAACTACTGGAACTACTTCAGGAACCTTGTGGTTGGATGAACAAATGAAATACTGAGTAGAAAAATAAAAAAGAATGTGGCAAAGAGTCAGAAGAGAGGCTCAGACACCGAAGGCTCTGGGGTTTCAAGGGAAGGAGAGGTCAGTGTGGGGGAGGGCAGTCAGGGAAGGGTGTGAAATCCTTTGGAAAAAAGTCACATTTTAATGGGCGGAGAGTTTGGGACTTGGTTCTGTTGCTTTCTTTGTGTCCTCTGGCAAGACACAACACTCTCTGGTCCCTTTCTTCCTATCTGGGCAATAAGAAGTGTGGACTGAGTGATCTCGAAGGACACTTCCGGCTCTGAAATTCTGTCCCATATTAAAATAAAACTGGCCTAAGGAAATAATTATGGAAATGTTGGAAGATTAAGTATAATGCCATTCATTGCAGCCTGATTTATAATGACAACAAGTGTGTGGACACACGAGGGATTGCAGGGGGATCAGTTAAAACAAATTATGATACAACCATATGTTAGAATAGATAGCTGTTAAATAGAATGTTTTAGAAGGATATTTAATGACAGAGGAATATGCTCACAATATTGTAAGTGAAGAGTAGATTACAATAAGTTACTACATTATAACTCATTTTTTTAAAAGAATGTTTGCATAGAAAAGATTAGAAGGAAACACACCAGAATTTTATCTTCGATGGTGAGATTATGTGAGGCTTTTATTTTCTTTTATATTTTTATGCTAAATAGTCTGCAGTCTGATTATATCTCCCACAAATGTTAAGGTTAATGAATAAAATTTCTTGCCCTTCTATGCACAGAACTAGCCCCTTCACCGCCCCTTCCTGGGTATCTGTCCTTGACAAGTCACTTCCGTGGGCTTTGCTTGGGAGGCATGGAGGAGAGACAAGACTGTAGAAGGAGGCAGGAACGCAGAGATCTATTTTCGGCTTAGTCATGAGTCAGCTTTGTGACCTCGGACAAGTCCCTTCTGTACATCCCTGAGCCTCGGTTTTCTCATCTGACGAGGGAAGTTGGAGGTCACAAAAGGTCCTTCGAGCTCCACGATATGCTTGTTCCGAAAGATGGGAATTTCTCCCCTGTCGTGGAATTGGCTCAGGGCCCCATCAGCTCCTGGTGTCTTTGCTTTCTTTGCTGCTCCCCTGCACTGGGTGCGAGCCGATTTTTCCCGTTCAGAGTTCTGGGTGGGATCGAATAGACTTTGTTGATAGGGCTTGGAGCTGAGAGGGTGTAGTGACAGAATCCCACCACTAGAGGGAAGCATTGTTTGATTGCTTCCCCTTTCCCATTGTGCTCTCTGCCCTTCAGGTGAATTGCCTTGATTTGCCCTGATTTGGTTTCAAATTCTAGAATTTTAGCATTAAAAGGACTCTGGAGATCATCTGGTAGAACCCCTATTGCTGCAGTTATGAAATAATAGAGGCCAGAAAAGGCAAGTGACCTATTTGAAGTCACACAGTATGTTTTTTCAGGGTCTGCACTATAGCGTTTAGGAGAAGGCTGCAGACAGAGCCAAGACTGTGGTCACAAGAGTCCAAAAACCATAGACAGTTCCCATGATTGTGCAGGAACCTGAGAGATTGCTTGGATATACTTTATCGAGCTGCTCTGGCTAGGTGTTGAGAGGCCTGGAGATAGAGAAGAAGAGATATAACTCTACCCCGAGGAGCTCATGGGAGAAGCACATGCAAACACATGGTGCTGCCCCAGTGTGTCTTCTGGTTTCTGCCTTGATTGGGATCTGTACCGTGGAGGTGACTTGGTGGCTGGCTTACGGAAGGCCTGCAGGTGTCTTCATGAACAATGCCCTCCAGGGTTAGGAGATAGATGCCGGGTACCTCCAGTTTGTTATTTCCAGTGCATCGTTTCAAGCAGTGCTCACATGTTCCCATGCCTGGTCTCACCATTTCTGGAGGTTTGCAAGGAATCCTGACAGTTTGTTCCCCACCTTTGAAAGGCTTTGTTCCCTTGGTCCTGGGCTGACTTTATTTTTGGTTTCCAGGGTGCCCGGCAGTCTTAAGCATTGTGGTAAAGTGGAATTATGGGCTGGTCTGGGGGCCAGGCAGCTGTGCAACCTTGGGCAGTTCCTTCCTTTCTCTGGACAGGCAGGTCAGGTTCTCAGCTGCAGTGGTGTCATCTCTGCTAGAGAGATGAAGTTCTGGTGTTATTTTTGGTTTTAATGTTTGGCAATGAATACCCATTGATCTGTGGTCCATAGAAATGCAGAGTGTGTCCCGCTGAAGCAGAAGCAAGATTCACCCTTTGAAGCAGAATCATTCGAATAAGGGGCTTGCTGGGCGACCTGGCCTAAGCCAAGTGTGGCTGGGCCTAAAGGGCCACCAGATGGCAGCAGTGGGCAGGCAGACAGCCTTGGGCGAGGTGAGTAGGGCCAGCATCCAGAGTCAGAATTAGCAAGGTCAGATCTGACCTAGAGGTCACCCAGGCCCTCTTTTTATGGATGGGAGAGCTCAGGCCCAAAACGAGAAGAGGCTATCTAAGGTCTTGCTGTGAGTTAATACCTGATTGTCTCCTTGCTTGTGAAGCGAACTGAGATTGGTTTGGCCTCTAGCTGGCTGCCCCCCAAGAGAGCCAGGAGACAAGAGCCTGGGCCCCGGGCCAGTAAGCCAGAGGTGGGAAGGGAAGAGGAAGGCAGCGAAGTGTCTGCCTTGATCTTGGTTTCTTTTTTTATTTATTTTTATTTTTTTAACGTTTTTATTTATTTTTGAGAGACATAGAGACAGAGCATGAGCAAGGTAAGGGCAGAGAGAGAGGGAGACACAGAAACTGAAGCAGACTCCAGGCTCTGATGAGCCATCAGCCCAGAGCCCGACATGGGGCTCGAACTCACAGACCGTGAGATCATGACCTGAGCCGAAGTCGGCTGCTTAATCGACTGAGCCACCCAGGCGCCCCGATCTTGGTTTCTTTAAGCGTCTGGTCCTAATGATTTTCATCCTTGCACGTGCAGTGAGGGTAGTATCTGTTGTCTTTTCTGCTCCCGCCTTCTGCCCAGTTGTCCTCGGGACCAGGGTCCTTCCATTAGGCTGTGCCGTGATGGCATCTTCCTCAGGGGTCATCTCACAGCCTCCTCACCCAACAGATAGGCGGGCACAGTAAGACACGAGTTAACACAATTGGTCGAACAAAAAAATGGGTTTAATCTCCAAGGGGGTCAGAGTAGGCCAGGGAACAAATCTTTGCCAACCACCTACCACGAACCTGGCAGAGTTCTGCTGCTTACATACTCTCAGTAACTGTGTGAGGTAGACTTCACTTCCCTTGCATTGCAGGTGAGGAAATTGAGGCTCAGAGAGGCTGCATGGCTCGTCTAAAGTAACACAGCTAGTTAAGCAAAGCAGACACTTCAGCCAAGCTCTGTTTGATGACAAAGGTCATATTCCTTTCATTGCATCATGCTGCCTCCTTTCAAAACGTGCTGGAAATGTGGCAGGCGACTCAGGCTTCAGAGCCGGGAGGAACAAATACTGTTCTCTCGTCCCAGGAGCAGGGGAGTTATGGCGGTGGGCCGCTGGGGAGGAGGCCTTAGGAGCAGTGAAGGGCAGGCAGTCATGGGCAGGCTCGGGTGGAGGCTGAGGGGAGGCCGAGTCTCTGTGCCTGTGCTCTGCCAAGAGTGCTCATCTCCGGTCCCCACGAAGCTGTTGACACCCTTGGGCACTCTCTGCCCGCTGTCACCTCGCGTGGTGGCCCACCCTGTCTCCCCCGTCAAATATAGCCACCACCGTCCTCTCAGCACACTCTGCTCCCTGCCCTGCTCTGGTTTTTACCGCAGCAGTTTTCACTGCCTGAATCGCGGTATCTTTATTTGTTTACTTGTTGCCACTATCTCTCAGCAAACATGACCCTACTGGGCGAGGGGCTTGTTCTGTTGTATTCACCTCTGGGTCTCGCCTGGCGCAGAGCAGGGGCTCCGTGCGTGTGAATTGCATGGAAGAGCTGCAGCGTTTGGAGACGGAAGCTGTGCCCCGTCCGTGGCTGTGCTTGGGAGACCCGGCCCGGGGCCCCGCCCTCTTCCTGCCTTCTTGCAGGAGCCCCCTGAGGCTGACGGTGGTGCCCGGCACCCTAGGGTCTTAGGGCCAGCTCTGACCGTGCCTGTCTGCGAGGCCTTGCCTTGGGTCCTTGGTTTCCTTTTCTGTCCACAGTGGGTGGGGACTCCAGTCATGCTGCGAGCTCACCAGATGGTTCTGGGAAGGGCTCAACGGTCCCAGGCAGAGGGCTCGGTTTCCATTCAAGGAATCCTTCTCCTCTTTCCTGGTGGGGATTGATTTGTTCCAGGAGCTCTCTTAAAAGGAGCTTGCCTTAAGTGACTGGCCTGTAATTTCACCATCATTTTTAGGTTCTTGACAGATGGCACTGTGCTTGCCCTTTCTCAGGGGACCTTGCCTGTCTCACGGGAACTCTCAATAATCATAGTGACAGCCAGTGCCTTAAAGTGCTCCCGGATGTGTGCCAAGAGGAAAGTGGCCCATTTTGAGGAATCTTGGGTCAGCTTTTTCCTAATCTGAGAGTGACTTTTTACTGTAGGAGGAAGCCTCATGTGGCCAAAAGAGCCTGAAGAGCCAGGCGCAAGTTCCGTTTGGCTGCTTTTTGGCTGTGTGATCTTAGGCAAGTCATTTAACCTCTCTGGTCCTGAATTTCCTCCTCTGTTAAACGAGATTCATAATCTCGAATTCCCCTGCCTCACAGGGATATATTATGTGATTCGTTCATCCACACATTCCGTCCTTCACTTCTTCGCCCTGTTATTCAACAAATATTTGTCGAATAGGCGGAGGCGAGGGGAAGGCATTCCAGGCAGAAGGAACACTGGAAACAAAAGTGTAGAACTTGGCATCGTTGGCTTAGCTCAGGACCAGGTAGAAGCAGAAGGGACTGGAATCATTCAAGTGTAATAGGCATGGGTCCTCATTCAGGCTTTGTCTGTGAGCCGCGGAGGGAGAAGCCGAGGTTTCTGTGGGGGCTGGGGGTGGTGACAAATAGAAACAATGCCGGAAAGGCCCTGCCTCCGGGTGGCTCTTGCCGGCGCCTCTGGCTCCTGTGTTGCAGCCTCGTGCTTGCTTTCTGCCTCAGGTCTCCTCTCTGTGGCTGATTTCTAGGATTGGATTGCCGGAGTGGGGGGCCCTGTCCCCCATGGGCTAGGTGACCGGCGGAATGCACGAGGTTGGCAGGGACTGGAGTTCGCTGGCTCGCTGGTCTGCCTTCTGGGGAGCTGTCTTGGGCCACACGGAAGGTCACTTAGGAAGCCATCTTGTTGCCTTCAGTAAGCGTTTTCAAAGGTCTAAAAGTGAGCAGTGTGGGGCTCACCCCATCTCCCTGAGGGGATGGGGGGCGTGGGGAAGGGCTGTGCACACTCACCAAGACACACTGTGTGTCGGATGTTTTGCCAGCGCTTCACGGATTCATCCGTTTCATCCTTACACGACGTTTGCTGAGTGAGCCTCGCTCCCGTTTCACCCGGGAGGACCCGGAGAGCGGCTGAGAGATGTGGGCTCCCCCTACCTGGTCGCTCAGCCTTACGGTGCTCAGCGTGAAGCGAGGGTCAGACAACATCACCTGGTCACCTCGAGGGCGTCGTGAGGATGGGATAAGATCCTGATGCGGACGCGCTTCGCGAACTGGAGAGGGCCGCGTGCACAGGCAGGGAGCCGGTAGTAGTGCCCCTTCCCGGCGAAATTATTTGAGGTTTGCTTGGGTCCTTCCTGCCCGGGCAGATAGAAAGTTCCAACCTTCGGTTTCTCATCTGTGCGCTTTCCTCCAGCCAGCCCCAGAGTCGGTGGCTCCACTCAGCACTTCTCCCTTCGGAGCCCACAAATAGGGAGGACTGCTCTCTCTCTTTCTTTTTTTTTTTTTTTTAAAGCAAATTAACCCTGTGGTACAAAATCAACATCAAAGTGAGTTTTTTGCCATGTTGGTGAAAACAATAATAAGTCACGGAATTTTAAGGCCTGACGGGACCATCTTTTCCTTATTAGAAATGCGGGAAAACAGGCCCCGGGGAGATGGTTCTACAGCTAATGGAAGCAGGGCCAGCGTTGGAACCCAGGGGGACCCGTGCCTGGGGCCTCTTCACTGCCCCGCATCGCCCCCTCTTAAGAGAGACTTCAAGGCCTTCATTGCCTTTATGGAGGAAGGATCCAGCTTAATAAATTTCATGACACCAGCCCCTTTATGTAACCGGGCTGTTTCCGGGTCCTGGCAGATGGGCCATAGTAACAGCACTTTGCTGATTTGGTTGGAGCTGATCCTACGAGAGGAAGAACCCTGTGCAGCAGATGCCTTTCCCAGTCCCTGGCCAGGGAAAAGGCAGCCTCTCCACGGAAGGCTCTGTGGCTTTGGTCCCTTACTGTCTCTGGTGTGACCGGAGGTGAGTGCCCCCGGAGGGAGACTTAAACCAGGTCAGGTTTTCACAGGTCACACCGGAGACTTGGAGTTTCTTGGCAGGTGGGGCGCTGGTAAAGAGTGTTTCTTCTGGTGTCTGCAGGACAGATGGGAGCAGGGAGCGGAGTGGGAGGGAGACGAGCAGATGTGGAAGGGAAGGACAGGCTGTCCCGCCGTGGCGCTGGCCTGGTGGACCTTCACACTTCCGAGGCCGTGCACCTGCAGATGAGCAACTGGGACACAACGGCCGTGTTTGTCGCACACGTCAGCCTTGACGGTAGTCTCTGACCTCAAGCCTCCCCCGACCCCTCACATTGAACTTACCAGGCCTCCAGGTCTCCTTGCCTTTGCTGGTGGGTTTGTGTCCATAACGGGTTCTCCTCTGGCCTCCCCTGATGATGCTCATTACTGACACTGCTTGATACAAGTGGCAAGTCCCCGAGCCCTTGTCGGTGGAGCAGGCATCACTTCCATGGGTCACCCCTGACCTTGTCCTGGGGCTCTGGAAGGGTCCTCAGACGCGGGGGTGGGAGAGTGCTTTCCTGTTTGTGAGTCCAGCTCTGTTAGGATCTCCACGGGTCTGTTATTATGCCCACCTGTCACGAAGAGCCCGGAAGAGTTCCCTGCGGGTGGAGTTGGGGGAAATTTGAGAGGCACCGGCCAAAGTCATGTCCCAAGACATTCTCACTGGTCGAGCACACAGTGGCATCCCAGGATAGGCTTCCTCCCCTCTTTGCTCCTGTCCCTGGTGAATTATTTGCCCACTGAAAGATTTGGGGCAACCTTTGTCTCCCCTGTTTGAAGATGTTAATCCGGGCCTCTCATTAACCAAAAGCCAGTTTCTCTTTGAGGTGCAAGTAGTGTTTCTGGGGGGTTGTGGGAGCTCTTGGGGTTTCAGAGGTGGAGCCCTAGCTTTCTACATACGAGCTTTAATACTGTGGTGAGCTTTGCAGGATTCACGTCCTAGTTTACAGTTTGTCTCCGGGCCTGTTCCTGCAGGGCCTCAGGGCGGTCTGCAGGGGGAGCTGTGTTCCCACAGCCAGGTGCTAGGATTTCACCGAAGGACTTGTGTTCCTCTCTGCAGGCCAGCGTGCTTGGGAACTGCGGCTTTCCTCGGCAAACCAGCCTCTCAGGTCTCATTCCCAGCTCCAGCCTCCAGCTTGGGCATTGTGAGTCATCATCAGCAGCAGCAGAAAATGCGGCCTCGCCAACAGCTGGGTGCAGCGCCTGGCCTTTTTTCCCTTCTTTTTTTATAACTTCCTAGAGCTGGGAGCTGCTGGTGACCTTTTGTGATGGACGGTGGCTGAGGCGCCACAAGGGCAGCAGCTCCAGGCAGGGAGAGGAGGACCCCGAGGAGATGGGGTGGGAACGAGTGTCTATCACCCAGCCCCCGGGCCTTCCAGAAAGTCATCCCAGGGAAAAGGGCAGTGAGGGACTGCGTAGGCTTCACCCATCTCTCTTCTTTTCTGCCACGGAGCCCCGAAAGCCTTAGCTGATGCAGGTGGCAGTGGGGGCTGTGAGACGTTACTGGTGCTTTTCTCAGAAGCCGTGGACAGGATATAGTAGAAGTCAGGGTAGTCTGGGTTCCAGTTTTGCTTTGCTTCTAATTCACGATTTACCCTTGGGCAAGTAAGTCACTTTTCTTACTGGGTCTCACTTTTCTGGGCCTCACTTTTCCCAGTCGGAAGCCGACAGGTTAGAGTGTTCTGAGGTCCCTTCCTTCCATGAGTGAGCCTGTGATGAATGTGAAGAATTTTGAGCCTTGTTCCCATGATCGTCTCGAACATCTGAAACCTGCAGCTACTTCTCCAGATGAATAGCGCTCGCTGCAGAAGAACATACGTATGATTCTTACTCGCTAAGAACTTAGGTCTTCCTCCTTTCCTCTCCCCTCGAGGCAGAACAGAGGGAAGCAAGGAAGTTGGATTCTAGTTTTGGCTCTGCCAAAACACATTGTGAGTCCTTGGGCAAATCATTCCTCTCCTTCAGCCTCATTCTCATTTTCTCTAGAGTCAAGGGATTAGACTTGCTTCTTGGCTTTGCCTCCCCCCGCCCCATTCCCCTGCCCCCACCCCCGCTCGCGCCTCCTACCAGCTCCTCTGCAGGGTGTGATTCTTAGCTGCCGAAGCCCTAGGGTATAGTTTCCTTTCTTGCCGGGAGGGAGAGAAGCAAGATTATTTTTTTAATTACTCAGCTAAGATTAGGCAGCAATCTGCATTTTAAAATGTTATTAATAAGAGTCTAAAAGTGTGCGAAGAAGCTCTGGAGTTTGAACGTGACGTGAACTGGGAAACATCTGCAGAGCCCCCAGCCTCCACCAGAGAGTTCTCTCCAGGCACCAAGCGAGTGCTGGGGGTGACCAGCGGCCTGGCGTGTGCCTGGACCCCTAGAGGAGCAGAGGACCACTCTTTCAGCCAGAGCAGCCCTCTGAGAGCCGGACCCACAGCCCAGCGTCTCCCGATGGTCCTTTGCAATCTGGCTTTAGAGAAAGAGTGACGGTCGTAATATTATTAACACCTCTGTTGGAGTTTACAAAGTACTTTCATGTGTATTGTCTCCCTTACTTTTCATCGCAGTCCTGAGAGGTAGTGAGAGCAAGTTTCATTGCTCCTGCATGGGTTGGCTGAGTTCTCTTAAACTTAAGATTCTTCCGTTAAGCAAGGCGGTGTGCGACAGAGGAAAAGCACCAGACGGGAGTCGGGAGCTAGGTGCTGGTGCTGGGCCTCTGCCACCTTCCCCAGCTCTGCCTGTCCCCTTTGCCTACTTTATATTCTCTGTGGCACTTAGAGTCATTTGCCAGGGCATCTGTTTGATGTGGTTTTTGGTCATTTGCCTGTCTTCCCCCTGCTTGAATATTCCTTGAAGGAAGGACAGGAGAGTTCTGTCTGTTTTGTTCATGGCTGTGGCCCCTGGCACCTGGGACAGCACCTGGTAGATAGATAGTGGGCAGTAATGATGTGTTGGATGTTGTGAATACGGGGTTCTGCTTCCAAATTGTTAGTGTGACTGGGAAAAGTTATTTTCCTCAGTTTTGTCTTCTCTTTGGGAGTCGAATGGATGGTCTCTGATGTCCTTGGTGACATACAGAATTCCATGGTAAAAGCAATGCCTAGAACTGTATTCTGTCCACAAACGTTGAGCACCTGCTCTGGTTCAGGCCCTGTGCTAGGTGCTGTGCGGAGTACAGAGAAAATAAGAAAGGATCATTGCTCTTCTCTCTTTAATGGGTGTGATGGTGAATTTTATGTGTCAACTTGACTGGGAGATGAGGACCCAGTTACTTGGTAAACATTCTTTTGAGTATTTCTGTGAAGGTGTTTTTGGGTGAGATTAACATTTATATTATAGACTGAGTAAAGATGGCCCTCCCTAACGTGAGTGGGCCTCATCTAATCAATCGAAGGCCTGAATAGAACAAAAGGCAGATCCTTCCCCAAGTAAGAGGGGATTCTCCTGCTCGATGGCCTTCTAACTGGGGCATCAACTCTTTCTGCTTGACAGCCTTTGAACTGAGATATTGGCTTTGAAGATTTTGGACTTGGCAGCGTCCATAATCACGTGAGCCAATTCTTTGTAAGTCTCTCTCTCTCTCTCTCTCTCTATCCTATCGGTTCTGTTTCTCTGGAGAACCTCGACTAATTCAGAGGGCAACATAAGACATGCCATCAAATAATCTTACATTTGGAGGCATAGAATAATTGTTGGCACAAAGGTATAAGCATCAGAACAGTGGCACCTAAAGGAAGGGGTGTCAGAACAAGGGGATGATGGGAGACTTTGGGGAGGCAGTGGCATTTGAGCCAGGCCCTGAAGGGTGAGAAGGAGTTCTGTAGGGGGAACAAGTAAAGCCCACTCGCGTTATGGGCTGACCAGCATTGCGGACTGAGGCCCAGTATAACCCTAAGGCCTCAGAAGGAGGAAGCGAAGTTGACAAAGGGGCAACCATCCAACATTGAGAGAACATAGGTGCTTATGGAAGAGGATTGTGTAGAAGGCCAAGGAGCTACTTAAATCAACTAGAACCCAGTGTGGGAGAAGAAACCATTCCTCCCTGCTTTTGTCTGGGAAGCCCGAGCCCTGCATGGGCTAGTCCTGTAGCTGGCCTAGGACCTCCCCAGGGTGCAGTCTGTCTTGACTTCTATTACCAGTGCTCCCGATTGGACCAGTGCTCCCGATTTGACAGCCCATAGAGTCAGCGATGAAAACAGAGCAGCTGGTGGAACACCTGGCATGTTGTGGGATTCTGATCTTTGCCACGTAGGCCAAGGAGGAGGCTCGCACAGTCACTCAGCAGCCCGGCTCTTTGCGTCCCTGTAATCTTGAACAACCTCCAGAAGTCCTTGGGAATGTTCGCTTTTGAAGAGGCAGTGGGACCCAGTGAAAAGCGGTGTGTCCTCTGCAGGGGCAGCGACCGAGGGCACCAGCTCTGGCGCCGGGCTGCCGGATTCCATCCGAGCTCTGCCACTCACGGCTGCGGGACCCTGAGCCTGAGACTTAACTTCTCCTGTGCTTTAATTGTCTCACCCATAATTTGAGGATGATAATAATGCCTTCTCATGAGATGTTTCTGTGGACTAAATGGGACAATCCATGTAGAGTTTAGCACAAAAGAAGTGCCTACAGAATATTAGCTGTTATTATTGTCATCGTGATAGCGTTGTAGCATGCTAGCTCTGTGATCTTGAGCTAGTCATTCAAATTTTGTGATCTGTTTCTTTATCTGTAAGATGGGGTTCACCCCAGTCATTCAGGGTTGATTAAATTAGATAACAGTGGCAGGTTCTAAAGTAGAGTTTTACACAGAGTCAGGTCTCAGTAAAATCCTCCCCAGTCCCTTACCTTTTGTCATTCTCTCTGTAGGCCTCTTCTCCCCTTTTCCGTTGGGCAGCCTTTGGCTGGAGATTTTATTACTACATTGACTTTTCAAAACTCCCAAACCTTTTCCTTGGTGATATTGTTCATAATACAACTTTGGAGACTAAGGAAATTTTACTAAGAGATAACAGGATATATAGTCAATCCCAATCTTTATTTAAATTGTTAACTATACGCGTGGTCTTTGACAGTGAAGCGGGTGCTTTCTCTTAGGACACTGGTCAGACTAAATATTACAAAGATACCAGGAAAATTGGGTTGTACAGCGCTCATGTTGATAGTGAAGATTTTTAGACATCCTTGTTGAAGCGTAGGTCAGGAAGTGGCTCCGAGGCCATTTACCCCAGTCCTCTCACGTGCTGTATGGGAAGAGTGGGCCCCCGGAGGAGAAGGGACCTGTTTAAGGTCAAATAACCTAGAAGAGAAGCCGGGAGTAGGATCCAGTCTTCCGAGTCTTGGGTTAAAGTGTCCTCTCCCTTCCCCACTGCTCTCTTGTTTTTCCCTAGCTTTAATTTGTTGGTATTGCATGGTACTTCCGAGGCCTCCGATGTGCCAGACGCTGTGCTTGAGTCTTTTAAAAACCCAAAATTCCAAGACAGCATTCAGCGGTCTTCTCCTTCTTTGGTTGTCTGTAGAGACATTGACCCCAAGACATTGGTAGGTGGGAGTTGACTGAGAAGATTTGACAAATTGGTAGACGCTGTGGGTGGACGCTGGAAATCCTCAATAAGGCTGTAGAGTTCAGCCAGGAGAACGGGAATACGGGTGGCTAACAGTTACTATGAAATGTCACATACTTTTTGCAAAAATCTCCTTACAACAACCCTACAAGTAGATGTTGTTCCCATTTGATAAATGTTGAGTGATTTGCTCAAGATTATGGGACCAGTGAATGATAAAATTCAGGGGTTAATTTCATTTGTTCATCTGTTTATTCAGGCCACAGATGTTCGCTGACACCTGCTTTGTGCGGGGCATTATTCTGGGGTGCAGGGATGAGCAAACACAGGCAATCCCTGAAGTCATAGAGCTGACTCTCTGGAGGGGAGACAGACGTTAATCAAAAGTGTTCGGAGGGGCGCCTGGGTGGCTCAGTCGGTTCAGCGGCCGACTTCAGCTCAGGTCGTGATCTCACGTCTGTGAGTTCGAGCCCCACGTCGGGCTCTGTGCTGATGGCTCATCAGAGCCTGGAGCCTGCTTCGGATTCTGTGTCTCCCTCTCTCTCTGCCCTTCCCCTGCTCACGCTCTGTCTCTATGTCTCTCAAAAATAAATAAACGTTAAAAAAAAAAAAAGTGTTCCTAACGAGTGTACATTTAGAAGCTGAGAAAAGTGCCTCAGGATGAGGAAGGTGGTTCTCCAAGGCTGTTGCATAGAGGAACCCGATCCGAGCTGGATCTCAGCAGAGTTGAAGAGGCAGTAGGAGTTAGCCAGCTGAAGGGAGCTGGGGAAGTGGAGACAGCCAGGGGCAGGAGGAAGCAGTGCGGCGGCCTGTGGAGAAGTGGGGACAGAGGACCCAAAGCGGGTCTGTGCTGACAGCAGATAGCCAGCCACCCAGGCACCCTGTTAGTGCCTTTTTATAAAAATCTCTGTCCATGTGGCAGAACAAGGGATGAATTCTAGAAATCAGGTTCTCCCACTTTAAGGAGTTAGAATTAATACCCTGAGAGTAGCTGGTGTTTGTCAGCAGATGAATTACAAATGTAACAAGTTCCTAACTAGAGAACTGCTCACTTCTTGCATGCGTGTGCTCTAGGAGGCTTCGTAGCCCGTGAAATGTGCTGTGGGAGTGACTGAGGAGCTGTACGACCTTTTCTCTGCCTTGACCCAGGGGTGTTCTTTTTATAACATCTACCTCTGTTTGCTAACTCCTGTTGATGCCTTCAATGACGCTCTGTTCCCTTTTGGGACATTCTTTTAAGAAAGTGTGAAGGTTCCTTATATTACACTGTAATCCATCTTCCTCTCACCTTTAGGACCCGTTTCCCTGGAATGGGGTAGAAATTCCCCTTACCTGAGTAGCTTAGATGTTGCTGGAGTGGCTTCTCACCTGCCTTTACCACCATTCGTGACAGCCCTCCTATGGATGCTAAAGGAAGCTACCTCCTTGAATATTCGCCACCTCCCCAGCCTCCTGAGTCTCCTGTGACCTCCTCTGCCCCTGCTAGGGCTTTGCAGAGAGTTGTCTTTTGCCTCACTTACTTCCTCTTTATTTATATGTGACTATTTGTTTGCAGAAGGCCCCAGAAGAGTTAACTCATTTTGGTAATGAAATAATATTTCATGATTCCCATTGATGAGACCCCGGATCTAGCATCTTAGGCCTTTTGTCTAGTTCTTTCCATGGTGCCACCACCTTCCCACCAATCCTGAAATCTCAGAGTGGTGGTCATCTCCTCCTGTTCCCTTTCTCTGACATCTGATAGGATGGTAAGCCTTGCAAATTCTCATCTTGTTTTCCCCCTGTGACTTCAGCCCTTGGTTCAGTCCTGATCCATCTTAGGCTTGTGTAATTGTAGTGACTTTCTTTCTTCTTTCCCCTTTCACTTACTACTGCTGCGCCTTTGGGTAAGCGCCTAGTTTCTTGTCCATCAAATGGGGGCGGGAAGAGTGAGAAGCAGTGTACTGTATAGAGAATGCTTAGACCAGTAAACAGCACACAGTGGGTGCGATGCAAGTGTTAAGCATGAATGTTCTTATTACCGGTCCCTCCACCTTTGCCTCGTGTGCCATCCCCAGATACTCCTTTGACCAGGCGTCACTCCTGTTCCCAGTCTACAGCCTCCCCATGGTCTAGTTAGCAGCAGTCTCTAAAGTGAGCATGCGAGACTAATTGTCAGGGTATGGGAAGAACAAATTAGACTCCTTTTATGTGTTTTTATTTCATTCTTTAAAATTTTCTACTTTGTGAGTATATTGTACACTGTACATTTTTAAATAAGGGCATATCTGTAATTTATGTATGTAATACAACAATATATTTTAATTTTTTTTTAATATTTATTTAATTTTTGAGAGACAGAGCATGAGCGGGGGAGGAGCAGAGAGAGAGGGAGACAGAATCCGATGCAGGCTCCAGGCTCTGAGCTGTCTGCACAGAGCCCGACTCGGGGCTTGAACCCACGAACTGTGAGATCATGACCTGAGCCGAAGTCAGACTCCCAACCGACTGAGCTACCCAGGCGCCCCAACAATATATTTTAATAAATAGATGAATATATGTATATATGTGATGTGTGTATGTGTATACACACACACATATATATACATATACATACATACATATACATATACATATACATATACATACATACATATAGTTACATAGGATGTTAAAAATTACTTTACCGATAGGTGAGTGCAAACCAGCAAGTTTGGGGATCCGTGGTCTGTAAGGTGAGATCCAGACCCCGAGCCTGGCATTTCCCTATGGTGGCCCCAACTTGCAGTTCTTTTTTTTTTTTTTTAATTTTTTTAACATTTTATTTATCATTGAGAGACAGAGAGAGACAGAGCATGGGCATGGGAGGGGCAGAGAGAGGGGAAGACAAAAGATCTGAAAGAGGCTCCAGGCTCCGAGTTGTCAGCACAGAGCCTGACGCGGGGCTCGAACTCACAAACCACGAGATCGTGGCCTGAGCCGAAGTCGGACGCTTAACCGACTGAGCCACCCAGGCGCCCCCCAGCTTGCAGTTCTGACCCGCCTTCCAGTCCCTCTTCCTTGTGACCCTCACCCTCTCTCCACCTGACTCACCTTGTGCCGTTTGGTTTCTGTCATCACTTGTCCCTTCTCCCTACTCCTAGAATATTCTCTCTCATTCTCCCATTTTCTTTTCCTATATAGAAGTTCACCTTGAATGTTGCTTCTTCCATCAAGCCTGCCAGGAGAATTCCAGCTTGAAATGGTTTCTCTAAGCTCGTTAGGCGTACTTTGTCACTGCTACGTACTTGGCCCCTGTTGTTTTCTGTGTTGTTTTGGGCTATTTTGCCACCTATACTTAATGTCTTGGCTCCATAGTGATTTTATGTCAATTTGCACATGGACATACCTTGAAATTATATTTTGCTTGCTAACTTTATTTTGTGCTGTTGGTCATTTTTCTCATTTATCTGAAGACACACACCTATATATTTTAAAAATTTTTTAATGTTTATTTTTGAGAGACATAGAGACAGAGCGTGAGCAGGGGAAGGGCAGAGAGAGAGGGAGACACAGAATCCGAAGCAGGCTCCAGGCTCTGATGAGCCATCAGCACAGAGCCCGACGTGGGGCTCCAACTCACAGATGTGAGATCGTGACCTGAGCAGAAGTCGGCCGCTTAACCAACTGAGCCACCCAGGCGCCCCACACACCTATATTTTTTGGATGACATTAATGTATCTATCTTTTGTCATAGTAATATATAATTCTTTAATATTAGGAAAAAATTCATTTGTTACATTTGTGCTCTGAATATCCTTGGATTTGATAGCATATTTCTGCTTGAGACATATTTGTGTCTCCAGTGCATTAGTGAACGTGTTTCTATGTGGATTCATTGCTTTCTTTTACTCTAGGTGACCTAACATCATGATCCTTGTGTTAAATGCCTTTATTTCAACACTTACAGTCCCGAGTTCTGCAAGGTGTTCTGGGAAGTGAGACGGTACACAGAACATACCCATTTGATCTGGGCTTTCCTCCTTCTCAAATACTGTAAGAGTTGACAGCAGCTGGATAATCAGTGGAGATGCCAATGGTGTTGGAGTCAGAATACACAGATTTGAATCTTGATTCCACCACCTGCTGGTTGTGTGGTCTTGACCAAGTCATTTAACCTCATCTGTGCAATAAACTCAGGAATCTATACCCCCTAGAATTATTTTGGGATTAATCGAGATAGTGACTCTGAATGTGCTGGGCACCTAAGACGTGGTCAATGTGTGTCTGTTTAAAAGAAAAGGAAAATAAGAATCTCCTTTGTCTTCTGCGAGCCTTCTGATGCAGAGTATATTTTGGGGAGAAATAGATAGCTTCAGAGAGTGCACCTACCTGCCTGAGCAAACCTAGGCTGGAGAGCGAAGGCTGGACATCCAGTCAGCCTGGTTTTGGGGCTTGTCTCTAATAGAATGTCTGTGGCCTCCTCAGGGAACGTGAGAATTAATTAGTTAATCTTTGTAAAGTGCTTTGAAGGTGAAAAGTGCTCTGTAAGTAGAAGGTTGAATTGCTGTTGGAGGTGGAATGATGGCGGCACCGTGTTCTGGCAGACTCGCCTGCCTCGGGCATCAATAATCGATAGGAGAGAAGATTCTAAGATGTTTTACTTGATAAGGAAGGATTCATTGTGGGACTTGTGATCACATAATTCTTCGATAGTCTTGCAGATAGCAACGTGTCAGTTCCTTCCAGCAGAAAAATGCTAGGGTTAGGAAGTAACAGTCTATTCTTTTAGCTTCCTGGGGCTCGCCCTGCTAAGCAGTCTGGTTGTAAATCCTCATTTACAGCTCACGTAGAGGGGCCGTGTGTCAGTTTTGGATGCTTTGTGGGTCCTGGGCACATGGGCCTTCTCGCAGGTCCTATAGAAGTGAGGGAAGGGTATTGAGTGTTGAGTGTTGGTTATCCAGGGATGCAGACCCATGTGAAAAACCAATCCAGAATAGTACCATGGGCTAGTAGAAGGAGAGGTGGCTCAGCTGTGTGACCCTGGGCTAGTCACGTCTCTGAACCTTAGTTTCTCACCCGTTAAATGGGAACATAGGGACCGTAAGAAAGGTGGCCCACAGCACGGTGGCTTTCACCCTTTCTGTGGAGGCTTGAGGAGTCAAGGCTTCATAGAACTGGTGGTACATGAGCCGGACTGTACGGATGGAGCCATAGTTTATCAAATGAGTAACGTAAGGAGAAGGCTTCCATGGCAACAGGAACAACACACGTGAGGCCATGCAATAGCATATCTGAGGGAACCCACTCCTAGTTCCTGTCATATACCTGGTGCCCCATGGGCCGCACAGACTTTTCTTCCTCTTTGAGGGAGCTCCGAACTTTCTGTGAACTTCTTGGTATCTACGTTGGTGTCCGCGAGCAGACTGATCCTGAGGACTGTCTCCCTTCGATACTCCGACATTCCCCCCATGAGTCTGGAGTTGTATTTTAGCTGACACTATAAACCATATGTTGAATGTGGGGCCAGATGAAGCCTTGGTACCAAACACAGTAGTATCATAGTAGTAGATTTGTCTAGAATTTAATATGCATCGCTTGATGTTTTGTCTCTTAAGCAGAGTTCTTCTTTGTTAAAATAAACATGTATAAAGAGTTTATACAGCGCACATGGTTATGCATATTTATTGCAGAGAATCTGTTAATAATCTATGCCTCATCGGATTTCGCATTTC